>CM042955.1:24307591-25577990 GCA_023678885.1 Pogostemon cablin
TGATGTGATACGATATATTATATTCTATGTTGACATGCATTCGTGTGTTTTTGAGCCAAATTTAAAATTTTCTCATAAGTTCGGTTTAGTTTTGATTCGTTTTGGTGGTGTTGAAGTTGATAGTCCTTTTGTTTTGATATTACCATGAACTAATGATGTTGATGAAGTGTGAGCATGAATAGGGAGTTTTGGAAGCATGGAAACAAGGAAAGACAAGAGTTGAAGATGAAAAGTGGAAGATTCAAGGGAGTAGTGACACGCCTCGTGTCGCCGACACGGCCCTGTTAGCTTTGGCCGTGCGGCGACATCAGTTAGTCCAACACGAGCAGGATTTGGTCGTTTGCGTGACACGGGTCGTGTCCAAGCGCGAGACTCGAGTCGTGTCACCGACACGACCCTGTACACTTTAGCCGTGCGGGAGCACCAGAACACGCAACACGGGCACCTTATGGCCGTGTTGCGTGACACGACTCGTGTCGGGTCTGAAGCAGCGTTTTAAAAGGCGGATTCTGAACACAGCTCGAAGGCCAAAAACTCATTCCACCGTGAATTTCCAGTCGAAACTCCACCCATCATCCTCTAAACACCAAAGAGTGGTAAGATTGTGAGTGTAGAAGGTGAACTTCAAAGCATAAACAACAATCCCCTACATTTTGTTCAATAGAATTCAAGGTATGTCTTCTTGTGCCCTAATTCTCAATTCGAGGTATGAATGGCGAAATTCATGTATGGGTTTTGAATGATGGAATGTATAAAGCATGTCTAGGATAGTGAAACATGAATTTGTATATTTAATTGTTGGATTGATTGAATTTTGATTAGATTTAGGGTTCATGAAGGATGAATTTGGGGATAATTGTTTTAGGATGATTAATTTAGGGCATGTGATTGTTAAATTGATTAATAATGCTTCTATGATGATTGTATTGATGTGAATTAGTTTAGGTATTGAGGAATTGAGCATGAAAGCATAGTTAAGACTTGTTGAATTGAATTGTGAAATAGGTGCATGCCAAGTGTTTGATGAAATGCCTAAATGAAGATTCAAATTAGAATTCAAAGTTTTTACATGAAGCATTATTGAATTGAATTATGCCCATTGAAAAAGTGAAATGTTATGAAAGAATGAGAGGATTAGGATGTTGAAAGTGAGTGATTGAATGAAATTTTTGAAATAACTTTGTGTTAAGTTGATTGGATCGAAATGTTAAGTCTTTGAAACAAAATGTTTATTGTGCTTGAATATGTGCTAGGATTAACACTTGGTTGAATAACTAGTGATAATTCTAATCAACATGAGACATTTTGTTTTGAGTTAACTTGAAACTAATTTGAATTATGTTGGACATTGTAGATGGCTGAAAGAAGAGTGAGGAAACGAAATGAGGACTTCATTTTCATTGAGTCAGATATGGAACTGTCCAACCTTGATGCCAAACTGCTAATGAAAGACCAACACCCTGAGAATTTTGGAGTAGAGTTCATGGAATGGGAGAAGTACGCATTGAGATGGGAGTACATAATCCCAAAGATTAGGGCAACTCGATTCCAAGATCAAGCAACCATGGAAGGCCTTGGAATAGAAGGTGATCTGAGGACTCTATTCCGACGAGTGAAAATTGAGGAGTTTTTCGATAAGAGACCTCCCACTTATCTCCACCTTACAGCCGAGTTCATGAGCACCTTGGAGGTTCACAGAGATAGGAACAAGTTTCCTATTGCTATCACATTTCAGTTAAACAATGAGATGTGGGAGAAGATACCTGTGAATGAGCTGAATAGATTTTTTGGGTGCCCAATCATGAGAGGCCATCAGAACTTCCTACCACAAGGGGGTTTCAATCAACAAACGTGGTGGAGAAAATTGGTTGAGGATGGGACTGAGCCTCCAGAGTACATTCCAAGTTCGTCTAAAGGGACAGCCATAAGGAACCCAGTCATGAGGTACCTTGAGAAGATAGTATCAAATACTATTCTGGGTCGGTTCGAGAGTGGATCTGTTGGGGAGAAGCAGTTGTACATCATGTACAGTATATTCAAAGAGTTCACAGTGAACATTGCAGCTCACTTCGTTCAGCATGCAGAGAGAGTGGCGAAGAGAGAGAACACTAGAGGGATTATGATTGGAGGAATGGTGACAATGATTGCTCAAGGGTTAGGCATCAACCTTAGAGGGATGCAACACTCGATGATTAGTGAAGGGCTCACGTACAATCAACTCATAAGGATGGAGTTCCTATCATTCATAGGAAATATGTATTGTTTGAAGCAAGATAAGGGAGCTCCATTCCCTCTACCTGCTTCTGAGCTCACCACACTGCAAGGACGAAGAAAGCACCAGAATTTAGCAATGGCAAGTCCTAACCACTCCGCAGTCGTGAGAGCTTTCTACCGAGAGAATAAAGATGGAGTGGAAGCAGTGCTCCAGCAGATGAGAGTGGATGAGAATCCTGAGCTAAGGAATCTGAGAGCTGAGCCGATGGACATGGATGTAGGGGAGGAAGAGCAACATCATCAGGTGGAATTTGAAGAGCATGCACCAGAGCCTCCAGCATTTGAGCAAGAAGAAGAAGAACAAGAGGAAGGAGATGGACCAAGAGAGGGGAATGCAAGATGGAATCTTCTGGAGAACGAACTCATGGAGATCAGGCAGACGCAGCAGGCGCTTGGAGATGAGATGAGAGAGTTCCGAGAGGAACAGCAGAGGCAGGGTGCAATGATAAGGGAGATCCATGAAGGGCAGCGTCGTAGGGAGTACTATGAAGAGAATACACGATCACGCTCGAACAACATGGAAGAGATGATCACAAGGATGTTCAATTTCCAATTCCCTACCACACCTCGTGCTTATACTCCTTGGGGATCATGGCATAATCAACCCCCTCCGTCTCCGGATAACTAAGGGAGTACTTTTGGTGTTCGACACTTCATTAGTTCATTTTCTTTAGTGATTTAATTTGTGTTGGATTTGAGACTTCGTATTGTTTTGTTTTGGGATGTTTAATTTCGTACTTTTCTTTCAATTAAGGATTGAGATGATTTTTGTTGTGTATTGATCATGGATGGGGTGAATTTTCTTTGTATTTTTTTCTTTTATTGTTGTCTTTGTGTTTTTACTTTTGTCGTTTTGATGTTTCTTTGGTTTATTTGTGTTTGTGTGTTGTTTTTATTTTTTTTCGTGTTTAGGTTTGATTTGGTGGTTTGTTTGGGAGGTTGTGAGTCATTTTGAATATGAGTGATGATGCATTATGGTGATAAGTGAGGTCGAATTATGATTAAGGAACTCTACGCTTTCGAATTGTGATATGTTTTATTTAACTAATTCAATTAAAAAGAATGAATAAGTTGTAATAAGTCCTTTTAAGTCGAGCATAAACCTGTGAGAATTTGAGCCTCGACCATGTATACATGGTACCTTTTCATGAGTGGATCGGTTGAGTTTTGATAAACTAAATACTTGCTCAAAGACTTTAGGAATGAATCCGATTAATGGAGATCGATGAAATGATTTAAGGCCATCCTTGTCATGTATAGCCATTGCCAAATATTTCCTTACCTTTAAAAATCATCCCTAGTCAGCCACTTTGAGCCTATAAGCCTATTTATTGTGAAGATAGCACATTACAAGCTTTAATTACCCACATGAGCTTAAGATATATACCTTGAGTGTGAGTAATAAAGAAGATGGTGGCTAAAAAGGTGTGATGAGATAACAAAAGAGAAAGAGGAAATGGTAAATAAGTAAGGAAAAGGATGAAAAGAGCATAAGAAAGAATGGACATGCAATTTCAAAACAAGAAAATGAGCAAGCAACAATAATATGCTCAAGTACTTAAGAGTCAAAGAAAAGAGGCATTAATCTATAAGAAGCTCAATCCAAGAAAGTGATGATTAGTGCTTATGATCAATAAAGAAAAGAAAGGAAGAAAAAGAATGTGAAGGGATGGAAGAAAGTAGCTACCTCTTCGATTACTTACACTCGTTTAGTCACTTTTACCTATATTCTTCCTACCCTACCAAAGAGCCTATCATTACATCCTTAATTAAAGACCTTTTTGATCATTGATTAAATTTTTGGTGGTTTGTGAATAGTGTCTACGAGCAAGTGTATGGTGAGTCGAGCCAATTGATTGATGAGTGTTGATTTACCTTATTTAAAGAGTGTCGAGTGAAATTGATAAACTTATGTGAGGCTTAGACTAAAAGGACTATATTGCTCTTTATTCTCTTTTGATTGAACTTGTTAATTTCTCTTATCATGAATCTAATGTTGTAGGTTAGCTTAGCATGATTTGAAATTCTTGTTGCTAATGATGTGTTCTTACTTGTATTCGTTTAGTCTTTTTACTAGGTGAAAACTTCTCCCTCAGTCTATCATTTTCATTGTTCGGGGACGAACAATACTTCAAGTTTGGGGGTGTGATTGTCGTTATTTTCACCTAGATTTTAGTGCCTTTTTGAGTGTATTTTGCGTATTGTTTTATCCGTATTTTTGTGTATTTTGGTGGTGTTATGTATTTTCATAGGAATGTGTGAGAATGATCTTAAACATACATATAACAGGTGAAAATGGAGTAAAAATGAAGAAGGAAGATCAAACAATGAGATAAAATTCAAGGAAAGAAATCTAATACAATATATGGGAATAAATTTTATTAAAATTTCATAAATATTCTAAAGGTTGAATTCTCAATTGAAATTGTGATTTTCATTAAAAAAATTAATATACCATGTACACCCTTCTTCTAATGTCAAGCTTGCTCTAATTTCTAAATTTAAGGTTTTATTGTAGTAATATTTTAACATTTTTGTCTAAATAAATTTATTTAATCATATAAATAAATTGTGACCATTTTCCATTTATGTTCTTTTCAGAATATAAAATGGAGCATGAGCATCATCCTCCAATCAAAAAGGGAAAAGGACTTATATCATCTTTCTTTAAGAAACGTGATCGTCAAGAAAGTGCAAGTAGCTCAGAACCTACGTTTACTGCATTGCAAAACCAAGGTAATGAATCTTCTTCAGTACCTATGGTTCAAACTTTATCAAATGTAGATTTTTCGCCGAATGTATCTATTGAGCGAGATCCTGGTAAAAGAAAGCATATGTGTTAATATTCTATTAATGCAAGAGATGATATTAGACGGGCATATCTCAAAGTTGGACCTTATCAACCAAAATTGAACTCGTATCCTGCTACAAAGTTTGGTTCTCAAAATCGTAGCTTTCAGAGAAAATGGTTTGACAATTTCCATTGGTTGGAGTACTCACCCTCAACAAATAAAGCATATTGCTTTTATTGTTTCCTTTTCATGAGTGATATAAATATGCCAAATACTTCTGCCTTGGTCAATGAAGGCTTTGGAAATTGGAAAAGGATAAACCAAGGAGACAAATGTCCATTTCTTACTCATGTTGGTTCTGCAGCTTCATCACCTCATACTATGTGCTTGAAAAGAGCAGAGAACTTGATGAAGCCTTTTAGGCATATTGATAAAGTTATGCATGCTCAAACAAAAATTGAGAAGGAGAAAAATCATTTACGCTTAATGACTTCAATTATGAGTATACGATGGCTTGCTCTTCAAGGTTGTGCCTTTAGAGGTCATGATGAATCTTTCTCTTCATCAAACCGTGAAAATTTTATTGAACTAGTGAAGGCTTTTGCAAATATGAATAAGGAAGTTAGTGAAGTTGTGCTTGATAATGCTCCGAAAAATGCTCAATATATTGCTCCAGAAATTCAAAAAGAAATTTTAAATATTATGGCCAATAGAGTACGTGGAATGATTCGTGAAGAACTTGGAAATAAATTCTTCTGTATTCTTGTTGATGAAGCACAAGATATATCAAAACAGGAGCAAATGTCAGTTATTTTGAGGTTTGTGAATGATCATGGAATTTTAACTGAACGATTTTTTGCAATTAAGAGTGTTAGTGACACTACTTCCTCAAATTTGAAAAAAGAGATATGCAACATTCTTGGTCATTATGATCTTCATATTGAAAAAATAAGAGGTCAAGGGTATGATGGTGCTAGTAATATGCGTGGTACATGGAACGGTCTTCAGGCATTGTTTCTTAAAGAATTCCATATGCCTATTATGTTTATTGTTTTGCGCATCGTCTACAACTAGCATTGGTTTCTGCAGCTAAAGATGTCAGTGTTGTTTGGGAATTTTTTTCTCATCTGGATAATATTGTAAATATGATCACTTCTTCACCTAAACGTGTCTCTCAATTGCAAGTTGCTCAAAGGCATGAAATTGAAAATTTATTAGCAATTGGAGAGATTGGTTCTGGACGTGGGGCAAATCAAATTGGCAATTTACAACGATCTGGAGCCACCCGTTGGAGTTCTCATTATAACTCTGTGAAGAGTTTGATAGGTATGTATGCAACAACTTGTAAAATATTTGAATCTCTAATTGAACATTCTCCAAATGGAAGATCTAAAGCTGAAACTCAAGGAGTCTATAGAAATATGGCAAGTTTTGAGTTTGTATTTGTTTTGCACTTAATGCATAAAGTGATGCGGATTACTGAATCTCTTTGTCAAGTACTTCAAAGAAAAACTCAAGACATTTTGACTGCGATTGCATTCGTCTCTAGTACTAAGATTGCTCTTCAAGAATTGAGAGAAGGTGGTTGGGAAGAATTATTGGAAGAAGTCAAACTTTTCTGCTCAAAAAATGATATTGATGTTCCTAACCTTGATTGTCCATATAAGATTGGTCGTTCGCGTGGGCAAACTACAATTGAACATCATTACCATTTTGATGTTTTCAATGAAGCAATAGATTTTATCTTGATGGAGTTGGGTACAAGATTTAATGATTTGTCAGTAGAGTTGCTTTCTCTCAGTGTTGCTTTAGATCCTAAAAATTCTTTTGAGTCATTCAATGGTGATGATATTTGCATGCTTGCAAGAAAATTCTATCGTGAAGATTTCACAGACCAAGACATTGTTTCTTTGGAATATGAGTTGATACATTATAAGCTTGATGTTGTGCAAAAGTTTCAAGTGTCTACACTTGTTGAGTTGTGCCAACTTTTGTGTGAGAGTGGAAGGGCAAAAGTTTACGTTATGATAACAATGTTGATTCATCTTATATTGACATTGCCTATTTCTACTGCTACCACTGAACGAGCTTTTTCAGCTATGAAACATGTGAAGACAGCACTTCGTAATAAGATGGGGGATGATTTTCTTGGAGATTGTATGATGCTTTATATTGAGAGAGATTTTGTAAATAGTATAGATCTAAACTCAATTATTGATGAGTTTTATGCTTTAAAGTCTCGTCGAGCTCAACTTATGTAAATGTAAAAAATATTTTGCTATATATATATATATATATATATATTATTTATTTTAAAATAAACTTAGCCCACCCCATGATTCAATCCTGGATCCGCCCCTGCCTACAACTTTTTATAGGCAAAGTATTTGTTGAACAATATTGCATGCACACCCTAGCCATTTATATTTCACTCCTTGAATTAGTGATCACCGTTGCACTTTGTTTTGAGCTTAAAAATCAAGTTTTGATTTTTCAAAAATCGCACTTAAAATTTAAAAATCACTCTTATATACTCATACATATCCGATTAATTCTCAAACCCTTCACCTATATTCCATGCATTCTATCTTTTCAATTAATTAAAATTGAGAAAAAAACTATTTTTACCCCATAAATTTGACCATGTAAATTTTATTCCAAAAAAAATAAGTTTTGGGCATTTGTATCATTATCTTTCATATTGCATTAATATTACCCCATTTTTACTTAAATTTGATGGTGCTGCTCGATTCTAGCAAAATTTGGACCATAAAACCCAACGGAACTAACAACACCAATTATCACTATTCATTATTTATTAAATCTACTTAAATTCAAAATAAACCTAGCTTAAGAATAAAATATATTAAATATAATATAAAATTATAATTATACCTTTTTCAATATGAATATTAACTCCCATCATGTTACCACACAGACGTAACCTTTCGGGAGATTGGTAAATAGTGCGATCCATTTTTTTTTTTTTTTGCAATTGATATTTTTCCCTTGGATTTAATGACACACCCTTAAGTAATTTGGTCCACTATTCCAATCGGTGGGAATGTGGTGGCCAACTTTCCACTCTGCTTTCACTTTCATCTTTCAATCCCTTTAAATTACTCCCTCCTTCCGCTTTTAAGGGTATCATGTTTTTATTTTAGGCGTCCGTCCCCAAAGATCCCATTTTCTTTTTTATACATATGAGACCCACACACACCTACTAATACAATTAAAAAATGGGACTCACACCTCCACTAATACAACTACCAACTATACATTAAATAATAATACTCTTTAATACACGTGCAAAAAGCAAATGGTACCTTTAAAGGCGGACGGAGAGAGTATGTGTTAAACGCTTCTGTTTATGAAAATAAAAAATAAATCTTGTTGACAAATACTTTATGCGATGGTAAGAATAGAGTCATGAGTGAAATAAGAAATGATAATATATTAATAAAATGTGGTAATAATATAGTACTGAATTATTTCATAAACAAAATATATAATACTTTATATATATATATATATATATATATATATATATATATATAATATTTTTAATAAAAAATTATAAATATTTACAAAAACGTAAAATCAATTTCACATAAAAGGATCTCAAACAAGTGTTCCCCAATCTTGTAAAATTAGATTGATGAGTTGATCTCTTATGTGGACACGAGATTTTCAAGAGTATAAATATTTTATTCTAAAAAGTATACATTTTAACTAATAAAGTACCATGTTTTACTCCTTAAAAAATATTTATTTTATTTAATAAGGAAATTTTTTATTGAAAATAATATTTGGTTTAAGAGGAACATATGTGAGAGAATTTTTATAGTAATGTGATGGTTTTATATATTTTTTTATTAATTATCACTTTTTATTAAAAATGTTCTCATTTTTTATTTAAATTACGAATTATTTATAAAATAGTTTATCGGTTATCATTTTTCATCATCGGGTATCACTTTTTATTTAAATGATATCATTTCTTATTCGTTTCACAAACTCATTATATATGAGATTCGTTTCACAAACTCATTCTATGATATATGGTCTCATGTAAGTGTTTACTTTATTTAAATATGTATATTAATGTAATGGAAACACTCTCATGAGACCATTTTCACATTTTTTTTAAAAAAAAATTATCACTTTTTATTAAAAATATTATTATTTTTTTTATTAAAAATATTATCACTTTTTATTTATATTTTAAATTATTTTTAAGAAATTCACTACATTAATATTATTCTTTTATTAATCCAATTATTATTTTATATTAAAATTTCATCACTTCTTATCTGTCTCACGAAATTTTTCGTAAAACAGTTCCACACAAGTGTTTTCGATGTAATAATTTTTTATTATCTAAAAAAAATTACTTCCTCTGTCCCAACTTCAACTTCACATTTTTTGTTTTGGTCCGTCCCAAATTCAACTTCATGCTTCCATAAAAGGAAAAGACAACTAACTAATATCCCTCTAAAATACTTTAAATTCAAATTTGTCATCATCTTTTTAACACGCACTTCAAAAAAGGTATATTTTTTAGCAACCAAATTTACCAACGGAATTCAATCCGTTGATAATTACCAATGGATTAGCAACAAAAATGACATTTTTGTTTTAGCAACGGAATGCCAAAGGATTTATTCTCTATTTTAGCAATGGAATTCAATTCGTTGGTAATTACCAACGGATTACCAAGAGAATCATTATATAAATTACCAACGGAATTATTAACAACGAATTACCAACGGAATTGATTTTTCGTTGCTAAAACTTTACCAACCACCACTTTACCAACGGATTCCGTTGCTAATCCGTTGGTAAGCCAATTTAACAATGGAATTAAGGTTTTTACCAACGGAATATTCCGTTGGTAAAAGTCAATTTTTTTTGTATTTTATCATTTGTTTATTACCTAAGTAAATAAAAAAATGGCTTTTCTTAAACTCCGTATGTATAATAAACATGAAGATGAATTTGGGACGGAGGAAATACTAATTTTTAATATAAAAAACAAAAGTATTAATTAATATTCTAAAAGTTTTACTTTATTATATTAAATATGCTACACTTTTTATTAAAAATATTATGCATTTTTATTCATAAAATATCCCATTATAACATTATTACTTTTTAACGATTGTATTATATGTTTTACATCATTTTAATATTATTTTGTTAATTAAAATACTATTACTGTTTTTACCCGTAACATGACACTCACCTCGTGAAACTGTAATTAATACTGTATTACAATTATTTGCCTTCGATATACTATAGTTTTTATATCAAGTCAAATATTTGTGAAACCTACAAGATATTTTTCATTTATAGTTGTTCGTTTTTTTCGCATTATTTATGATTCAATAAATATTTTAATAAACATCACATTAAAAAGCATTAATATCAAATTAATGCATGATGTGCAAGCATTAATTAATTAAAGATTACAAAATACAAATGAAGTATGAAAATAAAATTTTCACTCAATAATCATTAATCAAGCATCCACACACGTACACTAATCAGAGAGAGAGAAAGAGAGAGAGAGAGGTGTTGTACTAGCAGTGAACAATGCAAAAGCAACCATCTAAACATTAAACTCCCAAATGACATACAAACAAACCCAACAAGAAATCCAACAGCAAACTGATCAAACTTAGGACAGCCTTAACTCTGTCTTAGCTAGCTAGGGTTGCCAAATATAGAACATAGTAATGTTCTCAACTCTGTAGCCCCTTTAACTTTACAGTAATTTGAAACATTGCTTAAAATCATAAGATAATTAAAGATCACACAATAATGCCACCAATACAACATAAATCTTGACATGGGTTTCTTTTATTTCTTTAAATTAAAATATACTTATAATAATATTTCATTTAAATCAAAATAAATCAATATCACTTATTATCTCCAAACAGATAGCCCAAAGACGAGTCTCCACCGGGTGGAGATTTAACCTTAATCGAAGGACGACCCTGCATCAACATATAATATACACCAAAATTATTTTTCAAAAAAAAAAATAAAATTAAATAAATTAGATCAGTTTAGTATATATTGAAATAAATAATTCACATTACTTACAGTAATAAAGTTTCCAGAATTTGGTGGTTGGACCCTTTGATAGGTGTTGGACACCTTAGTTTTGTCTAGACTAGAAGGGGGAGGAGTTTCCGGCGGCTTTTCGTCTGAGAAATCGATACCATACGGTGGCATGTAGGTGGTTGGAGACGGCGGCGCAGCCTCAGTCTTGTGCTTATTATCAGAACCAAAGAGATACCCCAGTGAGCTCTGCCCACCTCCGGCACTTCCACCTCGTTTCATTATCAACAATTGAAATAAAGAAATTACTAAATTTTGGTTTGTATTTTTGTAAAGATTATGAATAGAAAAGGCACTGGGATATTGGGAGAGGTTGATAAGATATGTTATAATTTATACTTTAAGTTCATGTCAAATTTTATTTTTTCCTCAATTGACCTACATTATTAATTGAGTTGATATCCCCACTAGTTGCACGAAGTTAATTTTCGTGAACCTTTAATAAATGTATTATTTTTTATATTCGACTATTCATTAAAAATTAACAAGAAATTCATTAAAATTTCGCTAACAATTGTATTAAATTTTATTAATTTGTGCAAATGTATGTTTTTGTTAATAAATGTATATGAAATTGAATGTATTATTATTTTTTCAAAGTAATTAAGTTCGTAATAATTTTGAAAATTGTAGGCTTGAAAGAAAAATTGGGTCTTGAAAGGCTTCTTAAAATTTTACACTAGAACGCAATATGCTTAGAATATATATGCACTTCAAAGTTTGTATGTTTGAATGAATATTGAATCTTGAAATTTAGGGGTCTATATATCAATTGAACTTGAAGAGTTGTGGTGCCACTTTTGCAAAGTTGTCTCAGATCGCACGTTCACGCCAATTGACTGCCTGAACCCACACGTCCTTTGATTGAAAACCTTGCACATCTAATTGTGGATATTATAAAAAGTGATAATTTTTGATAAAAAAATATATGCACAATCGATGAAAAAAATTATCATCCAATTATTTCATGAATAATTTGTATGACAGAAGAAAGTGATAATATTTTTAATGAAAAATAATAATTATTTAAGAAAAAATAAAATATTTCCATCGAAGACATCAGTCAAAAGACAGTTTTTTTTAAATCAACGTACTGTTCTAATCAATGAGTTAAACCAACAAGAAACTGTGATGAGTTGGTGTGCTTTTATAAATTAAGAAGAATCCAATGATCTTAATTAGTATGCTTATGCCTATTAATCATTTTATTAGGGAGGCTAACCCCAAATCGAATAATTAATCTATATATGTAAATTACTTAATTTGAAGCAACACTTTGCATTAGGTTTGACATCCCTATATGACCGTACACCTCAACATATGGAGTACAAAATTAAGTGTGGAAACACTAGTAGGAGACTCCGAAATGAAATGGATAAAAAGGGTAACATTTTAAAAGAAATAAAAATGTAATATTTAATTGTGTAGTAAACTATTTAACAATTTATTGCATAAATAAAAAGTTATAATATTTTTAAATGAGGATAAATCTTGTGTGAACCGGCTAAAAAGGAATGAGAGTTTAATGACCTAGAAACATTAAAGTTTTGAAAATCATAAAACGACGTCGTTTCATAGTATATCACTTGTTTTTAGATTGAGGGTGTCGACATGGATAAAAAATATGTCAGTGACCGAGTAGGCTTCCCTCTGCCCGGTGTCTGATTTGCTAAAGAGGATTAAAGTGGGTTACTTATTTGCGCGCAAATTCTCAAAGATAACTTGGACTAATTCGCAATCGAAATAAAGGTTGAGACTTTAACAACAATTAACCTAATAAAATATGATATAAATTAGAATGATGAAATCATGAAATTACAACTATACCTTAATTTTAAATAATACTCTTCTCGTCCATTGATAAGGTATTTATTTTTTTTATTTTGGTTGTCCAATACATAGGTGTCCATTTTTTTTTTTTAGCAAAAGAGAGTCACACATACCTAACACTCACCTCACTTTATATAAAATAATACTCCTTCCGTCCCATAATTTGATTCACGTTTCCTTTATAAATTACAAAGAAAACGTGAACCAAATTATGAGACGGAGGTAGTAGTACTCAAACTTATTAATCCAAGTGAAAAAAAACAAATAATTATCTTATAGACGAACAAAATTAAAATTATAAATACCTAAGAATACTTTAAAGTTATATTGATTTATTTATGATTGTTAAATAATTATATAATTATATTATATTATATTAAAAAAAATTAATAAAAGAAAATTTCGGGATACTTGGATCTGAGTAGGATCCACTGGGCAGTCCTTATTGGGCTATTTCCCGGCCCGTTTACAAGTTCAGAAATTTCAAGAACCTTCTTCCTTCAACAATACAACATCCTACGATTCATTCTTCTCTCTTCCCACATCTCCTCTTTTCTTCTTTGTGATTCAAATAACTTCTTGTGCGCGCGTAAGTTCAATTTTATTTACATTATATCATCCTATAACATTGGCTGAATGTTTTTGAATGTATACATTGAAGCAATTTTGATTACGTGAATACAAATTTAGTTGATGATCCATGTCCCCTTCGCCATCTTCATTTTATGGTTCTATTTTCATTTATATGTCAATTTATTGATTAAATAATTCAATTTTGTGTTGTTTTCTTTGCCTTTTGTGTTTGGAACCCCGATTCTAGTTAGCAATTTGCAGAAAAGGGTGCTTACTGCTTTGAGTTGGTTAATCTGGTTTCTCTATTTTGAATATTTTGCTTTTCATGTAATTGAAACATTTTGTTTTTATTTATTGAATCTACGTTTAGTTCATAGCGAGTTAGGTTTTAGTTTATATATCTATTCGAATTTTGAATTCATTGATTTGCAGGTTTTCTGTTTGTTGAAGGAATTGCTGGAAAAGACTTCTAGCTCACATGATTGCTGCTTCTCAGCCATTAGTTACCAAACTTAGGCCCATTTGTTCTTTTAGAAAAGGAAGATGGGGTAATTTATCTATTTTTCAAGTAATAATTCAAAGTACTATGATATCACTTATAATAATGTGATTGCACTAATTCTGTGGCAGTTGGCACAATGATTCCAAGGAAACAAACAAACGAAGATGCTGGTGAGGCAGATATTAAGCAGGAAGAAGCCGGACCAATTGTTGCTTTTAGCAAACCACCGCCGCTTCCTCCAGTTATTGGATCGTTGGTTGCTTTGTATATGTTAGAGTCTTGGTGTAGACGAGATAACAATGATGGCTGAAAGGTGACGTGAACTTCACCTTTTAATTATCGATAAAGGGCTGTGATTGTAGATTATCAAAAAGCTTTGTATATCTTAAACTGGAATAAAGTTTAGAGCTGTTAATAGAATGTAGTTTTGTGTGGTACCTGAAAATGAAACTGTTGACTACTTTGTTATAATCTTTGCTAGAAAATGAAGTATTTTGAGGATGAAGCTGAGAACGTAAGCTGCAAAGTTCAATAGCTTGATGTACCATGCTAGGAATGGGCTTATTACAGGCCATATAACCATGTTGGATGCCTTTATTAGTAATTGAAACATAATGTGTGGACTTTTTAAGAACCCTGCGTGAGGAGTAGATATTGTCTTAGTATGTTGTTGACAGAATTCAAGTGATTTTTTTTTAATGTCACAATCATTATCTTACATTCTGTAGCTGCTGGAAATGCATCAAATAGTGTGGTTAGGAACCTGAATATAGTCTGATTTCAGCAAAAGAAATACAAGTAAGAATTTGCACAAAAAAATTGCAAATCATGGATTGGGAATTCTGTTAAAGTTAATCATCAATTAATTTATAATTTGCATACTCATGTAACTTGTCTCTCATCTTATCCTGTTTGTCTCTGTTTTACATTTATTTACTGATGAGTCATGACCTCCCTAAACAATCTTCTTTGAGGCATAACACATATAAGATAGAGTAATGCAGAACAGTATCCTGTTTAGTGACAGATATGCATATAGTGATACTTGATCTCTCACGTTTTGCATGCCCAAGAATCTTGCTAAGGAAAAGAAATTTAGAAATGAAAATTTTCAATACCAGTGCTACAACTCCTAGCTTGATAGGTGACTCAATGAGAACTTGAGCTTTCCTGCAGGTGTTTCGCGAGATAATGTCACTGTTTCATTTGAAATATAATCAAATATGAAGAATTGTTTATGTATCCTTTTTTCCGTACTTGATTACTAGTTTATCATTATTCACTGATAGTGAGTAATAGCTGCATCCTCTGGTGAAAGGGACCTTTATCTTTTTCCAAACTGCAATCTCAAAGGTAAACTTTCTTAATCATTATACTTACTGAGTATGTGTTGTCAATGGGTGTGAAAATATTTTATATGAGAGTTGTAACGAACAAAAGTGGAACTGTAAAGGAATGAAGGGAAATGAGAAGATACATACCTAAGTGCCAATTGACTGCAGCTGTATAGTCGTTTCCTTCGCATATATGATCTACATTAAATTGCATGTTTTGATCTTCGCCCATGCACATAGTTAATTGTTCCAGGAAATGCAACACCTCCTGCACCATGTAAGGAACAACAGGTTATTAACTTGGAAAATGATGTGATGTACATTTCTTACAATAGAACAGATGTTACCTTTTTGTTTGTGAATGGGGTTGGAAAAGAGTAATCTTCAAAGAAGCAATCTTCAGCTATCAACTCATCCAGGTGTTTCAAGTTTTTTTCATTGATTGCAGAGTAGAACTGCATTATTGTTTGGGCAGGAGAAAGTGAATGTGCGTCGAAGATGGAACTGGTTGGTGGAATTGCGGAAAACTTCCGTGATTTCCTCCCCATGGTGCTCTTCATAAATGGAGTTAACTGAGGTATGATCTTAATTTCTGCTTGTTGAAGTGGGTTTAATTTGCTCATTGCTAGATTACATAGTGAATGCTCTCCTATCCTCCTCGACAATATTGTCTGTTCGACAAAATTGAAACTGCTAAATCCCATGGCAGCTGCCATTGATGGAAGATTTGTAATAGGATTTAGTTGGACACGCAGTATTTATGCAATCTTATGTGAAGTTTAGATTTGTGGAGGGTTTGTTACTTTAGATGTGGAAAAGGCATCATGGTTTCTTGCCCTTTAACCAGTTGGCTTGTTAATTTTTGTGCCTTGGTTTTTAGTCAAGGAATATGCATTGAAGCATTCTTTTGGGGGCAAGTTTTTTGTCACTGAGTATATTTTATTTGATAGATTTTGTATGTTTTCTGAACTCAAATTCCATCATGTAAAAGGGCATGATGTTTAGAGCTATTTATGGTCTTATTTCCAAAGATAATCAAACCATATAATAATGGGTCAACTTAATTTTGAACTTATGTTTTTGTTTATTAAGCAGAAGATGGAGAATGAATTGAGTTGGCTGGATTTATAATGGTAGAATATTATGGTTTATTCAGAGAGCTCTAGCTAATAATGTTAAGGGTATGCCTAAGCTCCAAATACACATCGTATTATATTTTGCTTTATACAAATTATATATGTTTTGTATTTACCTTGATTTTTGTGTTGTAGCATAGATAATATCCATGTTATGAGTAATAATCTTGAAGATACGATGACCAATAGTGATTTTTTTTTTTTAAGTAATTGTTAATCTCTAGAGTAATCTTAGATACGATAGTTCACCTTATACCATACTATTTCGAATAAAACTCACCATACCATCTTTAGAAAATTGTACCCTTTAGTATTAAATATTATATCTTTTAATATAAAAACTTATAATCTTTATTTTTTAATTAAGAAAATAAAAAATTTCTTACTCAAACATTGATAGCATTCATATTTTTACCGACTTTTTCATTAAAAAAATTATACTCTTATAAATTAAAGTATACATTCCTCAAAGTAATTCTACTATATTTTTTAATGTTTTGTGCGCTTGGACGCATAAGAGACCAATTCATTTATTTCAAGTTTGAGAACTAGATTTTGGTGTTTTAGTTTTTTTAAAATCACTCCTATATACCTAAAAAAATCTGTTACTACTTCCATCCTCTACTCAACTTAATACTTTTTGTTTTAGTCCGTCCTTAATTCATTTTCATATTCCATAAAAAGAAATAACATCAAACTTAATAACTTTATAATATAATTTAATTTCAAATTTGTCATTAACATCCTTCATACATAACATACTTTACAATTTACAACATATCAAATTATAAAAGTATGTCAAAAAGTAACATTTCTTAATATTCGTGAAAGTTAAAGTGTTAAGATGAGTTGACAACGAAATGAATAAGGGGTCCATGCTACAGTGCCCACTGTCAAAAGTCAAAGTGCAAAAATGCCCGGTCCATTTCAAAAAATGCAAAAATGCCCAGTTTTGCGACAAAAAGACGAGACTACCCTTTGAAAGGTGACATAATATTCGTTGACTGACATTGAGTCAGTTTGACCCGATATTTACTCGGTCCTTATCAAACGAATATTTGTAATTTTTTGAAATCACATTTACTCTCTCCCTTCTACATCTTTTATCTCTTTCTCCCCAATTTTCGATTTCTTTCCTGTGGCGATTTTTTTTTTCAAATTCGTTCGTTCCTGTACGAATTTTTTTTTCAATTTCGTTCGTTCCCAGAAGATTACTTAAGATGGCGCAACGGGTTAGTGTAAATTTTGTTTATATTTCATGTAATTTAATTTACTGCGCAAAAAAAATTATTTGTAATGTTGTGTATTTGTTTAGATTCGTTGGTTATGAGATTAGGTTTAAGATTTAGTGTTGTAATGTTATGTATTTGTGTATTAATCGTTAGTTTGAATGATATATTGGTGTAAATCTGATGGAATTTGTAGAAGGCCGAGTGGATTAGTTGAGAAATTAGGTTTTCTGGAGTGGGTTTAAGCAAAAATACATAAGACCGAGTGAATTCGTGAGTGACCGAGTGACGTCATTAGTGACCGAGTGATGTAATTTAGGGAGTGACCGAGTGGATTAGTTAAGAAATTAATTTTTCTGGACTGGGTTTATGCAGAAATACATAAGACCGAGTGACGTCATTAGTGACCGAGTGATGTAATTTAGGGAGTGACCGAGTGGATTAGTTGAGAAATTAATTTTTCTGGAGTGAGTTTATGCAGAAATACATAAGACCGAGTGACGTCATTAGTGACCGAGTGATATAATTTAGGGAGTGACCGAGTGGATTAGTTGAGAAATTAATTTTTCTGGAGTGAGTTTATGCAGAAATACATAAGACCGAGTGACGTCATTAGTGACCGAGTGACGTCATTAGTGACCGAGTGATGTAATTTAGGGAGTGACCGAGTGATGTAATTGAGGGAGTGACCGAGTCCTCTAATTGTGAGATTTGAAATTGACAAGCCGAGTGCATTTTAATATATATAAGGCCGAGTGGTGTAATAAGTCAAAGACCGAGTAACTTTGGGGACATGCAAATGAAAGACCGAGTATCCTTTACTATAATTTAAAATGAATAAATTAATATTATAAGGTTAAAGACCGAGTTGTTAAACGGAAGTAAAATTCAAAGACCGAGTACTCATTTCTCAAATTTTTATGATGTTAATTATTGGAGTTTAATTAATTAGTTAATGATTCTAATTAAAAATACTTATTACAGTGAACGCAATTATATGTTTATTGAATTTGATTAATGATTAATATGGGATAAAAATAATAATAACTAATAATATTAGTGTTAAATGTTTATTAGCACGTTATGTAAATGTTAACATAAATTTTTTAATTACAGTTAAGTATACAAAATTAAAAAACTAAAATTAGATTTTCAATGAATAAATTTATCTTATATTTATTTGTTTCTGTATTAATCTGATAAAATTATGTTGTTTGATAATTAATATAGTGGGAGTGGAAACGACCAAGCTTGCAAGGTAAAAAATGTGGTATTAGAAATTACTGCAAACCGGCTCTCATATTGGATATGATTTCGACTGTACTAGATAACAGTGGGCCGGGGGCAGTACAGTCCTTCAGAGATTCATGTTTTGGACATTTTTTGGATTTAGATCGAGGTTACGGGACACATATGGGACTGCATAGCTTGATGAGTCAGGAGGTTGAGTATATAGGAGGTCCTAGGTACAGTCGATGGTTTATGGTGTCGGATACCTTACTCGAGTTTACATCCGTGGACTTGATTAGAGTTATGGGGCTGGGATTTGATGACAGAGGGGGTTTTGATCCTAATGGGAACTTTTCAATAAGTGGTAACAGTGTGTACGCGAGGAAGTTGGTAAAGGAAGGCGAATCGGCGAGTCCTAAGATAAATGTGGCTGAGTTGACTTCTTTATTTGGGTCAGGAACATTCGAAGGAGATGATGCAGTGCGAGTAGCCAAAATTCTTCTGGTTTACTACTTTCTCCTCGGACAGGATACAGGAAAGGTTAACGTAGAGGATTGGATGTGGAGTTTAGTAGAGGATGCGGATGGTTGGGATGGATTCCCTTGGGGCCGGTATACGTATCTACATCTGATTTACTACATGGATAAAGTAATGAAGTCTTTACCTGCACGCGTCAACCCTGATACCTATCGTTATCACTTTTATGGTTGTACATACGCCCTACTGGTAAATCTCTCATACACTCACCGATTTGTCGTTGAATTTATTCCACAATCAATGCAACACTTACTAATTATTTTTGTGTATGTTTGTATGTGATATAGGTTTGGGCTTATGAACGGATCAGGTCATTTGCTGAACCATTTATAATGGGGCCGCCTATTGAGAACAGGAGGCCCATGTGCCTGCGTTGGACGTTTAAGACGAAGACTCCCAGAGTTGATACCAGTTCATTTTTTCAAACAGTAAGTGTGTTTTATTTTTTATTTCTATCAGAATATAATGGAATGTAATACGGTGTCATGTTTAATTCATTGTTCGATTTGTAGAATCCGCCGATTCAAGATATGCCTGTGCTACTTCCCTCCGAGTACTCTGCACGGTATTGGAGAGGTAATGAGTTGGACCCGGATGCTGGTTTCACAGTGTTATTTGCAAGGGTCGACGACCGCACATTACGAAAAACCGGGCGGAAAAAGGGTGCCACTATTCCAATCGTAGTTCAGGCAGAGGAATACACTGGACCCGAGGAAAATGTAGAAGTTCGTACAGCACCGGTGTTGCATGATACGCCTTCCCAGCCATCGGGATATGTTCCGAGACCACTTGACGACACAGTTCTTCAAGGTGTTGTGGACTCTGATTTCATGGGTGGGTCATTTTGGTCGACTGGTGGGCCATTTGCTCCGGGTACATCAGTTCATTTGGTCCAAGTTGATATCGTAGGTATGGATGCTGGCAATCCCATAGTTTCTGTGCATCGACCGTCTCCAAATCTATCAAGCAACTCATCATTGAATGCCCCTATGGAGGTAGAGCACAGTCATCATTCACATCAATCGCAGCCTTCTCGTGGCTCCATGCACTCGCAGCGCTCTCGCAGCTCTCACCAATCGCAACGATCTCGTGGCTCACACCACTCGCAGTGCTCTGGCGGCTCCCACCATTCACATGCCCGGGGAGGCTCCCACCATTCTCATCACTCACTGCATTTTGATCCAACTTTACCTCTGCATGATGTGCCTGTTCGTGGTGTGGGACCCAACGTTGTATTCACTCAGGAGTCTGGACATCAGGCCCACAGAGCACATTACGATGAGGTTGGTGCCTAAGGTGACAGGTGGCATAGGCTTAACACGAGGTTGGACCATCACGATGAAAAGTTCTACGACTTGGAGACTTACATGGCGTTCCAAAAGGAACGAGACGATAGTCGTGATCGAAGATTCGATGAGTGGGACCAGCGATACGCCCACGCACTGTATCTTCAAAAATACTCGGGAAATACTTCGCCAGCAAGTATGGGGACGGGATGATTGAAAAAAGACCAAGAGGGATGATGGAGGAAATATTGCACGAGTTTGGGTTTGACATTCGATACAGTACATCACTTAGAGGCAAACATCGTGCTGTTGGCCACACGTTTGAAGACCACGAAACGTCATTCGGCATGTTTCCTTCGTATCTTTACCAACTTGAGCTCGCAAACCCCGGATCACACGTTAGAATTTCTACAGGTGCTGACGATCGATTCAGGTAATAATTTAACTTTATGTTCTTATCATCCATCACGAATACAACTCAATACGCTCACTCATACAAAGACATGTTTCATAGGAATTTGTGTCTAGGTACACATTTTATGCCCTAGCAGCATCACGACAGGGATTTATCAGGTACGGTCGTCCAGTCATCGTAGTGGATGGAACACATATGCAGGGAAAATATCGAGGTATCGTATTTGTAGCAGTGACCCAAGATGGGAATCATAGCTTGTTTCCCCTTGCCATCGGAGTAGGAGACACTGAGAATAACAACTCCTGGACATAGTTCATGGAGAGGTTGAAGGAAGCATATGGATCACCAGATGGACTACTAATCGTATCGGATGGTCACAAAAGCATTGCTCATGCGGTACAAACTGTGTTCCCTACTGCACAACACGGTTTATGCTACGTTCATCTGAAGAAGAAAATGATGGGTTTCGGACAGCAAGTTCTTTACCAATTTGGCAAGGCGATGTACACATATAGTTTGACCGAATTCCAAGAGTACGTATAACATCCGCACACCTTTTCACCCACAAGTTTATTTTACCTACTGCCTAATACATTTAAACGCTACTCTGCAACAGTTGTATGAAAAAGATGTGCAATCATAACTCCGGGAGGCTCATGGCAGTTATCGATGAACTAGGTCTTCATAGGTGGACGAGAGTGCACTGTCCGGTGAGCAGGTTCGAGTTCATGACATCAAATGCAGCTGAATCCTATAACTCAACACTCTTATGGGCACGAAAATTGCCACTATGCGTTATGCTTGAGGTTGCCCGCACAACCACCGAGAAATGGTTTTACGAGCACAAGACAGAGGCTAGTAGGGTCTCCTCTGTTTTATGTAGCAGACTGCATAAGGATCTAGTTGACAAAATGCGTGAAGCCAAAAAATTGGACATGGAAGGCTTAACAGAAACCATGTTTAAGGTTTACAAAGGTAAAAATAATTGGGTTGTCGACTTTCAAGCAAGAGAATGCTCATGTGGGGAGTTTCAGCTTGCGAAAATCCCATGTTTGCATGCTTTAAAGGTCATCGAGTGAGTACTCCGCCTTTTCCTCTTACAGTACATTACACTTTAATTTCCTTAATGTAATTTTTTTTCCCTTTATTATAGTAAATTGGGTTTGCCTACCAGTTCTTTTGTTCCGCGTTATTATCATCATGACAGCATCGTCGGTATGTGGTCTCGGGTTGTCATGCCCGTTCCCCATCCAGAAAAGTGGGTCACGCCAAACTAGGTTGCTGCTTTGCGTGTCATTAAGCCCCTTCCACATTCACAGGCAGGGCGTCCAAGAATGTCGCGAATACGTTCAGGAATTGAGCGCCGCAAACGAGGGCCTAAGAAATGTCTAATTTGTGACGAAGTAGGCCACTCACGTCGTCAGTGCCCCCAAATTCGTAATGGTAATCGCCCGGGAATAAATTGTCAAAGGTTATCTTCAAATTTATGCCACTGTTTATTATAAATTATTATTCTATGCTTGAAATTTTGTGATAATAGGCATTTAGTTCGAATTTTCCCGGTAGATTAATATTCATTTATCATTATAATTCAAATTTGACTCAACTCGGTCCCTAATACTTTCATTTTTATTTCCCATGTATATGTGCATGCACTCGGTATCTCCTTTAGATTTAAAAATACTCGGTCACTCGGTTTCTAATACTTTGATTAAACACCACTCGGTCACTAATATTGTGATGCTTATGTTTCCATATGCACTCGGTCACTCTTATTATATAGCATTAAAATTCAAATTAAAAATTCACTCCACTCGGTCACTAATATTTTAATTATTATATTCACATATATGTGGTCTATTGTATATGTGCATGCACTCGGCGTCCATTTATAAACTGTGCATGCACTCGGCCTCTACTAATAATTAAATATTTATAATCAATTGCTTATAATTTAAAGCAACTCTATCGTTTGGTATTTTATATTTAATTGTCATAGTGTGACTAGATCTTTTTTTATTATTATAAAATCGCATGCACTTGGTCACTCTTATTATATAGCATTAAAATTCAAATTAAAAAAGCACTCCACTCGGTCACTATTATTTTTATGATTATATTCCCATATATGTGGTCTATTGTATATGTGCATGCACTGGGCATCCATTTATACACTCTGCATGCACTCGGCCTCTACTAATAATTAAATATTTATAATTATTTGCTTATTAACGCCACTCGGTCTTACACTATAATATTTAATTGTCATAGTGTGACTAGATCTTTTCTCTTTCTCTTTTAAGTATAAATTGATATCTCACTCGGTCTTTAAATACATTAACATTGTGTTGTCTTCATGTTGGTGTCTGAAAAGTACTGACACATCAAAAGTAAGGGTAATTTGGTAAACTTATCTTTAAAGTGGGCATTTTTGCTCATTTTTGGTCCAAGTAGGCATATTTGCATTTGTGAAAACCCGTTTGAGTAACAGATCACATTTCTCAATGAATAATATTTAACCCACTCATCCTATGAATTACCTCATCTACCATGGTAGAGAGGTCCCTAATGGTGGGACACACCATTTTCTTTTGAACGGTAAATTTTGTGTGAGACCATCTCGCGTGAAATTATTTTATGCTTTTTAAAATAGTTATCACTTTTGTTATAAAACGTTATTACTTTCACTATAAAATGTTATCACTTTTTATTAATTGAGTATCACTTTTCATAATAAACATTATGAGTTTTTGTTCGTCTCACGTAAATCTTTACGTGAGACGAATATCTCACACAATTCTTTGCCTCTTTTTAAATATTTAACTCACTCAACTTTCATACATTTACTCCCTTCAATTAATTCTCTTACTCCTTTCTCTCTCATTTTCTATCTCTTGTATGACGTTAATTAAGCCTTATGTGACTAGGTTTATTCTATGTTAATTTAAGTTGAAAACATATCTGTGGATATGCACTTTAACAATGACTCAACTGCTATAAAGGTCAAAAGTTTAGTTTTTCTTCTCCCGTTAATGATGTTGTTATGGCTAAAGGAGCTACTAGGACGACAAAGGATGAAAATAATAAATCGAGTTGTGAACATTATGGTCATCCCACCCATGAGTCGTCTATTTCTATTAAGATACATGACTTTTTGGAGTGATAAAAGGTTTTTTTTTTCCAAGGTAAAATTTTATTAATATGAGAGATTGGTATGAGTAATACCAAAGTTCTTAAGGATACATTTACATCAATTATTTAATACATTAATTACAAGAGATTCGTCAAGAATAAACAGTTATTTTCTACTATTATTTAAGTGCGCTCCTAGGACTGATTTACCAATTGTGAGAACTCCCTAATGCACTAAAAAGAAAAGGATCGTATAACAAATTCCATAGATAGAAAAGGTTTATAAGGATAAATGTAATCATGTCAATTTGGTTGTCAATTCTAATATTTCATCGGAGTTTTCTAGTCTTTTTCATCAAAAGATGATCAAGTTCTTTGGTTCCAAAGGAGTGCCACGACCTAAACCCAGTGGCGGATCTAGGATTTGAAAATTGGGGGTACGACATGTAACTTAAAAAAAACTTACAATTAATAATTTGAGTAGCAAACGATTGAGGAAAATTTGAATAATTTAATGTAGCATGAATATTAATATGTTATTATATGTGAATGAAGAAATGAAAAAAAAATTATGTTAAAATAAAATAAAAAATATAAAAAGAAAATAAAAGGAAAGATGTAGTATAATATTAAGGAGAAGAGATGAGAGAAAATAATAGTAAAAAAAAAAGAGTGAGGCTCTTGTGGCCCCAAGGGCACACCGTGCGCCTTTAGAATTTAGTATTATAGGTAAGAGTATATTGTTTTGCTTTAAAGGGTATATTCTTTAATTAATAAGTGTTACACCATTTTTTTGTAAAGGATATACACTTTTCATTAATATTTTTTATTTTTCTTTAGAAAATAAAGGGTATACATCTTTATACTAAAGGGTATACAATTTAACACAAAATTCTAAAGGCGCACGGAGTGTGGTCCGTGTGCCCGGGTGTACACAAGTTTTTGTCAAAAAAAAAGGATTAAAACCTAAACTAAATTATGAAAATAATATAAATATAAAATAAATCTATATATATATAAGTACAATAGTGGCTTGCATGAGAAGTTGCCGCCAAAAACAGGAAAAAAATATTAAAGAAAAAAATCTTGAACAAATATTATTTTTATTGTAAGAAGATTTAAAATTTGGTTATATATATGAGACCAGTTAGGGAGCAAAGAAATTAACAGACAGAAAATATTAATGAGATGGAAGGTGGCGGTAGAGTTGCGGTAAGTGGAGTCGGGAGGTGGCGATTGAGGCGCTGGCAAATGTGGAGAGTGCGGTAGAGAGGTCTATTTGGTGGAAGGGATGTTTTGTGGAAAGGAATCACCTCCGATCTCAAATCTGTTTGAGATGCGGTAAGTGGGGTCGTGAGGTGGCGATTGAGGCGAGGTGCCTAGCGGCATTAAACATCACATATTTTAACAAATAGAAAATATCAATTAGAAATTGTCAATAGTTTTTTTCTCGATTGAGGCGAGGTGCCTGGCGGCATTAAACGTCACATATTTTAACAAATAGAAAATGTCAATTAGAAATTGTCAATAATTTTTTTCTCCATTTATGATGAAGAAATAATTTAATTTGTGGATATATTACAGAGAATATGGCAAGAACTGAGTCATTTTTTACTTATTGGTGATGTGGCTTTTACTCATTTTCTATTATTTTTATACATTAAGAGATACATTTAAAGATCTATGTATTATTGAACTTTATATAGAATTTTGAATTATATAGTATAAATTTATACTATACATTGTATTATTAATTTATTAATAGATGATAAAAAAAAATCTTTTTAATGGTTCAAGAAATTCCATCAATCATGTGGAAAGAGTTTCTAAGTTCATATACTTTATTAATAAAGTATCCCCAACTTAAACTAATGTAAAATTGTGGTATAAAATTATTGCATTTCACAAGTATATTATTCCATTAATTTTTCAATGATATATACTTAGGAGTAATAAAAAATTTTGAACTTTTATCTCACGAATATTTCGTGTTAACGTGTACATTGCATAATTGATAATTCGATTTATTTTTAAAAAATATATAAAATTATTATTTTTTAAATGTATATAGAAGAAAAGACAAAATAGATATTATTGAAAGAGGAAAGAAAAAATATCACTTATTTGATTTAAATAAGTTCCAAAAATAAAAGTATAATATTCAAAGAAGAAAAAAATGAAAACTGAATTTTTTAAAATAAATAAATAAACAAAATGTGTTGATTTTCAAAGTGAAATGAAAAATAAAATATGTAGTAACATGCAGATTGTACGGAAGAAAGAATGAATTAATATGATAATCATTCCTATTACATAAATAATATTAATTATCATTCCCTACTACTATACTACCATAGTTATCATTCTTATTCCAATTTCTATTATTAATAAATCGAACGTCCTCTTAATGTTTGATAAAATATTTATTTCTTTAAACATAAAAAAGAAATGACAAAGTCTCTTATGAGACTGATTATTTGTGAGACGGGTGGGAGACGAGTCGACTCATCACTAAAGTATACTTATTTTATAAATAAAGTATGTTTAATGGTTGTTAAAGTATGTTTTCTAAATTAGGTTTGATAATACATTAAAGTATGATTTTAACATGTTATAATATGATTATTATTAATATACTTTAACTACAAATAAGCATACTTTATCTATACAATAAGCATACTTTAGTAATGGATCGACCCGTCTCACATCCATCTCACAAATAACATGTCTCACAAGAGGGTGTCTCAAAAGAAATATATATAATAAAATGTATAACATTTAGTATTAAAATTTACATACGTGTAAAAAAATCTTTAAAAAAATCTATATTTTTATATAACTAAAAACACTGCTATGTAAATTGATATTTTTCATATTACAGCATCTATATAGATTGATAATTTTTACATTATTTAGTTAGTTTCATTTATTTATATATTTATATATTTATGGATTAATTACTACTAGGTACACACTTTATACCCTAATTACTACTAGGTATATTGATTTAAAATAATAATTATTATATATAAAATATTAAAATAAAATATCAAATATACCCCTAAACCTATATACCTTTAAACCACAAACCCCAACCCCCACCCACCACCGGACCACCTGCCGGACTGCCGCCGCCGCCGGAGCTCCGGCGACCGGTCGCCAGAAAAAAACTGTCCGTCAGAAAAAAAAAAAAAAAAAAAAAAAAAAAAAAAAAAAAAAAAAAACTGGTCGCCGGACCGCCGCCGCCGGAGCTCCGGCGACCGGTCGCCGGAAAAAAATTGTCCTTCAGAAAAAAAAAAAAAAAAAAAAAAAAAAAAAAAAAAAACTGTTCGCCGGAAAAGCTGTCGGACCACCACACTTTTTTGCTGCACACATATTTTTTTTGTTGTACACGAATTTTTGCTGCACACACTTTGCTGCACACAATATTTATGTGCAGCACATTATAGGGGTAATATTGGAATATCACTATATATTTTTGTACCTAGTAGTAATACTTTTGTATGTTTGTATCTCATAGTAATTTAGGGTTTTTTTGTATACCTAGTAGTAATCCTCCCTATATATATATATATATATATATATATATATATATAATATGAGAATAGCAAGAGTAAGACACTAAAATTGTAAAATGTTAAATAATTTATAATAAAATGAGACACACAATAGAAGAAAAAAAATGATGGTATTGAAAGATAGGTCTACGCCTATGCTTCTACCTATTAAGATTTAAATTTATACAAACTCTCTTGTGAAACGTTACATATGTAAGACGGTTAGTGAGATGTGTTAAAATATATCTATTATATAGTTAAAGTATGCTTAATGATTGTTAAAGTATGTTTTCTAAAGTATGATAAATGATGAATTAAAGTATGATTTTAGGGTGTTATAATATGATTTATTAGTGACATACTTTAACTACAAATAAACATATTTTACCTATACAATAAGCATACTTTAATAATGGGTCGACCCGTCTCACAACCATCTCACAAAAAATTCGTCTTTAAATTTAAGTAGGAATAAGCAAAGGTGCCTTTTATACAATAATAATAAAAAAAATAATTTATCCAAATTTTAAGAAAAAGTAACAAAATATTCTAATAACTCGACACTAAAAGTATTTCCAAAAGCTTATTTAAACATGATATAAGATTTACATAATGATTTTCACTTTTCAAATTTGGAGAGGTAAAATCACTCTTTATAATTTAATGGCATTCAATATCACTCTACATGAAAACAAACAATAAATGAGCATTGAAAAGGAAAAAATAAAGAGTTTGTTGGAGACTTTTAAAATTTTTGATTACGTAAAATTAACATCATTTTTTTCTACTAAATGCCTCTTAAGTTATTTGTATTTTTGAAAGTTATTAATTTTGCAAATACTTTCGTAACGCAATGAATTATTTTATGAAAAATGTCGTATAATTAAAAAAAATAATACTTTTTCAATGAAATTTTATTATATCTTTAATAAAAGTGATAATTATTTAAGAAAACGAATAATCAATTTCACGTACGGTCTCATACAAGAATTTCCCTTTTAATTTAACAATATATTATAATAATGTTAAATTAGAATTCGACTAAATTTTAAATAAAAATAAAAGTATAATTAAAAATAAAATTATTCTAATTATATTGGTGTTATTAAGTAAAAAATAAATTAATATTCACTCAAAGTATCAATTTCAAGATGAATTTTGTTAACGAAAAAAATATATGTCATATTATATCATGGATTAAGTTATGCAAATTAAAAATAATAAAATATTTTTTAAATGATATTTAATTAATTAAAAGTGATTGTCATCCGATGAAATTATTTTATTTATTAAAAAAATAAAAGTAATAATTAATCAATAAAAAGTAGGGAGGATTACTACTAGTTACACAAAAAAAACCCTTAATTACTATGAGATACAAACATACAAAAATATTACTACTAACTACAAAAATGTATAGTGATATTTCAATATTACTCCTACAATGTGCTGCACATAAATGTTGTGTGCAGCAAAAGTTCGTGTGCAGCAAAGTGTGTGCAGTAACAAAAGTGTGTGCAGTAAAAAAAGTGTGTGCAGCAAAAAAGTGCGGTGGTCCGGCAGAGCTCCGGCGGCGGTCCGGCAGTGCTCCGGCGATCGGCCGGCGGAGCTCCGGCGTCGTCGGTTTCCGGCGGTTCGGCTGTGGGTGAGGGTTTAGGGTTTGTGGTTTAAAAGTGTATGGGTTTAGGGTTATATTTGGTATTTTACTTTAATATTTTGTATGTGATAGTAATTATTTTAAATCAATGTATCTAATAGTAATTAGGAGTACAAAGTGTGTATCTAATAGTAATTTTTCCTTAAAATAATACATTCCTTCATAAATGCCTTTAGACAAAACTTGATCAGTATTAATATATGAACACTGAAATGAAGTACATCATTTATAAAAAAAAAATGTGATAACTAATCCATAAAAAAGTAATATTGTTTCTCCATAAATGGCCATAGACAAAACTTGATCCGTATCAATATACGAACACTGAAACGAAATATATTAGTCCAAATTCAAATCAACTACTTCAACAAGTATTCTATGTAGTCATGTCGTGTCGTCACAATAAGATCATTGCAATTTCTATTTTTTTTTATTAAATTTTCGTTAAAATAATTATTTTATTTATCATACGAATTAAATTGTTTAATTAGATAACTTATAGGTATCATATTTTATTAAAAAAATCACTAATATAACTATACACCAAACATAAAATAATTCTAAGGAGTAGTAAAAATAGTAGTAGTATTAATTACTCATATTTCTTAAAAAATAAAAATTATTATATGGGTTTGGTAGTCACATTTTAATTATTTCTACACTATATGTGAATAATTCCACTTAATTCATCTATTTTTTTAACTAAGAATCATTTTGTTTTTTCAATAAATATAAAGTTTTTTTAATGAAACAATTATTAACTTTTGACATTTACCGTAAAAATATCTAAATAAATATACTAAAACTTCTTTGGTTTTGTATTGGAAACTTAGGAGTTAAAAACAAATAGATATTCATTCATATTCCAAATAAAGTCATTTTCATTCATCTTTCCCAACAACCTCCCCTCCTCCTCCTCCCTCTTTTTCTTTAGTCTATCCTGTATAAATAGTTATGAGACCAAAATTCTATCGTCTCTTTAGACAAATGTATGCATTTTGATTAGGGTCGTATTCTATGGTTACGATTCTACAATATATGTCTTTTTCATTCCGTTGAAAATTGATTTTACTGTATATACGCTTATGACCTCCCCCTCTATGCCTTGCGGTAATGATTCCTCTGGCATTACGACCTTTACCACAATGATGCTGTCCATAGATCTTGGAGGAAACCGGCATAGCAGCCTCAGGAGACAGAGAAGAGAAGATGAGTGGGAGCTTAGACCGAAAGAATGGGGAAATGAATCGATTAGGGCCGCAGCTTCGACTCAGCCTCTTTCGCCATCAAAGTGCCTATAGTACTAGTTCATATTTGATTACCCGAAGCTCATGTAGAGGCACCTACGGTATGATCCGTTATCTTGGCAGGAAATTCCTATTATATATTCTATTTGATCGAGGGAGTGGAAAGGGTCGTCTTAGTTTATTTTTGTATATATACATTGCCTTCATGTTCCGTGTAGAGCAAATAAAAAAAAACCCTGGAGAAGCTACATCATAAAGAACAACCAATTTCATAATTTCGGACTCTACAGTAAATGTTGTATTGGACTCAGTTACAGTAGCAGCATCAAATGCTACTCTAGTAGCTGAATCATCAACTGCGGTGAACTCATATATGGTTATGTAGTTCAACTTCCCATTAATTTGGAAGGGTGCCTCTCATGGCTTGCGGCTTCCACCAGCTCAGGGATACAGTATAGAGATTAGCTCCCAGCCAGCGTGGGATACAATATAGAGATTAGCTCCTGGGATTTTGGGTTGTTTTACTCTCTTTCAAAGAGTAGACTTTTCAACCATTTTTGCTTGTGCTAGTGCACCCAGAAATTCTTGGATTTCTTGCAATATGAGATTGAATGCCATAACTCTTATTTGTACAGTATTAAAGATTAGCTCCTGGGATTTCGAGTTGTTTTACTCTCTTTCAAACAGTAGACTTTTCAATCATTTTTGCTTGTGCCCCCAGAAATCCTGGGATTTCGGGTTGTTTTACTCTCTTTCAAACATTAGATTTTTCAACAATTTTTGCTTGTGCCCCCAGAAATTCTTGGATTTCTTGCAATATGAGATTGAATGCCATAACTCTTATTTGTATTTTACTTCTTATTGGAGCTGTTGGGAATCTGTATAAATGAAAGAGGACAAAAAGACAAATCATCAAGGGTCAAACTCATGACCTCCGCTGCGGTAAGTGTGTCTCTTACCACTAATCTATTGATAACTTAGATGAACAAATACTATATCTATACTAATTATTTTCTAATTTGGGGGTACAACTGTACCCATGTACCTTAATTAGATCCGCCCTGAATCTCAAGCTTCTCATGATACAAAATATCAGTTTCAGCAAAATGAACATGCTCATTTTGGGGTGCGAGATATATAATTATTAAAATGATACTCACTTTGTTACTTGAATAAATACTGTTATATAAGGAAAAATAAATTTTTACCAACTTTATTGATTTTTAGTTGTAATGTAATCTTTTTTGCAATGTTTGTTTCCAGTTTTCAAATCCAGGTTTTGGTTTTCAAAACCCACATCAAGATTTTAAAAATCACCCCTATATATACCTATTACATTCTCTCTCCTCAATTAATACACTTTCTCTCTTTACCTCTCCTCTATCATTTAACTTTTTAAATAAATTAATACATTGATTTGACATAAAGTTAAAACATACCCTACTCAAAATCCAAAACAAATCTAGAACACAATATTCATGGTTTTCAAACCCCACATAACCCCAAACCAAACATTACCTTTGAGTAATAAAAAAAGTGTAAAACATGTTGTGTGTGTGTTAGATGAGTGTAGTAATTTTATTTTTAAGTGTATTTTAAAGTGATTGATTGAAATAATATTTTTTTTTTGGGAGGTATATATTATTGTGCGATGTACGGAAACTAAATGTGTAAAGATAATTGTAAGACGAGAAGAATATTAAATAATAAATTTTTTTAAAAAAATCAATTTTCATATTATATACTCCCTCCGTCCCCCGATGTATTTCACGTATTTGTGTGCGCGGAGTTTAAGAAAAATTTGTTTTTTTAAGTATAAAGTAAGAAAGAGAAAAAATATTTTAGTTAATTTAATGAAAAAGGTGTGTAAAGTTATTGGAATGTGTGAAAAAGTGAGTATTTTGTTGGGATATGTGTAAAAAGTAGGTATTATTATAGTGTATTCATTACCATTTTTAGTAAAAGTGAAGTGTGAAATACTTTGTGGGACGGATGGAAAAGGAAAGTGTGAAATACTTTGGGGGACGGAGGGAGTAATTAGTATTGAGTCTGTAAGTCATTGTGTTTTTTTTATATATACATATAAAAATACCTTTGACATTATCATTGAAACTTGTAAAATTGTAGTGAGTAAAAGCCAAATAGTAATAATCACTTAATTTTAAAAATAAAAACTCACAAATATATTAATATCTCTCAATCCAAAGTCAAAAAAGACTTTAGTATCTTTCAGAGTTTGGCCTAGCTAATTTCTTAACATATGTACTAGTTGCAAGGTGTATACCAATGCCACCAAGTTTAATGTTTTTGGACTTCAAACCTATTTTTTTTTTTTTCTAAGCCGTTTAAAGATGAAAGACACGACAATGAGCGGCCATTTGGGAATGCGATTTTATTCATTTTTATATATAATGCAAAATATATGGAGTATTATTTTACATTTTGATGGTACAGTTGTATCCCATGAATCAAGCTCCTCTGCCACTAACGAAAGTATTCATTTCATTTTGATTTGAATTTATTTATTTATAGTTTCATAAGGACAAGGCTAATTTAATTAAATATAATAGTTTTAGTTTTTATTTAACAAACTATGGCAGGTTGAAGCTGACTTAATTTTTTGAGTGGAAGCGCCATTAGTACTAGCTACTCTTCCACAGTTCAAATTGAATCGCCAATTATACTGGCGCTTTTAATAAATAATATTTAAAATATTTATATTGATATATTTAAATAATTTAGTAGTTAAAATTATAATTAGTAGCATTATACTTTTTAAGTTCAAGGTAATGTATAATTTTGCTATTTTGTTTGTTTTAAAATAAAATTTTAGTTTTAATTTTTTTATAAGGATAAAGATTTATATGAGACCGTGTCACAGTAAGTAATAATTATCATATTCTTAAAAAAATAATATTGAAATTGATGAAAAATGATAATTATACAATTAATTATTTTATTAATAATTTGTAATATAAATAAAAAGTGACAATATTTTTAAAGAAAAGTGATAACATTTTTTACAAAAAAGTAATAACTACTAATTAATAAAGCTTGAAAAAGGGACAGTCTTGCGTGAGATTTCTACTACATTACGTTGTATTAATTAGTTATCACTTTTTTTATAAAAAAAATATTATCACTTTTTCATAAAAAATATTGTCACTTTTTATTTATACAATAAATTATTAATAAAATAGTTCATAACGGCATTATCACTTTTCATTAATTTTTGAATTATTTTTCTTTAAAAATGTTATAGTTATCACTTGTTATTCATCTGACGAAAGCTGTGACACGATCTTATACAAATCTTTATCCTTATAAAAAATAAAATTTAAATTTTATTTTTTGGACAAACAAAATAGCAAAATGTATACATTACCTTGAAGCTGAAGAAGTATATAATACTAATAACTCCCTCCGTCTCATTTCAGATGAAACACTATTCATTTTGAGCTGTCCTACAAAATTTTGCACCTACCTAAAAATGCAAAAATCAAACACAATCACCTTTCTCCTTGCATTTTATTTACTAAAAAAATCACCCTTACCCAATACACCTAACACACTTTATCATTTATTTATTAAAAAATATATCATTATACACCTAAGAGTTATTATTTTTCTTAATCTCCGTACCGGGATGAGAGCGCAGACTTAAATGAGACAGGAAAATTATAGTTTAAACTATTAAATATTTAAATATATCAATTTAATTATTTAAAATATTATTTTATTATTATTTATTAAAAGCGCCAGTTGTACTGGCGACTCAATTTGACGGATGGTGAACAGTGGAAGAGGCACCTATACTAATGGCGCCTCTACTTAAAATATTAAAGCTTCTTCAAACTGCTATACTTTGTTAAATAAAAACAAAAACTATTGTATTTTACTGCCTTAGGCCACTTACAAGGTATCTATTTCACTATTTCTGGCGTCCGCTTCAAAGGTATTAATTTCCTCTATTTAGTAAAGAAAATACACAATATGACCCACCACTTCTCTCTAATACAACTACCAACTTTACCTATAATAATAATTCCCCTTAATCCATGTGCAAAAAGCAAATAAAGACCTTAGAATTGTCCACGTGCAAACAGTAAACGGTTACCTTTTAAGTGGCCGGAGGGAGTATTAAATTAGCCTAAGGACAACTATGTGGTGTAATTAATCTTTTTATTTTCTTCAAAACTCACATTTACATTTTAAAAATCATGTTATACACACTTACAAATTCTATAATCTTGTCGCACTCATTTCACATATATTCTCTTTACTCAATTAATACTATTTATTTCTAATCTCTAATCTATTTTCTATCATAAATTGATAAACTTTACATATTTAACATAAAGTTAAAATTTATTTAACCTATAAAGAATCTAAAATATATACTCCCTCCGAACCTCTCTTTAATTTTCACCATTTCCATTTTTTTATCGTCTCACATAAATTTTCATCTCCCTAACATGACAAAAATGTCAAAACAATCACCCTATCATATACTAGTACTTTATTACAAAAAATCACATTTGATTAACACATTTAACATAATTTATTTTTAATTATTATTTAAAATATTATAATGAGTTGGGCTCTTGTGTCTCCAAGCGCACAAGGGTACAACATTTTGTTCTAAATGATATACATTTTCATTAATTTTTTTTTGTTTCAAAAAATAAAAAGTACACGTCCTTATACTAAAGGGTATACCATTTAATACTAAAGAGTATTTGGGCGCACGGTGTCCCGGGGCACACAAGTTTTAGCCTATTAAATATCTCTAAAAGTTACTACCTTCGTCAAATAATACTTTTCACGTTTATTGTTCTACGTTATTTAAGAAAAGTTGCACTTTTTGACTAGCTTTATTGACTTTGGAGGGTATTGTAGCATTGTTAGGTAATAAAAAAAGTATAAAGTAATGATATATGTGTGAAAAAGAAGTGGCAAATTTGAAATTAAAGTAACTTTTGATGTTGTTGGATAAAATGACTTTTTTTTTATGTGAAAGTTTTGTGGGACAAATAAATGAGGAAAATGCGAAAAGTATTATGGGATGGAGGGAGTATTATTTTTTTAATCTCGGAATAAGGTAAAAATTATTGAGATTTTGGAGAAAGTATAATATCGAAACTCATCAATTACTGTGCACAATTCGTTTTTTCTCAACCAAAAAAATAAATAATTAATTAATAAATTGAGAATCTACCGACGTTATTGCTCTTTCTTTTTATATCCTCGGATCATACAATATGCATTAGTGTTTTTTAAATCAATTTAAGGAATATTTATCTGACCGTAGATCAGATTCTCCTCAACCCTTAATCCTCCTATACGTACACATTCTTTGTATCTATACATCTGCTTTGCACACGCTCTACGTGTAGAGTGGAGAGGGGATGGTTGAGCATTGCTGATCTGCAAACCTGCCACCTGTGCATGCTTTTTCTCTCGCTACCTTTTTCGTCGGATTCTGCTCTTCCTTTTTTAATTTCCCTTTTCTTTTCTCTTCCATAAATCCAAAACCCTTACTCTGTTCTTTGCCCAAAATCGATTAATTTAAACCCTTCACATGAAATTATAGGGTGGAATTTTTTTGTTTCTTGCTGAATGTTGGAGAAATCTGCATCCTCTGCTCCGGATTTGGCTATTCTTTGGTAAACTAGTGAAGAACAATGAAGGTGGCTCATAATAATTCGGAAAAAATCATATGGGATTCGATGAGATGCCAATCTGGAGTAGGGATTACGAGTTCACAGGGTAAAGCATTTCCGAAGCTGATGGTATGGTTGATTCTCTTCGTTTCAGCTACTTATATCGTCTACACAATGAAGCTGCTTTCCTCTAATCCCAACAATTGCGATGTAGATATTTACGCCAATCAACATTTTTTCCTGGTGGAGAAATCGGCTCAATCCACCACTTCTGCCCGATTTTCTTCCGATGAGGGAAACAGAACGGGATTGCAGCATGTCGTTTTCGGCATTGCGGCTTCTGCGAAGTTTTGGAGCAAGAGGAAAGAGTACATAAAACTATGGTGGAAACCCGAATTGCAGATGCGAGGAATCGTGTGGCTCGATAGCCCCGTGGAGATCGACAGAGACGAAAATGGTAGCCTTCCGGAGGTGAGGATCTCAGGGGATACTTCGCGTTTCTCTTATAAGAATCGAAAGGGGCACAGATCGGCGATTCGGATCTCTCGGATTGTTTCGGAGACTTTGAGGTTGGGTGGGATGGAGAATGTTCGGTGGTTCGTGATGGGGGACGACGATACGGTGTTCGTGACGGATAATTTGGTGAGGATTCTGAATAAGTATGATCACCATCAGTATTATTACATTGGGAGCTCGAGTGAGAGCCATTTGCAGAACATACACTTCTCCTATGGAATGGCCTATGGGGGTGGGGGTTTCGCCATTAGCTATCCCTTGGCAAGGGCTCTTGAAAAGATGCAGGATCGATGCATTCAGAGGTACCCTGGATTGTATGGCTCTGATGATAGAATGCAGGCTTGTATGGCGGAACTCGGGGTTCCACTCACTAAGGAACTCGGTTTCCACCAGGTGAGTTGTTGTCTACTGCGTTTCTTTATTCGCTCTTTTGCTTTGTGCTTTGTTGGTGGGTTTTCGTTTTAATTGAGTTGTTGTTTAGGGTACTGATCTAGAAACATGAATTAGATGATGTTTTTTTTGCAATTGTGGTTAATACTAATGAGGCAAAATTGTTTGAATTCAACTAAGGAGAGGGCTTAAAATGGCTTTCCTTGTTCTGTTCTTTAGTTTCAGAGATTAGCTGATGGGTTTCATTGTTTGTGTCTGATTGTTGATGTTGAATCTGCACACATGGGGTTCATGCTTATTTTCTTCATTTGTAAGACTCAATTTGGGTGGTTATGTTCGATCATTGTTGGCTAATTAGTGCACTGTAGAGTGTAAAAATGTTGTTGGTATGACTTTTATCTATTGGGATGTGGTTATTGAATTCTAAGCGTTTGTTCTTGACGGATGATAATGCAGTATGATGTGTATGGGGATTTGTTTGGACTCTTGGCAGCGCACCCTGTCGCTCCGTTGGTTTCTCTGCACCACTTGGATGTAGTTGAACCGATTTTCCCTAATGTCACTCGGGTACAAGCTCTGGAACATCTGAAAATCCCAATGCAGCTCGACTCAGCTAGCCTTATGCAGCAATCAGTTTGCTATGAAAAAACCAATGGTTGGACGATATCAGTCTCTTGGGGATTCGCAGTCCAAATATTCCGTGGAGTACTCTCACCACGCGAGGTAGAAATGCCATCGAGAACTTTCTTGAATTGGTATAAAAGAGCTGATTACATAGCATATGCATTCAACACGAGGCCAGTCATGAGGAACCCGTGTCAAAAGCCATTTGTTTTCTACTTGTCAAGGGCAAGAATGGAGTCGCATACGAACCAAACAGTGAGTACCTACCATCAACATCATGATCAACAACCTGAATGCAAATGGAAAACGGCTGATCCTGAAGAAGTCGAACTGGTGGAGGTTTACAAGAAGCCTGATCCACATCTCTGGGATAGGGTGAGTAACCAACTCTCTCTCTTAATCATCAGTAATTCCACTATAGTAAATTGTGTGGCAAAAGGTCAACTTGATCCAAGTTGTCATGAGTACGCGCACAAAACAAAAGATGAGCTTAAATTCCGTTTAATTTTGATTGTATTGTTGTGGAAACTGACAATCGAGCTTTGAATAATGGCAGTCTCCGAGAAGACATTGTTGTCGTGTCATAAGCTCGAAGAAGGAAAGCATGGTGATCGATGTAGGCGTATGTGAGGAAGGTGAGATCACAGAAGTGTAACTAAGACAGGTAGTAGCGTGGCACGTTAGTTGTAACTGACCTTCACTAGTTATTGCTCTAATTCATGATTTACAAATTGAAAGCTTTATATAAATATATGAACATATGCTGTCTAGTTGACCGAGGAAGAGATTAACATATTCAAAGCTTTATATAATAGTAGTAATATGATAACATCTATTTGTCATGGTTGTTTGTGTTACTGAAAAATTAATGATCTGAAGAAGCAGGAATTATTGATTTGTGTCGGCTTGTATAGTTTTTCTAAGGCAAATATTCTGATGCAACCTATTGCATATGGGAGTGTTGCATGTCCCCTATGATTTACTGTTTGTATAGTTTATGTTCTATTTTATTCCTAAAGTTCATCTTTATGGTTCTCAGGATGAATTTCACCTAATCAATACATACTTGTGATCGTTTTACATTTTCATTGTTTAATTATTATTTTTTTTTAGACAAAGACAAGACCTGTGTGAGATCGTTAGACAAAGACTTGTGTGAGATCGTTTTACGTTTGTATAGTTTTTATACGAATAAAAAGTGATACTCAATTAATAAAAATTTATAATATTATTTTATGAACAATTTATAATATAAATAAAAAACGATAACATTTTATAACGAAAGTGATAATTATTTTAAAAAGTGTAAAATGATCACACATGAGGCGGTCTCACTCAAGACCTATCTACATATATAATGTCTCACAAGAGAATTTATCATAATTTATTATTGTGTATGTTTTTTTTATGTTGTAAATTATATTATATAAATTAAAAAATATATATCAATTTAATATCTTTTAAAATTTATATTTAAAATGTATTTAAATTGACTTTAAAATTTAAAATTATATTCTTTTCAATTTAACTTTAAATTAAATTTAATAACACTACAAAAATACTGAAGTATATTCCGTTGGTAAAAACTTTAATTTTATTGTTAAATTGATTTACCAACGGAATTCATTGATAAATTTCCATTGATAATTTATATAAAGATTCTCTTGATAATTCGTTAGTAATTACCAACGGATTGACTTACATAGCTCGATATACACTTGACTTTCTTTTCAAAATAACTTTATAGCTATCTGCTTCGATCCCGGAATCTATGTCTTCCCCGCCGAAGAACCCTAGTAAGAATTTCGTTGGTAAAATAGAGAATAAATTCGTTGGCATCCCGTTGTTAAAAGAAAAATGTCATATTTATTGCTAATTTGCCAGTAATTACCGACGGATTGAATTACGTTGGTAAATTCCATTGTTAAAAAATAATTTTTTGTAGTGTAAATAGTCCATGTTTTTTTTAATAAATAATTGTTAATTAAAATTAATTTTAAATATATATATATATATATATATATATATATATATATATATATATTTATATATATAATTTAATAAATCGTCCATACTTTTTTTTTTCATTTTGAATAAATAATTATTAGTTAAAATTAATTTTAAATATAATATATAGGAGTATAGTATAAAAGAAATAAAAAGAATAATAATAGTAATAATAAGGTAGATATTCAAATAATCTAATTAATTATAGTTTATTTATGAAGAAAATTAATTAATCTAATTAATGAACTCAAATAACCTAAATTAATAGTAAGGATATAATAATAATTGATATACTTAATAAAATGCTATTGATCCGATCAAATTGATCCAAATAGCAAGTCCTATTTAAATATCCAATTAATTTTCAATTACTCACCTTTCAAATATTTTCTATTACCCTCTCGGTTCTCATATATTCTCACATTATTTAATATTCTTTCACATACATTGTTTCTAAATTTGACATAAACCTCATATGGACCTACTCTATATTCTCTTACCCATATCATCATCTATCTTTTATAATACATTAATTTGAAATGAAATTAAAAATACACCATACCAAAACCCAAAATAAGTACCCATCCGTGCCACGTATTTTTACCCACTTATATCCTACGTATTTTTACTCATTCCATTAATGATAAAAATATAATAATATTTTATTACTTACTTTTTATAATCCCAACAACTTTAATTACTTTTTTATACTTTATTCATCATTCCCAACAACTTTATTTACTTTTTCTTTTTAAATTACTAATTTATCCCCAATTTTTCTTACATTAAATATTAAAAAAATAACACATTTTAATCTCTGTACCCGTACAAATTGGTGAAAATACCTGAGATGGAGGGAGTACTATAGATCATTACGTATTGTTCCATTAAATCTCAATACTACATTCAAACAAAATAATTCAAATAAATTGATTGAAAATTTTAAAAACTCATTTATTTATTTATTTTCTTTTAAATTGCTCTATCCAGATACTACATTCTAAGAGCATCCCCAATACATTCTTTAAAATTTAGAGAGGAATTTGGTGGGATAAAGAGGATATTAATTTTACATAATCAAAATTTCTATAAATTTCCAACAAACTCCTTATATTTTTCCTTTTCAATGTACATTTATTGTTTGTTTAATCTTAAAAACATACAAAAGTAGAGTAATATTAGATTTTATTAAATTATTGTTGGGTGAAAATTATTATTTCAATTCAAATGTTAAATTAAAGAGTGTGTTGGAGATATTTTTAAGTCATTACTTTCTAAAATAAGGAATATTTCTTGTTTAAAGAAGTTTTTGGAGAGGCTCTAAAAATTGTTATTTATAAATTAAAAAAGCGGACCAATATGGATTAGTTTACTTATTAAGTATTTACACATCCTGGTGGTAGTTATATCTACCATTTTCATAATTATTGTCTCTTTCATTTATAACCAATTATTAATTTATTTGGGTTGGAGTAGAGTATGAGTTAATAAATACAACTATACAAGTATGCAGAAGTTGGACTTTGGGAGCTTTACGTTTATTCAGCTTTTGTACCTTTCATCATGCCGTGATTATATATAAACAAACAGCTTTCCTAATTTAATGCCGTGTTATAAATGATTTGTTAAATTAGGGATTCCTACGGTGGTTACACTCGTCGTTTCCTTTGAATATGGCTGCCCAAAATTTTATTTGAAGGATAAATAATAAAAATATGTAAGTGTTGTGAGATTGTGTTCGGAATAGATTGATGAAATGAATAAAAAGTTATGAGTGCGAATTGGGCGGGGCAAAAACTTGTGTATACCCGGGCGCATGGGGCACATCATGTGCGCCTTTAAAATTTTGTGTTAAATTGTATACCCTTTAATATAAAGATGTGTATCCTTTATTTTCTGAAAAAAAATAAAAAAATATTAATAAAAAGTGTATACCCTTTAGAATAAAATGGTCTACCCTTACTAATTAAAGTTTATACCATTTAGAACAAAACAATATACTCTTACCCATAATACTAAATTTTAAAGGCGCACGGTGTGCCTCGGATGCACTCAAGCCTCACTCATTGAGTGGAATCATTTGGTCACACATTTTTTATTTAATCTAAAGTTAATTAACATATGATTCCCTTCTCAAATTAATATTTTTTATTTATTTTTTTAAATTTTATTATTTTTAAAGGCAAAGACTTATGTGAGACCGTCTCACGTAAGCCCTTACGTGAGACAATCAGAAAGTGAAAACTTTTTATGAATGAAAGTGATAATAAATTAATGAAAAGTGATAATGTTCTTTCATGAACAATTTATAGTATAAATAAAAAGTGATAACATTTTATAGCGAAAGTGATAATGATTTGTAACGAAAGTAATAACTATTTTAAAAAGTGAAAAATTGTCTCACGTGAGACGATCTCATGCAAGACCCACCTATATTTAAAAGACTATTATACCTTAAACATTAAACCGGTTGTGTTTGGATAGGAGGATTTGAGAAGTGATTTATAAATCATGTACTTCAAATTCTTCCTTCATATTTGAATCCATTATTAAATTTCAAATGAATGGATTTCATGTCATGCATTTAACTTTGATGTTTTTTTAATTGTTTTGAATGGATTTTCAAACACTTACTCAAGTCGTGTCATTTGAAATCATTCCATTGTGTAATAAATATATTAAAAACTACTAATTTTTTTCTAAAATAAAATTTTAGATTTTAATACCCCCTACGTCTGTTAATAAAGTATCCATTTTGCCATTTTGGTTGTCTACTCTAAAGGTACCCATTTATTCATTTTTAGTAAAAGGGACCCACACATGGTCTACCACCCACCACTAATACAACTACCTATTTTATATAAAATAATAATATTTCTTAATTCAGGTGGAAAAAGCATATGCGTACCTTATTAATGGATGGAAGGAGTATTTAATATAATAAAACTTTATTATATTTTATTTATCATAAATAAAATTATATTTAATTGTTGAATTATGGATTTGAAAATCCTTTCATAAATTCATAATTCATCCAAACAATGTAATTCAATCATGTAATTTAAAATCTATTGGATTTGAAATAACTCAATCCAAACAAAACCTAAGGCTGGAATATACGCTAAATCACAAGAATAAAATTATAATTATATCATAAACCCTAAATCAGGTGAAATTACAATTATATCCTAAACTTAAATACTAGGAGTGAAATATATCATAAACTACAAAGGTAAAATTAAAATTATACCCTTAGAATTAATCATAAATTCTAAGACTAAATTATATCCTAAACGACTATGATAAAATATATCTTGAATTATAAAGATAAAATTATAATTATACTCGTAAAATTAAATAAAAAATACGAAAAAAAAAACAAAAAAAAAAAAACCAGAAAGAGGCAGCGAAAATATTGAAAATTTAGCGGATTCATTTTTATTTTTTTTGACAACTATAAATGAGAAATTTAGACACTAATTTAACACTCTTGTTCTTTAAACGTTCTACTCGCCATATTTCATTCTGTGATTTATCATGAGGAATTAAGGGAAATTACCAAATTAAGAAACATTAAATTAAATAAATTTATTATTGGTAAATGAGTGTATGGATGATTGAATGAATCTATATATATATATATATATATATATATATATATATATATATATATATATATAATCTTGACCGTCCAATTAATGTTTTTGATTTCAATAATAAAATATAATCTAATTATACTAATATAATGGATTTTGTTATTTAAATTTTACTTTTTTATTTAACAATATAAATTTGGTAAATATAAGAGATATTTTTGGCATACTTAACTAATTTTTAATCAATATATACTTAATTTAAATTAATATATCAATCAATATTCATATATTATAATTTAATTTATTATACATAGGACCTATGATTTACTTTGATTTCAATTAATCATAAAATTTAATTATACTAAGAGTGAGGCTTGTGTGCGCCCGGGCACACGGGAATACATTCCGTACGCCTTTAGAATTTAGTATTATGGGTAAGGGTACATTGCTTTGGTCTAAAGGGTATACACTTTAATTAATAAAGGTACACCATTTTGTTCTAAAGGATATACACTTTATTAATATTTTTTATTTTTCTTCAGAAAATAAAGGGTACACATATTTATACTAAATGGTATACAATTTAACACAAAATTTCAAAGGCACACGGGATGTGTTCCCGTGCGCCCGGGCGCACACAAGTTTTTGCCATGGTACATATTTTTATACTAAATGGTACACAATTTGACACAAAATTCTAAAGGCGCACGAAATCGTGCGCCCGGGCGCACACAAGTTTTTGCCTTATACTAATAATGAATTTTTTTTATTATTTAAATTTTACTTTTTTTATTGATTTAATTTAACAATATACATTTGATTAATTTTTTTTAGAAATAATTCAATTTTAATCTTGACCGTCCAATTAATATTTTTGATTTCAATAATAAAATCTAATCTTGACCGTCCAATTAATGTTTTTGATTTCAATAATAAAATATAATCTAATTATACTAATATAATGGATTTTGTTATTTAAATTTTACTTTTTTATTTAACAATATAAATTTGGTAAATATAATAGATATTTTTAGCATACTTAACTAATTTTTAATCAATATATACTTAATTTAAATTAATATATCAATCAATATTCATATATTATAATTTAATTTATTATACATAGGACCTATGATTTTCTTTGATTTCAATCAATCATAAAATTTAATTATACTAATAATGGATTTTTTTTATTATTTAAATTTTACTTTTTTTATTGATTTAATTTAACAATATAAATTTGGTTAATTTTTTTTATCAATATATGCTTAATTTCAATTAATATAGTATCAATTTTATTTTTATTAGAATCGTCTCTATAAATATTTGCTTTCAATCACGATCGTTTATTTATTAAAATCATTATATATATAAATCTTTTCAACCTAATCAAATTCTTACTTTCTCCCTATTTTTTCTCTCTCTCTCTCTCATGCTTTTTCTTTTTATTCTCTTTTACAGATTCTACTTTCATATTATTTATAATCAACTCTAATTTGTTTTGTCATTTATATTTTTATTTGATCTTATTTGCAGGTTTAATCATTCTCCTAAATGTATCATTTTAATTTTTTTTGTTATCTTATTCTATTCGATTTTTGTGTTTTTTTTAATAATTCTATAAACCTTATTTTTATAATTTAATTTATTTTATCTTCTTTTATACATACTTTTATTTGATATTATTTTTAGATTCAATCATTCTCATATTTGATCTTATTCTTTTTATATATATTTTTTTCTCTAAACTTTTATTTGATCTTATATACAATTTCAATCATTCTCCTAAATGTATCATTATACTTTTAAATTTTTTGTTATCTTATTTTTTTACTTCGATTTTTGTGTTTTTTCAATAATTCTATAAACCCTATTTTCATAATTTAATTTATTTTATCTTCTTTTATACTTTGATATTATTTTTAGGTTCAATCATTCTCATATTTGATCTTATTTGTAGGTCAAATCATTCTCTTTATGTTTTTTTTATTCTAATGCTTCTTCTTTTTCTTCTCTTTTACAGATTCTACATTCATATTATTTATAATCTATTCTAATTTGTTTTGTCTTTTATAATTTTATTTGATCTTATATGCGAGTTCAATCATTCTCATTAAAGGTATCATTATACTTTTTAATTTTTTGTTATCTTATTTTTTTCCTCTTCGATTTTTGTGTTTTTTTTTATAATTTTATAAACTTTATTTTTATATTTTAATTTATTTTAGTTTCTTTTATACTTTTATTTGATATTATTTTTAGGTTCAATCATTCTCATATTTGATCTTATTGGTAAGTCCAATCAGGTATCATTCTTTGTTTTTTTGTCAATCTTTTTTCTCTTCAATTTTTGTGTTTGCTTTATAATAATTATATGAACCATATTTTTATATTTTAATATTCTATCTTTTGTTCTTTTTATAATCTTCTTTTTGTTTTTTTTTCCTCTAATACTTCTTCTTTTTTTCCTCTTTTACAGATTCTACTTTCATATTATTTATAATTTAGGTTCAATCATTCTCCTTAAATTTAAAGGTTCAATCATCTATCTATCTATCTATACCTATATTTATTTATTTTTTCTCTAATACTTCTTATTTTTCTTCTCTTTTATAGATTCTACTTTCATACTATTTATAATCTAAACTAATTTGTTTTGTCTTTTATACTTTTATATGATCTTATATGTAGGTTCAACCATTCTCCTTAAAGGTATCATTATACTTTTTAATTTTTTATTATATTATTTTTTTCTCTTCGATTTTTTTAATAGTTCTATAAACTCTATTTTTATAATTTAATTTATTTTATCTTCTCTTATACTTTTATTTTATTGATATTATTTTTTGGTTTAATTATTATCATATTTGATCATATTTATTGGTCCAATCATTTTCATTTAAGGTATAATATTTTTTTGTCTATCTTTTTTTCTTTAATTGTTGTTTTTACTTTATAATAATTCAATTAACCCTATTTTTATATTTTATTTTTTGTTCTTCTTTTTAATCCATTTTTTATTTTTTTTCACTAATACTTCTTATTTTTCTTCTCTTTTACATATAATACTTTTAATATTATTTATAATCTACTCTAATTTGTTTGTCTTTTATATTCCCTTATTTTTTTCTCTTCGATTTTTTTTAATAGTTCTATAAACTCTATTTTTATAATTTAATTTATTTTATCTTCTCTTATACTTTTATTTTATTGATATTATTTTTTTGTTTAATTATTATCATATTTGATCATATTTGTTGGTCCAATCATTTTCATTTAAGGTATAATATTTTTTTGTCTATCTTTTTTTTCTTTAATTGTTGTTTTTACTTTATAATAATTCAATTAACCCTATTTTTATATTTTATTTTTTGTTCTTCTTTTTAATCCATTTTTCATTTTTTTTCACTAATACTTCTTCTTTTTCTTCTCTTTTACATATTATACTTTTAATATTATTTATAATCTACTCTAATTTGTTTGTCTTTTATATTCCCTTCGTCCGTCCTTATGGTTACGTTTATTTTTTGCATGGAGATTAATGAATATAGTATTTTAATGTGTATTGAGTGAGAGAAATAATAATTTAATGTAAAGTAGGTAGTTGTATTAGTGGGATGAGTGGGCCCATGGAGAGCGAAGTAATAATTAATTTGTGTAGGTCCCATATGCTAAAAAGGAAAATATGTAACCATTATGATGGGACGGAGGGAGTATTTTTATTTGATCTTATATATAGGTTAAATAATTCTCCTTAAAAGTATCATTATACTTTTTAGTAATTTTTTGTTATCTTATTTTTTTTTGTCTTTGATTTTTGTGTTTTTTTTAAATAATTCTATAAACTCTATTTTTATAATTTAATTTATCCTCTTTTTGTTTTTGTTTTTTTCTCTAATGCTTCTCCTTTTTTTTTCCTCTTTTACAAATTCTACTTTCATATTATTTATAATCAACTCTAATTTGTGTGTCTTTTATACTTTTATTTGATTTTGTTTGTTTGTCTTTTATACTTTTATTTGATCTACTTTAATTTGTTTGTCTATACTTTTATTTGATCTTATATGCAGGTTCAATATTCTCTTTAAAGATATCATTATACTTTTTTATTAATTTTTGGTTATCTTATTTTTTTCTCTTCGATTTTTGTGTATTTTTTTAATAAATTCTATAAACTCTATTTTTATAATTTAATTTATTTTATCTTCTTTTATACTTTTATTTGATATTAATTTTAGATTTAATCATTCTCATATTTGATCTTATTTGTAGGTCAAATCATTCTCATTTGAGGTATCATTCTTTTTTTGTCTATCTTTTTTTCTTCAATTTTTGTGTTTGCTTTAGAATAATTCTATAAACCCTATTTTTATATTTTTATAATTTATCTTTTTTTCTTCTTTTTTTTCTCTAATGCTTCTTCTTTTTCTTCTCTTTTACAGATTCTAATTTCATATTATTTATAATTTACTCTAATTTATTTTGTCTTTTATACTTTTATATGATTTTATATGTAGGTTCAACCTTTCTGTTTAAAGGTATTAATATACTTTTTAATTTTTTTATTATCTTATTTTTTTTCTCTTTGATTTTTATGTTTTTTTTAATAATTCTACAAACTCTATTTTTATAATTTATTTTATTTTATCTTCTTTTATACTTTTATTTTATATTATTTTTAGGTTTAATTATTATTATCATATTTAAACTTATTTGTAAGTCCAATCATGCATTCTCATTTGAGGTAATATTTTTTTTTTGTCTTTCTTTCTTTTTTTGTGTTTGTTTTATAATAATTCTATGAATCCTATTTTTATATTTTAATATTCTATCTTTTGTTCTTCTTTTTAATCTTCTTATTTTTTTTGTCTAATGCTTCTTCTTCTTCTTTTTTTTTTTTCTCTTTTACATATTCTACTTTCATATTTGTAATATACTCTAATTTGTTTGTCTTTTATGCTTTTATTTGATCTTTATATGCAGTTTCACTCATTCTCCTTAAAGGTATCATTATACTTTTTAATTTTTTGTTATCTTATTTTTTTCTCTTTGATTTTTGTGTGTTTTATTTTTTAATAACTCTATAAACCCTATTTTTATAATTTAACTTTTGTTCTTCTTTAATAATTTTATTTGATATTATTTCTTAGTTCAATCATCTCATATTTTATCTTATTTGTTGGTCCTACCATTCTCATTTGAGATATCTTTCTTTTTAATTTTTCTTTTTTTTTTGTGTTTGATTTTATAATAATTCTATGAACCCTACTTTTATATTTTAATATTCTATCTTTCGTTCTTTTTAATTTTATTTTTAGGTTCAAATATTATCATTTGAGACATCATTCCTAATATAATAATATCCGTGCAAAACACAAATGTGATACTTATAAACATAAACTTAAAAAAAAAGCTACAACAAAATTTCAAACCATACAAAATATGAACAAAATAAGTACAAATATATCACTCAAGATAAAAATATAAAAACAAAAATATATAATTACTAATAATCTTATAATAAAATCCTTTCCGTGCAACGCACGGACAGAAATTACTAGTTAATAGTATTTTTAAATAGATAAAAGAAATGAAATTAATTTGGAAAGTAAAAAATCTCAATTTTATTAAATTAAATTAGAAAAATAAATTAATAGTAATTTTGAATAGATAAAAAAATTGTGTTCGCCGAGATTCGAACCCGGATAGTAGAGATGTAAGGCCAGCTCTCCATATTATGGGGAGTCACAAGTGCCTCACAATTATCTGGTTTTTTTTGCCAATGTGCTACGAACACTTTAGTTGAAAATGAAATATTATTATATGAGAAAATCTCTTGTGAGACAGATTTTTTGTGAGACGGGTATGAGACGGGTCGACCCATTACTAAACTATGCTTATTATATAGATAAAGTATGCTTATTTGTAATTAAAATATGTCAATAATAAATCATATTATAACACCCTAAAATTATATTTTAAATCATCATCCATCATAATTTAGAAAACATACTTTAACAACCATTAAACATATTTTATCTATATAATAGACATACTTTAACACGGCTCACAAACCGTCTCACAAAATTAATGTCTCACAAGAGATTTTGTCTTATTATATTATTTAAACAAGTTATTATTTGCTATAAAAAAAATAAAAAATAACGACAAATTAAAATTTGAACCTTAGACCCCGTTGGGTTGTGGATTGTTTTAAATATTATTATTATTATTATTTATTTTATTATTATTATTATTATTATTATTATTATTGTTTATAGAAAATTATGGATTATACGGTTCCTATACGTATTTATGAGTTGTTTTTGTTTTTTATGAGTTAAACTATATAAAATGTGTCAATATCAATTATGATCCCCAATTATATTCAAATTTTAGATGGATATGGTCTCCTACTTTCGACCACAAATCATAACGTGGTACATTAATTTGATCATTCCATCTATCTTAAAAGGAGAACTTGTTTACTAGACAACTAAAAATAGAAAGTGAACTTGCTTAGATTCAAGGATAGGATAGAGTATTATTATTGTATTAGTGTATTACACATTGAAAACTCCCAATACAAAAGAAATTTAACACATTTATGTAATGATCAATTGTTTGATATAAAAACTAGTAACAATTTAGTAACAGATTCTAATATAATCAATCAATGGAATTAAATGACAAATAGGATGGAGTTGTTAGTTTCATGGTTTTATTAATTAATATATAATAATGATTAGGACATGTGTCTATCTCCTTATATATTAAAACAAAATAACTTGCCTAAATTAGTTTTTAAAAAATGTGATGTGTCATGATGTGGTGAATTGTGTATTTATGATTTGTGTAAAAATGTGATGTGTCATAATAAGGTCAATTGTGTATTTATGATTTTTGTAAAAATGTGAGGTGTAATCATATGGATACAATTATTTAATTCCATGCAAAATTCAATAAGTTTCAAAACTTTATTTCTTCCATTAACCAAACTTTTTGCAATCTTTTTTAAGGAATAAGCTATGAATTAAATATTCTTTTTATATATTCTTTTTAGATGTGATTGTGTATTAGTCATAATTACAATTGTATTGATACTATTGTTTAATACTCCATATTGTATACAAAATTTAATAAGTAACGTAATGCTTTTTATAATTTTTTAATTCTTGGTATTTATAATGTTTTAATTATATTAAAAATGGGTACAATAATTTAATTACATGCAAAATTCAATAAGTTCTAAAACTTAATTTCATCCATTTATCGAGCTTTTTGCAATCTTTTTTAAGGAATAACCTATTAAATATTCTTTTTTATATTTTTTAAATGTGATTGTGTATTAGTCATAATTAGTTCTAAAACTTAATTTCATCCATTTATCAAGCTTCTTGCAATCTTTTTTAAGGAATAACCTATTAAATATTCTTTTTAAATGTGTGTAACAATAAATTTTGTATTTATAATAAAATAAACACAAAATAATTACAATAATAATCTAGAAGGATTAAACTTGATAATTTAGGAAATTATCTCTATCTATCCTCTGATTCTTCTCTCAAACCAATTTGGACTTTGACTGTTGACTTGACCGCGTTGACTGTGTGTGTTGAGTCGGATCTTCAGTTGAAGCTTGTCCGAACTCGGATTTGGAATTTTATAACGTTAATCCAGAGGCGTCGAGCCTTTATTTGGATTAAACGTACTTGATCCGAAGAACACTCGATTTGGGGGGCATAGCACCTTAATCCCGGGTCGTATGCTGTTCTTGGCGCGAAGAACACCGAAGAACTTAGTGTATGAAGAACGCTCGATTTGGGGGGCTCCGCACCTTAATCCCAAATCGTTTGCCGTTCTTGACTTGAAGATGCATGAAGATCTCAAGGGAGCACTGCTCGTGTTCTTGATCTCTTCAGAGCGTTTATGTCTTCAAGTATTTGAGTGTGTGTCTGGAATGAATGGAGGAGGACTCCTTATATAGGTGAAGGATGGGCATGCCCCATAAATAACTTGCAATCTGATTGGTCCATGACAGATTTGGCCTGGTTCTGCGGGCTTGGGCCGTTCCAAATATAACACAGCTTGAATGGTCATTGCTTAATTTGACCTGATTCTGGAACATTCTAGACTTTATTTGACTTGGGAGTCAAGTTTTACTTAATTTAAACCCTACTTAATTTGTTGGGTATTAAATTAATTATCAATTAATTTATTAATCTATTTTAGGAATTAATTTATTAAATCCCAAAAATAAAATATAATAAATTAAAATTGATATTTAATCAATAAAATCCACATGTCGCCATTTGATTGGACCGTGAATTTTAATTGCTTACAATGTGATTGTGTATTAGTCATAATTACTAAAAGTATTGATACTATTATTTAATATATTTCATACAAAATTTAATAAGTAACGTAAGTTTAATTTGTTTTTTCGAGCCATAATTTCATCCACTAAAAACAAATTTTGCAACAAATCATGTTTTTTCCTCTTTTTATTTCTTTGTCTTTTTTTTCAAATTGTTGTGTATTGTTGTGTATATATTCTATATATATATATATATATATATATATATATATATATATATATATATATATATATATATATATATATATATATATATATATGTACAGTCAATTTTTTGTATATTCTTTCATTTTGAAATTTTTTTTCAAAGTTATGTCGTCTTTACGATTTAATTCTATTTCTGAAGTAGTGTCAGATAATGAGACATTACGTATCAAGGTTAAGATTGTGAAGCGATGGGATACATATGAAAACGGTATTAGTGGTCAAAAGTTGTTTGTCGACTTGATTTTAATTGATGAGCAGGTATTCTTGATTTCTGATTAAATATCTTTTAACTATTTTTCTATTCCAATTTTATTAATTTAATTTGTTCTAATAAACATAGGGGAATACAATTCAAGCTACCATACGTAAGAAGTTTGTTAAAAAATTCGATTCTATTGTACGTGATGGGAATTCATATATCATTATAAATTTTGGCATTGGTGATAATATCGGAAAGTTGATGATGACATCTCATCCTTTCAAGTTAAGCTTCCACAATTATACAGTGCATAAACAAACAGAAGATTTTGTTTCAGATAAGAGTGGCCACATGTTTGTTAATTTCTCTACAGTCAAGTCTCAGAGCACCCATAAAAGTCAGGGACAAACTCTCTCAAGTGTTGGTGTATTATTGACGAGGACTGTTTTCACACATGGACAGCTGTATGTAGCAATTTCTAGAGTGAAGAGCAAAAGAGGATTGAAGATACTTTGTCTTAATGATGAAGGAAAATCAACAAATAAGGCCCTCAACGTGGTGTATACAGAGGCTTCTCAAAATTTGATTTAAATAATTTATTGGGTACCATTTCATTTTTTGAGGTGCACAATTCATTCCTTAATAAAACTTTGTATGAAGTTGGACATCTAAGTTAATTTATTTATTTAATAATAACAAGTAGTATGCCGTACATTTATTTTCTTTATTAATATAGGAAGCCTTAAATTTAATATGTCAAACTATAAAAAAATTTATTTTATTACGTGCGTAGAATAAAAAAAAATTGTAACAACATGAAAGTTATTTATGAAAAATGATAAAGGTATCATCTACATAAATTATAATAACTTGAAGTGTATTAATGTGAAATAAATAAAGAATGATGTTTTTCACTTAATTGAAATTATATATTATCCATTTTTATTTGTTCAAATAAGTATTTATATTCATCAAAATTGATATAATTAATTTTTTTTAAACAAACAAAGATTCAAAATAATAATAATAAATAACAAACACAATAACCCGCATTGCACGCGGGCATTGTACTAGTTTAAATGATATTAAAGCATAAAGTCAGCAAAGATTCTTGATTTTTTCTACGCTATAATTGAAATCACTAATTAGCAAAATCGTTATGAAAAACTGCTCAAAACAACGTGATTATTTTACTTGATACTCCACAATTTTAAATTATACAACTAATTGAACACACGTTATAAGACACTTTAAATAATAATAATTAAAAAAAATGCAATTATTCTTGAAAATAACACATGCTTAAGCAAAATTATAAGTTCTATATAGTTAAGCCAAATAGTTCCATGTTAGGAATACTACCAAGGTTTTTTTTATCATAAAAGTTAGTTGTTAGAAGTTAATTTATCAAACACCTATGCTCCAAAATTTATCCAAGTTCCCTTATAATTTTCTTAATTTGTTCTTAAAGAAAATCGAACCTAGGTGAGGAACTAAGTGCCCAGGAAAATACTGCCAAGATTATAATTTAATTTTGGAGTTCAATTTCTAGTCAGACTGCACAAACATGAAAAAAATAATTCAAATGACTTATTTTTCTATATAATTTAAATTATGAATCTAATATTGCTCCAAAATTTATCCAAGTTCCCTTATAATTTTCTTAATTTGTTCTTAAAGAAAATCGAACCTAGGTGAGGAACTAAGTGCCCAGGAAAATACTGCCAAGATTATAATTTAATTTTGGAGTTCAATTTCTAGTCAGACTGCACAAACATGAAAAAATAATTCAAATGACTTATTTTTCTATATAATTTAAATTATGAATCTAATATTGCTCCAAAATTTATCCAAGTTCCCTTATAATTTTCTTAATTTGTTCTTAAAGAAAATCGAACCTAGGTGAGGAACTAAGTGCCCAGGAAAATACTGCCAAGATTATAATTTAATTTTGGAGTTCAATTTCTAGTCAGACTGCACAAACATGAAAAAATAATTCAAATGACTTATTTTTCTATATAATTTAAATTATGAATCTAATACATTGGTTAAGCCTACAACATTGGTTTGGCACAAGCAAAATCATTTTCAGCCAAATAATGGTCATATATAATCAGCCCAATATAGGTGTTACCAATATAGTGCAAAATAAAATTTGAGTTAAAATTTTATTCAGTCCAACCATTAAATGAGAATTCAATTTTAGTCCTAAAATAGTAATTTTTTTAAATTATTTTATAACTCTCGACATTGCTCGATTTTAGTCCAATTTTAGTCGAAGAGTTGATATTTTGTTGGAAATAGTCACATGACACGCTGATTCCGACAAAGTAGTTATAAGTGCTCGATTTTGATCTCAGCCTTCAACCTGAACAAATCTCTCTCTATTATTTTATCACGCACAACCGACCTACAACATCTTTTTATACAGTGCTACAGCTTCATGCATTCTCCCTTTCATACGATGTCCCAGAATAAGAATTGTCAAAGTAATTTTATCATGGATGCATGCTCCAAACAACTCCTTCTCATCACCTAGATTTTAGTGTCTTTATTTGTGTATTTTCAGATGTTTTTATACGTATTGGTGTTACTTTTGGTGGAGTTATTGTTATTTTGAGGAATGTGGTATAAATTGATAGAATTGTGTAAATGAGCTTAAATATATGTAAAACATGTCAAGAAATGGACAAAAATGGAGTCGGGAGTGAAACAGAGACGGAAGAACAGGGTCTGCTTGTACACGGGCCGTGTGCGGAACACGACCCTATAACAAGTGGCCGTGTAATGTCATCGGAAGTCGCTGCTCGCCCAGGAGGAAGGCCGTGCGCTGGTACATGGGTCGTGCATTGCTGCACGGCCCGAGTGCAGAACACGGCCCTGTAAGAAGAAGCCGTGTAATGTCATCAGAAAATGCTACACGGCTATGATCAAGGTCGTGTAGCACAGCTCGAGCCGTGTCTGAAAGCACGCACAACACACCGAAGTAGGTGTGCCCTACACGGGCCGTGTGCTGCAGCACGGGCCGTGTAGGTGCAAAAACCTGTGCAATTTTCAGAATATTTCGGAAGCTTCGAGAAGGTCCATAAGTGATATAAAAGGATGACTTGTGCGAAATTTAGAAGGGGAGATCACATTCATAGCAGTTACACACACTCCACATCACATTTCCTCACACACTATATCCATACTCCATCTCTATCCATTACATCCATCCAATTTCCATTTGATCTCCACAATCAATCCATAAAACTTCATCCAATCCATCTCCACATCATTTTGAGAAGAGGAAAGCTTAAAGGAGTGAAGAAGTTGATAAATTGAAGAAGAGGAAGGATTCTCCATGCAAGGGAAGCAATTCCATTTTTCATTTGTTGATTTTCTTCTCAATTTGGCTCAAATGGAGCAAAGTATGTTTTGTCATGATTTAAACACCATGTTTAGTGGCTAGTCATATAGTAGGGCTAATCATATGAATGGTTGAGGTGAAGAGTTAGATATGTAGAACTTGAGTAATGATTTGAATTGATTTGTGGATTTCTTTTTATGATATATCAATCATATTTCATTTCAATATTTGTGTCATTAAATTCTCTATTCATAGTATTATGATGGTCATTCCAATATTGTGAGTGTATGTTTAATTGAATCATATATTGAATTGTACATGTATGTTAGTATAAGGGGAGGTAAGCCATACCCTCCTTAGGCTTGGAACATTCATAGAGAGACACTTAAGAGATTGAGTGAAAAGAACTAACTTATGATCATAGTGCCTTAAGGGAATTGAGAGTAAGACCAATCTTAGGAGATTTAGGCTTGTAAAAGAGTCGAGAACCTAGTTGCCTTGGCCATAGGGACTAGGGGTAAAATTGTGATTGCTTTTAATCCACAAGTTAATAAGAATTACTATCAAGAGTTTTACATATCTAGCTCAAGTCTTAACCATGAGTATGATTAGTCTTGTTCTCTTCTAAAGTGAATTTCTACATCCATTTTATTAATCATTTGCGTGTTAATTGATCATTTACTTTGTTAAACTAAATTCTTAGTTAATTGAGTAGATAAGTAAGTATTAGTCTTAATTACAAAACCTTCAATCTATCATCCTTACAAAGCACAAATCAATGGAAAATCCGGATACAAGCCTGAGTTTACTTTCCCTTGGGACGACATACTTATAAATTTTGTTGCTTGGTCACACGTGTACAACAACGATAGAGTCTCTTACTCTAAACATATTTTACTATAAATGCGACTAAGAACACCATCCAACTCCTTTGTGTAATAGTGTAGGTATTTGTTTTGATTATTGTAATGTTAAGATAATGATCCACCTGTTATATTTATAATTTTTAAGAATTATATGTACTGCCCAACAGTGGACTTATTTTTATTAAAAAAAAATTCTGGATTTTTTTTATTTATTGGGTAATTTTTTAATTAACACTAATGATGTAGTTAATAAAAAAAAAATGCCCAATTGGTTTGGACATTTTTACCCTCAAACAGTAGAGTTGAAAAGTAAAAAAAGTAACATTTCTTAAACTCCGTATCTACAGTAATACAGACAACAAGTCTGGGACGGAGGGAATATATTTTATCTTAGTGGTTGTTTATCCTTAAAGTTTAAGGTTAATTATAAGAGTATAATTGTAATTTTACTCCTGCGATTTAGGGTTTATTTCACTCCTATGGTTTAGAATTTGGGGTATAATTGTAATTTCACCATTATAGTTTAGGATTAACCCTAATGGTTTAGGTATATTTTACCCTAAGGTTTAGAGTATAATTGTAATTTCACCCTTATGGTTTAGGGTATAATTTAAGGTTTAAGGTATAATTGTAATTTACCCTTATGATTTATGATATATTTTACTCCTGGAATTTAGGGTATAATAGTCTTTTAAATATAATACTCCATTAAAAAAAGAAAAATATATAATATTAATAAAGGAAAGAGAAATTAATTAGGAAAGCAAAAAATCTCAATTTTATTAAATTAAATTAAAAAATAACTTAAGAGTAATTTTAAATAGATAAAAAAAATGAAATTAATTTGGAAAGTAAAAAAATCTCAATTTTATTAAATTAAATTAGAAAAATAAATTAATAGTAATTTTAAATAGATAAAAAAAATTGTGTTCGCCGGGATTCGAACCCGGATAGTAGAGATGTAAGGCCAGCTCTCCATATTATGGGGAGTCACAAGTGCCTCACAATTATCTGGTTTTTTTTGCCAATGTGCTACTAACACTTTAGTTGAAAATTAAATATTATTATATTATTTAAACAAGTTATTATTTGCTATAAAAAAAAAATAAAAAATAACGACAGATTAAAATTTGAACCTTAGACCCCGATGGGTTGTGGATTGTTTTAAATTTTATTATTATTATTTATTTTATTATTATTATTATTATTATTATTATTATTATTATTATTATTATTATTATTATTATTATTATTATTATTATTTATAGAAAATTATGGATTATACTGTTCCTGTACGTATTTATGAGTAGTTTTTGTTTTTTATGAGTTAAACTATATAAAATGTGTCAATATTAATTATGATCCCCCAATTATATTCAAATTTTAGATGGATATGGTCTCCTACTTTCGACCACAATCATAACGTTGTACATTAATTTGATCATTCCATCTTAAAAGGAGAGCTTGTTTACTAGACGAATAAAAATAGAAAGTGAACTTGCTTAGATTCAAGGATAGGATAGAGTATTATTACTGTATTAGTTGTATTACACATTGAAAACACTCAATACAAAAGAAATTTAACACATTTATGTAATGATCAATTGTTTGATATAAAAACTGGTAACAATTTAGTAACAGATTCTAATATAATCCCACAGCAACTTAAATCCTTATCCCTATAATTATAGCTTGCTACATTATAAACATAGCATAAAATAATATATACCCAATTGCTACAGTTCTAGAATTAGAGTTTCATGCATAAACAATGCATAAACAAGAAAGCAGTCAGCAAATAGCAACTTAGTATTGTATAAAATAGAAGAGTTCTAATAGTTTGATGAAGTTTTTAGATTTTTTTATTTATTTTTTTTAATTGCTCTCTGTGGAATGGAAACATTAAATCATAAATACTTAGAAGTATATATATTAATGTTGAGAAGAAATCCTTAACTATTCAACTATGAGAAACAATATTATATTAATCAATCAATGGAATTAAATGACAAATAGGATGGAGTTGTTAGTTTCATAGTTTTATTAATTAATACTCCCTCCGTCCCACAATTTTTTGCACACTTCCTTTGTAATTTACATAGGAAGTGTGCAAAAAATTCTGGCAAAAAATTCTGGGACGGAGACAAAGGAAGTGTGCAAAAAATTTTGGGACGGAGGGAGTATATAATAATGATTAGGACATGTGTCTAATGTTAGCATATTTAAATGATATTAAAGCATAAAGTCAGCAAAGATTCTTGATTTTTGCTACGCTATAATTGAAATCACTAATTAGAAAAATCGTTATGAAAAACCGCTCAAAACGACGTTATTATTTTACTTGATACTCCACAATTTTAAATTATACAACTAATTGAACACACGTTATAAGACACTTTAATTAATAATAATTAAAAAAAATGCAATTATTCTTGAAAATAACACGTTCTTAAGCAAAATTATAAGTTCTATATAGTTAAGCCAAGTAGTTCCATGTTAGGAATACTGCCAAGGTTTTTTTTTATCAGTAAAAGTTAGTTGTTAGAAATTAATTTATCAAACACCTATGCTCCAAAATTTATCCAAGTTCCCTTATAATTTTCTTAATTTGTTCTTAAAGAAAATCGAACCTATGTGAGGAACTAAGTGCCCAGGAAAATACTGCCAAGACTATAATTTAATTTTGGAGTTCAATTTCTAGTCAAACTGCACAAACATGAAAAAATGATTCAAATGACTTATTTTTCTATATAATTTAAATTATGAATCTAATACATTGGATCAGCCTACAACATTGGTTTGGCACAAGTTAAATCATTTTCAGCCAAATAATGGTCATATATAATCAGCCCAATATAGGTGTTACCAATATAGTGCAAAATAAAATTTGAGTTAAAATTTTATTCAGTCCAACCATTAAATGAGAATTCAATTTTAGTCCTAAAATAGTAATTTTTTTAAATTATTTTATAACTCTCGACATTGCTCGATTTTAGTCCAATTTTAGTCGAAGAGTTGATATTTTGTTGGAAAAAGTCACGTGACACGCTGATTCCGACAATGTAGTTATAAGTGCTCGATTTTGATCTCAACCTTCAACCTAAACAAATTTCTCTCTATTATTTTATCACGCACAACCGACCTACAACATCTTTTTATACAGTGCTACAGCTTCATGCATTCTTCCTTTCATACGATGTCCCAGAATAAGAATTGTCAAAGTAATTTTATCATGGATGCATGCTCCAAACAACTCCTTCTCATCACCTAGATTTTAGTGTCTTTATTTGTGTATTTTTGGATGTTTTTATCCGTATTTGTGTTACTTTTGGTAGAGTTATTGTTATTTTGAGGAATGTGGTATAAATTGATAGAATTGTGTAAATGAGCTTAAATATATGTAAAACAGGTCAAGAAATGGACAAAAACAGAGTCGAGAGCGAAACGGAGACGGAAGAACAGGGTCTGCTTGTACACGGGCCTTGTGCGGAACATGGCCCTATAACAAGTGGCCGTGTAATGTCATCGGAAGTCGCTGCTCGCCCAGGAGAAAGGCCGTGCGCTGGTACACGGGTCGTGCGTTGCTGCACGGCCCGAGTACAGAACACGGCCCTGTAAGAAGAAGTCGTGTAATGTCATCAGAAAATACTACACGGCCATGACCAAGGTCGTGTAGCGCAGCTCGAGCCGTGTCCGGAAGCACGCACAACACGCCGAAGTAGGTGTGCCCTATACGGGCCGTGCGCTGCAGCACGGGCCGTGTAGGCGCAAAAACCTGTGCAATTTTCAGAATGTTCCGGAAGATTCTAGAAGGTCCATAACTGATATAAAAGGATGACTTGTGCGAAATTTAGAAGGAGAGATCAGATTCATAGCAGTTACACACACTCCACACCACATTTTCTCACACACTAGATCTACACTCCATCTCTATCCATTAGATCCATCCAATTTCCATTTGATCTCCACAATCAATCCATAAAACTTCATCCAATCTATCCTCACATCATTTTGAGAAGAGGAAAGCTTAAAGGAGTGAAGAAGTTGATAAATTGAAGAAGATGAAGGATTCTCCATGCAAGGGAAGCAATTCCATTTTTCATTTGTTGATTTTCTGCTCAATTTGGCTCGAATGGAGCAAAGTATGTTTTGTAATGATTTAAACACCATGTTTAGTGGCTAGTCCTATAGTAGGGCTAATCATATGAATGGTTGAGGTGAAGAGTTAGATGTGTAGAACTTGAGTAATGATTTGAATTGATTTGTGGATTTCTTTTTATGATATATCAATCATGTTTCATTTCAATGTTTGTGTGATTAAATTCTCTATTCATAGTATTATGATGGTCATTCCAATATTGTGAGTGGATGTTTAATTGAATCATATATTGAATTGTGCATGTATGTTAGTATAAGGGGAGGTAAGCCATACCCTCTTTAGGCTTGGAACATTCATAGAGAGACACTTATGAGATTGAGTGAAAAGAACCAACTTATGATCATAGTGCCTTGAGGGAATTGAGAGTAAGACCAATCTTAGGAGATTTAGGCTTGTAAAAGAGTCGAGAACCTAGGTGCCTTGGCCATATGGACTAGGGGTGAAATTGTGATTTCTTTTAATCCACAAGTTAATAAGAATTACTATCAAGAGTTTTACATATCTAGCTCAAGTCTTAACCATGAGTATGATTGGCCTTGCTCTCTTCTCAAGTGAATTTTTACATCCATTTCATTTATCATTTGCGTGTTAATTGATCATTTACTTTGTTAGACTAAATTCTTAGTTAATTGAGTAGATAAGTAAGTATTAGTCTTAATTACAAAACCTTCAATCTATCATCCTTACAAAGCACAAATCAATGGAAAATTCGGATACAAGTCTGAGTTTACTTTCCCTTGGGACGACATACTTATAAATTTTGTTGCTTGGTCACACGTGTACAACAACGATAGAGTCTCTTACTCTAAAAATATTTTACTAGAAATGCGACTAAGAATACCATCCAACTCCTTTGTGTAATAGTGTAGGTATTTGTTTTGATTATTGTAATGTTAAGATATTGATCCACCTGTTATATTTATAATTTTTAAGAATTATATGTACTGCCCAACAGTGGACTTATTTTTATTAAAAAAATTCTGGATTTTTTTTATTTATTGGGTAATTTTTTAATTAACACTAATGATGTAGTTAATCCAAAAAATGCCCAATTGGTTTGGGCATTTTTACCCTCAAACAGTAGAGTTGAAAAGTAAAAAAAGTAATATTTCTTAAACTCTGTATCTACAGTAATGTAGACAACAAGTCTGGGACGGAGGGAATATATTTTATCTTAGTAGTTGTTTATCCTTAAAGTTTAAGGTTAATTATAAGAGTATAATTGTAATTTTACTCCTGTAATTTAGGGTTTATTTCACTCATATGGCTTAGAATTTGGGGTATAATTGTAATTTCACCATTATAGTTTATGATTAACCCTAATGGTTTAGGTATATTTTACCCTAAGGTTTAGAGTATAATTATAATTTCACCCTTATGGTTTAGGGCATAATTTAGGGTTTAAGGTATAATTGTAATTTACACTTATGATTTATGATATATTTTACTCTTGGAGTTTAGGGTATAATAGTCTTTTAAATATAATACTCCATTAAAAAAAAGAAAAATATATAATATTAATAAAGGAAAGAGAAATTAATTAGGAAAGTAAAAAATCTCAATTTTATTAAATTAAATTATAAAAATAAATCTATACATATATAAAAGCAAACCTGAATTTTCACTTTTATTTTCAATTTTACTTTATTTAGAAATAATTCAATTTTAATCTTAACCATCCAATTTAATTTTAATCTTAATCATTCAATTAATGCTTTTAATAGATTATTATTATACTAATAATGGATTTCATTATTTAAATTTTAAAATTTTTATTGCATACTATAAATTTGATAAATATAGGAAATATTTTTTCAAATTTGATTAATCTTAAATCAATATATGTTTAATTTCAATTAATATATCAATTTTATTTTTATTATAATCGTCTCTATAAATATTTGCTTTCAATCACGATAGTTGATTCTTTAAAATCATGCCATATAAATTTTTTCATTACCTAATCAAATTCTTACTCTATCCATCTTTTTTTTTCCTCACTATTAATGCTTCTTCTTTTTCTTCTCTTTTACAGATTCTACTTTCATATTATACATAATCTACTATAATTTGTTTTGTTTTTTATACTTTTATTTGATCATATATGCAGGTTCAATCGTTTTTCTTAAAGAAAACATTATACTTTTTAAATTTTTTTTGTTCTTCTTTTTAATCCTCTTTTTTTTTTTTCCTCTAATGCTTCTTTTTTTTCCTTCTCTTTTACAAATTCTACTTTCATATTATTTATAATCTACTCTAATTTGTTTTATCTTTTATACTTTTATTTGATCTTATTTGCAGGTTCAATCATTCTCCATAAAGGTATCATTATACTTTTTAATTTTTTGTTATCTTATTTTTTTCTCTACTAGTAGCTAACACGTGCGTTGCACGGTATGTATTAGTTTTTGGGCAATAATTTCATTTGATTTTATGATGTTTGAATAGAATAATATTTCTTTGAAAAAATATATAAAATAATAAAAATAAACAAATACCCCTACAAAACATACTCAGGTTTCAAATCACAACATGATGCATCAGAATGATTAGAAAATAAATAACAACAAAGTAACAAATATTAACAAATCTCAACATCGTGATAAACACCTTGCAGATTGATTGAACCATACATGAATTTGATAATTAGGAGACTCAAACAATCTAATGCATCTGAGTTTGACGGCAATGTTTGTTTTGTTAGTTGGTAGAGAATTAATCAAACAAATACAAAAATAATGAGTATATATATTCTTGCCATATAAAATTATTAAAAAATTGACATATATTTATTTTTTTATTTTTTTTTATTTATTGTTGCTATATTAGTAAAAGGTTTAATGAGATTATTAAAATTTTAAATTAAATATCTCAATGTAATGTAATATCACGAAAATAATATTTATTTATTTATGGGCCATAAAGTTGTAATATATATTTTTTTTATTTTTATGAGATTATTAACAATTATTTGCAATAAAAGTTCGGTTGGGTTAATAATTATTTAATTGTTGAAAATGTCATAATTATAATTATTTTAATGGGTGGTTGAGATTTGTTTAACAAATATATGGTCAGGATTTGGCCCTCTACAAACATTATGTCATAAACCATAAAACCCTAAACCCTAAAACTTTAAACCCTAAATTCATAATTATAATGATTTAATTATTTTAATGGGTGACTGAGATTTGCTTAAGAAAAAAATGGTCAGGATTAGATTTATTCTATTTTAATAAGATCTTAGTCCCTTCGTCCAACTCAAATGGTCATTTTTTCCATTTTGGGTGTCCCACTCAAAGAGTCATCTTTCATTTTTTACACATATGGGACCCATACACACCCACTATTACAACTAAAATATGGGGCCTACACTCCCATTAATACAACTACCCAAAACACATTAAATAATACTTCGTACTTCTTAATCCATGTACAAAAAGCAAACACCACCATTTGGGTGGGAATAAGGGAGTATTTCCTAATTTGAAAAAATCATAATTATAATTATTTAATTATTTTAATAATGGGTGGCTGAGATTTGTTTGAGAAATAGATGGTCATGATTGAATTTATTCTACTTTTATGGGTTAATAATTATTATTTAATTATTGAAAAAGTCATAATTATAATTATTTAATTATTTTAATGGATGGTTAAGATTTGTTTAAGAAATAGATGGTCAGGATTTGACCCTCTGCAAATATTATCCCATAAACCCTAAACCCTAAAACCCTAAACCATAAAACCCTAAACTCTAAATCCTAAACCCTAAATTCATAATTATAGCTATTTAATTATTTTAATTGGTGACTGAGATTTGTTTAAGAAATAGATTGTCAGGATTGAATTTATTCTACCCTAAATTCATAATTATAATTATTTAATTATTTTAATGTGTTGCTGAGATTTGTGAGCTTCTATCATTCGGTTTTGGTGTGGTTTGAATTTTGTTGTCGTATTATTTCTTTATTTATGTTTTTTAATTATCTCATATGTGTTTAAGCAAACATCACCCTTTGGGTGGGATGGAGGGAGTATTTCTTAATTTGAAAAAGTCATAATATAATTATTTATTATTTTAATGGGTGGCTGAGATTTGTTTGAAAAATAGATGGTCAGGATTGAATTTATTCTGCTTTTACGGGTTAATAATTATTTAATTATTGAAAAAGTCATAATTATAATTATTTAATTATTTTAATGGGTGGTTGAGATTTATTTATTTAAGAAATAGATGGTCAGGATTTGACCATCTGCAAACATTATCCCATAAACCCTAAAACCCTAAACCCTAAAACCCTAAACCATAAAACCCTAAACCCTAAATCCTAAATCCTAAACTCTAAATTCACAATTATAATTATTTATTTATTTTAATGGGTGGCTGAAATTTGTTTAAGAAATAGAAGGTTAGAATTGGATTTATTCTACCCTAAATTCATAATTTATAATTATTTAATTATTTTAATGGGTGGCTGAGATTTGTTTGAGCTTCTCTCATCCGGTTTTGGTGTGGTTTGAATTTTGTTTTCTTATTATTTCTTTATTTATGTTTTTTAATTATCTCATATGTGTTTTGTACGAAAATAATTACATAAAACTCTAAATCATAAATCCTAAAACTTGAAACCACAAAATTCATAATTATAATTATTTAATTATTTTAATGGGTGTCTGAATAAATGGTCAGGACTAGATTATTCTTCTTTAATAATATCTCATTTCCTAATTTGAAAATTTTATAATTATAATTATTTAATTATTTTAGTAAATGGCCCTAAATTCATAATTATAATTATTTAATTATTTTAATGTCTGACTGAAATTAGTTTAAAAAATAGATGGTCAGTTATTCTGCTATAATAATATCTAATTTCTTAATTTGAAAAAATTATAATTATAATTATTATAATTATTTAATTATTGTAATGTGTGATTTAGATTTATTTGAAAATTTTGAATATATTAAATATTATTAAAGTTTTATTAAATAATATCTTATTTTCGAATTTGAAAATGTTATAATTATAATTATTTAATTATTTTAATGCCTGCTTGACTTAAAAATACTTAAATTCGGGTGGTTTAGCACTTGAATCCCAGATTATAGGAAGAACTTTAACTTAAGCAGTCTTAAATTCGGGCAGTTTAGCACCAGAATCCCAGATTATAGGCCGTTCAAAATTTTTACTGTAGAACGCTTAATCCGGACGGTTTAGAACCAGATTATAGGCCTTCAAATTTTTAACTGTAGAACGCTTGATCCGGGTGGTTTAGAACCTGAATCCCAGATGTATACCGTTCTTGAGTTGATTCTCGTTGAAGAATTCGAAGAACTATTCAGACAATTTTGAAGTCTTTGATTTTCTTAGAGAATCGTTCTCGGTGTGTTTGAAATGAATGGAGGAGGGCTCCTTATATAGGTGAAGGGTGAGGAAGCCTCATATATAACTCACAATTTGATTGGTCAATGGATTATTTGACCTAATTCTGCGGGCTTGGGCCTTTCTATCCCTACAATTTGATTGGTCTATTTAATATTATTAATTTTTTAATAAATAAAATCTTATTTCCTAATTTGAAAATGTCATAATTATAATTATTTAATTATTTTAATGGGTGACTAAGATTTGTTTTAGATACTAAATTATTTTCTAATTTGAAAATGTCATAATTATAATTATTTAATTATTTTAATGCGTGGCTGAGATTTGTTTTAAAATTAGATGGCTAGGATTAGATTTATTCTGAACCATTAATTACTATGAGATACAAACATACAAAAATATTACTACTAACTACAAAAATATATAGTTATATTCCAATATTTCCCCTACAATGTGCTGCACATAAATGTTGTGTGCAGTGCGGCGGCGGTGGTCCGGCGGTGGGTGGGGGTTTAGGGTTTGTGGTTTAAAAGTGTATAGGTTTAGGGTTATATTTGGTATTTTACTTTAATATTTTGTATGTGATAGTAATTATTTTAAATCAATGTATCTAATAGTAATTAGGGGTACAAAATGTACCTATGAGTAATTAATCATAATATATTTAATATTATTTAAATTTTAGTAAATAATATCTTATTTTCTGATTTGAAAAAGTCATAACTATAATTATTTAATTATTTTAATGGGTGACTGCGATTTGTTTGAGAAATATATGGTTATGATTTATACTAAATTATTTTCTGATTTGAAAAAATCATAATTATAATTATTTAATTATTTTAATTGGTTGTTGAAATTTGTTTTAGAAATAGATGGTCAGGATTTGGCCCCCATAAACCCTAATCCCTAAACCCTAAACCCTAAAACCCTAAATCCTAAACCCTAAACCATTTGATGGTTAGGATTGGATTTATATTTAATACTCCCTTCATCCCATAGCAAGGGTAGTTTTTGCTTTTTGGCACGTGGATTAAGGAGTATTATTATATAATGTGTAGTGGGTAGTTGTATTAGTGGGAGTATGAGCCCCATGTTTTAATTGTATTAGAGGGGATAAGTGGGTCCCATGTGTGTAAAAAAGGAAAGAGGACCCTTTGGGTGGAACGATCAAAATGGAAATAAGAGACCCTTGCTGTGGGACGGAGGGAGTATTGTTAATTTTTTAATAAATAATATTTTATTTCCTAATTTGAAAAAGTCATAATTATAATTATTTAGTTATTTTAAATGGTGGTTGAGATAATAATATCTTATTTTCTAATTTGAAAAAATCATAATTATAATTATTTAATTATTATAATGTGTGACTTAGATTTATTTGAAAATTTTGAATATATTCAAATAATATATTTAATATTATTAAAGTTTTATTAAATAATATCTTATTTTCGAATTTGAAAATGTTATAATTATAATTATTTAATTATTTTAATACGTGCTTGACTTAAAAATACTTAAATTCGATGGTTTAGCACCTGAATCCCAGATTATAGGAAGAACCTTAACTTAAGCAGTCTTAAATCTGGACAGTTTAGCATCAGAATCCCAGATTATAGGCCGTTCAAATTTTTTACTGTAGAACGCTTAATCCGGACAGTTTAGAACCAGATTATAGGCCGTTCAAATTTCTAATTGTAGAACGCTTGATCCGGGCAGTTTAGAACCTGAATCCCAGATGTATTCTGTTCTTGAGTTGATTCTCGTTGAAGAATTCGAATAACTATTCAGACAATTCTGAAGTCTTTGATATTCTTAGAGAATCGTTCTCGGTGTGTTTGAAATGAATGGAGGAGGGCTCCTTATATAGGTGAAGGGTGAGGAAGCCCCATATATAACTTACAATTTGATTGGTCAATGGATTATTTGACCTAATTCTGCGGGCTTGGGCCTTTCCATCCCTGCAATTTGATTGATCTATTTAATATTATTAATTTTTTAATAAATAAAATCTTATTTCCTAATTTGAAAATGTCATAATTATAATTATTTAATTATTTTAATGGATGACTAAGATTTGTTTTAGATACCAAATTATTTCCTAATTTGAAAATATCATAATTATAATTATTTAATTATTTTAATGGGTGGCTGAGATTTGTTTTAAAATTAGATGGCCAAGATTGGATTTATTCTACTTTAGTATATATATATATATATATATATATATATATATATATATATATATATATATATATATATATATATATATATATATATATATATATATATATCATATTTCCTATTTTCTAATTTGAAAATGTCATAATTATAATTATTAAATTATTTTAATGGGTGACTAAGATTTGTTTTAAATACTAAATTATTTCCTAATTTGAAAATGTCATAATTATAATTATTTAATTATTTTAATGGGTGGCTGAGATTTGTTTTAAAATTAGATGGCCAAGATTAGATTTATTCTGCTTTTATATATATATAGATGACTTTTGTGTGTTTTTTTAATAATTCTATAAATTTAATTTTTATAATTTAATTTATTTTATCTTTTTTTATACTTTTATTTGATATTATTTTTAGGTTTAATCATTCTCATAGTTGATCTTATTTGTAGGTCAAATCATTCTCTTTTGAGGTATTATTCTTTTTTTTGTCTATTTTTTTTCTTCAATTTTTGTGTTTTCTTTATAATAATTATATGATCTTGTTTTTATATTTTAATATTCTATCTTTTGTTCTTTTTTTTAATCATATTTTTATTATTTTTTTTCTCTAATGCTTCTTCTTTTGCTTCTCTTTATAAATTCTACTTTCATATTATTTATAATCTACTCTAATTTATTTTGTCTTTTATACTTTTATATGATTTTATATGTAGGTTCAATCATTCTCCTTAAAGGTATCATTATATTTTTTTTATTTTTTGTTGTCTTATTTTTTTTTCTCTTCGATTTTAGTGTTTTTTTAATAATTCTATAAACTCTATTTTTGTAATTTTAATTTATTTTATCTTCTTTTATACTTTTATTTGATTGATATTATTTTTAGGTTTAATTATTATCATATTTGATATTATTTTTTTTATTTTTTGTTGTCATATTTGTGCTTGCTTTATAATAATTCTATTAACCCAATTTTTATATTTTAATATTCTTTCTTTTGTTCTTCTTTTTAATCATCTTTTTATTATTTTTTTTCTCTAATACTTCTTCTTTTTCTTCTCTTTTATAGATTCTACTTTAATATTATTTATAATCTACTCTAATTTGTTTTGTCTTTTATATTTTTATATATGATCATATATGTAAGTTCAATCATTCTCCTTACAGGTATTATTATAATTTTTAATTTTTTGTTATCTTATTTTTTTTCTCTTCAATTTTTGTATTTTTTTAATAATTCTATAAAGTCTATTTTTATAATTTAGTTTATTTTATTTTCTTTAATACTTTTTTTTATTGATATTATTTTTAGGTTTAATTATTATCATATTTGATCTTATTTGTAGGTCCAATCATTCTTATTTGAGGTATATTCTTTTTTTTTGTCTATCTTTTTTCTCTTTAATTTTTGTGTTTTCTTTATAAAAATTTTATGAACCTTATTTTTATATTTTAATACTCTTTCTTTTGTTATTCTTTTTAATCATCTTTTTATTATTATTTGTTCTCTAATACTTCTTCTTTTTATTCTCTTTTATAGATTTTACTTTCATATTATTTATAATCTACTCTAATTTGTTTTGTCTTTTATACTTTTATATGATCTTATTTGTAGGTTCAACCATTCTCCTTAAAGGTATCATTATAATTTTTATTTTTTTTGTTATCTTATTTTTTTCTCTTCGATTTTTGTGTTATTTTTTTAATAATTCTATAAACTCTATTTTTTATAATTTAGTTTATTTTATCTTCTTTTATACGTTTATTTGATTGATATTATTTTTAGGTTTAATTATTATCATATTTAATCTTATTTGGAGGTCCAATCATTCTCATTTAAGGTAATATTACATGAACCCTATTTTTATATTTTAATATTTTTTCTTTTGTTCTTCTTTTTAATCTTTTTTTTATTTTTTTTCTAATACTTATTATTTTTCTTCTCTTTTACAGATTCTATTTTCATATTATTTATAATCTACTCTAATTTGTTTGTCTTTTATATTTTTATTTGATCTTATATGCGGGTTAAATCATTATTTTTAAAGGTATCATTATACTTTTTAGTAATTTATTGTTATCTTATTTTTTTCTCTTCGATTTTTGTGTGTTTTTTCTTCATTATTCTATAAACTTAATTTTTATAATTTAATTTATTTTATCTTCTTTTATACTTTTATTTGATATTATTTTTAGGTTTAATTATTCTCATATTTGATCTTATTTGTAGGTCCAATCATTCTCATTTGAGGTATTATTTTTTTTTCTTCAATTTTTGTGTTTGCTTTATAATAATTCTATGAACTCTATTTTTATATTCTTTCATATGTTCTTCTTTTTAATCACCTTTTTTTATTTTTTTTCTCTAATGCTTCTTCTTTTTCTTCTCTTTTATAGATTCTACTTTCATACTATTTATAATTTAAACTAATTTGTTTTGTCTTTTATACTTTTATATGATCTTATATGTAGGTTCAACCATTCTCCTTAAAAGTATCATTATACTTTTTAATTTTTTATTATCTTATTTTTTTCTCTTCGAATTTTTTTTAATAGTTCTATAAACTCTATTTTTATAATTTAATTTATTTTATCTTCTCTTATACTTTTATTTTATTGATATTATTTTTTGGTTTAATTATTATCATATTTGATAATATTTGTTGTTCCAATCATTTTCATTTAAGGTATAATATTTTTTTTGTCTATCTTTTTTTTTCTTTAATTGTTGTTTTTACTTTATAATAATTCAATTAATCCTATTTTTATATTTTATTTTTTGTTCTTCTTTTTAATCCATTTTTTATTTTTTTTTCACTAATACTTCTTCTTTTTCTTCTCTTTTACATATTATACTTTTAATATTATTTATAATCTACTCTAATTTGTTTGTCTTTTATATTCCCTTCGTTCGTCCTTATGGTTACGTTTATTTTTTGCACGGGGATTAATGAATATAGTATTTTAATGTGTATTGAGTGAGAGAAATAATAATTTAATGTAAAGTAGGTAGTTGTATTAGTGGGATGAGTGGACCCATGGAGAGCGAAGTAATAATTAATTTGTGTGGATCCCATATGCTAAAAAGAAAAATGTAATCATTAGGATGAGACGCCCAAAATGAAAATATGTAACAATGATGATGGGACGGAGGGAGTACTTTTATTTGATCTTATATGTAGGTTAAATAATTCTCCTTAAAGGTATCATTATACTTTTTAATAATTTTTTGTTATCTTTTTTTTTTGTCTATGATTTTTGTGTGTTTTCTTTTTAATAATTCTATAAACTCTATTTTTATAATTTAATCTATCCTCTTTTTGTTTTTGTTTTTTTCTCTAATGCTTCTCCTTTTTTTTTCCTCTTTTACAAATTCTACTTTCATATTATTTATAATCTACTCTAATTTGTGTGTCTTTTATACTTTTATTTGATTTTGTTTGTTTGTCTTTTATACTTTTATTTGATCTACTTTAATTTGTTTGTCTATACTTTTATTTGACCTTATATGCAGATTCAATATTCTCTTTAAAGGTATCATTATACTTTTTGTTAATTTTTTGTTATCTTATTTTTTTCTCTTCGATTTTTGTGTATTTTTTTTAATATATTCTATAAACTCTATTTTTATAATTTAATTTATTTTATCTTCTTTTATACTTTTATTTGATATTAATTTTATATTTAATCATTCTCATATTTGATCTTATTTGTAGGTCCAATCATTCTCATTTGAGGTATCATTCTATTTTTGTCTATCTTTTTTTTCTTCAATTTTTGTGTTTGCTTTAGAATAATTCTATAAACCCTATTTTTGTATTTTAATATTTTATCTTTTGTTCTTCTTTTTTTTTTCTAATGCTTCTTCTTTTTCTTCTCTTTTACAGATTCTAATTTCATATTATTTATAATTTATTCTAATTTGTTTTGTCTTTTATACTTTTATATGATTTTATATGTAGGTTCAACATTTCTGTTTAAAGGTATTAATATACTTTTTTATTTTTTTATTATCTTATTTTTTTCTCTTTGATTTTTATGTTTTTTTTAATAATTCTACAAACTCTATTTTTATAATTTAATTTATTTTATCTTCTTTTATACTTTTATTTTATATTATTTTTAGGTTTAATTATTATCATATTTAAACTTATTTGTAAGTCCAATCATGCATTCTCATTTGAGGTAATGCATTTTTTTTTTGTCTTTTTTTTTGTGTTTGTTTTATAATAATTCTATGAACCCTATTTTTATATTTTAATATTCTATCTTTTGTTCTTCTTTTTAATCCTCTTATTTTTTTTTATCTAATGCTTCTTCTTCTTCTTCTTCTTCTTCTTCTTCTTCTTCTCTTTTACAGATTCTACTTTCATATTTGTAATATACTCTAATTTGTTTGTCTTTTATACTTTTATTTGATCTTTATATGCAGTTTCACTCATTCTCCTTAAAGGTATCATTATACTTTTTAATTTTTTGTTATCTTATTTTTTTCTCTTCGATTTTTGTGTGTTTTTTTGAATAACTCTATAAACCCTATTTTTATAATTTAACTTTTGTTCTTCTTTAATGCTTTTATTTGATATTATTTCTTAGTTCAATCATCTCATATTTTATCTTATTTGTTGGTCCTACCATTCTCATTTGAGATATCATTCTTTTTAATTTTTCTTTTTTTGTGTTTGATTTTATAATAATTCTATGAACCCTACTTTTATATTTTAATATTCTATCTTCCGTTCTTTTTAATTTTATTTTCAGGTTCAAATATTATCATTTGAGACATCATTCCTAATATAATAATATCCGTGCAAAATACAAATGAGATACTTATAAACATAAACTTAAAAAAAAAAGCTACAACAAAATTTCAAACCATACAAAATATGAACAAAATAAGTACAAATATATCACTCAAGATAAAAATATAAAAACAAAAATATATAATTACTAATAATCTTATAATAAAATCCTTTCCGTGCAACGCACGGACGGGAATTACTAGTTAATAGTAATTTTAAATAGATAAAAAAATTGTGTTCGCCGGGATTCGAACCCGGATAGTAGAGATGTAAGGCCAGCTCTCCATATTATGGGGAGTCACAAGTGCCTCACAATTATCTGGTTTTTTTTTCCAATGTGCTACGAACACTTTAGTTGAAAATTAAATATTATTATATTATTTAAACAAGTTATTATTTGCTATAAAAAAAATCAAAAATAACGACAGATTAAAATTTGAACCTTAGACCCCGATGGGTTGTGGATTGTTTTAAATTTTATTATTATTATTTATTTTATTATTATTATGGGTAGGTCTTGCATGAGACCGTCTCACGTGAGACCATTTTTCACTTTATAAAATAGTTATCACTTTCGCTATAAATCGTTATCACTTTCGCTATAAAATGTTATCACTTTTTATTTACACTATAAATTGTTCATAAAAGAGCATTTTCACATTTCATAATTTATTATCACTTTCCTTCATAAAAGTTATCACTTTCTGGCCGTCTCACGTCACTTTCCTGTAAGCTCTTACGTGAGACGATCTCACACAAGTCTTTGCCTTATTCTTTATAGAAAAGTATGGATTATACGGTTCCTATACGTATTTATGAGTTGTTTTTGTTTTTTATGAGTTAAACTATATAAAATGTGTCAATATCAATTATGATCCCCAATTATATTCAAATTTTAGATGGATATGGTCTCCTACTTTCGACCACAATCAGTGGTACATTAATTTGATCATTCATCTTAAAAGGAGAACTTGTTTACTAGACAAATAAAAATAGAAAGTGAACTTGCTTAGATTCAAGGATAGGATAGAGTATTATTAGTGTATTAGTGTATTACACATTGAAAACTCCCAATACAAAAGAAATTTAACACATTTATGTAATGATCAATTGTTTGATATAAAAAGTGGTAACAATTTAGTAACAGTTTCTAATATAATCCCACAGCAACTTAAATCCTTATCCCTATAATTAGAGCTTGCTACATTATAAACATAGCATAAAATAATATATACCCAATTGCTACAGTTCTAGAATTAGAGTTTCATGCATAAAATGTGCTTAAACAAGAAAGCAGTCAGCAAATAGCAACTGAGTATTGTATAAAACAGAAGAGTTCTAATAGTTTGATGAAGTTTTTAGATTTTTTTATTTATTTTTTTTAATGGCTCTATGTGGAATGGAAACATTAAATCATAAATACTTAGAAATATATATATTAATGTTGAGAAGAAATCCTTAACTATTCAATTATGAGAAACAATATTATATTAATCAATCAATGGAATTAAATGACAAATAGGATGGAGTTGTTAGTTTCATGGTTTTATTAATTAATATATAATAATGATTAGGACATGTCTCTATCTCCTTATATATTAAAACAAAATAACTTGCCTAAATTAGTTTTTAAAAAATGTGATGTGTCATGATGTGGTGAATTGTGTATTTATGATTTGTGTAAAAATGTGATGTGTCATAATAAGGTCAATTGTGTATTTATGATTTTTGTAAAAATGTGAGGTGTAATCATATGGATACAATTATTTAATTCCATGCAAAATTCAATAAGTTTCAAAACTTTATTTCTTCCATTAACCAAACTTTTTGCAATCTTTTTTAAGGAATAAGCTATGAATTAAATATTCTTTTTATATATTCTTTTTAGATGTGATTGTGTATTAGTCATAATTACTAATTGTATTGATACTATTGTATAATACTCCATATTGCATACAAAATTTAATAAGTAACGTAATGCTTTTTATAATTTTTTAATTCTTGGTATTTATAATGTTTTAATTATATTAAAAATGGGTACAATCATTTAATTACATGCAAAATTCAATAAGTTCTAAAACTTAATTTCATCCATTTATCGAGCTTTTTGCAATCTTTTTTAAGGAATAACCTATTAAATATTCTTTTTTATATTTTTTAAATGTGATTGTGTATTAGTCATAATTAGTTCTAAAACTTAATTTCATCCATTTATCAAGCTTCTTGCAATCTTTTTTAAGGAATAACCTATTAAATATTCTTTTATATATTCTTTTTAAATGTGATTGTGTATTAGTCATAATTACTAAAAGTATTGATACTATTATTTAATATATTGCATACAAAATTTAATAAGTAACGTAAGTTTAATTTGTTTTTTCGAGCCATAATTTCATCCACTAAAAATAAATTTTGCAACAAATCATTTTTTCCTCTTTTTATTACTTTGTCTTTTTTTTTAATTGTTGTGTATTGTTGTGTATATATTCTATATGTATATATATGTATATGTACAATCAATTTTTAGTATATTCTTTCATTTTGAACTTTTTTTTCAAAGTTATGTCGTCTTTACGATTTAATTCTATTTCTGAAGTAGTGTTGGATAATGAGACATTACGTATCAAGGTTAAGATTGTGAAGCGATGGGATACATATGAAGACGATATTAGTGGTCAAAAGTGGTTTGTCGACTTGATTTTAATTGATGAGCAAGTATTCTTGATTTCTGATTAAATATCTTTTAACTATTTTTCTATTCCAATTTTATTAATTTAATTTGTTCTAATAAACATAGGGGAATACAATTCAAGCTACCATACGTAAGAAGTTTGTTAAAAATTCGATTCTATTGTACGTGATGGGAATTCATATATCATTACAAATTTTGGCATTGGTGATAATATCGGAAAGTTGATGATGACATCTCATCCTTTCAAGTTAAGCTACCACAATTACACAATGCTTAAACAAACAGAAGATTTTGTTTCAGATAAGAGTGGCCACATGTTTGTTAATTTCTCTACAGTCAAGTCTCAGAGCACCCTTAAAAGTCAGGGACAAACTCTCTCAAGTGTTGGTGTATTACTGACGAGGCCTTTTTTCACACATGGACAGCTGTATGTAGCAATTTCTAGAGTGAAGAGCAAAAGAGGATTGAAGATACTTTGTCTTAATGATGAGGGAAAATCAACAAATAAGGCCCTAAACGTGGTGTATAGAGAGGCTTTTCAAATTTTGATTTAAATAATTTATTGGGTACCATTTCATTTTTTGAGGTGCACTATTCATTCATTAATAAAACTTTGTATGAAGTTGGACATCTAAGTTAATTTATTTATTTAATAATAACAAGTAGTATACCGTACATTTATTTTCTTTATTAATATAGGAAGTCTTAAATTTAATATGTCAAACTATAAAAAAAAATTATTTTATTACGTGCGTAGAATGAAAAAATAAAATTTTGTAACAACATGAAAGTTATTTATGAAAAATGATAAATGTATCATCTACATAAATTATAATAACTTGAAGTGTATTAATGTGAAATAAATAAAGAATGCATATTTTTCACTTAATTGAAATTATATATTATCCATTTTTTTTGTTCAAATAAGTATTTATATTCATCAAAATTGATATAATTAATTTTTTTAAACAAACAAATATTCAAAATAATAATAATAAATAACAAACACAATAACCCGCGTTGCACGGGACATTGTACTAGTTTAAATGATATTAAAGCATAAAGTCAGCAAAGATTCTTGATTTTTGCTACGCTATAATTGAAATCACTAATTAGCAAAATCGTTATGAAAAACTGCTCAAAACAACGTGATTATTTTACTTGATACTCCACAATTTTAAATTATACAACTAATTGAACACACGTTATAAGACACTTTAAATAATAATAATTAAAAAAATGCAATTATTCTTGAAAATAACACGTGCTTAAGCAAAATTATAAGTTCTATATAGTTAAGCCAAATAGTTCCATGTTAGGAATACTGCCAAGGTTTTTTTTTATCATAAAAGTTAGTTGTTAGAAGTTAATTTATCAAACACCTATGCTCCAAAATTTATCCAAGTTCCCTTATAATTTTCTTAATTTGTTCTTAAAGAAAATCGAACCTAGGTGAGGAACTAAGTGCCCAGGAAAATACTGCCAAGACTATAATTTAATTTTGGAGTTCAATTTCTAGTCAGACTGCACAAGCATGAAAAAATGATTCAAATGACTTATTTTTTCTATATAATTTAAATTATGAATCTAATAAATTGGTTCAGCCTACAACATTGGTTTGGCACAAGCTAAATCATTTTCAGCCCAATAATGGTCATATATAATCAGCCCAATATAGGTGTTACCAATATAGTGCAAAATAAAATTTGAGTTAAAATTTTATTCAGTCCAACCATTAAATGAGAATTCAATTTTAGTCCTAAAATAGTAATTTTTTAAATTATTTTATAACTCTCGACATTGCTCGATTTTAGTCCAATTTTAATCGAAGAGTTGATATTTTATCGGAAAAAGTCATGTGGCACGCTGATTCCGACAAAGTAGTTATAAGTGCTCGATTTTGATCTCAACCTTCAACCTGAACAAATCTTTCTCTACTATTTTATCACGCACAACCGACCTACAACATCTTTTTATACAGTGCTACAGCTTCATGCATTCTCCCTTTCATACGATGTCCCAGAATAAGAATTGTCAAAGTAATTTTATCATGGATGCATGCTCCAAACAACTCCTTCTCATCACCTAGATTTTAGTGTCTTTATTTGTGTATTTTTGGATGTTTTTATCCGTATTTGTGTTACTTTTGGTGGAGTTATTGTTATTTTGAGGAATGTGGTATAAATTGATAGAATTATGTAAATGAGCTTAAATATATGTAAAACAGGTCAAGAAATGGATAAAAACAGAGTTGGGAGCGAAACGGAGACGGAAGAACAGGTTCTGCTTGTACACGGGCCGTGTGCGGAACACGGCCCTATAACAAGTGGCCGTGTAATGTCATCGGAAGTCGCTGCTCGCCCAGGAGGAAGGCCGTGCGCTGGTACACGGGCAGTGCGTTGCTGCACGGCCCGAGTGCAGAACACGGTCCTGTAAGAAGAAGTCGTGTAATGTCATCAGAAAATGCTACACAGCCATGACCAAGGTCGTGTAGCACAGCTCGAGCCGTGTCCGGAAGCACGCACAACACGCCGAAGTAGGTGTGCCCTACACGGGCCGTGCGCTGCAGCACGGGCCGTGTAGGTGCAAAAACCTGTGTAATTTTCAGAATAATCCGGAAGCTTCTAGAAGGTCCATAAGTGATATAAAAGGATGACTTGTGCGAAATTTAGAAGGGGAGATCAGATTCATAGCAGTTACACACACTCCACACCACATTTCCTCACACACTAGATCCATACTCCATCTCTATCCATTAGATCCATCCAATTTCCATTTGATCTCCACAATCAATCCATAAAACTTCATCCAATCCATCTCCACATCCTTTTGAGAAGAGGAAAGCTTAAAGGAGTGAAGAAGTTGATAAATTGAAGAAGAGGAATGATTCTCCATGCAAGGGAAGCAATTCCATTTTTCATTTGTTGATTTTCTTCTCAATTTGGCTCAAATGGAGCAAAGTATGTTTTGTAATGACCCTAACCATCGAATTCGAGCCCGTGATTGTCCAAACCGCGTTCTGCCCCTGTAGGACCAGGTCGATGTACGGCACAGCGGTCCCCACTCTCGTGCTTTTGGTGTTTTCACTGCTGTAGCACACCTCGAACGGCGCCACTCCGGCGACTCTCCTTATGCCGGCAGTTTCTCGAACGTACGCAGCGGTGAATGCTCTGTAAATGGAAGTTTCTAGAAGGGTGTAGGGATTCACAGTGCTGATCTTTGTTCCGCCGATTCCTTTGTTGTCGATTATTAGAAGGGTGGTGTTGATGGGGACTGAGTTACCGTTAATTCTAACGGAGTTTACGCGGATGAAGTATTCGGTAGAGGGCTCGGCAGCGGGGTTGCCGCCTTCAAAGTAAGGCGTGGCAGTGCTAACGGGGTTAATGATTAACTGCGTGTAAATAAGTGACTCCGCGGCGTCAAAATTGGAGAGTCTCCCTAAGAGACGCTACTGGCCGTCCCCAAAGAATATAACTCCATCACCCGCCGTCGAACCGGAAAGACAAATGGCAAAATTCCGACGGAAACTGAAAGCTTGTGAAAACAGAGAAGGCATCCCAATTCGGACCCTGCCATGGCCCGCCAGGCCCGTCGTGCCACGGGCATTGTTCTTTTTAAAGAAATAGGGTCCGACTAAATGCACACCCCTATATATTGAATACACACCCGTTATTATTTTATTAAATAATAAAATTTTGAAAAATCCAAAATACCCTTCCACGCCACGCCCTCTTCTTCCTCTACACTCATCGCCATCTCAGCCACCTCCCCATTTCTGATAATCGCCGTCATTTCTCCGGCGCTGCCGTAAGGTATTTTACTTTTTTTTTTTGCTTTACCTGCCGCATTTCAGCTACTCGCCGTTATTTCTCTGTGACGTCCCCACTTGCTATACCTTTCGTTTTGATTCTTCTCTCTCTCCGTAAACCATGAAACCTATTACCTTAAACAGGGCTAATGTATTAGATTAAGAATACTAATTATGACCTGTTTAAGCGACACCTCTTGCCTCGTAATGGATATTACTTCTGCAATTTCAGCGGAGGAAGTGGGACAACAACTCATGGACCTTCTGCATATTGATTAATCCAAAATCTGCTCCCCTCAGACACTCATTATCCAAAAACTGGTAAAATCGTGTCAGCCTCTCTCTTACTTCATTTTCCCCATCCATCACCTCCTCAATCATACTTTTCACCTGCACTCTTACGAAAAAATAATTCCTCATTCATCACAACTTCACTTCAATAACAGTAGAAACTTCACTTAATCCAACATGTATCTCTCCGTGTTTCCACCCTGTCTGAATCCTGGCCTTCAACACCTGATAAGCCTAACAACAGATTTTAGAGGAATCATGATTTTAGAGGTGCTAACCCTAACACTTTTTACAAAAATTAAATTTCCGGTGGATACATGAATTTCTCCGACAAGATTTGATTGTGCCGTGGTAATTTTGTAATCTTAAGATTCGATGGAAACATAAATACATTGGGTGAATAATCTTTAGTTTTAGAGGGTAGTCTGGTAATTTAATGGGGTGTGTATACAATAAAAATTAAAATTTAAAAATTAAAGAGAATGTGTATTAAATAAAATGTGTGTATTTAATAAAAAGGGGTGTGTATTTAACAATACTCAAAGAAATATTTATGGAAAACACAAAAGTCTTTGATAAATCAGAAGAGGATTGTCTTAGAATATAAAGAAGTTCTGATGTAATTAATAAATAGCAAATTTATTTAGCTTATTCATTATTATTTTGAAAATTTACCATTTACATAATAATAAATAAATTCAATTTTATTCTATTTAGAAATAATTCAATTTTAATCTTGACCGTCCAATTAATATTTTTGATTTCAATAATAAAATCTAATCTTGACCGTCCAATTAATGTTTTTTATTTCAATAATAAAATATAATCTAATTATACTAATATAATGGATTTTGTTATTTAAATTTTACTTTTTTATTTAACAATATAAATTTGATAAATATAAGAGATATTTTTGGCATACTTAACTAATTTTTAATCAATAGAAATAATTACTGATAGGTACACACTTTGTACCCCTAATTACTACTAGATACATTGATTTAAAATAATTATTATTTAATACAAAATATTAAAGTAAAATACCAAATATACCCCTAAACCCATATACCTTTAAAACACTAACCTCAACCTCCACCCACCACCGGACCACCGCTGCCGCTGCCGGACCTCCGCCGCCGCCGCCGGAAAAATTGGTCGCCGGAAAAACTGCCGCCGCCGGAAAAGCTGCCTGACCGCCGTCGCCGGACCACCACATTTTTTTGCTGCACACACTTTTTTTTTCCTGCACACACTTTTTTTGCTGCACACACTTTGCTGCACATGAACTTTTGATGCACACAATATTTATGTGCAGCACATTAATAGGGGTAATATTGGAATATCACTATATATTTTTGTACCTAGTAGTAATACTTTTGTATGTTTGTATCTCATAGTAATTTAGGGTTTTTTTGTGTACCTAGTAGTAATCCTCCCTAATCAATATATACTTAATTTAAATTAATATATCAATCAATATTCATATATTATAATTTAATTTATTATACATAGGACCTATGATTTCCTTTGATTTCAATCAATCATAAAATTTAATTATACTAATAATGAATTTTTTTTATTATTTAAATTTTACTTTTTTTATTGATTTAATTTAACAATATAAATTTGATTAATGTTTTTTAGAAATAATTCAATTTTAATCTTGACCGTCCAATTAATATTTTTGATTTCAATAATAAAATCTAATCTTGACCGTCCAATTAATGTTTTTGATTTCAATAATAAAATATAATCTAATTATACTAATATAATGGATTTTGTTATTTAAATTTTATTTTTTTATTTAACAATATAAATTTGGTAAATATAATAGATATTTTTGGCATACTTAACTAATTTTTAATCAATATATACTTAATTTAAATTAATATATCAATCAATATTCATATATTATAATTTAATTTATTATACATAGGACCTATGATTTTCTTTGATTTCAATCAATCATAAAATTTAATTATACTAATAATGGACTTTTTTATTATTTAAATTTTACTTTTTTTATTGATTTAATTTAACAATATAAATTTGATTAATTTTTTTTATCAATATATGTTTAATTTCAATTAATATAGTATCAATTTTATTTTTATTAGAATCGTCTCTATAAATATTTGTTTTCAATCACGATCGTTTATTTATTAAAATTATTATATATATAAATCTTTTTAACCTAATCAATTCTTACTTTCTCCCAATTTTTTCTCTCTCTCTCTCATGATTTTTCTTTTTATTCTCTTTTACAGATTCTACTTTCATATTATTTATAATCAACTCTAATTTGTTTTGTCTTTTATATTTTTATTTGACCTTATTTGCAGGTTTAATCATTCTCCTAAATGTATCATTTTAATTTTTTTGTTATCTTATTCTCTTCGATTTTTGTGTTTTTTTTAATAATTCTATAAACCCTATTTTATAATTTAATTTATTTTATCTTCTTTTATATGTACTTTTATTTGATATTATTTTTAGATTCAATCATTCTCATATTTGATCTTATTCTTTTTATATATATTTTTTTCTCTCTAATACTTCTTCTTTTTCTTCTCTTTTACACAGATTCTACTTTCATATTATTTATAATCTACTTTAATTTGTTTTGTCTTTTATACTTTTATTTGATCTTATATATAGCTTCAATCATTCTCCTAAAGGTATCAATATACTTTTTAATTTTTTGTTATCTTATTTTTTTACTTCGATTTTTGTGTTTTTTTCAATAATTCTATAAACCCTATTTTCATAATTTAATTTATTTTATCTTCTTTTATGCTTTGATATTATTTTTAGGTTCAAGCATTCTCATATTTGATCTTATTTGTGGTCAAATCATTCTCTTTATGTTTTTTTTATTCTAATGCTTCTTCTTTTTCTTCTCTTTTACAGATTCTACATTCATATTATTTATAATTTATTCTAATTTGTTTTGTCTTTTATAATTTTATCTGATCTTATATACGGGTTCAATCATTCTCATTAAAGGTATCATTATACTTTTTAATTGTTTGTTATCTTATTTTTTTCCTCTTCGATTTTTGTGTTTTTTTAATAATTTTATAAACTTTATTTTTATATTTTAATTTATTTTATCTTCTTTTATACTTTTATTTGATATTATTTTTAGGTTCAATCATTCTCATATTTGATCTTATTGGTAAGTCCAATCAGGTATCATTCTTTGTTTTTTTGTCTATATTTTTTCTCTTCAATTTTTGTGTTTGCTTTATAATAATTATATGAACCATATTTTTATATTTTAATATTCTATCTTTTGTTCTTCCTATAATCTTCTTTTTGTTTTTTTTCAATTTTACTCTATTTAGAAATAATTCAATTTTAATATTGACCGTCCAAATAATGCTTTGATTTCAATCATAAAATTTAATTATACTAATAATAGATTTTATTATTTAAATTTTACTATTTTATTTTACAATATAAATTTGGTAAATATGAGATATATTTTTAGCATATTTGACTAATTTTAAATAAGCTTAATATATATATATATATATATATATATATATATATATATATATATATATATATATATATATATATATATATATATATATATAACCTTAATTTCTATTTTATCATCAATTTTAATCTTGATCGTCTATTACTTTTGATCTCAATCATGGATTCTATTTATGCTAATAATAAATTATTTATTTATTTTTTAATCAATAATATAAATTTGATAAATATAAATATACTAATTTTCTTAATATCAAATCTTTCAACGCTATCTTTGGTAATTTTTCACTTTTTTTCCTACATCGTTGATTACTTTCAATCACGATCGTTTATTCTTTCAAATAATTCTATATAAACCTTTTCATTACCTAATCAAATTCATACACTTTTTTTCTTCTTATTTTTTCTCTATTTCACTTTCATACTATTTCTAATCTACTTTAATTTGTTTTATCTTTTATCTTTTACTTTGATTTGATCTATTATGCAGGTTCAGTCATTTTGAGGTATCATTCTTCTTTTTTTATTTTTTGTTATCTTTATTTTATCTTTTATATTTTTATTTGATTTTATTTTTATGTTCAATCATTCTCATATTTGATCTTATGTATATTTTACTTTGATTTGATCTAATGTGCATGTTCAATCATTTCGAGGTATCATTCTTCTTTTTTTATTTTTTGTTATCTCTTTTATACTTTTATTTGATCTTATTTTTATGTTCAATCATTCTCATATTTGATCTTATGTGCATCTTATGTGCAGGTTCAATCATCTCATTTGAAGTATCATTCTTCTTTTTTAGTTTTTGTTATCTTATTTTCATTTCTCTACGATTTTTTATTTTCTTTTTAATTCTATAAACCTTATTTATATACTTTAATTTATTTGATCTTTTATACTTTTATTTGATCTTATTTTCAGGTACAATCATTCTATTTGAGGTATCATTCTTCTTTTATTATGGGCGTGGGTGGAATGGGGTGGCGGGGGTTTTGGGGGTGGGTAAGAGTTAGAGCTGAGTCGTAATACTTTTATTATTTAAATATTAAAATCTAAAATTTTATTTTAAAAAATTCTTTTGAGTGTGGGGTGGGTAGGGGTAGGTTGGGTGGTAGAGTTTCCTCCACGAAAAATTATTTTTAATAAAATTTTAGATTTTAATATTTAATATAATAAAATTTTGTTATTTTTATTTATCATATATAAAATTCTATTTTAAAAATAATTTTTGAATTATGAATTTAAAATCATTTCAAGGAATTTAAAATCCACTCAAATCAATTAGATTTGAAATGACTCAATTCAAACCCAACTTAAAAGTATATAATTTTAATAAACTTTAATTCTTTCCGTGCAACGCACGGATGATAATATCTAGTTACATTAATGATAAGAAATTGTAAGAAATATAAGAGCTTCACGCCGGTTTTAATTTCAATGATAAGAAAATTGGGGATTTTAAAAGGGTGTATAATCATAAAATTAAAAGGGTAATTTTGAAGATTTAAATGGTGTGTATAAAATAAAATTAAGACTTAAAAAATTAAAATGGAATGTGTATTAATAAAAGGTGTGTATTTAATAAAAATGGTGTGTATTTAACCGTACTCTTAAAAATAGGGGGTGGCTATTTGCACCCCCAAAATTGCTAAATGAACCCCAATTACTAAACGTACCCCATTAAAATTAAAACTTACATATTTAAATTACTAAATATACCCCATACAAATACAACTTTACCCTTTTAATTAATTACAAGATTAAAAAAAAAACATGTGTTCCTGGCGATGTGGATGTACCGCGATAGTTTAGAAGATAAAGGAGAGGGAAGAACACCTTCTATCCACCACAACCACCTGTAAGTCTCCAGCGGCAACGGACGTCCGTCTTCCCAACAATAACGATATTTGGGGATTTTTCTTTAAAAAACTGAATTTTAGGGTTTGAAATTGAAACTTTTGGAATTGAATTTTGAATTGAAAATTGTTCTCCTCCAATTTGTTGTCTTTCAGAATTGCTGCAGATTAATCATCAGATTGATGCAATTGGGTGTTTTGCTGATCCGAATATAAAGTTCATTCCGTAACTTTTTTATTGCACCAATTCATCAAGAAGAGGTGAACTACACCGGGTGTACTTAGTTGAGCATTTGATTTTGGATATATATTCGGCCCCTTGATTGAGAAAAAAAAGTAGAAGAAGAAGAAAGGGAGTTCGATCATTACAATCGAACACAATTGTAGGAAGCAAGCAGTGAGAAAAAAAGAAAGGGTGTTCGATCATTACAACGAACACACGTATATGTTCGGTTGTAGGAAGCGAGCAATGAGAAAAAAAAAAGAAGTAAGAGGTATCTGTTCGGTTGTAGGAAGCGAACAGTGAGAAAAAATTACCTAACTGTTCGATCACAAACATCGAAAAGATTTATTTTTGTTGGATTTAATGATTATTTATAAAAGGGTATTTATGTCTTCTCACATAATCATATTTTAATTTTATAAATTATTGGGGTTCGTCTAGAAATTCCGAGGCAAATATTCGCCACTTAAAAATATTATCAGTTATTATCTGTCTCGCGAATGATATAAAATAATTTAATTAGATAATTATTATTTTTTATCAATTATTTTTTAATTAAAAATGTGAGTATTACTTTTTATATTTCTCACGGATTCCATGCGTAAGAGGTCTCACGAATTTTTTCTAACATTAGCTCAAGATATAAATTTATTGGAATCGGAAAGAAACGTAGTCTCTGATGGATTCTCAATTATAATTTAGATTAGAACTCTTGTGATTTATTCTCATCAATATAATACTTAGAATCAGCCTTGTGTTGGCCAAATTATATGCAGTACTTCCATTCTGTTAAAAGGTCTTACTGAGCTTGGTTGCCCCAGGGTGGGGGTTCGAATCCTGCCTTTGACATGGATTTAGTCTCTTACAAGCACAAGTTAAACAGTGAGCCCTCTCTATAAGCCACTTGAGGCACATTCTGCGATTTACCTCCTTCACCAATCCCCAGGACAGGGCGGTGGGGGCCCCTAATGGTGGGGTACACCATTTTAAATGATTCATTTTAAGCTAATATGCTGCTAAATTTTTTTACAATTTTATTTTTAAAATAAAGGTACGGAATTCAAACAAGCTTTATTTTTTATTTTTTATATATTTTTTTTTGACAGATCAAACAATCATTATTAAAAAGAGCCAAAAGAGAACATATTTCACTTGATAACTGATAAATTTGTTTAGCTAAATATACACCACACATTGGATGCTGGGAAAATTCACCACCAACATTAGGGGGCAACACTACTGGCAACCACCCATATCATCTACATCATTTCCACACACAGCCTAATGACCAAGCCAATTGCACTAGCATACAAATATACTATCATCAAATACCCTCTTTTTTTCTCAAATTTTTGCAATTATTGCACAACGTTATCAAATTACATCTCAAAAATAATTTATTTTAATTATTTTAACGCCAAAGATATCATATTAGCACTTGATGTAATATACCTTAAAGTATGAATTATATCCATTTACCTCAGTAGTTCAGCAAGATGGCTGGTCTGATTTTCACAGTCCCACAAGCTGTATCTTCTCCGATTCCACGCTGTAGTCTCTGCATTTCTTGTTCCATCAACTGCTGCAATGAATTTAACCATGATTTAGCTAGTTTTCCAGAGAGATTAGTTGCTTCAAACCAAACAAGGCCTAAGCCCCCTCGGCCTCATAGAATCATTCTGGTTCGACACGGGCAGAGCCAGGGAAACGTTGACGAGTGTGTCTACACACGGGTGGCGGACCCAAAGGTGATGCTTACTGAGAAAGGCATTGGTGAATCAGTGGAATGTGGGAAGAAGATTAGGAGGGTGATAGAGAAAGATGGTGTTGATGATTGGAAAGTGTATTTCTATGTGTCTCCTTATAAGAGATCACTTGAAACTCTCAGAAATTTAGCTAAGGCATTTGAGAAATCAAGAATTGCTGGTGTTAGAGAAGAGCCCAGATTGAGAGAACAAGATTTTGGTAATTTGTGAAACAACTCTGTTTTGATAATTGGGACTGGATTTTCAGCTTTGATTCATGGGTGGTTTTTGTTGAAGGGAATTTCCAGGACCAGGAACAGATGAAGATTCAGAAAGCTGCAAGAAAGCTTTATGGGAGATTTTTTTACAGGTTCCCAAATGGGGAATCAGCTGCAGATGTTTATGACAGAATTACAGGTATCAATAGATTGTTCTTGAGGTGTATATACTTGTGTGTGTTGTAATGAGAGTCATTTATATTGAACAGGGTTTAGAGAAACTCTAAGAAGTGACATTGACATTGGAAGATTTCAGCCTCCTGGAGAGCTAAGCCCCAACATGAACTTGATTATCGTTTCACACGGCCTAACGCTGCGCGTATTCTTGATGAGATGGTATAAATGGACAGTCGAGCAGTTCGAAGGGCTTCAAAATCTCGGTAATGGCAACATGCTCGTTATGGAAAGAGGTTACGGTGGAAGGTAACCAGTCCATTTCTATCACTATTTCATCTGTGTTCATCAAATTGGTCCCCAAAGAACTCCCACCACCCTGCCTTGATTCTAATGATATTAATGAAGGTACTCATTGCTGATGCACCATACGAGAGAAGAGCTGAAGGAATTTGGGTTAACAGATTGTATGCTGATCGACCAAGAATGGTAATAAACTGCTTCATTACCTAATCAAGAAGTAATTCCTTACATGATAATCTAATGCAAGTTTGGCTGTTTCAATGAAGGCAAAAATATGCCAAGCCAGGTGAACTAAACTACGACTGCGAGATAACAGGGCCATCCTACTTTACCCACTTCGATGATGATCAAGAAAAACCTCAACTAGCGAGAAAAAAACAACATAAAAGAAGGTAGAGAGATGAAAGTTCGAAAATGTACCTGGTCTAAGGACTTTGTCCACTGAAACGTAGAATGTGCAGAATAGATGTCGTCCAGAACCAGAACTACCGGGTGTAATCACTATCGCCAATTCTAATCAGTAAGAAGCTTGGATCAGTTCTGCCAGCAGGTCTTCTGAGTTCAGCTTGACTACAGGTTCTTCCCTGTTTTTCGCTTTGTGCAGTTTTTCCTTACTCTCTTTAGATCAGGTCTTACTGATGATTGAGGAAGATCTGTCATTCTTGATCAATCTAAGTTTGGAAATCAAGATGCATATTAGAAGTAGCCTGTATAGAATGGATCACACAGTAAAATGAACACCAGATATTGATAAAGATCGACAGAAGTTGATTCCACCATATGTACTCAAACTTGTGCCTAGTGGTAGAATGCATGTTGAACTCATACTACACTATGCCTTCATTAACAGGAGAACAGGTCCCAGCGGAAAGCACATAACATCAGTTCACATACATGTCTCGAGTAAAAAATGGCTGCAGAAATCTGATAAAAAAAAAACCGATAGAAATGATAATCGGCGCAAACACAAATAACGAGCTTCACCAATAGAAATTAGTCTTGCTCTACTGAATTAGAAAGAAAACATGAGTTATAAAATTCAAACAGAAGAACAACAAGAGAGAGGATAATATCAAAGAAACCAACATATACTGGTATTAAGTAACATAATCAAAGAACGACAAGCCAGGCGCCATCAATAGCATTTACAGCAATCCACACTGGGTTCGCAAACTTGCACAATACAGAAAAAAGAATTTATGAAATCAATCATCAACCATGAAAATCCACACTAAATAACTAGATGGTTTGAATATTTAGCCAAAGTCACTTTGTTCACTTCGGCCCAGAACACTGGTCCTTAAACTTGGAGGTGCTCAGACCTTAATTAATGAAGGGTAGCAACAATCTGGAGAAATAATTAGCTCAACGTGTAAACAGAATCCCAAGAATCCATGAATGCCCTTTTTCGTTGTATCTTCGTCCAGATTAAATTCAAGACAATATGCCAATATTGAATGTCTTGACTAGTTTGGAAATGAAGATAAATGGAACCCATAGGTGGGAAAACAATGTTTCCCAATCCTCATGTCAAATCGAGGATTTCTCCATTGTATCGGCCACAATGCGGATTGGATGAGGTATCTCAAGTTTATCAGTCTGTTTCCGGAATGCCCTCCTCCACCAAACTTCAAATCCCCTCTGGATGTTCGGGCAATCATCACCTCCGTTTAAAAACCTGTTGAACCACGAAACAAGAATTTCCTGCTGTAAGGCCATTGGCAAAGTTGATATAGTGCTGCTAAGACCATCCTCAATTAAATGTCGATCAAGACCTCTGGTTGCCCTCCTCATCCACCCAAAATCCTCATAAAATGGCACCAACCATGTCTTCAGAAGCAAGCACCGGGCCTCTTTGGAGGCCAGTAGTTGTTTCTTTCCAATTCCTACAAACAGCATAGCTGTAACTCTGCTTACTTCATGTCTGTGTATGGGGGCCACTTTAGGATGTGCCTCAGCTAATTCATATTGTGAAGCCCAAATCTTCAGAAAGTCCTCAGCTATCTGTCGATCAATCATTATATCTAGTAGCCAATGCAAATTATCAGCCTGTTTTGCTATGTGGCCAACATCCTGTATGTCTCCTCCAGCTGCCTTGAGAAAATGATGAGAGAGTAATTTTAGACACCCATCACAGGCAAAGTACAATGACTCCTTCCTCAAATCGTTATGTGACGAATTTTCACGCAGCATTTTGGCCACCAAGCTTTTCATCTCTCTCCTAGCCTTCTCATCTTTTCCTTCGAGAACTACCTGCAATAGCTTTAGAAGAACTTCTTCATTATCATTTACATCCTCCAGCCCTGCTGTAGCATCAAGAGACACCCTTTTCAAAACTTCTACAGCTCCAACACCCTCAAGCCGAAGCTCTGATAACAGAGAAGCTACCTTCTCTTCCTCGTCTTCAGCCCAAGGAGCAGCTTCTAAGTACTCCAAGCATGATAGCACACCTGCATCAAATCCAATTGCTGCTGAGACCTACAATATAAGATATCGATCAGATTATGGTTCATACATCTGTAAATATAACTGTACAATAAACAATCATTTGTTATGTAAACAATTAAATTTTGAAAAAAAAAAAAACTGTCTTCCAAATGCCCTAATTAACTGTAACACGATATAAAAATGTAAATCGTATATAAGATATTTTAGATAAGCTTAGCCAAATACCCACCAAAATGAAGCACAGGTTCGTACAAGGATATGCTAGAATTAGTTTTATTGACCTTACCTAAGAGCTTGGCAGCTAGACAAGATCTATATAACCACCGATATGAATTATTCCCCAAAGTAGTAAGTGAAAATCATGCGTACTCTACTCATTTATAAGGAGTATACAATGAGAACAAATTAAATGAATGAGTACAGCTAAAATGATTTCCATATACCTAAGAAATTTACTCTCTATTTCCTTATATACAATATTTTGATTAAATTTCTCTTGAAAGGTTTTCTATAGTCAGACTTATTCATCTATCACAGAAACTGATTTACTGAGATGTATAACAACATGTCAAACATAATTTTTATTTCACATAATATAAATTAAAAGACCAGAAAGTTTAAAAGTATTGCACATCATTAGGAATCATTAAATAATGATAAAAGAATGGAACAAAGGTAGTGTAATCAGAAACCCTGAGGATACCAAGCAATGCTGACACAGGCAGTCAGAGAGCTAAACTAACTATAAGAAACAGTACGTATCTTGCGCTACACATATGATGCCATTAATGTAATACTAAATTATGCATGGCATATCAGGAGATTATATTCACGAGATGCTCAAGAAGCCCTTATGGCCTCAAAGTGAAAGAAGATAATAATAGAAAATTATTGATATCAAAAGGTAGACTGATGTTCATTAGAAGAATATATATATATATATATATATATATATATATATATATATGTGTGTGTGTGTGTGTGTGTGTGCTGGATAAATAAGTTGAAAATGATGAGAATCTGAAGAAAGAGAAATAAAAGATGACAACTCAAGCTAGAAAACCAAGATAAGAACGACAATTTTGCAGACAAAATCAGTTTTTCCAGTCCTTCAATAAGCAAACGAATAAACCAAATTGTCAGAATTTACTTGGTCGGTATAATATGAGATTAATAAAGCATATCGGCCCAAAGCATCATTTTATTGAAAAATGAATATCCATAGAAGGAAGTTAATCTCGAGATTTTGAAATCACATGCCAAATTGTGCATATCTTCACTAGCCCTTTTGATGTTTAATAAATGTTTTTCAAAAGTTAGTGTCTCTTAGGATCATAATGCAAGTTTAACAGAAGTACATGAACACTGTTACAATGGCCAGCATGTGTAGCTTCTTGTTCTTACTCGTGTATAGGATGAGTTAAGCTGGGAATTATATGTGGTAAAAATACTAGATTGGATTCATGTGCTTCACGTTTACACACACACACACACATATATATATACATCCTTCCTCCTCTATCCAATGGCTCAAGTGAGTGAATTAAAATTGGAAAGAGAGCCAAGCACAGAATCCTTTGCCTAGCTACCTCTAGGGTTCTATCCTTAAATCCAAGCATGGAGTAGCTTTATGAAAATTGAAGAATTGCAAGGAATTCGTTCAATTTCACCATGCACTTCCCAGCAAATAAGAGGGGGAAATATAGGATTGATATACACAGGTTACATTCATTTGAGGTTCCCATTGTTTATGAGCTCATAGACATTTCACAGGACTCCCACTTTGTCGATTCCTGCTAAATATTACATAGTCCTATTAGAACTTCAATTATGGAGAAAGACATATCTAGTGCAATTTAGATGCATCTAGCTTCTACTCTTTATCACATATTGACAAACTTAAATAGTGCAATGATCCAGCTGAAGATCATGCCAGTAAGTCCCATCATCCTTAATTAATTCAATCCAGTTACAACATTATATCATCTTGATTTCCCATCCACTTAATCACATCCACAACTCTTACACATTCAAGTCAATTCAAACGCACCAAATGCATTTCTACTTTCACCCCGTCGAGATATCACATTCATATGCAATTAAGTAAAAACAAAATATGCAATAATTACACAAAATTAAACATTACTTGTGTGTTTAGGATTACCTTGAGTATCCCCAGCACTCGGGGAACATCCTCTTTCATCAGCTTCTTTCTCAAGTCTTTACAATACATCAACATGAGAGTTTCAATATAAACCTCAATATCATCACAATCAGCAATCTCAACATTGTACGGCCCAGAACTACGCTGCTGCTTAACCCACTTCTCATTCAACTTCAACGCGAAGAACCTACTGTGAACTACAAGAATCTGCCTATGAACGCTAACTGAAACACTAATGCCATCCTTCGAACTCAAAGTCAACTTCACATCGCCTGAATCAACGTCATTGAACTGGTTCCCGGGGCTCCTCGAGGCCAGAAGATCCATCAAACGCTGCTGCATTAATCCCTGCTTGTCTTGTAGCTGTGGACCAACAGAATGCTTCGAATTTTGTAGGTTTTGAGCTCCAGCGACTCCATTTTCAACGGCGGGCGCAGGTCTGGGGAGATTCTCGCAGTCATTAGACATCATTTCGAACAGCGTCGGACTAGAGCGGGTTTTATCAACTAGCGGCGGCGGCGACATTGGGTTAAGGAGACCAGCGGTGAGCGCAGAATTGAATTTGCTCAAGGACGAGGGATAACCATCGTGCGCGGTGGCGGCATAAGATCCCATGGCGGCAGGAGAGCCACCGATCTTGAGATCTGAAGAGCAAGTGGTAGCTTCAACCGGCGGCGGAGGTGGTGGTTTGGAGGCGGGGAAGCGGCAGGATTTGTCAGGAGAAATTACAATGTGAGAATCGAGTTTGCGGCTGTGATAGTGATTTCTGGCGACACGTGTGGTGGGGAGGGAGGAAGAATCCAGGATGGTGGGGGTGGTGGTGATGGTGGAGTCACGGCAGCGACGGCGTTTGGTCTTGAGATGGGTAGTGGTAGCTGCCATATATATATAATGATGTGTGTTTTAGTACTAATGCAGTGTGTGTAGTGTGAGAAACGGGAGTTAACAGAATAATTTTGTCCACTAGCTTTAGGGCTCCATTGGCATCATCACCATGATCATGATCCTCAGAAATTCATCATCTTCAACACACAAATTGATTAAACAAATTGATTGGAGTGACGATGGATCCAAGAACAGCAGGGGAGAATGTTTTGCTTTATTAATTAAAGAAAGAAAAGTGAATTCTCAAAGAGATTTATTCTTATTAAGTCCATGAGTTCTGTAGTAGTCAAGGGAGTTCCCCTTTATGATGGGAAATGGGAATTAATAGCACTATCATCTTTGTGTATGGTATTTAATTTGGGCACACTATTTGAATACAAGGGAGGCCTACACAACTTCCATCAAATTAATGATAATTATGTGAAATGGATGTAACATATAACTGTGTATACTTATATAACCATAGATTAATATTACCTTTGTTGTATGAATTATCTTGAGTAGAATATTATTATGTATAGTTAAAAGAGAAACATTCCACATTTTTAAAGAGTAACAATCTCTGAAAGGTGACATTATATACCTAATTGTATATCAGCACCTCTCAATTAAAATATAAAATGACAAAATATTTTTTGCACCCATTGCACATAAAAGTTATGTGCATTGTAATTGTTTATATTCTATTGTATCCTAGATTTTTAATATTTATTCTAAGTATTTAGTGTTAATTTTTATGGTATAATGATGATAATTTCTCAATTGTAGTTCATGTTTAATCTTAGTATTTTAGCGATTCGTGGTCTATCTTATCGTTTGATTCATGATGTATCTCATTATTATGATTCATGCGATATAATTATCTTTTTCACTCATATACAAAGGATTTACATTTTCAAAATTAATTGGATAGGTTGCATGTAGGCTTTTTTAATTGAAGTCCAAACGTGAATTTGTAACATCAAATATTCAGGGGCCTTATTTAAATCAAAGGCCCAATTTATGTTGGGATGAGAGATGTACACCAGCAAGTGATGGTTGAGAAAAGCCCAACTAATCCTAAATTATCTGCAAAGAGGAATCTATCTCTATGCCAAAAATCTCCATAATCCCAATTAGGAATCAAAAGAATTTTTTTAATTTAGATTTTAGAATTTAAGGATTTGGAAATCCAGTAAATAGTAAAAGTATGTTATTTTAGATTTTTTACTATATGGTAGTTGTAGCTGTTACTGTCAGGGATTCAGGATATAAGCATGTTATGTACTTGCAATAAAAATAATTAAGAATGATGTTAAATACACATTTTTTTTTATTAAATGGACATTATCTTTTAATTTTTTATTTTTTAATTTTATTGTATGAACACATCTCAAATTTTCAAACGTACCCTTATAAAATTTAAATTATACACACCTACTACCAGTACAAATTTAAAGTATGATGATGCAAGTATAAAATATTTTAAAATCGACCCTTCTACTAGTAGAGGAAGAATTTATTAAGGTAAAAATCACATCTTAAAATATTAAATTTTAGGATAAAATAACACATGAACCACAAAGTTGTATATGGAGGGATAATATAAAATATAATCTCTCCGTCTCCTTTCAGATGGCACACTTTCCATTTTGGACAGTCCCACAAAAGTTTGCACATTCCAAAAAAAGCAAAAAGTCAAAAACAACTACCCTTCCCCCATATACTTTATTTACAAAAAAATCATCTCTACCTAACATACTTTATCATTTATTTATTACAAAAAAATTCCATTATACCCCTAAAAGTCATCACTTTCTTAATCTTCGTGCCGAAAAGAGGGGCGCAAACTTTTCCGGGACGGAGGAAGTAAATCACAACAATAAATATTATATGAACCACATATTTAAATTTATGGTTGAATTTTGAAGATAAATTTAGTCCAAATTTTAAAGGTAAAATAATCCACAGACACTAAGTTTAGTGAAAAAATGAAACACATAAATATACATAAATTCTGTGTAAAACATCTCCACATACATTAGATAAAGGTGTGGTGTTAATATGAGCAAATTCAGACATGCATCCAAATGATAGAAAAAGAAAAGTTTGATTAGAAATGGTTGTATTGACATAAATTAAAAGAATAATTAAAAAGCAAGTGTGTAGTGTGCATCATGGTATTCTGAAATGAGTAACAAAAAACCTGGATGGGGCAGGGTGTCTTTGGCGTATAGGGACAACGAGAAGATGAACCCCCCACCCCACCCCACCCCCCACCCAAGTAGACTGGCTAAGAAACAGCCACGATTTTGACTGTCAAAATACAGCCCCATCGCATATGCCAGGATTCACAACTCGCCACCTTCGCCCAATATCCACTTTGCATTTTACATTATGTTTTTTTTATCGTTGATGTTAATACCCTCCATTAATTAATATGATATTCATTTATTTTATTTTCCCACATAAATTTAAATTAAGAAATAATTTTTTTATTTTATATAAAATGAGTAGTCATAAGAGTTGAGAATTGAGAGATGAGATTGAGAGTAGTATTAGAGTATGTCGTGTGATCAAAATGATCAACTACATGAGGTATTTACACTGGATGCAAAATGATCCTTCTCATCCATTTCAAATTAGAATTAATTTTAGCCATTAAAAAAAAATGAACGACGAATCGCCTATTCCTCCTCCGATCACAGTTGTTCATTTCCAACGGTCAGAAAATCTTGACCGCAGGATTAAATATTTGAATTCTAACTTTGACACTAAAAATCATCGTTCGGTTCCAAACCAAGACCGGCAGTTCCACCACTGAACCGACAATTCATTTGCTCAACAGCTACTTTGATCGGTGTTTGCATATTTTTATAATATACTCACGAGTAAGAATACTCGATCGTTGTAGTAGTATATCCCAAGAAATAAAATTATCAATCCACAAGGGAGTTAGGTTTGGACAAGTAAAATACGTGAGCTCATGTTTATGTCACTTTTGTAAGGATGATCGGGGGTTTTGAGTTTGATTATCAACTAAAGCAAGTAGCAAGCAAATAAAATAGCAACTAAGAGAAATGACAAGTAATAAGATTAACGAGAAAGAGAATAGGTGCTAAAGTTCAAATATGGAAAAACATGGGATTAGAAACATCCAAGCACATTCAATTTATATTATCATGCAAAGGGAATTCAACTCAATTGATGTAGATTAAGGGTGATCACGATTATATTCTAAACTCCCTTTCTGGCTACAAATGTTGTTGATTCACTAAAGACTCCCAAAAGCACTTAAGATCAAAGCCCAACATTAACCTCTTCCATCTAGGTACTAATTAATTCCCAATTCTCCCTTAGAAGATACTAATTAGAAATAACTCTCCCTTTTTGTGTACTAAAGCTAACGAATGGATTGGTTCCCCTTATCGAATTCAAATATCCTTTCGGTCAAACCCAAACTCGATGTCTATTCATACCTTTCTAATACTTAAGAGGGTCATTTCCGTCTCACTCCAAGCAATATACACATGAACATTATAATAGCACTTAATTATCATAAATCATCCATTGATCAACAATCTATTAAACCAATAATCACTCATGAATAACAAACCATGCCATCACAACATCAAAACTATTAAAGCCCATGAATAGAAACCAACATCAATTAAGTCAAAAAAAATAAAATCCACATGATAATATAAACCTAATGTGCTGTTCATGTTCCTAATCCCACTAGAGGGATTAGCCTAACATGATAATAGTAACAAAACACATGAATGATTCATTACACATACCCATAGTTTTAAATCCAAATGAAAAACAAAAGAGATGTAAATCTTCCCTAGTAATTCCTTGTAGAGAATCGTCAACACTCATTGATCTCCACCTCTAGCTCTTAAATTCTTGAGATCCCTAACACCCAAATGGAAGGGATGAAGAATGGATGAAGATGGTGGTGAAAAATGGAAGAAATGGTGTGTGATCTAGGTGTAGGAGTGAAACCCTTGTGTGGAATATCCAATCTCTCTCAAATGTTGAACTTGAGGCTATTTATACCCTCTCCGAGTTGGGCTACGAATTAATCATCAACTGGGCTTTTTACACACACTTACATACATTGGCAGGTGAAAATCTGGATTTTTGGCCCAAAATGACCTTACTAGAGTTGGCCTTTCCAACTCGAGTTAGCAGCTCGAGTCGTATTGCATGTAATGTAACTCGAGCTGTCCAGCTCGACTCGTATTGCCAACTCGAGCTCTCGCCTGTTCGGTCGTGTTGCGAGACTTTGAAACTGAAAATTCCACGGAAGGCAGCTCGACTCGAGCTAGCAACTCGAGTTAGCTCACTGTACAATTTTTGTTCATTCCACTGCTCCTAGCTCGACTCGAGTTGCAAGTCGAGTTGGACCTTGCAACTCGAGTAAGCTCTCTGGATGATTCTTGGACCTCAACTCGACCTTCTCCCAACTCAAGTTGCAAGTTGAGTTGGACCATGCAACTCGAGTTGGGTCTTTGGACAATTCTGGACATCTTTCGGGCCCCAACTCGACTTGAGTTGCACATTATAACTCGAGTTGGGTCCCGTCAGCTCGTTTCTTGCTCTTTTCAGCTCCCATTTCGTTTTTAATTCATTTTCACCTGTTTTACATACATTTAAGCTCATTCACACTCATTTCCATGAAAACACATAACACAACCAAATAATACATAAACTACGGATAAAATAATACGAAAAAACATACAAAAAGATATTAAAATCTTGGTGAAAATAGCGACAATCAAACCCCTCAAACTTAAAGTGTTGCTCGTCCCCGAGTAACAAAAATGACAAATCAAGAGGAGTGATTTTCACCTAGGAAAAGACTAAACGAATATAAGCAATAACATATTGATAGCAATAAAAATCACAATTTATGCTAAGTCATCCTACAACATTAAAATCATGACATGAGGAATTAACAAATTCAATCACAAGAAAATAAAGTGTAATATAGTCCCTTTTTAGTCCAAGTATAATACCCACCTTATATATATGTATATATATACAAATTTTTATTATTATTATTATTTCTTTATTATTATTATTAATTAGATAAATAAATATGCTTGATATTTTTACAAGTAAGTATACACACGTATGCAAGCACACATGTAAGCTATCTTGAAGTGTTTGATAAGAACAATTATTATTATTTATTATTATTATTATTAGAAGTGACATGATTAATGGGAATCAATCAAGGAAATTATTGAAGGAATGTGGAGTCAAGTTGGCAATCAATTAAGGAAATTATTGAAGGAAGGTAGAGTCAAGTTGGCAATCAATCAAGGAAATTATTGAAGGAAGGTGGAGTCAAGTTGGCAATCAATCAAGGTAATAATAATAATTAGTGATATGATTGATAGGAATCAATCAAGTCAATCAATTATTATTATTATTATTATTATTAAAAAATAATAATAATAATAAATAAATGGAATAAAATTTAGCAAAGTTGAAATGAAGGGTGAACTTGTGCAACTTGCAAACAACTAGACGTACACTTTCTATAGTTTTTCTATGTTTACGTGGAAATTGAAATTGGTCATCTGAGATATGGTTAGAAATCTACTGAAGAGAGGATCGCGTAGGCATAAAGAACACTTAAATTGGATTCCAAACGAGAAAGTTATGATCAAAGTGGTGACGTCGCGCAAGATTTGACGAACAGAACAGTTGTGCCACTTTGCATGACTTGTTATATACTCAAATGTTAATTGTTTGGAGAGTTCTTTATATGGATAGAAAGCTCATGAAGAGATGATTGTGTGGACACAAAAAATCACTCAAATACGAGGTCAAACAAAGAAGTTATGATCAAAATGGTAAAGCCGCGCAGTTGCCAATGAGATGTGCGAAATTCACAAAGTTTTTATGATTACTATTATTTGATCAAATTAGCCCATGAATTATCATCCCACATGTGAAATCATGTACATTTATCCCACATGTGAAGCCATGTGAAAGAATTGCTAAGCCATGTTGTGACTATGGGGCCATACAAACATGTTAGATCACATGAAAATACACATGTATCACCACCCTGCCATGTTCCAATGTCTTTTTGATTCCATCTCACACATCTATAAATACCCAACTCCATTCAAGCCACACACACATAAATTTTCTGCCCAAATTCCTTCACCCTTCACTCATATTCTTTCCATTAACTCTTACACTTAGTAGTAGTGTGAGGAGTTATCAATTTAGAGGTAATTCTCCACTCTTTTCTTTACATATTTTCACACACACACATATATATAACTCACACATATATACATAAATAAATAAATAAATATATATATATATATATATATATATATATATATATATATATATATATATATATATATCAATTCTCACACACTATTTTTTTATTGTGTTCATTTTGTTATTTTTTCGAAATGTTGACAAATGCTAGAAACACTTCTGAATAGACAACATTTTTTTGGAAAAATGTTGTCTTTGCTTTGTTGTCTTTCTGAAATGTTGTTTAAATGCTGAAAACATGTTGTCTTTGCCATTTTTTTCATCTTTCCTCCTTTTCTGATTTTTCTCAATAAATAGTAATTTCGAAAGAGAGTTGGTAGTTTCGAAGTTTCAAAATCTTTAAAAAAAAATCAATTGCACACAACATTCAAGCATTATATATATACATATTTATATTATATTATATTTAATTTAATTCTTTTTAAATATTAATTTTATTTATATTTATTATCTTATTTTAACTCATTTTATTTAGTGATTAATTAATTATATTATCTTAAGTTAGTTAATAATTAGTTTATTTTATTTATACTATTAGAAATTAGTTTTAGTAATAGAAATTATTATTATAAGTAGAACTCAGTTTAGTATACCCTTGCAGGCATACTTGAGACCGAAGAACAAGACTAGATAAACATATTATTCTCTACGAAGTTTAAGGTGGGGGTAACTTTCACTCTTTACCGAGTGCTACATTTTATGTCATGATTGCTATGTTAAGATGTGATATATGTTACTTATATGACATGTTATGTGCTATGTGAATTTTTAGTTCGATGACAAATATTTTCTACTAACACTTGTACGGGGTGACGACTCAGTGCACATATACCAACTAACACAAGTTACTGGCTACGTCGGTTCAGTACTAAAATGTATTTCAAGTATGCTAACATTTGTACTGGGGTGATGGTCTGGTGCACATATACCAACCAACACAAGTTATCGGATGACGATTCGGTCTAAAATATTTTTATTGTGTTATCGAACGACAATATGCAAATTATTTTATTAAATGACATATGTTACATTTTATGGTATATTTGGCATGCATATTTATTTTTAACTGTGCAATCATTTAAGTTAACCCACTGAGTGTATTTTAGACGCTCACCCCTTATCAATTTTCAGAAGAAGGTTTAGAAGATGGAAAGGCCCCTGCAAGTGTACCAAGCCCTTAGAAGACTTTATATGACTTATATTTTATTATTCTGTTAGAACTTTATTTCAGATACATCATCTGAACGAACTTATTTTGGATATTTTACTCTACTCGGTGAGTAGACGCTTATATGTAATAATCTTTATGCAACTCTTACGTTATTATATTATCGCTTTGGGGATTTTTATGTTATTTTCCGCTGCGTATTCTCGACTCCCTTTATTATTATATTGGGATATGTATATCTAGTAGCGTCCCAACCCCATAGCGTAACCCGGGGCGTTACAGCATGGTATCAGAGCGGCCTATCTAAGACTTGCTCAAGTACCTGACTTATAATTTTATACCATACCCTAAGATTGACTATCTTATGACTATGACGTGACTACACTTTAGAATTTTATATGTGTATTGGCATATAATATTAGTAATACTTTGGCTTGATCATGACACGTGGAACCTCATGAAACAATCAATCCCAAGAAAAGGCGCAAAATTCACAAGCTAACCCTGGTGATGATCTACTAACTGTACTCAAAGGTTTAGCTAAACACATTACAAGGAATCCTGCACGACCACCACCACCAGAACCTATTCTTAGAAATGTGCCAGCCTTGGTAATTGAATAATTTCGACGTTTCAATCCACCAACATTCAATGGAACGGAGGATCCTGCGGAAGCTGAAAAATGGTTGAGGTCGTTGGATAAAATTTTCACTTATATCGATAGCACTGATGCACAGAAGATTTCGTGTGCTGTTTTCCAATTTGTGGGTGAAGCTGATTTCTGGTGGGAGGCTTACGTACGTACCAAAACGCCCGAACAGAAGGCAAGAATGACATGGGAAGACTTCAAGGAGGTGATCATTCAAAACTACATGCCACAATCGTATCGAGATGACAAGGAAAGTGAGTTTCTTCACTTGAAACAATGAACAATGAGCGTTCTTGAATATGAAAGAGAATTCAATCGACTCTCTAAATTTGCTACACACCTTGTCAATTCAGAAGAGAAGAAAGCACGACGATTTGAAAAGGGGTTGCGATCCGAGATCAGTACTATCTTGGCTGGTCAAGGAACGATGACTTTTGCAGAAGTATTTTCCAGGGCTCAAGAAATTGAGTCTAGACAGAAGAACAACACCAACCAAAACAAAAAGGTGATGGAAACACCTGTAAAGCGCAAGTGGGATGGATCAGGAATTGGAAAAGGAAACCCTAAAGTTCAGCATAAGCAAATAAAAATCGGAGAATGATCAGGACCAAAGCCACTCGGAACGAATTCTCCCTGCCCGAAATGTGGAAAGAATCATCTCAGAGCATGCTTATATGGAACTAGAATATGCTATCGATGCTGGCAACCGGGACACACCATACTAGAATGCCCAAAGACTAAAGTAGGAGGAGGATCGAGTACTAGACCAGCACGTGCATATGCTATGACACAGCAAGAAACTGAGGAAGAACCAGAAACAATGACAGGTATGCTATCAGTATTTGGCACTCCTGCACTTATACTTTTTGATACGGGTGCCACTCATTCATTCATATCTGCTAAGATGTATAAGAAAGTAGAAAATAATTGTGAAGAGTTTGACAAGTCAACTCTTGAGGTTAGTATACCTTCGGGTAACTCTATCTGAACCATGAAGTTATGTAAGAATGTGAAGATAGGGATAAATGACAGAGTCCTACTTGCAAACCTTCACATAATTGAAATGAAAGACTTTGATGTAATTTTAGGGATGGATTGGCTTAGAGTTAATCATGCTGTAATAAGATGTCGTGAAAAGGAAGTACGGTTCCAACTCCCAGGAGATAAGAAGTTTACATTTCACGGAGCGAAAGCTGGAGTAGTACCGCGAATTATAACTGCAATGAAAGTGATCAAAATGATGAAGAATGATAGATGTCAAGCACTCTTAGTGAACATCGTGGCAAGAGAAGGAGAAAGGATAAGCCTAAAGGATGTTCCTATTGTGCGGGAATACGAAGATGTATTTCTAGAAAATTTACCAGGATTGCCACCTGAAAGGCAAGTAGAATTTTCTATTGATCTAGTACCGGGAGCAGCACCAGTTTCAAAAGCACCTTATCGAATAGCACCAAAGGATTTACAAGAATTGAAGATCCAATTACAAGAACTCTTGGAATTGGGTTTCATACGCTCTAGTGTTTCACCCTGGGGAGCACCTGTTTTGTTCGTAAAGAAGAAAGATGGTTTGTTTATAATGTGTATCGATTATCGAGAACTGAATAAACTTACCATCAAGAATAAATATCCCTTGCCAAGGATTGAGAACTTATTTGATCAGCTGGGTGGTGCTAGCGTGTTTTCCAAGATAGATCTGAGGTCTGGATATCATCAGGTGCGAATCAAGCAGAGCGACACTTCAAAGACTGCTTTTAGAACACGTTATGGACATTATGAGTTCATAGTAATGCCTTTTGGTCTCAGCAATGCACCAGCAATTTTTATGGATTTGATGAATCGTGTTTTCCACTTGTACTTGGACAAATTCGTGATCGTGTTCATTGATGATATCTTAGTGTATTCTAGAAATCGGGAACAACATGAAGAGCATCTGAGAATCGTTCTAGAGACACTAAGAAAGGAAAATTTGTTTGCCAAATTCAAGAAATGTGAGTTTTGGTTAGAAAAAGTTGTCTTTCTTGGACACATCGTGTCAGCTCGAGGAATTGAGGTGGATCCGGCCAAGGTGGAAGCAGTAGAGAAATGGAAGACACCTACAAATGTGGGAGAAGTACAAAGTTTCATTGGATTGGCTGGATATTATAGAAGATTTATTGAGGGATTTTCGAAGATTGCAGGGCCCTTGATGAAATTAACTCGCAAGGAAGTTAAGTTTTGTTGGACGGAAGAATGTGAAAATAGTTTCAACCTTCTTAAACAGAAATTTGTCACTACACCTGTACTGACAATTCCTGATGGGACAGAAGAATTTGTCATCTATAGTGATGCTTCAAAGCAAGGATTGGGATGTGTTCTAATGCAACGTAATAAAGTAGTTGCTTATGCGTCTAGACAACTCAAGATCCATGAACAGAACTATCCAACTCATGATTTAGAATTGGCAGCTGTGGTGCATGCTTTGAAAATTTGGAGACACTATCTGTATGGAGCAAAATGTCAAATTTATACGGATCACAAGAGCTTGAAGTACTTTTTCGAATAGAAGAAATTAAACATGAGGCAATGGAGATGGTTGGAATTAGTCAAGAATTATGATTGTACAATACTGTACCATCCAGGGAAGGCAAATGTGGTGGCAGATGCTCTAAGCAGAAAAAGGAAAAGGGGAGTTAGCCTGCTCTATAACAAACCAAGAATTATTGGTGGCGGAGTTCTCTCGAATGAGTTTGGAAGTAGTAATACCTCCAAGTAGCATTGAAGCAGTGTTAACAGCGTTACTGATTAAACCCTCCTTAAGAGATAGAGTCAAGAAACTTCAAGACGAAGACAGAATTTTCAGAAAAATTAAGGAACGCGTGAAGATTGGGAAAGGAAAGGAATTTGCTCTCACAGACGATGGAACACTCGTATTTGGAAAAAGATTATGTGTTCCTAAAAATGAGGATCTTATTAGAGAAATTTTAACAGAAGCTCATGGTACTCCATACACGGTACATCCAGGAGGAACCAAGATGTATCAAGACTTGAAGAATTCATTTTGGTGGAAAAATATGAAGAATGATATAGGCTTGTTTATCCAAAAGTGTATGACTTACCAGCAAGTGAAGGCTGAGCATCAACGACCTTCAGGACTCTTGAAGCCATTAGAGATTCCTGAGTGGAAATGGGAGCATATCACAATGGATTTCGTTACTGGTTTACCAAGATCAGTGCGAGGAAATCAAGCTATATGGGTGATTGATGAGTGATATTTTCACCTAAATTTTAGTATCTTTTTATGTGAGTTTTCGTATATTTTTATCCGTATTTTATGTGTTATTTGGTTATGTTTTGTGTTTTTATGGAAATGTGTGTGAATGAGTTTAAACCTATAATTTTCACTTTTTATTTGATGCTAGATATGATAAGGAAGACGTAGGAAAAAGTGAATCTCAATTCGGAGTTGAAACGAGAGAGAACGAGCCAAAACAGTGAAGAAATACAGGAGCCAGCACCAACACGGGTCGTGTAGCCAACACGGCCCTGTAAGAGGTGGCACCAATTCGTTCAACACGGGCAACTTAAGGTCGTGTACAGTCGCACGAGTCGTGTTGGCAGCACGAGCCGTGTCATCAACACGGCCCTGTAAGAAAAGGCCGTGCGGGAGCATCAGTTCACACGACACGGCCACCTTATGGCCGTGTGGCACAGCACGACTCGTGCTGTGTAAAATCCTAGAAAAAAATTAGAATCCTTCTAGAAGCCTCCCAAGGGGTATAAATACCCAATACTTCAATATGTGGACCAGATCCGAAATCCACCCTTCCCCACACACCTCACACACCATTTCCTCCATTTTTCACCTTCACCTTCATCCATCCTTCACCCTTTGGATCTACCTTCATCCAACCATCAAATCCTTCATCCAAGTAGCTAGAGAAGCAAGGAAGAGAGGTGAATTGCAAGGGGGAGAAGAAGATCACCATTGGAGACATCCAAGGGAGTTTTCATCTACACTTTGTATTGAAACCTATTGTTTATCATGTTTTGTAAGGATTTTAATGTCTATGTTGGATTCCTTGTGACCATGAGAGGCTAATCTCCCTTGTGAGATTAGCAATATGAATTGTGTTGGATAATTTTGGGTATTTTGCAATTGAATGATTATGTTGAATGTGTTAATTGATTTTCTATCATTGATTATTAATTGCTTGATTTGTTTTGTTGATGTGTGTGTTTAGTTGTTCTAGATATGTGATTAGATTGAGAAATCAATTACATGCTTAGGATAATTGAGTGAATCATTTCATCAAACACCTCATGTGCATTATAAATTGTGAAGAGATTGAGAAGTCCTTCATAGTTTAGAACCCTTTGGTAGGACATGTAATTGGTTTGATCGAGAGGTTGATTAATTGTGTGAACGGACTCTCATGTAAGCTTAGTACCTAGTTGGAATTGTTTAAGTGAGAACCAATCCATTGAGCTATGTTTAGAACCATATTCTATTCATTCCGAGAGGGAGTTTAGGTGATCTTAGTGTTGGCCCTTAGTCTCTTACCCATGACACATATGAATTCATTGCATGATACCTAGATTTTCCATGCTTTAAGTATTGCTAATCTCATCTCTATCTACTTGGCTCATTCATCCATCTTCCATTCATCTATCCTTTTATTTTATTGTCATTTCTTGATTATCTCCCCTTTTCGTTCATCTCTATAATACTATGACAAACACGAGATCGCTTAGACCCTAGTACCTTCCTCCCTGTGGTTCGATAATTTTTTTAATTGGTCATGCCCACTATATTATGGCTAATCAGTGATAGTGGATCGTTTGACCAAGTCTGCGCATTTTCTTCCAGTGAAAATGACTCATGGAATGGATAAGCTTGCACAAATTTATCTAGAAGAAGTTGTCAGATTGCACGGTGTACCAGTTTCTATAGTTTCTGATCAAGATCCAAGATTTACATCAAAATTTTGGCACAGTTTACAAAACGCAATGGGCACGAAACTAAAGTTTAGCACGGCATTTCATCTGCAAACAGATGGCCAGTCTGAAAGAACTATTCAAACATTGGAAGACATGTTGAGGGCATGCGTCCTAGATTTTGGGAAAAGTTGGGAAAGATACATACCACTTATAGAGTTTGCTTATAACAATAGTTTTCAAGCTACGATAGGCATGGCCCCATACGAGGCACTCTATGGAAGGAAGTGTAGATCTTCACTCTATTGGGATGAAGTTGGTGAGAAGAAAGTTCTAGGACCAAAAATAGTAGAAAAGACAGTTGAAGCAATTGAAAAGATCAAAATAAGAATTTTGACTGCGCAAAACCGACAGAAGTCTTACGCTAATAAGCGACGCAAAAATTTACAGTTCCAGGAAGGAGATAAAGTTTTTCTCAAAATATCACCAATGAAAGGAATTTCTCGCTTTGGGAAGAAAGGAAAACTTAAGCCAAGATACATTGGGCCTTATGAGGTTTTGGAACGAATCGGCGAGTTGGCATACAGATTAGCTTTACCACATGAGCTAGCTGGAGTGCATGATGTATTTCATGTGTCCATGCTACGGAAGTATGTATTTGATCCAAGCCACGTTGTTAACCATGAAGTTATAGCAATTGATGATAACTTAGCATACGAGGAATTTTCTATCGCCATTCTTGACAGGAAAGTTCATAAGCTAAGGAATCGTGAAGTTGCTTTAATCAAAGTCCAATGGAGTCAACACAATACAGAAGAAGCGACATGGGAACGTGAAGACGACATACGAAATAAATATCCGCATCTACCTATATCGGGTAAGTGAAATTTCGAGGACGAAAATTTTAATTTAGTAGGGGGGGATGTAATACCCACCTTATATATATGTATATACATACAAATTTTTATTATTATTATTATTTCTTTATTATTATTATTAATTAGATAAATAAATATGCTTGATATTTTTACAAGTAAGTAGACACACGTATGCAAGCACACATGTAAGCTATCTTGAAGTGTTTGATAAGAATAATTATTATTATTTATTATTATTATTATTATTATTAGAAGTGATATGATTGATGGGAATCAATCAAGGAAATTATTGAAGGAAAGTGGAGTCAAGTTGGCAATCAATCAAGGAAATTATTGAAGGAAGGTGGAGTCAAGTTGGCAATCAATAAAGGAAATTATTGAAGGAAGGTGGAGTCAAGTTGGCAATCAATCAAGGCAATAATAATAATTAGTGATATAATTGATAGGAATCAATCAAGTCAATCAATTATTATTATTATTATTATTATTAAAAAAAATAATAATAATAAATAAATGGAATAAAATTTAGCAAAGTTGAAATGAAGGGTGAACTTGTGCAACTTGCAAACAACTAGACGTACACTTTCCATAATTTTTCTGTGTTTATGTGGAAATTGAAATTGGTCATGTGAGATATGGTTAGAAATCTACTGAAGAGAGGATCACGTAGGCATAAAGAACACTTAAATTGGATTCCAAACGAGAAAGTTATAATCAAAGTGGTGACGTCGCGCAAGATTTGACGAACAGAATAGTTGTGCCACTTTGCATGACTTGTTATATACTCAAATGTTGATTGTTTGGAGAGTTCTTTATATGGATAGAAAGCCCATGAAGAGAGGATCGTGTGGACGTAAAAAATCACTCAAATACGAGATCAAACAAAGAAGTTATGATCAAAATGGTGAAGCCGCACAGTTGCCAACGAGATGTGCGAAATTCACAAAGTTTTTATGATTACTATTATTTTATCAAATTAGCCCATGAATTATCATCCCACATGTGAAATCATGTACACTTATCCCACATGTGAAGTCATGTGAAAGAATTGCTAAGTCATGTTGTGACTATGGGGTCATACAAACATGTTAGATCACATGAAAATACACATGTATCACCACCTTGTCATGTTCCAATGTCTTTTTGATTCCATCTCACACATCTATAAATACCCAACTCCATTCAAGCCACACACACATAAATTTTCTGCCCAAATTCCTTCACCCTTCACTCATATTCTTTCCATTAACTCTTACACTTAGTAGTAGTGTGAGAAGTTATCAATTTAGAGGTAATTCTCTACTCTTTTCTTTACATATTTTCACACACACACACATATATATAACTCACACATATATACATAAATAAATATATATATATATATCAATTCTCACACACTATTTTTTTATTGTGTTCATTTTGTTATTTTTTCAAAATATTGACAAATGCTAGAAACACTTCTGAATAGACAACATATTTTTGGAAAAATGTTGTCTTTGCTTTGTTGTCTTTCTGAAATGTTGTTTAAATGCTGAAAACATGTTGTCTTTGCCATTTTTTTCATCTTTCCTCCTTTTCTGATTTTTCTCAATAAATAGTAATTTCGAAAGAGAGTTGGTAGTTTCAAAGTTTCAAAATCTTTAAAAAAAAATCAATTGCACACAACATTCAAGCATTATATATATACATATTTATATTATATTATATTTAATTTAATTCTTTTTAAATATTAATTTTATTTATATTTATTATCTTATTTTAACTCATTTTATTTAGTGATTAATTAATTATATTATCTTAAGTTAGTTAATAATTAGTTTATTTTATTTATACTATTAGAAATTAGTTTTAGTAATAGAAATTATTATTATAAGTAGAACTCAGTTTAGTATACCCTTGCAGGCATACTTGAGACCGAAGAACAAGACTAGATAAACATATTATTCTCTACGAAGTTTAAGGTGGGGGTAATTTTCACTCTTTACCGAGTGCTACATTTTATGTCATGATTGCTATGTTAAGATGTGATATATGTTACTTATATGACATGTTATGTGCTATGTGAATTTTTAGTTCGATGACAAATATTTTCTACTAACACTTGTACGGGGTGACGACTCAGTGCACATATACCAACTAACACAAGTTACTGGCTACGTCGGTTCAGTACTAAAATGTATTTCAAGTATGCTAACATTTGTACTGGGGTGACGGTCTGGTGCACATATACCAACCAACACAAGTTATCGGATGAAGATTCGGTCTAAAATATTTTTATTGTGTTATCGAACAACAATATGCAAATTATTTTATTAAGTGACATATGTTACATTTTATGGTATATTTGGCATGCATATTTATTTTTAACTGTGCAATCATTTAAGTTAACCCACTGAGTGTATTTTAGACGCTCACCCCTTATCAATTTTCAGAAGAAGGTTTAGAATATGGAAAGGCCCCTGCAAGTGTACCAAGCCCTTAGAGGACTTTATATGACTTATATTTTATTATTCTGTTAGAACTTTATTTCATATACATCATCTGAACGAACTTATTTTGGATATTTTACTCTACTCGGTGAGTAGACGCTTTTATGTAATAATCTTTATACAACTCTTACGTTATTATATTATCGCTTTGGAGATTTTTATGTTATTTTCCGCTGCGTATTATCGACTCCCTTTATTATTATATTGGGATATGTATATCTAGTAGCGTCTCAACCCCATAGCGTAACCCGGGGCGTTACAGCAAGCCTCACATATATTATCAATTTCACTCAACACTCTATGATGTAGGGTTAAGCAACACTCATCAACCAATTGGCTTGACTCGCTATAATCTTGCTCGTGGACTACATTCACAAAGCTCCAAAATTTCAACTAATGATAAAAAAGGTCTTTAATTAAGGATGTAATGATAGGCTCTTTGGTAGGGTAGGAAGTATATGGATAAAAGTGACTAATCATGTGTAAGTAATCGAAGAGATGGTCAATTTCCTCAACTTCTTCACTTTCCTTTCTTCCTTTTTTATCTTTACAATCTCAAGCACTATTCATTAACTTTCCATGGATTGAGCTTCTTTTGATACATGCTTCCTTTCTTTGAATTTTGTTTACTTGAGCATTTTGATGTTGCTTTACTCGTTCTCTTGCTTTGAGGTTGCATGTGCATTCTTGTTGTTGCTCTTTTCATCCTTTTTCTTGCTTGTTTACCATGTCCTTTTCTTCTTTTGCTAATCAATCAATCCTTTCTAGCTACCATCTCCTCAATCACCCACACAAAGGTATATATAAGCTTGAGTGAGTAATTAAGGCTTGTAATGTGCTAAATTCACAAGAAATAGGCTTATTGGCTCAAAGTGGTTGACTAGGGATGATGTTCAAGGTAGGAACATATATGGTACTAACTTCAAATAACAAGGATGGCCTTAGATCATATCATTAATCTCTACTAATCGGGTTCGTTTCTATAGTCCTTGAACAAGTTCTAACTTATCAAACACAACCGATTCACTCATGAAGAAAGACCATGTATGCACGGTTGAGGTTCAAATACTCACAAGCTTATGCTCGGACCTTAAGGAACTTATTACACCATATTTATCTCACAATTGAACAAATTAAGTAAAACATGTCACAATTTGAAAGTGTAGAGATTATTAATCATCATTTATCATCAATTATCACCACAACATATCATCACTCACATTCAAAAATGACTCACAATATCTCAAAACAAACCACCAAACATCCCAAGACAAAAATAAAAATACACACAAAATATACAAAAAAGACACACCAAACAAAAAACGAAACAGAAACACATAACATGCAAAAACAACAATCACCATTTTTACAAAATGAAGCATATATTCAAATCATCCATAACAATGTAAGCTCACAATCATCCCCATCTTAATTGAAATTGGCATCCTAAATTACGAAAGTAAACCTCCCACAAACATAACAAATGAAGCAACATGCTAATCACAACAATCCTAATCCACATAAATTTTGCTAAGCACATAGAAGTAGTAAGGTGTATAGTGAACTCCCTCAATAGGCTTTTGGTAGTAGACTTTGTTAGCTCCAAACTCCATACATGCTTCCAATACCCTTCATTCATGCTCAAACACTCACAAACACCATTAGCTCAACAATATCATTAAAATTATGGACTATCATGCACTCCAACACAACTAATCGGACCAAAATTCAACCCAAACTCATGAGAAAAATTTTAAAATTTACCCAATTTTACAAGAACCATAATTCAAGTGGTGAGTCACACCACACACTTTCCCCCCAAACTTAAATCGAAACAAGAGTTGAGACTTAAGTTTGCAAAAAGTGGTGAGACTTACCCTTATAGTTTCCATAGATGATCTTCTTGTGGAGAAGCATATGCATCCAAATAGATCAAGTTATGTCCACCACGCACTAGTCTCTCCCCAAACTTAATTCGAGATAAGAATCGAGAATTAAGTTTGCAACAAATGGTGCGACATCCTTACTCGAATCCATGAAGCACTCCTCTTTTCATCAATATGCATTTTCTCTATGAGCACGATCAACCTACAAGGCCAAAATTACAAAATAATAACAAAACCACAATCTTTATTGAAAACACTAAATAAAGCAATAAAGATAATAATGGGTTGCCTCCCATTAAGTGATGAGTTTAACGTCTTCAAGCTAGACGGAGTGCGAGATTATCTTTCAAACAAAGTATCCACAAAGAGAGTCTCCCTTTGTGATTGATCCACATAGTGCTTCACTCGATGACCATTAACCAAGAACTCTCTCCCGTTCTCGTCCATAACTTTTAGAGCTCCTCCATCAAGAACTTCCTTCACCACATAGGGCCCCCTCTATTTGGACTTCAACTTGCCCGGAAAAAGTCTTAGTCGAGAATTGAATACCAACACTTTTTACTTTTTTCAAAACTTTTCTTTCTCAAACGAGCATCATGCCACCTTTTGGTTTTCTCCGTAAAAATCCTTGAGTTTTCATAAGCATTTTCTCTAAATTCCTCAAGCTCATTCAATTACAAGAATCTTACCTTCTTCGAAGCTTTCATGTCAAAATTCAACTTCTTAATTGCCCAATAGGCTTTATGCTCTAGCTCCACGGGGAGATGGCAAGATTTGCCATATGCAATTTGAAACGGAGACATGCCAAGAGTGGTCTTGAATGCTGTTCGAAAGGCCCACAATGCATCATCAAGTTTATTAGACCAATCTTTTCTACTTACACTCACTGTTTTCTCCAAGACTTGCTTGATTTGTCAATTAAAAATTTCAGCTTGACCATTCATTTGAGGGTGATACGGAGTAGATACTCGATGCTTCACTCCATAAGTCTTGAGAATATTCTCCATGAGCTTATTTATGAAGTGACTACCCCCATCACTTACCAATATTCTAGGACTCCAAATCTCGTGAAAATGTACTTCTTTAGAAATCCTATGACCACTCTAGCATCATTTGTTCTTGAAGATATAGCCTCAACCCACTTTGAAACATAATCGACCACCAATAAGATATAGAGAAATCCATTAGATTGAGGAAACGGTCCCATAAAATCGATGCCCCACACATCGAATATCTCCACTTCTTGAAAGCTCTTTAGGGGCATCTCATCCCACTTGGAGATTCCCCCCATCCTTTGACATCGATCACAACCCTCTACAAATTTCTTACAACTCTTGAACAAGGATGGCCAATACAACCCCGATTGTAATACTTTTGCAGCGGTCTTTTGAGCTCCAAAATGGCCTCCACTAGGTGAAGAGTGGCAAAACTCCAACACACTACTCCATTCTTCCTCGGGCACACATCTTCTTACAAGAGAATCATTACACATCTTGTACAAGAAAGGATCATCCCACAAGTAGCTTTTAACATCATGAAAGAACTTCTTGGATTGATATGTATTAAGCTCATGAGGCTTCCTTCCACTAGCCAAGTAATTCACATAGTCCGCATACCACGGGCTTCCTTTTTGCTCCACTAAAACCTCAATTTGATAGCAATCACACCTCAAGATTTCTTCATCGGGGAAAACCTCCTTGATTAACTCATAAGTGCTTTCGCAATGCTCCCTCGACTCTAGCCTTGAAAGATGATCGGCTACCACATTCCCCGTGCCCTTCTTATCTCTTACTTCAATATCAAATTCTTGAAGAAGTAGCACCCATCTTATCACCCTTGGCTTTGCATCCTTCTTTGTCATGAGATACTTGATAGCGGAATGGTCGGTGTATACAACAGTCTTCGTTCCTACCAAATAGGGATGAAACTTATCAAATGCGTATACCACCGCCAAGAACTCTTTTTCGGTAGTAGTGTAGTTCCGTTGAGCCGCATCAAATGTCTTGCTTGCATAGTAAATGGCTCGGAACCTTTTCTCTCTTAATTGCCCCAAAACTACTCCAAGAGCTACATCACTTACATCACACATCAATATAAATGGCTCCTTCCAATCAGGGGTGATCAAGATGGGCGATGAAATCAAAGCTTCCTTTAGAACCTGAAAAGCATTTAAATAATTTTCATCAAAATTAAATGGAACATCTTTTTCAAGGAGATGAGAGAGAGGTTTAGAAAATGCAGAAAAATCCTTTATGTACCGACGATAGAACCCGGCATGACCAAGGAATGATCGTACTCCCTTCTGATTTATTGGTGGTGGAAGCTTCTCTATAGCAACAACTTTAGCTCGGCCCACTTGCAATCCCTTTGAAGAGATGTGATGTCCAAGTACAATGCCATCATTTACCATGAGTGGCACTTCTCCTAATTCAATACTAAATTAGTGTCTTGACATCGCTTCAAAACAAAAGCAAGATTAGACAAACAAATATCAAAAGAAGAACCAAATACCGAAAAGTCATCCATGAAAACTTCTATGATATTCTCAATCAAACCTTCAAAGATTGTCATCATACACCTTTGAAATGTGGCTGGTGCCTTGCAAAGTTCAAATGGCAATCTTCAAAAAACAAATATTCCATAAGGACAAGTGAAAGCAGTCTTTTCTTGGTCTTCAGGTGCTATGAGAATTTGGTTATACCCGAAATACCCATTAAGAAAGCAATAAAACTCATACCCGGTCAACCTATCCAACATTTGGTCCAAGAAAGGTAAGGAAAAGTGGTCTTTACGTGTGTTCTCATTAAGTTTCCTATAATCAATACACACACGCCACCCCGACACCGTCCTAGTGGCTATGGTCTCATTTTTCTCAGTCTTCACTATAGTCATACCCCCTTTCTTAGATACTACATGCAACGGACTCACATAGGGGCTATCACTAATAGGAAAGATCATATCGGAGTCTAACCACTTAAGAACCTCTTTTTTTACCACTTCTTGCATGATAGGATTAAGTCTTCTTTGATTTTGAACACAAGCTTTCCCTTCATCCTCAAGCCTTATCTTATGCATGCAAATTGTTGGACTAATCCCCTTCAAATCATCAATACACCAACCAATAGCCGACTTATGATCTTTAAGGACATTAAGCAATTTATCAAGTTGACTAGAGGTTAAAGAAGATGATATAATTACCGGATACGTCTTATTTTCACCAAGGTAGGCATAGGCAAGATGATCGGGTAGAGACTTCAACTCCGCCTTCTTTTCTTTTTTCTCTTCTTGATTGAGTGGTACTCTAATTGGTAAGAACTTTTCATTTCCCCTCGTGATAGCGGCTGCAACTTCTGGAGCTTCACTACAATCACCTAGATCAAGAAAACAATTAATCAACTCATCATTTAAATCAAGAGAAGTATTAGAAATATTAGAAAGAGATAGAGAATTGCTCAAACAAAGTTCAAGTGGATCCTTGGTTACAATAGAAGGCCAACTTTCCTCGACACTTCCCTTTACAACATCCACACTTTTACACTCTTCATCATTCATTGGATATTGCATGGCTTTGTGTAGAGAGAATACCACCTCCTCATCATTAACTCTCAACTTCAATTCTCCTTTGTAGACATCAATAAGAGCTCTCCCGGTAGCAAGAAACGGTCTCCCAAGAATCAATGGCACATTTTCATCCTCCTCCATATCTAGAATAACAAAGTCCACCGGAAAGACGAACTTACCACCTTTACCAACACATCTTCAATTACTCCTTTTGGATGTGTCATAGATCAATCCGCCAATTAAAGTGTGATGGAAGTTGGCTTTACTTCACCTAATCCAAGCTTCTTGAATATAGAAAGAAGCATTAGATTAATGCTTGCACCGAGATCACAAAGAGCCTTGTTCTTCTTGCACTTTCCAATTTCACATGGTATAGTGAAACTACCCGGATCCTTCAATTTTTGAGGAAGTTTCCGTTGTATAATGGCACTACACTCTTCAGTTAGATTAACCGTTTCATTTCCCACAAGACTTCTTTTCTTTTCCATGATGTCCTTCAAGAAACGAGCATCATGAGGCATTTGCTCCAAAGCATCGGCGAAATGGATATTGATTTGAATCTTCTTGAAGATTTCAAGAAAATTTTTGAACCCCTCATCTAAACCCTTCTTCAAGAACCTTTGAGGAAAAGGAACAGGTACTTGAGTCTTGGGTATTCCCCAACTATCTCTTTCAACTTCAACTTCATTTTCCCTTAACTCCTTTGCCTTCTTCCACTTTGGAATCCTCTCTATCTTCTCTTCATCTTTCTTTTGCTCAATAATTTCTTTTTTCTTGCTTACTTCCTCCATTTCAATCTCCTCTTGCACCAATCCTTCTTCAACCATTCTTTCCACTTCCCCTCAACAACAATACTATTCTCTTTAGGTATAGGAGGTTCCTCATAATCTTTTCCACTTCTAAGGGTGATAGCTTTGCAATCTTCTTTAGGATTAGTCACCATGGTAGATGAAAATTTTTCTTGTTGGTATTGAGATCCTACGAAAGAAGCAATTTGTCCCATTTGATACTCAAAAGCTCTCATCCTATTGTCGGATTTCTTCTCATTTTCCTCCATTCTAGCCTCAATTTTAGCATCTCTTTTTTTCCATGTAAGCCATTGTATCTTTCATGAATGCTAGCAATGTCTCTTCCAATGATAATTTGCCTTCTCCATTGGGCGGTTTAGCACTCGGATCCAATCCTTGAGGGAGTGCCACGGCGGCTTGAGTATTAGAGTAGGAAAGATTTTCATGCTTCCTCGGAGCTTGATAACCTCCACTTGATTGATTGAAATTACTCCCTCGAGCATGCCCTTGATATCCTCCTTGAAAATTACCTTGGTTAGAAGGATAATTACCTTGAAAATTCCCTTGATGTTGGAAATTTCCTTGGTAATTTCTCCTATCTAAATAGGCAACATCCTCTATACTTTGTATCACATTGCTCTCATCATTCAAATTAGCACTTGTACTTCCCCCTTGACTCACCCCTTGAGTGATCAAATTCAATTGCTTTATTAAAGCATGGATGCCCTCATTGAATTTTTTCATTCCTTCACTTCGAAACACATCACTCTTCACTTTGTTAACACTCTCCACTTGAGCCACCTTTCCGAATGCATAACCTCCCATTACTCTCTTGGAAGGCCATTGACAAGCATTCATTGCAATATCTTCAAAATTTTCCATAGCTTTCATCGCATCCACTCCAAATATAGACCCTCCGGATGAGGCATCTACATGCATCTGATTTTGTTGACTCAACCCTTGATAAAAGAAAGCCACTTGTTGATTCTCATGAAAATCATGTTGAGGACACTTTCGTAGCATCTCTTTGTAGCGTTCCCATACTTTATAAAAACTCTCATCCGGAAGTTGCCTAAATTGAGTGATAAGGCTTTTCATTTGGAGAGTCTTCGAAGGAGGAAAGTACTTGTTTAGGATCCTTTGCTCAAGATCTTCCTGTTGGCGCTTGGATCATTTGGTTAACGTGACCCGTTAGGATACCATGCGTTTCTATCACAGCGGAAGCAATAAATCATAGAAACGATTACCGTTCACAGGGTATGTTGATGAAGATTGATTCTCGCAGGCAGTCTGCGCAGTCCCACGAGAATAGCCATAAGTTTCTCATCTGATGTCGAAATTGAGTGATCTTTACACTCAGACGATCCTCTCTTCGACAGCTTTCCGTCAGTATATAATACATCAAAATCGGAGAACTGTACGATTTTATATGAATTTTGAAACATGACAAACTGCAGCAGCAAACGACCTTCCGGTCTTCTGCTGTATGTCCCAAGTCCGATCTCGACGTCGTGTGGGCGACGATCTACGAGACCTACTCAATCTGCTCTCAACCCTCATCACACGTGAATAATGAATTAGATTAGGGTTCCAGATAAGCTGAGGTGACTTATATACATAGGCTACAGCAGGGACCAGGAGGAGAAATTGGGTTGGGCCTCCATTGGGCTTAAGTATCCAAGCTTAGCCCAAAGCTTATACTTAAGTCCAATAATAATAATATATTCCACTAATATATTATTATTATTGGACTTAAGTATAAGCTTTGGGCTAAGCTTGGATACTTAAGCCCAATGGAGGCCCAACCCAATTTCTCCTCCTGGTCCCTGCTGTAGCCCATGTATATAAGTCACCTCAGCTTATCTGGAACCCTAATCTAATTCATTATTCACGTGTGATGAGGGTTGAGAGCAGATTGAGTAGTTCTCGTAGATCGTCGCCCACACGACGTCGAGATCGGACTTGGGACATACAGCAGAAGACCGGAAGGTCATTTGCTGTTGCAGTTCGTCATGTTCCAAAATTCATATAAAATCGTACAGTTCTTCGATTTTGATTTATTATATACTGATGGAAAGCCGTCGAAGAGAGGATCGTCTGAGTATAAAGATCACTCAATTCCGACATCAGAAGAGGAACTTATGACTATTCTCGTGGGGCTGCGCAGACTGCCAGCGAGAATTCAACCTCTACATCAACCCTTGGTGAAAGGTAATGTGTTTCATGTTTACTTGCTTCCGCTGCTTGTTAGAAATACATAGAACCCTAACGGGTCACGTTAACCAAACGATCGAATGCCAACAAAGAGGACCTCCCCCAAACTGATTTGCTTTGACCATGTTAATCAATCCGGACTTAATTTCAAAATTGTTGGCTTGAATTGGAGGAACCATATTGTGCACGGCTCTTGGTTGGAAGTAATCCCGAATTGCTCTAGGCCTTTGCATCTCTTGTTGTTGGAGTATCCTTTGAGCTTCTTGATTGGCAAGCAATTGCATGTAGTCTTGATTTTGAACAATAAAATTCTTAAACATCTCCGTATGATTCTCTTGCACTCCTTCTTGTACCCCCCTTTTGATCTTGTAATGGATCTTGGGGTGGGTTATGATTGACATTATCTCTACGTTGATTCTCTATATTTTTTTTTTAGCTTTTCGTCTCTCTCGTTTCCTTTGTCATGCAGTCTTCTCTATCTCCAAATTCAAAAGAATAATCTATTGATTTCCCTTTGATCTTGTGATCATAAAACACCTACGAAAATTTAAAGAGTGAGACCACAAACAAAAATAAGAAATAAAATAAAATAAAAAGAATCCTTATCAAGAACAACTAAAACAATAACACAGTATTCCACTAATCCATTAAACTCCCCTTTGGCAACGGTGCCAATTTCTTGTTTTCATATTTTTATAATATATTCACGAGCAAGAATACTCGATCGTTGTAGTAGTATATCCCAATAAATAAAATTATCAATCCACAAGGGAGTTAGGTTTGAACTAGTAAAATACGTGAGCTCATGTTTATGTCACTTTTGTAAGGATGATCGGGGGTTTTGAGTTTGATTATCAATTAAAGCAAGTAGCAAGCAAATAAAATAGCATAAGAGAAATGACAAGTAATAAGATTAACGAGAAAAGAGAATAGGTGCTAAAGTTCAAGTATGAAAAAACATGGGATTAGAAATATCCAAGCACATTCAATTCATATTATCATGCAAAGGGAATTCAACTCAATTGATGTAGATTAAGGGTGATTACGATTATATCATAAGCCCCCTTTCGGGTTACAAAGGTTGTTGATCCACTAAAGACTCCCAAAAGCACTTAAGATCAAAGCCCAACATTAACCTCTTCCATCTAGGTACTAATTAATTCCCAATTCTTCCTTAGAAGGTACTAATTAGAATTAACTCTCCCTTTTTGTGTACTAAAGCTAACGAATAGATTGGTTCCCCTCATTGAATTCAAATATCCTTTCGGTCAAACCCAAACTCGATGTCTATTCATGCCTTTCTAATACTTAAAAGAGTCATTTTCGTCTCACTCCAAGCAATATACACATGAATATTATAATAGTACTTAATTATCATAAATCATCCATTGATCAAGAATCTATTAAACTAATAATCACTCATGAATAACAAACCATGTCATCACAACATCAAAACTATTAAAGCCCATGAAAAGAAACCAACATCAATTAAGTCAAAAATCAATTTAATCCACATGATAATATAAACCTAATGTGTTCTTCATGTTCCTAATCCCACTAGAGGGATTAGCCTAACATGATAATGGTAACAAAACACATGAATGATTTATTATACATACCTATAGTTTTAAATCAAAATGAAAAACAAAAGAGATGTAAATCTTCCCTAGCAATTCCTTGTAGAGAATCTTCAACACTCATTGATCTCCACCTCTATCTCTTGAATTCTTGAGATCTCTAACACCCAAATAGAAGGGATGAAGAATGGATGAAGATAGTGATGAAAAATAGAAGAAATGGTATGTGATCTAGGTGTAGGAGTGAAACCCTTGTGTGGAATAGGCTATTTATACCCTCTCCAAGTTGGGACACGAATTAATCATCAACTGGGCTTTTTACACACACTTACACACATTGGCAGGTGAAAATCTGGATTTTTGGCCCAAAATGACCTTACTCGAGTTGGCCTTCCCAACTCGAGTTAGCAGCTCGAGTCGTGTTGCATGTAATTCAACTCGAGCTGTCCAGCTCGACTCGTGTCGCTAACTCGAGCTCTCGCCTGTTCGATCATGTTGCGAGACTCTGAAACTGAAAATTCCACGGAAGGCAGCTCGACTCGAGCTAGCAACTCGAGTTGCACCTTACAACTCGAGTTAGCTCACTGTACAATTTTTGTTCATTCCCCTGCTCCTAGCTCGACTCGAGTTGCAAGTCGAGTTGGACCTTGCTACTCGAGTAAGCTCTCTGGACGATTCTTGGACCTCAACTCGACCTTCTCCCAACTCGAGTTACAAGTCGAGTTGGACCATGCAACTCGAGTTGGGTCTCTGGATAATTCTGGACATCTTTCGGGCCCCAACTCGACTCGAGTTGGCAACTCGAGTTGCACATTACAACTCGAGTTGGGTCCCATCAGCTCGTTTCTTGCTCTTTTCAGCTTTCGTTCCATTTTTAATCCATTTTCACCTGTTTTACATACATTTAAGCTCATTCACACTCATTTCCATGAAAACACATAATACAACCAAATAATACATAAACTACGGATAAAATAATACGAAAAGACATACAAAAAGACACTAAAATCAAGGTGAAAATAGCGATAATCGATCGGGTCGTTGATCTCAAACGACTAGTTCATCTGGACCGTTCATTTCAAAAAATTTTAAAAAAAAAGCAGGCAGTTTGGGGCAAATCTGAGGTTTTCAATTTTCTCTACTGCAAAACCAAAACTAGATATGCCACGATTGTCACTAAACCGTGGCATATCTGGTTACAGTTCAAAATTTCCATTTTCTATTTTGATAATAATAGGTTGTTTTCCAGTTGAAACTGAACTGTTCCAATTATTTTGTGCATGTCTTTTAAGAGGCTAAAGCCCCCTCATGAACACATGAGGGTACATCCCTGGTAGTACAGTAAACTATTTTAATAATCATTATTGAGAGGTCTTATTAAATACTTCGATCATTCGTCCTGCCACAAGAGTTCGTTTACTATTTGCACAGACAGTTAGGAATATAATATTTTTAATGTGTATAAGTGTGTTGATAGATTTAATATATAGTAAATAGTTGTGTTAATATTGCGTGTGGGCTCATAAAAATATATTAATAATTTTATGTGGATTTTTAATGGGACACCTTAATAATTAAATAAAATGTTATGGTTATAGCAGAAGAGTATATTTTATAAGACTAAACCTCACTACACACACATGAATAAAAAAAAATTAATAAAAAATAATTGATTTAAGTGGTGGAGGACTTGCAGGAATTCATGAGACTATATTAGTCAAATAAAGTTCAATTAGGTGGAAAGAAGTATTGTGTTCACATTTAGCATATTCTCCAAAGTCTTTGTCACGAATTTTAAAATTTGAAGTTTAATTAATTTATGTATTGTTCTAAATTTATGTTTGATGTACACAAATTTCCAAAAAAAAAAAAAGGGTTAGTGGCACACTTAAGAGTCTCAATAGTGACAACACTTGGGCCATTTGCAACGAAGGATCATCCACTACACTTGTTTCCCTCATCAATTTGCTTTTTTCTTCAATCTTCTTTGGGACTTCCTTTGCATCATTCTCTATTATTACTTTTTGCACATTACGTGTCTTTAATTCCTATTTTCTTTCGTCATAACATGTCACCATTTTATCTTTAAAAATTCCCTCTCCCCTAATATTGTCCCAAATATATATTTTTTTAAATTGTTAGTACTCCCTCCATCCTATATATTTTTACTCACTTTCCATTTTGAGATATTCCAGTATTTTTACTCATTTCATTTATGGTAAAAATATATAATATTTTATTACATATTTTTTACAATCTCAACAACTTTATTTTTTTTTTACACTTTATTCATCATTCTCAACAACTTTATTTACTTTTTCTTTTTAAATTACTAATTTATTCCTATTTTTTCCTACATTATATATTAATAAAATAAAATGTCTTAATCTCCGTACCCATATAAATGGTAAAAATACCCTGGACGGAGGGAGAATTTTTTTTCCCGACAAAAGTAGTAAGTACGTGTTTTGACTAAAAGTATGAGTTTATCTTCTATGAAACAAAATTTATGTACACTTATTATTTATGAGTTGAAATGTTAATTATATTTTTTAATAAGTCACTAACTACAGAAGTGAGATATATCGATCATGAATCAAAAGAATAAATTATACTATAATACTATAAAAAAAAATGTAACATACATTAAATATTTATGTAAGACCTTCTCATGACAATGCTACATACATTAAACATTCATGTAAGATCGTCTCATGAGAATGCTTTTGTGAAATAAATAAGAAGGGATAAGATTTTAATAAAAAGTGATATTCAGAAAGAAAAATAATAATGGTGCACTGAATTATCTTATAAATAATTCGTAGTATAAATAAAAAGTAGTTGATCAGAAGACCATTCTCAGTGAAATGAACTTCAAGACTAGGAAAATAGTCAGAAGACAGATCTACTATAGCGAATTCAGCGTGAATGAAAGCTAGAAACTTTTGAATAATGTTATGATATCATCAACGTGGATTTAGGGGATATAAGATAATTGTACCACAATGATAGATAAATAAAGAAGTATCTGTCTTACTTCAAATAAACACAGACGTAATAAGAAAGAATTGTATCGTTGTAACCAAGCAAGAGGGGCTTGTCTAAGACCATAAAGAGCCTTCTTGAGATTATCAGGAGATCGAGGATAAAAAAAATAAGGTAATTTCTCCATATAAACTAGTTTAGAAAGAAGTTCATTCAAAAACCCATTTTTTACATCAAGCTAATGAAAAGATCAATAATTAGGTGGTCTTGGATCAAGTTTTGAGTTACCATGATCAAACTCTGTGTTCGATTACATTCTCGACATCGCTTGAGTGTGTGTGGGGGTAGGGGGTTGTATTGGAAAATAATTATTTTGTTAGTTACTCTTGTACTCTAGCATGTATTTTTAAAAGATATGATCAAATATTCTTAGAGGTATAGTCAAAGTTGTTGTAGCTTCCCTTCACTAATGAATATAAATTGTTAGGATAACACTTGCGTGAGACCATCTCATATAAGGCCGTCTCATATGAGATCGTTTTTATATTTTCTATAGTTATCACTTTTTATGAAAAATATTACTCTCTCCATCCCATATTGAAATTTATAGTTAATGTAAATACGAAGTTCTAGAAATTTTACTTTTTTATTTGCTTTTAGTAAGAGTATAGTATTTTTAGATAAATAAATTATAAAGTAAATTATGTGAGTCGTAAATGGGTAACAATTTTGAAATTTAAGTATGTTGTGGAGTTGTTGAATTGTGTGTCATTTCCTTTTTGAGGTGTGAACTTATTTATGTGACGAATACAATGAATTTATTTATGGGATGGATGAGCATCACTTTTCATTAAAAATATTATATTTTTTATTCATACCATGAATGTTCATGAAATAATTTAATACACCACTGTTTCTTTTCATTAATCTAAGTATATTTTTTTTTATTAAAATGTTACTCCCTCCTTCCCATAGAAGTTGACACACTTTTCTTTTTGGTTTGTCCCACTAAAGTTGATACATTTCCTTTTTAATATATAGGACCCACAAAAAAATAATTAATCTATTCACATAAGGCCCACATATCACCTCTAATACAACTACCCACTACACATTAAATATTATTTTTCTCACTTCACTTTACTTCACTTTACATTAAATTATTATACTCCTTAATCTCCGTGCCTAAAAAAAATATATCAACTTCTCCGGAATGGAGGGAGTATAACTTCTTATTATTCTCATTAATATATTTTCATGAGATGGTCTCACACAATTATTTGTTAAATTGTAATTGATAAATAACCATCTCATCTATAGAAATAATAGGATTATGCTAGTAGAAAAGAGTAATTTAATATTTAATTAAATCACTCTAACACGATATCCTTCATGTGTAGGCGGGTCAATTTACCTCAAGCCTAGTAGATGAAATCTTAGATAGATGGCGATGAGGTTGGACACTGGACCTTTGTTAGATCGTATATTTGATATCATGTTTAATTAATTCACTCTAGCACTTGTCTAAGTTGCATACGGAATAACTATGATATCAAGTTTAATCAATTCACCCTAACAATAATAGTATATAGCAAATTCCTTGCGTCACCTCATTAATGGTAATTTAATATTATTCTCACAAAATTTCATATATAATGTAAGGAAATGTTGCACCCCCTATATATGATGCGTGAATTCTGTACGTACTCCCATCACTTCGATATATTTTTATTCTAATACATAAATAAATATATTTGAAAGTTACCAGAATTAAGGTATAACTGAAAAATATATCATATCCAGATTATTATTACTTTATACATGGTGATACTTTCATATGTATTTTGTGCATATTTGTAGATAATATATACACAATTAATTGTGTTGATATATTTTCGCATACAATAAGTAAGTGATGCAGACAAATTGAAGATGACATACTTTGAATGAATTGATCTTGGAAATTAAGTTGCCGGTTGTTAGGGGGACCTGAGTTACAAGTTTTGTTTATTTATTTATTTTTCTTATCTTCACCTTCACCGTTCACCGAACTCTAATTATCTTTAGAATTTTAGAATTTATGTAGTAAATTTTATAACTTGGATTAGGGGACACTTGCGTGATGTTCCTTCACGTGAGTTTATTTTCAAGTTTTCTTAAATTGTTATTATTTTTTTAAAATATTTTTTATTAAAAATATTATCACATTTTACTAATTAAAAATTGTTTATGAAATAATTAAGTGCACAATTATAATTTCTTGTATCCTTCGCACATAAAAATTATGTGCACCAATTTAGATCTTATTATATTCTAATTGTAGGTTTGTTTTGAATTTTTATAGATTTAATAAATCATGAATAATAATAATCTCTGTGTTTGTTTTAAATTTCCGTGTTTTATTTTATATTAAATTAATATATAATAAGTGAGTGATGATATGCATAAGAGTATTGATACTAGAGATCTTTGAGAAATAGCCAAAAATAAATATTAATTGAAGTTAAATAATATACAGTGGGTGGGTTGAGAATTTATAGGATCTGTACGTTTATATGAGAATGGTTTTAGAATTTAGGTATGGATAATTCTCCGTTCAATTACATTAAAAAATTATATATTAATTAATGAACAAAAATATATACACTAATAAATTAGAATTTATATAATTTTTTTGCAAATTTCTTGTCATTTTTTTTTAATGAAAAACCAAATATAAAAAAATATAAGTTTATAAATATACTAGTATTAAATAAAAATTAATATGAATATGATAGATGTGCGCGTGCACAGAATTGGAAAAAAAATAACATAATTTTAATGTTTGTTTTTATAATTCATTAATTATTAATTTTAAGGGTATAGTTGTGTTTTATATTTGTAATTTATGGTTTCCCACACTTGTATTCATTGGGAGTATTTAAGAATATAATTTTTTTTTTTAATTTTAGAATGAAAAAAGAAATGTGATGACGTAAATCGCACACGCTTGTACAATCACACGCCCGAAAAGGGCATATAACTGCTAAGTGCTGATTCACTCTCATTTTATTGAGTGCCATTTCCAGTTGTCATCCGATCCAAAATGGTCATTTCACTACCCTCCTTTTTCCGATATAGCCTCTCCCCCCACCCCTTCTAACACCCTTCCAATCCTCCCTCCATACCTCAACCAAAATTCACACCTCACCAACCACCCCTACCAAAATCCGTGAATCAAATGGGATTTCCAGTAGCTTACACAGACCTTTTTCTTCCCCAATTACTCCTCTGCGTCCTAACAATTCCTGAATTCATTCGAAGATTCTCCTACGCTTTGTTCTCAATTTTGGGTTTAGGAAATTTTCTAGAGCCCGAAACGGCGCCGTACCAGGCCCGGAGCGAAGAGCAGCGGTCGCTATCGGCGGCGCTCATCCGCGAGCTTCTGCCGGTGGTGAAGTACTCGGATTTGGCGGAGCAGGTGGAGGTGCCGGAGAATTGCGTGGTGTGCCTGTACGAATTCCACGGCGGAGATGAGATCCGACGCCTGACGAACTGCAGGCACATATTCCACCGGTGCTGCCTCGACCGTTGGATGGACCACGACCAGAAGACGTGCCCTCTCTGCCGTACGCATTTCATTCCCGATGAAATGCAGGAAGCTTTCAATGAGAAGCTGTGGGTGGAAACAGGGATTTCCGATTCCTACTCCGATTATTCGCCGCTCGCCGCCGGTTTGTAGCCATTTTTGTTTACGCTTCTTTTCCCCCAATTTCTCTCTCTCTCACTACCCTTAATTATCAGGGTTGGTTTACTTGGGTACTAGATGTAAATATTAGTACCAAAATATGAATAATTTCCATAGGCAAATGAAATGAATAGAAGAAATGTTTTATACTGATATCTTTTTGGGTAATTTTCCTTTTGCTCTAATCTTACTTTGTCGCCAATTTATCATTTGAATGAATTTATCAAAATTAGTATAGTACTATGTTATCCTGCAATTCAATAAATTGATAATTGGATAAACATAAAGAAACACTGAATTTGGGCCAATTGTTTTGAAGGTACTAGATCTAGTGTTTCAAGAAACTTTTCCGTTTATCAGGAGAGGTGTTTCAAGAATCTTTTATTATTCTCGAAAATGATTGATCATTTATTTATAAATAAAGGAAATGATTGATGATATTAAAAGTCAAGAACATAATAATCATATAGTATAAATTATTTAATAACCTTATCTTTTATCTTATTGGAGGCCGGTTAATGGTGAAAACTTAATGACTCCATTTACACTTTGTAGAAAGATACTGTATTACCCTCCATTGTTCTGTAATGCATCAACATTAACTCATTAATTAACAATAAAAAATGACTATAATGTGATTTAAGTAAAAACAGCTTTAGAAACAATTCCCATAAATAAATTCACCCTCCATACTAATTACTAAATCAACTTCACACAGTTATCGTTACTTTCGTCCCATAATAAAGTTCTTACCATTAGAATTTTAAAAGAGAGTATCATGTCAACTCGGTTTGCACATACGTACGCTCTGATTTAGGGAAAAAAATTAATATATGAGAAATTATATTTAAGGAGATAACTACTACTCATTTCAACAAGAATATGAAAACGCCAATAAATTTGAAAAGTAATATTTTATATTTTTTACTAAAATATTAATTTATTTCTTCGAAGAGGAGTTTTTCATGTAAGTACAAGAATTTGATAAGTAATACTCCCTCCATCCCACGATACGCTTCACATTTACTGTTTCACGTTGTTTAAGAAAAATTGTACTTTTTTATCAGCTTTATTGACTTTAGAGGGTATTGTAGTATTTTTAGGTAATAAAAAAGTATAAAGTAATGGTATGTGCGTGAAAAAAAGAGTGGCAAATTTGAAATCAAAGTAACCTTTGAAGTTATTGGATAAAATATTTTTTCCTTTTTTAGGATGTGAAGGATATTATGGGACAAACAAATGAGAAAAGTGTGAAGAGTTTTGTGAGATCGGGTATTATTTTTTCGTTTAGAAGAGGATTAGTTCATCTTCTTAAAAAGTAAATTTTCATGTTCAATAGAGTAATCAACAAATTATGATATATGTGTGAAAGTGTTTGTCATACAAGTACTTATTAAATCTTTTAAGAATTTAATTTAATATAATATTTTTTCTGAGTATAGAAAAATGTATGAATTTTTTTTTTAATTATAAATGATTTAAACTTCTTTTTTATTAAATAATCTAATGCCAAAGTTTTAAATTAATATTACATGTTAACCAGAAAATATTAATTTATTTATACTTTTTGTAATTTTACACTCCCTCGTCTCTTCAATATGTATCCATTTTGTTATTTTGATTCGTCTTATAACAAAGTATTCATTTTCTTTTTAGATTGATATGACTTACAAAAAAAAAATGTTATTATACTCAATCCAATACATATAGGCCCCACACTCAACATTAATACAATTACTCACTACACATTAAAATATTATATTCTTCAATACATTAGACATTAAATTATTATACTCTTTAATCCATGTACAAAAAATAAACGGTCACGTTTCAAAGGGATGGGGGAATATATATAGCAAGTTGAATTCTCTATTACATTTTCGGTGTTTCATTGGTGTTCCACAATATAAAAAATTATACCCTACAAATGACCATTAAACCCTTGAAGCAAGTATTGAATTTTAGGCATTGATTATGACACGTGACAATTATTTAATTAGTGGAATAAGAGATGAAACAATATTATGGAACAGGTGATCCCATTTATATATATAGATGTAGTATAAATTAAAATATTTTTTCTATAAATTAAAATATAGATAAAAATTAAAGTTTAAAAATAAAATAAAAATAAAAAGTTTATTCTTTAAAGTGAGGAATAAATGTAATATGGTTGGGGTGAACCACCATTTCTTGTGTTTTAAAATGGTGATTCCAAATGGAAATTCTAATTCATTTAACATATTAATCAAAAAAAAATTAAAAAATAAAAAATAAATTTAGGAATGTTGATTGTAGATCCCAACATATCAATCATGTAATAATAAAATTACTAATTTTTTTGTGGTTGTAAATTTTCTTTCAGGTGAAAAGAGCATTGATTGACCATCATATTACGAATTTTATGTCACGGAATATTGAAGGATTACACTCCTGTAATAACTTCGGCTTAATTAAGTAAATTTATTTTTATAATATTCTATAAAGTATTGCATAATGAAATTCTTTTACTAAGTGAATATATTTGTTAGTAATAAGGAGAAAGGGCGTAGAAATTGAGGAGTTTGTGAGTTTGGTTGTAGAGTTGGAGACCGGAGTGGATTAGCGATTAAGCCGGTCTTGTCTTCCTCGCTCATCTTGGTATCCACACCTACTTAGGTTTTTCTTATTATAGATGTTTTAGAGTTATAGTTTCATGCAAGCATTTAAAAAATATATATAGACATTTACATCAACTAAGTAAGTTACTCGTGCATTGTACGGACATATTATGTATAAAATTATAAATGTGTATTTATAAATATGTATAGCTTTTTTTTATTGTTATTTTTTATTAAACGATCTATAGGTAATTTTACATTATCTGCAATTTCTTTTTAAATGATGAATTACACATTTATGGACATTTCATGAAAAATAAAGTTCTTGCAAATATCTTCACTATAGCTTTCACTCCTCTCCGTTAAAATTTTCAATCATTTTTTGATAATTGATCTCGAAACAGCAACATACAATTGACCTTAGCTGAAAATGGGCCTCTTAAAAAATAAACCGTCATTTGCAAGCAATTGTCTCTAGTCTTGTTTATCTTCATTGCATAGGAAACGATTAGAGGAAACCATCGTCAATTAAATTTGAATCACAACCTAACTTCAGTAGGAGTTAAGGAAAACTTGGGTATCATAATGGTTACTCCAGCATTGTTTTTCGTTATCAATTTAGCCTGCAGAACATTCTCTCTAAGTTTTGTTACATTTAATCTTGTATCATTGCATAAACTCCTCGAGTGATCAATATTACAAAGAAGCATTATGGGCATCTCGACCTTTATGTTGAGCACATGATTAGGTACCCCCAGCACTTTAGTGTATTTAGGAATTTCGGTGTGTGAACATCTGCAAATGTGTCGACATTTGCATCATATTTACATGCTGAATCAGATCTCGGGTATGTTCTCGATGCATTGTCATTCATTCCTATCATGTACTCGTTCAAAGAGTTAACAACATCTAGAGTGGGTGCAAGTATTGTGTTTGCATAATTTCAACTCACGAGCAAGTGCACTTGATCGTCATAGAGAAATACTCAAGTAATAAAAAATATTGAACTCTAGGGAGTTTAAATTTAAATTGAAAGAACATGTGAGCTCGTATTTTTATCGTTTTATAAGGATGGCTCAAGATGATGATAAGCAAGAGATCAACAAAAGAAATCAAGATAAATTAGGAAAAATAAAATGGAGAAATGATGTTAAAGGGCAAGTAGTAAGATATGGGACTAAAAACAATCAAAGTGTCTTAGAATTCATTTTATTATACAAAAGGAATAGATGAGATATATATAAATTAAACTGAAGGCAATCACTAAAGTATCCAAAGCTCCCTCTCGGGTTATTAAGATTGTAGAGCTATTTTTACTCTATTCGTTCTATATTTTTTGAGTTTCTAAAATCTTGTTGACGAAAATACTAAACACCTCCAATCGATCCATTTTTTTGCCTATTCAGCCCATTATTTTTGTTTATTCGCCTATATTTTTTTCTTCTTAATTACTCAATCATATATTCAACTCATTTTACGTAACTTTGTCCCTTTTTCTTATTCATCTCATTTTTTAAAAGATTTATTTTTCTTCTAGCACAATTGAAAACCGATTAAATTAAGGGTATTTTGTTTGTGTAAAAATTCATAAAAGTGGGTAAAACAAATGTGTTCTATTTGAGTGGGTAAAAAATATTTTATATTTGAAAGTGGGTGCTGTTGATTTTGTCCCTAATACTCCCTCTGACCATCTGATTTTGTAAGGAATGATATTATTATTTTATATAAGGTGGGTAGTTATATTAGTGGTGAGTAGTGGACCAAGTGTAGATTACTTTTGTTAAAAATAAAAATGGATACATTTAGAGTGGATAACTAAAATGACAAAATAAATACCTTATCAATGGACAAAGAGAGTATAATTTTTGACCATGATATAATTGTGATAGTAATATGTACTCCCTATATTCCTCTCAAATACTGACAGTTGCTTTTAACATGGGCATTAAGGAATATAATATTTTAATGTGTAGTGAGGTGAGTGATACACCCTCCGTCTCCTTCAAAGAGAATTTTTTTTCATTTTGAGCGTTTCATCTAAAGAGTCTTATTTTATTTTTTACACACGACTCACACACACCCACTAATATAACTAAAATATGGGACTCACACTTACACTAATATAACTACGCACTACACATTAAATAATATTTTTTAATCCACATGCAAAAAGCAAAAAGACTCTCTTGGGTGAGATGGAGAGAGTATAATATTTAATGTATAGTGGGTATTTGTATTAGGACAAATACTATTGTGCACCAATTTTTAAGGTGCAATTTGGTCAAATTTTACCCATGGTCCATGATACTTATATGGACTTGAGTTAAATGGATCATTAATATTTCATGCTCCCTCTCTCTAACTTCCTCTCTCTCTCTAAACCCTGTTATCTCTCTTTCTAGTCTTCTTCTTCGCTTCTCTTTATTCATTAAAGTATATGTTATTTAAAACAATTGTATATCTTTTTATTCTTTAATGTATTTTTTAACTTTAAATATAAATGCATTAAATATTTTCGAATTTTTATTTGTATTATTTTTAACTAACTAGTGTATACATTATATAAAATAAATGTATTACTTTTATTTTTGAGTGTATATAACCAACTGTATTAGTTATTATTCAATAATGTATATGTTATTCTTAATAAATGTATTACTTTTTTTTAATTTTTAAAATTTATCAATATTGATATTTTATTTTGATATCTAATTGTATTAGTTGTAATTAAGTAATGTATATGTTATTTTTAATAAATGTATTTCTTTTTTAAGAAAAAATATATGACTATAATTTATACATGAATGAATAAAAATTCATACATTATTGCATAAAGTTTCACACATTATTGCAAATAAAAAATAAAACTTAAGAATAGAATAAAAATAAAAATATACAGAGATGCATTTTGAATTAAAATCTCAAATCAAAATCAATTCCAGAATACTACATATTAAATGTATGAATATAAAGAAAGATCATTTATAAAATACTAATTACATAATTTGAGAGAATACATGCAAATCTACAAGAGTAGATACACAAAAAAAAAATATAGATATGCAAGAATAGATACACACAAAAAAACAAATATGAAAAATAGATTTGTGGGACACGTAGATCCGGTGCGTGAGATGGCAGAGAAGTGTGATTGTGTTAGGAAGGAGGCGGGCAGCGGAATCATCAAAGGAGGCGGCCGGTGAGAGAAGGTGACGAAGAAGCGTGTGGGAAGGAGGCGGCACGGCTCAGAGGCGGCCGATGGGAGAAGGCGGTGGGAGGATCGAAAGCGAGAAATAGATTGAGGTTGAGATCTGAGAAGACAGAGGCAGCGTGATGATAAGGCAGAAATGAGGAGACGGAGGCAGCGAAAAATTGGAGGGAATGGAGGTGGGAGAAGGCGGAGCAGACTATAGAAGAGAGAAGAGACGGAGAAGAGAGGGAGAAGAGAGAAGACGGAGGAGGCGATGGAGAAGAGAGAGAACGGAGGAGGCTGATGTCGCGTTAGAATGCGAAGAAAAAATGACCCGTTTAAGATAGTTTGGGTTATATATGTGACCCGTTTCTAAATATGGAGTATGTTTTTAAGGTGCACTTAGTGCACAGTAGATCAACTCTTGTATTAGTGTTGTGTATGAGTATGTGTTCATAAATATAAATTTTAAAATTAGATGTTTAAAATAAATACTTCCTCCGTCCCGTTTCAAACTTTATGTTTGTTTTTGCATGTAAATTAAGAAATGTAATATTTTAATGTGTAGTGAGGCGAGAGAAATGATATTTTAATATAAACGGTAGGTATATTAGTTTAATGTGTGGGCCAATAGAGAGATAAATAATTAATTTGTGTGTGTCTCATTTATCAAAAAAGAAAAATGTAAAGATTAAAATGGGACGCCCAAATTAAAAATATGAAAAAAAAAAAAATTTGGACGGGAGAGAGTATTAGTCTATAAATTAAGAGTTTAGTGTTAAATTAAGAGTTTAGTGTTTATAGGGTCAAATTTAGTGTTTATAGGGGCCGGGCCAGTAAAAGATGGTTAGACTAGGAGGTACTCAACTAGCTCTAGTAGTACTCTTCAGCTGCATCCTATATCTTTCCTTCCAACCACACGCTGACACCACCCCGAACCTACTTACAACCTATGTCATGTTTTCTTACATCATCCAACCTAAATGTCCTTTCATCCAATACAATATGACCTTATAAAAAACAAGTAATTAAAGGGCGACAATGCCCATGATTTAATTGGATAATGTTTGGTTAAAGTTTTTTATTTTGGATTTGAAAACTTAATAATAGTGATATACTATAATTATTTTGAATTCATTTTAGTATAAGTTTTAATTTTATTTTAAATTAATAGGTAAAAAAAATACTTCAAAAATTATTAATTTATACTCACTCTGTCCGCTAGTAAGAATCTCATTTAGCGTTTTAGATGTCCGTCTCAAAGGGTGTCAATTCCATTTTTTAGAGATATGGGACACGCACCCCACTAATACAACTACACACTACACATTAAATAATAATATTTCTTAATTCACGTGAAAATAAAAAATTGAACTCTTGTAAGCAAACTAATGAAGTATAAGAAAAAGAGAGGAGAGATGATGAGATGAAAGAAAGGGAATTCATAGAAGGTAAATGTGTTGAGGGCAATATTTTCATAATTGTACCAAAAATCAAACCAATAAAGATAACGGTACGAGATTTAATCGTAAATTAGAATTCACATATTATCAATTATATTTTATAAAATCATTAAATGTATAATCACCAAAACTATTTCACAAAGTTAAAATTTCAATTTAGAAAAAAAAATATAATTAACAAATACTTATAATTCATAATTTATATTTCACACTTCAAAAATATAGTTTAATAAATATTTATAATTCATAATTCACACTTTATACTCTCTCGTCTCGTAATAATAGTTATTTTTATTTTTTATATGGAAATTAAATAATATAATATTTTATATGAGTGAGGTGAGAAACCAAGTCCATTAGTCCAATTCAAAAATCATGCATTTATAGTAGAAATTATTTTAATTTTAAAAAAATAAGTCTATTAGAAAGTATTTTATGTGGGAGGGAAACCCAAATCACGCTTTTATAGTAGAAAGTATTTTAATTTTAAAAATAAGTCTATTAGTCCAACACAGAATCATATACTCAATAAAAAACCCAAATAAAATGTGGACTTTAATTTTAAATAAGCGAGTCATTCTATAGTGCACCGGTACACCTAGAGTTGATAGGTTAGTTTTTAGGGTATATTTATTTTTTGTTTTTAGAATTTTAATTATTTAATTTAATCTAAGGGTGGTTATTAATCAATTTTTTAATTTAACGATTATTACTAACTAGTTGCACCCTAGTTTAACTCTAAATGAGAATATATATATATATATATATATATATATATATATATATATATATATATATATATATATATATATATATATATATATATATATAACCCGTGTTACGCCGGATATAAAATTTATTTTAAACATTATATGTTTTTTAGTAAAATATATTTATATGCTTGTGATTAAATATACACCCGTTAATATATATTAAATGAAAAGTAAAAATTGAGATTTATAATCGTATATCTTTTTTAGAGAATAATCAATATTATTTAAATTTTTTATGATATTATTATTTGAATTATTTATTTTTATTTATTTTTTAATTTTATGATGAAATGAAAAAAAAGACGTGGGTGGATATTAAGGTAAGAATGTTTATTTTTTAAAAAATATATTATATCATATTAAATTACGATAAAATTAAATAAAATGAATGCACTAATTTTAAATTATATACACGACATTTATATTAAAAATTATAAAATTAAAATAAATAATAAATTTTTATTTAATTTTTAAATTTTTTTAATGATAATAATTTTTTAAAATTAATTTATTCATATTTTTTAAAAATAAATTAAATACATTTTCTTTATAGATAGAATACATTTAGCATAGAAATAAAATTATAATAATTTTGCAAACATTACTTATTAACAAATGAGTATTTAATTGCAATAAATAAACATGAACCAATAATATATTAATACATATAAATAAAAAGTCAACAATGCACAAAATGATGACACATATGTTTTTCAAAAATTTATTTTAAGAAATTACTTGTTAACTATATGTATTAAGATATTTAAGTATAACATAAAATTTTCTTGCTGACGTGTTGTCTCTAAAGCGCTCCAATATGACGTGTAATTTTTCTCAATTTTTTGGATTATTTAATACTTTTTTTAATATTTTCCTTATTTACTTTTAACTAACTTCCTTATTTAATATTTTTTTTAAATAATGTGTTTCTTATTTTTTATAATAATTTTTAATATTCTATTTATTTATTTATTTGGGTATCATTAATTAGTTACTAAATCTTTTAATGCAATAAATTGATTAATTAATATCAAATTAAATTATATATAATATTATATCTCACCCCACCTATAAATAATACATTTTGATTATTCATTCTAAATACACATATTCGTTTCTCCAAGAGGAATAGGAATTTTCTTTAATTTTCTCTAGAGAATTGATTTATGAAAGTATAAAATTTTATTTCGATAGAGCGAATCAAGTACTAGAGATTTGATCTACCTTTAAAAAAATAGATTCAAGTAAATCTATTTTTCAAGAGTAAGAGGATCGATTCAAGTATTCTCGAATTGATTGAAAGCTTCTCTAAAGAATTGATTTATGAAAGTATAAAAATTTATTTCGATAGAACGAATAAAGTAGAGATTCGATCTACCTTTAAAAAAAAATTGATTCAAATATTCTTCAAGAGGAAGAGAACTGATTCAAGCATTCTTGAATTATTTTACCTCTTAAGAATCAATTCTTTCAAGAGGAAGAAAATAGATTCAAGTATTCTTGGATAGATTTACATATGAAAATTTAATTTTTCAAGAGATACTTAAATATATTTACATCTTAAAAATTGATTTTTCAAGAGTAAGAGGATCGATTCAATTATTCTTAAATCGATTTACATCTTACGAATCGATTCATCAAGAGGAAAAAAATCAATTCAAGTATTACCTCTTAAGAATCAATTCAAGTATTCTTTATGATCCACCTCTAAAGTATTGATTCAAGAATTCTTTAAGTGAAAGAGAATCGACGATTCAAGTACTCTTAAATCGATTTATCTCTAGAAAAAAAAGTTAAAAAATTAATTCATGTATAGAATCGAAAACTTAAGCTATTTAAATTAAATCATTATTTCATATCAAATAACATTAAAATTGAGTTCGTAAATATTTGTTAATTTTTTAATTTAGTATATTAATATTTATTTATTTACATATATCTTAATTATTCAATTATGACATATAAATTATAAAATTTATTTTCTTTAGTTGTTTATATAATTGGAAATAATAAATCAAATAAAAAAATTAATAAATTCATTACAAATTTATGAATATTTAAAAGAATATTATATATAAATTAATTTTATTTATATTATATATATATATATGTATATATATATATATATATATATATATATTTATATTAGTTTCTTAAAAATAATAATTAATGGAAATAGAATTATTATTATATAGTTAATTAAGAAATACTAAACCATCACTACAAAAAAGATTTGATTAGAGACAAAAATTAGAGACGGTATAATAGCCGTCTCTATTTGAGACGACTTTTGAGATGGTTTTTTGAATAAGAGATGGCATTTTTCGTTGACCACTGGTCAACAATAACAAATTTACTTTTGAGACGGTATTAGAGACAGTTTTTGTCGTCTCAATTAGAGACGGTTTTTATCGTCTCTAATTAGAGACGGTATTAGAAACGATTTTGATTTGAGATAGTATTAGAGACGATTTTGGAGACGGAATGTGTCGGCGAACCAGATCGGGTAATTTAGAGACGGCTTTTAACCATTTCAATTTTGAGACGGATACAAACCATCTCTTTTTTAAATGGTATTAGAGACGATTTTAATTTGAGACGGAATTAAAGACGGTTTTTCGCTGTCTCAATTAGAGATGGTTTATTGTCATCTCTATTTGAGACGGTTTTGAAGATGGATAGTGTCGGTAGGACAGGGAATCGGATCTATTAATTTAGAGACGGTTTTTTGCCGTCTCAATTTGAGACGGTTTTAATTTGAGATTGTCTTAGAGACGATTTTTTGCCCTCTCTAACCTTTAAATTTATCAAAATAAACGGATTGAGGTTTGAATCATGGTCGACATGCCACCACTAAGCCTCGAGACCTCCAAACCATCATCATATTATGAAATTACGTATAAAATATAAATAAACTTTTTCAAATTTGAAATAAATATATTTAAATTAATTTAAATACAAAGTAAACTCTTTCAAAATTTAAATACAAAGTAAACTCTTTCAAAATTTAAATACAAAGTAAACTCTTTCAAAATTTAAATAAATATAAGTAAAAAAGTAAACGGTAAGTACAAAGGAAACTCTGACAAAATTTAAATAAATTTAAAATGTGATATAGTAATATGTTTATATAATTACCCTTTAGAGTAATATTTATATCATGTTGATTAATATGTGCTTTGTGATATCATATAAACACAATAAATAATATTAAATTAAATTGACTCTCATTTTTTATAACATAAATTAAAGTCCTGTGAAGAAAATATATTAAGTTAATTGCATTTGTCTTTTGTATTATATAGCATATATGAATTTTATAATCGAAGTAATAAAATGATTAAGTGCAAACAATTAATTAAGACAAAAACTTGTGTGCCCTCGGGGGCACGTAGTGCTCCCACCGTGCGCCATACCCTTTAGTATTAAATTATATATCCTTTAGTATAAAAATGTGTACCCTTTATTTTTTGAAAAAAAATATTAATGAAAAGTGTATACCCTTTTGAACAAAATAATGTACCCTTATTAATTAAAATGTATACCCTTTAGAACAAAATGATGTATCATTACAAACTTTGTGCACCTGGGATAACAAGAGACCAACTCATTAATTAAATTAACATAAAAGATTATAACTGCAAAACTAATATATTAGACGAAGTGCAAAACGATTAAATGCAAACTATTAATTAGAGTAACAAAAAATAGTAAGTGGAAATTATTACTTAAACTAACAGATTAAATGTTCAACGATTATCTACAAAATCATTAATAAATTAACATATAGTATCATAACTATATATGTGTCATATTGTGTGACAATTCTTACATTAATTAATATGTATATTCAGAATAAAAGATTGACTTGAGGTTTAGTTATTTAATTTTATAAATTTAAAATAAAGTAATAAAAAATATCATATAACACATGAGGCAAAAAGAAATATATATATATATATATATATATATTAATGATTTAGCTAATAAATATTTAATTAATATAAACATGTGTTCATAAAAATAATAAATATTGCTAAATTAATTTATCTTATTAATTTAAGATAAAGTAAATTTATGAATCCGTGTAGCACATGGAGGAAAAAACTAGTATATACTATATATTATAGGAAAACTTTTTTTTGCCTACGTGTCGTCTTTAAAGCTCTCTAAAATGACATGTAATTTTCATATTTTTTTATTTTTAAATATTCTATATAACTATTGAATGAATATATAATAAAAATGTAGGTGTTCTCTTGTGAGACGGGTATATGAGAGACAGGTTTTGAGATAAGTGGATCCATTGTTAAAGTATAGTAGTTATATAGGTAAAGTATGATTATTAATAGTTAAAGTATATTTATAGTGAATCAAATTATAACATATTTTAATTCATTATTCATCATACTTAAAAAAAACATTCTTTAGCTACGAATTAATATAGTATTATTCTTTTTCAACGATTAAAAGAAAAGATTAAGTGCAAACTATTATTTAAATTGATAGTTTAAGGGTACAAAGATTATCTACAAATATTAACAAAATAATATAAAGTATCATAACTATGCATGTATTATATAAACTGAGCGTGACAACTCTAAAATTATTTAATATGTATATATTCATTATAAAAGATTAATATGAGGCTTTCAGTTTTGGATGAAATTAAAGTGTAATATTATTTTTGTGGTATAGATTGAATAATTTTATTTATACAATAAATTATAATATATTTTAAATGTATGTAATATAAAATTAAAAGCTACTAAATATTAACTAATATTATATATATATATATATATATATATATATATATATATATATATATATATATATATATATTAATGTAATTAATACATAATAAGAATTACTCCTAGCAAAGGTGGCACACATAATGCCCATAAGGGCTCCCAATGCTTACAGGACCCAGGTTCAAACCCTCATGAGGTATTGAAATTACAATATTCCATAAAATCAAAATATAAATAAATTCTAGTGAAAAAAAAAGAAAAAAGATGGTGGCTGGTCTGGTGGTTCGAGCTGAGCCGGGGCATGGTAGCACTGGTTCGAACCTGGACCAATATTTTGGCATAGCTAATAATTAGAGAGGATTTTAGAGACAAAAAAACCGCCTCTAATTGAGATGGAAAAAAGTCGTTTCTAATACCGTTTTAAATTTGAGACGGCTAAACATCGTCTCTAAATTTTTTGACCAACTCTCCGGCCGTTGGCACAAATGGAGACGGTTTCCAAAACCATCTCAAATGGAGACGGCAATAAACCGTCTCAAATACCGTCTCAAAAATAATCATACCGATCCGATTTTAAACCGTCGCAAATACCGTCTCAAAATAAAATCGTCTCTAATTCCATCTCTATTCTAGCTACACACAAATTGTAGACGACCGTAAAATCGTCTCAAAAATTATCTCAAAGCATTAAAAGCCGTCTCTATTCATCACTTTTTTTTAGTGCATAATCATGAGTAAAAAATAATACTCCATTTAAATATTATTTATAATATTACCTATATTTTAAAAATATATATATATAGCAAATATTTAAAATATTTTAATAATTTTATTTTAGCTAATTATAAAATGTTATGACCTTATTTTTCATAAATAATCAATACAATTAATAAATAAATCATTCGATATAAATAAATTAATTAGTATCAAATCAAATCATGTATAGAAAAAAAAGAATAAAATGATATTTTTTTATATATAATTGATACTCCCTCCATCTCAGGTATTTATTCACACTTTCTATTTTTGGGGTGTCACAAGTATTATTCACATTCCATTAATAGTAAAAATACACTATACATCTCGCCTACTTTTTACACTTTATTCATCAATCACAACAACTTTATTCACTTTTTTATACTTTATTCATCATTCTCAATAACTTTATTTATTTTTTCATTTTAAATTATCAATTTACTCCTATTTTTTCTTACATTCTATATTTAAAAAAGAAACACTTTCTTATCTCTGTTCCGTATAAACGTGAACAAATACGTGGGACGGAGGGATTATTTATTTTAGACAAACAGTAAAATTAAAAAATTATTACTAAGAATTACATACTTTGATCATAATTGCACTTAAATATAATGAAAAAAATAAAATACTAACAATTATATAAATATACAACAAAAAGACAAAATTACCCCTATGTAGTTGAACATTTTTTAGAGAGACAGTGATAGTAATAAATAGTTTTTAATTGAATTATGTTATAAAGTAACATTTAAAAAATAAAAGTCAAGATTCTTTCAAATAATTAGAATATATGTACATGTACATATCTTAACTTTTTACATGATTTAGTTATACGTTACATTATCAAAAGTCAAATGTTATAATTTATTGCAAATTCCTTACATTGATGAAAGTAAATTATCTAGGTATTAGAAAAAAAACCTCCTTAATTAATATTGTTATGTTATATGACACGGATTATTTAATTATAAAAAATAGGGAGGATTACTACTAGGTACAAAAAAAACTCCTTAATTATTATGAGATACAAACATACAAAAATATTACTACTAACTACAAAAATATATAGTGATACTCCAATATTACCCCTACAATGTGCTGCACATAAATGTTGTGTGCAGCAAAAGTTCGTGTACAGCAAAGTTTGTGCAGTAATAAAAGTATGTGCAGTAAAAAAAATGTGTGCAGCAAAAAGTGTGGTGGTCCGGCGGTAGTCCGGCAGAGCTCCGGCGAAGCTCCGGCGGCAGCGGTCAGGCAACTTTTTCGGCTGCCGGCCGTCGGTCCAGCAGTGCTCCGGCAATCGGCCGACGAAGCTCCGGCGAAGTCAGTTTTCCGACGGCGCGGCGGTTTCCGACAATCGGCCGGCGGCGGTGGGTGGGGGTTAGGGTTTGTGGTTTAAAAATGTATGGGTTTTGGGTTATATTTGGTATTTTACTTAAATATTTTGTATGTGATAGTAATTATTTTAAATCAATGTATCTAGTAGTAATTAGGGGTACAAAGTATGTACCTTTTAGTAATTTTTTCTAAAAAATAAGAATAATAATTAAATGATCCTACGTTGTACGCGAGTTTCATACTAGTGTGTGTATATATATATTATTTTTTATTTAAAAATAATAATAAAATAATGCGATGTAGAGATTTGAATCTGAGACCTCCATAAAAGCATCCAGTTAAGGGCATTGTCACCCGAAATTTTGTTTAGAGCACCCGAATTGAAGACAAAAATAATGTATAATTATAATAATATTCCCACCCTTTTTTTTAAACCCTAACTCATTCAATACATTAAGAAAAACACAATTTTGTTTACGCACCCCCAAAACAGCATACCTAAAACACACATTAAAATACACATTCACACATAAATAAGTACAAAAAAAAACACACACACACCTCACCAGTGGCGGATACAGGGGTACAAGGGGGTATGGCTGTACCCCCAAAACCCCCCCAACCCCCCACCCCTAATTTCTTTTTAAATTTTTTTTATATATATTTATATGTATAAATAGTTATATATTAATTAATTTGTACCCCCAAATTATTTAATTAATACAAATTTATACACAATTTATCATAATTTTTAATAATTTTACACTATAAATTCATAATAATAATGTCTTACATTACTTTTTACAAATAAAAAGTAGATGGTGTCAACAATAATTATAATTTTAGAGTGTTATTTAATTATTATACGATTTTGAATATCAAATGTTCCTTCCATCCCTCTAATTACTTCACACTTCACAAATATACTTTTCTAAAAATGGTAGAAATACATCTCAATAATATCCATTTTTTATACATATTTCAATAACTTTATACATATTTTCATTAATTTATCTAAAATACTCATTTTTTACACACATTTAAGCAACTTTAAATATAAAAACTAATTTTTCTTAATCTATGCATACAAAAAATACGTGTTACGTATGGAGGGAGTAATATTTTTATAATTACATGTCGTACCCCCGAAAAAATTTCCTGGATCCGTCACTGCACCTCACACACTATAAAAAAAAAAGAGAAAGAGAAGAGAGGAGAGGAGAACTTGAATTTCAAACCCAAAACATCCAAATATAAAAGAATTAGGCAATTGATCAAAAATATATCGTTGCTAACTCTAAATGAATACAAGATTGAGAAATCCATACATCCATCCATATCCAAGCGACGACCTCTAATATATTACATAACAATCTACAGTTATTTTAATAGGCACAGGGGAGATTTCTTGTCAATAAACATGATACATCTATCATTGGCAAACTAAAATACTGAACACCCAATTCAAAATCCTCTCTTCTATCTCACTTTTTTTTTCCTTCTATTCGAGTGGTGTGTGTGATTATTAGAGCTGTTAAACGAACCGAGCCGCTCGAGTACTCGGCTCGACTCGGCTCGTTAAACTCGAGCTCGGCTCAGCTCGTTGACTATTCGAGCTCGAGTTCGAGCTCGCCCTTTTGCTCGTTTTCTTAACGAGCCGAGCTCGGCTCGGCTCGTTTAGGCTCGAAAATAATAATTAATAATAATATTATTATTATATAATTATAATAGTATATAATAAAATAAATATTTTAAATATAATAAAAATATAAAATATATTAGTTAATACTCGACTCGACTGAGCTCGGCTCGACTCGGCTTGAAAATTCGATATATTTGCTTAACGAGTCGAGCTCGAGCTCGAGCTCGCTCGAGTATTTTTCGAGTCGAGCCGAGCTCGTACATAAGCTCGTCACCATAACGAGCCGAGCTCGAGCTCGGCTCGATAAGTACTCGAGCCGAGCTCGAGTATGGGATACTCGATCGAGCTCGGCTCGTTTAACACCCCTAGTGATTATGGTGTGTCTTTGGTGTATTTGTGTGATTTTTTTTTATGAGGGTATATTTTTAATGTGTGTTTTAGATGTAATGTTTAATGGGTTTACAAAGAAAATTGTGTTTTTCTTAATGTATTGAATGAGTTAGGGTTAAAAAAAAGAGTGGGATATTATTATAATTTTACTTTTTTTTTGTCTTCAATTCAAGTGTCCTAAGCAAAACCGCAGAGTTGCAATAATGTCGTCTTCAGTTAATCTAAATGCACCTAATATTTTTCAATTCGTAATAATACCAAATTAATATAACGATGACACTTACATTTGCAAATGAAATGCATTTTGCTTTTATATATAAGAAGATTTGTGCTTTTACACTCCTATTTTTATAATTGTAAAAACTTAAGCGTGAAAACTATAATAAGAAGAATAAGTTTTACATAAAATCTTCTTACCATAAAATTATTTTACTTTTTCTTGATCATGCAAGTATTATTTTTTAATAAAAATATTACTATAATTTATAATTTGTTTACTTACTTTTTTTTTAATAAGATTTCACCATCTATTAAATTTGTGACTTTTTATATGTCCTATAAACAGTGGCAGATTCAAGAAATAAATTTTAGAAATGCGAAATATAATTTAAAATGTTACTCGTTCCGTTTTTTACTATAAATATCGTAATATAAGAAAATTTATTTTTTAACTAAGTATATTGATTTTTAGGGGTAATATAATCTTTTTAAGTAATAAAAAAAGTATAAAGCATGTTAGATGAGATTGGTATATTTTTAAATTAAGGCGTATTTTGAAGTGATTGGAAATAATATTTCCTTTTTTAAAAGGTATATATTTATTAAATACAATACCTTTATTAAATACACATTCCTTTAAATTTTTTTATATACACATTCCTAAAATTACAAAAACAATCATATAAAATTAAATTACACACACCATCTTCCCAAATTAATAATGTTCTCAAAATTTACACAACTACGATCGTCACTGTCTACCCAACTACCGATATCAAAATCTTAATAAAATTGTGTGTTACACAACCTTAGTAATTTTACACAACTACGACCGCCACTGTCTACACAACTACTGTTATAATCAAAATCTTCTTCCCAAGCTCACGCTTCGCATTGATCTCTGTGGATTATGGGGGCAAGTCATCAAAGATCCATGACAAAATCAGATTAAAACTCTTGATCAGTAACAAAATACACAACACATTTAAAACATATTTTCTATATTTTAATAAATAAAAACTTATACAATTAGTTTAGTAAATTTTCTATAAGTTTCTATAAGTTTTTTTTGGTAAACTTATACTTGATGAGTACGTAGTGTGTTACTCAACCTTAGTAATTTACTAATTTATGTTTGATTTCCTAGTACACATCAGAGAAGTATTGCCGATTATGGGGATGCCGTAATGCTGGCGGTGGATGACGATGGAGGTTATGCTATGGACGAATGAAGGTGAGGAGGGGTGGTAGTGTTGTTGCAACCCCAAGACTAGTATTTACTATTTTGGAATTGAAGAAGAAATGATCTCCATAATTATTTATTCACACATCATCTGCCGATTTAAAAGGAAGAAGAAAAGATAGGTGTGTGAAAAATAAAGATAGATAAGGGGTGTGCATTAAATAAAAATAAAGGATAATTTTGATATTTCAAGCATATCTATTTTAGTATAATTATAAGTGAGATGTGCATTTAATAAGAAGAGATGTGCATATAGTCTAACCCTAATTGTAAATGAAAAGAATATTAAATAATTAAATTAATACAATACGTCTCATGAAATTCCAGCACGCAATTAATCGATCTCTTGTATCTTTCTCACTAGGGAATTTCTGATCAATTTTGTAGCAAGAATCATTATCATGTTTATTGAAGTTGAGAGTAAACAAGATATGGTACAATCTTTCCGTTTCAGCTATGCCTTTTCTCCTGAATATAAACCATGGGATCTGATCACATGTTCTACTCAAATCAATTTACAGATTTCATTTGATATTGGATAGACGAAAAGTGATAACCGTACAAAAAGAGTTGATTTCATTGCAATGATCATAGTCCGAACATTGCAGTGCTTTCATTTCAAGAATCAAATCATCTACCGTCTTGTTCATCTCGGCTATGCTCATCCTCTCTGTATCTCCTGCTGAAACTCCGAACAAAGTGATCTTTGGAAGGAACCGAGATGATTGCACATCTTGTCCTCTATGTTGCCTGCATGGGAAATAATTACTTCATCACAAGGGGATATTGGGATCTTTAAACTCACAAACAGATCCTCCAGTATGGTATGAAACTCTGCATTTGTTGCAGCAGCAGAAACAAACGACACCATCTAAGACATGAAATCAGGTCAGACTGATTTTCGAGCTGCTGACATGAGCTAATTTACTTAATTAGTTTGTAAGCTAACTGATTCCACTGGCAGTTTCATACAACAACAGTTGCATTTCATACCATGTGGTGCATCGGAGGATTTGTTACACAAAAGATAAAAGATAAAATCAAACAAGAATAGCCATTGTAAAACCTTGAGTTCAACAGCCTCTGCTGATTCAGCGCTCGTCTTTGTTTTTCATCAGCGTTATCCTTCGATTCCATCTCTGAAATGGAGGGACTTTCATCTTCCCCTAATTTGGAGTTGGAAATTAAGTGAGCTCTCAAAATCGAATCTTCGGTCCTGCGGCAGGAGACAACATAATCAATGTACACTCAGAGAGTTTGTGCATATGCTGATAGAGTTAGAAGAGAAGAATACAATCTCCAAACACACATAAATTTGCATTACAAATAACATCATGATAGATAGTGAATGGAAATTATCACTAGTGTCAAAGAGAATCTTGAAGAGAGAGAAATAAGTTTGGCCTCTCAACTTCAGTTGCAGTTTAAATTGCAGATCACACTGTAATCACACAATACCACATTGAATGTACTTATTGAATGTAGGAGAACAAAAACTGTATTCAGTTTCTGACCTAAATCAAGTTATGTTAGAAGAAGAGTGTAATTAACAATTCGAATGGAATATCAAGTATACTACTTATACTAAGGATGCCTTCAGCACAGAAAGACCAAGGTGAAAATTCAAACATACAGCAATTTCATTTAGGCAGTCGTAGTGATCACAATCTACGAATGAGTCTGTACTCAAGAACTGCGAAGTCAAATTAACAACACACTGAAAGAAATGTGCATTGTTTAAAAAATGGACAGCGTAACAACATCCCAAATCAGTTCCGCATGAAAGCGTGAAAAGGCTAATTGGTGGGGGTCAGCACCTTACTTTTAAAGACGGTTTGGATTAAGTTAGGGCTGTCTAACTTATGCACCTAACAATTTGATCCAACCAGCCAGATTCCAACAAGCTGCAGAAAGGGGTTATCCAGTGGTTGGCCCAAGGGTTGCCACCCCAAATATTGGTTGGCCCAAGGGGGGTTGCCATCTGGAGCATGCTTTGGTATGTAGATTACCACCCAGCATGGGACGTCCATGGACGTATAGTTTGAAGGGGGATGGATTTTTACGATATTCAACACGAATGTATGTAATGTTAATATAAGTGAGGGTCAAGACATATAAGTTTGGGTCTACCATTGACCTAAGTTATGGCTCCCTAGCTTATATGCCCAACTGATATGGAGCAAGATGTGGAGCAAGATCAGATGGCGCCGCAACCAAGGCCGTTGTTGGTCTACCGGCGCCGTCGCCAGCAAGAGGGGCCGAGGATGGCTTAGGCACTCATATGTTATTTTGGCAATACTCTTAGTATCTCTTACTATCGTGTCTTGTTGGTTTGGTCCTAATTATGGGCTTAGGGTTAATTCTTGATATTTAAGTCTGTGGCATTGAACGTTGTGTTTTATCTATTCATCATTGAAGAAATAGAAGGGAGCTTATTTGGCTATTTGGCAAACGCTTTCGCGTTTAATTGTTTGAGCGCTAACAATTGATCCGACCTTCCGGGACTCCGAGATGAACATTACTTAGGGTACTTCATGCAAGGCTTGGCCGAGGATGTTCGCTGCCAATTGCGCCTTCTTCTCCTGGCGGATTTGGAGACGACGATGAAATTGGCGAGGGATGTGGAGACGAGTCTTGTGATTATGGGGGGAAGTCTCTATTCGAGGCTCGTGAATGGATCATATGGTGGCAGCCAGTCGGTTCGACCCCCATCTTATAGCCGCGGCCCGCCCAGCTCCGGGTTCAGTCCTGCGCCGAGGGCCACGGGATCGGCATCGAGCTTCTAGGGGTCTTCTGCCCCAAGACCGATCAATCGGGGGCAGGGCGGGAGGACAAATTCCTCGAGCCAATCAGCGTCTCCCCAGCGCTTTGCCCGGATGTCTCCGCAAGAAATGTTGGAGCTCCGCGCGAAAGGATTATGCTTCCGCTGCAAGAAGATTTGGATCCCCGGGCATCAATGTCCGTCGCGACATCTTAACGTCTTGATGGCGGAGGAAGAGGAGGCGTTAGATTTTCACCGTTTTGAGTTTCATAAGGACATGGTCCAGCCAACAGAAGAGGAAGTTTTAGGACTTTGTACTCAATGGCAGGTATCACTGGGCCGCGTACCATGCGACTTGAGGGCATTCTTCGGGGGAGGTGAGTGACCGTGTTGGTTGACAGTGGGGCCAGCCATAACTTTATTACTAGTTCCTTGGTGAAGGAACTCAGCTTGGAGCCTGATGCTTCGAGTCGGTTTGGGGTACAACTGGGTGATGGACGGCACCTAGAATCGGAGGGAGTCTGCCGTGGCATCGGTTTGGAGGTGAACAATCATACACTATCCGCGGATTTCCATCTCTTCCCGTTGGGTGGTGTTGATGTCATTTTTGGAATAGCATGGCTGGCCACTTTGGGCGATGTTAAGACGAACTGGGCTAAACTGACGATGTCTTTTGATCATGATGGGAGAAGTGTGGAGTTGAGGGGCGATCCTTCGCTTTGTAGGGGTCTGATCAGCATCCGGGAGTTGGTTCAAGTCGACGACGCAGAGTTGTGCGTCTGGGTGGTTGAATGGGCGTCCCCAAGGGTGGTGAACCCAGCGTCAGGAATGATTGGGGAAGTATTGTCGCGGTTTGAGGGTGTTTTTGGTGAGCCGGAGGGACTGCCTCCTAACCGGGGCACTGAGCACCGAGTGGAGTTGGCGCCAGGGGCCGGTCCAGTATCAGTAAGGCCATATCGGTACAATCAGGTGCAGAAGGAGGAGATAGAGCGTTTGGTCTCGGATATGCTTCTGATCGGGATCATTCAACCCAGTTCTAGCCCTTTTAGCAGCCCGATGTTATTGGTCAAGAAGAAGGATGGTAGCTGGCAATTTTGTGTGGATTACCGGGAACTTAATAAAGTTATTGTGCTGAATAAATACCCGATTCCGGTGATCCAGGAGATGTTGGATGAGTTGTCTGGGGCAGTGATATTTTCAAAAATTGACCTGTGCTCCGATTATCATCAGATTCGGGTGGTGGAGCGAGACGTGCAGAAGACGGCGTTCCATACTCATAGTGGTCACTATGAGTTTCTGGTTTTGCCGTTTGGGCTGACTAACGCGCCGGCTACTTTTCAGTCTGCCATGAATGATCTCTTTCGTCCTTATCTGAGAAAATTTGTATTGGTGTTTTTTGATGATATTCTCATTTACAGGAGGACCTGGCAGCAGCATAAGGAGCACTTGGAGACGGTGCTGCGGATCTTGCAAACTAATCAGTATAAGGCCAACCAGAAGAAGTGTTCTTTTGGGTGTCTGAGGGTGGAGTATTTGGGCCATGTGATTTCATCGGCAGGAGTTGAGATGGATCCCGGGAAGGTGCGAGCAGTGGTGAAATGGCCGAGCCCTCAGAGCGTTCGTGAGGTGAGGGGATTTTTAGGTTTAATCAGATATTATCGCCGGTTCGTTCAAGGGTATGGGCAGATTGCTCGACCCTTGATGGCCTTGCTTAAAAAATCAGCCTCTGTTCCATTCTCGTGGACGGAGGCAGCCGAGAATGGATTCCGGGCGCTGAAGTCGGCCCTAACAACAGCGCCGGTTTTGGCGATGCCTGATTTCCAAAAACAATTCGTGATTGAGTGTGATGCATCCGGTACTGGGGTTGGCGATGTCCTAATGCAAGAGGGACGGCCAATCACATATTTCAGTAAGTCGCTGGCGGATAGAACCCTTACCCACTCGGCGTATGAGAGGGAGGTGATGGGGTTAGTGCTGGCAGTTCAACATTGGAGATCGTATTTGGTGGGGCGTAAATTTACTGTTCGAACTGACCACAGCAGTTCGAAGCATCTTCTGTCACAAAAGATTGTGACACCTTCCCAGCAAAATTGGGTGGCGAAGTTGCTTGGCTATGACATTATTATTGAGTACAAGCCTGGGAAGGCTAATGCGGCCGCGGATGCACTCACTCGTATGGGTGAGGAAGGAGACTTATTGGCGCTCAGCAGTACAGATTGGGGTGAGTTGGTAGATGTCATGTCCGAGCAGTCTCGTGATGGCCATATCCAGGGTATCATCGCGGATCTTCGACGGGATCCGAGCAGCCGATCGGGTTACGAGGAGGTCGGCGGCAAGCTGTTCCGTAAAGGCTGCATTGTTTTGGCCCCCGACTCGGCGTGGGTTCCAAGGTTGCTCCGGGAATTTCATGATACACCGATGGGGGTCATGCGGGATCCTTGCGTACCTATAAGAGGATCGCCGCCAGTGTGTATTGGAGGGAAATGTTTAAGGCAGTGCGTGACTATGTGAAGAAGTGTTTGGTATGTTAGAAGGCTAAGTATGAAGCATTGTCTCCTGCCGGTTTGCTGCAGCCTCTGCCGATTCCAGAGCTGATATGGGAAGATATTTCTATGGATTTCATCACTGCCTTACCCAAGTCGCAAGGGCATAGTTCGGTGTTGGTAGTGGTGGATCGCCTATCCAAGTATGGCCATTTCATAGCCATGAAAGGGACGATTACAGCGAAGTCGGCGGCTGAGGCCTTCATGCGTGAGGTGGTTCGCTTACATGGCATTCCAAGATCGATTGTAAGCGACCGGGACTCCTTGTTTGTGAGTGTGTTTTGGAGAGATCTTTTTAGCTTGTCGGGAACTCAGCTTAAATTCAGCTCAGCGTACCATCTGGAGACGGATGGTCAAGCTGAGGTGCTTAACAAGGTGTTAGAAATCTATCTATGCTGTTTTGCAAGTGAGCAACCAAGGAGGTGGGTGAATTGGCTGCCGTGGGCGGAATATTCTTACAATACAGCATTCCACATGGCAGCCAAGTTGACGCCGTTCGAAGTGGTGTATGGCCGACCACCCTCGACTCTCCGGTGGTATTTGTCAAGTGAGTGCCGCTCGACGGCGGTGGCGGAAATGCTCCAGGGTCGTGACGTGATCATTGCTCGTCTGTAGGATAATTTGGTGAGGCCGAGAGAGAGAATGGTGCAGGCCACCAACCGTCATCGCCGTGACGTGAAGTTCGAGGTCGGCGACCGGGTGTTCTTGAAGGTGCGACCTCATCGGCAGACTTCGCTGGCCGGGAAGCACCACAAATTGGCCGCCAAATTCTTTGGGCCATTCAAGGTGGTGGCTTGCATCGGGCCAGCGGCTTACAAGCTAGAACTGCCGGAGACCAGCCGCATCCATCCAGTATTTCATGTATCGCAGCTCAAGGGCGTAGTGGGCGACCATGCAGTGGAGACTACTTTGCCAGATTCCTTAGAATTGCCAGAGGTGCCGGTGTTCAAGCCGGAGGTTGTGTTGGAGACGCGGCGAGCGGTAGTTGGGGACGGCAGGGAGGAACAACTGTTGGTTCGTTGGGTTGGACAATCGGAGGAGGATGCAACATGGTTGAGCAGGAAGGAGTTCCGTCAGTAGTTTCCTTGGTTCAACCTTGGGGACAAGGTTGATTTAGAGGGTGAGGGAGTTGATGTAGAGCAAGATGTGGAGCAAGATCAGATGGCGCCGCAACCAAGGCCGTTGTTGGTCTACCGGCGCCGTCGCCAGCAAGAGGGGCCGAGGATGGCTTAGGCACTCTTATGTTATTTTTGGCAATACTCTTAGTACCTCTTACTATCGTGTCTTGTTGGTTTGGGCCTAATTATGGGCTTAGGGTTAATTCTTGATATTTAAGTATGTGACATTGAACGTTGTGTTTTATCTATTCATCATTGAGGAAATAGAAGGGAGCCTATTTGGCTATTTGACAAACGCTTTCGCGTTTGATTGTTTGAGCGCTAATACCAACAGACAAGCTCAAAGATCACCAGAAAATGCAACTTTCTCTGAAGAGAGACATGTCATCTAATAAATTCATTTCTCAAGGAGGGAATACTAGCTTTATCCCCTCACAAGATAAAATATAACATACATAAATTTCATTCCAATAGATGAAAAATCTTTGCGTTGTCTTTTTTTAACATGTAAAATTACTTGAGAAAAAAAAAGTGAAATAGATTTATTTAGCTCCAAGTTTTCCTTCAAAGGGAAAGAAGAATACAGCAGCCAGCAAGAAAACAGTAAAGTAAAAAAGAATATAAGGAAATACTTCCTCTCAAATGAGTCGATCATATACGGAAATTTGGGTTGAATTCCAATGGCTTTACGCAACCATCTATTCCCAAGAACAATTTTGTCAACAGCATGTAGAAGCTGAATCTCAGCAGCTTTGGATATGACACTCAAAGGAGTACTAGGATGACCCATCTCACCTATAAAAAAGCAGCAGAAAGGAACAACCATTAATATAATCATGCAGAGGAAATAAAATATCCATGGTCACTTGATCATGACATCTTCTTTACATCCTGAAGCTTTAAATTCTTGATTGGAGGAATTCTCTTTTAGTTCAATAAGATACCAAAGAACTACCTGCTGAGAGTGCGACCAACAAATTTTAACTCTAAAGAAAAGCTTGCCCTTTGAACTATATTACACAGATATTTGAACTCCGAATGCTAAATGATCTCATTTCTCACAATTTAGCATTGCAATATCTTGCAGCAGATGAGCAACTCTAGGCAAATGGATTTATACCTCTCGAGGATCCATGCTTTCTCCCATCTCTTCGACAACTTCAGCTGGCATATTGTCACCAAATACATCTCGCCGGCGTAGAAAATTCCTTTTAAAAATTAATCTTCGGAAATGTAAATCTGCAGATTCTTCAAGAATGTGATCTAGCGTGCTTTTGTCAAAATAGTAAGGAGTGTACCTGACAGAGATAATAGCCATGAGTTTCAGAACGTGAGAAACTCTCACTCACAAAGAAATGTAGAAGAAACAAATAGCTCCAACTTTTCTAAAGTATATTCAAAATCAATTAAATAACCAGATGTAACAAAAGTTTTAACTTATCTTAATGTAGTAGAATTAGGGAATATTTTAAATATTAATTGTGTTACGAACATCTGGTTTATATCAAAAATTATGAACTTCGGGTGAAAGAGAAGAGCATGTGACCTCAAATGAATTTCACTTCACTTGATAAACTAGAAAATAATGATGAAATGAAAGATAAACATAATGGTATTTACGAATAAGAGAACCACTAAGCACTAGAATCCAGAGAAATTCACCAGAGCATAAGAAACTGGTAGCACTACTTTCCTACCAAAATAAGAGTCAGATAAAAAACTTTCAATAAGAGTACACCACTGACCACTTGATGCCATCCATAGTTGTTATAGCAATATCATATTTCGCGCACTAAAAAACCGGGACACCCTCCACTTTGTTTGTGCCATCAATGTGGGGCAAGGTCTTCAGAAGCTTGTTGGCTTCTTTGACCTGAAAGCAGCAGTCGTGGGATAAAATTTCAGGTACTCTGTCAATACAAAACATGAATATAACAGCAATTCACATAGGATGTATATAAAACCAGATAATCACACTCAATACCTTTCAGATAGAAAAGGGATATCAAAATGAGTTGAGACCGCCATTAAACCGGTGCTGGAACGGTCACACATGCTAAAAACTGGGCCCACAAAAGCCGTTCCCCCGCCTTTACCGGTCGGAAGTCCAACCGCGAATGGGATACGGCGAACTTTTTCTGAAGATGAGGGAGTTCTGGAGTCAGGGCGAGCTGAATCGGACGAGGAAGTGAGTGAGAGCAGAGTGAGGTGGGATATCGAGGAATGTGAGGCTTGAGGAGTGAGGAAAGATGATACGCCGGTGGAAGCTACGCGGAGGAAGTGCGACAGATGCGGTGGCGGGCGGTGGTGGCGGTCGCGATTATCAGCCATCAGGTGAGGACTAAATTGAAAATTCGAGTAAAATTCATTCTGCGTGGATTTATATACACACACAGTTAGTAACTCCCACTGTTCGTTGAAACTGATTTTGGTTGTAACTGTAAACGCTCCACTTCTCTATTCTCAAAATGTAAGTGCTTGTGTAAATTAAATTAAACCCTTATAAAATTTACAAAAGTGTTTGTGTAAATTAAATTATAGTAAAAGAATTAGAAAAAAAACTCTTGTTTGGTTTAATTAAAGCAAGACACAGGTGTTTGTGTAAATTAAATTATTAAAGAACTAGGAAAAAAAGTTTTGTTTGGTTTAATTAAAGCAAAGATTGGGTGTAATTCATGATAATGGGAGTATTGAATTACTTTGAACCATTTATATTTAAATTAAAAAATAAAATATTTTTAAAGAATGATTAATTTAATATACTAACAAAATAACATAACTTATACTTCATCTGTCCCACTCAAAGAATTGTTTTTCTTCTTGCACCTGAATTAATGAGTATTACTATTATTTAATGTGTATTGAGTAATTGTATTAGTGTCTTATGTGTAAAAAAAAGAATTGATATTAGGTGCACCCGTGTGCAAGTGTGCACCCATATGTGTGTAACTTTTTTATTCTATTTTGTATAGTATACTTGTTTCTTAATAATTGTATACTTTTTCACACTAAGTTTTTCATTAAAAAAAAACTAGCATCCATATGTGTATAATTTTTTATTCAATAGTGTATACATATTTTTTTATAATTACATATTTTTTACACTCAATATTTCATTAAAAAAAACTAATAATTATATTGTATACATTTTTTTCATAATTGTATATGTTTTTATTTATATTTGTATACGTGTTTTAAAGTGGGTGCATCCTAAGATATGGTGCATTCGGGTGCACAGTATAATTAGCCAAAAGAAAGACTCTTTGGATGGGACACCCAAAATTAAAAAAAAAACTCTTTGAGTGGGACAGATGAAGTATTCTATTTATAAATGTGTTAGGTATATAAGACTCTTTTTGTTGGCCATAGAGATGTAACCAAACCAAGCTATTCGTGAGCTATTCGAGTCTCGATTCGATAAAATATTCGTTCGAATTCGCTTGTCAAGTTAAACGAGTCGAGTCGAGCCCAAATATCAAGCTCGAATAACTTATCGAGCTGGACTCAAGTTTGCAAGTATTTGGTTCGAAATTTCACAAATCTGTTCGTTAATGAGCTCGCGAGGAACATGTTCGTTAAGAGGCTCGCATCCATGTTAAACCCTTATATAAATGAGCCTTAGCAAACCTAAACTCAAGCTCTAATGAACTCGAGTCTGAACTCAAATTCGATCTTAAGCCTAATTTTTAGTATGAAACTTTTATCGAGCCGAACTCGAACTGTTCGCGAACTTATCATTTTTCAAATGAGTCTAGCTCGAGCCTATATATATTATTTTTCGAATCGAGCTCGAGTCGAACCAAGTAAATTATAAACGAGTCGAACTCGAGCCTGATGATATTCAACTTTATTCGGCTCGATTACATTCCTAGTCAACCCGACCGCTGTCAATCTTAGTTTTTGTTCTATCTCTTCATCATCATCTCTCCCCTCATCTCTCAATATTCAACACATTCTCTCTTTAGTGTGGTTTCCTTCTTCAAAAATTAGTTATTACAATTTATACGCAAATTCATTAGTTTAATGGAGTAAAATATTGTGCATGCACTTGTTCAATAAAATTTATACATTTAAGTATAAATACGAGTTAAAATCAATATTTTCTTCAATATAATTTTTCATTACGAGAATAATGAAATCATTCATCAATTACAACTAAATTAATCTTGGAACATCCCAATTAGTTATTAATAAAATATTGTACATTTGTTTAATAAAATTTATACACTTTATATTTTAAAAATAGTTTAATTGCGTAAAAAGTCTCCACATTTGATTTCATTGCAAATTAGTCTACTAAACCTTTGAAATTTGGCAAATAAGTATATCACATTTGCAAGGGATTGCAAATTAAGCCACCGGTCAAATTTTGACCAATTTTAACTGCCCAAATCCTACATGGAAAATAAAAATTAAAAAAAATAAAAATATTTTTCCTGCAACCTATCTCTCCAAATTTTCCTTCTGACAAACATAACTATGAAGAAGGAGGGTCGCGAGGATGATTTGTTCTCACTCCACTGCTAATTTCACTTACAATATTCATCAACACTTTCTTTAAAATTTCTACACTGATCTAATTCACCAACACTTACAATAGAGAACATAGTGGGACGCTGCACCAGCGCGCGACGGAGATGGGTGGATTCGATCCGACAAATCTAAAGCGGCAACGACGGAGCACGTAAGTGATAGCGCGACGGGCTCCGGACGTCTTGGCTTTCGCGATTGGACTGAGACAAGATGGGCCAGCTACTGAACTTGGTTTCAATTTTAGTTAAATTAATTTAGAGCAAGTGTACTCTATCGTGTGTAGCACGTAAGCGACCAAGTGCAAAATTTATAATATGGAACCCAAGGACGAAAGTAGGTAGCCGTGTTTGAGAAATACTTTACTCTAATAGGACGAATCAATAAAGGAGATGTTGATTAATACTAAAAACTAACTAATAAAGCAAGTAAAGATAGAACATGTACAAATGTGATGGAAAATTGATGAAGGTGAACAATCTAAGAAGTGTGTAAGGCAAGCAACATTCATGGTAAGGTATATATAGACTCACACGCACACATGTATTGATGGTTTTCATATTATGATATTAATGGAATCACGTTTATACCCCTAATCCCTATGGCCAAGGCAATTAGGTTCTCAACTCTTTTACAAGTTTAAATCTCCTATGATTGTCTCTTACTCTCAATTCCTTAAGGTATTATGATCATAAGTTTGGTTTCCCTCACTAGTTCATCACTAATGTCCTATCATGAGGTTATAAGTACTTGAAGTGTATGGCTTACCTCTCCTCATACTAACTAAGTTATCCCATGCAATCAATGATTCAATTAAATCACTAAGCATAATATTGGAATGGTCATCCTAATACTATGAATAGAGAATTTAACCACACAAATCATACATAAAATGAGAATAAGCATTCATGATAGAAAATATTCATAACAATTATTTCATCAAACATGTGGTGTGCAAAATCTACATAATTTTTAACCAATCACATTGATAGCTTCATGAGGACTAGTCACTACATATCATTACAAATTCAATATAATCCAAGGTTTGCTCCAATTGAGCCACATAATGAAGAAAATAACAAAATAAAGGTAAGTTGGCTCCCCTTTGATGGTGAACTTCCTCCTCCTTGATCATGCCATAATCTTCAACCAATGATGAATTCCTCTTCTTAGATTGGTGGATGGATGGATTTATGGATGGATTTGAGAAGATCAAGTGGAATGGATGGATGAAGTGAAGGGTGAAAGAGATGGAGATGAATGTGTGTGATTTAGGTGTCTAGTGTGTGTGGAAATTGATCCCCAAATGATTCCTCTCGTAATTTGTGGTCAAAACATGTATTTATACCCCCTGAGAATTTTCTAGAAGCTTCTTGAATTTTTCCAAATTTTTTAAGGTGCAGCTCGACTCGAGTTTCAAGTCGAGTTAGACCTTACAACTCGAGTAAGCTCTCTGGACAATTTTAGGACCCAACTAGACTCGAGTTGGGTCAATTCAGCCTGTTTCTTGCTCGTTTCAATTTCGAATTGAGATCTATTTTTTCTCACATCTTCCTTATCGCGTCTAAAATATATTTTTACCTAAAAATCATACAAATTACACCAAGATACCAATTCTCTAAATATTTATGAATATTGCACATTTATGGCACTTATTCATTAAAATCACACATTTATCATTTCAAAGCACAAATCTCCATATATTCATATAACACCACCAAATGATGTACCAAATGGATAAAAACACATAAAAATACATAATAAAAAGATACTAAAATTTAGGTGAAAATGACACCGATCAGGTACCCACGGTGGTGGCGGTTGACGGCATTGAACTCCTTCATGTGGTGACCAGCGAGTCTTCTCCGGCTGGAAGAGGCTTCGACCTTCATTGGGTGGACAGTTGTCGAGACTTTTGGCAGAGAGTCTTTTCCGATTGGATCTCAATTTTGGGAGTAAGGGTTTTTAATTTCTTGAATAGAAATACAACGTAGTAATCGGTGATTGGTGGCATCTCAAATTCCGATAGTATTGGACAGCGGCGCGATGTGAAGCTACAAAAGATTTCTGAAAAAATTATGCGCCATCGTTCCCTCGAGAAAATGGAGGAGTTCTTAATTTTGAGTGAAATGATTTTCAATTTCTTGGATAAACAGAGGTGGAAACTGATTCCTTTAATTGAGATTTGATAATTCTCATGTGAATTGGCTTTATTTTATTTTATTTTTTCTATGGAATTGATTAAGCGAGCAGTCAATAGAAATTTAAGAGGATGAAAATTTGAGATAGGAAATTTGGAGAGGAAAGGGTTTGCAGGATTTTTTTTTATTTTATTTTCCACCTTGGATTTGGGCAATCAAATTTGGTCAAAATATGACCCATGGCTTGATTTGCAATCCCTTGCAAAGGTGATATATACTTATTTTCTAAATTTCAAAGGTTTAGACTAATTTGCAATTGAAGTAAAGGTGGAGACTTTTTACGTAATTAACCCTTTAAAAATTATACACAAACATAAATATAGATTTATAAATAATACATTTAAAAATAAAAAGTAATATATTTATTTAATATAAATAATATACTAATAAATTAAAATAATACAATATGTAAAATTCAAAAATTTATCTCATGCTCTATTATTAAAACTATACAAACAAAGTGGTATCAGAGCGGGTTGTTGCTCTGTGCCTTGTGGTGAATATGGAAACTAATACTAATAGAATAGTGAATCTCAATGGTTCTAATATCATGTGTGGAAAGGCAAGATTGAGGATCTTCTCTATGTGAAAGATTATTATTTGCTTGTATTTGAAACTAAAAAGCCTGATGATAAAACAGATGATCAGTGGAATATATTACATCGTCAAGTATGTGGTTACATTAGGCAGTGGGTGGATGATAATGTATTGAACCATGTTAGTGGAGAAACACATGCATGAACATTGTGAAAAAAGTTGGAGGAACTGTATGCTAGAAAAACTGAGAACAACAAGTTATTTCTAATCAAGCTGTTGATGAATCTGAAATTCAAAGATAGCACTCCTATGATGAATCACTTGAATTCATTTCAGGGCATTATTAATCAATTGTCGGAAATGAATATCAAGTTTGAGGATGAAGTACATGGCTTATGGCAGTGGCGGACGCAGGATTTCCGTCGAGGGGGGCCCAATTTTTCTCATACAATAGTTCTTGTTTTTTGTTCTACAAATTTTAAGAAGAATTATTTTATTTACCAACTTTTATTAACATTTTTCTAAAGATGTTTTAGTATTTTTAATTGTTTTATGTAAGAGTAACAATTTTGAAACTAAAGTCATTAAAATTATTAAATAAATATGTTATTTAGAGGAAAAATAAATAAATAAAAGAAATAGAAGAGGGGAAAAAAATAACAGTGCTGCATGAAACGAACACGGAACCTTTAAAACTAAAACATCCTCACTTCATCACTTGAACACAAAGATATTTTAAGAAAATTTCTATATATATACTAGTATTTTTTTAGAAGTTCAGGGGGGCCCAGTGCCCCCCCTAACCCCTTAGTAAGTCCGCTTCTGGCTTATGGTTTCTTGGTACATTGTCGGATTCATGGGAGATATTTAGGACATCTTTGTCTAATTCAGCCCCCAATGGTACCATTACAATGGATTTGATTAAGGGCAGCGTTTTGAATGAAGAAACGAGGAGAAAATCGTAGAGCCCTTTACAGCAATCAGAGATTTTGGTTACAGAGAAGATGTGGAGAAGTAATAGTAAAGGTCCAACAGGCAAGCAAAAAGGAAAGAGGAGTAAATCCAACAGACACAGTAAGGTTGAGTGTTGGAATTGTAAAACTCTAGGACACATAGCAAGGTATTGCAGAAAATCCAAGCAAGATGACAAGAAAGAAAATGGAAAAGAAAGGAAGAATGATGAAACGAAAGATAATGATCGAGTGTCTGCTGCAACAGGTGATTTTCTTATCTTTCGTGATTATGAAGTTATCAATCTTGCATATCGTGAAAGCAATTGGGTGGTTGATAGTGGGGCTTCCATACATACATCTCGCAGAGAGATGTTCACATCCTACATGTTAGGTGACTATGGAAATGTTAGGATGGGTGATGATGGCTTAGCTAAAACCATTGGCGTTGGAGATGTATGTTTGCGGACTAGTAATGGTGCTACACTAATTTTGAGAAATGTGAAGCACGTGTCTGATCTTCGGTTGAACTTGATATCTGTTGGGAGACTTGATGATGAAGGTTTCTGCAGTGTGTTCTTCGATGGTCAGTGGAAGCTTACATGAGATTCTTTAGTTGTTGCTAGAGGTCAAAAACATTCCTCGTTGTACTTGATGCAAGCAAAGCTACTTGATGGCTCTCTTAATGCAGTTAAGAATGAGGGGATAGTTGAGTTGTGGCACAGCAAACTCAGTCATATCAGTGAAAAGGGATTGAAGATTTTAGAGAAGAGAAATCTCATTCCAGACATGAAGAATGTATCTTTAAAGAAATGTTCTCATTGTTATGCGGGAAAGCAAACTCGAGTTGCTTTCAAGACCTCAACTTCTTTCAGAGCATCAGGTATACTCGATTTAATTTATTCTGATGTTTGTGGTCCTATGAAAATAATAACTCTTGGTGGTGCTTTATAATTTTTTACTTTTATAGATGATCACTCAAGAAAGACCTGGATCTACACATTGAAGACAAAAGATCAGGTGTTTGATGTATTCAAGCAGTTTCATGCCTTAGTTGAGAGACAGACTGGGAAGAAGTTGAAATGCATCAGGTCAGATAATGGAGGGGAATACATTGGTCCTTTTGATGAGTATTGCAGAGAGCAAGGTATCCGACATCAAAAGACTCCTCTAAAGACTCCTCAGTTGAATGGGCTTGCAGAAAGGATGAACAGAATATTGATCGAGAGAGTAAAATGTCTGCTATCTGAAGCAGGATTGTCTTCATCATTCTGGGGTGAGGCTCTGAGTACTGTTGTACATGTTTTAAATCTTACTCCGTGTATTCATTTAGACTTTGATGTTCCAGATAGAGTTTGGTTGGGAAAAGATATTTCCTATAATCATTTATGGGGTTTTGGATGTAAGGCATCTATGCATATTCCCAAAGATGAGAGGTCAAAGTTGGATATAAAGACTCGACAGTGTGTGTTTCTTGGTTATGGCAAAGATGAGTTTGGTTACAAACTTTATAATCCCGTGGAGAAGAAGCTTGTCAAAAGTTGAGATGTTGTGTTTGTTGAGGATCAAACCATAAGAGATATTGAGAAGACTGATAACTCAATTTCTACACCTAGTGATGACTTGATTGACTCGAAAATTATTCCTCACGATCAAGGTCAAGTAGAAGTTGAAGAAGAGAATCAGGATCAGCCTGATTTTGGTAATGATGAGCATGTCGATCATCCTTTGCATGATGAAGAGGATATCGATCAACTGCAACCACCTGATATTCCAGAACAGGAGGCTCAAGAACTACCTAGAAGAAGTAGTAGAGCTCATGTACCTTCTAGAATGTATCCTCCTGATCAGTATGTGCTCTTGACCAACGGGGGAGAGCCGGAATGCTATGGAGAAGCAGTTCGTAGAGAACACAGGAATGAATGGTTGGAAGGAATGCAAGATGAGATGAAGTCTTTGCATGAAAATGACACATTTGATCTGGTGAAACTACCAAATGGGAAGCATGCTTTGAAGAACAAGTGGGTGTACAGGATAAAACAAGATGAGCACACCTCAAAGCTACGATTCAAAGCTAGATTGGTTGTTAAAGGTTTCAGCCAGAAAGAGAGAGTTGATTTTGAAGAAATTTTCTCTCCGGTTGTCAAAATGTCTTCAATCCGTTTGGCAGCTAGTCTTGACTTGGAGATTGAGCAGATGGATGTCAAAACTATTTTTCTTCATGGTGAGCTAGATAAAGAGATTTACATGGTACAATCTGAAGGTTTCAAGGTGAAGGAAAAAGAAGATCATGTATGCAAACTAAAGAAAAGTCTCTACGGTTTGAAGCAAGCGCCTAGATTGTGGTATCAAAAATTTGAGTCAGTTATGGGGGAGTAAGGCTACCAGAAGACTATTTCTTATCATTGTGTGTTTGTTCATAAGTTTTCGAATGATGATTTTATTATATTATTGCTATATGTTGATGATATATTGATTGTTGGCAGGAATGTTTCAAGAATTGATAAGTTGAAGAAACAGTTAAGCAAATCCTTTGCCATGAAGGATTTGGGGCCAGCAAAGAAAATTCTTGGTATTAACATCACCCGAGATAGAGCAAACAAGAAGTTGCACTTGTCACATGGGAAGTATATTGAGAAAGTGCTTGAGAAATTCAATATGAGCAAAGCTAAAGTGGTTAGTTCTCCTATTGTCACTCCTTTTAAGTTTGGTGCTCATCATAGTCCTTCAACCGATGAAGAGAAAAAAGCAATGAAAAGAGTCCCATATGCTTTAGCTGTAGGAAGCTTGATGTATGCAATGGTGTGTACGAGGCAAGACATAGCTCATGCAGTTGGTGTTGTTAGCCGTTATTTGTCTAATATGGGAAAGGAGCATTGGAATGCTGTGAAGTGGATATTGAGATATCTACGAGATAAGTCTAGTTTGAGACTCACCTTAGGAGGTGGGAAGCCCGAGTTAGTTGGCTATACCGATTCAGATATGGGATCTGATGTGGACACCAGAAAGTCAAATTCTGCTTACCTAATGACATTTGCAGGTGGCGCTCTGTCATGGCAATCAAGATTACAAAAGTTTGGTGCACTCTCCACAACAGAATCAGAGTACATCACTGCAACGGAAGCATGCAAAGAGGTGTTATGGTTCAAAAAGTTTATGGAGGAGATTGAACTGAAGCAACAGAGGTATGTAGTATTTTGTGATAGTGAGAGTGTTATCCATCTCAGCAAGAATGCTGCATTTCATTCAAGATCGAAGCATATTCATGTGAGATATCATTGGATGAGGGATGTCATCAATGATTTGCTTAAGCTTGAAAAGATTCATACGAATGATAATGGTGCTGACATGATGACGAATGCATTGCCTAGAGAAAAGCTCGAGGTATGTCGTGTGATAGTCGAAATGGCTAGTCTCTCCACATAATCGGAAAGGGGGAGATTTGTTGGGTTGGGTTTCCAAATATGTGAAGAGCCCAATAGCCAACAAGGTTAGTAAAGTCCAAGTAGGCCCGATAATTGGTTTTATCTTGTCTCGGAAGTCATTAAGGGAAGGGAGAAGAAAAAGAGAGTAAAAATAAAATTCACCTTCTGAGAGAGATCCAGCGCAGTGATATTTCAAAGGCAGTAGTCGGAGTTTCAACCGTCGGATCGAGCTGAATTTTTTTCCGCATGTTTGGAACTCGTGTACGTACATTCTGAATGGTGAAGATCATGTTTGGAGCACTGTGTTGACAGGAATAGGCCGAAAATAGAAGCAGGTTTTTGGGCGATTCTGTTCTGCGCAGTCGAGGGGAAAGAGCCGTTCTCACAAACTAACCGTTGGATCAAGCAGTAATTTGGAAATCACATTCAGGACTTATAGAGGTTGATTCTGGATGGTGGAGATTGGATTCTGAGGTTCCTATAGTTGCAAACTCCGAACATCAGTTGGTGTAGTTTGGTGAGGTCTTTCTAATCTCGTTGTTTGTTATCAAGTATTGAGTGTCTTGATACGTTTGTGATAGAGTATCTGTAGTGACAGATTGTAACTCTTGAATTTTTGTTTCACAGTGAAGTTTTTGATGGGCTTCGGTCTCGTGGTTTTTTATCTTCTCACATTGAGGAGGTTTTCCATGTTAAATTGCGTGTATTGTGCGTTGTCAATTGCTTGCTTTATCGTGCATCATATTATTAGGATTGTTTCCTGCTAGATTCAAACAAGAGAGGGATAATTGATCATTCCGCTACGTAGATGAATAATTTATTATTTAATTATTCGTGTGTTTATCCCAACATAGTGGTTAGTTGTATTAGAGGTGATATGTGGGCCCATGAGAATCGATTAATTATTTTGTGTGGGTCCCATGTATTAAAAAGAAAATGTGTCAACTTTAGTGGGACAAACCAAAAAGGAAAGTGTATCAACTTTTATGGGATAGAGAGAATAATTTTATTAACTTTTTTAGTAATAAAATATTTTTGGGGAACACTTGAATGAATCTGCTCTCACATGAGAGTGTTTTTCATCGTCTTAAATAATTATCACTTTGGATTTAAAATATTATAATTTTTTATTTGTACTACTGATTGTTTATGAGTAATTTACTGCGCCACTATCATTTTCATTAATTTAAATATCATTTTTAATTAGAATGAATATTATCACTTCTTATCTGTCTTTCGAAAAATTTTCATCTCACACAAATGTTTGCCAATATGATATGTGTAAAAAATTACTCCCTCCGTCCCATATTTGTCTTCACAGTTATTGTAGACACGGAATTTAAGAAAAGTATCTTTTTGATCAACTTTATTGACTTTTGAAATGTATTGTGGTATTTTTAAGTAATTAATAAATTATAAAGTATGTTATGTGTGTTAGGTGAAGTGATATTTTTGAAATTAAGGTAACTTTTGAGGTTGTTAGTTAATGTGAAGTTTTCTTTTTTAGGTGGTGAAGATAAATGTGAGACGGACGAAAACGGAAAGTGTGAAGATAAATGTGGGACGGAGGGAGTAGATGATATATAGATTAATGTTTATACTTTTGAAATGTTAGTTTATTTTCGAAAAATACTTTTGTGTGATCGTCTTACAAAAAGACTTCATTTAAGACGGATAAAAGGTAATAACATTTTAATAAAAAATCATGCTCAGTAAGTCAGTGGCACTGATATAACAAGTTACAAAATAAATAAAACGTTAACATTTTTAATGAAAAATTATACTCATTTACTATTTAATAAATAATTTTAATTATTTGAAAAGATGTAAAAGCGGATTCACGTGAAAATATCAAACGTAAATATTCCCTCTCTTTTACAAGAGGTTGAACCATATTATGGTATACCCAAATGAAAGAAAGAAAAAAAAAATGAACGAAATGGGGGATTAATTTTCCATTCTATGCAAATTATCTAATTTTTTAATTCCAAAATGATTTATCTATTTTCCAGAAAACAACTGGCGGGAAATTAAAAAAAGCATCTCCCATTTCCCGCCGCCCAGACAGAGTGAGAACTTGGCGGGAGACAAACATACAATATTTTAATGAGCCGGCGTTGAAATGACTTGAATAAAACTAATGAACTTAATGATATAATGATTTAATTATAAGAAATTAATACTCGATTAGTTTCGGGTATTTTTAAATTTTAAGCATAGGAATGCGCCAAAATCAACAAAGTTTATCTACTTGGTCAGGGTATTTTTGTTAATCAAGTAAAACAAATGTAAACAAAGTTGAAAGGATAATGTTTAAAAGGCTAAAACTTGCACATGGAATGTACCGTATCCCTAAATCCCTCTTTTTTTTTTTAGTTTTGGAATAATCTTTAATATAAAAATGTGTATCTTTTATTTAAAAAAAAATTAATTATTTTAATTAAACATTTATACTATTTAAAATTTAATATATCTTTTGAATAAAAAATTATATCCTTATTAAATATAGTATATATACTCTTTGGTAAATTATATTGTGCACCCGGGTGCACCCATATGTAAATATAAATAAAAAAATATACAATTATGAATAAAAATGTATATAATTTAATTATTATTTTTTAATAAAAAATTGAGTGTAAAAAATTACTATACAATTATTAAAAAATATGTATACACCATTGAATAAAAAGTTATACACATATGAATTCTAGTTTTTTTTAATGAAAACTTAGTGTGAAAAAAATATACAATTATTAAGAAACACGTATACAAAATATAATAACATGTATACAAAATAGAATAAAAAGTTATACACATATGGGTGCACCCTTGCACCCGGGTGCACCTAATATCAACTCTTACTCTTTTAGAACAAAAATGTTGTACCCCTTACACGCCTTGTATCTCGGGTGGACAAGATGTGCAGGGTACAACATTTTATTCTAAAGGATATACATTCAATTTATTAAGAGTGTAATTTTTTTTATTAAAAAGATCGGTTGAAATATGAATAAATGTTTCATTAAAAATTTTTTTTTTTTCAGGAAATAAAGAGTATATGTTCATATACTAAATGGTACTCCGTATTTCATTTAATACTAAAGGGTATAACTCTTGAAAAATGCGAGATTTGGGGTACCGTATCCCAGAGATACGCAAGTTTTAGCCTAAAAATTTTTACTTTTATCCATCTCATATAAATCATTACGTGTGTCACACGAGTTTTTGCCAATTATTTTTTACTTTAGCTTTAAATGTTATATACTTCTATAAATGTTTACGTTTGCTTTTTGCACGTGATTAAATAATATAATATTTTGAGGTGAGAAAAATAATATTTTAATGTGTGGTGGATAATATTAGTGTAGTGTTGTGGTTTTAAATATTTTGTGTGGATCCCATTTACTATAAATGGAAATATAAACTTTTTTGTGTGACATCCAAACTAGCGGCTCGGATTCTCTGTGTCGTTTTAGTACATCATCTCATGAGCCACACCGTGAGATGAATGATACATAAGAGAGAGAAACTATACCCTAAAACTAAAAATGTATAGGCAATGATTGGATTTATTTCACCTCTTACGTGTCAATTACTTAACATGTAACACAATTAATGATGCATGATAATGGCGCAGAAGATCTGGTATGCCAAAATTGAAATGCATAAATATTTCTTGGGACAAAAGGAGTATCTAATATTATTTAAAGTTTAAACATTTATTATATATTATTATCCTTTAATCTTTATGTCATATTTTTATTTTTTAAATAATTTTATATCTTGAGAGTTTTTAAAAATTTAATTATAATTTATAATTTTATTATAATATAACATTATTTTGCGTTAGTTGATTTATTTATGATTTTTATATATAATTTAGATATTTTATCATTTTTATTTTATTGAGGTGATATTTAAATCTAATATAATTGGTTGAAAATTGTCACATGTCAGCCACGTGAATATCAAAATGTGTATGAATTACTATTTGATTAAAGGCAAATTATCTGTTATATTTATTTTCAGAAATTTATACACTTATAAATGAAAAGTATACACTAATAAATATATATATATACTTTGTTAGCGAATCTCTATTAGTTTTTTTAATGAAAAAACAAATGTAAAAAAAATACTATAAATTATTAAAAACATATATACAATATTAAATAAAAATTTATACATATATGAATGCATCGTGTGTACTCAAATGCATAAGATATCAACTTTTGATTGAAAAGATTAATTATTTTGAGACTAAGATTGGATTCGAGACAAAACCAATTGCAATGACAAAAATTTATTTATAAACACAAAAGAGATATTACAATGATAATTAAAGATTGATCAAACTTGAGAAATATGAAAAACTATTTATCATTTGATTTCTCTCTTGAGTTGACTTATTTGATCTTCAACTTTTTGAGTCGGATCTTCAAATGAAGCTTGTTTGAGCTCAGGCTGGAGGATTTGTAAAGTTTATCTGCAGACTTTGAGCCTTTTTTAGGATCGAATGTTAACTTGAGATCTACTTGCGAAGAAGATCGTTGAATTTGATTGAACGTTGTTGACTTTACTAAAATACCGGAAGAAACGTCGATCCTGAAGGATTCGACACATTGATTTCAGATCGGACATCGTTTCTAAATTGGTCCTCGTTGAAGAATTCACATCATTTCGTGATGATTGATCTTCGTTGAAGAACTTGAAGAACGGTTCAAACAGTTTAAGATCGGCCGTTGTCTTTGGATTGATCCTCGTTTAAGAACTGACGTTGTTTTTGGATTTATCCTCGTCGAAGAACTTGAAAGTCATTTTTAGATTGATCTTCATTGAATAACTGTTTAAATAGCTCTAAAGTATCGTAGAAGGACTTGAACTCTGGAGTCCCTGGTCTCTTCAGAATTTGAAGAAGGGTTCAAAGAGCTTTGAAGTCTCCGATCTTCGTAGAGAACGCTAACGATTAACCCTGCAGGATTTCCTGAATTTGATTTGTGGCTTGTTTTCATTTGAAAATTTGGCCTATTTTAAATGTGAATTTGTAATCAATACAAACAAGGGATTGTTTGGTACGAATTTCTCAATCGAAATGATAATGGGTATTACTAATGAGTTAATGACAATGAGAATGAAGGGTGATGAGTAATTATTGAATCAATGAAAATGATTAAGAAATTTTAATTAACATCAACAATTTAAATTAATATATATTTATTCCATTATCCCCTAGATCCCTACCACTACCCCCAATAAAGATGAGTATATTTTGAACCCGTTGGATTGAGGAGTATTTTCTGCTATGGTTCGAGTCTCAAATCTTTAATTTTCGTTATCCAAATGCTGTACAATGTAATCCCAAAAGAAAATAACCTAAAAATTGATTTTTTTTTAATATTTGAAATAAATTATAATAAAAAATATATTGATCCAAAAGAGGGAAAATGAAATGCGGTCCAGCTGGCTAGGAAAAAGAGCGGACTCCAAACAGAAATTCAAATGCGTCTAATAATTTTTATACGAGCCATGCATGACCCGGTCAACCGGTGAATAATTGCAAGAAACAGTAACACTTTCGTACGAGTGGGTCTTCCCTCTCACTGCAATTTGGCAGTAGCCGGTCGTTTCCCAATTATCCATTATAGTGGCAGTTAGTTATTAGTAATTCATTTAATTTGATGCTCTCTCTCTCTCTCTCTCCTCTCTCACACATCGCATCACGCTCTCTTTCCCTCTCTAGAATCCAATTCAACTCTCACACTTCCATTCCACAGCAAATATCTCCCAGATCCCTGCCATTTTTGAATTCTGGTTCATTCTCTCCTGTTGATTGTCTTCTGCTCGAGATATTGTTCTGCCTATTGCATTTTCTGAAGAGGTATGATTCTCTACTGCTCGCACTGTGATTCTTACTGCATTCTGCTTGAGAATTTTGGTTTTTATATTTGTCTACTGTGTGTGTTTCTTTTAACGGCAATCTGAAATTCAGGAAATGATTATGGTATACGTGTTTTAAGAAAAAAGATGCTGAGTTAATTTGAGCATAATAGTGACCTAGGTAACAACCAAATCCTATGTACGTTTGCAATTTGGTATGTGTGAGGAAGTATTTTCTGAATTTCATGATGCTGAAGCTGCTATTCTGGTGCTGTACTGCTCTGATTAATGTGTGGTTCAGTTAATTGGATCGAATTGGACCCGTGAATTACATAAAATTAGTGCATTATATTTATAACTACGAATTCTCCATGTTTTTCTCACTTATTAATCAATTGCCAAAATGTATTTTTGTTTTTTAATTTTTTAATGTTTCTCCTGATGACTTATGTCCTTTCTGTACATATTGAAATATTTTCCTCCTGAATATTGTTTCTGATCTTAAATTTTTTTGGGTGCAGTTAAGATCTACACAGTTACCAAAAGGCTGCTCTTCCTCCAGGACGCAATGAAGATTAGTTGATTCTGGAAATTCAACTTCAAAAACGCTCTATCAAAGGTTTTCCCACTATTACCATCTAGGTTTTGTGATCAGCATAAGTCATAAAGTTAATTTTGTATCTGTATGGACATTATTGGCGTAATGTGAATATGGGCTTTTAGTTGCTAGTCTTAATATCTTGATTTCAGTATAAGCCCTCGCATATATGTAGAGCAGTATTACTTGTCAAGGAATTAACGACTGTGTTGTTTCTTTGATGTTAGTTACATCTACTAAAAGGGGATGCTGGAGGCAGAATCTTGCCCTTCGCGGGTCCTATCGCCGTTCCGTGAGGAAAGTGGTGATGAAGAGCTGTCGGTTCTTCCGAGGCATACCAAGGTTATTGTGACTGGAAATAACAGAACGAAGAGTGTGTTGGTGGGGCTGCAGGGCATTGTTAAGAAGGCGGTTGGGCTTGGTGGTTGGCATTGGCTGGTATAATTTCACCATCACACATTAATATGGTCCCATTTCAGTTTATTTCATCCTATTATTTTCTTCCACAATGTAGTATCAGTTTGGAACTTGGCAACAGCCAACAGTAATCCTCTTTTGGGTTAATAAAATGAAAGGAGAGTAGTTTCGTATGAAGTAGTGGTGAATATAAACAATATTGGGGTCATGACATTGATAGATTTTGGGAATTCTTGATGTCACTTCTATTTTTTTTCTAAATCTTCTTGTTCTTCTTTCTCAGATAAAGGAGAGTTATTCTTCTTGTCCTTATACAAGGAGAACATACTGCATAATGATCATCGCATGCTTAGTTTATATTGAAAGACATTTTTTTTCTTCTTTTATTTTCCTTTGGGTCATGCTTATTTTGTTGTTTGAATTTAAAGAAACAGGGCTGCTTAAACTATTTGTTTAATGCAGTGTACATTAATCCCTTGTAAATTACTATTCCTGGAATTTTCTTTTCCTATGTAGAGATTACTTGAATTTTCTGGCTGTGATTCTTTTGTTGTACAAAGAACTTAAAAATTACTTTAGAAATATTAAAATCTTTTTATGTATAAAAATAATTGAATTCAAGGAAAATGGATGATTGCGTTTTATCCACCCAGCTTCTTTTGTGAATTTTAACTTCTAGAAAACTTTTTGTTGTTTATGCAGTTATGCTTCATTATTTCATTGCTCATTTGCTTGTTGCATCTTTTTTAGCTCTTTCCTCCCCCCATGAAGATTCTTTTGCTAAACTCTTACTAGAAAAAAATGAACCAGGTCTTGAAGAATGGGGTTGAGGTCAAGCTCCAAAGAAATGCTTTGAGTGTGTTAGAACCACCTACAGGAAATGAAGAAGATGATGATTATGATTTCGATGATTCAAGCAGTGGCTCTGATGTGGCTGAAAAGGACAATCAACGCATCCGTAAGCTACTGGAATATATTCTTAACACAGTTTTGTTTTACTGTTCCATTTTGACTGATAGCCTCTCTTAAAATCTCTACAACTCTCTTTTGATCAGCTTCTGGCTTTCAGTTCAGCAAGATCAGCAAACCTAGAGTTCGGAACAGTAGGCCATGGTCTCCATCTGCATCAATAAAGTCACTTAATCGCAGTAGTTGCAGAGAAGTTCAGTCCAAATGTCATGCAACTCAATTGGTAAGCACAAAGGAAATGACTTAAATGGAATAGATGATGGAAACAAATGTGGATGCGACAAAATTTATTGGCCATACCGCATTATGGCCTTAGTTAACTTATCTGTCAATTAAGAATTGTATATGATCTTGGATTCAATTATCAATCAAATAAAAAATTGCTGATGTAAAATATACTCCCTTACATATTGATGTCAAATGGGGCTCCAATATTCTTTTTCTTGATTAAATCTTATACAAAAGATGCCATCATTCCACAGGTCTTATATATGCTAATGGTGAAACATTAAAACCTGAAGGATTTACTGCAGTAGAAATCTTTTGACTATGTTTCATTTGATGTTCTTACATTATTATTGATATTCCTTTTGGATTACTAATATATTCTTGTCCAAGCATCCATCTTACATGCATCTGCTATTCGGTTTTGTCAGAGAGTTAATCTAGCAAAGCTTGGAACTGGATCATTGTGGAGATATCAGCGAAGCTTCCATCTTGTGGGTTCCATGTTTTCATTTGTTACTTGTCAAACTATGATGCGTCATGCAGCTTGCTCATTTTTCTATATTCTACTCCAATTTGCAGGCAAATATTAGCCCTAACCCTACAAAGGAACAGCTGGTTAATGCTATCCAGCAGCACTTCTCCTCACAGGTCTAAGCTCTTGCCTTTGCATTCATATTCCTCCTCCCATCTCTCTCTCTCAATTCAATAGACATTATATATTGGCAAAAGCTCCTGCGCCCCCGGGGACACGAAAGGATACTCCGTGTCCCCACGTGAACACAACCCTCCCCCTCCAATTCTATTTAAACCTATGTATTGCTAGGGGTTTAAATTGTAAAGGGGCATGGAAATTGCAAAGGCGCACGGAATGTGTTCCGTGCGCCCGGGTGCGCAGGAGCCTCACTCTTATATATTTATAAGAAACGTAACATTAAAATTTCAAAGAGAAGGAAGAATAATACATGCGGTTTTGTGATGCAACAGTATGTGGATGAGGTTCAAGTGATTGTGGAATTCATCCGTGCGGCAAAGAGACTACAATCAGTTGGCACAAATTGATTGAAAGTTGGAACATTTCTTGATTACCTGTTATATATATATATATATATTTATGTATCTATAGGTGCTGCTTATTCAGTTAAGACAGCTTGCTAACTGTAGTTAAGTGCTAATTTGGAGACCGGGTGAAAGTGTGTTTATGTGAGTTTAACTTATTCCTAGTCTCGAAACCCTAACCTAACCTTGTACTACGGCCACTTATTCTCATTAACATCATTATGCTCCTTAATTTTCTCATGTTTTTTGCCATCACTATGTCAGGATTAAATTAATCACATGCCTTGTTACATTCCTAATTAAATTGCTTTAAATGTGGAACCAAATTATTCCTTCTCTCTCTCTCTCTCTTAATGTCATGGATTAGAAATTGTAGGCTTTTGTGGGGGCAGGGGTGTGATTAAGTGGTGATATTTTGGTGGGATGGGGACAGGTTGTTAAATGCCAACCAACTTACATGTGTATGTGTGTATATAGTATATGTTTGTGTGTGTGTTAGAGTGTGTGTGTGGGTGTGTGCTTTTTTTTTTTTTAATTGGTGGTGCCTAGCCTGGTTGCCATTGTCTGAAAGAAAATCATATGGTGGGGCTCCAATTAAACTGATGTAGTTGGCGGGTCCCTTTCCTTTAACGTAGATTTAGAGCTACCACCCCAATTTGGCCCCCCCTTCAATGATTTATTTATTCTGCATGTTTTGAAATTTCTACTTTACAGCTTTTGGTTTGGTTAGATTTCTAAATCTCTTTTGGACCCATCTGTTATGTGGGATCTTTCTTTATATACATATACATATACATACTATGAAATAAGAAATTATTTGCTGCTTCTTATGAGCCCATGACTTATATTTCAGTCATGCGTTTTGAACCAATCTTGTAAGATGAGAGAGGTGTTAATTTGGGTCGTCTGCAGTGGTTTGAAGTTTGGAGTATTATTGTTCTAAGAAATTCCCACTGGTGGGAAAATAATTTTATATGCTTCTCGATGTTATGTAGACCATCGGCGATCGCTTTTTGAGAATAAAATTTTATTTATTTTTTAAATTTTGATGTAATATTAATTTTAAAAAGAAATTGTATATTAAAAAAGCCAAGTGAAATAAATTGTAAAAAATTATTTAATAAAATTAAGTTGAAATATGAATAATATTAATATTTGAATAAGAAAAGTTTTTTTTTTCAAAAGTAATTAAAGGGTATAAGTTTTTATACTAAAAGGTACCACATTTAATTTAATATTAAAGTGTATAACTTTTGAAAATTGTCGAATTTGAATGTACAGTGCACCCACTGCACACAAATATTTATCATATATAAAATACAATAATATTCTCACAATTATATTTTAACTTCTTTAAAATTTTGTGTCATCGGGAACATCGTGTCCTCAAATTCTACGCTTTTCGAAAGTTATACCCTTTAGTATTAAATTAAATATTATATATCTTTTAGTATAAGAAATTATATCTTTGATTTTGTGAGAAAAAAATGTACTAATATTTTTAATTAAATATTTATACTATTCATATTTCAATAAATATTTTCAGTGAAAAATTTATGCCCTTATTATATTACAATTTGTACGTGGACACAAGACACAAATTCAATTTAAACTCAGCCCATAAAATAATACAAGAAGAATTGCTCCAAAGTAAAACAACCTTTCATCTCAAAATTACATTAAACCCTGGCCTCCTCTAGAATTACACTCCAAACTAGAACAAGCTTTCAACTCCAAATTACATTAAACTAGATCAACTCCATGGATAATCAACTTTGTTACTCCACGCTTGAAATTGAAAAGATTGTCTATCCCTCCCATTTGACTACAGTCTCTCTTTAATCTCTCCCACTGCTTTTTCAACACTTGGTTTACGACTATTAAAGATCAAATTACTTGTCATATTCCAAATCACCCAACTTGATTCTACCCATAACGAATAAGCAATGCGTACCTTTAGGCGAATGGAAGCTTACTTGGAGTTGTGATCAAACTAAAGAGAGAAGCCTTAGATTTGTAGTTGGTTAAGCTGCCGTCACTTTGTTTTGAATGAATCTCAAATAACCATCTCTCTTTTTCGTGCATCTTGTCTTGAGAACCCAACAATAAATGTGTTGTTGAATGGATGGAAAAAAGTGATACATGATCAGGTTCTGTTTACCTTAGCTAAAGTTATGGTTTATCAGTAGTGGTGGAAAAAAAGAACACAGGCAAAGGAAGAGAGGAACAACCGACGAAGCTTATTTGATAGGTGAAACAGTGCTTCGACACGCATTCCTCTTCTACTTGCCTTCCTTCTCCCTACCATATGCTTTGACTCGACAATTTTCAGAAAATTTTTCCTTTTCTTGTAACCATTTGAACACTGGGTATATCTCATTACCCACATAGTAATAATAATAAGGCAAAGAATTGTATTAGACCGTCTCACGGATCTCGCCAAATCCATTTCCCTACCCGCGAACTATCTCAGTTAATTTTAATTGAATGCGCTTCATGAATTTACGTTGATTATATGAATTAATTACTGAACTGCCATTGAACTAAATTTATTTCATATGCGCTTGTAGTTTTTTTAATTTTAATTTCTGCCATTAATTCATTTTATTTCAATATAATAATTTTAAAAAAACATCTTTTATAAAAGACAAAGACTTGTGTGACACCGTCACTCTCACCTAAGGGCTTACGTGAAACGGCTAAAAAGTGATAACTTTTATATAGAAAAAAGTGATAATAAATTAATGAAAAGTGATAATGTTATTTCATGAACAATTTATAGTATAAATAAAAAGTGATAACATTTTATAGTGAAAGTGATAATAATTTATAGCGAAAGAGATAATTATTTTAAAAAGTGAAAAATGATCTCACGTGAGATGGTCTCACGCAAGACCTACCCTTTATAAAATAAATAAGAATTGATAATAATTTTTTAGAAAATAAAAGCTTAATTAAGAAAAAAAGTGATAACCAATCTAAAAAAAAGACAGATAAAAATATAATATTTTTAATAAAAAATTATACTTAATCAAGAAAAACTAATATTTAATCTCACTAGAGGATTTCATGAGACGGATAAAAAATATAAAAATTTTAATAAAACTTATAACTAAAAAAAGTGATACAGGAAACTTTTTATAATAACCGTCCATTTAATTAATTATCTCACAAATAATTAGTGGAACGAATAAAAAGTGATAATATTTTAATAAAAAATGATATTATGTTATAATAAAAAAGTGATACTTGATCAAAGAAAAGTGATAACTGTCAATTGATTATTTCACGCACGAACAATTTATAGGACAAATAAAAAGTAATAACATTTTAAATGTAAAGTGATTCATTGATTATTGAAAAGTGATAAATGTCTAATTAATCTATTTCTTAAACAATTTTTAAGATAAATAAAAAAGTGATAATATTTTTAATAAAAGGTAATGTTTAATAAAAAAAAGTGATAATCATTCATTGAATTATTTCATGCATGAACAATTTATCGAACGATTAAAAAGTAACATTTAAAATAATAAGTTATTCAAAATCATGAAAAAATTATAACTGTCTAATTAAATTATTTAATAAATAAGAGTAAAAAGTGAAGATAAATTTTAATTATAAATTATATTATTCTAATTTAACTGAAGTGATTACTCGGTCTAATTTGACTGCCATCAAAATCAATCTCTAAATAGAATTCGGAATTCCGCTTTAGAAATCGAAGGATGGATGGCATATTAGTCATTACACAATCGCACCGTCTTTTTTAATTATTGAATTTTATGTTAATAGGTAGAATATGATCCACGTAAAGGACGTAAGGAGATCCATGAGACGATCTCACCCAAGACCGACCCTAATAATAATACGTTTTGCTGTAAAAAAAAAATTGTTATCTTGTTTGTTTTTGTACCTATGATATGATATTACAATCAAAATATTTGTTAATAAAAAATCTGACTACTTTATATCCTTTATGTATTAATTTGATAAGAACTCTCCTACTTTCTCTGAAATGCGACTCAAGAATTCCCCAACTTAAAATACATTGTAAAGGCGATTCTGTAAAAAATGAAGAATAATAATTCAGAGCAGCAAAAGCAAATCCATTCCCAAAGGGTACAACACACAATTCTAAAAATCAAGAATCGAATGCATCACTAATTATAGAGGTTAATCTGATACTTTGAAAAATTACAGCAGATAAACAGAGGCAAATACTTTCAATCTCAGCTCTCAAAAAATTCTGAAAACATAAAAAACCTATATCAGAAAGGTAAACTGCCATGGATCGCCCTTGGATCAAGAGAAAAGGACAAAAACGTAACATACCCGCTAACTCTTGATGAGGGTCTCGATTGCTTCGAAGAAAAGAGGAGCCATTTCGGAGTTTGGAGTTTTTATTGCACATTTGAGGCCAGGGATGCCAATGGTAGCTGTAAGCTCAATTAAGAAAGGGATGCCTCTTGGAATCTTGGCCGAGAGATATAACACATCTTGATTAGAGTGTTTGCGCTTGGCTATAAAGAACAAGTTGAATCCAGCTAGCCGGTCTAAGGTTGCTTCGATACTATTCAGCACAATTGCCGGGAAATCTTTAGAGATCTCATTTGAATCAGGTAAAGATTTCCATGTCTGCATGGTTCATAAGAACAAAAGTATCGGTTTCTTTGATAAATTATTGGTCAATAGCAGCACCACAGACAAAAAATCAACAATAAAAACACCTTTATTAGCTTAAGATAATTTTATATTATAATCTGCAAAAAGAATTACTAAAGAAAGAATTCGAATTCTAGAAATTGGTATAGATCTGCTAGAAAACCAAGGGAAGAGTAAAATTTTACAATATTTACAAAAAGTCCAAAGTCTAGTCAGTTTCTACGGATTCACCTGGACCTGGTTAATAAGAGGATTTGACACCTCTATGTTAAACTGCAACCACAGAGATACTGCCGCTTGCTATAAATACATATTCATGGTATAGAAAATGTGTCCTATTTTAGTAAATCCTAAATGGCACTGGATGTGACCAACACTAATAATTTATGCTCTTCGATTTCAGGAACCTCTTATTTGGTCTCTTTGTTGTGCTAGTGCTACTGAAATAATTACAAATGTAATCTTCCACTTATATCAGTGGTGAAGATGCTATATCAAGCTCTCTTTTAAGGCAACATTAACATACTTAAAATCAAAATTTTAATAATTTTCTCCGTGATGCAACTTTTCCCGTTCTCCAAATATTTAACGTAATCCTAGTCATAGATATAAATGTATATACCAACTTCTATAATGCTTACATCTTTTAATTAATAGATATCCAAGTTAGTAATTACTACTGTACTACAGAAATAACATATACAATAATCACATGAATGTTTCCCACCATCATCTAAGATAATTCCAATCAGTATATTATTAATATAATAGCACTAACAATATGGAAACTTGATGAGACACCAGTTAACTGTAAGGCTGTATTTCTTTTGCGTTTCCCAAAACCCAGATTTGGATTTCAAAAACACGACAAAGTTCAGATTTAGGTTTTTTAAATCCGAATTCCAAAATCCCAATCACCTAATCCAGCAATAAGTCACTAACCCTATAATACTTTTTCATCCTGATTCACAATGATTTGGCAGAAAGTTAAATCTCAACCTTACACAAAATCCCAAAAACAAACACTCTTATTATTCACAGGATTACCAAATTTCCTGAATTTCAAAATCTAAATTTATGAAACCCACTAAATCCCAAAACGTTCACATTTTTATCCGTGGGAGATGATGAGATATCAAACTAACAATTTCCAGAATAAAACCAACCATGCTTCACACTCCAAAACAACCCAAAGAAAGACGCAATTTCACACTCAAAATATCAGTTTCATGATTGCCACTCAATATTCAGTAACTACCAGGTCTGCATCCATTAAAACACTAACCAACAATTGCCCATTTCCGTTCCAAATTAGTTGTTCAATCGTCCTATTTTCTTTCTTGATATCTGTTATAAATGTAAATGGCTCTTTAAAGCTACATACCATTCAACAAGAGCCTGAATGCGGTAAACTATGCAGGTCGTGCAGACTGCATTCTTAAAATTGTACTAGTGAGATTTCTTCAGCTATTAAATTTCAAGCTTTTAAGTTCTGATGATTTGATATTCAATTTTTGAATCATGCACAAAAAAAATAATTTTTTTCATAAATGCTCAGTAACGTATTTTAAAAATATTTTGTTTGACAAATTCATTGAACCACATGACCTTTGGATTCTTCATCCATAATGTATAAACTACTGTAAGGGCTTCTTATGGAGGCAACGCATTTCTTTTTCTAGTCAAGCATGTACTGAAGACTTAGTAATCGTCAAATACTTCCCATTTATACAATTAAAGGGGAATAATAAATTAAACTGAAAACTAATATATTAAGTATCCAACTATGGAGGTGCTTAGAAATGCCAACTATCCACTATGATCTTAATAATGAACACCAAATCTCATGAAGTATCTCGTCTTGGATCAAGAAGGCAGATGTTTTCATCTGACATCTAGATCATATAATAGTTGCACCTTTACTGGTGACGGGTAATAATCAGATTTTCAAGTTTACTCATAACTCATAAGCATCAAATATCGAGAGTATCTTTAAAAAATTACAAGGGACCAAATGGTTAAACCTAAGACCACATTTCCTACGAACTCTGAAATTTTTTAAAGTTAAAGGGAAGCCTTTAAGCAATAAATAAGATAATATTTATGTTGCAATCCTAACCAATTGACACTGCAAGCTCAAGATGTGAATGCTCACAAGCATCAAATTTGGATAGCATCATTAGTAAACTAATAGGAACTAAAGGATTAAAACTACGATAGCTCATGTTACAAACTCCTGAAGTTTTCTATGACTACAAGCTTGTAAGCATTAAAAACACAATAAAGTGCTTTTTTTATCTTAACCACATTGATATTACAACCTCAGGTTGAGAAGAACCATACCTCAAGAAATGCGGCTCGTTCCATTCTTCCATCTTCAGAAAATAATACAGATAACGAAAATTTGTCGTTAAAATACCACACAGGCTGCTGATTATTTTTCACAGCAACCTGTAGAAGAAAACTTGGTGGACCAGGAGATACATTCTGGAACAAAACCATAGGCAAAAGAGTGCTTGCAGATGTCCCAGGTTGCAGTTGAGGAACCTGATTGAAAATAAGATATCATCAACAGTGTAAAAAAATCTGAGACATACAGCCATTGTGATTACCTGGAGAGGTGCACCTGCTGCAAGACCAAATGTGTTTTTGTTGAACTGAATCATAAACCCATCAAGAGGAATCTGAGTATTGTTCTCAAATAACATGCTGTAGAATATCTGGCCATCTCTCCTTAGCATCTGAGCACTTATTTGTAGGCCTTGACCAGTAGATGCTGGTAATACAACTGGCAAGGAGGGTCTGCAACCAATGGCATATTCCAATGAAGGACCCGCTTAAGATATTGTATTAAGAATTCTAATTATACTAAAGTTCAAATTAAATGAGGTAAACATACACAGCAGGGCTTGCAGGATCAGTCGAAACAATGGCACTGCTATTATCCATGCCTAGGTCAAGTAAATCCGGCACAGGTGCAGGAGCAGCAGGCTGCGGTCTTCCAGCAGAAGACTGCACATTACCTGTGGCGGCAGGTGGTGTAGCATTTGCATGACTAGATGACTCAGAGTACCCTCCCTCACTTCCATCAGGATATTCTTCTTCCTCTGTTTTCTGAATGGTTCTCACACGTGTTACAAATGCATCTGGGGGTTTGTGGTAGACAGATGACAATGTGGCAATGTTGGCAAGAAGCTCATCCAGGAGAGAAGGATCAAGTTGATTAGAGTCATCACTGATCACAGGCTTTTCGGCTAAAACAACATCCTTTGCTGCCTGAAATGTCAGAGAATAAACATTATTCACACATGCATAGAAACCTTTTTTCACTGCTCAACAATAAATAGCTCTTCTCTTGCTTAAATGAAAATTTAGAAGAAAAGATACAGATAACGTATAAATACTTCATATAAGTACCCTAATAATGTACATTGGCCCAAGCCATTTATAAACAGCATGCAATATACTTCTACATAGACTAAATTTTATTCTCGGGATATATTTGAACCAACTCTCATTCTTAAACAGGCACTTCTAATGCTCCATCCAAACTCAATGTAACACACCTAGGATTAGACAACATGCCTACAAAGATGAAATTTTGTGCACACTGTACAGGGTGCAGTAACTTCATAATGCATCAACAGAAAATAAAACACTTACCCATCCCTCGTAGTTTTGCACGAGTATGTGGGTACGTGGATTATGAAAAGTTGTTTTTTAGGTGTACAATGTTAGAAAAAAATAAGGGACCTTTGGGTAATTCAAAGAGAAAAGGCGAATAAAGTCGTTGGGTTGGTTAATAAAGTGTAAAAAGTAGGCGGTATTTTCTGTAATATTGTGATGTTTTAAGGATATTAAAGTGTAGTGTTACTATTATTGGAAACGTGCAAAAGAAGTAGCACGGACGAAAATAAAAAGTGCGCAAAAATACAAGGGACAGAGGAAGTAATATTCAGATTAACCAAGATCAATGCAGAATAACATTATCAGTATTTAATGTCTCATACTCCCAAATCCACTACACTCCATTTTCATCCCCATGAGGCATAAATTTCCCAAAATTGTCAATAAATAAATAATAGATACTGGAGACAAAATAGAAGATGCTACATAAGAGTATGAGAGAAGGGAATCTCATGAAGAGTAAACAACCAGCTGGAAAAGTTGGCAATATTTAAGTACTTTTTGCATACCTCAGGATCGGTTGAGAGAAGTCGCCAATATATGTAAGCACGATCTCTAAGATCTGGATTATCAGTTTCAACAGTTGCATTATTCAATACGACCTATTGATAACACAATAGCGTTAAATGCATCCCGACTTGCATCTCTAAAATTAACTAGAATATAAAATTGTGATTCTTTTATCCAAAATTACTTCTCAATTGGAATAGGGAATTAAATCATTAATTTCTTATACAAAAAACTTATCACAAGCAAAATTAGTAGAAAAAGGACCTCTATTATCAATATGTACCCTAATTCAGTATTTGCGTTTGATTGATCACAAAACAGGGTGGACCTGACAGAAAGTATAATAGGCATTTGAAGGCCATAACATGCAGGGGAGGAACGCATACCTGAATCATCTGCTGAGGGCTTTCAGTTGGCTTCTTCAGGAAAAGTTTAACAGTTGCTGTGAGCAACTGCAACTGGACCTGTGGAGGTTCCTCGGGAAAAGTTTCCAAAAAGCTTTCCAAAAGCTCATCAGCATTATCAATTCTTTCAGCATATTCACCAATTATCCAAATCATTGATGCCTGTAAAGATGGACATTTAAGAAAATTCAAGTTAAACCTGATTAGCTCATGTTTTATTGATGCCAAAGGTTTGCCATACTGTACCTTGGCTTCCGGCTCGTCCAAAGTATCTAAGCTCTCACATAAAGTAGCAATTATGGACTCATAGCTGCAAGAAAACAAAATTATTAAGTTAATAACTGCAGAAGTTATCCCCCAAAAACCAAAATGAATTATTTAACAATATAAAAAAAATGAAAGCAGTGACGTACGTGTTAGGGTATCTCCTAAATATATCCTTAATCACAATGATAGCTTCTTGAACAACATAGTTCACTTTTATCTTAATCAACTCAAGTAAGACACTAATACACCGCTCTGCTGCTCTCTCTAACTTGATGGCGCACCGTCCAATAGCACGAACAGCTTTCCTGACAAAATCAACATCTACTTCAGTAGCATACTCTTTGAACTCCAATAAGACCTGAAAGTGAAGACACGAAGAGGTGAAAAGAATTACAACTAAACATCCAGCAAAACAATAGCCCAACACCAGAGCATTGAAAAGATTAACCCCTCTAATTCTTATTAGTTTTTCAAACCAATTCCAGTTTTCACAATGTCAAAGCAATCCACTCCAAGAAAATAAACTTACTTGATCAATATTTCTGTCCGAAGCAAGCTTTATCATGATTTCTAATTTTTCCATCTTCACATAAATTGGATCGTTATACTTGCAAAAGAAGACCTTGAGGGCAAAGAAAACAGCAATTTGTAAGTTCATTTCTAAACCTAAAAAAAATCAATTCAGGAAGAATAATATAACATGTGAGGCAACACCATTTACCTTGATTTCGTGGGCAAGAATAGTGGGCCTCTTTTGCACAATAAGGTTAATGTTACGCAGTGCAACATATTGAATTTCCGGCTCTGCAGAAAGCAATGTCACAAGAGGTGGAGCCATTTTCTTGCAAAGATTTCTAACTACATCGGTGCTGGTAATCAATTCCATTTGTAGAAGGATCATCTGCAATAATGTTCCAAAAGGGTAAATTATAATTAAGAGAGATAGGCTTCAACTATGGACATAGTGTTGGAGAAAAGATAACTCGTCAAAAAACTAAGTTCAATGCATAAATCTCAAAGTCAAACAGAAAAGTAAACTAGCATTCACTACTCAATTACATGGGAAGAGTGATAGAAAATAATAATTAAGGAAACCATAAGGTAAACTGAAACCTTGACAGCTGAAAGAACAACAGCACAGTTTGCATGTTGTAATCGCGGAGTAACTCGCTCCACTATATTTTCAGCTTCACGAGCATCTGCTGCCTTATACTTGGAAAGAGCATCCAAAATGAAAACTTGACCCCACCTGAAGTTGAAACAATATAATACTATAAATTTAAGAAAGATGAAGATGGAGTCCTATGACATAAACTAAATACAAAAGTAAATTTCATAAACTATAGGCTATCTTAAATAATTATTTTACACCAAAGTGGGATAAAAGGTTTCATTAAATATATTATACAGTTCCTGTATCAATAGTTCTTATAAGTGACAAGAAAATTTTATTGATTGTCTTGAGTTTATGTGAAGAGGTAAGACATCCCTGTCTCGAGTAGATATGAAGGGACAAAACAGCCCCTATAGACAGCAAACTACAATACAGAACACCAGTGTCTAGCTAAACCTGAAACACAACTGATAACCCACACAGTTGCCAAATGATAATCACTTATAAGCACACCTAAAATTTATCAGTCTTCTAACCCTTCACATTAGTCACTCAATGATCCAAATTAACCTATATCTGAATGCAACAATTATAGAAATTGAATATTGTTATGTTCTTCTCATCAGAGATACAGGTAATAGTAAATATATACTGTATCCCCATCTTTAATATGAGGCAGTGCAGGTTATCGATTCCAGACTACATCCCATTAATTGTAAAGCATGCACGATTAGTTTATGCATGAGTTGCCGAATGTATTCAAAACTAAATGCCAAATAAGCAATCTTTGTGTCCTACTCTGTGCATTCATTTAGAGCAGTAAGAAGCTTTGAAAGGGTGTGGCTGGTAATCTCAAAGATAGGCCTGCTGCTGTGCTCTTGAATTTCAGCAAGTGCAGCAACAGCATTTGCAACAACCATAGGATTGTTGTCTGATATTAAATCCTTGAGGGCATCCAGGAAACCTCTATCTTCCACTAACTCAGCATTGATGTCATAAAGTTTAGCAACACATATAGCTGCTGTCTTCCGAACATATGGGTCATCATCCTGTTAGAAAGAGAAAAAATGAAAAACAAAATTCCTTAGTTTACGATTACCAAACTTTTGTTATGTTAATATTACAGTGAAACGACTTGAAATATTACAGAACTTATATAAACATTTAGCAAATGCCAAATTATATATGTTAAGTCTCACCTTGAGACACCGCTGCAGAGGGTCACATAAATACTCTGTTATTTTATCAACACGGATGCATCCCATTGTCCTCACAGCCAAAGCACGGATCAGAGGATTTGGGTCCTGAGAATCCTGGAATGACATATTCACTTGAATTTTTAAAATTAAGTTTTTAATAGCTTCATATAAAGATTCGACTTTTGGAGAGGAACATTTATATTTAAACAAAGAAAAGAATGGTTATGCTAATGATACCATCACACAATTATTTTACATAACTAGATCCTTATACCATGCAAACAACAAGTACTCTTGACCTACAACTCGGTGGGTGTTTAGTTTAAGGGAATGGAGATGATGGAATGGAATGAAAAATAATGATTAGTAATGAGGAAAAGGAACAGAAATAATGTTTTGATTCACCACATTATTGGAATAGAAATTGAGGGAAATTAAAGTCATTTCCCTGTACCATCAATGGTATTCCCATTGCCATTCTACAATAATCAAACATCCCTCAAAATATAGATGGGTCAACATTAGATTACTTTGATGGCTGAGGTAAGTTATGCAACAGAAATTCAAGAGGGATTTAAATTTAAGCATTCCTTTGTTCAAGTTCAATTAAGATACCAAGAAGATGCAATGGTAATTGAGAAAGTGATTCTCAGGAGTTTTTCATCTTCCATACTCTTTTTACATACTAAAGGTCAATATGATTGAAAAAGATAGTTTCCCAAGTATCTTATCTTTCTCCAAGTCCAAGTATCATTCAAATTGAAAAATGCTAAAGCATGAAACTGTAGCTAGTTATCTCCCAGAATGTAAGTTTGTTTGGTGTACATTTCAATTTTCATCTATTAGTCAATAACCTAAGAAAACTATACTAGAATCTATTCAAAAAATCTCAGCACAATAATACCTAACAGAAATGAGAGCAAGATTTGCTCTTAAAAGACTTGGAAAGAATTCTATTTTAACAAAATCAAGATAAAATAGGATTCAAAAAGCAGAATATAAGGTGGGGAAAAGAACACAAAAGTTTTGCCTGATGTGAACTTAGAAATGTATTCAGTTGATTTAAATTGAAGAGATTGCATAGAATACCACTTCCTGCAGTAATTTCATTTTCCACTAATACCTAAAATTTCTTCCCCTTATTGCAGCCAATAAAAAAGTTGATGCAAATTAAGTACATCTGCATGGGAAACAACCAAATGCCCCGTGCATAGAGCATGAATAAAAATTTTGGTGTCTTCCTCTTACTAGAACAATAGTATCATATTGCCAAGAAAAATTACAAAGCCCAACTAAGAATAGTACTACTTTATTTCAGAAAGACAGTATCCCAAAACCCATGTTAAGTGGTATCAAATTTATATAAAGGAGCATGACGAAGCCTAAAATTCTTTCAAATCATTTCTCTTGCAACAAATAAGACCGTACATAACGTTAGAAGGTAAAAGAAAAGGCTCGTCAATGACTTATCCACCCTTAAACTGGGTTTTTGGGCATGTACGTGCAATAACCAACACCAATACTAACTGTAATTGACATAGCATGCCAATAGTTTCATGTCTATTAAATTTAAGAACAATAGAAAATCCATATGTTAAAACAAACAATCAACTACCAGGCAAGTCAATGATGACTTGTAGAACTCTCTCTCTCTCTCTCTCTCTCTCTCTCAAACACACACATATTTTTAAAGAACTACCACGTGCTGTAGGATTATAAGAGAGTTCATAATGAATTAGCTGTTAAATTAGTGTTCTTGTTATTTCAATATAATTAAACGGTGACTGCATTTGCTTATCTCCTATCTCAACTCTCGTAGACATGCACTCGACTCATAAAAGATCTGTTAATCATGCTTGGGCTCCAAAGCACTTAATTCTTTTCTGAATCGCTCAACGAAGATATATTTTAAAAAGTATATTCACAGGCGTCATTATTTTCCAACATCTTATTCAAAACTCGTTCCCGTATAATATTGCATATGGAGATAAACAAAAATTTTCAAACCTCACCAATGGTTTTTATTCTTTTTATAGTGATTTAGCAGTAAGGTACTATCTCCTCTTATTTGTGTTATGTATCAGCTCTAGAAGTGGGAAATATTAAAAAATAAATAAAAATTTACACAACTAAAATGAAATGATGGGAGGGAGCATCACAATAGGTGTATAACTTTACCTTCACAAATGTATTTACAGCAAGAATGGCAAGATCAGGCTGGCTCTTAGCATAGTTGATGAGATACAAATACACAAGCTTTTTGAGCTCCAAATTTTCTGTTTGCATACAATTCACAACATCTGTAAAGAGTGAGGAAACGTCCTTTCCCACTGTCATCGCCGCAATCACCTTCTTAACTGCATCTTTCCTTTTATCCTGCATCCACAGCAGTTAAAAATATGACGTGATGATAAGATCTCAAGTCGACTTAAAGCATATATCTAGTATTAAGATCACATTATTACAATTATTATATTAAAAATAGCGTTAAGAAAAGCATAATATCTCAACAGCAACACGATTAATTTAGTTTCAAGGTATAATTGACAAACACAATCACGCACAATGTCATCGCACAGATCAGAGACAAGAAAGAAAACTCAGAAAGCTACAAATTACAGTCAAATGGAAAAGCCAGTGGATCTAACTATTTTAAAACCAAATCCATGTAATATCTTCAGTGCCATCCACGATGAACCCATCCACGGGCAGATCAACACATAAAGAATTAAAATCCGCAAATCGAATCCACACAATTAAGCAGAAAGTAATTTGTTAATCCGTAATTGCAGTGGTAAAAGATGTAAATCGAACAACGGAGAATAACCTTGTACTGGGAATTGAGTTCTTCTTTGAGCTCGGGGATTTCACCCTTTTTCGTAGTGGAAAAATATTTAGAGTCGTGACCGCTCATCTCGGCGAGTGCGCGCACCTCTGCTGCCGGTAGTGTTGACACAGAATGATAGTGTGGAAGAGAGGGAGAAAATGACGAAGAAAGGCCAACGGTGATGAATAGAAATCGAAGCCAGCAAGCCGATGGTAAATTGGTAATAAACCCGGGTTACCCTGAATCCGAGTTGGCTCATATAATCATATTTTAACGGTTTGTAATTTTAATTCCAAGGATGTAAATTGGTAATAAACCCAGGTTAATGAAGATTTTATTCATTTTAATAATTATATAAAAATTAAATTAATTTTTTAATATTATAAAAATATAAATAAAAATCTATATATTAAAAATAATAATTAAAAGATTATATATATTTTAATAATTATATAATTAAAAAAATTAAACTAAAAATAAAATATAATTTTAATATTATTAAAATATAAATAAAAAATTTTATATACTAAAAATATTAAACTTACAAAAAAAATTATAATTTGTATATATATATATATCCAATTTAATTAATAATATTATTTTTTTATAAATTATTTAGTAATTTTTATTTTGAATAAATATTAAATTAATTATTATAAATTTTTATTATATTTTTTAAAAAATTTAATTTTATATTTTTCTAGTGAGATGAGCATATAAAAATATATAATTTTTTATTTAGATTTTAAATGATTTAATATTTTATTTTTTAATAAATAATTTAATATCAATATTTTTAATGTATTTTATTTTAAGCAGAAAAATATTAATTTATTTATTATTTTTGTAATTAAATATATATAATATGGCAAAAATTAAAAAATATTATTTACAACTTTGTATATATCTAAGCTACATAAATAAATTTGAAAAAAAAATATTTGATTCCCAATAGTGTGGAATAGATAATATCATGGGGGTGGGATGAATCATCATTCCCATTTTGAGGGAATGGTGATTCCAAATGGAATCGGGATTCTCATTCCTTGAACATACCAATAGTAGTATTAGGAATTAATTTAGGAATTGTGATTCCATTCATATTTAATTCCAATATATCAATCATGCCAGTAGAGCTGTTATGTTTTATTCGTTGGACTCGACTCGATTCGTGAATATTTGAATTTGTGTTCGAGCTCGTCCTATGCCCGTTTTATTAGCTTGTCTTATGCATGTCTTATGCCCGTTTTATTAGCTCATTTTATGCATGTCTTATGCTCGTTTTAGCAAAGCTCGTCTTATGCTCGTTAATGATCTTGATTATTTAAAATACTCAATCTATCCGCCCAATAGGTATACATTTATTTTTTTACGTGGATTTAGAAGTATTATTATTTAATGTGTAGTAGGTAGTTGTATTAGTGAGGTGTATGAAACCCATGTATTATTTGTATTAGTGATGTGTGTAAGTCTTTTGTGTTTAAAAAATTAAATGTACACTTTTAGTACGAACATTCAAAATAGCAAAATGTATACTTTTTCGGCGGACGGAAGGAGTAATAATTATAATTATGAGCTCGACTGTACGATATCAGCTGTCAGATTAAAATTTAATTTAATATCTATCACTAATTAATTTAAATAATTAAAATTAAAATAGAAAAACCACCCTCTACCCATACTTTTAGCTTGTGAATTCTAAGTGCACCGATGCACCAGGTTTACCCTACAATCACCCTATAATTATTTATAATACAAACACATAAATTTTATCAATCCAAAGCTTGAAAAATGAACAAATTATCAATTCGGGGCTTAATTTTTTTTCTTATCAATCCAGTGCCTGAATTATATACTATTATTTAATTATAATTTTGTATAGTAATATAATAATAATTAAATTAAATAATAAATATTAAATATAAGTATTAACTAAAAATCGGCTCGATAATGCTTGATGAGCTCGACTCGCTTTGTTTAACATCTTAATCGAATTCGAGTAATTTTCGACGATGATACTTGAGGTGTATGTGGTAAGCTTACATATTATTTGTGCAAAAATGAAAAGTATACGGAGCCAATAGATTTGTTGGTGGTGTTTTGGTGGCTTTCTTGAAAGCTTATTTGGGAGGTGATTCAAGTGATCTCGTGGCTATAAGATCAAAGGCATGAAATGGTTCCTATTGAGCTTCAAATAATTGAGTTTCAAGTGTAGAATAGATTATGGAAAGAAAATGTTGTGTTAGTTTCACATGTAGTTTCCATGTTATTGATTTGTACTCCTTTATATGGGCAAAATCCATCTCAATTTCAAATTAATGTGAGATTCATTAGATAACGAGATTTCACAAGTTAAATTATCTTAATTATCTTTGTCATTTTAAAGGATATATTTGAATTTTGGGTTTTGAATCAGATCGAGTAGTTGAATTTGAAAATTAAATTCATGCAAACAATTATGTTAATAGTTGTTGTTGTTTTTTTTTTAAATATATATATTTAACTGAATAAGTAAGAAAAAGTATTCGTTCTATTTTTTTTTTAATTAATGAATTATGACCTTGTCAACTCAAATTAAAAATTAATACTTTAATTATCTGTACGTAATACATTTCTATTGCCATTGTTAGCTTAGTTAAAAGTTTTTTATATAGTGGACTTTCATTTGGGCCGTTAAGTTTTGTTTAAAGTGGATTACAGGATTAGGCTTATCTGGGCCATGGCCCGATTAAAAAAACAAAAAACTATATAAAAATACATTTTTTCACTTGGAAAATTAATTTTTTCTCATCTTCCGATTCCCACCCACAGCCACCGTCATCAGCTCATAAGCCGCCGGCAACGGCCAGCTCGTCGGCGCTACTCGGCAGTAAGGTTTTCTCGTTATTCATCCCTTGTAATTTCAACTATAATTTCGTGTGTATGGTACTGTTATAGGAGCTGAATACAAAATTTCAACCATAAATAAAATCAAAAGAATATACAAAGGCCCGAAGCCAACGCCAAGGATCCAAAAAAACAAGTACAAACTAATAAGAGGATAATAGTTGGTAGGATACCCTTTATTACGTTCTCAAGTTGAAGAGAAAGCCTATTTTCCCTTCTTGTTTGTTACAACATTATTTTCTCAATACCTTTTAATAATAAAGTATGTTATGTCCATTAAAAATGTGATGGTAATTTTAAATTAAATTATATTAAAAGGATATTAGTTAAGTTATATATATATATATATATATATATATATGAAAGTAGCTATTTTTAGTATAATCCGCCAAAATGTATTTCTATATATAGAGAGCAGTAAATGCTTGGATTGTCTAGCTATATTTTAATAATTTTTACAGTATAGCTGGTTGGCCCTATTTTAACAATTTTTACTACATTACAGCTGCAACCAGACTTTTTGACTAATAAGTCACCGAGTTACTTTTATACTCCCTCCGTCCCAAAAAAAACATTCATCCTTTTTATTTTGATTCGTTCTAAGAATATTTTTATCCTCTAAAAATAAAAATAATACACAATATCAATAACCTTACAATACCACAATATTATAAAAATGTCACATTCTTTTTATACACAATCTAGCCAAAGTCAACTATATCATATATTTTATTCTACACTTTATTCTACTCAATTACCCAAAATATCCCTTCTCTTTCTTATCTCACACTATCAAAAAGTTACATTTCTTAAAATTCGTGCTAAAAAATACCTCGCACTACCAAAAAGTTACCTTTCTTAAAATTCGTGCCAAAAAAATACGCGAATGTATTCTTGGGACCTAGGAGTAATTTCAATAATAATATTTTAATTGAAGCATAAGAAGCTAAATCTTTTCCTATTAAAACAGGAGAGAGAAAGACCAAAAACTTCTATAAAGTCTTTCAACGTGTTGACGAGTACATTAAAATTTTACAACCACTTATCAATCCCTCCGGAATACATAGATTACAAGATACTATTTGCAAAGTTTCGTCGATCTAATTCTTTTTTATTGAAGGAATGTACATGAGCTTATCAGTATGTTAGTGATGTTATACATCCAGAGACAGTTAAGAACTCATGAAGATTCAATCTGAGCCATATATGATATAGGTTGGAAGAAAGCTAAATACAGTAATGGCTCAAAGAAAGCTTAAAAATTATAGTAATACAAAAGTATTAATTTATCTATTTCGTAGACAAGGCAAATGACATAGAAAGAGATTACAATGCAAAGGTTAAAGTTAAGAAGAATTCGAAGCAAGTGATGAATTTAGTAAACGCCGCAAATCACCTGAGAACGAGATTACAAGCCCCGTGCTTTGACTGCCCATTAGAGAGATGAATGAAATTCGGGTGAGGAGAGAGAAGCATGGCTGTGCCCATATTCGGAGGAGATCCCCCGCTCGGAGGCGCCAGAGGAGAACCGCCTCTCGAAGGCTGAGAACCACAGCTGGACGGCGACGGCGTATCCAGAGATCCCGATGGATGGCGGAGGAACGGTGGGAATGGGCGGAGGTGGGGATGACGAAGGAGGCGGGGTAGTGGCTGGAGGAGTGGGGCTCGCTGGTGAGGAGTGACTATAGCTGGAGGTGGCGAGACGGAGGCAGGCAGAGGAGCTGTGTTGTTGGCTAGCGGCGAGTAGGGCAGATGTGCCTGAGTTTGGGGCAAGGAGGTAATAAATTGGGCCTTTTGCAGAACCAGGGCCATTTAAAGCCCATGGAACCCGGCCCAGGTGATATCAGGCCTGCTGTCATACTACTGTTCCACGAGCGGTTTTCTCGGCCGCCACCAGCGCAGTGGTGTTGGATATTAATTTATATTATTATATGGTCATTTCCTAACAAGACGTCCAGGTTGTAGTCTCAAGAAAATTTTCAGCATCATACATGAGAAGCTTCCTCTGTTTCGTAAGGCCATATCATTTCCTGTTGACAAGCGACTCATTTTCTGTTGACAAGCGAGTATTATGGGATTTAAATTTAGTTCTTTAGCTCTGTGAAAAGATCGGTAAGAGGTTAGATTTGCTTCTAATAAAATAAAATTATTTTAACTACTATTGTTACTTTCCCAGCCCTTATCATGCATTCTCTAATTTACCTTCCTCGATGCAAAATTTATTTCGTCAAAATAACTACGAGCCGCTAAAGATTGAGTTAGAGATGGTGATTGAAAAAAACTAAGACGAATGCTTCTGAAGAATCATAAAATGCATACTGATCATTATTAATCGTCATAGTAAATACTATAATTCAAATTGACATGTGAGAAAATGCAAAGGGCAAAAGGAGAGGAAGTCATTCGAAAACATGAGGTTTGTTTAGTATAAGGTTATTTCAAATCTCTTGATTGAGCAAAAACTTGTATGAGGACGTCTAACAGAATCATTTTATGACGGAGTCTTTTCTTGGATGAGTTAATATTTTTTCATTTAACTTTTGATTTCATATAAATAACTAACAACTTTTTTTCAATGCATGGGTGACAAGAAAATATAGAAGGTGTTAATAAATATATCAAAGATATTTAGAATATCTTTTTATTTCTTGTTGCTTACGTATTTCTTCCATTATTTGTATATTTAATAGTGCTCAATTAGTGCTCAATAATTGAGGTCTTTGTATATTTAATAGTGCTCAATAATTGAGGAAGAACAATTTTTCTCCTACATGGTATCAGCCTTTTTGGCTAAACCCTTGCGCCGTCCCCCTTGCCCAATTCTCCCATTGCTGCTTTCTTCTTCTCTGATGGCTACTGCAGCAAACACTCCCACCCTTTCTCTCTCAACCATGATACACATGGTCACCATCAAACTTACCTCCTCCAATTATCTGTTATGGCATGCGCAAGTTCATCATCTTCTCACGAGTCAGCAATTTATGCCACTTATAGATGGCTCCACTCCTGCACCATCTGAAACCATTACTTTCGCTTCTGGTTAGACCATTTACAATCCAGCTTATAAACCGTGGTACTCCCATGATCAAACTCTCAAGCTTTTTCTGGTTTCCACCTTGACGGAAGAATCCATGTCCGTCGTTATTGGTTGCAAAACGGCGAGGAATGTTTGGCAAGCCCTCGAATCAGCCTACAGTCACGACTCTAAGGCTCGTGAATTAAGCCTTAAAGATGATTTGCTCTCTGCAAAATGTGGCTCTCAATCCGTTGCTGAATATGATCACCATTACAAATCTATCTGTGATCAGCTCGCCGCCATTGGCCGAGCTATCGATGAATCCGACAAATCACACTGGTTTTTGAGGGGTCTTGGTTCAACATCCTCTTCCGGACTTCCACACGTTATTGGCACGAGCTCAAAGTCACGAATTGTTCCAGAAAAACATTGATAACTCTCCGATTACCTAGCTTGCCTTCACTGTTGTAACACGCGGACGACTTAGCAGCAGTCCTTGTCCTTCCTTTTACCGCTGTCGCGGCAGCAACAATAACCGGGACCGAGGCCGCGGACAGGGCCATCGGAACAATAATTTTTGGCCTCTTTTCTGTCAGCTTTGTCTTCAAGAAACTGATCATCAAGCGTTCAATTGTCCACGTCGTTTTGATCGAAACTTTGAACGACCCTCACGAGCCCCTACAACAAACTTGGCTGAAGCATTTTCTGCTGGATGTTTTATTTCTCTCAAAAATGTGTTGGATTGGTACTTGGACACTGGGGCTTCAGCACATATGACGTCTGATGTCAACCGCCTTGACTCCGTCTCATCTTACTCAGGATCCGATCATGTCCAAGTTGGTAATGGTGATACTCTCTCAATATCTCATACAGGATCTTTATCTATTAGTCGTGATTTAACATTACAGGATGTTTTTGTTGTGCCTGGGCTCACTAAAAATTTGTTATCTGTCAGTAAATTGGCACATGATTATCCTGTGCGTATTTTGTTTGATCATTCTCAGTTTAACATACAGAACAGAGACACCGGCTAGCTACTCGCCACATGCCAGCTACTCGCCACAGGCAAACTTGATCGTGGGCTCTACATTCTTAATTCTCCTACTGCTGCTTTTACTGCGCCTCCTTTGATTTATGGCACTATAGACTTGGTCATGTCTCGCATTTAGTTATTTCTTTGTTGAATAAACTCGGAGTTGTTTCAGTTACTTCATTGTTGCCTTCTTCTTATTTGTGTATTTCTTGCCAAATGTCGAAGAGCAAACAACTGCCCTTCATTCATAATGAAAAACGTGCTGCTAAATTACTTGATCTGGTGCATTGCCTGTTATGTCTGAGTCTGGATTCCGTTAATATGTTATTTTTATTGATGATTACAGCAGGTTTACGTGGTTTTATCCCGTGAAAGCCAAGTCAGAATTCCATGATATCTTTGTCCGTTTTTAGTGCTTTGTGGAAAACCTATTTTCTGTTAAAATTAAAAAATTCCAGACTGACGAAGGCACTAAATTCACTAGTCGTAGCATGCAGTCTCATTTATCTTCTTGTGGCATACATCACATCATATCTTGCCCATATATACCTGCTCAAAATGGTCGTGCTGAGCGTAAACATCATCACATTACTGATACTGGTTTGGCACTTTTATTTCATTCGTCGATTCCCATGCACTTTTGGGTAGAAGCTTTCAGATGTGCTGTTTTTATTATAAATCGTCTGCCATCAGCATTATTGAATCAAAAATCGCCTTTTGAACTTGCGTATGGACAACTTCCGACTTATGATATCTTTCATGTCTTTGGGTGTTGTGTATATCCGTGCCTTCAGGATTATGTTCCTAACAAGTTTGCACCAAGGAGTATTGCTTATGTTTTTCTTGGCTACAGCTCGCAGCACAAAGGATACAAGTGCCTTGATATTACTACCTCTCGAGTTTATATTACCCGCCATGCTATTTTTGATTAATTTAGTTTTCTGTATGCTCGGAATTCTTCACCGCGCCCTCCTTCTGAACTGGATGTTTCTGAATTTTGGGATTTATTTCCATCTCCTCCAGCCTCAGATTTCTCCCAGTCTCTTACTCCACAGGTTTTGACCTTAGTTTCTCCTTTGCCTTGCCGTGTTTGTATTGAAGAAACCCCAGAACCACCGGGTCCAGCTCTTGTTGACTCGTCTCCGCCGAGTCCCCCTCCTGCACCACCACCTCTACCACCACTTGTTCAGCCTTTGGCTCCGCACACTCACCCCATGCGCACGCGAGCCCAATCCGGCATATTTAAGCCGCACTATCCTACTGACTTTGCCTTGCTGCAATCTAACTCTGTATATTTGGCTCTCACAGCTGTTTCTGAACCTAAAGGTATAAAGTTTGCATTAAAATGTCCTCAATGGATTTCTGCTATGAATGAGGAGATGGAGGCTCTTAGTTCAAATGCTACTTGGGATCTTGTTCCTCGGCCTTCAGACACCAATATTATTGGCTCCAAATGGGTGTATCACATCAAGTTTCTTGCTAATGGCACCATTGATCAATACAAAGCCCGTCTGGTCGCGCAGGATTTTAGCCAACTTCCTGGGTTTGACTTTACTCACACTTTCAGCCCAGTTGTCAAAGCCTCTATCGTTCGTATCATTTTGTCTCTTGCTGTCATGCGATCATGGACTTTGCATCAGCTTGACGTTAAGAATGCTTTCTTGAATGGTCAGTTAACTCAACCGTTTACATGGGGCTATTGGATTGTATACTAAAAGTCTAGTTTTAGTATGAACAATCTTATAACAATATTTGAAATGAGAATCATATGATCAAATGATTGCATCTTATAATCTATTTTATATGCATGATGCAATAGTCCACTTACTTTATACTGTAGATAATATGTTGTGCGACAACACGCGGAAGATCATATTATCAGTTTCCTTATAAAGTATAAACAGATGCTCACAACCGAGATAGACGGGAACTCTCTATCGGTATGGTTGTAGTGTGGTTTGGTATTAGCTTGTCTTGGCTATAGAACCACATTAGTGCACTTGTGTGTATTGAGCAGGACCGCTTGAGATCGTTCGACTTATACTGACTAATAGAAGAACTTGATCTCTGTTATTATGGAAGTTCGTGCTCTTAATCCCTATACAATAACTTCGACACGTAGGGTAGTATGTATTTCTTTGATTCATCAATGAGTGAGATTTATATGTATTAAATCAACAAACTCGGTGAGTTGAGAAGTAGTGCTGTATCTATGATGTGCTGTTGATTGTAGAAGGAATCCATGTCCGACATAGGTTGATGATGTCCCCTTGAGGAGCTCATAAGGTTTATCATGTAAATCTTGCAAGTGGATTAATTTCCGGCATGATAATAAGGTTGAGTGGTACTACTCTCGGATGAGATATTAATTAATTTGAGTTGTCAGTAACTTAATTAATTAATAGACATTGTATATCTTAAACATGGGGAGACCATCGGGCTCATAATAAGAAGGAGCCCAGAACATAATTTTGGGATTGGACGGGTAGTGCAGTAATAGTATTTTAGTGGACTATATTATTATTATTGGATTTAATTAAAAGCTTTGGGCTAAGCTTGGTTAATTAAAATTCAATTGAGGCCCCGTCCAAATTCTCCTCCTGGTCCCTGCTGTAGCCCAATTATATAAGTCATCTCAGCTCCTGTTAACCCTAAGTCTGTGCCTCATTTGACATACGTGAGATAACAGAGAGCAGATTGAGAGAACTCTGGGGATTATTGACCACTCAACACCAGAGTTGACTTTGGGACATACGGTAGAAGATCAGAGGTGTTCATCACAGATCTTCATCCTCTATATCAACCCAGAAGTACGGTAAACATTTTTTAATTGCTTCCGCTGATTGTTTGCCTGTTATCCTAACGATCACGTTGATCCACACGATCCAATTGCCAACAATTGGTATCAGAGTGTTGGTTTCGTGGTGAAACGTGAACCGTAAGGTTGGGATTATGTGCTTATGTGATTATGTGATATAATCAGGTTGTTTTTGCCTACGATGACAAGGGTTTGATATTATTAAAGTTTATGTGTAAAACCCTATCTAGTATGTGTGATTGTTGCTGATTGTTAATACTGGACACAACACACACTGCATGAAATCCTATTTCTTTTACACTGGATATCACACGCACATACACACGGGTGAAAGAAAGAAGGTGGTGTCGCTGGAGTCTGCAAGGCAAGCCTAAGCGCGTCTGAATGAAAATTGTTAGCGCGAACTGCTGTGAGAAGTCATGAACGGCGACTGCATGATGGTGCATCTCTTGTGAGTAGCGACGTTGACCAGAAACTTGGCTGTCGATCGATGACAGTCAAATGGTGCGACACCAACAGCGATGAAGAAAGTTCAAAGGCGGCGGCAAAGGCCTTGTGTTTTTCACGCTGATGACTGAATCTCGGCGGCTGTCTTGACTGGTGCTGTGATTGTTGGGCTGAGCGCGGAGGTTGATGGAGACGACATGAACTGCATCACTTGCAGTCGCTGCTTGGCGATGGAGGCGTATCGACGGGACCCAATTGTATGCGCTGCAGACTGGTGCTCCCGAAGTTCTGGACAGCGACGGAATCCAGTCGTTGGTTGTCTCTGCAAGCATGTCTTCCGGTGAATCCTTCGTGGGCTTTGGGCAAGTGATGGTCATCGGCGGCAGCGCTGTTAGGCAAGAGCGGTGATTTGCTGGCGATGGAAGGGATTGTCGCTCGAAGGTCATTGTACACGGCTGACGATGCGGCTCTGGAGGATTGTGAGCGTGGCTTCCGGCAGCTGCGACACCAGGTTGCACCGGTGACAACTGGTGGCAGTCGTGGGTAGCAGGCGGGCGCGTTTTATTGTTGCTGTGTGAGGACAGAGGATTGCGGCTGCAATTTTAGGGCAGCGATGATGATCTTGCTGCTGGACTTGCTCAATTTTAATTTGGTTATGGGCTGTTGGGCCCATATTTAATTAAAATGCTAATGGGCTGTGGTCAAGAGCCCAATTTTAATTAAATTAATTGTGGGTAATGAGCCAAGCATGAAGTTATTTATTATGGGCTAATTTTGTGCTAGTGGGCTTGGTGGATTTAATTTGGTTTTGGGCTAAGATTATGGGCCATGGACAATGAGTCTGATTAGTTAATTTAGTATGCTGCTCATTTTGTGCTTATTTGTCGGTCTTAGGTCCATTTAATTGATCCACTAATTATGTAATTAATTTTGTTACATAACTGATTAATTGATTTAATTATCAATTATTGTTGTATATGTGAAAGGCATGTTCTATGTGATTTATTTATTTAAATTGCTGTTAATAGAAGCATGCTAAGATGTATATTTTATTTCAGAATATTATATGCATGTTAAAAACTCTCGGTGTTTAAATAACTAAGTGGGAGAGGGGGTTGGTAATAAATTTATGCGGCCTCCATTATTGGTTCGTAAGTGATGTGAATAAACTTGCATGTTGGCATAGACCTTCCTCCCCATCGGATGAGTTTATTCACGGATCACTGGTACGAACTTCTTTATGATAATCGTAGGAAGTTATCCGAGTGCGTGTGTACTTCTCCATTTGTAAGGCACACAAACTTGGGCCGCGGACTTGGGATTAAATAATGGTGTACACTTAGGTGTAAATAATAAGTATCCTCCCCATCGGAGTCACTGCTGTTATTTGCATGGCTAAAGAGGAACCGACTATTAATTATTTTGTCATAAAGTTAGGTTGACAAATGAAATTAATGGATAAAACCTTCTCTTGTAAATGTTCGGGTTTGTAAACGTCCACACTATCGTGGCTTGCAGACTCACAGTGCTTGAGATGTCGGTGAATTTTATTTTTATATTATTTTGAGGGAATCAATATAAAAGGATAAAATTCGAAGATTTGATCGGAATATTTATTTGTGATTCTCTGAATTTCAAATGGTTTTATCTCACTAATTGTTAACTAAAAGAAATTATATTTACTTGTCCAAATTAGATGATTAGAAAATAATCTTGATTTTGAATTTTACTGCTTAAGAAAATACATGTGTGTTCTCACAAAGGACGTCTCATGATGCCTGTTAATGTCTCTAGTGAAGAGATGAGAGGTTCATAGAAATATGATGGTCTCATGTAACTCTTCGGATACTCGAGTAATTTTAAATGCGGTAGGTCATGATAGAATTTGATGAATGAATTGTAAATACATGGAATAGAAGTTGAAGGGGAAACCTAAGTCAATTTATTTTTCATAATTGCCTAGATGTTTTGAGTAAGTTCCACCAGAATTACAAGAGGATGTATATGGTGGGAAACTTCTGACAAAACATGTGGCAAAGGAAAGGCATTTTCATCATAATGTGAACAAGTTTAATATCTTATTCACTAGTTATTTAAACATGATTAGTGATGACATCTACTGACACGAAGTGTGTAGATACTGGAATCACTAAATGTTTATCACTTAGCAAGGATAAGATTGTTAATGACATGGGTAAAACTACAAAGGTAGTGGCTATTGCAGTGGGAGTTGTTTATTTATCTCATGATAAGAATAAACGATTGATTATGAGAAATTATTTTTACGTACCCTTCATAGAAAGAATTTGATTTCGGTTTCTATGCATTAACGGATGGATACTTCATTTCATTTAAATGACATGGTCATAGTAATGAGGAATGAGGCTATAATCCGTTAAAGTACGTTGGTGGATAATATGTAAACTCTTGAATCATGTACATCCCACAGATGCAATAAATAGTAATTAAATAATGCATCTTCTAATATTAGTAAGAGAAAGGGACCTTCAAAGATGAACTAAACATACATTTGACGTCTAAGATTGGTTCATTTTACTTGAGTAGGATTCAAAAGTTGATAGCCGATAGACCGTAAGGTTTATCTGAAGTGGAAACTATCGGACTTGTGAGTCTTGCTTGGAAGTAAAAATGATTAACTGCCTTTTCAAGGTTGTGGGGTGTAGAGCCAAAGATATGTATGTTGGAATTAGTTCATTCTGATTCAAGCGAACCTAACAATATCTAGGCGAGAGGTGGTTATGAATATTCAAAGATTATTCTGGATACCGATATATTTATTTGATGAACTGCATGTCTAAGTTCTTGGATTAATTCAAGAATTGTAAGGATGGTACAATGAAACGTCATGGAAAATATATCATATCATTACGATTCAATCATGATGATGAAAACCTCTTAGGATAGTTAGGAACTAATAATCAGAAGTTGAGATTAAATCTCAAGTTGATTATACCGGGCATGCCCCAGCTGAATGGTGTGGTGGGTAGAAGGTATAAGGCTCTTATGGTTATGATTAGATAGATGATGAATTATTTGGAATAATTAAATTCATTTTATGGATATGCCCTAGATACAGTAATTCGTGAAACGTTTGTCTGTATATGGGATATCCTAGAAAAATAGAGGGTGATTTATTTAGTCCAAAAGATCGAAAGGTAATTGTTAACACAATAACTAGTTTTTTGAAAAAAGGACTATGTAATAAATCACAAACCCATGTATGAGTTGTTCTAAAGGAAGTGAGAGGAAAACACTAAGTATAAGTACCAAGTGTACAAGAGGATATACCACAAGGTAAACTGCAATGCGTGTCACGTCTGATACACAATTACATGTAGTGCCTTATCGTAGTGGGAGGGTTGTTTGACAACCCATAAATATATGTTTTGGGAGAGTTATGAGACTTGATCCGTAGTGAACATGGTATTGTCCCACGGATACGACGTAGCACTACAAGATTAAAATGCAGAATCTTAGTAAGTTGCAATGAATGTTGAAATAGAATCTACAGATTCTAAATTAAGTCTGGGAACTTTTATGACCACTAAATGGTGTAAAAGCCATTGCAAGTGGTCAAAGGAAATAAAAGAGGATCATATGGAAAGGTGAAAACCTTGGAAGCAAAGCTTGTTGCGAAAAAGTGTACTCAGAAAGAAATGGTTCGATTATGAGGAAACATGTTCGCTGGTAGCTATGCTTATGTTGATTCGAATTCTTTTATTTATTGCTGCTATGAGGAACAGCAAATAGATGTCAAAGACAGCTTTCCTGATTAGAAGTCTTGAAGAAAACATCTATGTGAAGCAACCAGAGTGATTCATTGCAAAGTACTAATAGCATTTTGATAGTAAGCTTAAAATTGTCCAGCGATGGACTAAAGTAAACTTTAAGATCGTGAAGCATCTGTTTTGATTAGGTAATCCAGTGGCATGGATTTAAATCAATGAGCGGATGAGTCTTGTGTGTTGTAAAGAGTGACGGAAACGTGGTGGTGTTTCTTGTACTATACGTAGATAGTATCTTGCTCATTGGAGACAATGAAAGAGTATTATCGGGCGTATGTGTATGGTTAATAAAGCGGTAGAGATGAAGGACTTAAGAAAGGCAAAATATATCCTTTTGATCACGGTAATACGGATCACAAGAAAGGATATTATGCTTATCTCAAGTTTCATAAAATGATATAGTCCATACTCGTTTAGCATGTGAATTTATCTAAGTGGATGTGTCTTTGAGACACAAAAAGTAGATAAAGAAGATGAAAGCGGTTCCTTATACTTCGGTGAATAAGGAAGCTTAATCTAAGGAATGCTATGAACGAAGTTAGATATCTATTTTGCTGGATGCAAGAACAGTGGGTATCAATGTAACCTGAAACAAGAATGATGAACTGTGGTAAGACATATATGAAGTGCCTGAGAAGGACTGGAAATCATATGTAGACTTACTGAGCAGATTTACTGCTTCTTGTGGATTACGAAGATTCGGATTTTTTAGTCAGATTGGACGGTAGTAAATTCTCCTCAAAGGTTATGTGTTTAATTTTAGGAAGTAGAGTCATAATGTGGAGGAGTGTTATATAGAAATATATTTCAGACTCCGGACTGCATCATGGAAAGATGATAAATTGGAGCCTATGAGGCAGCCAAAGTATCTATATGACTCTAGAGACTTCATGATGGATTTTCAAGTGTTTCTAAGTTTGCCCAAGGTAATCACAATTTACATTGATGATATTGGTGCAGTTGCAAACTTGAAGAAATCACATGTCCATAAGGCAATTAAACATATGGAGCGTGAGTACCACCTGTTACGAGAAATCGTATGATGAGGGGAAGGTTGTTGTCGCCTAGATTGCATCGGATGATGACCTAGTAAACCATTTACAAGGACCTTAAGGCGAGAGCTTTTAATGGTCGTGTAGTGGGAGTAGAAATCAGATGTATGGCAGAAGACATGACAGCATAGTCTTTTAGTATAAGTGGGAGATTGTTGGATTATATACTAAAAGTCTAGCTTTAGTATGAACAATCTTATAACAATATTTGAAATGAGAATCATATGATCAAATGATTGCATCTTATAATCTATTTTATATGCATGATGCAATAGTCCACTTACTTTATACTGTAGATAATATGTTGTGCGACAACACGCGAAAGATCATATTATCGGTTTCCTTATAAAGTATAAACAGATGCTCACAACCGAGATAGACGGGGACTCTCTATCGGTATGGTTGTAGTGTGGTTTGGTATTAGCTTGTCTTGGCTATAGAATCACATTAGTGCACTTGTGTGTATTGAGCAGGACCGCTTGAGATCGTTCGACTTATACTGACTAATAGAAGAACTTGATCTCTGTTATTATGGAAGTTCATGTTCTTAATCCCTATACAATAACCTCGACACGTAGGGCAGTATGTATTTCTTTGATTCATCAATGGGTGAGATTTATATGTATTAAATCAACAAACTCGGTGAGTTGGGAAGTAGTGTTGTATCTATGGTGTGCTGTTGATTGTAGAAGGAATCCATGTCCGACATAGGTTGATGATGTCCCATTGAGGAGCTCATAAGGTTTATCATGTAAATCTTGCAAGTGGATTAATTTCTGGCATGATAATAAGGTTGAGTGGTACTACTCTCGGATGAGATATTAATTAATTTGAGTTGTCAGTAACTTAATTAATTAATGGACATTGTATATCTTAAACATGGGGAGACCATCGGGCTCATAATAAGAAGGAGCCCAGAACATAATTTTGGGATTGGACGGGTAGTGCGGTAATAATATTTTAGTGGACTATATTATTATTATTGGATTTAATTAAAAGCTTTGGGCTAAGCTTGGTTAATTAAAATTCAATTGAGGCCTAGTCCAATTTCTCCTTCTGGTCCCTGCTGTAACCCAATTATATAAGTCATCTCAGCTCCTGTTAACCCTAAGTCTGTGCCTCATTTGACATACGTGAGACAACAAAGAGCAGATTGAGAGAACTCTGGGGATTGTTGACCACTCAACACCAGAGTTGACTTTGGGACATACGGTAGAAGATCAGAGGTGTTCATCATAGATCTTCATCCTCTACATCAACCCAGAAGTACGGTAAATATTTTTTAATTGCTTCCGCTGATTGTTTGCTTGTCATCCTAACGATCACGTTGATCCACACGATCCAATTGCCAACATGGGCAATCTCCGGGTTATATTGATCCTGTTCATCCGGATTATGTGTATCAACTCAAAAAAGCTCTGTATGGTCTTCGCCAAACTCCATTGGCCTGGTATTAACGCTTTCGTGCTTTTCTTCACTATCTGAGCTTTCGTTGCAGCAATGTCGACACTTCCTTGTTTATTTTCAAGGATAGATTCACTCTAATCTATCTACTTGTCTATGTAGACGACATTGTGGTCACTGACAATAATGGTGATGCACTTCGCTTGCTCGTTTCTCGCATTCGAAAATAGTTTACCATTAAAGATCTTGGTCAGTTGGGATACTTCTAGGTCTCGAAGTGACTTATCCTTCGTCTGGTCTCTTCCTTAGCCAATCCAAGTACGCTCGCGACATACTGATTCGAGCAGAGTTACTTGATTCAAAATTCGTGGCTACACCTCTAGCCCCTGGCGCTTCCTTCATAGCTTCGGGTGATCCCTTTCCTGATCATACTCTTTACAAGTCTCTTGTTGGGGTACTAGAGTATTTAACGATCACTCGGCCAGATATCACCTACTCCGCCAATATAGTGAGTCAATTCCAGCTGAATTCTACAATGGATTATTATCAAGCTGTCAAGCGAATTCTTCGCTATGTCAAGGGGACCATATCGCATGGTTTACTATTCTACCCTGGCGAGTGTACTTTACTTGGCTATTCAGATACGGATTGGGCTAGGTGTATTGATACTCGGCGTTCAACTTATGGTTATTCCATCTTTCTCGGGCCAAATCTTATTTTTTGGAGTGCCAATAAATAGCCTACTATTTCCCACTCGAGCTGTGAGTCTGAGTATCGTGCTATGACTAGTACTGCTGCAGAATTAGTGTGGGTTTCCCATCTTCTCCGTGATCTTCACTCTCTTCCATCATCGCCTCCAGTTTTATTGAGTGACAACAAAAGTGCTATCTTTCTGTTCCAGAATCTGGTGTCTCACAAACGAGCAAAATATATTGACATTGATTGTCATTTCATTCGGGAGTTAGTGGAGAATGGTCGACTAAAACTCAGTTCATCCCATCGAATTTTCAACTTGCAGATGTTTTCACAAAGAGTTTGGCTCGCCCGCAGTTCGAATTCTTCCGGTCCAAGCTTCGCGTGCTCTCTAATCCCACGCTTTGCTTGCGGATATTAATAAATATATCAAAGATATTTAGAATATATTTTTATTTCTTGTTGCTTACGTATTTCTTCCAATATGTGCATATTTTCTAGTGCTCAATTAGTGCTCAATAATAGAGGAAGAACAATTTTTCTCCTACAGAAGGACACGGGTACTTAAAATTTCTATTAAAATTTCTATCAATCAATTTTAAATGATAAATTGTAAATACATAAGTTTTAAAATGTACTAAGTTCTAAAACATAATATTGAAGTAAAACGGTATAAAATTTATGCATTTGAGAAAGTGCACATTAAGTAATTTGTATTAAAGGATTTAAAGTTTTTCTTTTATAATGCATATTATATGTTTAAATGAATATTTTCTAAAGAGTTAATATACAGTGCACTCATATGTATACTATTTTATTCAATATTGTATATATATTTCTTAATAATTGTATATTTTTTTCACACTTAATTTTTCATTAAAAAAACTAGGACCCATATGTGTATAACTTTTTATTCAATAGTGTATATATGTTTCTTAATAATGATATACTTTTTTACACTCATTTTTTCATTAAAAAAACTAGCAAACAAAGTTTATATATTTTTTGGCAAAAGCTCCCGTGCGCCCGGGGACACGGAAAGATGCTCCGTGTCCCCATGTAAACACAACCCTCCCCTCCAATTCTATTTAAACCTATGTATTGCTAGGGGTTTAAATTGTAAAGGGCCATGAAAATTGTAAAGGCGCACAGAATCTGCTCCGTGCGCCCGGGTGCACAGGAGCCTCACTCATATTTTTTTTCATAATTGTATATGTTTCTGTTCATGTTTGTATACGTTTCTGAATGTGAGTGCATCGTATCCTGGGGTGCACCCAGGTATACAATAGTATTAGTTTTTTAAATGAGAAAAGTTTGAGTTGAACCGTGATGTTATTTCGTAAAATGTCGTAAAATGAATAAAAAGTAATAATATTTTTAATAAAAAATAATAATGGTGCAAAAGAAATAGTATTTAGAAAAAGAAAGTGCATTTCTTATTAAAGGATAATTTCAATAAAGCTATTCCTTGAAAATGCAATTCATTCTATTTAACGAAATATAAATATTTTTGGGTAGGTCTTACGTGAGACCGTCTCACGTGAGACCACATTATACTTTTTAAAATAGTTATCACTTTCGCTATAAAACATTATCACTTTCGCTATAAAATATTATCACTTTTCATTTATACTATAAATTATTCCTGAAATAATATTATCACTTTTCATTAATTTAGTATCACTTTTTCAGTATAAAAGTTAGAGTGAGGCTTGCGTGCGCCTCGGCGCACGGCGTGCGCCTTTAGAATTTAGTATTATGGATAATGGTACATTATTTTGTTATAAAGGGTATACATTTTAATTAATAAGAGTACACCATTTTGTTCTAAAGGGTATACACTTTTCATTATTTTTTTATTTTTTCAGAAAATAAAGGGGACACATCTTTATACTGAAGGGTATACAATTTAACACAAAATCCTAAAGGCACACGGAGTGTACTTCCGTGTGCCCGGGCGCACACAAGTTTTTGTCTTGTAAAATAAAGGGTACACATCTTTATACAAAAGGGTATACAATTTAGCACAAAATTCTAAAGGCACACGGAATGTGCTCCCGTGTGCCCGGGCACACACAAGCTTTTGCCTAAAAGTTATCACTTTTTGACAGTTTTACATAAACCCTTATATGAGACGGTCTCACACAAGTTTTTGCCAATATTTTTAATGTATAAAGAGAATAAATAATTACAATTGAAAAGGAAAAAAGAAAAAAATAAATATCTCACTTATTTGAAACATATTGAAAATAAGTTCCAAAAAATATATAGATTTATTTGAAACATATTGAAAATAAGTTCCAAAAAAAATATAAAAATTGAATAATATTTTTTAAAGAAGATAATTTGAAATATGATAATTACAAATAGATAAATTTATTGATTTTAAAGAAAAGCGAAAAAAAGAAAAAAAATCATATCTATAATAAAATTCATTAAAGTAATATGTTGAAATGGAAAAGATAGTTTAAAAGAAGGAAGAGAAGTATAGTTTCTATTCAATCAATTATTTTGGTTGGAGGTATCATCAAATTGTTTTAATGATATGTTTAGTGTAGAGTACCTATTGATCGTTTACCATTATATAATATATTGAATGATATATTATTACATGTAATATTGAATGATATATAGTTAAAGACAAATAATATATTGTTAAAGACACATAAATATGTAATATTGAATAAAATATTGTTAAAAACAAACAAATAATCAAATGAGATTGTTTCACTCTAAAATTAAAAATATATATATATCACTTATTTGATTTAAATAATTTCCAAAATAATAGTATAAATAAAAAAAAAGATTTGCTTAAATTGGTAATTCGATATATTTTAAGAAAGCATATTAAATAATTCGATTTATTTTAAGAAAACATATAATTTTTTTAAAATTTATATAAAAGAAAGTAAAAAATATATACTATTGAAAGGAATAATAAAAAATATCATATATATCACTTACTTGATTTAAATGAGTTTCAAAATAATAGTATAATATTTAAAAAGAAAATAAAATAAGAATGGTTTTTTTTATAAATATATAAACAAAATGTGATTTTAAAAGAGAAATGCAAAATATAAAAATAGGAAGTAATATACATGATGAAAATCATTAAAATTGTACTTAAAAAAGGAAGGGATATAAAAATATGTTAAATTGATATGGTAATCATTCCTATTATTTACCAAACAATCTTCACATAAAAAAAATTACTTTACTTGTTCAATAAATATAAAAATATTTTTATGCAACAATTATTAATATCTGACATTTACTGTGAAAATACAAACATAAATAAATGAGCCAAAACTTTTCATTTTGTGAAAAATTGAAAGCTAAAAATAAATAAATATTCATTCATCTTCCCAAATAATGGCAGAGATTTATTCATTTATCTTTCCCAACAATTTTTTTTTCCTCATCGTATATAAATAGTCATAAAAACAAAACTCTATCACCTCTTTAAAAATATTATTAGACACTCAAAAATTTTGAAACCACTCTTTAATTATTTTGGGATACATGAATTAGGTTAATTAAAATAATACTTTATTCTTTTATGAATTATAAACACATACATGTTATATAATTTTTTTCTAAATAAAAATAATATTATGTTTCAATAAAAATTTTATATTATTTCGTGCATCGCACGGGTGTTTCAATAATAATAATAATAATAACAATAATAGTAATACTACAATTTTGGACGCCATGAATGAAAATACAGAACACATTGTATTTTTTTAAATAAAACAAAAGTATTATGCATTCAAATATATGAAGATAGTTGACATTTATACATCAATTTATGCAATTATTTAACATTATTTGAATTATTTTATACATTTTTTAAGAAATTTTTATAGCTTGACCTGCCAGTTAAAATTTCAATTAAAGTGAATTTCATAATTTTACTAAGGGGGTCTTTTGATTTTTAAGCAAGTTTGTAGACAAAAATGAAGTAATACACTTCGAGTGAGGCTTGTGTGCGTCCGGGCGCATGGAAACACATTCTGTGTGCTTTTAAAATTAAGTATTATGAATAAGAGTACATTGCTTTGGTCTAAAGGGTATATACTTTAATTAATAAATGTACACCATTTTGTTCTAAAGGGTATACACTTTATTAATATTTCTTATTTTTCTTTAGAAAATAAAGGGTACACATATTTATATTAAAGGGTATACAATTTAACATAAAATTTCAAAGGCGCACGGAATGTGTTCCCGTGAGCCCGGGCACACACAAGTTTTTGCCATGGTACACATCTTTATACTAAAGGGTACACAATTTAACACAAAATTTTAAAAGCGCACTGAATGTGCTCCCGTGCTCCCGGGCGCACACAAGTTTTTTGCCATACACTTCAAAGTGTACAAAAAAGATTTTCTCTTATTTTTTTAAGATAAATTAAGTATTAAATAAATTATAGAGTATTTTACTTGTGGTAGGGAATGTGAATTAAAAAATAAATTGTACTGAAAGAATGTATTCCTACTTTATTAATTAATCAATACCTTAAAATTATACTTTAATATTATATATATATATATATAATATTTTAATTATTAATAAACATACTATATATGTACTATATATCAATTACTTTTAAATTTATCTCACATAATCATTGTTTTACAAGAGATTTTTTTATTTATTTATTTTACAGTATTCTTATTATTATTAATTTTAATAATATAATTTACACGATACTCCTGTTTGTGCGACTATTCCGCGCATCGCACGGGGGAGGGGGGGCGTTACTAGTTTTTTAAAATAAAGTATGAAATTGAAGTTGTACGATCTTAAAAGGAATGACAATTTTAAATTAAATTGTGTTAGAAGGATATTAATCAAGTCTTTTTTAAAATAATAATAAAGTATGAAATTGAAGTTGGGACAATCTTAAATGAAAAGTGTGACGAAAGATGTATTAAATGAATATATGAGTAATACGTAAGTATTGATAAATGAATTTGGGACAGGTACATGTACATAATAAATTTTTTATACAGATAAATAATTGATATTTAAATGCAGTGATTTTCAAAACCGATTGGACCGGCCAATTCAACCGTTCAACCGGGAATCTGCCTCCAAACCGATCCAAAACACCTATAAAACTATTTTTTGAGTTGAAATCGGATTGAACCGGGTTGAACCAGCCAAAATCGGTAAAGCCGGTTGAACAAGTCCAACCGATTTTTGATTTTTTTTATTTTTTTCTTTTTATATTTTATATTTTTATATTATTTCACTTTTATTTTTATTAATTTAAAAATATAATATTTAAATTTTGAATTAAATAATGTGATTTTCTGAAGTGGTACACAAGATGTATAGCAGTTTGAGCATAAATTATGTAATATGATATTGAGAGAATACATAAAAATTAGGGATGTCAACGTGTCGGGTTTGGGGCGGGTACCCAACAACCAGAACCGACCCATTTTGAAGGTGCCCGCACGGGTCTTATTTTTTAGACCTAGACCCAAACAGGGAGGGTCGGCCCCGCCCCGCCCCGTTCTCCTTTTTTTTTAAAAAATTTTTTAATTTTTTTTATAATTTTATGTGCACTCTTAAATTACTACCTCTCTCACTTCATCATAACTTCAAATAATAATTATGTTAAAAAATAAAAATAAAATATAAATAATAAAAATAATCATAAAATTACTAGTAAATTAATATAATTTTAAATGATTATTAAAATAAAAAAATATAATTAATATATTTCGTAAGGGCCGGGCCGGGTCGGGTACCTGCAGATCTGGAGTAATACCCGGACCCGGCCCGTTTCGAAACGAGTCCGGGCGGGTCCGGCCCATTTTCAATTTGGGGCAGGTTTGGCCCGGCCCATATCGTGAGGGCTGGGTCTAAATTGACACCCCTAATAAAAATATGTATAAAATATGAATTATAAAGTATGAATTATTTTACCTAATTATATTTTTTATATAAATTGAATTTTTTCTTTATAAAGTAATTTTGATTATTATAAATTTTTTTAATAAATTGTAATATTATAAAATATAATTGAAAATATGTAAAATTCAATTTTTTAATTGAATCTCCCGTTAAACCTCTAACAATTGGCTCCACCGACTCCGATTTAATTATGAAAACACTGTTTAAATGAACAAGAGTACGAGTACCCAAAATGTGTGAAGATGAGAGTGTATTTGTATGCTTCTAGCTCCCGCCAATTCTCATTCTACTAGGGCGGGAATATTACTTCTTTATTTACCGCCCATTTTCATCGGCTGCGATCATGCTCATTAATCATTATTACAAAATACATAATTAATTAACTTGGGCGAAAATGATTTCAGATTACTAAGGATTAGAATCAAGATGTCTCTGCAAAAACCCTACGAGAGAGATTAAGGAGCGTGAAAACACCGAAGCCAACCCTAATCACTCGGCGCCCCCACCAATCACGAAGCTGTTTCGTTTCTGTAGGCGCCACGCTGCGCTCGCACCAGTCGATTCCGACGACCGCCGTTCCTGTCTACGCCTCTGCCCATGTTCGCCAGGTACTTCTTAGTCCTCTTTTTTTTTTTTTTTTTTTTGGGTGAATCCACCCTCTTTAACTCGATTGTGCACCATACACCAACAGGACGATGACGTTCTCTTTACTTTTCTCATTGTTACCCATGCGTTTTTGGAGAAATGCTTAGATATTACAGGCTTATTTCATTCTTGTACTCTGAAATTCAGGACACTTTCATCATAAAATTAAATTCCATTTAGATTTGCAACAAATATAACTCAACCTAAAAATATGTATAATACAAACAAAAAATGTATGTATTCTGTCGGTTTTCCATTTTTTCCACCTGTGTGGCTACTGCGAATTCTGTTGTTTGGCGCTTCTTTTGGGTTTCTTGCAGCATCCGAAATTTCTGTTGTTGATGTTGTGAGGGAAGAATTGATTATTGAGTTACTTGGAATGTTTTGTGCAGTAGTCTTAATCTTGTGAGGTAGATAAAAGCAAATTTTTGGGCAAAAGATATGTTATGTAGAAATGTTAGACATGTTCTGATTAGTGCCGTATGTGCATTTGAGTATCTATTAGTTAAGTGTGATCGTTTAAATGTGGTTTCTTCGATCATAACTTTTATTTAAGTTTGGATGCTTGTTGTTAATCCATATTGAGCTTACCTATTAGTTTTAGGTGAAGTGGTAAAATGTGGTTTCCTTCGAGCATGAGTTTGGTTGCTTCTTGTTTCTCCATATTGATCTTAAAAATCTGGGGTAATTGCAATTTCAATAAACACATAGGATGCTCTCGTTTGTTGGTTTCTGCTTTTAGAATTCTAGAAGAGATATTAAATGCTCGTATATGCATTAGCAAAGAAATCCTGTTTGAAATTACTGCCACATGTAAATAGAATATTTATTTGGGCTCATGTTTATGTGGAAAATTGGTTCATTATTTGGTGATGAGTTTTTGACTTCATGTAATGAGTTGTGACTTGTTTGTAGAGCCCTTTTCCTGCAACAGGTAAATTTTTATTAGATAGATTCGATTTTTCTGAGGGGTATAAAATTTTAGTATTCAGCGGGAACTTGAGAGAGGCCGAATATGTGTGTGTACCTCATTGTCCATGGTTTAGCATGCAAGCAATTAATTACCAGGTAGGACAGAAATATTCAGTTAATTAAAAGAGAAAATGTGTATGTCTGTCCTCTAAAATTCATGCTTGAATTTTGGAATTTTTTTGCTGGGAGTTTGCCCGAGTCTATGAAATATTCTTATTCTGATTATGAATGGATTTTCAATTCTACAAATGAATGATTTTTTTTTTATTATTGTCTTAGTTTTTTCATGTGTTGGACTTTGTAGGAAATGTGTTTTCAATTGGCTTCTCCATTTTGGTTATGTCAAGATCAAGATAATGAATGCTAATTAGGATTAATTTGGAGGATTTAAACTCTTACATTTTGTTGTGGGTTGTTTATAATATTGATTTTTGTGAAGCGCTCTCACTCCGGTGACTAAAAATGTGTCTTACCTTAGGATTCTTGTATTTTATGCGAACAGCATTCAACATTCTTTCCCAAGATGAATGAATATGGAAATTGGAATAGTATGAGTATGCTTTAGGTGTTATGTTTAGTTTTCATATTAGGAGTAATTTATTGCTTATCTTATCTTTTATTAAAGTTAATTTAGCTGCAAATCATGATTAATTTTTTTTAGCTTAATGGGGTCTACTTTAAGCTTGAATTTGAACATTTGTCAAATCAGTCTAATTTGGTTTCTCGTGCTTTGTTGAACTCAAGTACTGGTTTATCAAGCTAACTCGAGCATAAGTTCAAATTTTAATTGCTAATGAACTTGTTTCAAGCCAAACTCGAGTTAAGTTTACTAGTTAATGAATCATTTTCAAACAGAACTCGAACTATTCAGGAATTAAATTTTTTTTTTGGACGAACTGACCTTGAGCTAGATTATTAATATTTAATTCAAGCTCGCGCCTAAATAAACCGAACAAGCTGAGCTAGGGCCAATATTCAGCTCATTTTGTTATGATGTCCCACATCGGTTCCACACACGTGTGGAAGGGCATATAAGTGGGGGTCAACCCTTCACCTTCAGCCATGGTTTTGGGTGAAGTTAGGGCTCCCTAGCTTTATGCCTAACACATTTTGACTCCATACTCTTGTACAATAGGTTATGCGTGAAGTGCCTCAATAATTTCGCTTTTCATTAGCAATTCTCTAATTGGAGCCACCATCAACAAATGGTTTGATACACATTCATTAATACCAAGGTCGGTTTCAATATTATTTCAGACTAAAATTTATTCAATATATGTATTAATTTTCATTGTTTACTGTAGCTTAATTGATTGGAAGCCATTTTATTATTGTTCCTACTTATTAAAATAATTTATCTGTAAATATTGTTCTCCCGCTTAATTCTCACTCAATTTTGGCGGGAGATGTGATATGCTTTTTTGTAAAAATCTCCTGCCAATTTTCATCCTATGCAATATCTTAGAAGTTAGACCAGACTTTTTTCAATATTGTAATAGACAATATATTTTGGAATTGTATAAATTGGTTAATTTTTAGAGAATGAATACAATTTATTTTTAGTGTTGATGTTGGTTACAGTGGATAAGATTGTTAGAGATTCGAGACTTCTCTGAAATCCACTGTTCCAAAATTCCTATGTATTGGTTCAGATCAACATAAAGGAATAGAATGGTTTCTTGTCGTCCTATCCAGCTTCTGAAAGCCGTGCCCTACAGAAAGGAAAGGTCTCTCCTGCTCGATTTTTTTTTTCTTAATTTACTTTTATAAAATTGGTTTCTTGTTTGTGACGTGTCTATTCTCGAACATTAAGTTGATAATTGTTAGATCTGCCTGATCAACAACAATCTATTTCCAGTTGATTGTTATAATTTTTGTTGGCCCGCCGTTTATATTTTTTTTATCATTTCAATCCCTAATAGGGTGGGAAGATGATTTTGTATTCTATTGATTTCCAGGTTAGGTTAAGTGGTTTTCTTCAGAATAGTATCTTAGGTTCATCTTCAAAACCATCATTTATAGGACTTTGTGAAGCTTTAAAGTCATTTACTCTGCAACGAACCTGCAGAAGGTGCTTGGTAATGGCTGGTGATTCAATTGAATTCGTTTCTAATGGAAGCATGAATGCTAAACCAATATCCCAGAGAACTTACCAAGTTGTGGTAGCTGCAACTCAAGATATGGGTATTGGAAAAGATGGTAAGTTACCTTGGAGGTTACCCGGGGACCTTAAATTCTTCAAGGATATTACCATGAGTACTTCAGATCCAAATAAGAAAAATGCTGTGATTATGGGGAGGAAAACTTGGGAGAGCATTCCTCCCCAATTTAAACCTTTGCCCGGTCGACTCAATGTTGTGCTAACTCGTTCTGGAAAATCTGATCTTGTTTCTACTGGGGAAGCTCTTTCATGTGATAGTATATCATCAGCTTTGAATTTATTGGCAGAGCCCCCTTATAAAAATCTTGTAGAGAAAAATTTTCTGATAGGAGGTGGACAGATTTTGAGGTATGTATATATCTTTCTCAAATATATTCTTTGTGGTTATGTGGGATTTGGCATGTGAAATGGAAAGAGAAAGTTAACATGAGTCTTGATGCAGGGAAGCCCTTAATGCTGTTGAATGTGATGCCATTCACTTGACTGAAATTAAGAGTCACTTTGAATGCGATACGTTTATTCCTTCTATAGATATGTCTGTTTATCAGCCATGGTACTCTTCCTTGCCCGTTGAGGAGAATGGTATTCACTATTGTTTTTCAACATATGTGCGGTTGAAGACTTTCACTAGCACAGCTGAGAATTCCGGCCACGAGATGATTTCTGAAGGCAATACATCACATTCCAAAAGGCTCAAATTCTCAGATTTCACTTTCTTACCAAAGATTATTTTTGAAAAGCATGAAGAGTTTTTATACTTGAGACTTATTCAAGATATTATTTTGAATGGTAACAAAAAAGATGACCGGACAGGGACTGGCACCCTCTCAAAATTTGGTTGCCAGGTATTTTCATTACCTTGACGATATCGTATGAGCTTTTTCATTATTTTACTCATTTTATTTGTGCTTTTATTTATTTTGTATTTATTTTCTGTATGCTCTGCTGATACATCATCTGTAAATTTCCAGATGCGCTTCAACCTACGTAAATGTTTTCCTCTTCTTACAACTAAGGTATTGATACTTGATAAGACTTTCCTCATTAAATAAAATTAGTTAAGATTATGTTACTATTAGATTAGTTCCCCTTCTGTATGGTCGAGAAAATCTTTGTAATGGTTTTGCTTTTATATTGATTTTATAAATTTTATATATGTATTAATGTAACAAAGTTTGTATGTGTATTTCTCTGTTTATGGTGGTCTATTGATTGTGGTTTTGATGCAAAGAGGGTTTTCTGGCGAGGAGTTGTTGAAGAGCTTTTGTGGTTCATCAGTGGTTCGACAAATGCCAAGGTAATTTTTAAACATATTATATTTCTTAAATCTGGAAGAATGTTTTGGACTCTAGAATCGGCGTGGCACTTTTAAGGTTACTATAATTAGATTATAGTTGTATAACTATTACTTTGACTTCAATATGCTCAGGCAAAATGCTTACTGTTCTCTCTATCTTCCTTGCATGAAGTTTGTATATACAGTTTTGCGTTTATATTTTGTCCTTTTAAACTGGGAAACTACAATGTACTACCATCCATAAAAAATGTAGTTGCTCAAACTCCATATTTGAAGTTTGATCTATGTTCCATCCATATTACATTCTTATTTGTCCACTTAATGTCTGGATTTTATTTAATTCTCAAAAGAAACAAGTATTAATATAACAGTCTTTCTTACAGATTCTACAAGAGAAAGGGATACATATATGGGATGGCAATGCATCCAGAGAGTTTCTTGATAGGCAATCATACATTTCAATATATTCTTTTTTCCAATATTTCAATGTTCTTTTTGTATTTGCTCAATCTGAAAGATTTATGCAATTCTTGTATCAGTATTGGATTGACAGATAGGGAAGAGGGAGATTTAGGACCTGTATACGGATTTCAGTGGAGACATTTTGGTGCCAGGTTAGCGCTTGTATTGGAGATCTGAAGTTGGCAAAAATATGTTGCCTTTACTAATGTCATACTCTTGATTTTTCTTCTACAGATACACCAATATGCATGCTGACTATACAGGTCAGGGGTTTGATCAGTTGCTCGATGTTATAGATAAGATAAAGAATAAGCCAGATGATAGGAGGATTATCCTTTCTGCTTGGAATCCTTCTGATCTTAAGTTGATGGCTTTACCACCTTGCCACATGTTTGCACAGGTCCTGCGTCGTCCTTTACATAAATAGAAGTTATTAAATCAACAACATAAAGTCCTAAGTTAATAAATTATTCCACAGAAAATATTAAGAAATTACGGAAAAGAAAGATGGAGTTAGTTTTATCCCCTAGGCTCTTTACTCTGTTGCAGATGATTTTTAATTTTTCTAACATGTCGGGGTGCAGTTTTATGTAGCCAATGGTGAGCTATCTTGCCAGATGTATCAACGCTCTGCTGATATGGGTCTTGGGGTGCCATTTAACATTGCATCATATGCACTGCTGACATGCGTGATTGCTCATGTTTGTGGTACGTGTTTATTTTAGCTGATGAGAATGGAAACCTTTTATATCTAACACCCCTTGGGATATGAAAGCATTTTTGGCTAGTTTGGTTTGATTGCATTCTACTGTGGGACAGTGCACCAAATGTTTCCTCACTATCTTTGTTTTATCCTCAGATCTTGTTCCTGGTGATGTTATCCATGTAATTGGGGATGGCCATGTTTATCGGAATCACATCAACCCCCTACAAGAGCAACTCAAAAAACTTCCCAGACCTTTCCCAGTAAGTACCAACTATAAAATTAGTTTCTTTTTGCAATCACTTGATCACACAATTAAAGCAGCAGAAGTTGAGAATGATAAGATAGATTGATTAGTGAATACTAGAAAATATTGTGGGTGACCTGAGTAGATGAGAAAATTAGAAATGCACTGAAGATGATCTGGACATTGAAGGACCATAGAGTCCTATGTATGACATAGAGAAAGTAGAGAGAACCTTTAACTCTGAATCAGAAAGGTCATAAAAAGAACTAAAAGAGTCAAAAGAAATACATTAGAAATGACACAATCTACTTAAGTATAAGGCTCCCGTATGCTTTAGATTGATTGTACTCATGTATCTATTAGTGTGAACAAGCTAAAGATAATTGAGTATAGCATGCACATCATGGTGGGATGACAACTTGTGCAAGAGATGAGTGTAACAATTTTAAGTTGGAGGAAAAAGATGTCCATAGTATCAAGCTTACATAAACTGCTCAACAATCATGCAGTGATCACTTTGATGTAGTGTTTCTTTTTATCGAAACAGATATTGAGGATCAACGCACAGAAAAAAGAAATCGACTCATTTGTTGCAGCTGATTTTGAGCTTAGAAACTATGAGCCACATCAGAAGATTGAAATGAAAATGGCAGTTTGAAAGAGTCCCACACCATGGAAGCTTGAAAATTAATAACTTAAGCTAGAGGTACTTGTTAAGAACAAAGTTATCGCCTAAGTTGAGTAGATTCAATTTTGGCTTTTGAATTATCAGAATGGTTGATGTGTAAATCACGAATTGAAGTGGGTTGCAAAGTCACATGAATATTATGTTGTCCTCTTGTGTTTATGTACACGCTTGATTTTACCAATGGGGATAAAGATAGATTGAAAGAGTGAAAAAGACTAGCACTATATATATACAACATAAAATGTAAATTTTGACTGTATTAAATCTAAGATATGGATAATAATGTTATTGAACTGATTATAAAATTTAAGGAGTATGTTACTATATTCGTTCCACACTAGTTAACATATTATTTGCAAAATTCAAGACGATTGATTATATTTTTGGATGATTTTGAATAAAGAAATTGGAATGAAAGTAGAAATAGTTGGTTATTACTTATTACATGACTATGTGATTGATTCCTAGTCAATCATTTCTTATTTCAAAGAGATAATTTCATATACGTCCGACTTTTCCGCCTCTTAATTGGGGCTCATAAATTTGAACTACTTTTATTCCCACGCGGCATTCCATCATCTTTATTTTAAAAAATTAAATTAGATAATATTTACACTTCACATTTATTATTATATTTAAAAATAATTTGGGTCTTTAGGTACAAAACCTTCTTAATTATATTACTAAATAATTCATTCGTTTTAGAAAATTACTCATAAATACAAAATTTTATTTTGTTTTACCCATAATACTCATATCCATCTGAACATAGTGTGCATCGTTAAGAGAGAATAAGAAAAGCTCAATTAAGTAATTGTATTAACGTACATCGATGTGATCCTTGTGAGAGAAATAAATTAATGAGAGAGGAACAAAGAATAAACTATTAAAATCGCCATTGAAGAGTACACACTGATATACACCAGTGTGCAATCTGACCAAAAGAAAGTACACACCATTAAATTCCGATGTACACCAGTGTGTAATCTGACCAGATGAATGAACACGCCATTAAATTCCCTCAAAACTACCCTTATTTTTAGTCGTTAGGTTTGAGTAACATTTAATCTATAAAAATAAAAAACAAGCTTGTTTAAAATAATAAAAAAAAAATAGATGAAGAGCTTATTTGATCAAGAAAAATAAGGCGATAGCCGATGGGTCTTCATGACCTTTACCCTATTATTATTATTATTATTATTATTAGTGTAGAGGGTCAAAACTACCCTTATTTTTCGTCGTTAGGTTTGAGTAACATTTAATCTATAAAAATAGAAAAGAAGCTTGTTTAAAATAATAATAAAAAAAATTAGATGAAGAGCTTATTTGATCAAGAAAAATAAGGCCTTCATGACCTTTACCCTTTATAATAAAAATTAAATGAAACAAAGTTGATTGTATTTAATATATAAGTAATAATAATAATAATAATAATAATAATAATAATAATAATAATAATAATTTGGTGTAGAGGGTCAAAACTACCCTTATTTTTAGTTGAGTAACATTTAATCTATAAAAATAGAAAAGAAGCTTGTTTAAAATAATAACAAAAAAATTAGATGAAGAGCTTATTTGATCAAGAAAAATAAGGGATAGCCGATGGGTCTTCATGACCTTTACCCTTTATTTTGAAAAAAAATACTAAGGAACTAAATCGATTCAATTTATAATAAGAATTATACAAATAAAAAATAAAGTTAAGGGTTTATATGATTTCGAGAAATAAGATGGAAGACCAAATTGATCATTTTTTCCAAATAATAATACTTCTTATATTCTATATTAAATTTCATCTTTTTCGTTTTTATTCGTCCTACATTAAATTTCATCACTTAATAAAAAAATCACATTAATCCTCAATATTAAAATTACATTTTAATTACAAATTTATCACTCATAATTATCATGCATAACATATACTCACTTAAAAAAAAGAGAGAGTATTTTCTTAATATCTAAGTTAACCATTGTAGATGAAATGGAATTCTGATACATCCTAATTTTAGAAGAAGAAATACAGTACTCCTCCTAATTAGATGACCCACTTACTTTTCTCTTTCTTCTCTTAACTCATACTACTTCGTTCACCAATTGGAGATGACCGTTTCCATTCCACATCACTGAATGAGTCAAATTATTACAGCTTCGTATGAACCTTCCTCACCATCACTCTTAAATTTGCAGAGAAAAACAAATTATTATTGTCAAAAAACACACCTAAATATTCACATTGTGACACAAAGTTTCGCTTCCACTATCTCCAATATCACTCACATAATCATCGTTTGCACGTTCAATTTTACAATCAAACTCTTTCTCTCTGCACCAATTATTAGTTCCAACAATGGCTGAGGCATTAATTCAAGTTTTAATTGAGAAATTAACTTCTCTAATCCAGAGAGAGGTTGGATTGATCATTGGTGCCGACAAGCAGATGAAGCAACTTTCCACAACTCTCACCGCCATCCAGAAAGTGTTGGAGGATGCTGAAGACAAACAGTTTCAAGACAGAGCTGTTCGGAATTGGCTACGACAGCTCAACGACGTCGCTTTTGAGATCGAACATATACTGGACGAACTCAACACAGAAGCGAACCACAAATATGGAATGTTCAGCTTGAACAAGCTTCTGTTTAACTACAACATCGGGAAAAGAATGAAGGAAGCTGTCCAAAGATTGGGAAATGTCGTTGAAGACGGCGTCAAGTTTCATTTGCAGGACAAATATGGAATATTCAGCTTGAACAAGCTTCTGTTCAACTACAATATCGGAGAAAGAATGAAGGAAGATGTCCAAAGATTGGAAAATGTTTTAGAAGATCATTTGCAGGAAATTGCTGTGCAAGAGTATGAGCCGATTGAGTGGGGTCGAGTCGAGCCAGAGCCGGATGAAGTGCACGGCAGAGATGAGGATAGAGACAAGATCGTGGAGTTGCTGGTGAATCAAGTGTGTGATCAGAAGCTGTCTGTGTTGGCAATTACTGGTGTTGGAGGAATAGGGAAGACTACACTTGCCAAATTAATATACAATGATGAAAGGATCAACCATCATTTTGACGCCCAAAGATGGCTCTGTGTTTCCGGACACCACGACTTGATTGCTCTGTCTCTGCACCACCGCCTCCGACAGGAATTGAAGGACAAAAGATACTTGCTGGTGCTGGATAATGTGTGGAATGAGAATCAACAACAATGGGCTGAATTAAAGAGTATGCTTGAATGTGGCTCCATGGGGACTTCCATTGTCGTCACCACACGCCTGAAAGGGGTTGCAGATGTCATGGGAACTCTTCCAAATCACCGCCTGACAGGATTGTCGGACGACCACTGCTGGCTCTTGTTCAGACCACGAGCTTTCGGACACGAGGATGTCCAGCACCGTGGTAACTTGGAAGCCATTGGAAGGCGAATTATGAAGAAATGTGATGGCGTTCCTTTGGCAGCCGAGGTTCTTGGAGGTCCTATGCGGTTTAAACGACATGAAAACGAATGGCTGTCTGTTGAGGACAGTGGTTTCTGGAATTTACCTGAAGAAGAAAATTCAGTCTTGCCTGTTCTGAGGTTGAGCTATCGCCATCTTCCTTTTGTATTGAAACGGTGTTTGGCTTACTGTGCTGTTTTCCCTAAGGATTATATATTCGAGAAGAAACAGCTGATCTTTCATTGGATGGCTCACGGATGCATATCTTCGAACCAAACACATGAAGTGGAGGATGTTGGTGATCAGATATGGAACGAGTTAGCTTTGAGATCATTTTTCCGACAAGTTGACTCAAGTGGAAGAGAAACCACTTTCAGAATGCATGATCTTGTTCATGATCTTGCTCATTCCATCTTGGAGAACAGAAAACCTCGAGACGAAACAGAGAGCAACAACACACCTTCGAAGAATAGCAGAATTCGACAGGTACATTATCGTACGAAATCTGATAAAATTGCTTCTTCAAGTATTGCTGAGCAATTACACACACTCACCAACATTATGAGCTATGATCGTTTGAGAATTCTTAAGATAAATTGGGATGGCTTGCAAGAGCTGCCTAGTGAAATAGGCAAGTTGAAACATTTACGTTGCTTGAACTTGAAAGGTTGTACTCGGATTCGTACTCTTCCTACTACATTATGTTGCCTTTACAATCTGCAAGTTTTGATTTTGGATGATTGTTCTGCTCTTGAGAGTCTGCCTGAAGATATTACACACATGACTAATCTTCGTCATGTTTTATTAGAAGGGTGTCATTCGTTGAGTGATATGCCTTGTAGTATAGGGGAGTTGACTTCTCTAAAGACATTGAGTTTGTTCGTAGTGGGTGATAAAAAGGGCAATCAGCTTGACCAGTTGGAACATTTAAATCTTGGAGGTAGGCTTGAAATCAAGCATTTGGAGAGGGTTCAAGACCATATGTGCGCGAAGAAAGCAAATCTTGTTGGGAAACCAAACCTCTTTGATTTGGTGTTACATTGGGAAGGCAGTAGTAGCCCATCTTCGAATTCGACAAAAACGATGGATGATGAGAAGGTGTTGGAAGCTCTGGAACCTCACTTAAATGTCACAAGTTTGGAGATAAATGGGTTTGAAGGCGTTCAGTTTCCCCTTTGGATTAAAAGTCTTAAAAATGTAACTCGGATAGTTATAAAAGAATGCAGAAATTGCAGGCATCTTCCACCACTGGGAGATCTTCCTCTTCTCAAGTCGTTGGAGTTGTGGTTTCTTGATGCTTTGGAGTATATTGATGTGGAGGAGAGTGCTAACTCGGTAAAGTTTCCATCTTTGGAGGTGCTTGAGTTGTATCATTTACTGAGCTTGAAAGGTTTGCTGAAGGAGGGAGAAGTGGGGGAAGTTTTCCCAAATCTGAAAAAAGTAAGATGTAGAAACATGATTCCACCACCATTTCCTTTTCAGCTTCCAAACGTTTCGTCTCTTGAGCTGGATTTTGGGAGGATAAACAATAGAGAAACAGCATGGTATAATCTTAGAGAAGATGCACTTAAGGGCCTTTGTAATCTCAAGAGATTGACGGTCCACTGCGCATGGAATCACCGTTTTCCTGTAAAATGGTATGAAGGGGTCTGTAGTTCTCTTAAAGAGTTGGATTTGTATAATTGCAAGATAGGGAGTTGTTTTGGAGAGGGGTGGTTGCAGCACTTCACTAGTCTGAAGGGACTCACTGTACATGGTTGCAGTGAAGTGAGTGATGTGGCAGAGGAGATGAAACACCTCCGATTCCTTAACTACCTCAATCTCTATTACATTGGTGAAATGGTGTCCGTCCCACAAGGCTTACAGCATGTCCACTCACTCCAATCTCTAACTCTGCACAGACTTCGTCAGCTGAGCAGTTTGCCGGATTGGTTAGCTGATCTTCGCTCTCTCAAGTGGTTGGACATTGACTCATGCCCAGCAATTCCATCGCTCCCGGCAACCGTGTTCACAAATCTCAGGCAGCTTCGCATTGTGGGGTGCTGGCAGCTCACAAGTAGATGTTCCAAAGGAAATGGCGAGGATTGGCATGTCATTGCCCAAATTCCCCACTTGTACGTTCGAGACTATTAATACGAAGCAGGTATATCAGGAATGCTCAAAACAACGATGTTCGTAAAGCAAATGGTGAGCATAGTGTTTGAATGTGGCTCTTGAATAGATCAGATCATGTGAATTGTTTTGATGTCTGTACAATCAAGACCAAAAGCTATGACGTGCATGGTTTGAAGAATGAAAGAATTAGAATCAAAATTTGGTTAAATAATAACTATATGCGTCAATTTGTTGGTAAAGAAATCTTGTGAAATAGTATCTAGTAATATACTCAAAATATCAATTAGAACAACTCTCTCATAGTGAATAATTATGGAAGTATGTCCTTTCACAATCTTAATTATGTGATAATTATGTTTATTTATTCATTCTAATTTGTTGAAGTTACAAATTCACAAGCATACACTACCCAGTTGCACATTTTTGTAGAGTCTGAAAATGAGTCCAAAGAGCTGATGTAGAGTGTGGTTTTATGGAAAATCAAGATGAGCATATCTGTCCTCAAACTATTGGGATCATGAAATTGTTACTATGGTTTTTGAGGCAAATTTGGAGAGAGAGAAATGATGATGTTTGGCTACATAAATGATTCTAAAGCATTAGCGCTGCATGGAGTTAGTTACATATCTTGTGAAAGGAGTGACAACAAGGTTAAAGCTCATAATTTTATTGGATAGAAGATTAAACCCAAAGTAAAATAGGATATAAGAGACTGAGATGTACTACAACCAATGCAAGGAATTACTTGTTTACATCAATTTAATAACTTCAAAATACATTTTCTAATCTTATTAGTATCCACATCACACAATTAATTCTTTTTAATTAAAAATCATAATTAAAACATGAAATCAAATTTCCAATGATAATCAGCATTATTCAAAGACCCTGAAGTCAATAATCAAGAAGGTGCCACTGATGTCAAGAATAAAACTTTTGAATTTAGCGTCACCACGAATTGCATAATGTATAGAATTTCACAGAAGAAATTCAGGTAATGCATAATGCTTTTTTTCATAAAAAAAAAAAACAAAAACCTGCGTTAATAAAGTTAGTTAATTGTTAAAGAAGAAGTAGATTGTGTTTCCATTAACGAGCAATGAGGTAATGAAATCTAGATGTACATGTGTAGATTAATCATTACAAAAAAAAAAAAAGAAGCTACAATAGGTTTGCATCAAGGACCAATGAGGAGGTGGGGGATGTGGGCAATGTTTGGCCAATCCTCACCATTTGGTTGCTGGCATCATCTCCTCAGTTTTGGGCAGGCAACCCCAAATCCAAAGAGACTTGAGATTCTTGAATCCCTTCATGGCTGATGGGAGTGATGAAATGTGTGGGCAGAAGTAGATTGCCAAGGCAGTGAGAGATGTCAGATTGGGGAGTCCCCACAGAGTTAGAGATTGGAGTGAGGGGAGATGCTGTAATGATTGTGGTAAGGACACCATGTCTTGAGCATGATTCAAATACAGGGTTTCAAGGAGATGAAGCTGTTTAACCTCCTCTGCTGTCACTGCTTCAATCTCTTTGCAAAAATACATGCGCAGTTCCTTGAGAGTCGAGACGTGCCGCAACCACCCCTCTGGAAAACCACTCCCCATTGATGCATTCCACATGCTCAACACCTTGAGACTACAGAGGCCTTCCAATGGTATACTATTTGTTTCGTCTCTCGTTGCAAAATCAACTTCAAGAGATGATAGGTTCCTAAACTGACTATTATATGAAGCCAGAATCATGGCACTGCAGCTCAATTCCTTCAGATTTCTCAGACCAGAGGTTGATGATGCCAGTAACAGCTGATTTTTAGTTTTTGAAGATTTGGAAACATTTGTACCACAACACGCTCATTCTTTAACAATCCTTTCAGATTGGGCAACCTTTCCAATGTGAGCTCCTCCAATGAAGGGAATATGGGAGAGTTTGAGCATCCAATATTGTCTCCCTCCATATTAATATACTCCAACGCATCTAGCTCCTCCAATTCCAACGACCGGAGAAGAGAAGATGTCCGAGTGGTCCAAGTTGTGTGCAATTTCCACAGTACCTAATAGCTATTCGAGTTAAATATTTCATCTCTTTTATCCAAGAAGCCAACTTTGGAGATTTGAATCCATGTATCTCTAAAGTTGTTAGATTTAAGTGAGCCGGTTCAAGAGCTTCAAGAACCTTCTCATCATCCGTCATTTTTCTTGATTTAGATGACTCCTCATCATATTGCCATTGCAGCACTAAATCACTAAGATTGGGTTTCCCTCTAAGATTTGCTTTCTTCGCCTTCATATGGTCTTTGACGCGCTCCAAATGCTTAATTTCAAGTCTCCCTCCGAGATTCAAGTTTTGCAGTTCATCAACTCGATTCCCTATTTTATCACCTACTATGAACATGCTCAATGTCTTCAGACAAGCCAAATCCCCTATTCTAGACGGCATATCACTCAACAACTCACATCCTTCTAAATCTACCTGACGGAGGCTACTCATGTATATAATGTTCTTGGGCAAACTCTTGAGTTCTTCACAACACACCAACAATAGAACTTGCAAATTGTAAAGGCGACAAAAGGTACGAGGTAGGCTATGAATTATAGAATACGACAAGTCCAAGTAGCGCAATTGTTTCAACTTGCATATAGCATTAGGCAACTCTTCCATCTCTAAACCAACTAGCTTTAGACTTCTCAAACGATTGTAGTTGAAAATGGTGGTTAATGTCGATACCTCTACTGCTATACTCGAAAAACTCGACTCTGGACATGTGCTCCAGCATAGCTGCCGTATTTTGGAATTAGAGGCAGTACCTCTCTTTGACTCTGCCCCATGAACTCTGTTCTCCATGATGGATTGTGCAAGATCGTGCATTTTAAAAGTGATTTCTCTTCCACTGGTTTCAATATTATCTTGAAAGAAGGATCTCAAAGCCAACTCATTCCATACATGATCACCAACTTCCTCAACTTCTAGCTCCCCCTCTAATGAAATGCATCCATGAGCCATCCAATGGAACACCAATTCCGTTCTCCTAAATAGATAATCCTTTGGAAAGAGTGCACAATGAATAAAACACTGCTTCAACATAAAAGGCAAGTTACGGTAACTCAATCTCAACACAGCCAACATTGAATTTGAAAGATTCCACATTTTACTCTCTTCTACACGAACCCATTCCTTCACTTCTTTATTAAACCTTAGAAGAGCTCCAAGAGCCTTAGCCGCCAAAGGAACGCCACAGCATTTCTTTCTTCACTATCCGCCTTCCTATGCTTTCCAAGTAATCAACACATTGCTCGCTCTCTTCTCCTAAGGCCCTAAGCTTAAACAAGAGCCAGCAATCCTCATCGGACAACTGAGACAAGCAATGAGAGGGAAGTGTTCCCATGATATCCGCAACCTTTTTGAGACGAGTAGTGACCACAATGGAAGCCCCCATTGAGCCACATGACAGGATGCTTTTTAACTTAAACCAATCATCCTGATCTTCATTCCACACATCATCCAATATCAACAAGTACTTCTTCCCACTCAATTGTTGCCGGAGGCGGAGCTGCAAAGAGTTCAAATCCTCCAAATTTGATTTGTCCTGTATCATTGCTCTGAGGATGGCCTTCAAGTCAAATTCATCAGACACACAAACCCACAACCTGGTATCAAAATGTCGGCTCACCCTCTCGTCATTGTACAATAATTGGGCAAGCGTAGTCTTTCCCATGCCCCCAATGCCAACAATTGGCAGCACAGAGAGTTGCTCACGATCTTTGACTAGGTTAACCAGCACATCAACAATCTTCTCTCTATCTTCATCCCTGCCGTAGATGTGACCCGATTCGTTTAGAACGAAGCCCGTCTCACGTTTCCAATCCACCCGATTCGACATTCGCAGAACAGTCTCAGCCAAATGAAACCTGCGATTTTCGGCCACAGCGTCCAATTTCTCAACGGCCTCCTTGATCCTTCTTCCGATCTTGTACTTGAACACCACTTTCTTAGGGTTGAATTTGCCCCCTTTGCGCTTCAGCCTCAACACTTCCGTGTTGCAGTCGTCCAGTATGTCTTCAATCTCATAGGCGATGTCGTTGAGCTCGCTCACCCAATTCTGAATGGTTTTGTTTTGGAATTGTTGGTCTTCGGCATCTTCCAGCACCTTCTGGATAGTGGTGAGAGTTTTGGAAAGCTTCTTCATTTCCTTGTCCACGCCGATTACCAGTCCGATATTTTCTTGAATCAGACAAGTTAAATTCTCAATTAGAACTTGGAAAATTGCTTCTGCCATCAATCGAGAATTTTGAGTGGAAGTTGAGAAACAGACGAAGCAAAGTTGGGGATTATGTAAATGCAAGCTTAGTAGGCGAAAGAAGATGAGCATGATGGTTTTGTAGGAGAGTTCTTTCTTGGGTCTGAATTACTTATTGGATCCTGGCCCAAAAATATTTGGGCTATAATGTCCTAAGAATTGAATAGTGAAAAAATGCATCAAAATGTGTGCTTTCAAATTTCAAAAATCATTTTTGTCCTTCGTTTTGAAAATAATCAAAATTACTCACATTATATGAATAAAGACCATTGTGCCCTAATTTTATTAAATTCAAACTAATTCTATTTTAAATCAATTATAATTAATAAAATATAATAGAACATGATTAAAAAGAAAGGGCACGATTATAATAGATCGTGGAACAAAAGAATAGAACTAGGGGTGACAATTTGTGTTAACGAGTTGAGTTTCGTATTGACACGATACGATAAGGGCAAACCCGAACACAACACGATAAGAATTTGTTCCAACACGACACGAACACGAAAAATAACGAGTTGACACGACACGATAACAACACGATAAGAAAATAAAAAAAATACTAATTAAAATTTTAAATTAATATATTTTAAAACTATTATTAAATATTTTTATCATATATTTTTCTAATTTTATATTTATATTGGGTTATTAACATGTTATTGGGTTGTTAACGGGTTAATGAGTCATATGTTAATATTAATCTTGCTTAACGGGTTGACACGAATCCGACACGAAATTTTCGTGACTTTATTGGGTTGACACGATAATGACACGAACCCAATAAGTTCAAACACTAACCCGCAATTATCGTGTCGTGTCGTGTTATCATGTCGTGTCGTGAATTGCCACCCCTGAATAGAACGAATATAAGAAACATTAAAAATTGGGATGAATAGAATGCTTAGATAGACAGAATAGCCTAAAATTGACATGCATAGAAATAAACTAAAAAGAAAAAATGAGATAAATAGAATATCTAAATTGATCGATTAAACTAAATTTGGCATGAATTGAAGTAAACTAAAATACATCTTAAATTTTAAATTAAATAGTAATTTTTTTCCTAGCTTAATGACCTCGTTTTATATAATTTAATATCAATAAAACCTATTCGTGGATTGGAGGATTGGACAAGTGAATCACTCAGTAGTGAGCAAAGACATAGCAAAGAGAATCGCCTAGACAGTGTGATACAACATCCAGCCATGATTCTAGTGCGCTAAGTATTGCGAAGCTTCTGTTCTCGTTTCTACGATGCCAAATATCTTGATTTGAGAACATATCGCGCCTTAGGTATTGCACATCGCGCTCTAGGCATTGCGAAGCTTCTGTTCTCCTTTCTACGACGCCAAATATCTTGATTTGAGAACACCACATCGCGCGCTAGGTATTGCGAAGCTTCTGTTCTCATTTCTCCGGCGCCAAATATTTTGATATGAAAACTCATTGCCTAAATTTATATCGAATCTTTTTTAATAGCTTTTTCTTGATGATGGGCAAAGAAAATATTATCTTTGAAAATATGAGACGAATATACGTAAATAAGGAAAAGAAAAAATGACGAATAGAATATGTGTAGATAGGTCGATTATACTAAAATTTGACACAAATATATGTAAACTAAGAATACAATTTAAATTTTAAATTAAATAATTTTTTTCCCAGATGTAAACTAAGAATACAGTTTAGATTTTAAATTAAATAATTTTTTTCCATTTTTCCGACTCAATGTCCTCATTTCATTAATGTTATTTTTTATTTTATTTTTAAATTTATTTTATTTAAATGACTATTATACCTTAAATCCTAAACCCTAGGGATAAATTATACCCTAAACCACAAAGGTAAAATTACAATTAAGCCCTAAACTCTAGGGATAAATTATACCCTAAATCACAATGATAAAATTACAATTATACCCTAAACCCTAGGGATAAATTATACTCTGAACCACAAGAGTAAAATTGCAATTATATCCCTAAAATTAAATTAAAAAAAATAACAATAACAATTTAACAAAAAAAAGAAGAAAGGAGGTTGTATCAGAATTGTACCAAAATGAAGGTGGTATACAAATCATTGTCATAGTAATTTATATTAAAACTATATAATCAATAGAAAAAAAAAAGCGGGATGGAGGGTACAAATCGATTATAAAAGGGTAAAAATGATAATTTTAGAATAGAAAGTCACAAAAGATGTTCAAATTTTAAGAGCAGGCATATTTGATTTTGGCCGGAATTAATAACTCCAAAAATAAAAAAATAAAAAAAAGCAACAAAGAAAAACACGAGTAAAACTAGTGAATGAGAGTCATCTTACGTATACACCTTTCAAACCATAATCTCATCCCTCCCCTTTCCCTCCATTTCCAACCCCCGAATTTCCCCTCGAAGCCCTCCCTTTTCATTCCGATTTCCTGCAGATTTTGCGGAATTGATTCGCCACATGTCTTCACCGATGCCACCTCCCGTTCAACATGGTCGGATCCGGGTCCTGAAGCAAGCGGTTGATCCGAGGCCCGAGGGCCCGGTGGTGTACTGGATGTTCAGGGATCAACGGTTGAGGGACAACTGGGCTTTGATCCATGCCGTCCATCAGGCCAACCAGAGGGACGTTCCCATCGCCATAGCCTTTAACTTGTTTAATCAGTTCAAGGGTGCGAAAGCTCGTCACTTTGGGTTTATGCTCAGAGGCCTTAAGAAACTACATTCTGATCTTCAGTCTACTCTGAACGTCCCCTTTTTCTTGTTCCAGGTTTGTTGCATTTTCCCCCAGATTTTCGTAAAACTATTTTGTTTGATGAACTACTTCGATGTATAAATTATGGACTTAACAGTTAACAATATTTGCTTTAATAATCGGAAACGTCCCTTTTACTTGTCATCTATAAATTTGTTTTATATGTTGGTTTTGATGATTCTGATCTAGTTTTAGCTTGATGTTGCTTATTGCTAGCTGACCCCAGCTGAAATTTGGCTTATGCCTTCGATGTTAGGATACGTGAGTGGTATTATGATATGATCTTATAAGATATGATTTGGGCTTTATGTTTTGTGATCTTGGGAATTGCTCAATCTTCACTATGGAACATTAGTTCCTTTTAAAAATGTTTATGAAGGTTATTTGTGCTCCTTGCCTGTTTGTTCTGGGATTGTAGCTGATAAAATCTGATTTTATGTTTTTAAAGTCTAAATCAAGTTTGTTGCGTCATTATAGCTCTTTCAATTGTTATTATAGTGGCTATCAAGTGAGTCCTTAAAATTGAAGAAAAAAGCCTTTGAGATATTAATTATTCCTTTTTCTGTTAAATTAAAAACATCACCAGTGTCTTACTACTTTCAATCTTCGCCCTATTAAAGCATCTGCTGCTTGAATTATTTTTACTTCTGTTACTGGAAGGTAGGGAGTGTTTAGATCATGTTAATGAATTTGTCAAAATTTTAAAATAGGGCGAAGCTGTGGACACCATTCCTAGTTTTCTGAAAGAGTCTGGTGCCTCACTTTTGGTGACAGACTTCTCCCCTTTGCGAGAGGTTCGGCAGTGGAAAGAGGAATTATGCAAGAGGGTACATGAATCAGTATCCATTCATGAAGTTGATGCGCACAATGTGGTGCCTGTTTGGGTGGCATCTGACAAATTAGAATACGGTGCAAGGACTATAAGGGGAAAAATACACAAGAAACTTCCTGAATATTTAATTGATTTTCCTAAGCTCACCACTGCAAAGAGGAAATGGGCTTCATCTAATAATTTAATAGATTGGGAGAGCCTCATTGCAAGTGTTGTAAGGTGCGATATTAATTCCTGTTTAATGCATATTCTATGGTGTATGCTACTGTTTATTCTAGGTGTTGCTGTATATCTGACTAAATGATCAGGAAAGGAGCAGAAGTTCCTGAACTTGAATGGTGTGAGCCAGGTGAAGAAGCTGCATTAGATACATTGATGGGGGACAAGAATGGGTTCTTGACTAAGAGACTGAAGAATTATGATTTAGATAGGAATAATCCACTGAAACCAAAAGCACTATCTGGGCTCTCTCCATATTTGCATTTTGGGCAGATATCTGCCCAGAGATGTAGCTTAGAGGCACAAAAAGTGCGGAAACTCTATACAAAGGTGCGTGGCAAGTGTAACAGCCTATTACTTGTATATGCTGAAATCATATCTGATCTCATATATATTAAATCTACTGTGTTCCATTTATACTGTATGATTTTATGCTATATTCTGTGTTATGTATTTAGGCAGTTGATGTGTTCCTGGAGGAGTTGATTATCCGTAGAGAACTTGCTGATAACTTCTGCTTCTACCAACCACATTATGATTCACTAGAAGGTGCTTGGGAGTGGGCTCGCCAGACTTTGATGTGCCATAGCTCTGATAAACGTGAACATATATACACGTGAGAATATTTCTGGAATTTCCCTAGTTACTTAAATGGATTCATATATCTTGAGCTGCTCAATGCTCTGAAATTTTATTTTATTTGTAGGAGAGAGCAGTTGGAGAAAGCACAAACAGCTGATCCAGTATGTATCTTGAAATGTTTTGATATCATATGCATTGGATTCATATTATGTCCTTTGTTTTCGTCACTCGAATTTGTAGTTGATACTGTTGTGTGCTTTTCTCCTACTTGACTCAACTATTAACACGTCTCATGAGAAAACCGTCACTTGTTTAATAAACTAGCAAACCATTCATGTTTATTTTCATCTTACAGTCCCCTCCTCCATTTTCATTCAGCTTTGGAATGCTTCGCAGTTAGAAATGGTTCATTATGGAAAGATGCATGGTTTTATGAGGCAAGTATATTTCTAATGAATCTTCATGCTGTTGATAATCTGCTGTTTTTTTTTTCCTGGGTACAAGTAATAATATTTTGATGGAAATTTTTTACGCATGCAATCTGGGCACACCCAATAAGCAAGAATATAAGGGAATCTTTCTAAAAGTCCTATATGAGAACAATCCAAAAAAAAAAAGGAGCCTATGTTTGAGACCGTGACAATAGGCTCACTACCAGATGCGAAGATAAATTGCAAAAAATATGAACTGGGAATGGGAATGGGAATATTTGTTGAGGCTCATGTCTGAATCATTGGTACTTCATTTTAACCAAAAGATAGGAGCTTAAGTCGAGTACAAGCATTAGTTCTCTTCATTTAAGCTTTGATCATGATCATTCTTGAATAGATAAAGTCCATACCTCTAAATCTTACTAAAACCTTCTGTAATTGAACTATTTTCGGTGAGAAATTGGAATTTTTGTTGAAGGCTCATGTCTGGATCTTATGCAATGCAAGTATAGTGATTATGTAGATCTACTTCTAACATACAAGGAATACATTTATTAATCTTCAAATACTAATTAAATATACAAATTTTAGGATGTACTGGGCAAAAAAGATTCTTGAGTGGACCAGTGGACCAGAGGAAGCTCTTGCTACATCAATATACTTGAACGATAAGGTATGCTACTTAATGTTCTGCGGAAGCCTGAACAATATACCAGAGGAAGCCTATATATATATATATTTTTTTTTTTCATCTGTTTGAGATGCTACTTAATGTTCTGCGGTTCTCGTGCCAGTGGCGATATTAAAATATTTTATTCCTTCTTCTTATTCAACTGCAGTATCAAATAGATGGCCGAGATCCAAATGGTTATGTTGGATGCATGTGGTCAATATGTGGAGTGCATGACCAGGTCAATTTGATTATCCATCTATACCCAACATTTGTGATCTCTACAGTTTTCAATTTCTTGAAAATAGGATGTATAAAATAAAACATTTGTCTGCTGTTAAGAGTATGTTTACATCAAGTATATTAGATTGCAACAAACTTTTTTCAGCCATACTGGTAGTTTCCCATTCTATGATTTCTAATATGTTTAGAATTGTGGATGCCAAAAACCAACAGAGTAATGGAAATAATTATCTACTTAATTTCCAATAATGTTATCTAGTTGCGTATTCCAAGTTACAGTGCTAACACTTATCCTTGTTTGTTCGTTTAGGGATGGAAAGAACGACCTGTTTTTGGGAAAATTCGATACATGAACTACGCAGGGTGCAAGAGAAAGTTTGATGTGGATGGCTACATTGCATATGTAAAGAGGACAGTAGGCGAGTGCAAGAAGCGGAAGGCGGAAGTCTTGCTTAACGACAAAGCAAAAGAACTGTGCAGTAATGGTTGTTAGTCCTACAAAGATTCTACATTAACTTGTGTTAGAGATGTTGAGCTACAGACCACTAGGTGCTAACTTGAAATCTTCGTTGCAGAGAGGCGTTTGGACTTGGTAGGATAACTTAGTAGCAAGTGATTCTGATCATTCTTTGCAAAATTGGGATGATGAAATGATCATGTGGGGTGTAGTTTTGGTGGTGAAATGTGTGCTTTTAACTACTGATTTGGAGAAGAATTAGCGCCTGTTTAAATACTCAATTGGTAACAGACTTGCGCATAAGCCAGCTGAGCTTGGTCGTGACCTTTTTTTTTTCTTTTTCTGAAAGGGAATATATATATATATATATATATATATATATATATATATATATATATATATATATATAATACTGAACGCTTTTATTAAAACGAAAAACTTAGTTCATTAGTCTCTTTAGTCTCCTGTGAATTATTTATGGATTTAATAGAAAATTATACTTCAAAATCCTAAGAATAAATATTTAACCGTGCATTTGCAAATGTGATTTTTATAACTAGATTTTGAAACCCCAAAGTAGAACAAGTTTTTAAAATCCTAAAATCAGATCTTAAAATCCAAAAAATGATCTTTTAAGAGTGCGTTTGGCTCGAAAACATGTGGATTAAAAAGTTTAAAGAATTGTTTTCACCCTTCAAATGTGGAGCCACTATTTATACTTAATTGCATGAATTGTAATTTGATTTTTTTTGCTTTTACTTAAGAGAATTAGGATTTTAAAAAATCATCAAAAGAGAAAATATGTAATAATTGAAAATTGGGAAAAGAAAATTTAAAGTGTGCTGGAGCAGATTCTTTAAAATTGAAAAAGCTCTCTATTGTATGAAAAGTACTCTTTAAACTTTAAAGAGCTTTTGGGATGCTCTTACCTAATAGTAATAGTTAGCAGGGTTTAAATGAAGGCCAAATCTTCCACAACACTGACAGAATTGAGTCAAACAAAAGACTGAATAGAACAAGAGCATTCAAACACTATATAACAAAGTTTCATATTTTAACTACCAAATTCACACACCTCCCCAACCTTACTTGACAACAATGTATCTCATCTAACTCACCAAACAAAACGAACACTATGAACACTCCCGATGCCTCCTCCGAGAAACGCGACCGTTTGCCCTCCCACCATAAGGTGATGGCGACCTCCCTTGCCGTCCCCTGTGATCAGAATGCCTATCAGATCTCCACCGAGGTGAGCGACTACGAGATCTTCTGTTCCGACCAGATTCTATGCGCCCACTTCCTGCATAGAAATGTATACAATTTCATAAAACAGGGGATTGATCAATTATTTCAAATAAGTGTGTAAACAGTTGAGCAGACAAACTCAACATTGACTCCAAGCTCATCGATTTGAGCTCAACAATACTCAACTGGATAGACTCACAAGTAACATCAAGATCAACGAGATTCACCATTTTACACTCAATAGTACAAGTAATGGAGTTAAGCCTTACTAAGCCTTTTTTTTTTTCAAATTATGACAAGTCGCAATATATATATATATATTGAACGAGTAGATCCCAGCAAAGCAGAGCAAACAACAAGCACGGTTCAACTAAAAAAATATTAACTCAATGAGCTTGAGCTCCAAGTTTTTCATAATGCTCAAGCTAGGTAGTGCATCAAACTTGACTCGACATGATTACGTTCCTAGATCCAGAATGTTGCATCGATAAACTTCCTTGAAAATAGCATACAAGAGATGAACTGCTATCACAACATAATGTCCTGCAAGAATACTATCTATCTTTGCAATGAATTATATACACAGATTACTGAAATCATGTGTTATATAAGAAAAAAATGCAAAACAAGCAAAAGACATAATTTTATATTATTGTCATTTCTTTCTATTTTATTTCATTGTCCATTTTACATTTTTTTCATCACATTAAATTCACCTAGAAAAAAAGAAGTCACTGGTATAGCAGGCATCAGTAGTGACAATTCAGAGCAATTCAGACTTTTCACTGTGATCCTTCTTCCATTTGTTTAATTACAGTGATGGATGAATAAAATAAAGTAAAAAGAAAAAATATACCTCGCTTACTCCTCAGACCTTCATATCTACCAGGAGTTGGAGTTCTTCCTCGACTCCTCTTAGCCTACATGCATAAAGACCAAAAGTTATGGATTAAATAAAAAAGGTTGAGTTAAGATCTTGAAATGCAATTTGCGTACATTTAATAATGATATTTATGGTTGAGACCAGAAAAACAGCAAGTTACTGGGTACTTCCTAACACATATTGACAGAATTAGTTCAGCCTACCACAAAATAATTAACAAAAAAATGTAACAAATAAGAATTCTTGCATTTCTTCTAGAAAATAAATCTTCCATAAGGAGTAAGGCACACACCTTCACCGTTGAAAGCAATGCGCAAAATATAATGAAAAACTCTGAAGCAGAAACATTGAATGATAAGCAATTAAGGGCATGTGACCCTTTCGCAAATAAGTTGAATTGTGGTTCTAGGAGTTTGAGGTGTCGGTGCAGAGCTCATGTTGACAAAGTGTAAGTTAGAGTTTGAATTCGAAGGAGACACACAGACCAGACCTGCTGGCAAAAATTTAGCAGGCAACATTCTGAAGATAATAACTAGTGTTAGAACAATATATTAGTCACAGGACCAATATAACTTATGTAAACATAAAAGAGAAATTGCGGAAGAGCCAAACCTTTTCAACAGTAATTAATCGACCTTCCAGAACAGATCGGTTAAGGTACTTAACACAATGATCAGCTTCTTTCCTGGTTTCCATAGTAACAAAACCAAATCCACGAGACTCCTTAGTATGAGGATCTCTGACCAAATGACACTCAAGAACCTGAGATTACGCGTTGCTCAAAAAGTTAGAAAGATGATAACCCCATGTGTGGATGATGTTAAATTATCTGCATTCTATCATCAGATATGGAGTTTCTGTTTCTCAAAATCAACCTTTAAAAAGAAATACTTGTATAATATACAAATAATTTTTGAAAAATCAAGTACCTGAAGACTGATTTCTAACAGGCATGCACTATTTTCTCCAAATGAAAATGAGTTCATATCAATACTCCTCTAACAAAGAACAGAGAACTTGTATAACTTCTGTGCCCCTCAGTTGTATTAAATTAAACTTAAAACCCCATTTTGGGAAGACACTATGTTGTTTAGGTATCTGTTCAGTGACAGTGCTCATTCTCAGCGAGAAGGCAGCTTCATACTATACAGTATTCAGTGGGTATCGCAGACGCCTCACTGGATGAGTTCTAAAGTTATAAAACACATAAAAAGGAGCATACCTTTCCTTCACGGTCAAAATGCTTCTCGAGGTCACTTTCATTAACCCTCGAAGATAAACCAGTCACGTAAAGGTTATTCCCAGGATTAGCAGCATCCTCGGAATCGCAGCTCCTGAGATGTTACAATTTAATACAGGAGAAGAAACAAAAGTACAAACTAACACCAACACATCTACATCATGCATGCTAGAAAATATAAACAAAAGAGTTTACATCTCATATGTAATTTAATATAAACAAAAGAGTTTACATCTCACATGTAATTTAGGGGACACTCATTAGTAAATACTAAGGAGCTTCTTGGTTGGGGTAGTGGGACAGTTAATGTGAATAGATGCATATTGATTCCCACAGTTGATGCTTGGTTGGTGCAGTGGGAATCAAAGTTCCTCAATCAATCCCATTGATTCAATAACCATCCCCACCCTTCAATCATTTTCAATTCCATTGTGATTGACTCCATTAATGATACCCATTGTCATCCCGATTGTGGAATTCGTACCAAACGGCCCCTAAATTCTTAAGAGGAACACACTGAGATAACCTGTGTAAACACTTTCAACCAACTTCTCCTTCAGTTCAACTTAATTTTGTACTCCTAAGTAATTACTAGTGTACAACAGGGAAAAGCATACAGGTTGTATCAAAAGTTAATCAATCAAATGCAATACTAAAAGAAGCGATAGCCCATACCTTGAGCGACTTCTTCGGGACCTAGATAATGGAGGTGACCTGCCATCAGCACGCGGTGAGGAGCTGGCCAAGGCATCACAATTAGCAAGGATGTCCATTTCTATATCAATATTTTCACCTCCATTAACCACAAAACAATTACCTTTCATCTTTCGCCATCTGCATAAATTGAAGGAAATACCGGAATAAAAATCCACAATATGAATAAATTACAACATCTCAAAAACCCCTTGTTACCAGAATTAAAATTTAGAATTTGTTTACAGTAGCTTACCTTTGATCGGAGAGGGAAATTCAAGCGACAATTGTCGGAAGAGATTGAGAAACTAGAGAGAGAACCCTCCACTCAAAAGTTTGATGTTATTATTATTATTATTATTATTATTATATACTGGAGAGAAAATAAAGGTGTTCGAAGTTGGAAATTGGGGATGGAGTACCTGAAGTAAGTAGGGGTGATCACGGTACGGTTTGAGCGGTTTTTCGATAAAATTTAAATTGTCTTGTTATGGGGTTTTTCAACTATAAATTATCGATCTATTTTTTGGGGTTTGACAGTCGGTTTTGGCGATTTTAATAATAAGATTGAATACAATTATATAAATAATATGAAACTTAAATATAAATAAATATATATGTTTACCATGATAATAATTACAATTGTATAATTCAAAATTAGTCTAAAATATCAATTTCTTGAGAACTCATTTTTTATTTTAAATTTATATTGTATCTCTTTCTAATCATGAATTTAAATGTCTCTGTAGAGTTTAAATAATAAATTATCATGAATGTTTTTTTTAAGTTATCATCATTTGTTAGAAAATTTAAGATCATAAAATTTGACAATAGCAAAGGGTTACAAGTGTATAACAAGTTGAGATTCAAAAATTTAAATTAGTTTAAATCTCATACATATAGTATACATGTACATAATATATGTTGGCGGTGCGGTGCGGTGCAATTTTAGGAAAAAATCAAAATTACACCATTAAGGCGGTGCGGTTTTCACAAATAAAAATAAAGTACGGTTTATGTAATTATATTGTTAGTGGCGGTGCAATTCGGTGAGGTTCGGACGGTTTGAGTGGTTTTGAAAAATTTATGCTCACCCCCTAGAAGCAAGGATGTTAACAAATTTGCGAGAAATTAAAAAAATACAGTAGTAATAATTTAATAATGGCTAATTATACTGTGCATCTCCACCCACTTTAAAAAATGTATACCTTTATAAATAAATATGGCAAAGACTAGAATAGAACAGTTTTTTTTTTGTTTTTGTGGAACCGGATCCTATTCAGATCCAATTAAACTCGCGGGCTTCCCCTAAACCTTATCTTCATTCCTTCTCTTTCCATACAAGCATTCTCTCTCTTATTTTTTTTTCCTTACACAGCTGTCTCTTTCTCCCTCCCCATACGCAGTGCATTCTTCCTTTTTTCTCAATCCTCACTTGTTAGATAATGATTAGATAGTGAATAGAAATATGTGGCTGATAATTATTACGATGAGGACTTTCTTGCCGCCGTCTGAGAGTTGGTCCGGCGCCGCCCTTCTCTTGCTGTCGGGTGATTGGGCTTCTGCTCCGGCGATACCATTTTCAACAGGCTGCAATGAGCACTTCTGCCGCCGTCTGAGAGGTGGTCCGGCGCTGCCCTTCTCTTATCGTCGGTGATTGGGCTTCTACTCCGACGAATGGTAGGCAGGGTTCTTGTAGCAGAAGCAGTAAGAGCTCTGACATGCCCAACCATGGAAACCTGCAACACCTCCTCCTCGTACACTATTCTCTCTATCTCCTCTATTCTCTTCTTCTTCTTCGCGTTCACAAGCATCGTGAACAGCAGCAAACCCAGTAGAAAAGCCCCCAATGCCACTCCGATGGAGCTCCCCACCGCGATCTTCCACTTACTGATCTTCCTCCTCAGCGGCATCAACGACGACTCCACCACCAGCCTGAAATGCCCATGCCTTGTCGCCACGCACACGTTTCGCCTCGCTTGGTTCGACTGGGTCACTTTCCCATCTTGGTCGAAGCTGGCACACAGTGGGATGATCCCTGATGATGTGTTGAGCAGTGTGGTGTTGCTGAAGTCGATCATGATCGGCTTCTTTCCTGACTGAATCTTGAGCTCGGACTGGACATTAGTGCTTGTGTTTGTGTTGCCAACGTTTTAATCTAAAAGGCCCAACACTGGGAGATGAGTTGATATCCTGACAGCTCGTAGTTGTCGTAGTACAGGGATGACCAATTATATCCTAAATTTTGTCGAACAAGCATAACTCTCCTGGTGCATGGATGAACAAATATGCCAGCATTGATGAGGAACTCTTTGATTTTGGCTCCGTAGCGATGAAAATTGCCACAACGGAGCCTAACAGTGTCGACATTAATGCCAGAGAGATTGCCTGGCAGAAAAATCTTGTGTAGCTTGCCTGTTCTTAAATTCTTGCTGCATGATCTTAATGTGTAGTCCCTGATTACAAGGTCAAGAAGCCCAACAGATTTGATCTCTTGGATGAACCTTTCACTTCATAGAAAGTTGATACTGACAGAAGAATGATGCAGAAGAGACAACTGAGGAACCATTTCATATATTAATCTTCTTTTAATTTTAAATAGGTTACCCTAAGATAATTTTTAATTTCAGATAATAAATTAATGTATTTTGAAGAATTTATTAGGTCTATAATTTTTTTAATTAGGTTACTTTTTATAATAATTTGAGTTACTCTTTAATTTGATATTCTAATTTTAGATAATAAATTTATGTATTTTGAAGAATCTATTTGGTCTACAATTTTTTTAAATTAGGTTACTCTTTATAATAATTTAAGTTACTCTTTACGAAAATTTGGGTTACTCTTTAATTTGATATTCTAATTTCAGATAATAAGAATATATTTGGTCTATATTTTTTTTTTAAAATTAGGTTACTCTTTTACATTGCTGCCCTAGCCTATTAGCTTTTGTTTAGGCTGTTCTTTTGTTCTCTTTGGATAACCTTTTCTTACCTACTAAAATAAAATATTGTTATATTTAGTTAACTTATTTTAGGTTACTCTTTAATTTCATATTCGAATTTCGAAAATAAAATATTGTTATATTTAGTTAACATATTTTAGGTTACTATTTTCTACTAATTGGTTACTATTTTTAATAATTTGAATTACTCTTTAATTTCATATTCAATTTCAGAAAATAAAATATTATTTTTTTGGTTAACATCTTTTAGGTTACTTTTTTTTATTAATTGAGTTACTTTTTATAATAATTTGGGTTACTCTTTAATTTGAAATTTTGTTTTCTAAAAATTAAGGTTTTTTTTTTGAAACATCAAAATAAAAACATACTAAATATTAAACAGGCAACCATGCTGAAATATTCATGTAATCGATCTTACTGTTGCCTCTAAAAAATAATTATAATTTTTTGCAATTAGTTGAATCACTATTTTCAAATAAACTATTAAGAGCACTTAATTATTGTCTTTATCTCTATCAACTACTAATCTATTGCTCATTCCAATTAGTCAAAAAGTGCTTTTTTATCTTTCCACTACTATATCATTTGCCACTGTAGCAACTGTCAATTGTCATTCCCAATATTAATTTATCTTCCCAATCACCGATTTTTGCAATTGTCCAGCCTCACAGACAAACCCAAATCTCTTTTTTCCCAAATAAAAAATAACTTTCTTCCTCATAAAAAAAAGTTCGGTCCATTGAAAACCGCTGTGAATCCCCAGCTCCATATCCGCTCGCAACCTGACCCAGTGATGTGGTCCACTAGCATCGACATCAGGAAGCCGAACATGAACTGCACGATCTGAAAGTTGGTCACCATCTTCTTCCACCATGGCCGCATCCCTACCGCGCACAACAAGTAGTACCCGCGGAGGTGCTATATTGACCGGGAAGCAGAGGGCTCAGACCGGCTGGTCAAGCAACGTTTGGCGGAGGATTGAGAGGGTGGAGGCCATGGCTATGACGAGGGAGATGACGCAGAGGATCAGGCTGTGGACGGCGGAGGGGAATGGTGGGGAGGAGGGAAAAGTGGCAGAGAGAGAATGTGAGGGCAAGCGGTGAGAACGGAAAAGAGGTTGAGCGACGACAACAATTGATAAAAGATCCGACAGCCACAAGGCGTACAGCGGAGTGCGAACAACGAATCGGGGGTGGTGGTCTATCGACGGCGCATGAGCGATTCCAGTTGTTGGCTGTTAATGGCGAATTCCAGTGGTTGGCTGTTAATGGCGGACGGCGAAAAAAGTGGTGGAGATAGCAGTGAATTGTCCTTCCACATTAGGAATGAGTGGGGGAGATTGGTCTTCTCACGTAATTTTAGGAGAGAGAATAGAACAGTTAACCCGCGAGATTCGTATTGATATATGGGTGTGATTTTAGGATCTGGTTCCACCAAATTTTGGTAGGACCGATCCCACCCTAGTTTTTTAATGAAAAATTTAGTGTGAAAAAAATATACAATTAATAAGAAACACGTATATAAAATAAAATAACATATATACAAAATAAAATAAAAAGTTATACACGTATGGGTGCACCCTTTTACTTAATATCAACTCTTTAATAATGGGTTTACCTCCATTCCCCAAAAGAAATCTTTTAATTTTTACACGTCAATTAAAGAGTATTACTCCCTCCATCACATAATACCTTTCATACTTCCTCATTTATTTGTCCCACAAAACCTTTCACACCTAAAAAAAAATTAAATATCACTTTATCTAACAACCTCAAAAGTACTTTAATTTTAAATTTGTCACTCCTTTTTTACACACATATCATTACTTTATACTTTTTTATTACCTAAAAATACTACAATATCCTCCAAAGTCAATAAAGTTGATCAAAAAGTGCAACTTTTCTTAAACAACGTGGAACAGTAAACGTGAAAAGTATTATGGTACGAAGGGAGTATTATTCAATGTATATTGGATAGTTGTATTAGTGAATGTATGACCCCATATTTTAATTGTATTAATAAGTGCGTGTGTGTGAGTCTTATGTATGTAAAAAGAAAAAATAAGACCCTTAGGGGCGAACGTTCAAAATTGAAATAATGAGACTTTTTGAGATGGACGAACAATAGTAATATTTTAATGTATATTGCGAAAAGTAGTTGAATTAGTGTTGTGTGTGATTTCATAAAAATATAGTATTAATTATTTTGTATGATTCATATACCAATAAGAAAAATGTAACTATGAAGTGAGACGTCTTAATTGAAAATATGTAATAATTATTGTAGGAGGGATGTAAGTTTTGAGTTTGAGTAAATTTGATAAAGCAATTAATAATGATAAATCATACTCTCCTAGTTCAATTTCAATCTTTACATATTTTAAAATCAAGCATCTTATTCCTATTTTTGTTTTTTCTTTTTAATAGATGAGACCACACAAAACAATTAATATATCTATATGTCACTTTATATTAAATATTAGTATATCTTTCAACTCACTATACGTTAAAATAATACATTTCTTAATTTACTCGCAAAAAGCAAACGTACATGTTAAAATTCTTCTCCCTTCGTTCCAGACCACCCTTTATGTTTATTGTACAACGATATTTAAGAAAAGTCTGACAAAATTTGTGTACTTTAGAGGGTATTGTAATATATTTAGATAGCAAAAATATATAAAGTAATGGTACGTATGAAAAAAAAAGAGTTACAAATTTGAAGTTAAAGTAATTTTTGAGGTTGTCGGATAAAGTGATATTTTATTTTATGAGATTTGAAGGGTGGTGTAAAACAAATGAATAAGAAAAGTGTGAAGGGTGGTGTAGGATAGAGTGAGTATATTTTTTAATTTACTTAAAAAAACATTAAGTATTAAAAGTTAAAACGGGATGGAGGATGTAATCCATCTATCCTATCGATATTGTTAAGTAGTGTCCATCAAACTTTAAGATTGATTCTCAAAAAAAAAAAAAAAACCTTTAAGATTGTACTTTGCTACTCTAATTTTAAGAATGATTTATTCGTGATTTGATTAAAATAACCCTTTCACGAATGTGTATGTGTATAAAAATTGAAAATTGGTGTTTATATTTAAGTGTAATGATCATATATAAATAAAAGATACACTTGTATATATTATTCGTATTTATAATAATACTCTTGTATATAAAAATGATCCATTTGTATATGGGAATCTTATAATATTTATTAGCATTTTTATTTTGGGGTGTCCCATGTATTTATTCACATTTCATTAATATTAAAAATACACTATACATCTCACTTACTCCCTCCGTCCTGTGTACAACACGAAGATTAAGACGTGCTATTTTTTTAATATATAATGTTAAAAAAGTATGGATAAATTAGTAATTTAAAAAGAAAAAAGTAAATAAAGTTGTTGGGAATGATAAATAAAGTGTAAAAAAATAATTAAAGTTATTGTGATTGTAAAAAGTAGGTAATAAAATATTATGTATATTTACCACATTAATGGAATGAATAAAAATACGTGAGATAGCCCAAAATGGAAATGAGTAAAAATACATAGAATGGAGGAAGTATTTTTTATACTTTATTCATCAATTCCAATAACTTTATTAACTTTTTTCCTCTTTATTCATGATTGACAATAACTTTATTTACTTTTTCTCTTTAAATTAACAATTTAGCTTTATTTTTATATTATTATATATTAAAAAATCGGGCTCAAATTCTCTATGCCATTTTGATACATCATCTCTTGTGCCAAACCGTTAGATGAACGACACGTAGGAGAGAGGAAACTATATCCTAAACCTTAAACCCTAGGAGCAATGTTTGGATTTATTTTCCCTCTTACGTGTCAATCACTTAACGCATGGTACAGAAGATGATGCACGAAAATGACGCAAAAAATCCGATTGGTTAAAAAACAACACTTTTTAATCTCCATACTCATATAAACGCAAAAAAATATGTGGGACGGAGATAGTGTAAGATTCTTATATTGTGTATAAGATGTTAATGTATAAAAAAGAGCACGAGTAACATGTGTGAGAGTGGAAGGTAAGATTAGGTGTTTGTTTTTTGATTGGATTTCTGGGAATATTAATTTCTTAAGTTTAAATTAACTTTTATATATATATATATATATATATATATATATATATATATATATATATATATATATATATATATATATATATATATATATATATATATTATAATTAATTTCTTAGGCATATAATAACTTGATCACTAAAAATATTATAACACAATTAAACTAAGAGTAGGTTTTGGGTGAGACCGTCTCACATGAGACCATTTTACATATTTTTAAATTGTTATTACTTTTGCTATTAAACGTTATCACTTTCGCTATAAAATGTTATTATCACTTTTCATTTATACTGTAAATTGTTCATGAAATGACATTATCACTTTTTATTAATTTAGTATCACTTTTCAGGATACAAGTTATTATTTTTTGACCATCTCTCGTAAGCCCTTACGTAAGACGGTCTCACAAGTCTTTGGCATAAATTAAATAATAATAACATAATAAATTCCTTCGAAACATATAGACGGTGTATGTTGACAGTGATACTGCCACCCGGGAATAAAATACATATGCTACTTAGTTCCAGTGAATGAAAGACAATAAATCACATGACATCATGCATTTATATATAAAAATAATAATAAATATAAAAAATAATTAAATTTTATAATTATTATTAGCTCATCATATATAAAAATAATATTAAATATGGAAAATAATTAAAATTTTTAACTATTATTATCTTACTCCCTAGTCCATTCGTCCATCCCCAATTTATTCGTTTATTTTTTGGGCGTGAATTAAAAAGTATTATTATTTAATGTGTAATGAGTAGTTGTATAAATGCAGTGTGCAGGTCCCATATTTTAATTGAATTAGTGGGTGAGTGGGTCCCATGTGTCTAAATGTGAAAATGGATAGATTAAGAGTGGACAGTCCAAAATGACAAAATTGATAGATTAACAGTGGACGGACGTAGTATTATATACTTCTTCGGTCCCGGCGTAAGAGGAGCTTTTGCTTTTTTGCACGTAAATTAAGAAGTATTATTATTTAATGTGTAAAAAAAAATGAGACCTTTAGGTGAGACGACCAAAATAAAAAAACCCATTTGAATTGGACGGAGAGAGTACTACTTACAAAATTTGAGAAATCCTCAAAATTTGTAATAATTAGAAAATCCTTTAAATCTCAAAATTGCAGAATTTGCGAAAATTAGAAAATTCTTTTTACTAAACTGTTTAAAAATTGCAGAATTTGCAAAAACTAGAAAAACCTCTGCTGTAAATGAAATATTCATGAATGAAATCATGTTTTTCCAATATAATGTAATTGTTAGCACAAATGAAATATAAAATATAACAATACAATTACCTAAATGTAGATAAACCATTCAATGGTATATATGTGCAACATCAAATCAGAATTTGGTGGTTCTGTCATGATAAGCAATTAGGTAGTCATGTTTTGGGCACTATTTTCGACTGCATTGGAATGAATCAGTTGTATGTAATGATGGCATTCATGCACTTCATTGGGATGAATCAGTTGTATGTAATGCTATGAATGACCTCTTCTGTAATGAGGTTGTGAGAGATGACATTAATGATAAAGATTTTTGATTTGGAATCAATGATAAATTTATCAGTTTTACTCGTCGAGATGGTTTCTTTCAGTTGGAAATATTTTGTCATTGGTCATTCTTACAGTTGGGTTTAGAGCAAGCACGCTTAAACTTACTGGCTTCAAATCCGATTTGATTGGCCTGTTCTCTGAATCATTCGGTTCTGCACTTTGATGTATTGGATCAACTCCAAGGTCACAGTCTTATCTTTCTTAAATACTGTTTGCGCATTTCTGTAGTGCGCGTTGTGAAGTAAAGAGAGCAATAGAAAAAATTTGGGTTTTGATATTCATTCCGATGAAGCATTTCTGTAGTGCGTGTTGTGAAGTAGAGAGAGCAATAGAAAAAATTTGGGGTTTTGATATTCATTCCGATGAAGCTTTACTACTGGATAGTGTACATGAACGTCGAGATTATGCACTCTATTACTCATTACCGCCTTAGATTTGGGATGTCTGATTTTGATATTCATTCCGATGAAGCTCACTTGGATAATGTATAGGAACGTTATCCAGAGCTTAAGGAAGAAATAACATCTATATATAACAATAATAAATATGAGAAATTAAAATTTCCAACAATTATAACATATATCCAAAATTTGGGAAATTCCTTTATATATAACAATAATAAATATAAAAAATAATCAAAATTTTCAACTATTATTGCATATATTCACAAAATTTGGAAAATTTTCAAAATTATTTTTGAAAACTGTAAAATTCTCCAGCAAAAATTGCATAATTGACAAAACGAAAAATTTCTAAATCTATGAAAACGACAAAATCTGTAAAGCTTCATAATGCTCCAAACACACGCAATTTTTGTAGGATGAAACCTATTGCCAGCCTATCAATTCAACCGAGTTAAAAGATATTTGTATCGATTTAAAAGATATTTGTATCGTTAAAAATTCAATCGAGTTAAAAGTTTTTTTGTCTCATAACTATTGAAAATTTTAGATTTTGTCCTACAAAAGATATTTGTATCGATTTTGTCCCATAACTATTAATTTTGTTTCAATTTTGCTCAATTTTTGCCATTGATCGAAAAATTGTCACGTGCACGCACGTCACATATGAATTTGGGGGAATCTAGCGAGGGAGGGTGACCTGGACATCTGGGCAAAATTTGTCTAATAAAATCGCCACGTCATCAAATTTAAAAAAGAAATACTCCCCCCTCCCACAAAACCTTTCACACTTTCCTCATTTGTTTGTCCCACAAAACTTTTCACATCCCAAAAAAGAAAACATCACTTTATTTAACAACCTCAAAGGTTCCTTTAATTTCAAATTTTCAACTCCTTTTTCACACACATATCATTACTTTATACTTTTTTATTATCTAAATATACCACAATACCCTCCAAAGTCAATAAAATTAGTCAAAAAATGCACATTTTCTTAAACAACGTGCAACAGTAAACGTGAAAAGTATTATGAGAAGGAGATAAAAATCTAATTCAGCACACATAATTTCGTAATATATTTCAATTTTTTTTTATTAAAATTAAAACATAAACTTAAAAAAAAAAGACAAACAAACAAAATTAACAAAAAAAAAAAAAAACGCAATTAAAATCGAAGAACCCTAATCCTCAAATCACGATCAAACTCTTCATTTCGACAAACTGTTTGCGATCTTTGAAGATATAATTGATGAAAAGTTGAAATCCAAGGGTGATGAGAGAAATGATCTGTTGGATTAGAGCTCCTCTTCGATTTTAATTGTGTTTTCTATCTTATTAATTTTTTTTAATGTTTACGTTTTAATTTTAATAGAATAATTTAAAATATATATTTCAAAATTAGGTGTGGCTGAGTCAGTTTTTATTTTGTATTTTTTTTAAATTTGATTGTGTGACGATTTTATTGGACAAAATTATCCCAAATGTCCAAGTCACCTCCCTCACCGGATTCCCCCAAATTCGTATGTCACGTGCATTGCACATGATCAATTTCCAGCGAAAACCAAGGGTTCCGACGAAAATTTGGCAAAATTAAAACAAAACTAATAGTTATGGAACAAAATCGATACACATATCTTTTTTGGGACAAAATTTAAAGTTTTCAATAGTTATGAGACAAAAAAAACTTTTAACTCCAATTCAATCTATGCCTATCAACAGATAAGTGATCCTACGATCCAACAACAACATTATTAAAATATTATTTATAGTAAAGTTAAATTTTTAGTATATAAAACCTCAAACATTATTAAAATATTATTTATGCTAAAACTAAACTTTTTAGTATACAATCCAACGATAGAGTCATCTACGAAATTGTCAAATAAACAAGTATAAACAAGTCTTCAAGCTCCTAACCTTAAAAAATTTTTATATATTTTAATAATTATATAATTAAAAAATTAATCTAAAAATAAAATATAATTTTAATATTATTAAAATATATATAAAAAATTTTATATATTAATTAAAAAATATTAAACGTACAAAAAAATTACTATAATTTATATTTAGTTACACACACATACACGCGGGCGCGCATATATATATATATATATATATATATATATATATATATATATATATATATATATATATATATATATATATATATATATATATATATATATAATTTAATTAATATTATTATTTTTATAAATAATTTAGTAATTTTTATTTTGAATAAATATTAAATTAATTATATAAAATTTTATTATATTTTTTAAGAATTTAATTTAATTTTATATTTTTTAATAATTTAATTTAATTTTATATTTTTTTAATGAGATGAGCATATAAAAAATATATGAATTTTTTTATTTAAATTTTAAATGATTTAATATTTTATTTTTTTATTAAATAATTTAATACCAATATTTTTAATTAATATTTTATTTTAAGCAGAAAAATATTAATTTATTTATAATTTTGTAATTACATATATATAATGTGGTAAAAATTAAAAAATATTATTTACTACTTTTTATATATCTTAACTACATAAATTTGAAAAAATAAAAAAAAAAAATTGATTCTAAGTGGTTAGGAATAGATACTACCATGGGGGTGGGATGAATCACCATTCCCATGTTTGAGGGAATGGTGATTCCAAATGGAATTAGGATTTCCATTCCTTAACATACCAATCGTGACATTAGGAATGAAATTATAAATTGTAATTCCATTCCTAATCGATTTCAACCTACCAATCATACTATTTAAACGTATATTAAATTATATGATATTTTAATGGGTATTGAAAAAATCTTAGTTTGCACATCTTTCTTTCTACCATTAACTTTTATTTAAATTGATAATAAATTATGTAATTTTTCACTCTTTTTTCATTAAAAAGTTGTTTCACCCTCAAGTATATATATATATATATATATATATATATATATATATATATATATATATATATATATATATATATATATCGTACTAGTGTGACAAATAAATAGAAATTATAACTCTTTTATCTAAGATGATCTACAAGTTTTAAATTAATTATTAAACTACTAAGACTGAAAATAATTTTTAAAAAAAATGAATGGCGAGATGATTGTAAGCAATTAAAATTTATTGCCCAATTAAATGGCGACACGTGGATTTTTTTGGATTAAATATCAATTATTAATTTATTTTGGAATTTAAATAAATTAATTCCTAATAATAGATTAATAAATAATTGATAATTAATTTAAGCCCAACAAATTAAATGGGGGCTTAAATTAATGAGGCTTGACCCAAGTCAAACAAGCCCAAGTTAAATGAGGTCTGACTTAAGTCAAACCAGCCCATACAAATTAAATCAGGCCCAAATAAAATAGGTCTGACTGCAGCCCAAACAAGTGGAGGCCCAAGCCCGCAGGATATGACCCAAATTGAGTGGACCAATCAGAATGCAAGGCATTAATGAGGGAGTCTTCACCTCTCACCTATATAAAGGGATCATCTTTCATCCATTTGAAAAACACTGAAGCATCCGAAGACGACAATGCTCTGAAGAGATTGAAACACTAACAACGCTCCTCAAGATCTTCAAGGCAAGAACGACATACGACCCGGGATTAAGGTGCTAAACTCCCCAGATTGAGTGTTCTTTATACACTATGTTCTTCAAGTGTTCTTTCATTTTATCATTTTGAGCATTTATCTTAAAAGATACTTATATAAAAGAATTAGTCTTTTGTTAAACGGATTTACTGTGTAAACTATATGCTCAACAATATATATGGTATAATAGAATTGGAAGAGGGAACCACTGGGTTTAATATAAAAAAAGAACTTAGTTCATATAATAAACTATATAAACCGAGTTTATAAAAGTGTTTGTATATAATATGAGTGAGGCTCTTGTGTGTCCGGATATACAGATCTAATTATATGTGTCCGGATCGATCCATAAGAAAACGGTCATATATAAAGAAGGAAAACATTAGGGCTCATTTTCTCCTCTCGTATTTTCTTTCTCCTTCTTTGAATGCGATATTTGAGATTTCTTCATTATTCAACAAATTTGTCCTTGATTCAATCTACCATAATTATATCACTATTAAATTCAAATATTGAGTGCATTCACTATCTAGATTGATTGCAGAAGAAGAAGAACGATTGCAAAAGAAGAAGAACACGATTGGATTATTGGAGGAGAAGAAGAACGCGAGTGGATTACAGAAAGAGCAGATATCGAAGGAATTGAGGTTTTGGGTTCAATTTTACCTTAAATCTATGCTTGAGTTCATATTAATAGCAAGAGGCATACATCATGAGCCATATCTCTCTCAACATAAAAGGTATTTTCAAGTGAAATCCAATTTAGGTTAAAACAACTATGTATTTCAGCTTATTAAAAAAAACTATAAATTGCAGATGATTTGTAGGAGTTTTTACCTGCTCAATGTTTGCATAATTGTTAGCTTCATGAAGAACTTGATCGTTTATGCAAAGCCTTTGGGAAGATGAATTCACACTACAATCTGCAATAATTCTTATGATTAAGATATGCCCTATTTATGATTTTTTTCCCTTAAGATACGAACTCAAGAAATTTGAATGTGTCATACTTGTTTGTGGCATTTGGCAGTAATCAGTATATGATACATGACACAACATGTAGTATTGGACAATGTACCCTTTACTCATTAACAATATACCCTTTCCACCATGCCATTATACCTTAACAACATAAACTTAAAACACTCTAAACTAGATACTCTTTACATGACCACAATATACCCTTTGCCCATCAATGATATACCCTTTAGTCATAAATAATATAACCTTTGCAATTTCATACAATTTACAAGACCACAATATGTACCCTTTACATGACCATAATGTACTCTTTACTCATCAACAATATACTATTTGCATTGTGCCATAATACCTTACAAACATAAACTCGAAAAACTGTAAACTCGATACACTTTGCATGACCACAATGTATCATTTACTCATCAACAATATACCTTTTACACCGTGCCATAATTGTTGGATTGTATACTAAAAGTCTAGCTTTAGTATGAACAATGTCATAACAATATTTGAAATGAGAATCATATTGATCAAATGATTGCGTCTTATAATTTATTTTATATGCATGATGCAATAGTCCATTTACTTTATACTGTAGATAATATGTTGTGCGACAACACGCAGAAGATCATATTATCGGTTTCCTTATAAAGTATAAACAGATGCTCACAACTGAGATAGACGGGGACTCTCTATCGGTATGGTTGTAGTGTGGTTTGGTATTAGCTTGTCTTGGCTATAGAATCACATTAGTGCACTTGTGTGTATTGAGCAGGACCGCTTGAGATCGTTCTTCTTATACTGACTATATAGTAGAACTTGATCTCTGTTATTATGGAAGTTCGTACTCTTAATCCCTATACAATAACCTCGTCACGTAGGGCAGTATGTATTTCTTTGATTCATCAATGGGTGAGATTTATAAGTATTAAATCAACAAACTCGGTGAGTTGGGAAGTAGTGCTGTATCTATGGTGTGCTGTTGATTGTAGAAGGAATCCATGTCCGACATAGGTTGATGATGTCCCCTTGAGGAGCTCATAAGGTTTATCATGTAAATCTTGCAAGTGGATTAATTTCCGGCATGATAATAAGGTTGAGTGGTACTACTCTCGGATGAGATATTAATTAATTTGAGTTGTCAGTAACTTAATTAATTAATGGGCATTGTATATCTTAAACATGGGGAGACCATCGGGCTTATAATAAGAAGGAGCCCAGAACATAATTTTGGGATTGGACGGGTAGTGTAGTAATAATATTTTAGTGGACTATATTATTATTATTGGATTTAATTAAAAGTTTTGGGCTAAGCTTGGTTAATTAAATTCAATTGAGGCCCAGCCCAATTTCTCCTCCTGGTCCCTGCTGTAGCCCAAGTATATAAGTCATCTCAGTTCCTGTTAAACCTAAGTCTGTGCCTCTTTTGACACACGGGAGAAAACAGAGAACAGAATGAGAGAACTCTGGGGATTGTTGACCACCCAACACCAGAGTTGACTTTGGGACATATGGTAGAAGATCAGAGGTAGTTCTCTGCAGTTCATCCTCTACACCAACCCAGAAGTACGGTAAACGGTTTAATTGCTTCCGCTGATTTTTGTTTACCTGTTATCCTGACGATCACGTTGAACCGCACGATCCAATTGCCAACAATTGGTATCAGAGCGTTGGTTACGTGGTGAAATGTGAGACGTTAGGTTGGGTTTTGAGCCATATATGTGTTTATTGTCGATTAAAGCATGAATGAAAGGGCTTATATAATCATATGTTTTATTCTGGTATTAATCACATAGAAGAAAACATGTTTTAGGATTTTAATAATTCTGTATTATTTGTGAAATCCTATGATTATCTACGTCGATGATTTTGTGTGTGATTATTGTGATTCAACACACTGGACACACACATGGATAAACATGGAGTACGCTACGATTGCTGGGCTGAGCGATACGATGGCGGCTGCTGAGAGCCACCGATGCGGATCCTGACTTCAATTTGATAAAGACTGGTGGAGTTTCGACCAAAAGTTGCAGATCGGGTCTTGATCGTGGGTTGATGCCTGGACCAGGTGGCGACAGGAAAGGCTCATGGTGACATGGGTGCCTGATAGCGGTCATGACAGAACCTTCATCGGGTGGCTTGTGTGGTCAGATTTCTTCACCACGCTGGTTGATGTATGTCGACGACGGCTGGTAATCGGCATGACGGATCGGCGAAGGGTTCCGATGGTCCATGCTGTAATCTATTGCTCCACCTATATCGACGATCAGCGGGCGCCGCTGGGAAGGTTGACGCGACCAGGACTGGCGGATGCTGCTGGATGGTCGGATTGCAGAGCTCGCACGACTGACGGCTGACAGTGCGGCTCCGGTGGGCTGTGGGAACGTCAGCCGGCAGCGGTGGTGCCAGGTAGCACCAGTGTGCTATGTTGAGCACTGGACATGGCTGTGTTCGCGGCGGCTCTGTTGAAGGAGGCGAGTTTTTGGCTGTAGTTGAAGGCGCGGTTGTGGCGACTATCAACGGTCGACGGGATAGGCAAGGCGAGATCGTGACTGGTCGTTGCTGCTGCGATGTCTCCGGTGCAGAGCTAGCACGGCAGTGGGCGGACGATGCGTTTCCGGGCGGACGACGCGTTTCCGGTCGGACTAACGGCGCGACAGTGTTGGGCTGTTGGCGCGGCCGCCGGTTGCAACAGCGGTGTCATTTTCCACCGGTGATTGCTGGCGGTGATGGGCTGATGGCGTCATTCCGCTGGGCTGATGGCGTCGTTCCGGTGGGCTGAGGGAGGCGCCGGCGGCGGCAGCGGCGGCGCCATGTGACAAATCGCGTCTGGTTGCGGCTGGGAGGAATGATAGGGCAGTACTATGATTGGGCTCAATTTTAATAAGTTGTTCATGGGCTCACTGTTTGGGCTGCTGGGCCTAGTTCATTGCTGTTTATGGGCCCAAAAATTTATTGTAAAATTTATTTTGGGCCTTGTCTTTCCATATGGGTTATCTCAGTTGGGCCCAATTATAATTAAATGGTAATGGGCTGCTAGGCCAATCCTGGTTTTAATTAATTGTGGGGTTGATGTTGGGCCATGTTAAATATTGGGCTAGACCTTAATGCAAAAAATTGGCAAGATAAATGGGCTTAATTATTTTAATAATGGGCTGCTCATTTTATGCTAATAATGTTTGGGTCGGCTGGGCCTATTTAATTGATCCAACATTTTATGCAATTAATTATGTTATATAACTGATTAATTGATTTAATTGTCAATTATTGTTGTATATGTTAAAGGCATGTTCTATGTGATTTATTTATTTAAATTGTTGTTAATAGAAGCATGTCTTAGTTGTATATTTTATTCTGGAATATTATATGCATGTTAAAAACCATCGGTAATTAAATAACTAAGTGGGAGAGGGGATTGATAATAAATTCCCGCGGCCTCCATTATTGGTTTGTTAGCGATGTGAATAGATTTGCGCGTCGTCATTAGAGCCTTCCTCCCCATCGGATGAGTTTATTCATGGATTGCTGGAACAGACTTCATTAAATAATTACGTTTGTAATGTGATGCATGTGAACTTGCGCATTGGCTTAGACCTTCCTCCCTATCGGATGAGTTTATATGCGGTTCACTGGTACAAACTTGTAATTGATGACTGTAGGAAGTTATCCGAGCGCGTGTGTACTTCTCCATCTGTAAGGCACACAAGCTTGGGCCGCGGACTTGGGGTCAAATAATGGTGTACACTTAGATTTAAATAATAAGTATCCTCCCCTTCGGAGTCACTGCTTTTATTTGCATGGCTAAAGAGGAACTGACTATTAATTATTTGTCATAAAGTTAGGTTGACAAATGAAATTAATGGGTAAAACCTTCTCTTGTAAATGTTCGGGTTTGTAAACGTCCACACTATCGTGGCTTGCAGACTCACGGTGCTTGAGATGTCGGTGAATTTTATTTTATATTGTTTTGAGGGAATCGATATAAAAGAATAAAATTCGAAGATTTGATCGGAAAATTTATTTGTGATTCTCTGAATTTTGAATGGTTTTATTTCACTAATTATTAACTAAAAGACATTATATTTACTTATCCAAATTAGATGATTAGAAAAGAATCTTGATTTTGAAAATTACTGCTTAAGAAAATACATGTGTATTCTCACAAAGGACGTCTCATGATGCCTATTAAAGTCTCTAGTGAAGAGATGAGAGGTTCATAGAAATATGATGATCTCATGTAACTCTTCGGATACTTGAGTAAATTAAAAGGCAGAAGATCATGGTCGAATTGATGAATGAATTGGAAAAGCTTGGAATAGAAATTGAAAGGGAAACCTAAATCAATTTATTCTTTACAATTTGCCTGGATGTTTTGAGCAAGTTCTACCTGAAATACGAGAGATTGTATATGGTGGGAAACTTCTAACAAAACATGTGGTAAAAGAAAGCCAAATTTCATCATGATGTGAAAAAGTTTAAAATCTTATTTACTAATGGTTTAAACATGATTAGTGATGGCATCTACTGACACGAAGTATGTAGATACTGGAATCACTAAATGTTTATCACTGAGTAAGGATAAGATTGTTAATAACATGGGTAAAACTACAAAGATAGTGGCTATTGCAGTGGGAGTTGTTTATTTATCTCATGATAAGAATAAACGATTGATTATGAGAAATTGTCTTTACGTACGTTTCATAGAAAGAATTTCGGTTTCTATGCATTAACGGATGGATACTTCATTTCATTTAAATGACATGGTCATAGAAATGAGGAATGAGGCTATAATCTTTTAAAGTACGTTGGTGGATAATTTGGATACTCTTGAATCATGCACATCCCACAGATGCAATAAATAGTAATTAAATAATCCATCTTCTAATATTAGTAAGAGAAATGAACCTTCGAAAATGAACTAAACATACATTTGGCGTCTATGACTAATTCATTTTACTTGAGTAGGATTCAAAAGTTGATAGCTGATAGACCGTAAGATTTATCTGAAGTGAAAACTATCGAACTTGCGAGTCTTGCTTGGAAGTAAAATTAATTAACTGTCTTTTCAAGGTTGTGGGGTGTAGAGCCAAAGATATATATGTTGAAATTAGTTCATTCTGATTCAAGCGAACCTAATATTATCCAGGCGAGAGATGGTTATGAATATTCGAAGATTATTCTGGAAACCAATATATTTATATGATGCACTGCATGTCTAAGTTCTTTGATTAATTCAAGAATTGTAAGGCTGGTACAGTGAAGCGTCATGGAAAATATATTAAGTCATTAAGATTCAATCATGATGGCGAATACCTCTTGGGATAGTTAGGAGATATTGATCAGAAGTTGAGATTAAATCTCAAGTTGATTACACCGGGCATGCCCCAACTGAATGGTGTGATGGAAAGAAGGAATAAGCCTCTTATGGTAATGATTAGATAGATGATGAATTATTTGGAATAATTTAAATTCATTTTATGGATATGCCCTAGAAACAGTAATTCGTAAAATATTTGTCTGTTTGTGGGACATCCTGGAAAAATGAAGGTTGATTTATTTAGTCCAAAAGATCGAAGGGTGACTGTTAACACAAACACCAAATTTTTGGAAAAGGACTATGTAATAAATCACAAGCTCATGTATAAGTTGTTCAAAGGTAGTGAGAGGAAAACACAAAGTGTAAGTACCAAGTGTACAAGAGGATATACCACAAGGTAAACTGCAACGCGTGTCACGTCTGATACACAATTACATGTAGTGCCTTGTCGTAGTGGGAGGGTTGTATGACAACCCATAAATATATGTTTTGGGATAGTCGTGAGACTTGATCCCTATTGAACATGGTATTGTCCCACGGATACGACGTAGCACTACAAGATGAAAATGCGGAATCTTAGTAAGTTGCAATGCATGTTAAAATAGAATCTACGGATTCTATATTAAGTCTGGGAACTTGTATGACCACTAAATGGTGTAAAAGCCATTGCAAGGGTCAAAGGAAATAAAAGAGGATCATATGGAAAGGTGAAAACCTTGGAAGCAAAGCTTGTTGCGAAAAAGTGTACTCAGAAAGAAATGGTTCGATTATGAGGAAACATGTTCGCTGGTAGCTATGCTTATGTTGTTCCAGATTCTTTTATTGCTGCTATGAGGAACAGCAAATAGATGTCAAGACAGCTTTCTTGATTGGAAGTCTTGAGGAAAATATCTATGTGAAACAACCAGAGTGATTCATTGCAAAGTACTAATAGCATTTTGATAGTAAGCTTAAAATTGTCCAGCGATGGACTAAAGCAAGCTTTAAGATCGTGAAGCATCTGTTTTGATTAGATAATCTAGTGGCATGGATTTAAATCAATGAGCGATGATTCTTGTGTGTTGTAAAGAGTGACGAAAACGTGGTGGTGTTTCTTGTACTATACGTAGATAGTATCTTGCTCATTGGAGACAATGAAAGAGTATTATCAGGCGTATGGGTACGGTTAATAAAGCGGTAGAGATGAAGGACTTAAGAAAGGCAAAATATATCCTTTTGATCACGGTAATACGGATCACGAGAAAGGATATTATGCTTATCTCAAGTTTCATAATATGATACAGTCCATACTCGTTTAGCATGTAAATTTATCTAAGTGAATGTGTCTTTGAGACACAAGAAGAAGATAAAGAGGATGAAAGCGGTTCCTTATGCTTTGGCGAATAAGGAAGCTTAATCTAAGGAATGCTATGAACGATAGTGGATATCTGTTTTGCTGAATGCATGAACAGTGGGTATCAACGTAACCCGGAACAAGAATGATGAACTGTGGTAAGACATTTATAAAGTGCCTGAGAAGGACTGGAAATTATATGTGGACTTACTGGACAGATTCACTGCTTCTTGTGGATTACGTAGATTCGGTTTTTTTAGTCAGATTGGACGGCAGTAAATTCACCTCAAAGGTTATGTGTTTAATCTTAGGAAGTAGAGTCATAATGTAGAGGAGTGTTATATAGAAATATATTTCAGACTCCGGACTCCATCATGGAAATATGATGAATTGGAGCCTTTGAGACAGCCAAAGTATCTATATGACTCTAGAGACTTCATGATGGACTTTGAAGTGTTTCTAAGTTTGCCCAAGGTAATCACAATTTACATTGATGATATTGGTGCAGTTGCAAACTTGAAGAAATCACAAGTCCATAAGGCAATTAAACACATGGAGCGCGAGTACCACCTGTTACGAGAAATCGTATAATGAGGGGTAGGTTGTTGTCGCCTAGATTGCATCGGATGATGACCTAGTAAACCATTTACAAGGACCTTAAGACGAGAGCTTTTAATGGTCGCGTAAGTGAGAGTAGGAATCAGATGTATGGCAGAAGACATGACAGCATAGTCTTTTAGTATAAGAGGGAGATTGTTGGATTGTATACTAAAAGTCTAGCTTTAGTATGAACAATGTCATAACAATATTTGAAATGAGAATCATATTGATCAAATGATTGCGTCTTATAATTTATTTTATATGCATGATGCAATAGTCCATTTACTTTATACTGTAGATAATATGTTGTGCGACAACACGCAGAAGATCATATTATCGATTTCCTTATAAAGTATAAACAGATGCTCACAACTGAGATAGACGGGGACTCTCTATCGGTATGGTTGTAGTGTGGTTTGGTATTAGCTTGTCTTGGCTATAGAATCACATTAGTGCACTTGTGTGTATTGAGCAGGACCGCTTGAGATCGTTCTTCTTATACTGACTATATAGTAGAACTTGATCTCTGTTATTATGGAAGTTCGTACTCTTAATCCCTATACAATAACCTCGACACGTAGGGCAGTATGTATTTCTTTGATTCATCAATGGGTGAGATTTATAAGTATTAAATCAACAAACTCGGTGAGTTGGGAAGTAGTGCTGTATCTATGGTGTGCTGTTGATTGTAGAAGGAATCCATGTCCGACATAGGTTGATGATGTCCCCTTGAGGAGCTCATAAGGTTTATCATGTAAATCTTGCAAGTGGATTAATTTCCGGCATGATAATAAGGTTGAGTGGTACTACTCTCGGATGAGATATTAATTAATTTGAGTTATCAGTAACTTAATTAATTAATGGGCATTGTATATCTTAAACATGGGGAGACCATCGGGCTTATAATAAGAAGGAGCCCAGAACATAATTTTGGGATTGGACGGGTAGTGCAGTAATAATATTTTAGTGGACTATATTATTATTATTGGATTTAATTAAAAGTTTTGGGCTAAGCTTGGTTAATTAAATTCAATTGAGGCCCAGCCCAATTTCTCCTCCTGGTCCCTGCTGTAGCCCAAGTATATAAGTCATCTTAGTTCCTGTTAAACCTAAGTCTGTGCCTCTTTTGACACACGGGAGAAAACAGAGAACAGAATGAGAGAACTCTGGGGATTGTTGACCACCCAACACCAGAGTTGACTTTGGGACATACGGTAGAAGATCAGAGGTAGTTCTCTGCAGTTCATCCTCTACACTAACCCAGAAGTACGGTAAACGGTTTAATTGCTTCCGCTGATTTTTGTTTACCTGTTATCCTGACGATCACGTTGAACCGCACGATCCAATTGCCAACAATAATATCTTACAAACATAAACTCAAAACACTGTAAACTCCATGCACTTTACATGACCACAATATACCTTTTACTATATCAACAGTATACCTTTTACTTATTAACAATATACCCTTAGCAGTGAACAAAATAAAATACTAATTTATTTGCTTTAGACGTGTATTACTTTATGTTATTATATTATACTCTTTAACAACAATGGTTATACCCTTTAGCAGTAGTGATTGTACCTGCGCTATACGTTTTTGTTTTTTATTCATTAACTTTGCAGTTAATTATATTTTTTTAGTGTTCCTACTATTTTGCACTTAGATTAATATAGTAATTGTTCTTATGCAGATCTTGTTCTACTCTCATTATTTCAAGATCACATTCGTGATTTATCATGCCCGTTTGAAGTCAATATTGACACAAGCCATGAAGAAACTTTTGAGGAATTGAGAATCAATGAAAAAATATGGGGCAAACTTTAGAGTTAGTAAAGCAATTTGGATCTAAAACTCCAAATGCTCATTTAATTTAATATTGTAACAAATTAAACATTGTGACATATTTTGATGAATTATTACAATTTTTTAGATTTTGAAGGAGTAAACTATTATCTAATTATGAAAATGAAAAATTAAATATCCTCCCCTGGAATATTTAATAAATATATAGCATTATTACATGAAATATTTAATTGAATGCTATACCATTTATATTGAGTGTCATATCCTTTGCATCATGGCATAAACCTTAACAACATAAGTTTAAAACACCATCATAACAAGTGCACTATACTCTATACACTTTACATGACAGCAATATATCCTTTACTAATCAACAATATACTCTTTGTAACTCCATACCCTTTATATGACCATAATATATTATTTACATGAATACAACATACCCTTTGTACCATGCAACCACTATATATAACAACATAAAACTAAAATATTGTCAATATGTGCACTAATCTACATATCCTTTTACTGACAATAACAAACCCTTAAGATGACAACAATATACCCTTTACATAATAACAATATACCTTTTGCTCCACGTCACTATACCTTAACAACATAAACTTATAACAGTGAACAATAAATGCACTAAACTCTAAGCATTTTACATGACAATGATATACCCTTTACTCATAAACAATATACCTTTTACTCATCAATAATATAGCATTTGAAACTCCATATGCTTTGCATGTTACCCTTCACATGTGAATAATATACCTTCGCACCATGCCACTTAACCTTCATAACATAAATTTCAAATAATGTCAAGAATAGGTGCATTGAACTCCATACTTTTTACGTAACAACAATATATCCTTTATTCATCAACAATATACCTTTACTTTAAATAATATACCCTATGTAACTTATGCACTTTAAATGATAATAATATACCCTATACATGAGAACAATATACCGGTTACAGCAAACAATCATACCAATTAAATTCATATACAAGTTAGCAAAGTGTAAATGAAAGGTCAAGAAAGTATGACATTTCCTTCGGCCCAAAACAAAAATTGCATTTCTGTACTAATTCGAATTATATATTGCTCATATATCATAGCAAAAGTTGATCATTTACTGATACACATAGCTCCAACTTCATTATAACTATCTTCATATACATTAACAATGAATCCAAAAATTGTAGCACAAACAAACACTATATAATATGCCTATTTCTCAGTGTAACCTTATCCAAATCTTTCCATTTCTACTAAACAACTATTTTCTTCTCTTCTACATGCTTTAATGGTTTTTTCTTTTTCTCTTTAGAATCGCAATATTTGAACTCGTTATAACAAAACCTGAAAAAGAAAAAAGAAATATAATCATGTTAGTATTCAGCTGTTACAGTCACACAACAAAACATAGTTAATAACGAATAAGAAGCAACAAACTTTAAAGTGATCATAGTACATAGAAATGTTGCAACTACATAAGGATCTTTAGGAGCTAATTCAGATAGAATTACAAGTGAGTGCCTCACTGCTATGCTACTGGGACTGAGAATGAAAAACTGTCATAGAAAAATATTGATTGAGGATTAATGCCAAAAGATACAAAAAGATTGTTTATACAATGTCATGGGAATGAGATTGTCCTAGTCTGCCCCTGAAAGGTCATATGTAGAAAGAGAGTATTGATTAGCCATAATATAGTGGGCATGACCAATTAAAGAAATTATCGAACCACAGGGAGGAAGGTACTAGGGTCTAAGCGATCTCGTGTTTGTCATAGTATTATAGAGATGAACGAGAAGGGGATATAATCAAGAAATGACAATAAAATAAAAGGATAGATGAATGGAAGATGGATGAATGAGTCAAGTAGATAGAGATGAGATTAACAATACTTAAAGCATGGAAAATCTAGGTATCATGCAATGAATTCATATGTGTCATGGGAAAAAGGCTAAGGGCCAACACTAAGATCACCTAAACTCCCTCTCGGAATGAATAGGATATGGAATGACATTCATTGGATTGGTTCTCACTCAAACAATTCCAACTAGGTACTAAGCTTGAAATGAGAGTCCCTTCACATAATCTATTGATTTCTCAATCTAATAAATGATATGTTCTATCAAAGGGTTCTAAACTATGAAGGACTTCTCAATCTCTTCACAATTTATAATGCACATGAAGTGTTTGATGAAATGATTCACTTAATTATCCTAAATATGAAATTGACTTCTCAATCTAATCACATGTTTAAAACAATTAAACACACAAATCATCATAAACCTCAAGATCTAAAGCATCAATGATAGAAAATCAATTAACTCAATCAACATAATTATTCAATTGCAAAATACCAAAAATTATCCAACACAATTCATATTGCTAATCTCACAAGGGAGATTAGCCTCTCATATCCATAAGAAAATTAACATAGATATTAAATTCCTTACAAAACATGATAAATAATAGGTTTCAATACAAAGTTTGGATGAAAACTCCCTTGGATGTCTCCAATGGTGATCTTCTTCTACCCCTTGCAATTCACCTCTCTTCCTTGCTTCTCTACTACTTGGATGGAGGATGTGATGGTTGGATCAAGGTAGATCCAAAGGATGAAGAATGGATGAAGGTGAAGGTGAAAAATAGAGAGAATTGTGTGTGATGTGTGTGTGGAAGGGGTGGAAATCGGATCTTATCTCAAAATATTGAAGTGTTGGGTATTTATACCCCTTGGGAGGCTTCTAGAAGGATTCTGATGTGTTTCTGATGCTGCAGCAACACGACTCGTGTGCTGCAACACAATCACAGGGTGGCCGTGTAGGCGTTTCTGATGTCAGAAAACGGCCAGGGCTTACAGGGCCGTGTTGCGTAACACGGGTCGTGTTGCGTAATATGGGCTGCGCAGTCTCACTGTTTCGCGCATAACTTCCACATCCGATCTCTGATTTGAGTAATTCTTGCGCTCATGTGATCCTCTTTTCTTTGGCTTTCTATCCATATAAAGATCTGACAAAACTTCCAATATTTGAGGGTGTAACAAGTCATGCAAAGTAGCATAACCGTGCTGAGTAGGAACAGCTTGCGCGACGTCACCATTTTAATCATAACTTTCTCGTTTCGGCTCCAATTGAAGTGTTTCTCATACCAAAATAATCCTCTTTTCTATGGCTTTCCAACCATGTATTACACTTCTAGTTTTGAGCTCCACAAGAGTACAGAAAAATTACACAAGTTGGACGTATATTTTTTTCAGCATTTTGCTTGATTTGACTCATTCTCCCTCGTTTCAACTCCGAATTGAGATCTGCTTTTTCCTACATCTTTCTTATCACGTCTAGGATCCATTTTTACCTAAAAATCATACGTTTAAGCTCATTCACATACATTTACATAAAAACACAACCAAATAACACATAAATACGAATAACAATATACGAAAACACATATAAAAAGACACTAAAATCTAGGTGAAAATATCACTCATCAAGTATCATTTAAACACTTGGATCTATTGTACATGTAGATACGACCAATGAGCAAAATGCAAACTACATTACATTTAGAATGCACTTCTAGTGGCCTCTAATTCCATTGATGAATTTCCACTTTTTCCCAATTAACTTAAAATATATGTAACGAAATTCAATATTTGTTGAATACACATCTTCAAAATTATGGATGCCATTGAACGACTTGAATTTATCAACAGGATGCCTAAATTAGTCTAAGTACATTATAGAAAAAATATAGAAATTACCAACTAAACTCTCTAACTTGAACAACATGAAAAGATTTATTAATCCTAATTGAATAAAATATTTGTTTAGGTATTACACTAAAAATCTAGATTGTTCGTTTAGGTATTAAACTATAATCTGGATTGTAGAGAAGAATGAAATACCTTTTAGTGCTTTTGCAACCGACATTTAGACGAGTCAAAGTACTAATCAAATCGAAGAAGGCGTATGCGGAGGACACACGGCAGGAGGCAAATTAGCAGATTGAGAAGGCGGAGAGAAGTAGTCGAAGAGTACAACAGAGAGGAGCAACCGACGAGAGGAAAGAGAGAATTTAGAGAGAGAGCGTCTTCTGGAGAGAGAGAGCATGCTGATGAGTTTGATTGGGAATGAAAATTAGGGTTATTTTCTTTCTTAAGTATTTTGGGTCGGCGGGTAGGGTTGAGTTTGGGCGCACGGATCTAAGTCCGTGCGCCCAGGCGCACAAGAGCTTTTGCCATATAATATATGAAGTATATAATAGTAATACTTTTTAATTCAAGTAAAAGAAAAATAAATGAATACCTCGCAAAGGGATTACAAAATTATGATTCAAAAGGAAACGAAAGCACTAAGTCTCATGATTCAATAATTTAACGAGTTTAAACATAAATCGTTCTATAACTATTTAAAAAATCTGCCAAAATAGTTAGGATATTAATTTTCGTCCCAAACATTTTAGTATTACTCCGATTTAGTCTCAAAATAATTTTTTTCACCATTTTTGTCTGATAACTTTTGTAAAAATATTTATTCAATTCCTTAAAATTAGAAAATTTGGACTTTTTAGTAAAATGAATCATTTTGATGAAAATTTAAAAGTTATAGACTATTTTGGAAAAAAAAATAGTATTTTTTCGGACTAGTATATATGAATGGTTTTGATTTTAAAATCTTAATTTAATTAGCCTACAACGTACCCTACCTATAGTATCATTATTTCATTCCTTTCAAAGAAAAAGTTTGAGTGAACAAATATCTTACATAAAACCCTAAATATTTTTTTAAGCACACATTGAGTTGAAGTATATAATAGGGGTGTGCGGATCGTGATTCGGTACGGATTTTTAAAAAATCTGTACCGAAATTCGGATCGAATTTTTTTTAAAAAATAATTCGATATTGAATCCATAAAGAAAAAATCCGATATTAAATCCATGTCGGAATTCGGTTCGGTTCGCAATGAATTTTCGGAAAAATAGATTTTGACGATGCGGAGCGAATCGAAAATAATATTATATAGAGTATATATTTTTTTTAATAAAAGATAATAACATTTTAAAAAATAAGAAAAGATTTCTGTATTACTGCTTTACAGTTCACATTAAGATTTTCATGAGACATATAAGAACAGATAATATTTGAATAAAAAGTTATACTCGAATTGATGAAAAATGAGAGTGGTGCATTACATTATTTCATAAACAATTTATATTATAAATAAAGAATGATAGACCTTTAATGAAAAGTGATAATATATTTAATAAAAAATGATAATTATTTCAAAAAAAATGTAAAATAGTCTTACATAAGATGACCTCATGTGTTTACCTAAAAAAATAATAGTACTAAGATAAAGAAAATTAATAATTTTAGATTATTTTTTAAAACCTTTAACTTTAAATTTAAGGTGTATTTCGATTAAAGTCTATCTAATAATACTTTAGACATAAATATGGATTATTTTTAATTTTTGCATTTTGTCTTCATTAAATAAATATAAAATATAATACTCCCTCCATCTCACGTATTTTTACCCACTTTTCATTTTGGGGTGTCCCACGTATTTTTGCTCATTCCATTAATGGTAAAAATACATAATATTTTATTACCTACTTTTTATAACCCCAACAACTTTAATTACTTTTTTTCACTTTATTCATCATTTCCAACAACTTTATTTATTTTTTCTTTTAAAATTAGTAATTTATTCCTACTTTTTCTTACATTATACCTTAAAAAAATAACACGTCTTAATCTTCATGCACGTATAAATGGATAAAAATACCCAGGATGGAGGGAGTAATTATTTCTAAAAATTTACGACTAAATTTAGACTTTAGAGATACGATTTACTTTATTCATTATGTTCTCTGAAATAATACTTTGAACTTTGAACATATTATTTTATTTATTTCCTTTATTTTAGAAATTTATTTTACTTTATGAAATATATATTTTTTAATATACAGTAATAAATAAATATTTAGAGCATTAGATATATTTTTAAATTATCATTTGTAAGTATATTATAACTAATTTTAATTTATTAATTATGATTACATTATAATTAGTAGAGTAAAATTAATTAATTCATTACATATAAAGTATAAACTATAAATAATAAGATAAATATATTATATATAATTTTAATGCATAATTTAAATTCGGTTTTTCGGTACGGTTCGGTTCGGTATGGTTCGGTTCGGTTATATTCAATATTCGATACAGGAAATATCCAAGTCCGTATCAAACGAAAAATCAGTTTGGTTCGGTTCGGAAAAAGTTAAAAAGTCAATAGTTTTTTTCGGTTCGGGATTAATTCAGTGCGATTTCGGTTAAATCCAATATCCGTGCACACCCCTATTATATAACCTTTCTTTTATGTAGTGTTTGGTTAGTAATAAATGTAAATAGATACTCCTCCGTTTTCTCTCAATAGTTACATTATTTTTTTTTTCATAAAAATTAATGAAAATAATATTTTAATTTGTAATGAGTTTAGAGATATACTCCCTCCGTCCTACCAACTTAAAAGACAGCTGTTATTTTTTGCATGTAGATCAAGGAGTATTATTATTTACTTGTGTAGTGGGTAATTGTATTAGTGGGAGTGTGAATCCCATATTTTAATTGTATTAGTGGGAGTGAGTACTATGTGTGTAAAAAAAGGAAATGGACTCTTTGAGTGAGACGCCCAAAATGAAAAAAATGACTCTTTTGGGTGGGATAGAGGGAGTAATATTTTAATGTAAATTAAATAGTTGTATTAGTGTCGGATATACTATTATTTATTTTGTGTGAGTCATAATTTAATTATTAAAATAAAACGTTTAAATAAAAAAAAAATATAACCATTATTATGGAGAATTTGATTCAAGAGAAGAATGGTATTATACCCAAGTAAGAAATCATCCATTCCACTGCAATATACCACTAAAAGAGGTAAACACCGCCCTAGTAAAGAATCAATGAATAGGTAAACACCACTAAAAGAGGTAAACACCGTCAGGAGAGTTTCTCTTTAAAATTTTGAAAAAAAAAAATCTTAAATCCCAATTTGTGTTTAATACTTAAAAGAATACAATTATCAGCAACGTGTCTTTCTCATGGTTCTACCAGCAACTTGTTTTTCACTGGAGTTCTATTGTGAGATATATGTCCTTTAAGTAAGATAACTGTCCTTTACAGCTGCAACGTGTCCAGCGATACGTGTCCTTCATTCACGATAAGTGTACTTCAAAGCGGCAATGTGTCTAGGGATTCGTGCCCTTCATTAAATTCTATGTGGTGTGTTTATATACTTCTCAATCAATTATAACTTTCACACCCCACCCTCTTTTTCATTTAATCAACCCCACTGACTCCACTCACTGCACACCAAAGAAAATTCACATCTCAGTGTTCTTCCACCCGTGTCCGTTTCCACACTCTCTACTGGGCCATTCACGTCGTCTCAGATCCTCGTGTTTATTGATGTTCTTCTGTCTCTGTTTCCACCACTCTCCACTGCTTGGTTACGTTCAGGTCAGTATTCTTATATTGTTGTTGTTGTGTTGTGATCTTGCTTTCTGCTCAGTATTCTTATATTGTTCTTGTTGAGTTGTGATCTTGCTTTCCCTGATCTTGACTTTAATTGGCACACCTTGTGGTGGTTAGGTCAGCCTTGGATTGCGAACAACAGTATTTTTATATGGTTCTGTTGTGATCTTGCTTTCTCTTGAGGTGTCATGTTGCCTTGTGGTGTTCATGTTATGTAGAGTGAAAGATAGAAAGAGTGAGTTTTGTGAGGGTCTTTTTGGCTGTTTAAATAATAAACATGAACAACTCATATTTAATTTTGGTAATAAACATGAACAACTCATATTTAATTTTGGTATAATTAAAACTTCTCTCAATAATTCACAAATTTTGACAAAATTTCCAAAAATTTTGGGTAACAAGAAAATTTTCATATTTTCAATAATATCCAAGAATGAATTCGATAATACTATGTATTCTCAAAGTTTTTGTTTTTTGTTTTTTGTTTCTTTTTTTTAGGAAATTTTATTAATTTTTTTAATCAATTCTAATTTATTTTATTTTCAGTGAGAGAGAGGAGGACAGTTGAACCCATTACATGTGGAGTACTGCCTCAAGCTGAGAATTGGCGCCATCACCAACTGTGGGAGATTTGAGCTTCGAGCCATGCTTGTTTGAGAGATACCTTGCTTTGAGGTGAGAATTGATGCCATCATCACATGTGGGAGATTTGAATGTTTGAACGTATCTTTCCGGATATACTTGCCTATATTCAAATGATTAATTATGTTTAGACATAATTTGGTTCTGATTTCTGAAATTGAAGTTGTTTGTTATTTGGTTTAAAATACTCCTCCCGTCCCGGATAAAGGTTTGTTTTTGCTTTTTGCACCTAAATTAGGAAGTATTATTATTTAATATGAAGTGGGTAGTTGTATTAGTGGGAGTGTAGACCCATATTTTAATTGTATTAGTGGGTGTATGTGGGTCTCATGTGTGTAAATAAAGAAATAGGACTCTTTGGTGAGACACCTAAATAAGGAAATAGGACTCTTTGGTGAGACGCCCAAAATGACAAGAAGAGACTTTTAGGTCGGAGAGAGGGAGTACTTCCTATATTGAAATGATTAATTATGTTTGGACATAATTTGATTATGATCTCTGAAATTGAGGTTTGTTATTTTGTTTAGATGTTGGTACTTACTAGGTGGGGGATAAAGAAACTCAATGATTCAGGCTTAACAATAAGAGGATGTCCATCGAACATATGGTATGTATTACAAAAAATTTGCGAATATTTTTAAAAAAATGTTAATTGTATTCATATACACATATTTCCCGTTTCCTCAATTGATTTTTTATTTTAATTGTTATAGGTATACATATCTGCATTATATTTTATATGTTGCATGTATATTTTATATTCGGTAAATACTTATATGAATTGAGTTCATGTAAGTCTCTTTATAATTCTATTATAACAGAAATGATAATTTTTATAGCAAATTTTATAGCAAAAGAGTTGTACTTACGTGAGACTATTCACGTAAACCCTTAATTGGTTTATTACGTTATTATTACTTTTCAAATATATAACTTTTTAATAATAATACTCTCACTTTTTTATCTTTTTTATCCCTTTTCAAATAAAACTTTTTAATAATGATACTATCTTTTTAAACTTTTTTATGGTGTATATGAAATGATCTCATACAAAATCACTTCCACATTCTTTCTTAATTATAACAAAACATCCTATGCGGAGAAATCATTAAAATATTAGTCCATAATTTGAATAAGAATATTAAATAAATTATAAAATATACATAAAATATAATCCATAATTTACACATTATAAAATATTAAAAGATCATAAAATATACGTAGAAAGTTCATGTATGTATATCTCACATTTAAAAAATATATATCCATTGAGGAATCGGGAAAGATGTGCATACGAATACAATTAACTTTATTTTTTAAATTATTCGCAAATCTTTATTGTCTCTTCTTATATTTCTGAATCTGATTCTCATCTCCTTGTTTATGATGCATTGAATATTGTGTGAAATCTTATATCATCTTTAATTACTCAACAATACTAATCTTGCTGCCATTATTATACAATAAACAAGTTCACTTACATCATTTAAATGTCATTTTCTCATTTTTAAAACTAGAAAAGGCATAGTTTTTCTTATGTGACTGATTTTGCACACTTGATTTTTTGTGTCGCCCTATTACAATATCCCAAATAGAGTCCATGCACAAAGAGGGGAAGTGGAGGGTTAATCCTTCACTTTTATCATTGGTTTTGAATTAAGTACTTAGAGAACTCTAATTTATATGTCTAACATCATCCTATTAAACAAATGACATATGTGTCGCTCGTCCAACAGACAATGCACCGTGGTGTTTTTGAGGGCATATACACAGTACAAATATATTATGGTAATAGAGATATTAGCATCTTTTATTAAAGGTGTATTTCAATATATATAAAAAAAATTAGTTGCTCTTTGCAGGTAGTCATTCTACTCGAGACAATGCTTGTTTCAAATTCTACCAGCAATCTATATTATTAAGAAAGTTAATCACAATGAGACTGAAGATGATTGAAGGGTTGAGAGTCCACTGTGGATCGACATCCTCTGGTATGTCGAGACGTTGGTTCATGAAGCCCACACAGTGCAAACATCATGGAAAGACTCAATACCTGTGTATGATTGGAGTCTTCCCAAGGAATCTTCTGGGTTCTAACTTCTAAGCTCCCATAATATGACACCAAAGGGGAAGTTGAGATGCAAATGGGATGAGAAGTGGGAGGGATGAACGAGGAGGTGATACGCACGATTGAAGCTCAAAATTGTCTTGGCGGACATAGTTAAAGATGCAGACAAGCTAAGGGTGAATGCAATGAAGTCGTTGATGGGAATCCTCACGCCCGCGCAGGGTGTCGAGCTCTTCTTCTCGACCAAGAAGCTTCACCTCTCCATGCATAAGTGGGGAATGAGGTTGGATCACCATATATAGGAGAGGAACTTGCAGAACGACCATTTTGGAATGATGTAGGAGAGGAGGTTGCAGATGACCGCTTGAATGATGTAAGAGAGGAGGTTGTAGGACGACCGTGTTTTCTGAATGATGTAGGAAAGGAAATTGTAGCACAATCATTTTTTCTGAATGATGTAGGAGAGGAAGTTGTAGCACAACCGTTATGGAATGATGTAGAAGAGAAAGTTGTAGCACAATAGTTTCTAATGATACTTCATCCCTTATTCCAGCATCATCTAATTTAGTCTTGGATAATGTTTGGTGTGTTATTGGAAGAGAATTTAAAACATTATGCCTGTTAGGTTTGAGAGACAGCAACGAGTTTCAAATAGTAATAGCTACTCTGTATTTGTTTTGTCGAGTTTCAAATAGTAATAGCTACTCTGTATTTGTTCTGTTTCTCTTGGAGTTTCTACATGAATCGTATTAGTATTGTTTTTTCTTCTTGTTTGTTTGTTTTTTTTTTTGTTTTTTTTTTTAAAAAAGTGGTTATATACATGTAGCTTAGTTGCAAACTTTTTCCCCACCCCCATATGTATTAATATGTACATATTCTCTTGCAAAGTTGAGTATTACCAAAAATTGTTTTTGAAGTAACAATATATGGGTCTATTTCTCCTAATGCTTCTCAATTATTATTTTGAGTGTGACTTGGTGGAACCCGTTTCACCAAATGAATTGGTGGAATCAGTGGTTTCCATCCTTCTTAATTAATTATCTTTTCTTCATTAATATTATTTTTATTTTAATTTTAAATTTATTATACTTAAATGACTATTATATCCTAAACTATAGAGATAAATTATACTCTAAACCACAAGTGTAAAATTATAATTATATTCTAAACCTAGGGATAAATTATACCCTAAACAATAAAGGTAAAATATAATTAACCCTAAACCCACTCTAAACCACAAGGATAAAATTACAATTATACCCTAAACTCTAAGATATAAATATACCCTAAATCACAAGGGTAAAAATTATAATTATATTTCTAAAATTAAATAAATAAATAAAATCAGAAAAATAAACAAAATTAAAAAGAAAAAAATAGTAATAAAATTAGATGAAACAACAAAACACACATTTAAGATGAAGGAAGGAGGTTGTAAAATTTGGATTTGGTGGACTAACTCCACCCAACTCATTGGGGATAAAATATTTTTTTGCCCCATAAGTTTGGCCATGTACAATTTTTGCCCCAAAAAAGATACGATTTGGGTATTTATCCCATTATCTTTATAATTGCGCCAATGTTGTCCAATTTTTGCCTGAATTTGACATTTTCACCTGAATTGATCACGTGATGTCACGTGATCATCGGATTTGGCATTTTCTGGCGGGATAAAATATTTTTTTGCCTCTTAAGTTTTGCCATGTACAATTTTTGTCCAAAAAAAAAAAATTTGAGCATTTGTCCCAATATCTTTATAATTGCACCAATGTTGTCCTGTTTTCCTAGAAATTTGATATTTTCACCAGAATCGATCGCGTACATGTCACGTGTGAACTTGATTTCAATTTTGGTTTAAATTGATTTAGAGCAAGTGTACTCTATCGCGTAGTAGACAGTAGTGACCAAGTGCAAAATTTAAAAATATTGAATCCAAGGGCGAAAGTGTGTAGCCGTGTTTGAGAAATGCTTTACTCTAGTAGGATGAATCAATAAGGAGGGTTGATTATACTACAAACTAACAACTAGGAAGTCAATTAAAGATAGAACATGTATAAATGAGATGGATGATGGGTGAAGGTGAACAATCTAAGAAATATGTAAGGCAAGCAACATTCTTGGTAAGATATATATAGACTCACACACACATGCATTGATGGTTTTCATGTTATGATATTAAGGGCAATCACGTTTGTACCCCTAACTCCTATGACCAAGGTGATTCGGTTCTCAATTCTTTTATAAGTTTAAATCTCCTAGGATTGCCTCTTACTCTCAATTCCCATGAAAGTACTATGATCATAAGTTGGGTTCCCCTCACTAGTTCATCATTAATGTCCTATCATGAGGTTCTAAGCACTTGAAGGGTATGACTTACATCTCCTCATACTAACTAAGTCATATCATGCACTCAATGATTCAATTAAACCACTAAACATAATATTGGAATGATCATCCTAACACTATGAATAGAGAATTTAACCACACAAATCATACATAAAATGAGAATAAGCATTCATGATAGAAAATATTCATAACAATTATTTCATCAAACATGTGATGTGCAAAATCTATATAATACCTAACCAATTATATTGATAGCCTCACATGAGGACTAACCACTACAAATCATAATAGAATCAATACATTCCATAGCTTGCTCCAATTGAGCCAAATAATGAAGAAAATAACAAAATAAATGTAAGTTGACTCCCCTTTGATGGTGAACTTTCTCCCCTTTGAACATGCTCAAATCTTCACTCCTTGATGAATTCCTCTTCTTAGATTGGTGGATGGATGGATTTATGAATGGATTTGAGAAAATCAAATGGATTGGATGGGTGAAGTGAAGGATGGAAGAGATGGAGATGAATGTGTGTGATTTAGGTGTTTAGTGTGTTTGGAAACTGATCCAAAATGATTCCTCCCGAATTTTATGGTCAAAACATGTATTTATATCCCCATGGAAGCTTCTAGAACAAGTGGATATCATAAAACTTCTATAACAAGTAGCTTCTAGAACAAGCTACACGAGCCGTGTAGCAGCACACGAGGCGTGTAGGTGCATCGTGTGCAGCGCAATCTCACCATTTCACGCATAACATTTACATCCGAACCCCAATTCGAGTGATTATTGTGCTCAAGCGACCCTCTCTTCAGTGACTTTCCAACCATATATCACAAGTCCAGTTTTGAGCTCCACAAGAATACAAAAAAAATTACACAAGTTGGACTTGTATTTTTCAACATTTTGCTTTGGCTCGTTCTTCCTCATTTCAACTTCGAATTGAGCTCCATTTTTTCCCACATATTCCTTACCGCGTCTAGAATCTATTTTACCTGAAAATTACATAAATTACACCAAAATACCAGTTCTCTAAATATTCACAAATATAGCATAATTTAAGGCATTTAATCATGAAAATCACACATTTATCATTTCAAAGTACACATCCCCATATCTTCATATAACACCACCAAATGATATATAAAATGAATAAAAAAAATACAAAAACACATAATAATGACTCTAAAATCTAGGTAAAAATGACACCGATCAACGTGATCATCGGATTTTGCCTTTTTCGATGAATTTGCTGATCTGGCGACATAGTGGCATTCTCGTCAACAACAACAATAATATTTTATTCATAATTTATTTTAAAAAATATCCTCAATCGATAAATTCAGTTCTCACGTGCACTCCATGTGCTTCTACTATCTTCGCAAATTATTTCTTTTTGTCAATCAGGGGACCCCCCGTGTACTCTCTCACCACCATGGGCAGCAGCTATTGGATCTTCCTCTCCAGGGGCATACCACCAATGAACGGATCATAATATACGTGGCCTCGATCCGCACCCTCCAGCAGTATGAGCAACCATAGGATATTGGAGCCATACAGAGGGAGGATAGAGTCGTTGGTGTTTTTGAGCTTTGATTCAGTCCTTCCCACCCCACCGAAGAACGACTAGTTCATTATCAGTCTCACGATTCTAATTGGCTGGAGATCGATATCCAGTGCGTGCATCCCACGTGGTAGACCATGTTGCCGCCAGCATTGCCTTCCGTTATGAAAATCCTAGAGAAATCGGTGAATTCTTTTGATCCAAGGGTTGGCGTCATGGCCGGCGAGTGCTTGGGTTTTAGCCCACTGCACTGCGTCCATGAGGTTGTCGTGCACCTCCGAAAAATAATTCTCTGGTGCTAGGCGTTACTCGACGTAAGCGATGAGAGAAGGAACATGAGCAACCATATAGTTACATGACTCGAGGAAGAATGCAGATGTGGAGTACCCCTTGTACTCTTAAATATTAATAAACTTAATTTTTCCTTTAAAAAAAATAGAATACAGATGTGGCACTCAAGAACACGAATCCTTCGCCTTGGAGTAGATGATAAGGGGGAGCTTGGCGGCAGGAGTGGAAGATTCGATGGCTACCTCGCATGGTGGTGAGAGGGTACATGGGGGGATCTCCTAACTGACAAGAAGAGGAAGTTTGCGAAAATGGTAGAAGCACATTGAGGGCACGTGAGAATTGAGTGCATCGATGAAGGGTATTTTTTTTTAATTAAATTATCATTAAAATACTACTCCCTCCGTCCCATTTTCATCTTCATATTTACTGTACACACGCAAATTAAGAAAAGTTGCTTTTTGAGTAACTTTTGGGGGTAGTTTGGTATTTTTGGGTAGTAAATAAATGATAAAGTATGTTATGTGTGTTAAAAAGGTGATGGCAATTTTGAAATTAAAGTATTTTAGAGGGATATTAGTTATGTACCTTTTCCTTTTATGGAAGTGTGAAGTTGAAATTGGGACGGACCAAAACGGAAAGTGTGAAGTTGAAGTTGGGACGGAGGGAGTATTATTGTTATTGATGCGGATGTCACTGTGTCGCCTAGTCAGTAAATTCACTGAGAAATGCCAAATCTGATAATCACATGATATGCACGTGATCGATTTTGGTGAAAATATCAAATTCCAAGGAAACGGGATAACATTGGCATAATTATAAAGATATTGGGACAAATGCTCAAATCTTATCTTTTTTTGGACAAAAATTATGCATGACAAAACTTACGGGGCAAAAAAAATATTTTTATCCCGCCGAAAAATATAAAATCCGATGATCACGTGACATGCATGTGATCAATTCTGGTGAAAATGTCAAATTCCTGCAAAAATAGGGCAACATTGACACAATTATAAAGATAATGGGATAAATGCCCAAATCTTATCTTTTTTGAGGTAAAAATTGTACATGGCCAAACTTATGGAGCAAAAATATATTTTATCCCCAACTCATTGCCTATTATTTTTAAATGTTTAATTCAAAATGGCTTGAGAAAATCCTTTCCATATAAAGTGTATTTAATAAGCCAGACCAATGAACTGTATCTATCGGCATGAATTTAGTAATTGAGAATTTGTGGATCATTCTACATAATCAATTTATTGTAGTATCATTTTTATTTTTGCCCTGCTAACAAATACTTTTCTATTCTCATATCTTGTCATTTTTATTGAGCATTTTGAAGTCCAAATTTATAAGGTAATGCTATTGCCACCTGAATATTTACTAAGGACATTCAATCCTCTTAAAATATTATATTGAAATTACTAAAATAACCTTTGATTTTAAATTTGTTGGGTATATTTGAGTTTCGGTATAATATGTTGACCAGAAAAATGTGACAGAAAAATAAGAACGGAATTTGAGTCGAGTCAAGAATTATACTTTTTTATCTTAATACGAAATTTTTGCTCATGGCTCCGGTATAAGTATGGTTGACTACAAAGAATATTAAAGAAGATTGAGTATGTACAAAAATGAAGGTACGCAAATTTATGTTAATTTGATTATCATAATATGGAGTGAAACTGCGTGTCCGATATATTACTTTGCATGCAATAAAAATATTTGAAAATGAATATTTTATGAGAAATTTACGCGGAACATATAAAAACAATTTTTTTTTATGATATGAGGCGTTGATTCAGTTAGAAACGGTATGTATGCATGTTATTACTGTTTGTTTTTGTCACTTAAAAATAATAATTATTATTATGAAGTGTTGATTCAAATGAATTATTGCATGCTGACGATTAGTGATGCAACGGTTATTAATTAAAACTGAATGGTGTGTACTGTGTACTAATTAATGAATGAATTTTTTTTTTTTTTTTTAACAGTTGAGTGTTAAACCATTCTAAAAGAATTAATCCATCGTGACGGGAGATAATTTAAATTTCAAAATGAAAGTGGCATGGTTCTGGAACGAAAAGCAACTGATTTAATTTCTAAATGAACTTTGTTAAAAGTGGGGTACTGCTGTATGAAATTTGACGTATTTGCTTCATGATATTGAGATATGCGGTTAAATATGTTTATAATTGAGATTTACTAATTAATTTTAGCATTGGTGATATGAAAGCAGTAATTCGTTGAATGATTTCATTCTATATAAATTAGGCAGATATTTTCTGAAATATTATGAAATGTCAGATAATGAAATTAAAGATTTCGAATACTTTGGATCATGTTATATTTAAAGGATAATTTCCATGTTTATTCATGAAAAGTAAAATTCTTTGGAGAAGAGTTGTGTCTCTTTTTGAAGAGTAAGCGTTCCTTGAAGAAGAGTAATGTCTCTTCATCTCTTGGTAAAGAGTGATGTATCTTCGTGAAGGATAGTATTTCTTGATGAAGGGATGTTTCTTTATGAAAAGTTATATCCTTGACAAGAGTAATTATAAATTATAGTTAAAGACTATATTTTAATTTGGGTGTGCTGACCTAAATTATAAAGTTTTGGATTAAGATTGTTGGATATATTTGGATTTCGGTATAATATGTTGACTAGAAAAATATGACAGAAATAATAAGAACGGAATTTGAGTCGAGTCAAGAATTACACTCTTTCTCCTTAAAACGAAATTGTCCCGCTCTGGTGCATACGGTTCTATGACAATCATCTCCAAGATACAATGACTCACATCTTGTGATAGTAGCCAACCGATATTATGAACTCTCTTTAGGAGTAGGACGACTTGAGAATACACTATGAATCAGTTACAATGACACAACTTTATTGTACTTTTTCGGACATCCATGACTTTTTGACAAGTGCTCAAGTAACTCAAGTGAAATTCAATTTCGGAGTAATTTCTTCGGAGTGAAGGATTATGGAATGGGAGGACCTATTTATAGATTTTAAGGCGTCTTTACGTGAATTGATGCGACCGTTGGATTAAATTTTTAATTCAAATTCATATGTCTTTTAACGAAAAGAGGCAACTTATTCAACAATCACAACCTTTGATCGCACTTATTCATAGACACACTTTAATCTAATAGACACCATTTTAAGGTTACTTTTCCATTCACCTTAAATTTCCAACAAAGTTTACATCCTATATATATTTTACTTCCTGCACCCAAATTCTTACATATATTTATAATCTTCATTCATCAGTATCCCAGGAATTAAAAGAAAAAAAAGTAACACACGTGAAGGAATCCCATTTCAATAACTTAATTTCTACCATAAATTAGAAGAAGAAGTCCACCAATAAGAAAGAAGAAGCGAAATCTACTGAAGAAACATTTAATTTTTTCGACAACCTTCAACCAAAAACCATTCAAATTTCGACGAACCAATGATGAAATTGCGTGAATAATTTTTTTTCCCAATTCTCTAAATCTTGATCCATATATCTAACACTATCAAAACAACAAATCTGTATAAAAATAGTATAAAATAAATTCAAAAGTACTGAAATGAATTTCTTTTGACTTCTCATTATCTCTCTATCGTATTTCCTATCCTATTTTTCTTTTCTTCATTCACGCTTTTTCACATTCTTTTTTAAGGGTTTTAATTTCATTCCTGTTTTTCTTTCCTTCATTCACGTTTTTCCAGAATTTTTAAGGGTTTTAATGGCAGATATGTTAGGATTTGGGTGTAGAAAGTAAAAAAATTACATAAATTTATAAGATTTGGGTGAAGAAAGTAAAAAAGTATAAATTTTATAACTTGGACGTAAAATGTTTAATGTTAGGCTATTTTAATAATTTTAATATAATTTTTTAAGATAATCGGATGCTCTTAGTAAATATTTGGGTGGCAATAGCGCCGCCCAAATTTATCGGCTCGGATTCTTTGTGCCATTTTGGTACATCATCTCATGTGTCAAACCGTTGGATGGACGACATGTATGAGAGAGGAAACTATATCCTAATCCTTAAACCCTAAGGGCAAAAGTTGGATTTAATTCCCCTCTTACGTGTCAATCACTTAACGCATGGTATAGGAGATGATGCACGAAAATGGTGCAAAAGATCCGATGTGCAAATTTATAAGCTAATTCTATAATGCAAATTTATTAAAGCTGCTGTAGAGGTTTAAATTCGTTAACAGTCTATTCAATACACTAGTGACATCCATGTACTGTGTCCTCAAATGGGCCATGTTAGAGAAAACCCAATTGGCCCATCCCAATAGGGCCCAAATGAAAGACCCAAGCCTACCTGAATCATCACGTGCTCTTTGTTATTATATTTACAACTTTTTATATTTTCAAATCTCAATTTGTGTTTAATAATATTTAAAGCAGTACAATTATTATTTATAAAAGTGAATAAGTTGAGTGGGTAAGTTTACAGTTTTCGATCATTTATACATGACTTGTTGAAGGATCAATTCTTCAGTAACGTGTCCTTTCCCTTGATCATAGTCAGTAATGTATCATTCACTTAGTTCTGGTCAGCAACGTCTCGTTCAATTGGTTCTCGATCAACAATCTCCATTCAATACACACGATCTTACTGCAATTCATGGATTAGAAGGACGAAGCTGCTGGGTAGATTCAAAATCGTCAACAATTTCCGTTAAATTGGCCAACCCACGTACTGAGTTCTCAAATGGGCCAAGTTAAGCAAGCCCAACCTAATTATACGCATTGGCACATACCAATAGGGCCTGAATGAAAGACCCAAGCCTACCTGCACCATCACATGCTATTTATTATTATATATATACACCTTTTTATATTTACAAATCCCAATTTGTGTTTAATATTTAAATTTTAAAGCAGTACAATTATTTATAAAGAGGTTATTATATATATACACCTTTTTATATTTACAAATCCCAATTTGTGTTTAATATTTAAATTTTAAAGCAGTACAATTATTTATAAAGAGAGAATAAGTTGAGTGGGTCCAATTTACATTTTGTTTCCGATCATTTATATGTGGTGCGTAAAGACTTCTAAATCAATTTTAGCAACGTGTCTTTCACTCAGTTCTCAGTTAGCAACATGTCCTTTATTTGGTTATTGATCAACAATCTCCATTTAATACATGAATTGAGTTCTTCAACAACATGTCCTTGTTCCTGGTCAACAATCTCCATTCAATAAATGAATTGAGTTTCTGCAATATATCATTGTTTCCAGTCAACAACGTGTCCTTTACTTGGTTTTCGATATTTTCATTCAATACGTTTTATGACATCTATGAACTGTCTTCAAATGGGCCACTTTAAGAAAGCCCAGCCCAATTTATACGCATTGGCCTACCCAATAGGCCCGAATGAAAACATCACATACTCTTTATTATAAATAAATACACCTTCTTTTTTATTAAAAACAAATCATTTGTAATATTTAAATAAGTTATATTTATAAAAAATTTAAAAATATTTTTTATATTTAATAAAAAATTTATCAAAAATTTTTTAAAATAAAAAGTTGATAAAAAAAACTTTTGAGAATACATAATATTTCCAGATTGTTGAACATTATTGAAAATATAAAAATTTTACTGTTTGGAAAGTTTTGTACTTATTTTTGTAAAAAAATTTGAATTATTTAGAGAAGTTTTAATTATTTATTTAAAAATTCGAAAAAAAAACTTAAATTCCAATTTTTGTGTATTTAATATTTAAAGCAATATAATTATTTATAAAGAGAAATAGGTTGAGTGTAATTTATAGCTGGTTTGTGATCAACGCGTCATTTACACCCAGTGGCGGACTTACATAGGGCCCAGGGGGGCACTGGCTCCCCTGAGATTTTATAAATAATTAGTATATATATGGTTCATATACAAATATGCCTCCATAGCATAATGGTAAACACTTCACTCTCCTCTTGCATGCGCACGAGTTCGACTCCTATAGTGCACCCGACTCCCACCCACCCACCCACCCACCAAAGGAAATTCACACCTCACCTCACCCACCAAAGGAAATTCACACAACTCCACCCGACTCCCACCAAAGGAAATTCACACCTCACCTCACCCACCAAAGGAAATTCACACCCGACTCCCACCCACCCACCAAAGGAAATTCACACCTCACCAAAGGAAATTCACACAACTCCACCCGACTCCCACCAAAGGAAATTCACACCTCACCTCACCCACCAAAGGAAATTCACACCCGACTCCCACCCACCCACCAAAGGAAATTCACACCTCACCAAAGGAAATTCACACGGAAATTCACACCTCACCTCACCCACCCACCAAAGGAAATTCACACCTCACCTCACCCACCAAAGGAAATTCACACCTCACCTCACCCACCCACCAAAGGAAATTCACACCTCACCTCACCCACCAAAGGAAATTCACACAACTCCACCCGACTCCCACCAAAGGAAATTCACACCTCACCTCACCCACCAAAGGAAATTCACACCTCACCAAAGGAAATTCACACCTCACCTCACCCACCAAAGGAAATTCACACCCCACCTCACCCACCCACCAAAGGAAATTCACACCTCACCTCACCCACCAAAGGAAATTCACACAACTCCACCCGACTCCCACCAAAGGAAATTCACACCCGACTCCCACCCACCCACCAAAGGAAATTCACACCTCACCAAAGGAAATTCACACGGAAATTCACACCTCACCTCACCCACCCACCAAAGGAAATTCACACCTCACCTCACCCACCAAAGGAAATTCACACCTCACCACCTCACCTCACCCACCAAAGGAAATTCACACCTCACCAAAGGAAATTCACACCTCACCTCACCCACCAAAGGAAATTCACACCTCACCTCACCCACCCACCAAAGGAAATTCACACCTCACCTCACCCACCAAAGGAAATTCACACCTCACCTCCTGTTTATCGGTGTTTGGTGACCAAAGGAAATTCACACCTCACCTCACCCACCAAAGGAAATTCACACAACTCCACCCGACTCCCACCCACCCACCAAAGGAAATTCACACCCGACTCCCACCCACCCACCAAAGGAAATTCACACCTCACCTCACCCACCAAAGAAATTCATACCTCACCTCCTGTTTATCGGTGTTTGGTGACCAAAGGAAATTCACACCTCACCTCACCCACCAAAGGAAATTCACACCCGACTCCAAAGGAAATTCACACCTCACCTCACCAACCAAAGGAAATTCACACAACTCCACCCGACTCCCACCCACCCACCAAAGGAAATTCACACCTCACCTCACCCACCAAAGAAATTCACACCTCACCTCCTGTTTATCGGTGTTTGGTGACCAAAGGAAATTCACACCTCACCCACCAAAGGAAATTCACACCTCACCTCCTGTTTATCGGTGTTTGGTGACCAAAGAAAATTCACACCTCACCTCACCCACCAAAGAAAATTCACACAACTCCACCCGACTCCCACCCACCCACCAAAGGAAATTCACACCCGACTCCCACCCACCCACCAAAGGAAATTCACACCTCACCTCCTGTTCATCGGTGTTTGGTGACCAAAGGAAATTCACACCTCACCTCACCCACCAAAGAAAATTCACACCTCACCTCCTGTTTATCGGTGTTTGGTGTTTATGTTGTTTTTGTATTGTGATCTTGTTTACCGTGTCTTACCTTTTAATGGGGGTTAATTAGGGTCTTTTTATATAGATATCGTTTTCATCTATTCAACTCCACCCGACTCCCACCCAACACACCAAAGGAAATTCACACCTCACCTCTTGTTTATCGGTGTTTGGTGGTCTAGTGTTCTTCTGCCGTCTTCGCCTCCAATGCTTTTTGATTCTCAACGTTCAGGTCAACATTCTTATGTTGTTCTAGTTTATGTTGTTTTTATATTGTGATCTTGCTTACCGTGTCTTACCTTTTAATGGGGTTAATTAGGGTCTTTTTATATAGATTCTTGTTTGTTGTATGTCATATTATCAGGTGCTTCTTGATTCTCGTCAACATTCTTATGTTGTTCTAGTTTATGTTGTTGTGTTATGATCTTCATTATCTTGTTTAATTGGGTTAGGATCTTTCTATATAATTTCTTGTTTATTGTGTGTCATATTATTTTGTGAAAATTCTATACTTACTATTCTTGGAAAGACAAGAGTCTTATTTGTTTATAAATGATTGAAAGATAAAAAGTGAGTTTTGTGATAACTTGGTTTGACTGATTTAAATATTAAACAAAAGCAACCCATTTGAAATTTTTGAATGAGTGAGGCTTGCGTGTACCCGGGTGCACAGAAACACATTCCGTGCACCTTTAGAAATTTAGTGTTATGGGTAAGGGTACATTGTTTTTGTCTAAAGAGTATACACTTTAATTAATAAAAGGTACATCATTTTGTTGCAAATGCTATACACTTTTCATTAATATTTTTTTTTCTTTAGAAAATAAAGGGTACACATTTTTATATTAAAGGGTATACAATTTAACACAAAATTCTAAAGGCGCACGGAGTGTTGTTCATGCGCCCAGATACACAAAATAATTTTCTTTAGAAAATAAAGGGTACACATCTGTATACTAAAGGGTATACAATTTAACACAAATTTCTAAAGGCGCACGGAATGTGGTCAGTGCGCCCGGGTGCACAAATTTTTTTGCCTTTTTGAATTTAAGATTTTCTTTTCAATTTTTTGAATACATAAAACTTACACAAATTTTGACAAAATTTCCAAAAATTTTCGGTAACATGAAATTTTTCATATTTTCAATAATAAATTCAACAATGAAGTCGATAGTATTATGTATTCTCAAAAGGTTTTTTTTAAGGGAAATTTTATTTTAAAAAGATTTTGAAATATTTTTTTATCGAATATCAAAATATATTTAAATATTTTATTTATAAATATATTAATTAAATTTAGAGGACCTCATATGTGACTCGGGTCAACTTAATTAAATATTATAAACAATTTGCATATAATTATATATATATATATATATATATATATATATATATATATATATATATATATATATATATATATGATAATGAGTTTATATATTATATCTATTAAAAATAAAATGTATTCTTATTTCAGAATGTAACATCTAATCACTACTCAGAGAGAGCGAGAGAATTCAAGGGGCAGTAAAAGAAGATTTGCGAGCTATTAAAAATCTTTTTAAATATGGAATGATTCTAATTTACTATAATTCAAGGACAATAAAAGAAATTCGCGATGTCCTATAAAATATCTTTTTTAAATATAAAATCGGTTTTAATTTATTTTAACTTAATCAGAGAGAACTTGCCTATATTCAAATGATTATATGTTAGACATAGCTAGAGTTGACGACATTATCACCTATGGAGATTTGAACTTAAGGTTGTGTTTGTCAGAACATATCTTTCCACTCCGGATATACTTGCCTATATTCAAATGATTATATGTTAGACATAATTGATTCTGGATTCTAAAATTAATGTTTGTTTGTTATTTGATTTAGATGTTGGGACTTGCTAAGTGGATGACATAAAGTAACTCAATGATTCAAGCTTAACAATAAGAGGATGTCCATCAAACATATGGTATGTATTAAAAAAAAAAGTTAATTGTATTCATAATTAAAAAAAAAAGTTAATTGTATTCATATTTACATCTTTCCCGTTTCCTGATCAATTGATTTTTATTTTTTTTAAAAAAGTTAATTGTATTCATATGCACATTTTTCCGTTTCCTCAATTGATTTTTTATTTTTTATATTTAATTGATGCAGGTATATATACATACATGCGTTGTATGTATATTATTATATATTTTATAACTACTTGCTATTTTTCCATTCTATCTCAAACTGTTGTTATTTTTTGACTTACTAGAATTTAAATTTAAACCCTTGCGTTGCACGGGATATATTCAAAAAAATTTAGGTTTATTTTTTTCTTTTTGTCAGGTGCGACTAATACAAAACAATTAATTATTCTATATAGGCTTACACATAACACTAATACAACACCCATTACATATTAGATCACATCGGATCTTCTACGCCATTTTCGTGCATCATCTTCTGTGTCACACGTTAAATGATTGACACGTAAGAGGGGGAAATAAATCCAACCATTGCCCCTATGGTTTAAGGTTTAGGGTATAATTTCTCTTTCGTACGTGTTGTTCATCTAACGGTGTGACACAGGAGATGATGTACCAAATGTCACAGAGAATCCGAGCCGATATTCGATATTACTTCCTTTGTCCACCTCAAAGAGTCTCATTTTTCCATTGGACATCCGCCCTAAGGGTCTCATTTTCGATTTCTCTTTTTACACACATGAGACCCGTACATAGGGATGAAAACGGGCAGGATACCCGCTTATTTTGGGGTACTCGTACCCTTATCCGATTAAAAAAACTACCCATACCCCTACTTGTCCTATATAAACAATTTATTATCAATATCCGGGGTACTATATCTGTTTAATATTCATTTATTATATATACTTATATTTATTTATTGTTTAAATAAATATAATTAATAATAGAAATTAAATTATTATTAATTAAATATAAAATAAAATTTATATATAGTTAAAAAATTAAATAAAAAATTACAATAGTTATTTATTTATGTCAATTTTCAACATTATTGGTCCAATATTTTAAAACTTAGATAAGAAAGTAACTACATTAGGAAAAAAAAATCAAAATTGAACGTAAATGATTAAAATTGAACAAACAAAAAAATTAACTTGAGAATTGCAAATAAAATAGTAATAAAGTGAAACGACAAATTACGATATTATCTCAAATTAAACTATTTAAAATCTTCTTGCTAAATAAAACAAATTAAAATTTTCAATGAAATCCTTTATGTACGTCTCAATCTTGGGCACAATTTTAAAAGTGTCTCATTTAAGGGTTCGAGATTTACTTTTTTTAAAATAAGGTTTATTTAATTTTATTTCCAAATTCAATATATATTATAGAATAATAAAAAATATCAATAAAAACAACATATATTTGATTAATTATTTAATTTGAAGGTATATAATATTCAAATATCAAATCCGACTTCTACATAATCCTCGCAAAGTGTAATAGATTTTTTGAAAGGTCAAAAGAAGGATGTCTTCTTCCAACATAAGAAATTCTTCTAAAATTTCGAACCTAAATAATTTTTTTAAATTATTTGGAGTAACATGAAATAAGAAAATAAATTTTGTAGCAAGTCTTAAACTGAGAAAAAAAATTAGGTTCTAATTTGAGAAAAGAAATAAAATTTAAACCTTGAATTGAAATTTTCATAAAATGAGGTTTTAAATTGAGTCTTAAACTAAAAATTAAATCTTGATATGAAATTCTTCCCCATATGAAATTATATGTTTAGCAGAAACAATACTTTCTCGTCCCAATAATTAAAAAAAAGCAACAAATTTAATATCTAATTCTTAGTATTAGATTATCACTATTCAGCTCATATAACAATGAACGTTTTGTTCATATATTAAACTTTTTAATGTTATCATATCTTCAAATACCTTTTAAGTTTACCGTATCTTCAAATTTTAAAGACAAAAATGAAACTACAATTCTACCCTAAAAAATAAATTACAATTCAACCTTAAAATATACATTTAGTAGAAACAATATTTTCTCGTCCCAATAGTTAAAAAAAACAAATTTAATATCTAATTCTTAGTATTAGATTATCACTATTCAGCTCATATAACAATGAACGTTTTATTCATATATTAAACTTTTTAAGGTTATCATATCTTCAAATACTTTTTAAGTTTATTATATCTTCAAATTTTAAAGACAAAAATGAAATTACAATTCTATTCTAAAAAATAAATTACAATTCAACCTTAAAATATACATTTATCTTTTTGGTAGGTGGGTCCCGCATTAAAAAAATGACATATACTACAATACTAAATTTTTGAAAGACTTATAATATTAGTACATTTTTTTATCAATTCAAATTAAAGTTTATGGAAAAAAAAGTACAACTAAAACATTCACACTACTTATTAATTTATAGTAAAGTATGTATAAAAGGAAATAATTACAACCATATTAATTAAGCATAATAAAAAAGGAAAATCATAATAAATTAAATTGCAAAAAATTGAGGAGAAATTGAAGAGAAATTGAGGGGAGAAGATAAATTGAGGAGAATTGACCCAAAATTTTGAGCGGGAAAACTTAGGTTGACTTTAGATGTTGTTATTGTAGGCAATTAAATTTTATTGCCTAATAAATATAAATGCAAAAGAAAATATATTAAGTATTAATTTAATATTTATTTATTAAGGAATTTAAATAAATTAATTTCTAAAATAAATGAATATATAATTAATAATAATATAATTATTTGAGCCCAAAATCCAAGTTAAATGGGCTTAATTCAAGTCATATGGGCTCAATTCAAGTCAAGTGGGCCCGACTCAAGTCAATAAGCCCGGCAAATCAAATCCAGTAGGCCTAATTAAATTAAATAAGCCCAAGTCAAAATCCTACAGACTTAATTAAATTAAATAGGCCCATATCCAGTCCAGCAGGCTTAATTAAAGGAGAAAAGCCCAACATATCTTTTGAAGGAGAAAATATCTCTCAAGTGGTTATTTTCTCTACCTATAAATAAGGACCTTCAGTCCTCATTCCATTCACTCTGAAAATCCTGAAGACCTGAAGAAATCTGAAGATTCAAGTGAAAATCAAGTTCGATCAAGATTCGGTCAAGTGAAGTTCAAGTCAAGATCAAGACCAAGTTCAAGTTCAAGATCAAGATCAAGTCGAAGAACACTCAAGATCTTCAAATCAAGTTCAAATCATCTTCAAGTCAAGAACAGCCTCCGATCAAAGACCAAGGTGCTAAGCCTCTTTGATCCGGCGTTCTTCATATCAAATTCATCCATCTGTCCCCGTGAAGTCAACGATCTACCAAATTGAGTGTCGTACTTCACAACAAATCTTCAAGTCAACGTTTGATCCGAACAAAGGCTCGACGCCTCCGGATAAATGTTTTAAAGCTTCAAGTCAACCCCGAGCTCCGACAAGCTTCATCCGAAGATCCGGCTCCGAAAGTTGAAGAAGTCAAGAAATCAACTCAAGAGATGAATCAGAGGATAAATAGAAGCTGTTTACTTAAATTCTCAACTTCAATCCACCTTGGATTTTCGTTGTAATTTCTTTTGTGTTTATTATTTTATAAATACAAATTTGTTGTTACAAATTTTGGCACGCCCAATGGGACAGTTTCTACCTCTCATCTCCTCTTCGAGCAAAGTAAGATGGTTCCGCTAAGAGTCAAAGTCAACAGATCAGCTTCTATCTTCAAGTCTTCAGAATTACAAGTTGAAAACGTTAATGTGACAACTAGAAGTATGTCAAGGAAAGCGCGGTCTGAAGCCTCTTCGGAGACAAATTCTTTAGTGGGAGTTATCCCCAAAGGAATACCTTATGATGCTAAAGACGAGGAGGACAACCTTGTTGGCTCAACTCATCTATCTGAAGAAAGTCCATCATCAGATTCATCCACAGCCTCGACGATGGCAATAAACACTTCGTCTGTCGAAGAACAGTTGGCAAGCTTAACTGAATCCGTTGCTGCACTTGCCAAACAAAACCAAGAACAAAGTACTTTGATTTTCAAACTGATGGAGAAAATGACTGGTGCTGAAACTAACCATGCAAACGAAAAGCAAGATGAAGATGCTGAAAATGAAGTAAATAACTTCGCGAAACGCCAGTCGACGGGGAAGAAGGTGATTGAAGAAGAATTGAACATTTTCCATGATGGAATGGTTCCTATCAGCCAGCTAAAAAGTATTATACTTGGGACAATGAAGGACCAATTTGAAGAGAGCTCCAAACCTTCATTCATGTATGCTAAACCTTTTACTAGAAGGATTGACAACTTGAAGATGCCACTGAACTATCAACCCCCAAGTTCCAACAGTTTGATGGAAAAGGTAATCCAACGCAACATATAGCACATTTCATTGAAACATGCAATGATGCTGGAATGACGGAGATCATATGGTGAGACAATTTGTTCGTTCTCTAAAGGGAAATGCTTTTGAATGGTACACCGACCTGGAGGCTGATTCTATAGACAGTTGGGATCAGATGGAATATCAATTCCTTAATCGCTTCTATAGCACTAGGAGAACGGTTAGCATGATAGAGTTGACTAACACTCGTCAGTTAAAAGAAGAGCTAGTAATTGAGTACATTAATCGATGGAGAAATTTGAGCCTAAATTGTAAAGATCGATTGTCTGAAGTTTCTGGCATTGAGATGTGCACAGCAGGAATGCAATGGAGCCTTCATTACATACTTCAAGGAATTAAGCCTAAAACCTTTGAAGATTTAGCCACAAGAGCTCATGACATGGAGCTCAGCATGGGGATAAGTGGAGTGGTTGAACCACCGATTCCTGGATCCTACAAGTATAAAGAAAAGCAAGAGGCCAGGAAAGGGGGCAAACCCTATAACAAATCTTCTGAAAAGGAGTCCATGGCGACAAATGCACCAACTGTCAAGTTTCGAAGGAATGAGAACGAAAAGGATGATAAAGTGAGGAATGATCCCCAAGAAAGGGGGCAAAGAAGATTGACCTTGAAAGAGATGCAAGAAAGGAAGTACCCATTCCTTGATTCAGATGTCCCAGGCATATTTGATGATCTGTTCAAAGATAAACTTATCGAGCTTCCTGAAATGAAGCGACCAGAAGAGGCGGGACAAACTAACAATCCAAAATATTGCAAGTATCATAGACTGGTGGGTCATTCTATTAAAGATTGCTTTGTCTTTAAAGACAAAGTTATGCGATTGGTTGAGCAAGGGAAGATCTTTCTAGATGAAGATGCAACTGCAAACTCTATTTCTGCAGGCGGTGATTCTTCATGTCATATGACAAGCGAAGCTCAGCTACTTAAGGGTGAATCTGGGAATGAAAGTGAGACCCATGTTATAAAAATAACCTTCACAGAGGAAAACTTACTGCTCGGTTCACAATCTCATAACCGACCTTTATTTGTAACTGGTTATACTCAAGAGCAAAGGGTTAATCGAATATCGATTGATGGAGGTTCAGCCGTCAATATCTTTCCCCTATCCACGCTTAAGAAGTTAGGAATTCCTACCAACGAGCTCGGCAGTAGTCGATTGACAATTCATGGGTTCAATCAAGAAGGCCAGAGAACACTTGGTACAACGGTCTTGGACTTAATGATAGATGAGATGGTCTCAACAGTTCTGTTTCATGTCATTGATGCTAAAACATCATATAACATGCTCTTGGGGCGCCCATGGTTGCACAAAAATGGAGTGATTCCTTCTACGCTACATCAATGCTTCAAATACTGCGATGGAGGCAACATAAAAAAGGTGCTTGGCGATGAAAGGCCATTCACAGAAGCTGAGTCATATTTTGCAGATGCTAGATATTTTCTGAAGAGTAGCAAGGCTGTCAAGCCAGAAGGAAGTTCATCGCAAGAGAAAGGTGATGATAAACAAGAAAGAGAGAATGCAGATGATGTTTCATCCACAAAGTCTATTGAAAGTAAACAGTTGATCAAGACTGTAGAAGGGTTGACACTACCTCTAACTAAGGTTGACACTAAGAAGCCCTTTCCTCCTCCACTCAAAGGGTTCACTCGCCCAATTCAAGGAGCTAAAACTGAGCATGGAGATGTATTCGAGACGGCAGTTTCCAAATCATATAGCCCATAAGCTTACAAACTTATTGTGAAAGCTGGTTATAACCCTCAAGAAAAAGCTATGATGAATGAACAGTCTCATAAGACTCCTAGCGAATTTAATACCACTCAAGAGACATTGAAGAGTAATGGTCGCACTTCCAAGTATACTAGGACAGGGTTGGGATATGTTCCATAGAAACCTGTTCGCATTGCGATCAAAAGGGCAAACACAAACTACATCACTGAAGATGAAATTATTTCTGAAGAAGAAGAGTCTCATGAAGAGGATAGAAAGGCAGAAAGAATCTCAGTATTCAAAAGACTCAAACCAGTTGGAGCTAAAAGGACTTCCAAGTTCCCAAGGTTCCCAAAGATACGTAGTCGGATCCCATCTCGCATGAAAAGACGACATTTCCTGACTATATCATGTGACACAGTGTTGAAAGCTAAGAAGCGAACAATAATCTTAACCCAAAGTGAAGAAGATGATCGGGAAAGTGTAGGCTCATCAGATATTGTTCATTCTGTTATCATGCAAACAAATCTACACAATGCAGAAAGAGATCTACGAGGCAAGATTGTCGAAATGAGGAGAGATGGTTATGTAGTGGAGAGTATTGTTAAAGTCGGAGAAAATGAACAAGTTAGGTCTAATCCGCGTTTTCAAAGGCAAGAATTCCTGGAAGGAGTTACCGAGGTAAATCATGTTACTATACGAGAGGAGACCTCAGCTGAAGAGGAAGATGCTGATGATGCTCCTCCAGAATTTGAAGAGGGTGTCAAAGCTACTGTTGACCAATTAAAGGAGATTAACTTGGGTGATGCTAATGACCCACGTCCAACCTACATAAGTGCTTTGTTGACAGCCGATGAAGAAAAGGGTTATATTGAGCTTCTTCAAGAATTTAGAGACGTGTTCGCCTGGTCATTCAAGGAGATGCCCGAATTAGATCCAAAAGTGGCAGTTCATCATCTAGCAGTAAAGGAAGGAGTCAAGCCAGTTAAGCAGATGCAGCGCCGATTTCGACCAGAGCTGGTTCCATTGATTGAAGCTGAGGTTAATAAGCTCCTTGAAACGAGAAAGATACGAGAAGTCAAGTATCCCACTTGGCTCTCTAACATTGTGCCAGTAAGGAAGACAAATGGGCAGCTTAGAGTGTGTGTTGACTTCCGTGACTTGAACTTGGCATGCCCAAAAGATGATTTTCCACTACCAATCACAGAACTTATGATTGATGCAACGACCAGGCATGAAGTGCTTTCATTTATGGATGGATCATCTGGTTACAATCAAATTAGCCTAGCTCCAGAAGATCAAGAGAAAACAGCCTTCCGCACTCCTAAAGGAATATACTGCTATAATGTTATGCCGTTTGGCTTGAGGAATGCTGGCGCTACGTATCAACGAGCTATGCAAAGGATATTCAACGACATGCTTCATAAGAATATCGAATGTTATGTGGATGACATTGTAGTGAAATCAAAGAAGAAAAAGGACCATCTTAAGGATCTAAGGCAGATATTTGAGCATCTCAGAAAATTCCAACTCAAGATGAACCCGCTTAAGTGCGCATTCGGAGTCTCTTCTGGTAAGTTCCTTGGATTCATTGTCCGACATCGTGGCATTGAGATTGACAAAGCAAAGATTGATGCGATAATGAAGATGCAGGTGCCCCGAAACATACATGAGCTCAAGAGTTTGCAAGGTAAGCTGGCGTACTTAAGAAGATTCATAGCAAATTTGGCCGGCCGATGCCAACCATTTAGCCATCTTATGAAAAAGGGTAGCCCATTTGAATGGGATGAAGCTTGCACTAACGCATTTAACAGCATTAAAGCATATTTGATGAAGCCGTTGATAGTCTTTTTCTGCGCACTATAATTAAATCCCCAAGTATAAGGATGTCAACTGTAGTAGCAAGTACCCAAGTTAAATTATCGATCCCGCTAAGACAGTTAATTATTTATTTACTATGAATTACTAATTAATCAGAATTGTGTAACCGATTTTCAAAGTGATTTTGTAATGAATTAATTATCTAAATTACTGAAAATATAAATAACTAAATTAATTAAAAGGCAATAAAAATAAAAGAAAGTTTCTAATCAAGAGATAACGAACAGTTCTAAGATATCAGGTAGAGACCAATTAATTTGGGTTATTAAACTTACGATTGTTCATTCATGCAGTTTCACTGAAAATACACCACATATCCCTGTTATCCCACTGAATTCTACGCACTATAATTTAAATCCTCAAGTGTAAGGATATCAATTGTAGCAGCAAGCACCCAAGTTAAATTATCGATCCCACTGAGACAGCTAATTATTTATTTTACTATTAATTACTAATTAATCAGAATTGAGTAACCAATTTCCAATGTTTTGTTGTGAATTAATCTAATTAACGAAATATTAAATAACTGAATTAATTAAAAGCAAGGAAAAATAAAAACAAGTGTCTAATCAAGAGATGACAAACAGTTCTAAGGTATCAGGTATTGACCAATTAATTTGGGTTATTAAACTTACGATTGCTCATTCATGCAGTTTCACTGAAAATACACCACATATCCCTGTTATCCCACCGAATATGATTCGATTCAAAGCTAACAGTCTAATCTGGTTTAAATCCTAAGGTGCGCAAATATTACCAAGCCTTATTCCTAGATACTAATCAAAGCAAGCAACAATACCTCCGGATGGTAAGCCTGACTAACAAGATATTTTCTGGAATTACTACAAGGTTCTATTCACTTCCTACTTGATTGTCTAATTGCATTGTTCCACTAAACAAATCAAGTATTTGATTAACCAGTTCATGAAATTAAAGTGCTTATAGCGGAGCTACTCTAATCTCTAACAGATAGACAATACCAATCATGAACGCACACAAGCTAACACAATAATCCAAGCATTATAGCGGATGTCATGAATGTATTATGAAGACGTTACGAAGCAGAAAAGCATGTCTTAGTAAAATAAGTAAAATCAAAAGCTCAACTGCATAAAATCCCAATCTTTGGTCTAAATTCCCAAATCAATTAAATCAATCCATCAAACCCTAGAACTGTATAGGAAATTAGCCCATGAGATTACAAGCAATCCTCATGGCTAAGCAATTCATAACAATAATCAAAGTAATAGAAAGGAATAGATAAGAATTGTGAAACCCTAGTGTAGGAGCAATCTCACGTTCCTTCTCCGTCTCTTCAATCGCTTGATTTTCCCTCAATTAGCACTTGAAACCCTTGTAGAATTGGATGGAGGATGAAATCAGATTATAATCTGATATGGGTGTGATAGGAGTGTGGATTGATGATGGTTTATGGCTGGGCTCTCTCCGATTGACGTCTCGATCTCCCTAATTGTTTCTAAGATGGATGCAGGGCTGTTTTCGCGACGAATCTTGCGTCTGAATGACGAAATACACATATATATACGTTGCTGAATCGAACAGGCGTCGTCTGGGCCAGAACTGGGCCGCTCGGCTAGCCGCTCGGCTCGAGCTGGGTCCTGACCCGGCCGAGCGGCCTGCCCTCGAACTTGCCACGTCACTGGGGTCCAAGTGGGACCCCACTCGGCGCTGTTTACCGCCGCTCGGCACCCAGCTCGGCTCGAGCGGCTCGCCGAGCTGCTCCCGAGCTGGGCCGTTCCGGGTCTGTTTTGCTCCTCTTCCGATCCTGCCCTGTTTTACCCTGTTTCCTGCCTTCGAAACTCACAAAAACACCTTAATAGCCTTAAAATCGTGTAAATACTTAAACATACACAATTCCATGCAAAAACGATCAATTTCCTAAGCAAAATGGTGTAATGTGCACACATAAAATGCGTGAAATTCCACTCTCAACAAACCCCCAAACTTACCTGTTGCTCGTCCCGAGGCAACAACATCAAAAACCAATAGATTAACTGAGAGGAAATTTCACAACAGAAAACATTCAAGACAATATAGCAATTTAAATATCATACTTTGGATACAAGATAACCATCCATTTAAAAACATACAATTCAAATCAACTAATTCACCTTTTCGGAATGCTCATTCACCCATTCTCACGGGTAGTATTTACGCTCAACACTCAAGTGCGAGATATACACTTTAGGGTATGGTGTTTTCACTCATAATCAATCCAAACACACGCGTAACCATAAGCTTGGCAATCATCTCAACTCTCGACTAAAGGAATAATTTCGACAATAGGATCACAAAGGTCTTGCATTAGGTTGTAATGTTGGCTCTTTGGTAAAGGTAGGGAGTATATGGATAAGGTGACTCAATCACTAGTAGAGAATCAAAGAAGACTTACAGCTTTTCAACAAACAGTTTAACTTTCTTCTTTCTTCTTCAACGCTCTTCAATGCTTCTTGCAATTTGATTCCTCCTTCACTTTTGAACACCACATCCTTACTTGAAATTTCTTTTTCTTCTTCCCTCTTTTCTTTTTTTTTTTTCTAAATAAGGGTACCAGTTTCAGGCACTACCCTTTTCATGGGGTACCAGTTTCGGGCACTACCCCTTTATGCAACAATTTAACCACTCTCTTCAACAAATTTCATCACTTCCAACTTATTCTCCTTTTATGTTTCTTCACAAGACACCAAATTGACTCCTTCAACTCTCTACTAGGTAGGGATTTTTAAAGGCTAGCAAAAGGGATCAATTGGCTAATCACGTAGGCTTCCAACAAATAAGGCTTTTAGGCTCAAAAGGGTTGACTACGGATATTTCATTAGGTAGAAAAATAATATGGCTAGTGACTAATAAAAAAAACAAAGATGGCCTAAGATCATTTTCTATTGTCTAGTCAAACACGTAGCTTCAAGCAAGATACAAAGCCAAGTTCTAGAATACGTGCGTATGAACGATACTCACAAGAATAAACTGAATCATGCAATTTGTCATGATTGTAAAAGGCTCAAAATCTCACATGGCTATACGAATGAACGAGCACTCCTAATTAAGCTACATAGCTAATCTTCCTTGCACATTATCAAATTTCAAGCATCTCAATATCAAAGCACAATCTCAAACTGCTTCTCAACAATCACACATATAATCAAGTGCCAAGAAAAATCAGAAAAATCATCCTAGAGAACCATAAATCGACTACACCGACACTAGGATTAACACAAAACAAACAATAAACACCACAAAACACGAAACCTGAAAAATCGCAAAAAATCGAACCCTCAATATTCTCAAATAAATCAAAAACATTAAGAATCCGCAAAAAAATCGACTCTCCAAGCAACAACACAATGCAAAAATTTTACTTCGGTACTACAAGACAACAAGACAAGGTATGTACGTAACCTCCCCCCAAACTTAGATCAAACAAAGTGAGAAACTAAGTTTGCAAAGAAGTATATACCGCAGTCAAGCAATACCTAATAAAACTCCTACACCAACACAGACATATAAAAGCAATAAAACGGAAGGGACAGCCCCCAACAAGCGCTCATGTTTAACGTCGAAGAGTCACGACGGATACCTCTTTTTAACTACTGGATCGGAGGACAGCTCTCTCGCATTCGTACCTTAAGGTACTTCTTCCCTCTCTTATTCTCTACTCCAACCACCTTACCTTTCTTTGTCACTGAAACAGGACTCTTTAAATTCTTTTCCTCCCATGACTGGCTTGGTTCCTTCTTGTCAATCTTCCATTCTGTTGTAGGCTCACCCTGTGTAGCAAAACAAGGATCAAACAAGTTAGAAATTATAACACCAATATAAGAAAAAAAATCGGGAGGTATGTTCGGAGGCTTCAAATATGGATCATCCATCGTTCCTGCAACCAAAAGATTATCAAATATCAAATTAGAGTTAGTAGTAGGAAAAGTAAGAGATACGCTTGTTCCTGCGATCTCCTCTACCACTTCAATGCTTTGGCTCTTTTGCTCCTCTTCCTTAGCAGTAGGCTTCATCTCCTCCTCAATAGTGGATTTTTTATTCTGATTCACCATGGCATCGCCCAATGCAAGTAACCTCTCAAGATAATCAATACATGCATCATTAGACAAATTCTCAAACTCTGCATCAGAAAGAGTAAAGTTCTCATCATGCTTTGTGTCCACTACATCCACAGACTTGCACTGCTGCTGATCCGTGGGCCACTGCATCTCCTTATTCAAAGAAAAGACAATCTCCTTATCATCAGCCCTAAGCCTCAACTCTCCTTTGAACACATCAATCAGAGCCCTTCCAGTTGCAAGGAATGGACGCCCCAAGATCAGAGGCGCACCATCCTTTTCATCCTCCATGTCAAGTACAAGGAAATCCACAGGAAAAGTCAAATTCGATACCTTCACTAGCACATCTTCAATCACTCCCTCGGGGTATGTCAACGACCGATCTGCTAACTGTAGGGCAACAGACGCAGGTTTCAACTCCCCCAAACTAAGCTTCTTGAACACTGATAAAGACATCAAATTTATACTGGCTCCTAAATCACACAGTGCTCTCCTAGATGGCCCTTTTCCAATCTCACAGGGAATGATGAAGCTCCCTGGATCCTTCAATTTTTCTGGAAGCTTTTTCTGAATAATGGAGCTGCAGTTCTCTGTCAAATTCACTGTCTCCACACTGTTAAGCTTCCTCTTTCTGGAGATAAGTTCCTTGATGAACCTAGAGTAATGTGGCATCTCTTCCAATGCTTCTGAGAATGGAATAGTGACTTGGACATCTCTCATGACATCAGCGAACTTCCGGAACTTCTCATCAAGGCACTTTGACAAGAATTTCTGAGGGAAAGGAATTGGTACTTTTGTGATCGGTAGTCCCAAACTATCTTTCTCGAATACCTGTTCCGCTTCTCTCAGTTTCTTCGCTCTCTGCCACTTTTTATCAGAAATTTCCAGATCAGATTGACTCTGTACAGAATTCGGACACGCAGGAAACCCCGGAGGACAGCTCGTCGGCTCGCTCGAGCCGAGCGATGGACAAACTGAGCCGAGCAGGGTTCCAACTGAACCGAAGGGACCTTCTGAACCGGCTGGTGGGCCGCTCGGCGGCGATTGAGTCTGCTCGGCAGATGGCTCGGCCCGAGCGGATGGCCGAGCGGCGTCTTTTCCGTTCTGCTCCGCCCCTGTTTCGTTCTGCTTCTGTTCTGCTTCATGCTGTACAAGTTCTGTTACATCCTGCATTAGTGTTGTACCTTTATATTGCTTCCCGGACCTCAAAGTGATCGCATTTGCAGTCTCCTTCGGGTTTATTTCCGTATCCGAGGGAAACTTCCCTTTCTGCAACTGCACTTGCTGCTGATTTACTGTAGTGGAGATCTGCCCTATGTTATATGACAAACTCTTCAACTGCTTGTTCACTTCTTCATGTTGCTTTGTCATATTTGAATCCATGAGAACAATGCAATTATTAATCTTGTCAATATCTCCATCAGTCTTCTTCATATACCTGGCCAACACATCATCAATACTGGACTTCCCTACTTCAGTCTTAGCACCAGGATCAAAATTAGGAGGATATGGAACTGCATTATTCGGATTTGAATAAGAGAAGTTCTCATGCCTCTGATTCTGCCAATTGCCTCCTTGATTATTAGGACCTTCCCCTTGGATATTCCTCTGGTTCGAATTACCTTGAGGGTACCTATTTCCTTGCCAATTTTGAGGAGCTCTCGAACCTTGAAGACTCTGCCCCATAGCCCAATTAGCATCCTCGACCTCTTGAAGGTTCATCACTACATCATCACTAGCAGACCCTCGGTTGCCTCCCCCATTATTACCTGATATCAGAGTAATCAGGTTCTTATTCATCTGTTCCAATTGAGCGACAACCTTATCATTCTTATCAGCTTCAGAAAATTTCTCTTCAACCTTTGCAACTTTACCAAGTATATAAGTCCCTCGGATCCTCTCAGATGGCCAATCCCTTGAGTTCAAAGAGATATCATCAAACAATTTCTCTACTGCATTGGATGTCTTGCCAAAAATTGTTCCTCCAGCAGAAGCATCAACCAACACTCTCGATTCGTTGTCAAGGCCATTATAGAAGACACTGATGAGTTGAGACTTTTTGAATCCATGCTGAGGGCATCTCCTCAACGCATCAGTAAACCTTTCCCAAGCCTCTCCAAACGACTCATCTCTCCGCTGCTTGAATTGATTGATCTCCTGTTTCAGTAAAAGAACCTTTCCTGGTGGCATAAATCGATCCACGAACAACTGCTGCAACTCAGTCCAGTTTGAGCAACTGTCTCCCTTTAGCTTATCATACCACTCCCTTGCCTTATCAACCAATGAAAACTGAAAAAGCCTCATCTTCCATCTATCATTAGTAGCATCAGCAGCTTTCACTGTATCCATGTAGCTGTTGAAACGCTTAAGATGGCCATAGGGCTCATCAAAAACGCCTCCGGCAAAGGGGTTTTTCTCCACCATATGAATCAGGGCTGGCCTTATGTCGTTCGTTTCATCAGCTTGAATGGCTCCAACTACGCCTGATCCTCCTAGATTGGTGGACTTGAATGTTTCTCGGATGACGATGTCATCCTCATCGACTCTTTCTCCCATTGATGCTGTTTCAGGTTCTGTCTCAGATTCTGATTCAAACTCCGATTCAGCCTCTTCTAGGATAGCCTGATTCTCAATCTGCACTTCTTCCTCCTCTAAAATTGCTTTAGGAGGTGTCTTGGTATTCTTTGATTTTACTCTTCTTTTCCTCGCAGAAGCTTCAATTTCCGGATCAAATTCGAGATCTTGTGCTCTCGTCTTTGACCTAGTTTGCATGCAACTTCAAGAAAAATCCAAAGTAAAACAATTAAATCCCAAAGAAAATATTCTAATTAACTAAGTAATAAAAGAAAATAAATAATTAAAACTGTCCCCGGCACAACGGCGCCAAAAACTTGATAGGCTTTTTCTACGCACTATAATTTAAATCCTCAAGTGTAAGGATATCAATTGTAGCAGCAAGCACCCAAGTTAAATTATCGATCCCACTGAGACAGCTAATTATTTATTTTACTATTAATTACTAATTAATCAGAATTGAGTAACCAATTTCCAATGTTTTGTTGTGAATTAATCTAATTAACGAAATATTAAATAACTGAATTAATTAAAAGCAAGGAAAAATAAAAACAAGTGTCTAATCAAGAGATGACAAACAGTTCTAAGGTATCAGGTATTGACCAATTAATTTGGGTTATTAAACTTACGATTGCTCATTCATGCAGTTTCACTGAAAATACACCACATATCCCTGTTATCCCACCGAATATGATTCGATTCAAAGCTAACAGTCTAATCTGGTTTAAATCCTAAGGTGCGCAAATATTACCAAGCCTTATTCCTAGATACTAATCAAAGCAAGCAACAATACCTCCGGATGGTAAGCCTGACTAACAAGATATTTTCTGGAATTACTACAAGGTTCTATTCACTTCCTACTTGATTGTCTAATTGCATTGTTCCACTAAACAAATCAAGTATTTGATTAACCAGTTCATGAAATTAAAGTGCTTATAGCGGAGCTACTCTAATCTCTAACAGATAGACAATACCAATCATGAACGCACACAAGCTAACACAATAATCCAAGCATTATAGCGGATGTCATGAATGTATTATGAAGACGTTACGAAGCAGAAAAGCATGTCTTAGTAAAATAAGTAAAATCAAAAGCTCAACTGCATAAAATCCCAATCTTTGGTCTAAATTCCCAAATCAATTAAATCAATCCATCAAACCCTAGAACTGTATAGGAAATTAGCCCATGAGATTACAAGCAATCCTCATGGCTAAGCAATTCATAACAATAATCAAAGTAATAGAAAGGAATAGATAAGAATTGTGAAACCCTAGTGTAGGAGCAATCTCACGTTCCTTCTCCGTCTCTTCAATCGCTTGATTTTCCCTCAATTAGCACTTGAAACCCTTGTAGAATTGGATGGAGGATGAAATCAGATTATAATCTGATATGGGTGTGATAGGAGTGTGGATTGATGATGGTTTATGGCTGGGCTCTCTCCGATTGACGTCTCGATCTCCCTAATTGTTTCTAAGATGGATGCAGGGCTGTTTTCGCGACGAATCTTGCGTCTGAATGACGAAATACACATATATATACGTTGCTGAATCGAACAGGCGTCGTCTGGGCCAGAACTGGGCCGCTCGGCTAGCCGCTCGGCTCGAGCTGGGTCCTGACCCGGCCGAGCGGCCTGCCCTCGAACTTGCCACGTCACTGGGGTCCAAGTGGGACCCCACTCGGCGCTGTTTACCGCCGCTCGGCACCCAGCTCGGCTCGAGCGGCTCGCCGAGCTGCTCCCGAGCTGGGCCGTTCCAGGTCTGTTTTGCTCCTCTTCCGATCCTGCCCTGTTTTACCCTGTTTCCTGCCTTCGAAACTCACAAAAACACCTTAATAGCCTTAAAATCGTGTAAATACTTAAACATACACAATTCCATGCAAAAACGATCAATTTCCTAAGAAAAATGGTGTAATGTGCACACATAAAATGCGTGAAATTCCACTCTCAACAGTAACCGATTTTCAAAGTGATTTTGTAATGAATTAATTATCTAAATTACTGAAAATATAAATAACTAAATTAATTAAAAGGCAATAAAAATAAAAGAAAGTTTCTAATCAAGAGATAACGAACAGTTCTAAGATATCAGGTAGAGACCAATTAATTTGGGTTATTAAACTTACGATTGTTCATTCATGCAGTTTTACTGAAAATACACCACATATCCCTGTTATCCCACCGAATATGATTCGATTCTAAGTTAACAGTATAATCCGGTTTAAATCCTAAGGTGCGCAAATATTACTAAGCCTTATTCCTAGATACTAATCCAGCGAACAACAATACCTCCGGATGGTAAGTTCGACTAACAAGATATTTTCTGGAATTACTACAAGGTTCTATTCACTTCCTACTTGATTGTCTAATTGCATTGTTCCACTAAACTAATCAAGTATTTGATTTACCAGTTCATGAAATTAAAATGCTTATAGCGGAGCTACTCTAATCTCTAACAGATAGACAATACCAATCATGAACGCACACAAGCTAACACAATAATCCAAGCATTATAGCGGATGTCATGAATATATTATGAAGACGTTACGAAGCAGATAAGCAAGTCTTAATAAAATAAGTAAAATCAAAAGCTCAACTGCATAAAATCTCAATCTTTGGTCTAAATCCCCAAATCAATTAAATCAATCCATCAAACCCTAGAACTGTATATAAAATTAGCCCATGAGGTCACAAGCAACACTCATGGCTAAGCAATTCATACCAAAAATCAAAGTAAAAGAAAGAGAAAGATAGGAATTATGAAACCCTAGTGTAGACGTAGTCTTTCGTTCCTTCTCCGTCTCTCCAATTGCTCGATTCTCCCTTGATTAGCACTTGGAACCCTCTTGAAAGTGGATGGATGGTGAAATCAGGTTGTCAATCTGATATGGAAGGATTGGAGGTGTGAATTGATGATGGGTTATGGATGGGTTCTCTCCAATTTGTGTCTCGATCTCCCTAATAGTTTCTAGGACTGATGCAGGGCTTTTTCGCGATCAAAACTGCTTCAGAATCGCGATTTGAGGGTATATATACAATGCTGCATCGAACAGGTCTCGTCTGGGCCCAATTTTGGGCCGCTCGACACCTTGCTCGAGCCGAGCGGCCCCCAAACCAGCCGAGCAGCATATTGTTGGAATGGGCCCGTCGTGTTGGCTCTGAGGGACCCCAGCTCGGCAGCTTTTGGCCACGTTGAAGGGCCGCTCGCCGCTCGCTACCCGCCGAGCTGCAGAAACTGCACTGCGCGATCTCAACGTTTTGAGCATAACTTATTCATACGGACTCCAAATTGAGTTATTTTTGTGCTCACGTGTTCCTCTCTTCCTTGGATTTCTATCCATATAAATAACTCTCAGAAACTCCAACATTTGGATATATAAAAAGTCATGCAAAGTGGCTCCTCGGTACAGCGTGCGCGATGTTAGCACTTTGATCATAACTTCTCGTTTGAAATCCAATTGAGGTGTTCTTTATGCCAAAATGACCCTCTCTTCTGTGGATTTCAAACCATATTTCACATGATTAATTTGGACTTCTATAAGAATACAGAAATTTGTGCAACATGGACTGTATTTTTCAGCATTCCTTCTCACTTTCACTCCTCATTTCAACTTTGAACTTTTGATCATGTTTTACCCTTCAAAACTCAACAAAACACCTTAGTAGCATCTTAATTATGCAAGATATGAAAACCATGTCATTTTATACAAAATCATGGCCACATTCTATCAAAAACGGTGTAATGTGAGACCTAAAATACGTGAAATTCCACTCTCAGCAAACCCCCAAACTTACCTGTTGCTCATCCCGAGGCAACGACATATAAAACCAATAGAGTAATTGAGAGGAAATTTCACAACTTCACATCCAAGAAAATATAACAATTTAAAAATCATACTTCAAATACTAAGACAACCATCCGTCTAAGAACATACAATTCAAATCAACTACTTCACTTTTTCGGAATGCTCATCCACCATTCTCACGGGTAGTATTTACGCTCATCGCTCAAGTGTGAGATATACACTTCAGGGTAAGGTGTTTACACTCAAAGTCAATTCAAACACATGCGTAACCATAAGCTTGACAATCATCTCAACTCTCGACTAAAGGGATAATTTCAACAATAGGATCACAAAGGTCTTGCATTAGGTTGTAATGTTGGCTTTTTGGTAAAGGTAGGGAGTATATGGATAAGGTGACTCAATCACTAGTAGAGAATCAAAGAAGACTTACAGCTTTTCAACAAACAGCTTTACTTTCTTCTTTCTTCTTCAACGCTCTTCAATGCTTCTTGCAATTTGATTCATCCTTCACTTTTGAACACCACATCCTTACTTGAAATTTTCTTTCTTCTTCCCTCTTTTCTTTTCTTTTTTTTTTCAAATAAGGGTACCAGTTTCAGGCACTACCCTTTTCATGGGGTACCAGTTTCGGGCACTACCCCTTTATGCAACAATTTAACCACTCTTTTCAACAATTTTCATCACTTCCAACTTATTCTCCTTTTATGTTTCTTCACAAGACACCAAATTGACTCCTTTAACTCTCTACTAGGTAGGTTTTTTTTAAAGCTAACAAAGGATCAATTGGCTTATCACGTAGGCTTCCACAAATATGACTTTTCAGGCTCAAAAGGGTTAACTACGGATAATTTCAATAGGTAGGATAATAATTTGGCTAGTGACTAATAAATAACAAAGATGGCCTAAGATCATTTCCTATCATCTAATTAAACACGTAGCTTCAAGCAAGATACAAAGCCAAGTTCTAGAATACGTGTGTATGAACGACACTCACAAGAATAAACTAAATCATGCAACTAGTCATGATTTCAAAAGGCTCAAAATCTCACATGGCTATAGGAATGAACGAGCAATCCTAATAAAGTTACATAGCTAATCTTTCATGCACATAAATAAATTTCAAGTATCTCAATATCCAAGCACAATCTCAAACTGCTTCTCAAACACAATCACACATATAATCAAGTGCTAAGAAAAATAAGAAAATCATCCTAGAGAACCAAAAACAACTAAACTAACACTAGGGTCAACAAAAAGCAAACAATAAACACAACTAAACAAGACACGAAACTCGGAAAATCGCAAAAAATCGAACCCTCAACATCCTCAAATAAATCAAAAATATTAAGAATCCGCAAAAAATCGACCCTCCAAGCAACAACATAATGCAAAAATTCTATTTCGAGATTGCAAGACAAGGTATGTATGGTACCCCCCAAACTTAGATCAAACAAGGTGAGAAACTAAGTTTGCAAAGAAGTATATACCGTAGTCGAGCAATACCTAATAAAATTCCCACACCAACACAGACATATAAAAGCAATAAAACGGAAGGGACAGCCCCCAACAAGCGCTCATGTTTAACGTTGGAGAGTCACGACGGGATACCTCTTTTCAACTACTGGATCGGAGGATAGTCTTCTCTCATCTTTACTTTCAAGTACTTCCATCCTCTCTTATTTACTTCACCAATCATCTCACCCTTCTTTGTCACTCCAACATGATCCTTTGAATTCTTTTCCTCCCATGACTGTCTTGAGTCCTTCTTGTCAATCCTCCACTCAATTGTAGGCTCAACCTGTGTAGCAAAACAATCAAACAAGTTAGAATTTTCAACAATATGAGAATAAAAATCAGGAGGTAAGTTTGGAGGCTTCAAATATGGATCATCCATCTTTACTGCAACCAAAAGATTATCAAATATCACATTAGAGTTAGTAGTAGGAAAAGTAAGAGATACGCCTGGTCCTGCGATCTCCTCTACCACTTCAACTCTTTGGCTCTCATGCTTCTCTTCCTTAGCTGCAGGCTGCATCTCCTCTTTAACAGTAGACCTCTTATTCCGATTCACACTAGCATTGCCCAATGAAAATAGCTTCTCAAGATAATCAATACATGCATCATTAGACAAATTCTCAAACTCTGCATCAGAAAGGATAAAGTTCTCATCATGCTCTGTGTCCACTACATCCACAGACTTGCACTGCTGCTGATCCGTGGGCCACTGCATCTCCTTATTCAAAGAAAAGATAATCTCCTTATCATCAGCCCTAAGCCTCAACTCTCCTTTGAACACATCAATCAGAGCCCTTCCAGTTGCAAGGAATGGACGCCCCAAGATCAGAGGCGCACCATCCTTTTCATCCTCCATGTCAAGTACAAGGAAATCCACAGGAAAAGTCAAATTCGACACCTTCACTAGCACATCTTCAATCACTCCCTCGGGGTATGTCAACGATCGATCTGCTAACTGTAGGGCAACAGACGCAGGTTTCAACTCCCCCAAACCAAGCTTCTTGAACACTGATAAAGACATCAAATTTATACAGGCTCCTAAATCACACAGTGCTCTCCTAGATGGTCCTTTTCCAATCTCACAGGGAATGATGAAGCTCCCTGGATCCTTCAATTTTTCTGGAAGCTTTTTCTGAATAATAGAGCTGCAGTTCTCTGTCAAATTCACTGTCTCCACACTGTTAAGCTTCCTCTTTCTGGAGATAAGTTCCTTGATGAACCTTGAATAATGTGGCATCTCTTCCAATGCTTCCGAGAAAGGAATAGTGACTTGGACATCCCTCATGACATTAGCAAACTTACGAAACTTCTCATCAAGGCTTTTTGACATGAATCTTTGAGGAAAAGGAATTGGTACCTTTGTAATTGGAAGTCCCAAACTGTCTTTCTCGAATACCTGTTCCGCTTCTCTCAGTTTCTTAGCTCTCTGCCACTTTTTATCAGAAATTTCCAGATCAGATTGACTCTGTACAGAATTCGGACGCACAGAAAACCCTGGAGGGCAGCTCGCCGGCTCGCTCAGCTCGAGCTGAGGGGCAACTGAGCCGAGCTGGGTTCCAGCTGAATCGGAGGGCCCTTCTGAACTGGCTGGCGGGCCACTCGGCGATAGTTGAGCCCGCTCGGCATCTAGCTCACCGCGAGCGGGTGGCCGAGCGGCACCATCTTTGTTCTGCTCCACCCCTGTTTCGTCCTGCTTCTGTTCTGTATCATTCTGCATTAGTTCTGTGACGTCCTGCATTAGTTTCGTACCTTTACACTGCTTTGCAGATCTCAAAGTGATCGCATGGCACTCCTTCGGGTTGATTTCCGTATCCGAAGGAAACTTCCCTTTCTGCAACTGCACTTGCTGCTGATTTACTGTAGAGGATATCTGTCCTATGGTATATGACAAATTCTTCAACTGCTTGTTCATTTCTTCATGCTGCTTTGTCATATTTGAATCCATGAGAACAATGCAATTATTAATCTTGTCAATATCTCCATCAGTCTTCTTCATATACCTGGCCAACACATCATCAATACTAGACTTCCCTTCTTCAGTTTTAGCGCCATGATCAAAATTAGGAGGATATGGAACTGCATTATTCGGATTTGAATAAGAGAAGTTCTCATGCCTCTGATTCTGCCAATTGCCTCCTTGACTATTAGGACCTCCCCCTTGGATATTTATCTGGTTCGAATTACCTTGAGGGTACCTATTTCCTTGCCAATTTTGAGGAGCTCTCGAACCCTGAAGACTCTGCCCCATAGCCCAATTAGCATCCTCGACCTCTTGAAGGTTCATCACCATATCATCACTTGCAGACCCTCGGTTGCCTCCCCCATTATTACCTGATATCAGAGTAATCAGGTTCTTATTCATCTGTTCCAATTGAGCGACAACCTTATCATTCTTATCAGCTTCAGAAAATTTCTCTTCAACCTTTGTAACTTTACCAAGTATGTAAGTCCCTCGGATCCTCTCAGATGGCCAATCCCTTGAGTTCAAAGAGATATCATCAAATAATTTCTCTACGGCATTGGATGTTTTGCCAAAAATTGTTCCTCCCGCAGAAGCATCAACCAACACTCTAGATTCGTTGTCAAGGCCATTATAGAAGACACTGATGAGTTGAGACTTTTTGAATCCATGCTGTGGGCATCTCCTCAACGCATCAGTAAACCTTTCCCAAGCCTCTCCAAACGACTCATCTCACCGCTGCTTGAATTGATTGATCTCCTGCTTCAGTAAAAGAACCTTTCCTGGTGGCATAAATCGATCCACGAACAACTGCTGCAACTCAGTCCAGTTTGAGCAACTATCTCCCTTTAGCTTATCATACCACTCCCTTGCCTTATCAACCAGTGAAAACTGAAAAAGCCTCATCTTCCATCTATCATTAGTAGCATCAGCAGCTTTCACCGTATCCATGTAGCGGTTGAAACGCTTAAGATAGCCATAGGACTCATCAAAAACGCCTCCGGTAAAGGGGTTTTTCTCCACCATATGAATCAGGACTGGCCTTATGTCGTTCGTTTCATCAGCTTGAACGGCTCCAACTACGCCTGATCCTCCTAGATTGGTGGACTTAAAAGTTTCTCGGATGACGATGTCATCCTCATCGACTCTTTCTCCCATTGATGCTGTTTCAGATTCTGTCTCAGATTCTGATTCAAACTCCGATTCAGCCTCTTCTAGGATAGCCTGATTCTCAATCTGCACTTCTTCCTCTTCTAAAATTGCTTTAGGAGGTGCTTTGGTATTCTTTGATTTTACTCTTCTTTTCCTCGCAGAAGCTTCAATTTCCGGATCAAATTCAAGATCTTGTGCTCTCGTCTTTGACCTAGTTTGCATGCAACTTCAAGAAAAATCCAAAGTAAAATAATTAAATCCTAAAGAAAATATTCTAATTAACTAAGTAATAAAAGAAAATAAATAATTAAAACTGTCCCCGGCAACGGCGCCAAAAACTTGATAGGCTTTTTCTGCGCACTATAATTAAATCCTCAAGTATAAGGATGTCAACTGTAGTAGCAAGTACCCAAGTTAAATTATCGATCCCGCTAAGACAGTTAATTATTTATTTACTATGAATTACTAATTAATCAGAATTGTGTAACTGATTTTCAAAGTGATTTTGTAATGAATTAATTATCTAAATTACTGAAAATATAAATAACTAAATTAATTAAAAGGCAATAAAAATAAAAGAAAGTTTCTAATCAAGAGATAACGAACAGTTCTAAGATATCAGGTAGAGACCAATTAATTTGGGTTATTAAACTTACGATTGTTCATTCATGCAGTTTTACTGAAAATACACCACATATCCCTGTTATCCCACCGAATATGATTCGATTCTAAGTTAACAGTATAATCCGGTTTAAATCCTAAGGTGCGCAAATATTACTAAGCCTTATTCCTAGATACTAATCCAGCGAACAACAATACCTCCGGATGGTAAGTTCGACTAACAAGATATTTTCTGGAATTACTACAAGGTTCTATTCACTTCCTACTTGATTGTCTAATTGCATTGTTCCACTAAACTAATCAAGTATTTGATTTACCAGTTCATGAAATTAAAATGCTTATAGCGGAGCTACTCTAATCTCTAACAGATAGACAATACCAATCATGAACGCACACAAGCTAACACAATAATCCAAGCATTATAGCGGATGTCATGAATATATTATGAAGACGTTACGAAGCAGATAAGCAAGTCTTAATAAAATAAGTAAAATCAAAAGCTCAACTGCATAAAATCTCAATCTTTGGTCTAAATCCCCAAATCAATTAAATCAATCCATCAAACCCTAGAACTGTATATAAAATTAGCCCATGAGGTCACAAGCAACACTCATGGCTAAGCAATTCATACCAAAAATCAAAGTAAAAGAAAGAGAGAGATAGGAATTATGAAACCCTAGTGTAGACGTAGTCTTTCGTTCCTTCTCCGTCTCTCCAATTGCTCGATTCTCCCTTGATTAGCACTTGAAACCCTCTTGAAAGTGGATGGATGGTGAAATCAGGTTGTCAATCTGATATGGAAGGATTGGAGGTGTGAATTGATGATGGGTTATGGATGGGTTCTCTCCAATTTGTGTCTCGATCTCCCTAATTGTTTCTAGGACTGATGCAGGGCTTTTTCGCGATCAAAACTGCTTCAGAATCGCGATTTGAGGGTATATATACAATGCTGCATCGAACAGGTCTCGTCTGGGCCCAATTTTGGGCCGCTCGACACCTTGCTCGAGCCGAGCTCAAGGCCGAGCGGCCCCCAAACCAGCCGAGCAGCATATTGTTGGAATGGGCCCGTCGTGTTGGCTCTGAGGGACCCCAGCTCGGCAGCTTTTGGCCACGTTGAAGGGCCGCTCGCCGCTCGCTACCCGCCGAGCTGCAGAAACTGCACTGCGCGATCTCACCGTTTTGAGCATAACTTATTCATACGGACTCCAAATTGAGTGATTTTTGTGCTCACGTGTTCCTCTCTTCCTTGGCTTTCTATCCATATAAATAACTCTCAGAAACTCCAACATTTGAATATGTAAAAAGTCATGCAAAGTGGCTCCTCGGTACAGCGTGCGCGATGTTAGCACTTTGATCATAACTTTCTCGTTTGAAATCCAATTGAGGTGTTCTTTATGCCAAAATGACCCTCTATTCTGTGGCTTTCAAACCATATTTCACATGATCAATTTGGACTTCTATAAGAATACAGAAATTTGTGCAACATGGACTGTATTTTTCAGCATTCCTTCTCACTTTCACTCCTCATTCCAACTTTGAACTTTTGATCATGTTTTACGCTTCAAAACTCAACAAAACACCTTAGTAGCATCTTAATTATGCAAGATATGAAAACCATGTCATTTTATACAAAATCATGGCCACATTCTATCAAAAACGGTGTAATGTGAGACCTAAAATACGTGAAATTCCACTCTCAACAGCAGTCAGTGTTGGTTGCTCTAATAGCCGGACGTCCATTAATTCTCTACATATCTGCTCAAGAAAAATCAGTTGGAGCCTTGCTTGCACAAAATAATGATGAAGGAAAGGAGTGTGCGTTGTACTATTTGAGTAGAACAATGACTCCAAATGAGTTAAAGTACTCACCAATTGAGAAGCTCTGTCTTGCTCTCATATTTGCGATTCAGAAGTTAAGGCATTACTTTCAAGCTCATACTATTTACTTGGTCTCGCAGGCAAACCCGTTAAAGTTCGTAATGTCAAAGCCAGTGCTCTCTGATAGGCTCGCAAGGTGGTATCTCCAATTGCAGCAATTTGAAATTATCTACGTCCCTCAAAAAGCGGTGAAAGGGCAAGTGCTGGCAGATTTCTTGGCTGATCATCCCATGCCTGCCGAATGGGAATTGTCTGATGATTTTTCTGATGAAGATATATTGGCTATTGAAATTACTCCTCCTTGGAAGATGTATTTCGATGGAGCTGCTCACAGAGAAGGAGCCGGCGCAGGAGTAGTATTTGTAACCTCAGATGGAGGAGTTCTGCCATATTCATTCAGTCTAACTGAAAATTGTTCTAACAATGTAGCTGAATATCAAGCTCTTATACTTGGTTTGGAGATGGCAGTGGATGTAAAGCAGCGACACCTTAAGGTATATGGAGATTCGTTGTTGATAATCAACCAGCTGCTTGGCTTATATGAGGTTAAGAAAGCTGAACTACTTCCGTATTATAACTATGCTCAGAGGCTTATGAATTGGCTTGGAGACGTAGAGATTGAACATTTACCAAGGAGCAAGAACAAGCAAGCCGATGCTTTGGCAAAGCTAGCATCAACCATAGCAATGACCGAAGCACTTGTTCAAGTACCGATCTGCAAAAGTTGGGTGGTACCTCCCTTTTTCGAAGATGAAGATAGTGAAGAAGTTGAGTATTGCGCCATAGAGGTTTTTGATATTGAGAAAGAAGACTGGCGTCAACCATTCGTGGATTACTTGAAGAATGATAAGCTTCCCAATGATCCACACCTAAAGGTTGATGTCCGACGTAGAGCACCACGATTCTTCTATTACAAAGATACACTCTATAGAAGATCGTTTGATGGTATTCTCTTAAGATGCTTAAGTGATGAAGAAGCTCTTCAAGCTATGGAGGAAGCTCATTCTGGAATATGTGGCGCCCATCAGTCTGGACCCAAGTTACATTTTAGAATCAAGAGGATGGGATATTACTGGCCTTCTATGGTGAAGGATTGCATAGATTATGCACAAAGATGTCAGCCATGCCAATTTCATGCAAATCTCATTCATCAGCCTCCCGAACCATTACATCCAACAGTTTCTTCGTGGCCATTTGATGCATGGGGCTTAGATGTGGTAGGGCCATTAACGAAGTCTTCCGGAGGCCATCTTTATATTCTGGCTGCCACTGATTACTTTTCCAAGTGGGCGGAAGTTGTACCCTTGAGAGAAGTGAAGAAAGAAAATGTGGCTGATTTCATCCGCATCAACATCATATATAGATATGGAGTGCCTCGATACATTATCACAGACAATGGGAGGCCATTCAGTAACTCTTTGATTGATAAGCTTTGTGAGAAGTTTGACTTCAAGCAAAAAAAATCTTCTATGTATAATGCAGCAGCTAATGGGCTTGCCGAAGCCTTCAACAAAACACTGTGTAATCTGTTGAAGAAGGTGGTCTCCAAGTCAAAGCGAGACTGGAATGGAAGGATTCATGAAGCTTTATGGGCGTATCGAACTACTTATAGATTTCCTACTCAAGCTACTCCGTACTCTCTTGTATATGGGGTTGAAGCTGTGGTGCCCCTTGAAAAGCAAATACCATCTTTGAGAATAGCCATACAAGAAGGTTTAACTGAAGAAGAGAACGCACGACTGCGTCTCGAAGAATTAGAGGCACTTGATGAGAAGAGGTTAGAAGCACAACAGAGACTTGAGTGCTATCAAGCTCGCCTCTCCAGAATGTTTAACAAGAAAGTAAAGATACGTTCTTTTCAAGTCGGAGGCTTAGTCCTTGCTGTAAGAAGGCCTATTGTCATTACTCACCGAGTTGGAAATAAATTCTTGCCCAAGTGGGATGGCCCACATGTTGTGAAAGAAGTGTATACAAATGGTGCATACAAGTTGATATCTGAAGATGGTGTAGGAATCGGCCCCATAAATGGCAAATTCCTGAAACGCTACTATGCGTAATCCAGTCAAATCCAAGGAACGCTCCTTGACGCACGAGCCTAAACTGCATGTTACTCCTGGTCCGCATGAGTATAAACTGTGTACGACAAACTCCTGGTCCGCATGAGTATAAACTGTGCACGACACCCACCAAAGGTAATTATATGTGGTTAAACTATTAATTCACCCCACTCAGGTATTTTAAGTGGTAAAAGCATTAAGTACCCTACTTTGTCTAAAGTGGTTAAAGAATAGTCACTCCTGGCCCGCACGAGTATAAACTGTGTACGGCACCCTCCCATTCAAAACAAATCATGTCCCTTTGAACTACGTTATGACTTGATCCTCTGCAATGAGGTACGTAGGCAGCTTAGCACTCTGCTAAGTTCAGTCATAATTCAGGTCATTCCCATCAAGTCGGTGAGGCAAGCAACAAATTGAAATATGAAAGGGATAAAAAGCAAAAAGTTGACAAAGAGAAGACGGTGGTTGAAAATTCGAGTAAAGAAATAAAAAAAAAAGTTTGTGGTGTTTAAAGAAATCCTAATTCTTACTATGTTGGAGAAGTTCCAAATTTCTGAAGATTTTAAGAGTCGCTGAAAAAAGAAGATAAAGGAGTTGAATTGTAAACTGTTAAATTAATAATTGTTGATTGAATTATTATTTAATCCACTCAAAGGTTCTCTTAATTTAGTCTAGAATAGTAGGCTTATTTTATTGGGAATTTGATGTGATCGAACCATCATAATAGCCATCCAACAACACCAAGGAAAAATCAAAGAAAGTTGATGCAGTCAAAGCCCAAAAAATATCTCTTCGATTTAAAGTAATTATTGGCCCAAATGATTGGGGCAACCTAATTTGATTGAAGCCCAAGGTAGAAATAATCTCACTACAATGGGCCTAGAACAAATAAAGGAAGATTGATCAAAGCCCAAGTTGAAAAGATGAATGGTTTCTAATGGAAAGTCAAAATAATCCCAAGGAAGTCAAAATTGAGGGCCACTCCTTTTTCTCTTTTTCTCCACATTGACGGAGAACAGATCCTCTTCTCAAAAATCAACGCCACACGCTGCCGCTTTAATCTGCCACTTTTGGAATCACGAGGCACCACCGGCTGCTGCCATCACCGGGAACGCTGCCCCTTCGTGACAGTCGTCTCCCGTCGTTCCGATGCCTCGCCAACAGCCAATCCCGATCGCCTCGCCAAATCTGCCGGCTGCTCACCAACAGCCTTCGTCGCACCCACCAGATCTGCTCAGGGTCCCGGCGAGTAGCAGCACCACCGCTCAACCGCATCTTCACCGCTACCATGGATCGCAACATCGCCCCCATCCGCTGCTGCAAATAGCCGCCACTGGGTCCACCGCAGATCGCCGCTTCAAAGCATGTCGTCGCCAGCAGCTCCTTCTTTCCGCCGCCGTGTCACTGTCTCCCACCGGATATCTTATCTCCCGCTCTTCAAATTAATACTGCCGGAGGCATGAGCTCGATAAGCAACCACCATAGGTGGTCTGCCATCAATCACTCTCCCGCTCTTCAAATTAATGCTGCCGGAGGCATGAGCTCGATAAGAAGCCACCATAGGTGGTCTGCCATCAATCGCTCTCTCGCTCTTCATATCAACACCGTCGGAGGTGTGAGCCCAACAAGCGGCCACCATGGGTGGTCCACTGTTGACCGTTCTCTACCTCACGGTGAGAACCCGACAAGTAACCACCATGGGTGGTCCGCCGTCGATTTCTCTTCACTTCGACACTATTGGTCTAACTTCAGCCTTCAAATCAGTCTTCGAAGGTCTGTAACACCTCTCCACCCACTTCCGTCGGAGGTGCGAGCTCAACAAGCAGCTACCATGGGTGGTCCGCCATCGACTGCTCTTCACCTCGACACTATTGGTCTAAACTCAGCCTTCAAGTCGGTCTTCGAGGGTCTGTAACACCTCTCCACTCACTTCCGTCGGAGGTGCGATCCCAACAAGCAGCTACCATAGATAGCCCACTGTTGACCGCTCTTTACCTCACGGTGTGAGCCCGACAAGCAACCACCATAGGTGGTCCGCCGTCGACCGCTCTCCATCTCGACGTCACTGGTCTTGACTTCCCGTGTAAGTTAAAGTCTTCTCTTCTCTTTTGCATGGAAAAAAAAGAAAGAAAAAAGGGGAAAACAAAGAAAAACCAGGGAAAAGGTGGAAGGGAGTGATGAAGCTTACCTTGATTACGCAGAGGCAAATATGCAGTTAAAAAAAGAAACAGGAAAGAAAACATATGCATGCCGAAATAAAAGCAAGAGGAAAATTGGTTGGAGAAGAGAAAGTAATTACTGTACGTGAGATATATGATGTCGATGGTGTTGAATATTGAGTATGGGAGTTGTCGATGTAGCTTGAGCCCTAAGCTTCTGGTTTTGGCCTGGAAAAGGAACAAGGAGAAAATCAGTGAAAAGCAAGAATGATCGAAGTCATCCACGGAAAAGAAAGTATACAGAGGAGAGTATGGTAGAGTTTTACTTATGTATACTTCGATGTTTGATGATTTGGTATGTGAAAGTTGAAGGTGTGAAAGTCTTCTTATATAGAAGGGAGGTCTCATATGGATAATCGTTGTGAAGATTTCATGAATATTTGAATCCATCTGCAGAAGTATTTTGTATCGTATCCTTGAGTTCATGCGTTGAATTCCGAAGCAGAGTCTGTTTGGGATATGATTTGGCTGAGATTATAGATAAAGATTTGAGCATATCTATTGCAGTTTTAATGGTATGTCCAGAATATAGTTGCAGATTATGTTTTTGAGGATTTAATACAGTAATAGTAAGTGGAGAAGATCTGATGTGGATTTCTTTTGCATGAATATATGATGAGGATTTCTTTTGCTCGAATATTTGGAATTATCTCCTGTAAATATTTGGGATTATCTCTAGAATATTTGGATTTCTTTGGTGTTATTCACGTGTTGAAGTAGGAAAAATAAAAATATTTCCATATCTAACAAGATATCCAAAAGCATGCATTAATATCATGAGATATTCACTAATTATATATGGATAATGTGTGTACTATTGGGAAGTCATGTTCTGAAAATTTTGAAGGGATGTATACAAGTGTTGGGCCTAGTAGACCAATCCGTTTTTTTATGTTAATAGGCCTAGGAGATGGCAAGAATAATTGGGCAAAAGAAAATACAAGACGTGTGAAAGTGTTGCAATTTGTCCACTTCAAAATGAATTTCACTGAACAAAATGCAAGGGGGCATTTGTAGGCAATTAAATTTTATTGCCTAATAAATATAAATGCAAAAGAAAATATATTAAGTATTAATTTAATATTTATTTATTAAAGAATTTAAATAAATTAATTCCTAAAATAAATGAATATATAATTAATAATTAATATAATTATTTGAGCCCAAAATCCAAGTTAAATGGGCTTAATTCAAGTCATATGGGCTCAATTCAAGTCAAGTGGGCCCGACTCAAGTCAATAAGCCCGGCAAATCAAATCCAGTAGGCCTAATTAAATTAAATAAGCCCAAGTCAAAATCCTACAGACTTAATTAAATTAAATAGGCCCATATCCAGTCCAGCAGGCTTAATTAAAGGAGAAAAGCCCAACATATCTTTTGAAGGAGAAAATATCTCTCAAGTGGTTATTTTATCTACCTATAAATAAAGACCTTCAGTCCTCATTCTATTCACTCTGAAAATCCTGAAGACCTGAAGAACTCTGAAGATTCAAGTGAAAATCAAGTTCGATCAAGATCCGGTCAAGTGAAGTTCAAGTCAAGATCAAGATCAAGTCGAAGAACACTCAAGATCTTCAAATCAAGTTCAAGTCATCTTCAAGTCAAGAACAGCCTCCGATCAAAGACCAAGGTGCCAAGCCTCTTTGATCCGGCGTTCTTCATATCAAATTCATCCATCTGTCTCCGTGAAGTCAACGATCTACCAAATTGAGTGTCGTACTTCACAACAAATCTTCAAATCAACGTTTGATTCGAACAAAGGCTCGACGCCTCCGGATAAATGTTTTAAAGCTTCAAGTCAACCCCGAGCTCGGACAAGCTTCATCCGAAGATCCGGCTCCGAAAGTTGAAGAAGTCAAGAAATCAACTCAAGAGAGGAATCAGAGGATAAATAGAAGCTGTTTACTTAAATTCTCAACTTCAATCCACCTTGGATTTTCGTTGTAATTTCTTTTGTGTTTATTAATTTATAAATACAAATTTGTTGTTACAATTATATATATTTATATATATATATATATATATATATATATATATATATATATATATATATATATATATATATATATATATATTACATTTCTGAATTTGAATTATTTTGTATTACATCCTCATTTTCTAATTTGTGATGCCCTCAAGGACTTACAATTATCCGTTGTGTTAAATCATAAATTATGATAAACAAGATTTTTCACTTCATTTAGATGTTATTTTCTCATCGTTAAAAGACATAATTTTTTTTGTGTGATTGATTTTATGAACGTGATTTCCGGTGTCAAACTGTTATAATATCCCATGTCGAATCCACACTTACGTGTGAGAGGACAAATTTTCACCTTTATTCATAGTCTTGGATTAAGTTAAGAGAAATTTATTTTACAAGCCTAACATCACCTTATTGAACGTGTGACACATGTGTCATTCAGCTGATGATGCACCATGGTGCTGTTTGTGAGCCACTAAAGGGCACTAATAATGAATAATAAAAAAATGCTAATAAAAATATTTAGCATTTTTTTATAAGTATACTTCAATATATAAAAAAAAAATTAGTTGGTCTTTGTTGGTGGGCGTTTTTCTCAAGACAAAAAGATTGCCTGTTTGTTTCAAATTATAAGAGTAATGGGTATCGTTAAAGTTGTCAAATACAATGAGATTGAAGATGATTGAGAGGTGAAGAGTAATCATCGAATCAATAAAAATGATTAAGAAATTTTTGTTTCTTACTACACCAATCAACCAAGCATCAATAATGAAAATTGATATGCTTCCAGCAAACATGATTCCACCTACCAGTTCCGATCGAAGACACCATGTGGTTGATCTTGTAGTGGTCGAGACGGTAGAAGAAGAGGATGTCTATTCGAGAGGGAGCATCTACAGTTAGAGGTCCAACAAAAGGGGAAGAGCGTCACATACCTGAGCAAAATAATCATAGGTGCAAAACAAGGAGAAGGGTACCATAATACTCGAGAAGAAGAACATTCGCATGGTGTTATGTTATGAAACGCGAGATGAAATATTTTACGTTTAAGTCTTTTTATTTCGTGAGTTGTTGTTTGTAGAAAGTACGTGAGAAGGAGTATATTTCTGGATGTAAACACGCCAAATGAAAGCGTTCTTCTACTAAAGCACATAAGGAGTTGTATGTTTCACGATAGCTTTCCTTATGTGCTTCAATAGAAGAATACTTTATTTTGTGTTTGCATTCAGAAACATCCTCTTTCTCACATACTTCATGCGAACAACTCACGAAATAAAAAGACTAAACGTAAAATATTGTTTCATCTCGTGTTTCATAACATAACATCATACGAACCTTCTTCTTCTCAAGTATCATGACACATTTCTCCTTCATTTGCACCTCCACGTGATTCTTTTACTCAGGTATACGACGTTCTTCCCCTTTCTTTGGACCTCCAACACTATATCCTCCAACTCGAGTTTCATGACATCCTCTTCTTCTTCTGTCTCGATCTTCATGAGATCAATCACATGGTTTCTTCGATCGGAACTGGTAGGTGGAATCATGTTTGATGGAGGCATATCAATTTTCATTATTGATATTTGGTTGGTTGGTGTAGTGAGAAACTAAAATTAATTAATCATTCTCATTGATTCAATAATTATTCTCTATCCTTCAATCATCTTCAGTCTCATTGTGATTGACTTCCTTAATAATACACATTGCCTGTAGGATTTGAAACAATCGACAATCTTTGTCTTGAGTAGAATGGTTGTATATAGAGACCAACTAATATATTGAATTGAAGTATACTTGTAAAAGATGCTCTCTTTATTACCCATAATATTAGTACGATTTAGTGGCTCACAAATACCACCGCTATGGTGTATCATCGGCCTGATGAGTGATATATGTGTCATTCCTAATAGGGTGACGTTAAGCACATAAGTTAGAGTTCTCTAACTTAATCCAAAATCATGAATAAAGTGAAGGATCAACCCAGAATTCCTTTCACACTTGTCTTGGATTCAGTATGGGTTATTGTAATTGGGTGACATATAAAATAGGTGTAAAAAAAAGCCACACGAGAAAAACTATGAATTTTGACAATGAGAAAATAGCTAGATTATGAGGTTAAGAAACTTGTTAATAGCTAGATTAGTGCACCTGAGTAATTAGAGATGATATACGATTTCACACAATGAATATTGGTGAGAACATCATAAGCAAGAAGATGAGAATGCAACATACAACGATTAGAAATGTAATAACTCTAGAAAGACTGACAAAGAAACAAGAGTTTGAGATAAAATAGAAGTATAGTCCCTCCATCCTACAATAATGTTACACTTTCATTTTTCGTTCGTTTTAGAATAATATCACCACGAAAAAGTGGAAATATCACATCAACTTAAAACCTCAAATTATATTTAAATTTTAAATTTATCATTTTCACCTCACGCACAATATATTTTATTATTTATTTATTATAAAAAAAAAAGATTTACACTACACTCTAAAAGTCAATAAAATTAATTAAAAATATTTTTTTAAAAAAAATTCCTTATCTACAATAATTGTGCCACTTATTCCGGAACGAGAATACCAAGTAGCATGTCATTCTTTCTATGCCTAGTTACCCACAAGATTAGAGTTGCATCTAGGTTATTGATTATATTAACTGTTATCATAATTCATGCCACTAAAACTTGAGTTGTATCAAGGTTATTAGTGACATTACTTGCCGCCATAATCATGAAATTCATGTCATTTCACGTGGTTCCTTTTTCTTTCTTATCCCCATCACCACTATATGCTTGTTTTAAAAAAAAAATTACTCATCAAGATTTTTTATACCGTCTAAAGATTAATGAATGTAGATTCATTCATCTTCTTAAAGTAAACATGATCACTGTTACCATATGCCATGAATCATAAAAGTAAGAAAATACTGTAGATAAGGTAAATACAATCATCATATAGTATAAGCCACGACTACAAAAATAATAGAGTGCTTGTTGTTGGGAAGTGAAGGGTGCTTAATAAGAGTATTGAGGAAGGTAATGGAATTGTGAAGGGGTGCTTGATATTAGTATTGAGGTAGGTAATGGAAATGAAATAATATTAATTCTTCATTCCTCATGCTTCATATTAAATAATAAATTATTATTACCATTATAAAATTTAAATCAAATAACTCTAAAAATAAATCCTAGTTAAAGGAAAATATTACATAAATTACAAGATCATCTTATATAATTATACCTTAAAATTTTACATTAAATCCTCCTCCATGTAACGACTCAATCGGGTGATATGAACGACGGGAATTCATAAAATTGGATGTAAGTTACAATAAATGCTATAGAAAGGAAAGAAAATAATGATAATTAAGAATTAAGTTGGTCTTTGCAGGTAGTCATTCTACTCAAGACAAAGACTGATGCTTGTTTCAAATTCTACCCACAATACATATTATTAAGAAAGTTAATCACAATAAGATTGAAGATGATTGAAGGGTTGAGAATAGTCCTTGAATAATAAGAATGATAGAAACCGATCGCCATACCTACGTTGGTTCATGCGACAACTTCAAGAACCTACAATTTTAAGACGCTTTTTATATTCCTTATAGAAAAACAACTATTACAGTGGGTTCTCCAATGAATAAAACACCATGCAAACATCATGGAAAGACTCACCACCTGTGCATAATTAAAGTCTTCCCAAGGAATCTTCTGGGTTGCAAGTTCCCATAATATGACACCAAATGGGAAGCTGAGATGTCCTCCAGGATGGCATCTATACAGGTGCGTAGGATTTGTCTTGATCTAATATGATGTGAGTGAGCTAGCTAGGCTTTGGTTTGTTGATCTTGTTGTGGTGGTGGTGGTTGCAGGAGGATATAGCGGACATGCAAATGAGACGAGAAGTGGGAGGGATGAACGAGGAGGTGATACACGCGATTGAAGCTCAAAATCGTGTCTTGGCGTAAAAGATGCAGACAAGCTAAGGGTGAATGAAATGAAGTCATTGATGGGAATCCTCATGCCCGTTCAGGGTGTCGAGCTATTCTTCTCGGCCAAGATGCTTCACCTCTTCATGCACGAGTGGGGAATGAGGTTGGATCACCGTATTAGTTGCAGAACAACCGCTTGAATGATGTAGAAGAGAAGGTTGCAAGACGACCGTTTCGAAATGATGTAGAAGAGGAAGTTATACGTAGCACAATTGTTTCTAATGATGTTTCATTTCTTATTCAAGCATTATCGTAATTTAGTCTTAGATTACGTTTGACGTGTTATTGGAAGAGGATTTAAAACATTATGCGTATTAGTTTTGAGAGAATAAGCAACGAGTATGAGTGGCCTTTGTTCAAATAGTAATAGCTACCCTGTATTTTAGTAGCTTGTTCTGTTTCTCTTGGAGTTTCTACATGAATCATATTAGTATTGTTCTTTCTTTTTGTTTTTATTTTTCAGTATTTTTCAAAAAGAAAAGTCATTATATATCTCTACTCTCTCACATGTAGCTTAGTTGCAAACTTTTTCCCCACCCCCCATATGTATTAATATTTATTCTCTACTCTCTCCGCATGCAAAGTTGAGTATTACCAAAAAGTGTTTTGAAGTAACATCAATGTGGGTCTGTTTCTCTTTTTTAACTTAACTTGGTTTGACATTCTTATGCTTCTCAAAATGCTTCTCAATTATCTTTAAATGTTTAAAACAGATTTCTTGAGAAGGGTCCTTTCCATATAAATTGTACTTAGTAGTTGCCATGGAGTTTGGCCAAACCAATTAACTATGTCCAATGGCAGGCAATTTAGTAAGTGAGAATTTGTGATCATTCTACATAATCAATTTATTAGAGTATCATTTTTATTTATGCCCTACTAACAAAGATTTTTCTATTCTAATGTCTAATGTCATTTTTATTGAATATTCTGATGTCCAAATGAAAATAAGTTAATTCTATGAATAGTTGTGCTTCTTGAGAGAATGGGAGCAGTAGTACACTATGTTTTCATTTTGGCATATATTTGTCGAAGCTTGTGAGGCATGAAGATTATTGAATACTCCATATGTTGTTCTACTTTTTAATTCATATTTTAATTACTCATAGTTTTTTCCTTGATCATAGGACAATCATACTTTTCAATTAGTCTACTACTACTGGAGTGGAGAGAAAACTTTGTCTTGGTCAATCTTATAGTCAACGCATCTTCAAGCACTGATCATAACTGGAGTAATTAATTTAGATTGAAATTTAAAAAATTAATTGCAATTATGTAAAATATAAATGGTGGTGCATTTTATTAAATTGAAAAAAAATAAAGATAAATTGTGAAAAATGTTGGATTTTGAAAAAATGTTATCCAACATAATTTTTTTTTAAATGGTCACTTTTTGATTATTTTTTTCAATTTTTGCCTCTCCTATTTATATAATTAATATATAATCGCACGTATAATCACACATATAATCACGTGCAGTAGTCGCTAGAGGTGGGCGGTATAACATACCGAAAATTTTTGGTCATATCAAATATCGTACCGAAAATTTTTAAAAAATCATACTTTTACTTTAACTAAACTTTCGGTATAACATAGTTCGGTATACCGATATTTCGATATAGAAAAATAGTATACCTTCTGTTTACCGATATTTCGGTATACCGTATCATACCTAAAATATCGGTATATACCGTTCTATTAGATAGTTTGTTATGCTGTTATGCACCTAAAATTCAATAAACCTAATTAAAAACTAAATTAGAAAAGTGAAAGATAGCTATAAAACAAATTCTAATAGATAACAAATTCATAATAATAAAAAAAATACACGACAATCCACAAACAACCAAATTAAATAAGAGTGAGTTTCACGTAAACCGGGGTACTATTTATTTAATGACAAACACTTGTGTAAACCAAATTTTTACATTAATTATGTAAACCCTGTTACTCTTTATTGCATAAAAAATTACTCTTTAACACATAAATTGGTACTCTTTTAAATTAAAAAAAATTACTCTTCAAATTCTTGTAAATTCTGATTTATCGATTATTTTTTAGTAAATGAAAAATTACTCTTTAGAGACATGAATTATTACTATTCTGTATAAACATCATTACTCTTCAAAGAGTAATTTTTTATATACTAAAGATGGAACTTATATTAAAATCAACACTTTTAAATTTTCATATAGAATAGAACTACGTAATTAAAAAAAAGTACGTACAAGATATCATGAAAGCCGATCAACTTTATCACCCATTTATAATTATGAAATATACAGTAGGATTTTAGATTTAATCTTTTAATTAAATAGTATATATGTATAATTTAATTAAAAATTATAATATATAAATAATAATTATAATTGCATATATCATGTAGTATAGTATACCATATCATATTACTAAAAAATTGAATATTTTACGGTATTTTGGTATATATCGAAATATCGTCGTATTAATAATTTATATACCTTTATCGTACTAAAATTTTCAATACGGTATCATACCTTACCAAAAACTTAAACATACCTAAAATTTCGATAAAATCAATATTTTTCGATATAGTAAAGGCGGTATACCAAAATTTTGATATTTTTCTCCAGCACTAGTAGTCGCATATATGTTAATAAATAAAACATGTGAATAGTCGCACATGTAGTCTCGTGTAGGGTCGCAGACTAGGATTAATTATGCCCAAAATAAAAAAAAAAAAAAAAAAAAGTGATATTATTCCGCAAAAATTTAGAATGTGACATTTTTCCTAAATGAAAATATTAAAAGTGGCATTTTTGCTATATCTAAAAAAAAATCGTGTGTTTTTTTTTTATTAGAAAAAATATAAGGGAAAAGATCATAAAACCTCTCTGCAAGCCAGGCAGGGTTACTAGAGTGTGTAGCAGTTAGAGTTAGCTATTCCGAAATGAGGATGGATAATCGCTATGCTTAATTTAGAATAATCATTTTTCGCTATGGCTGCTTCTTGGATTGGTGCATCGCGTTTTCTTTATTATTATATTTACACCTTTTTATATTTTCAAATCACAATTTATTATGTTTAATATTTAAAGCAGTACAATTATTTATAAGTTGAGTGTGACCAATTTACAATTGGTTTTAGATCCTTTATAAGTGGTGTGTTAAGGAACTTATCAATCAATTTCTTTAGCAACGTGTTATTCAATTTCTAGTCAGCAACGTGTCTTTCACTTTATTTTCAATTAACAATCTTCGTTCAATACTTGAGTTCTTCAGCAACATGTCTTTGTTACTAGCCAACTAACATGTCCTTTTGGTCAACAACTCTATTCAATACACACTTGACATGCATGAAATGAAATTTTTTTATTGTTCCTGCGTTGTTTATAAAAATCCAAAATTTGATGAATCCTCAAATGGGCCACTTTAAGAAAGCCCAACTCAATTTATGCTCATTGGCCTATTGGGCCCGAATGAAATAACAAGCCTACATAAACCATCTTTATTATATATACTTCTTTTTTTATTAAATACAAATTGTTTGTAATATACTCTTTAAATTTAAATAACTTAAATTTATAAAATATTTAAATATATTTTGATATTGAATAAAAAAAATTTATCAAAAAATTTTTAAATTAAATTTTTATTAATCTTTGCTTTTTGAGAATAAGTAATATGGAAATTCATTGTTGATATTATTGAAAATATGAAAACTTTAATGTTGGAAAATTTTTTTTTTGAAAATTTGCAAATTATTGAAAGATGTTTTAATTATGTGTTCAAAATTTTGAAAAAAAAAATCTTATATCCCAGTTAGCAAGGTGTACTTCACATTGTCGTCCTTCACACCAGCTATGTGTTTATCGTTGGGTTCTACGTGTACGTGTCCTTCACACCAGCAACTTCGTCCTTTACACCAGCAACGTGTTTATCGTTAGGTTGTACGTGAGTACGTGTCCTTCACACCAGCAACTTGCAACTTGTTCTTCAAAGTCAAGAACGTGTCCAGCGATACGTGTCCTTCACTGGATTTTACATTGTGTGTTTATATACTTCTAAATCAATTTTTCAGTAACTTGTACTTTCAGACCCTATTCTCTTTTTCATCTAATCAACTCGATCCACTGACTCCACTCACTACGCACCAGAATTTTTCGTCTAATCAACTCCACTGACTTCCACTCACTACACACCAGAGAAAACTCACATCTCATTGATCTCCCACCGTCTTCGTTTCCACCACTCTCTATTGCTTTCGGGCATTCACGTCGTCTCTGATCCTCGTGTTTATTGGTGTGCTGGTGTTCTTCTGCCGTCTCCGTTTCCACCAATCTCCACTGCTTGATTCTCAACATTCACGCCATGGTGTTGTTGAGGGCATATAGTACATCTTTTATTAAAAGGTGTATTTTAATATATATAAAAAAATTTAGTTGCGCAGGTTGTCATTCTACTCAAGACAAAGATTGCTGCATGTTTCAAATTCTACCAGCAATGTATATTATTAAGAAAGTTAATCACAATGAGACTGAAGATGATTGAAGGGTTGAGAGTCTACTGTGGATCGACATCCTCTGGTATGTCGAGACGTTAGTTCATCATGGAAAGATTCAACACCTGTGCATAATTGAAGTCTTCCCAAGGAATCTTCTGGATTGCGAGTTCCCATAATATCACACCAAATGGAAGACAGTGGGAGGGATGAATGAGGAGGTGATACGCGTGATTGAAGCTCAAAATCGTGCCTTGGCGGACATAGTAAAAGATGCAGGAGAGGAAGTTGTAGGATAATGTAAAAGAGGAAGTTGTAGCACAATCGTTTCTAATAATGTTTTATCTCTTATTCCAGAATTATCGTAATTTATTCCTAGATTACGTTTGGCGTGTTATTGGAAGAGAATTTATGCGTGTTAGGTTCGAGAGAATATGCAACGAGTTTGAGTGGCTTTGTTCAAATCGTAATAGTTGCTGCTTGTTCTTGGGGATGTTTGTTTCCAGGTTTAAAATTCCGGAATTGGAATTGAAATTCCATACCCAAATTTTAAAAACCAACCCTAAATATATCTATATACATTTTCTCTCTTCAATTAATAAACATTCTCTTTTTATCTCTCCTCTATCATCTACTTTCTTACATAAATTAATACATTCTTACATTTGACATAAAGTTAAAACATACCCTATCAAAAACTCAAAACAAACACAACATTTCATTATTTTCAAACTCTCAAAACCCCAAAACAAACATCACCTTGAGTTTCTATATGAATCTGTTGAATTATATTAGTATTGATCTTTCTTCTTCTTTTTATTTTTTAGTATTTTTTAAAGAGAAAAGTGGTTATATATCTCTACTCTCTCACATGTAGCTTAGTTGCAAACTTTTTCCCCATGTATTAATATTTACATATTCTCTATTCTGCAAAACTGAGTATTACCAAAAAAAATGTTTTGAAGTAACATCAATGTGAGTTTGTTTCTCTCTCTGAACTAAAAACTTGGTTTTGACATTTATGATGCTCTCAATTATCTTTAAATGTTTAATTGATCAAAGTCCAAATGAAAACATGCCCCTCACATGCAAGCGGAAAAATTTTGCCTTAAGCATTCGAATCCTAAACCTTTGTTAAGCACGAGCTTTGATACGGTGTTAAATGATCACCTCCTCTAAAAGTTTAAGCTTATAGAGAGTTGAACCATTTAATACTTAATCAAATCGCTCTAACACTTGAATCTTGAGAGTATGAAAGTAGTACACTGTTTTCATTTTGACGTTTATTTAGCTGAAGCTGGTGAGACATGAATGATTATTAAATACTCCATTTACTTTTCAATTAGTCTAATATACTGAAGGGTAGAGAGAAAATTTCAATGTTTTGATCAATCTTGTAGTCAACACATCTTTACCATTGATCATAATTAAATAATGGAATATATATTATTTAGATTTAGATTGAAATTTAAAAAATTAATTGCAATGATGTAAAATGTGGTGCATTTGATTAAACGGAAGAAAATAAAGAGAAATTATGAAAAATCTCACTTCATCTTGGAAAAATGCAACCCAACATAATTATTTTAGAAAAATATCACTTTTTGATATTTTTGCCCCTCTTAATTATATAATTAATATATATTCGCACATATGGTCTCACATATAGTTGTGTGCAGTGATCGTAAAACATGTAAATTATTGCACATGTAGTCGCGTGTAAATTTTATTTGTAGGTTACAATTTTATTTATATTATGAATTAATGAAATATGGGATGGGGAATAGAAAATTCAAATTTCAATTTTATGAGTAATTTATATCACAGGTTTATATAAGTATAATTTTATTATGAGAATAAAATATGAGAAATCATTGAATAAATAGATCCTCAGTAATATGCACGAAGGACGAGAAGAGAGTTCTACATCAGCATCGACGACCTTTCTGCTCCACCTAAAATTGTAGAAAAATGTATTCTAAAAAAAATAAGACTGTATAGGGTCAAGATTAATAAACTATTCATTATCTCAAACGTTCTCTTGAATCAGATTACTGCAAATTGATTAAAAAAAAAGACTGTATAGGAATCAAGATTAATAAACTATTCATTATTATCTCAAACGTTCTCTTGAATCAAATTACTGCAAACTGATTAACCATTGAGAAACACAACTTTACAGAAAACTATGCAATTTTACTTGACGGTGAATAGTTGGTCTCTTATGTTTCGAGTGCAAAATATGTATAACAATATAAGAGTATATCACTTTGTTTTGAAAGGTATACACTTTAATGAATAAGTGTATGCTTTTTTCATTGAAAAGATCGACTGGAAGAGCTTAAATTGACGAAAAACGGCTTTCATTCGTGAAAAATCTCAATCAACAAATCTATCCATCTAGAGTGCAAACCAATGTTATGAAAATACAGAGCAATAATAATCATCAAATAACGAGTTTCAATCAGTAAAACTAACAACTATAAATCTCTATATCTCAAAGGCGCCAACGCATAATTTACACAATTCAGTCTCCGAGAAATAGAAACTCATCTTCTCAAAACAAAAAGCGAAAATCTAGAAGAAATTCCAGTAAATAGCATTAGTTCCAACATAAGATCCATCGAAGAGGTCGAAGAAAGAATTCAATGTAAAATCATTCAATTAAAATAAAGGACAAATTAGTAAATTTACATGTTCAATAGCATATGGATGTCTGAATGTTCAGAATATAGATAGAAATCTTTACCCTTATTCGTGATGCTAAATTTCCATAATATGGACGGACATCCATATGCTATTGAACATGTAAATTTACTCATTTGTTCTTTATTAAAAAAAACTCTAAACCCTGAAATATAAATCCTAACCTTCAAAACTATTAACCCTAAACTATTATACCCTAAACCATAGGGTTAAATATCACTTAAATATTTTGATACGTAATTTTTATAAAATTCTGAAGGTCCAGAATATGGACGTAAATCTTTACCCTTAAATAATGTGTAGCAGTTAGAGTTAGGTATTCCGAGATGAGGGTGGATAATCGCTATGCTCAATTTAGAAGAATCGTTACTCGCCATGGCTGCTTCTTGGACATTCAATACACATCACATGAGTCCTCAAATGGGCCACGTTAAGAAAGCCCAACCCAAGTTATACGCATTGGCAAAGGGCCCGCATGAAAGACCCAAAAGCCTACCTGAACCATCAGGTGCTCTTTATTATTATTATATTAACACCTTTTTATATTTTCAAATCTTAATTTATGTTTAATATTTAAAGCAGTACAATTATTTATAAGGAGGGAATAAGTTGGTATGGCCAACTTACAGCTGATTTCTGATCATTTATATGTGGCGTGTTGAAGATTTCTCACTCAATTATTCTACAATGTGTCCTTCAGTTCCCAATCAGCAACATGTCCTTTATTTGGTTCTCAATCAGCAATATATTCTTCACTTGGTTCTCAATCAGCAACATGTTCTTCACTTGGTTCTCAATCAACAATCTCCGTTCAATACATCTATGAACTGAGTTCTTCAACAACATGTCTTTTACTCGCATTTTAGTCAACAATGTGTCCTTTCCATCAACAATTTTCATTCAATACTCTTGACATTCATAAACTTGAGTCCTCAAATGGGCTACTTTAAGAAAGCGCAACTCAATTTATACTCATCGGCCTATTGGGCCCTAGGGGCAATGGTTGGATTTATTTTCTCATCTTACGTGTCAATCACATAACGTGTGGCACAGAAGATGATGCACCAAAATGGCGCAGAAGATCCGATATAGACCTAAGCCTACATAAACGATCACATGCTATTTATTACATGTACATCTTTCTTTTATAAAACACAAATTGTTTGTAATATTTAAATAAGTTAAATTTATAAAATATTTAATATATTTTGATATTCAATATAAAGATTTATTAAAAAAAATTAAAATAAATTTTAAGTAAAAAAAACTTTTGAGAATAAGTAATATAACCAAATTCATTGTTGATATTATTGAAAATATAAAAGTTTTAAAATTTTGTTTTTTTTTTTTTGAAAATTTGAGAAAGTAGTCAAAATTTTGAAAAAAAAATCTTAAATCTCAATTTGCACACCGGATATTCTGTGCCATTTTCGTGGATCATCTTCTGTGTCACACGTTAAGTGATTGACACGTAAGAGGGAAAAATAAATCCAACAATTGTCCTTAGGGTTTAAGATTTAGGGTATAATTTTTCTTTCATATGTGTCATCAATCTACGTGGCATTTACAGCAACAACATGTTTTTCAGTGCTTTCTACATGACATATGTGATTGATGCAGGTGTGTTTGAAGTTGAGAATGAAGATGTAGTACACAGACTCACCATTTTACCAATACCCCCTCTCTCTCTCTCATCACTCCCTGGCTTGGCTTGCCCACATCATCTACACTCCACTGCCTCCATCCCTCTCCTTCTCTCTCACACACTTTCTCTCTCTAAATGTGTTGATCCATCAGCAATAACACACACAATATATATACAAATACATATATATAAAAGGATGCGTGTCCTTCACTGCAGCGATATGTGTTCTTTACTAAATTGAACGTGTCCAGCCTCCAGCGATACGTGTCAGTCTCCAGTGATACGTGTCCTTCACTGGATTTAATGTGATGTGTTTATATACTTCTCGATCAATTCTTCAGTAATGTGTACCTTCACACCCTGCACTCTCTTTCATCTAATCAACTCCATCTCCCACTCACTACACACTATAGAAAATTCACATCTCAGTGTCTCCTACTGTATCTTTTTCACCACTCTCTACTGCTTACGCCATTCACGTTGACCCTCTTCCGCAACATTCAGATTGGTGTTATGGTGTTCTTCTGTCCTCTCCTTTCCATCCTTCTTTACTGGTTCTCAACATTCAGGTCAGTATTCTTGTACTATTTGTGAGCTTGCTTTTCGTGTCACTTTAACTGAGTCCGCCTACAGGGTCAAGTCATGTTAGTCTTTTAATTGGGTTGTGTTGTGGCCTCTTGTTCGCTACCGCCTTGTGGTCGTCATGTAATTCAGAGAAAATTCTATATTTACTTTTTCAAAAACGATAAATAAATCTTGAAAGATAAAAAGGGTGAGTTTTGTGAGTGTCTGGTTTGACTGCTTTAAATAATATATTTGAACAACTATTTTTAATTGTGGGATGATTAAAACTTCTCTCAATTCACAAATTTTTCAAAAATTTTCGGTATCAAGAAATTTTTCATATTTTCAATAATATTCAATAATGAATTCGATAATATTATGTATTCTCTCAGTGGTTTTTTTTTTAAGGAAAATTTTAAATTTAACTTAATTAAAATTACAAACAATATGTATTTAATAAAAATTCTATAAATATATAATAAAAAGAGTGTATATTATATCGATTAAAAATAAAATGTATTCTTATCATTCAAAATATAACATCTACTCTTTATGCGAGAGAGTGATGGAGAGTTCCGGGCACCTTATATTTATATAACTCTTTACTTATTTTCGTTGGAGAGGTAGTGATGGTGAGAGTAAATTGAAGGCTAATTTAAATTAAAATTTCTTTCATCATTCGAAATATAACACCGAATCTTTATTTTATTGGTAATCAGAGAGAGTTAGAGAATTCAATGGCAGAAAAAGAAGTTCGCAACACCCTATAAAATGTCTTTTAAATGTAACATTGATTCTAATTTATTTTTATTTTTAATCAGAGAGAGAGTGGAGGAGAGTTGAACCCAACATGGAGTGGCTGAGAATTGACGACATCATCAGCTATGGAGATTTGAACTTAAGGTTGTGTTTGTCAGAATATATCTTTCCACTCCAGATATAATTGCCTATATTCAAATGATTAATTATATTTAGACAAAATTTGATTCTAGATTTTGAAATTGAGGTTTGTTTGTTATTTTATTTGGAAGTTGGGACTTGCTAGGTAAAGGACATAAAGTAACTCAATGATTCAAGCTTGACAATAAGAGGATGTCCATCAAACATATGGTATGTATTACAAAAAATTTGTGAATAATTTTTTTTAAAAAAATGTTAATTGTATTCATATGCACATCACAAATTAGAAAATGAGGATGTCCTCACGGCCTTATCATTATCCATTGATTTGTGTTAAATCATAGATTTTCTCTAATTACTCAACTTTATGAAAAACAAGTTTCTTCATTTAGATGTCATTTTCTCATAGTTAAAAGACATAATTTTTCTAGGGTAAATGATTTTGCGAACGTGATTTTCTGTGTCACACTGTTATGACATCCCACATCGAATCCACACGTAAGTGTGGAAGGAAATAAGAGGAAAAATTTTCACCTTTATTCATAGTTTTGGATTAAGTTAGAGAAATCTATTTTACAAGCCTAACATCATCCTATTGGACGTATGACACATATGTCACTTGTTCAACAGATGATGCACCATGGTGGTGTTGTGAGCCACTAAGGGAATAAATAATGAATAATAAAAATATTTAGCATTTTTTATAAGTATACATCAATATATATATATATATATATATATATATATATATATATATATATATATAGTTGGTCTTTGTAGGTGGGCATTTTTCTCTAGACAAAAAGATTGTCTGTTTGTTTCAAATTCTAAGAGTAATGGGTATCCTTAAAGTTGTCAAATACAATGAGATTGAAGATGATTGAGGGGTGAAGAGTAATGATTGAATCAATAAAAATGATTAAGGAATTTTGTTTCTTACTACACCAACCAACCAAGCATCAATAATGAAAATTGATATGCTTTCAGCAAACATGATTCCACCTACCAGTTTCGACCGAAGACATCCTGTGTTTGATCTCTTGGAGGTCGAGACGATAGATGAATAGGATGTCATGATACTCGAGAGGGAGATCTACAGTTAGAGATCCAACAAAAGGGGAAGAGCGTCGTACACCTAAGCAAAAGAACCATGTGGAGGTGCAAATGAAGGGTAAGGGTGTCATAATACTCGAGAAGAAGAATGTTCATATGGTATTATGTTATGAAACACGAAGTGAAATGTTTTACATTTGAGTCTTTTTTATTTCCTGAGTTGTTGTTTGCATAAAGTACGTGAGGAGTATGTTTCTGAATGCAAGTAAGTCTAAAGAAAACGTCCTTCTACTAAAGCCCAGAACTCTTGTGTTTTAGTAGAAGAACGCTTTCTTTTGTGCTTGCATTCAGAAACATCCTCTTTATCACAGACTTCATGCAAACAACTCACGAAATGAAAAGGCTGAACATAAAACATTGTTTCATCTCGTGTTTATAATATAACACCATAATTGTTTCTTCTCAAGTATTATGACACCTTTCTCATTCCTTTGCACCTCCACGTGATTCTTTTGCTCAGGTATACGACTCTCCTCCCCTTCCTTTGGACATCCAACTGTATATTCTCCCACTCGAATATCATGACATTCTCTTCTTCTTCTGTCTCGACCTACATGAGAACAATCTCATAGTTTCTTCGGTTGAAACTGGTGGGTGGAATCATGTTCGCTAGAGGCATATCAATTTTCATTATTGATATTTGTTTGGTTGGTCTAGTGAGAAACTAAAATTAATTAATCATTCTCATTGATTCAATAATTACTGTATTCTTCAATCATTTTCAGTCTCATTGTAATTGACTTCCTTAATAATACACATTGCCTGTAGGATTTGAAACAATCGAAAATCTTTTTTTTTAGTAGAATGGTTGCATGCAGAGACCAACTAATCTTTTATATATATTAAATTGAAGTATACCTGTAAAAGATGCTTTATCTTTATTACCCATAATATTAGTATTATTTAGTGGCTCACAAATACCACTGCTATGGTGTATCATCGGCTAGATGAGTAATATTGTGTCATTCATCCAATAGGGCGATGTTTAGGCATATAAGTTAGAGTTCTCTAACTTTATCCAAAATCATTAATAAAAGCGAAGGGTCAACCCCAAATAATTCCTTTCACGCTTGTGTGTGGATTTAGTATGGGTTATTGTAATTAGGTGACACAAAAAATATGTGTACAAAAGTAAGTCACACGAGAAAAACTATACATTTTAACAATGAGAAAATAGCTTAGATTATGGGGTTTTAGAACTTGTTATTAGCTAGATTAGTGTACCTAAGTAATTAGAGATGATATAAGATTTCACACAATGAATATTGGTGAGAGCAACATAAACAATAAGATGAGGATGCAACATACAATATTCCAGACTTGGAAATGTAATAACTCAAGAAAGACGGACAAAGAAACAAGAGTTTGAGATAAAATAGAAGAATATTTCCTCCATCCTACAATAATGTTACATTTTTCCACAATAAATATCGCCACCAAAAAGTGAAAACATTATATCAACTTATAACCTATATATCTAAATTAATCATTTTCACATAACACAGATAATATATTTTATTATTTATTTATTTATTACATAAAAAGATTTACACTACCCTCTAAAAGTCAATAAAATTAATTATTTTTTTTAAAATTTCGTATCTACAATAATTGTACCACTTATTCTGGAATGAGAATAGCAAGTAGCATGTCATTCTTTATTTGCCTAGTTACCTATCAGATTAGAGTTGCATCAATATTATTAGTGATATTAACTGTTACCATAATTCATGCCACTAAAACTTGAGTTGTATCAAGGTTATTAGTGACACTACTTGCTGCCATAATCATGTCATTTCACTTGGTTCCTTTATCCTTCTTATTCCCAACATCAATATATTGCTCGTTTTAAAAAAAAATATTCATCATGGTTTTTTATAATGGGATCCGAGTCTAAAAATTAATGAATGTAGATTCATTCATCTTCTTAAAGTAAATACGATCATTGTTGTCATATATCATGAACCATAAAAGTAAGAAAATACTGTAAATAAGGTAAATATAACTTCATATAGTATAACCCACTAACCACAAAAATAATAGTGTTTGTTGTTGGGGAAGTAAGGAGTTTTTGATAAGGGTATACCATTACAAAATTTAAACCAAATAACTCTAAAAATAAATCCTAGTTAAAGGAAAAATAATATACATAAATTACAAGATCATCTTATATAATTATATCTTAAAATTTATATTAAATCATCCTCCATGTAACGACTCAATCGGGTGATATGAACCATGGGAATCATAAAATTGGGGGTAAATTGCAATAAATACTACAGGAAGGAAATAAAATAATAATAAGAATTCAGTTGGTCTTTGCAGGTAGTCATTCTACTCAAGACAAAGAGTGTGGCTTGTTTCAAATTCTACCTGCAATGTATATTATTAAGAAAGTTAATCACAATGAGACTGAAGATGATTGAAAAGTTGAGAGTAGTCATTGAATAATGAGAATGATGAGGAATTCTGGTTTATCACCTCCGTCAAAGATTGTGGCTTGTTTCAAATTCTACCTGCAATGTATATTATTAAGAAAGTTAATCACAATGAGACTGAAGATGATTGAAAAGTTGAGAGTAGTCATTGAATAATGAGAATGATGAGGAATTCTGGTTTATCACCTCCGTCACCTTCTCCTGCTACTCCCAACCGAACACTTTTTGAATTTTCCTCTGCTACGTACCACTCATTCAATGGGTGTAATCGAAAAAGTAGCACCAAAATGTAATCGAATATTTGGTGTCAAAGATAGCGCCAAACACTCGAAGATGGCACAGAACACCTCCATGAGCTTCTTGTTGTGTTGTTGATTGATTGACTTACAAAAGAAACAGTTGGATGAACTTGATATCAAAAGTTTTGAGTCTTATTACACTGCTGTTAGGGATGCAGAGAACATAAAGGTGAATGTGCAGTGGTTGCACAAAAGGCTCGAAAAAATCAAAGATGCTGTTATTTTTTCCAGTGAAGCAGAAGACATCGTAGATGAAAGGAATAAGCGCCTTGCGACTATTGATACGAAGAAGAAATAACTGTCACGGCATAGAGTTGAACTGGAAAGAGACTTGAATCTAAAGTTCAAGATATTGAAGAACAGCTGGCTCAAGAGTCTGTGATGGTTGAAGAGTTGAACAAAAATTTGAGAGACCAAATGTCAACACTATCAAAGTTCCAGATGATGAGGTGCTGAAGCTGCTCATGGAGACGGGCTGTGATGGTGGAGCATGGCGCCCCGTGTTTCTTGCATCCCAGCTGGATCACCTCTTATGAGAAGGCCTTCATGTGGATTGGTTGATGCAGGTCTATCCTCTGCATCAGGCTCATCTTCTCTATCTGGAGAACCTACTTAAACTAGCTGGCTTCCTAGACACTAAGCAGGGCAACTTAGCTCAGATGTCGGACGAGCAGTTTCACATGATCAACACACTATCAAAGAGACAAGATGTCCTGCAGGTTGGCAACTATTCAGATGCGTAGGATGTCTTGATCTAGCATGATGTTTGTGAATGAGCTAGCTAGGCTTTAATTGGTTTGTTGATCTTGTGTTGGTGGTGGTGGTGGTTGCAGGAGGGTATAACGGACATGAGAATGGGACGAGAAGTGGGAGAGATGAACGAGGAGGTGATTAGCGCGATTGAAGCTCAAAATCGTGCCTTGGAGGACATTGTAAAAGAAGCATACAAGCTAAGGGTAAATGCAATGAAGTCGTTGATGGGAATCGCCCGCGCAGGGTGTCGAGCTCTTCTTCTCGACCAAGAAGCTTCACCTCTCCATGCACAAGTGGGGAATGAGGTTGGATCTCCGTATATAGCACGACCGTTTTGGAATAATGTAGGAGAGGAAGTTGTAGCACGACTGTTTTGGAATGATGTAGAAGAGGAAGTTGTAGCACTACCGTTTCGGAATGATGTAGAAGAGGAAGTTGTAGCACGAGTTTGAGTGGGCCTTTGTTCAAATCATAATAGCTACCCTGTGTTTGCTGCTTGTTCTTATTCTCTTGGAGTTTCTATATGAATCTCATGAATTATATTAGTATTGTTCTTTCTTCTTCTTTTTATTTCTTAATATTTTTTAAAGAAAAAAGTGGATATATATCTCTACTCTCACACATGTAGCTTAGTTGCAAACTCCACCCCTACTCATGTTTAAATATTTACATATTCTCTACTCTCTTAGCCTGCAAAGCAAAGCGGAGTATTACCCAAAAGTATTTTGAAGTAACATCAATGTGGGTCTGTTTTCTCTCTTTGAACTTAACTTGGTTTGACATTTCTGATGCTTCTTAATTATCATTAAATGTTTAATTCGGATTGCTTGAGAAAATTCTTTCCATATAAAGTATACTTAATAGGCCATGGAGCTTGGTCAAACCAATGAACTATAAATCTAATGGCATGCAATTTAGTAAGTGAGAATTTGTGATCGTTCTACATAATCATTTTATTGGAGTATCATTTTTATTTTTGCCCTGCTAACAAAGATTTTTCTATTCTAATGTCTAATATCATTTTTATTGAAATATTCTGAAGTCCAGATGAAATAAGTTAATTATGTGAATAACCAGATGGTTAGTGTAGCTTCTTGAGAGAATGGAAGTAATAGTACACTCTTTACATTTTGGCATTTATTTAGCTGAAGCTGAAGCTGGTGAGACATGAAGAATTATTAAATACTCCATATGTTGTTCCACTTTTTAATTCATATTTTAATTAGTCATAGCTTTTTCCTTCATCATATGGCAATCATACTTTTCAATTAGTCTACTACTGCTGAAGAGTAGAGAGAAACTTCATGTTTTGTTCAAACTTATAGTCAATACATCTTCAGCATTGATCATAAATAATTATACATAGATATAAAACTTTATCATGTAAATATAGTAAAATTATAATAAAAGAATTATATATAAATTTATATTTCAATTTTCATAAATTAAAATTGCGAAGTTACCATTTAGCAAAGTATAAATTGTAAAACTAAAATTGATAAAAATGATTCCAAACAAAAAGTATTGAATATATAAACAATACTACTATTATCAACTCATGCATATACATAAACATTTAAAATTAAGAATATACATAAATAAAATAAAATGTATTGAAATTAATGATAGTAAGCAATCTTAAATATACAAGAAATAATTTTAAGCAATAGAGAAAAATGATTTCTAAATTAATTTTAAAATTATTGAGTAATCAAATTATCAAATAATGAGGATTACAAATTTAAAAATTCAAAGTGTTAAGAATAGAGATATTGAGCTGTGATATTTTGAAATAGAAAAGTAATAAAAATTATCTTAATTAGCCAAATAATATTACATGCCTAAAATAAATTAATACATCATATATATATATATCATGGATAAAAGGACGAAGGTGCTGGGGGAGGTTCAAATTCGTCAACAATTTCTGTTAAATGGGCCCAACCCACGTACTGAGTCCTCAAATGGGCGACGTTAAGAAAGCCCAATCTAATTATACGCACTGGCCCATCCCAATAGGGCCCAAATGAAAGACCCTACCTGCACCATCACATGCTATTTATTATTGTATATTATACCTTTATACTCCCTCCGTCCCAAAGATATTGACACACTTTCCTTTTTGGGTTGTCCCACATAAATTGACATATTTCCTTTTTAAGGATATGGGACCCACAAAAAAACAATTTATTTATTTACATGGACCCACACACACATCACACTCACCACTAATACAACTACCCACTACACATTAAATATTATTTCTCTCACTTCACTTTACATTAAATTATTATACTCCTTAATCTCCGTGCCCAAAAAAAATGTGTCAATTGTTTTGGGACGGAGGGAGTATATTTTCAAAAATATTTAAATTTTAAAGCAGTACAATTATTTATAAAGAGGGACTATTTATTATTGTATATATACACCTTTTTATATTTTCAAAATTATTTAAATTTTAAAGCAGTGCAATTATTTATAAAGAAAGAATAAGTTTAGCGGGTCCATTTACATTTTGTTTCTGATTACGTGGCGTGTTGAAAAATTTCTCAATCAATTCTTTAACAATGTGTCCTTCACTCAATTCTCAGTTATCAATGTGTCCTCAGTTGGTTCCGGTTAACAAACTTCATTCAATACATGAACTGAATTCTTTAGCAACGTGTTTTTCACTCAGATTCTCAGTCAACGTGTCGTTTACTTAGTTCCTGATCAACCACTTCCATTCAATAAACTCGTGACATCAGGAACTTCTTTAAATGGGCCACTTTAAGAAGGCCCAGCCCAATTTATACGCATTGGCCTACCCCAATAGGGCCCGAATGAAAGACCCAAGCCTACATGAACCGTCACATGCTCTTTATTATAAATACACCTTTTTTAATGCAAAGATTGGTGTGAGACCGTCTCATTTAAGAGTTTACGTGAGACAATCAAGTAATAACTTTTATAAAAAAAGTAATAATAAATTAATGAAAAGTGATAATACTATTTTATGAACAATTTATTGTATAAATAAAAAGTTATAACATTTTATAGTGAAAATGATAATGTTTTATAACAAAAGTGATAACTATTTTTAAAAGTGAAAAATGGTCTTCCGTGAGAATATTTCACGCAAGACCTGCCTTTTTTTAATTAAAATCAAATCGTTTGTAATATTTAAATAAGTTAAATTTATAAAATATTTAAGGGTGATTATGTGGTTCATCCGGTGCACCGGTATACCTGGATTAATGAGTTAAAATAGGATGCAATGGATAGTTATTTTTTTTTAAATAATTATTTTATTTTATTCGATGGTGGAGATTGAATTAAAAGTTAATTTAACGATTCCAGGTGCACCAGGTATATAGTAATTAGACTTTCAATATTTAAATTTATTTTTATATATTTAATAAAAAAATTTATCAAAAATTTTTTAAAATAAAATTTGATAAAAAAAAACTTTTGCGAATACATAATATTTCCAATTGTTGAATATTATTGAAAATATAAAAATTTTACTGTTTGGAAAATTTTTGTAACCTGTATTATTTTTTGAAAATTTTTGAATTATTTAGAGAAATTTTAATTACGTATTCAAAATTTTGACAAAGAAAATCTTAAAGTCCAATTTGTGTGTTTAATATTTGAATTATTTATAAAGAGGGTTTACAGCTGGTTTGCGATAATTTATACGTGGCAAATTGTTAGAGTTCTCAACATTCACTCGGTTTACAATCGGTACGTGTCCTTCACACCCGCAACGTGTTCAATGTCCTTCCCATTGTCTTTCACAGACCTTCCCATTGTCTTTCACAGACCGCAACGTGTCCTTTACAGTCCCTCGACGTGTCCTTCACAGCCCGCAACGTGTTCACTGTCCCTCGACGTGTCCTTCACAGCCCGCAACGTGTTCACTGTCCTTCCCATTGTCTTTCACAGACCGCAACGTGTCCTTTACAGTCCCTCGACGTGTTCGCTGTCCTTAATGCATACTTTCACACTCTCTACTATCTTTTTCATCTAATCAACCCCACCCCGACTCCCGTCCACCTCACCAGAGGAAATTCACCGTCTCACAGTCTCCGCTTCCACCACTCTTCACTACATGGTTCTCAAGTTTGGATCATTCACGTCTCAATTCCTCGTGTTCTGGTGTTCTTCTTCTTCACTGCTTGATTCTCAATCGTTCAGGTCAACATTCGTTTTAGTTTACGTTGTCTTTGTGTTGTGATTTTCTTGTTTGTTTGTGTGGTCATTTATTCAGAAAAATTTCTATACTTACTTTTTTTTTGTTTTATTTGTTTATAAATGATTGAAAGATTAAAAAAAAGTGAGTTTTGTGATGGCTTGGTTTGACTGTTTTGAATATTAATAAACATAAGCAACCCATTCGTAATTTTGGAATTTAAGATTTTTTATTTTAATTTTTTGAATATATAATTAAAACTTACACAAATTGTGACAAAATTTCCAAAAAAAATCGGTAACATGAAAATTTTCATATTTTCAATAATATTCAACAATGAAGTCGATAATATTATGTGTTCTCAAAGTTTTTTTTTTAGGGAAATTTTATTTAATTTTTTTTAAAATATGTTTTATTGAATATCAAAATATATTTAAATATTTTTTTTATAAATATGTTAATTAAATTTAACTTAATCAAATATTATAAACAATTTGTATTTAATAATAAAATAAGATATATGTGATAATGAGATTTTATATATTATATTATATCTATTAAAAATACAATGCATTCATATCATTCATAATATAACATCAAGATTTCATAATGGAGAGTTTCACTCGAAATATAACACTTATTTTATTTCCTATCACTAATCAGAGAGAGTGAGAGAATTCAAGGAGTAAAAGAAGATTCGCGACATGTTATAAAATGTCTTTTTAAATATAAAATCGTAACTAATTTACTATAATTCAAGGACAGTAAAAAGAAATTTGAGATGTCGTATAAAATGACTTTTTAAATATAAAATCGATTTTAATTAATCTTATTTTTAATCAGAGAGTGGATGAGAGTTGAACCCAATATGGATTGCCTCTAGCTGAGAATTGACGACATCATCACCTATGGAGATTTGAAGGTTGTGTTTGTTAGAATATATCTTTCCATTCCGGATATACTTGCGTATATTCAAATTATTAATTATGTTTAGACATAATTTGATTCTGGATTCTGAAATTGAGGTTTGTTTGTTATTTGATTTAGATGTTGGGACTTGCTAGGTGGAGGACATAAAGTGACTCAATGATTCAAGCTTAACGAGAAGAGGATGTCCATCAAACATATGGTATGTATTAAAAAAAATTATGAATAATTTTTTTTTTTTAAAATGTTAATTGTATTCATATGCATATCACAAATTAGAAATGAGGATGTCCTCACGGCCTTATCATTATCCATTGATTTGTGTTAAATCATAGATTATCTCTAATTACTCAACTTTATGAAAAACAAGTTTCTTCTCGTAAAAAGACATAATTTTTCTCGTGTAAATGATTTTGCGAATGTGATTTTCTGTGTCACGTTGTTATGATATCCCAAGTCGAATCCACACATAAGTGTGGAAGGAAATGAGAGGAAAAATTTTCACCTTTATTCATAGTTTTGGATTAAGTTAGAGAAATCATTTTACAAGCTAACATCACCATATTGGACGTGTGACACATATGTCACTCGTTCAACAGATGATACACCATGGTCGTGTTTGTGAGCCACTAAAGGGCACAAATAATGAATAATAAAAATATTTAGCATTTTTTTATAAGTATACATCAATATATATAAAAAAAATTAGTTTGTCTTTGTAGGTGGGCGTTTTTCTCAAGACAAAAAGATTGCCTGATTGTTTCAAATTCTAAGAGTAATGGATATCGTTAAAGTTGTCAAATACAATGAGATTGAAGATGATTGAGGGGTGAAGAGTAATGATTGAATCAATAAAAATGACTAAGGAATTTTGTTTCTTACTACACCAACCAACCAAGCATCAATAATGAAAATTGATATACTTCCAGCAAACATGATTCCACCTACCAGTTCCAACCGAAGACACCATGTTGTTGATCTCTTAGAGGTCGAGACGACATATGAAAAGGATGTCATGATACTCGAGAGGGAGGATCTACAGTTAGAGGTCCAACAAAAGGGGAAAAACGACGTACACCTAAGCAAAAGAACCACGTAGAGGTGCAAATGAAGGAGAAGGGTGTCATAATACTCGAGAAAAAGAACGTTCGTATGGTATTATGTTATGAAACACGAGATTAAATATTTTACATTTGTCTTTTTATTTCGTGAGTTGTTGTTTGTAGAAAGTACGTGAGAAGGAGTATGTTTCTGAATGTAAGCATGCCAAAAGAAAGCATTTTTCTACTAAAGCACATAAGGAGTTGTATGTTTCACGATAGCTTTCCTTATGTGCTTCAATAGAAGAACACTTTATTTTGTGCTTGCATTCAGAAACATCCTTTTTTCTCACATACTTCATGCAAACAACTCACGAATTTAAAAGACTAAACATAAAATATTATTTTATCTCGTGTTTCATAACATAACACTATACAAACCTTCTTTTTCTCTAGTATTATGACACCTTTCTCATTCCTTTACACCTCCACGTGATTTTTTTGCTCAGGTATACGACTCTCTTCCCCTTTCTTTGGACCTCCAACTATATATCCTCCCGCTCGAGTATCATCACATTCTCTTCTTCTTCTATCTCGACCTCCATGCGATCAATCACATGGCTCTTCGGTTGGAACTGGTGGGTGGAATTATGTTCGCTGGAGGCATATAAATTTTCATTATTGATATTTGGTTGGTTGGTGTAGTGAGAAACTAAAATTAATTAATCATTCTCATTGATTCAATAATTACTCTACATCCTTTAATCATCTATAGTCTCATTATGATTGACTTCCTTAATAATATACATTGCCTATAGGATTTGAAATAATCAACAATCTTTGTCTTGGGTAGAATAGCTGCATGCAGAGATCAATTAATCTTTTTATACATATTGAATTGAAGTATACCTATAAAAGATGCTTTATCTTTATTACCCATAATATTAGTACTGTTTAGTGGCTCACAAATTACCACCGCTACGGTGTATCATCGGCTAGATGAGTGATATATGTGTCATTTATCCAATAGAGTGACGTTTGGCATATAATTTAGAGTTCTCTAACTTAATCCAAAATCATAAATAAAGGTGAAGGATCAACCCCGAATTCCTTTCACACTTGCATGTGGATTCAGTATGGGTTATTGTAATTGGGTGACACAAAAAATCAGGTGTACATAAAGTCATACGAGAAAAACTATACATTTTAACAATGAGAAAATAGCTTAGATTTTGAGGTTAAGGAACTTGTTAATAGCTAGATTAGTGCACCTAGTTATTTTAGATGATATAAGATTTCACACAATGAATATTGGTGAGAGCATCATAAACAAGAAGATGAGGATGCAACATACAATGATTCAGACTTAGAAATGCAATAATACTAGATTAACTGTTGCCACAATTCATGCCACTAAAACTTGAGTTGTATCAAGGTTATTAGTGATATTATTTGCTGACATAATCATGTCATTTTACGTGGTTCCTTTATCCTTCTTATTCCATCACCACTATATGTTCATTTTAAATTTTTTTTACTCATCATGGTTTTTATACTAAGATCCGTGTCTAAAGATTAATGAATGTAGATTCATTCCATCTTCTTCAAGTAAACACGATCATAGCTGCCATATGTCATGAACCATAAAGTAAGGATACACTGGGGATAAAGTAAATACAACCATCATATAGTAAAAGTCACGAATCACAAAAATAATAGAGTGCTTGTTGGTGGGGAAGTAAGGGGTGCTTGATAAGAGTATTAAGGAAGGTAATGGAAATGAAATGATATTAATTCTTCATGCTTCATATTAAATAATAAATTATCATTATCATTACTATTACAAAATTTAAACCAAATAACTCTAATAATAAATCATAGTTAAAGGAAAAATATTACTCCCTCCGTCCCAGTTAAATGGAGACAGTTACCTATAGTTTATAATAAGGTAGTGTTCGCAATGCACTGGGACGGAGGGAGTACATAAATTACAAGATCATCTTATATAATTATACCTTCAAATTTACATTGAAACCTCTTCTATGTAACGACTCAATCGAGTGATATGAGCCATGGGAGTCCATAAAATTGGGTGTAAGTTACAATAAATACTATAGAAAGAAAAGAAAATAATAATAAGAATTTAGTTGGTCTTTGCAGGTAGTCATTCTACTCAAAACAAAGATTCCTGCTTGTTTCAAATTCTACCAGTAATGTATATTATTAAAAAAGTTAATCACAATGAGACTGAAAATGATTGAAAGGTTGAGAGTAGTCATTGAATAATGAGAATGATGGAGGAATTTTGGTTTCTCACATCTGTCACCTTCTCCTGATACTCCCAACCAAACACTGCTGTTAGGGATGCAGAGAACAACATTTATGCACAAACAGCTCGACGAAATCAAAGATGCTATTTCTTTTTCCAGTGAAACAACAGAAGGCATCGTAGACGAAAGGAATAAGCGTCTTGCGACTATTGATACAAAGAAGAAAGAACTGTCACGACATAGAGTTGAACTGGAGAGAGACTTGAATTTAAAGTTCAAGATATTGAAGAACAGCTGGCTCAAAAGTTTGTGATGGTTGAAGAGTTGAACAAAAAATTGAGAGACCAAATGTCAACACTATCAAAGTTCCGGATGACGAGGTGCTGAAGCTGCTCATGGAGATGGGTTTTGATGGTAGAGCATGACGCCCCGTGTTTCTTGCATCCCAGCTGGAGTACGTAGCAAGACAAGGGGACTAGGGCTGGCTATCAGGTGGATTTGGTCCCGGACGTAGCCAAAAAGTGAACCGGGTAAAGTCGCGATCTGAGAGGTTCATCTCTTATGAGAAGGCCTTCATGTGGATTGGTTGATGCATGTCTACCCTCTGCATCAGGCTCATTTTCTCTGTCTGGAGAACCTACTTGAACTAGCTAGCTTCTTAGACACTAAGCAAGGAAACTTAGCTCGAATGTCGGACGAGTAGTTTCACATGATCAACACCATGCGAAGCGACACTATCAGAGAGGAAGACAAGATGTCCTGCAGGTTGGCAACTATTCAGTACGTAGGATGTCTTGATCCAACATGATGTTTGTGAATGATAGCGCTAGGCTTTAATTGGTTTGTCGATCTTGTGTTGGTGGTGGTGGTGGTTGCAGAAGGGTATAGCGGACATGCAAATAGGACAGGAAGTGGGAGAGATGAATGAAGAGGTGATTAGCGCGATTGAAGCTCAAAATTGTGCCTTGGCGTACACAGTAAAAGAAGCATATAAGCTAAGGGTGAATGCACTGAAGTCGTTGATGGGAATCCTTACGCCCGCGCAGTGTGTAGAGCTCCTCGCCTAGACAAAGAAGCTGCACCTCTCGATGCATAAGTGGGGAATAAGGGTGAATCACCATAGGAGAGGAAGTTGTAGCACGACCGTTTGAATTATGTAGGAGAGGAAGTTGTAGCACGACCGTGTGAATGACGTAGAAGAAGAGGTTGTAGCATGACCATTTTGAACGATGTAGGAGAGGAAGTTGTAGAACAACCGTTTCAGAATGATGTTGAAGAGGAAATTGTTTCGGAATGATGTAGAAGAGGAAGTTGTAGCACAACCGTTTCGAATGATGTTTCATCTCTTATTCCAACATAATCTAACGGGATCTAGATATCATATCATATATGAGTGTATGTTTCTATTGTATTGGGTTTATGTGTGTTAGGTGTTCAAATCGTAATAGATGCTCTGTGGTTGCTGTCTTTATCTGTTTCTCTTAAGAGTTTCTAAATGAATCTTATGAATTATAATATTGTTCTTCTTCTTTTTATTTTTTTAAATTTTTTTTTAAAAAAAGTGGTTATATATCTCTACTCTCTTACATCTATAGCTAGGGTAGGCATCGGATCGGGTTTCGGGTATTTTGGGTTTTCGGATCGGGTACCCGAAATTTCGGGTTGGAAATTTCATTATCGAACCCGATCCGAAATTTATTGGATCCAAAAATTCGGGTACCCGAAAAATATCGGGTACCCAATTCGAGTACCCAAAAATGCCTTTTTTTTCTTTTTTTTTAAGTATTGTTATAATAAATTATTTAGGTGTGATTTAAATAATTTTTTTTAATGTTTAATCTTTGAGGCAATATTTTATTTGATCTTTTTTATCATTTTTTTTCTTCATTTTTAAATAATTATAAAAGAATATAATAAATTCATATTACATCATAATAATATTAATTTTTATACTAATGTTAGGATTTAGGTAGTATATTTTAATTACGTTGTGAGATATTTAAATTTATAAGTATATTTTTATATGTTATTTTTATCTAATTAATTAAAATATTTATACATTAAAGTATATGATAACTTTAATCATATTAAAATTAATAATATAAGGAGAATTCAAATTTAAATTTGATAAGATAAGGATGTAATAATACAAAATTGTGTTTTTATTATGTAAAAATAATTGATAATTTACAAAATAAATAAATTTAATTAAGTAATGTTTAAATAAATATATTTTATGATTAAAAAATTAAGAATGCATCAAAATTTTAATATTTCATGAATCAAATTATTTTTTATAATTAACATAAAATTGTAAAAAAAAAAACTTCGGGTACCCGATCGGGTTATTCGGGTATATTTTCAATATCCGAAACCCGAACCTAAGTTATAACTTTGGGTTCGCGTAAACTCGAAACCCAAAATTACCCGAAAAAAATTGAGTTTTTGGGATAATTATTTTTGGGTTGGATCGGGTATCCGAAACCCAAAAATAAATGCTCACCCCTATCTATAGCTTAGCTGCAAACTTTTTCCCCACCCTCCTCACACCCAATTATATACTCTGTATTTACATATTTATAGATTGGAAAAAGTAAAGTGCAAGATTGGCAGTATTGGCTATAGTTTAAGATTTTACAGTAAATGCTATTACATATTGTTAACTCTTATCCATATCGCATAACCCATTTCGTGATACGATATTTGACAAAATTTAGGCATTATAAAGGGGCGACTATTTGCACCCCAAAAATACATACCTCATCTTTTTAATATACCCTAATATTATAATAATATGTATATAAATATTACTAAATGCACCCCAATAAAGACTATTATATCATCTTCTCTTTATCTTTATTTTTCTCATAAACAAGAAAAAAAAATCTATCACAATTTTCAAATCACACGGCCATCTACTTCTATTGAAACCCTAATCCGCTGCAATTTCAATTACACATCCATCTACTTCTATTGTGATACCTTATCACAATTTTCAAAAATAGGGTCATCTACTTCTATTGGAAATTTAGGATACATTATCACAATTTCAAATCACAAGTTTTTTTTATTAAAAATCCTAATCTGCTGCAATTTACTAACGGTGATGAAGACGTTGGCGATGGACTATTTCGGGAAGGCGGAAGGGCAGAGCGGCGGAGCAACGATGGCTATGGACGTCGACAATATCGACTCATATTTAGATCTCTTCGGAGAGGGGCCCATCTTGGACCTCCATCGTCTTGCAGATTCCGATTTCTTCAACTCTTTTCAAGACGATTTCGACAATGAAGACATCAACTAGTTTGTATGTTTCACTTTCGATGTTTGAATATCATGTAACGAGTTGATGTATTCAATGTCTTTAATGGTGAACCCCAATTTTTTTACACAAATCCCCAATTATGGTTTTATTTTCTTATCAAGTGATGAACGAATATGTATTGATTGTTGAAGCATCTCAGACCTTGTTCAACCATTTTAATCAAATAATGCAATTTACTAACTCTTATCCTTAAAAGAGATAAACTAGGTGTTTTCAACTATATAATTATGAAATCAACTAACTAGTCAAGAAATCAAAATCCCAAAAAGTATCATCTTTGAATGTTAAAACTTTCTTGTATGTTTGGTATTTTTGGTTGAAAGATGGTGATGATGAAATTAGGGCAATTAAACCTAGCTGTAGAAATTGTGATAGGAAAACAAGGATTTACTTTCATTTAGTTTTAATCATATAATTTATAAGGGTATTTATGTCTTATTACAAAAGGATATTTTAGTCTTTAATATAAATGGGTACGTTAAGTAATTCCGGGAGTGCGAATAGTCATTCCCCATTATAAATTTATAACAACTAAAACATTTGTTAACAAAATTGGGCAAATAATATCGTGGTTTTCATTGCCTTAGAAAATTATTTATATGACACAAATAGTATAAATGTTGGTCCATAATCCCCAACATTTTGGCTCCATATCATAACCAACCAAATGCATTCAATCAAGACAAATAAACTTAAAATGAAAGATTTCAAACTCAGCAAAAGCTCATGCGACCCCGGGGACATGGGGACACGATCCGTGTCCTCATATGAACACAACTCTTCCCCTTCCTATTTTATTTAAATCTATGTATTACTAGGAAGTTTAAATTGTAAAGGGGCAAGGAAATTGCAAAGGGGCACGGATCTAAATCCGTGTGCTCGGGCGCACAAGAGACTCACCCTTCAAACTCATGTGAACCTACACAAACATCAATGAAAGTGGTTTCTGCAATCCAGAATCACCAGAATAAGCTTCCTCCTCTGAAAACTTGAGTATACATAACCTGTCATCATATACATAATAATCTAGCTGCTAATTCTAACAAGACTTAAATTAGTCCAACTTCATTTTAGAAACACTAAAACTTGTTAAGCCATTAAACCAACCAATACTACCATTTAAAAAGGGGAAGACCAGAAAACCACTAATGTTTAACGAGCATAGAATGAACACATACAGGCAAGCACAGACACAACGAGATCACCTTAACCGGAAGCAGCATTTGAAGGGGGAAAAAGAGTATAACTAACGAGATTATTTTTTACATGAGGTGAAATGCCTCGGTGAAATATGCAACTAGGTCAAAGCTTGATAACTACTAGGGGTTTAGCTTTACCTGAAGTGCAACCATGGTTGACCAACTAGCCAAATCAAAATTGTTGCTCTCACCATGAAAGAACTCGAGGGTGATCCATCCCTTCCCATCATTTTAAGTACAACAACCAAACCCCTACTTGTAGTTGGTTATAAAGGGCAAGGTTTGCAGATTACTGAAACTATAACTTGGTTTGGAAGGAAGTGATGTATCTTCAGCAGAAAAGAAAACAAAGCTTAATATAAGATCAGATGAGTTCATTGGACTCCTTGTTCAGGGTACACAAGATTGACCCTGATCCAGATACAGAAAGCGCTTTACATCCAAAACTTCCACCTATGGACCCGCAATCTTTTTCGTCATCATCACTATCAACATCTTTTGGAGTTACCCGGTTTTGATAACTTCTACGCTGGACAAGATAAACATTATAGTAGTAGCTAACCAGTTGTTCCCTCGTTTTTGAAGGTAAGAACCTCCAAGCACTGTCCCAGAACTTGTTTGAGAATGCAGCATAGGACCTAATATTATCCTTGAATGCTTTTTCTTCTTTCTCTGTCCAAGAAAGTGAAACCTCCTCCCCCATGCAGTTGAATCGCCAACGGTAGAACAGTAAACCAAGTTCTTGTCTTAGCTTTAACCTCTTTTCAGCAACATGAAATCTAACACATTCAACAGAATCTGGAAACGGGCAATTGCATGGATGGTGTCCCGTCCCATGTGGATGCAATCTGACTGTGGAGTTTTCCTCACCATCTTCAGGAGACCACATCTTTGAACCTAGCCATTTGGAATCACTCTTGGAAGGTACACCCGTCCATTTAGGAACTTTAGCTTGAAAATGAGGACCCACAGAAACTTCCTTCTCAACCGGCTCATTTGGTGACTTTTGATCATTCTTATTTGAATGTAGCTCCTCACCTTCTCTGACATCTAACTTCAATGGTGCCTTTGGGCTAACAACACGTCGGTGAATCATTTCTTTATTTTGAGGGTCAGGACATGACTTGCAGCATGGACATATGTGCGATTTTGTTAAAGGTATCCTCTTGCTGACTCTTAATTTTTCTGTAGATCTGAGATCAAGAATATCATCCTCATACATCGAGGGATGCATCCTTTGCTTCTTATGCTGATCCTGATTCAAATATAAATGTTCCATGAAAAATTATAGGCAAGATATCAAAGTCTAAGCCAAATCAAAGTGAAATGTGGTATGGCATGTGTACAAATGAGGATTTCAGTTACAAAAACTCCATTATCTTTTTCCCTTTAGTACTTTGTGAAGTCGAAATCTTCATGGTACAACCCTGAGAACATTCCAAATATAATTTCCCTAGCTCCCAGACTAAAAAAGAAACATCTGCCGTCTGCCATGATTTTATCACAAGAACTCCATATCATTAAGAACTAGTTTACTAGAGTAATAAGGCCAGTCTTGTGTGACCGGATCAGACTATACATAATTCTACAGCTCTTTTGTCCTACCAATACCACATAAGTGCTTTCAAAATTTTATAATAAGGAAAATTCTAGTTTAATCAAGGGAGTAACAGGAATTTAGATTTTAAAATAATAATAATAAAAGAACAGAAAACTGGACACTTGAAACTTATCATACATCACACCTATGACTACCATGCATTTAACTATTAAGAAAATGGAGACAAATGCAGAATGCCACTACACTTCTTTGCTTGGATTGAAGAGGTATTGAGAAATGTCGTAAACTGGACAGTCCTCAAACCAGGAATGAAAATATATCTGGTCTGAATACATTAAGTGATTATTACTGACCATATACTAGTTGATCTTAGAAGTTCAGGACCAAAAAATAACCTCAACAGAAGCAAGTATCTCTGTACATTCAGCAATTATTTTTATTCGAAGTTTAAACATATATAATGATGATATTAATAAGTTGACATATATACTCACCTGCATGTCTAATGATGTTTAACCATAATGAACTCATCACCTACTCGCTTCATGTAACACTAACTCGGGTTATCTTCTTCTTTTTTTTTCTTTTCTTTTTTTCCCCCCCATTTTCCTTTTCCTCTCTCTCTCTCTTCTAAGTGCCTCAGTCAGATCAAGGCATATAATCATAAAAATTAAGTTGTCTCTAGTTGTAAGTAACTTTCAAAATACCTATAGATGTTACTTGATTCCATGCTCATCACTATTGATTATTAACTGGATTACGACAAGTCACTATTTTGGTTTTGTCATATAATTATCCTGAAATGGGAGGGTGCATAAGCATAATGCACTGCCTCAAAACTTCTCATGGAGACCTGCAAGTTATCATTTTCATCAATAAAACTCCACAACAACATACTCATAATTTCTGCGCATGTGATGCAACACATTTATTATTAAGAAGCTCTGCCATATAGTATCAAGACATTTTCTTTTCTAAATCGAGTCACAAAATGTACTGTACCATCATCTTAACTTAATCTCCAGTAGATTAGACTATGACAAAACTGCAACTAGTATCTTGGTGTGTAATGTAAATAAACATTATTTTTTATATATAGAAATAAACTAGAACTTTGTCGGAAACAGGTGGTGCAAAAAAGACTTGAGATCCGTATGTTATTATGTGACGTAATAATGGTTTGAATTTCTAACTTATGAGACATTAAAATGAAATTATAAACGATAATGGTTTTAGGAAATACCAATTATGGATTGAATAAGGTGACTGTTAGAAAATTAATTTTACAATTTCAAAAAATTTTAAGCAAAAGCTCTGATAAAGAATCACGCATCCGGCAATTCTAAATTTGAAGCTTAACACAGAGAAATAGAGAATATCTCAATCAGACTATCTGGATCCCAAGCGCAGTAAATTGGGAATATTGGGGTGCAAAATCAATTATGCATTAACATCATTCTTAATTCCATATTAGCATTTCTCAGCTAGCAATCAAAACCAAAGCTGTTGAGGTAATATCAAAGCTTTACCCGTTGCATTTAGATACCTACTGACCTTAGGGAGAGGGGGGGGGTTTAATGTAATTAACAGGTTGGGTTCACTAAGTTGATTCACTGAATATGAATGTGGAAAATGGCATTTAGCATCACAGTTTCAGCATCAATACGTTTCTGCAGAAACTTCTCAATAAGAGCTATAGTACAATTATTTTCGAAGTTACGAAGATCAACTGGATGGTAATGACATACCCATACTCCCTATCACAAAATAACAAATAAAAAACAAAACTGATCTACGACTCCTGCTACTTGAATCACATGAAGTAAATAAATCTGGAACCATGAAACAGGTAAGCCAATTCTAAAAGAGGGATGGGGCAGGGAGCAAGTGAAAGCTCTAGTTGAACAAGTGGGAGGGCAGGTTAGGAAATTGAATGGTCTGCTAAAATATGCAAGGTCCTTAATAGCCTCCCAATAAAACTTGTTTGTTTGAAGGTCCCACAATCAAACACCTCAAAAAGTCAGTCTTAAGAATGCAAGAATCATCTTGTTTGTTATTTTATTGCACACATATTCCCCTTGAAGAAAATGGAAATTTTCAAACATTCACTATCAATTGCACCATAGCCCACTTCATCTCATGATCCATGCTTTAGAGTTGAATGTGTTATGCATTCTAAAATATCAAATCAGATGACACTTCCAACCTTCATCCAAACTGAATACTCACTGAACCTACCCCTCAATACAGTATATTGGCCAAAGTGTCGCTTGTTCACAAAACCAGTTAGCCATACCTGTCCCTTGAACTTGGATCATACATCCAGTTAATCACAAATTTGATCATGTGAATATTAATATTAATATTCTCCTAAAGCTCTACTCCTTTATATTATGGATATAGATAACAGATGATGTCTCCTACATTACTAATTAAAGACAGTAGCTACTGAGTCGGACCATATTTCCTGAAGTAGCTAAAGGACGAGAAGATAAAGAAAAATGAAAGACCATATAGTCAATATAGCATAAGTTACATTCAAATAGATAACACAGATTTACTTTGAGAAAAAATAATATAAATTATACTCCATAGATTAAAGGAGCAAAATAGTGAATATAATGAAGAAAATTCAATTGTTTAATATATTTAATATTAGATAAAGTGGCTACCTTCAAAGGATCTTCACCTGTTTTATTAGCATGCCTTCTTATCAACAATGCTCCCCGAACTAACAGGACTTGAGCCCAGAACGCCTCATTCCCATAATCACCCCACTTGGAAAACCCTGGTATCAACCCAATGGAAGGATCATTTGAATATTTTGCAGCGTGGATCAACCAGCTTAGCATTCCTGAAAAGGAATTGAATTCTCGTTTTCTTTTTCGAGAATCCAGTAAATTTCCCACATCTGCTCTGGATGTCATCACATTACCAATAATCTGTGTACCACTAAATCCCTCTTCATTATCAGTAATTTTTTCAGAATGATTAATTTTTTTAAAATTGACTTTATTAACAGATTTTTTGGCTGATATACAAGCAACCACTTTGTCTTCAACAGGAAATCTTTCATCATTTACATCAGCAGCAGCAGTACTCTTTTCTCGAATGAGAACATTGTCCACAACTTTCTCAATGATTTTAATGGCTGAGGCCACAATGCCACTATTGTCTTCACTGCAAGTCTTTTCAGTGTCAGCATCAATTTGTCTATTACAAAAGCTATTTACTTCGTTTACAGTTTTTTCAGGGTAAGTATCATCAATGCTCTGGTCAATGTCGCCTATCCCAGAAATTATATTTTGATAAACCCTTCCTGATGATAGCTGAGAATGCTCGTAACCACTTTGTGAGTGTTTATCTTCTTCAATAAAAGTTACTGCATTCTCTCCCTGTAATCTAGTTACTGTATTTGGGAAACGAAACTTAGTCTCATGAATATCGAGTGTGATATCATTCCTAGAATATGTCAAGGACTTAATATATTTCTCCTGCTCCTCTTGCTCTTGCTTGTCTAGTAACAAACCTCTAAATCTAGTCTCCAACTTCCAAGACAATAAATCCAACTTATGGACAAATCCACTATAGTCATCCTCTAACACTCTCTTGCTAAATTCTTGTTGAAGCCATTGGTCCAGATCATTCAAGTACTTCATATAAATCAACTTAACGGATGCAATCAACCCGACGCCTAACCCACATTCGTCAGAAACAAAACCCCACAAGTTACTCTTTGAAACGGTGTCATATCCACCAACTTTCCTCACTAACCAATAAAGCTTAAACAAATCAACAGGGCGTCCATCACCACACAAAGCTGGAATAGGTCTATTGCATTTTCTAGCACACTTATCTCTCATAAAAGCAATAAAAACTTGATCAAACAAACTCCTTAGCCTTTCCTTACAAGAATCAAACCGAAATTTATCTAATTGAAAATCAAGATCAAAGGAGAAATTCTCTTCAGCACCCCCATAATCAGCAACAGCATCTACATCATCATCATCGTCACTCAACTCTCTCCATTCTTCCATCAACTCCTATTCCCTCACTTTTCAGTCCAAAACTTCTCTTATCTTTTCAATTCCTTTGGGGATGATAAAAAAACAAATTCTTCGAAAGGTTATAAAAGTAAAAAATGCATGCAGCATTACAAACAAGTTTTCGAACACAATGCAGACATTTTAGAGATAAAAACATCGAAAACTTCACCTTGTTTTCAGCTTCATCGGTGCTGGAGATTGATCCCCTGTGTATTGTCGGTGAAATACGGAAGAAATTTGCAAAGTTCAGGTGTTTTCTGATAACAGTGATTTTGTTGCTAATCAGATGTCTTAAAAATTGGGAGAAGTTTTATTAGAGCGAATTTCGGACTAGAAATTTGAAATTAAATGAAGTGATTTAAGGAAGTAAAACAGATTTTAGGTTTTTGCAAAACAAGATGATTGATTTTGACTATGAAAAACATCACATGCAATTGCTCTGTCCCAGAAAATGGGATGAACCAACCCTAATTTCTTGTTTAGGTAAAATAACTCTGTAAATTACTGTTACCATTACCTCCAACTGATACTAAAGCTGATTCTTTGTCCAAGGATGCGGATACTGACGCCAGATGGGCATTAATTTCTAAGCTGTTTTTTTTTTTTTTTTTACAAATTCAGGTTTAAGTGGAGTTAAAAATAAATAAATAAATAAATATATATATATACTCCCTCCGTCCCAAATTCAAGTTCACGTTTACTGTAGATACGGAGTTTAAGAAAAGTCACTTTTTGACTTACTTTTGAGGGTAGTATGGTATTTTTGGGTAATAAATAAATGATAAAGTATGTTATGTGTGTTAAAAAGGTGATGACAAATTTGAAATTAAAGTATGTTAGAGGGATATTAGTTTGTTGCTTTTTCCTTTTATGGAAGTGTGAGGTTGAATTTGGGACGGACTAAAACGGAAAGTGTGAAATTAAAGTTGGGACGGATGGAGTATATAATTACTGTGTACATTTAATACATCTGTTTAATATATCTAAATCCAACTCATACTCAATCCAAGTCGTTAAATGGGACGAATTGGCGCGGCTTGGTCCAGGTTCAGCTCAGGTCCAATTTGTTATGAACCGATTTGAAATTGGCCCATAAGTAAAACTCATCTATTGTAGCTTTTCTTCTATATTGCTTATATTGTATCTATAGATAAGATCTCCCCCTTCAAAATCGGACGTGAAGGTTTCCTTTCATCCGGCTCAAGTAGATATACCAATTAAATAAAGGAGTTCTCGCTACTTCGAAGATGAACCCGATCCCATGCAATAGTCAGAAATTCTTGATAGTATCGAGCTGGAACAAACTGTTCTTCCTGAATATCCTGATTCAACGCCAAAGAATTTCTTTCAATTTTTATATTTTTTTTGGCGTTCCATTTCAATTTTTACATTTCATTTTTTAGTATATAAGACACACCTAAAACAATTAATATATCATTATGGTCTCATATTCAACTATAATATATTTACATACTTTACATAAATATTATATTTTTCTACACTATCCATTAAAATACTTTATTTATTAATCAACGTGCAAAAAACAAATGTAAATATTGAAACGGGACGGATGGAGTATGAATTAAATGAGGAGTCCAACTAGAATTCAGCTACATCTTGATAATCTTAACCGTTAGATTACTTTTTAATTCAATCTTCACCATTAAATAAAACAAAATAATTAATTAAAAAAAACTACCCCACTACATATTTTAACCTATAAATTTGGGGGTGCACCCTAAAATCATCCTTAAATGAGTTGAATTTAACGTGTTATTAGAGCATCTCCTAAAGGCTCTTCAAATTGAAAATTAGTTAAAATTTAAAGAGTGAAACATAAAAATGCATGTTCAATAGACTCTTCAAACTAACAAAATATTTTACATGATAATTTTGGCTCTTCAAATTTAGAGAGTCAAAACAACTCTTTAAAATTAATGGCATTAACTATTTCATCACTTCCAACACTTTATTTTCTTGAAATGTCCACAAAATATATTAATTAATTCACATCTATGATAAAATAAATTAGGAGAGAATATAATATAAAAAAGTACTCCCTCCGTTCGGTTTTAAGGTATTCATTTATTTTTTTGCACGTGGATTAAGAAGTATTATTATTATATGTAAAGTAGGTAGTTATATTAGAGGGAAGTGATGGGTCATATTGTTTATTTTTTACTAAATAGGAAAAATGGATACCTTTGAAGCGGACGCAAAAAATAGTAAAATAGATACCTTAGAAGCGAACGGAAGGAGTAATAAATAAATTTTGGAAAGATAACATATTAAATCAAATATAAAGAGAGTGTTGGAGTAAAAAAAAATATGGCTCCCTAAGTTTTAAATACTCTCTATTTCACACAAAATACTCTCCAAATTATAAAAAAAACTCTTGAAGGTGCTCTTATAAATTTCAAGTAAATTAATTTTTATTTTATTTTTTATAAAACTTGGTTCAGCTCAGACCCGAGAGATGTGACAGATGTCAAATTGGCCCATTTGTAAAGTTAAAAAATATACTCCCTCCATCCCGGCAAGTATTTCACGTATTGGTGTGCGCGTAGTTTAAGAAATTTTTGTATTTTTATGTATAAAGTAAGAAAGAGAATATATATTTAGTTGATTTAATGAAAAATGTATGTAAAGTTGTTGGGAGATGTGAAAAAGTAAGTAAAAATAAGTATTATATTGGGATGTGTGTAAAAAGTGAGTATTATTATAATGTATTTTTTACCAAATTCAGTAAAAGTAAAGTTGAAATACTTTGAGGGACGGATGAAAAAGGAAAGTGTGAAATACATGGGGGACGGAGGGAGTATTAGTTTAAAAAATATTCTAAATATCAATTTCTCTAATTTTTATTACTATTAACTTTACTTAATTTTGAATTTTTGAAATTAATCAATCAGCTTTTCAAAGTTCGACAATGTAATTCATGTATAGGCTGAGCAGGTCACATAATTGATAATGTCACATGACACTCATGACTTAAATAAAAAAATTAATTTTTTTTAATCCTTTAATTTTGCCTATTTTTTAAATTAGATCATAAGTAGACAGCTTGTTAGCAAGGCTTTCAGTGTGCGTTACAAATTCCTTCACTATTGGAGGACAATTTGAGCCAACTGATTCCACGTCTGACATCACCTGTAAAGTCCTTTTAGTAGTTGTCCTATTAGTCGACTTAACACATCGAAAGATTTGGAAGAGTTGTCTCGACTGCGGGTGCTCTTAAGCTTTTGATATCATCCAATAGTATATATTGAGTTTGAAACGAACTCTAATTAATGCCTTCAATCCCCTCAATTAAATCATTTAATGGGGCCAACAATCAAACCAATTTTTCCAAATCTCATTGAAATTTTCGGGGTTGAAATCTCATCTACTTTCTCACCGAGCTCTTAAAAAAAATATGAAAATTAGAATATGAAAGGTGAAATATAAATACAAAGTATGGAACCTTGGAGATGAAGGTGAAATATAAAAGTGATAGAGAAATCTTGTGATGGGGCACAAGTACACATGTTTGATTAAAATATGTGAGGTGGAAGTGAGTTTAAAAAAAGCCATGTGTAATGTAAAATACAAATAAATAAGGCAATCACTAGCGTGGACTTTTTTTTTTTTTGGGTTGGAACCGTGGCCCCCAACCCCAACTCACCCCCCAATCAGCGTCGTTCGTTATTTGTTTTGTGGGTAAAATGCACTTTTGATTCCATACAAGAAGTCGGATTTCATTTTTGGTCCTTTTTGTTACATTTTTAGTCCCATTGCTTTTTTTTTGAAATTCCGTCAATAAAACTAACGGAAGAGTCATGTGGCCGTTTGGATACCAAGAGTATTTTTCTTTTAATTTACTAAAAACCCAATCTTGAATTATTTTTAACCCTAATCCCTCTCTCCCCAACCCAAATTTAAGTTTACACATTTGTAAACTCGCAACGCAGAATTCCAGCAAACTGCGGTGGACAACGACGCAAGATCCGGCGAACTCCGACAAATGTTGGCATCAAATCCAACCTGAAATCCCCCAATTTCCCCAACCCAGCAATTCCTCGAACAAGGGTTCGCTCTTCATCGCCACAGTAGCTGGATTAGCTCATCCCTTTTAATATCAATTCTCAGTTGAAAGCCTCTTTACGCCGAGGGGAATGCCGAATCTGACCGGCGTGGCAATTTTTTGAATTTTTTTTTGCAGCGGTGGTGGTGTGCCACGGCGGCGATGAACGGCGAACTGTGCAACGGCGGAGATGCAGCAGATCCGGTGATTATCTCGTTTCAACCATGAGGAAGTGAGCGTATCTTAATTCCTTTAAAGTAGCAGTCTTTGATTTTTATTCTTCAGCTTGGGCAGGAGAAAAAACCAACGGCGGCGGCTTGTGGATCTGTGGCGATGAGCAGGAGGTACGGCGGACTCCGGCGCGCTAGGCAGCTGTCCGTGACCGACAATGAGATCGGATCCAAATTCTGGTAGGTGGTGTGCCCCGAGCTCTACATCGACTCCACCGGCTGATATCGACGCCATCGACCCACGATGCCTACACCTGGGCGACAGCTTAGTGAAAGGAGCCTATCTTGTTTAGTAAGGGAGCATATCTACTCTTCTCCTTCCCTACTATTCCTTGAGGAAGCAATTTTTTGGATTTTTATAAAATTTATCAATAGTTTGCTGTTATTTTGGAGAATAAGTTTTTGGAGAAATTGTTGCAACTTGGGTGAAGTTTTTCAGTGTTCATTCATTTATTATTATTTTTCTGTTGATTGATTTTTTGATGTGGGGGAAGATGGGGATTTGGGGAAAAATTGGGTATATCACGTGTGATTCAAAAGTTCGGGAATTAATGAGAATTCTACGGCAGAAGTTATGTTAATTGTGATTAGTGTCTCTTTTTTACGAGGATAATTTTTATTTAATATTTTTTTATTTTTTAACGGTTTTCATCCAAAATTTAACGGATGGGACCAGAATTGCAACTTTTGGGACTAAAAAAAAAAGTTAGGGACCAAAAATGAAATCAAACTTTTTGTATGGGACCAAAAGTGCATTTTACTCTTTGTTTTGTGTTTATTTTTTCGTTTCGTTTCATTTTTTTTTAATTTAATTTAAATTTTAAGGTATATTTTAATCTTTGAATTTAGGAGCTGTTTGTTTGAGTATACTTTTAAATATGGATATGAGAATGAAATGAAGAATTGTAGTTTGGTTGGATACTTTCTTACCTATGAATAATGATTTCATATCCTAAAAGTAAGAAATTACCATTTCTCAACATTTTGACTACTATCACTTTCATTCCCAACATAAATGTATTCAAAATTTTTTATACTCATTTTTCTCTTCTATAACATTTTTTAAATAACAAAAAAATACTGTAATAAAATTTATTTCAACATTATTATTTTTCTGAAATAAAATAATTAAAAAAAAAAGAATTTTGATTCCATTCCCAAAAAAATCATAAACAAAAAAAATCAATAATAATGATAGTGATTCTCATTATCAATCAAACAATACAATTATAAAGACCATAGTTTTTACCATTTCTCACTACTATTATTACCATTCCAATTCTTTATAATAAACCAAACGCCCCCTTAAAGTATAATTGTAATTTCATCCTTATAGTTTAGAGTATAATTTAATCTCAGGGGTTTAGGGTATAATCGTAATTTTACCCTTGTCGTGTCGAGTATATTTTACTTATAGAATTTAGGGTATAATTGTAATTTTACTCTTGTGGTTTGGGTATATTTTACTCTTAGGATTTAAGGTTAAGGGTATAATGATCTTTTAAGTACAATAAACTAAAAAATAAAAACAAAAAATAACATTAATGAATGAGAAAAAATTAATTAAAAAAAGTGAGCACCACATTTTCCACCAATTTATTTGATAGGATTGTTCCACCCAAATTACACTCAATAAATAAATAGAAGGCATTATATAGGGTCTAATTTTTTTAGGGTCTAATTTTTTTTAAGTCAACTACCACATATGGTGTATCCCACTATTAGGGCACTCACCGCCCCTGTCCTGGGGATTGATGGAGGAGGTAAATCGCAGGATGTGCCTCAAGTGGTTTATAGAGAAGGCTCACTGTTAAACTTGTGCTTGCAAGTGGCCAAATCCATGCCAAAGGCAGAGTCAACTACCACCTATTACCAACATTTCCGGTGCGCTCTACTCGCACAAGTTAAATAGTACTCCTGGGGTTCTTAAAACCCTTATCAAATCCTAACTAGTACAGGAGTTTTTCAATCTCTAACCTTGAAATTGAAACCCATAATCGAACATCACCAAAGAGTCTTAGTCTTGAACTTCAAAAATCAAAGAATAAGAAATGAAGATGATCAAATGAAAACCTAAGAAACTTAAAATACTATCAACTCTAAAAATTTTAAGTGGTTCGATTTAAAAGACTATATTCAGCCTAAAGGGGGGAGTTCCCTAATTTATTTGATTTTTTTTATTGGAGAATATTAATTGTTAGTATAGTTAATTTACCAAGCACTCATGCATCCTCCTTCTCCAAGCCTCTTTGTAACTCTCCTCCTATTCGTTTTCAAAGAAATCGAACCTAGGGAATCAAAGTTGGATCACTCACTTTAGTTAAGAGCCTAATGGTCAGGTGAGCTAACCCACCTTACTTTCTAATTTATTTGATGCAAATAAAAGATTATTCTAATCACCCCTAAGCAAGGTTAAATAAAAAAGAGTAGATGAAATTCTATCGTAACTATATCCAACAGTAAGCCAACACTGGATACTATTTTTAACTGCCAAAGTTGAGGTGAAATTATCCCAATAACAAAATGAGCCTACAAAACTGAACAAGTAGGATCAATTTCAAACCCTTAATTATTGTCTTTCTGTTGTAATTGCCACCAACCACAATACATATATACATTTTGTTTTGATGCCATGCATAACATTCAAATGCTTCCTAGTGGTGCAGCTTAAACCTTAATCGCAATACATTCTATTTTGGATCGAGCAAGTATTGTGCGACACTCTTTCATTTTTTCTTTGATTAATTATCACTTCGAAAAGTTATGCAATAAATTATTCCAAAAATAGTTCAATTGAACTATTATCACTTTTAATTGATCAGACACACTTTTTATTAAAAATATTTATCACTCCTTATCCATGTTCTGCGAGACGGTGTCAAGACAAGTTTTCGCCTCTATTTTGAATCATGTATATAGTTTAAATACTTCATAATTGGACTGTGAACGTCAACCAATCAATGAACAGGTCTAGATCTTTTGTACCACTCTTATGCTATTTCGTCGAATGATTGACATGCATGAAAGAAGAGGGCAACTATAACCTAAGTCAATGCTTAAACCCTTGGGGCAAGAGATTGGATTTTTCAATTCCGCCAAGTATCATTCTCTAAGTAGATGTTACAGAAAATATCACACCAAAGTGTCACAGGATATCCCGTGCCTCAAAACTATTCGAATAAATCAAGATTTAACCACCACAAATGTAATATTTATTTTAAATTATTTCATCTAAAAAACAATTAATTATGTGTTTTCTTGGAGTAAATTTTACTTAGAACCGACAATTTGCGCATGTTACTCCTCCAAGAAGCCAACACTCTTTACAGAATGTCATTACCAAAGATTTGTTAGAAAATTGCACCTTCTATTATACAACACTTAATGATCTATTTTTTTTTATTTTTTTTTATTAAAAATCAACTCAGACAGCGCATCTTGTATGGTGAAAAAGATACCTATAGTTATTAAAGATTTTCCTATATTAATATTTATTAATACGTCCACCATCCCAGAAACACTCGTACTTTTCGTTTTTATTTTGGGGGAGTCTCCTCTTTAATGCTACATTATACATTTAGAAAATAATATTTTTATTTTTAATATTTCCACCAACCCAAAAACGTTCATACCTTTCCCTTTTTTTCGGAGGGAGTCTCTTTTTTAATGCTAAATTATACATATAGAAAATAATATTTTTAATATACACAAACAAAAATAGTTGCATAATTTCCATATGGGAAGGAAGTAATATTTTATTTTTTTTTAAAAAATCATATATTTGGGGAAATATTTTCTAGAATTCTTGATCTGCCTTTAACAGGGTCAAGGGTGCGGTACCAGGACCATCCGACCCGACCCATATAAAATGGCTAATCAGTCCCAAGCCAACATTATTCTTTCAAACCCTGCTAATAATATGCATATTCATACACTCTGAGCATTCCATTTAGATAACAAGAATGAAATTATACTGCAGCAATGGCAAAGAAACGAAGATAAACTTAGGAGTAGGTTTACATGTTATTCACAGAGCATTAAGAATGCAAAGAATGGCTAAAATAATAGCAAAATTTAGTTGATGAAGGCATAAAAAAATCTCAGAATCTTATTAAAAAAAAATCAGGTGTAAGTGTATTCTAAACTCACACAAAGGTAGATAGATAAGTATGATTCTATGGTGAAGTATGATTGTGAAGAGTAGCACTTAATCTGGTGAGCTTGGTAAGAGTTTGTTGAGCAGATATAGTGTGGGGATGGTGTTCTCCAGATATGGATGTCCTAATATAAATGGCTTTCCTAATTAAGTCATCTCCTATGTCAAACTGCCCCCCTTTCCCCATTAGCTTTGCCCTCACTTCCAGCACAGTTGCTCTGCACAATGCCAGCTCTTGCCAGAGGTAAGGATTCAGCTGTGCCGTCGTCTGGATCGGCTTCCAGCAGAGCGATTTGTCGAGCCATTTCTCGACTGGGGTGATGAACGACTGATCAGCCGCTTCCAACGCCTCAGTGCACAGCCGCAGCAGCTCCAGGGCTGCACTGCACCGGGAGAAGGTTATGAATGTGTGTATGGCGAGAGGCAGGACGACTTCTTTCACGAGGAAAAGGAGCTCCGACACCTTGAGGTCGACCACTATGGGGTCTTTTCCGAACCCTAGGAGGAGGAAGCACGCGGCCCAGGCGTGTTGGGAGTGATTGGACACGGATCCACGGCTGATCACGGCTTGCACCATGGCCTGAGCAACGCCGGTGACTCCTCTCTTTCGGGCGTAGAGCTTCACCAGATGGTTGTACTGAATGAACCCTTCCTTGGTGCATCTTCTTGCTATGCTGAATCTCAGCAGCAGTGAAGATGCTTCGGCTTCTGATTTTCGTGCAAACGACGATGTGAAGCCACATGTTAAGGAGTACATGACCTTTCGCCATAGCCTCCGGGGATGGTCCTTCTCCGGTATATTGTTAGCAGCCAACGCCAAAATGTGCACCGGTATGGGGGCAGGCGCGAACCAACCACTCGACAGAACCATTCTAGTCGCCAAACTCCCCGGTCCATCCGCATGGTCGAATATGGAAAAGCACACCTCCAGAAGCTGTAAAAGGAAAGTGTTTCTCCTTAATGAGTGATTTTCACGTCCACTCCATGCTATATCCCTCCAAGGCATTCGATTTATGGTATCTAACAGCCTGCTTGGGTTGATCGGAAGCTCCGAAAGAATGGCTCCGACTATAGCAAGGCCTAGGGTTAACCTCCCCAGCTTTTCTTCGATAGCCCGTAGAGCATCAATCTCTGCAACTGGCTGATCTTTGGCTCCTCCTTGCATTAAAGACATTGCCTCGACCCCGGATAGGAAAGAAAGCCTCATCGGCTCAAGATTCATAACACGAGGCAGGCGAGTCGATATAATGACATGCGTTTCGCCTCCAAAACGGGGCAGTAGATCCATCACTAGCTTCTGATCCCACCAGTCCTTTTCACTCTCTAGATTGTCTATTATAACTAAAAAGGGAATGTTTCTCATGAGCTCCTTTCGAACTCTGGCTATGGCTGCTTCCTCTTGTTCTTCGAAGCTCTTCGTCCGACCCTTCTCTGCACAGTTCTCCACCCCAACATCAACCTCCAAGAATGACCACAAGTTCAGATAATTCTGCCTAATGTAACGGCTTTCTCCCCCGATCCACAGCACCATTTTGTACCTCTGATGGCAACGGTAAGCAAACTCTAACAGCAGCTCCGATTTTCCAATGCCCGACTCTCCTGATACGCAGGCGATCCCCTTCCCGTACACTATTTTCATCGACCTTCTTCTCCTACCATGCTTATTATCACTACTCTTACTACACTTTGGTTGTGATTCACAAGAGTCCATGTTCTGCATTTCAATCTCCTTTTCAGATTCCTTCCATACAACCGGTTCCTTCCCCTTCCGCTTACTACTCTCGCCTGACCTGTTGCTTCGTTTTTCATCGATCGAAACAGTCCTTCCCCAACTAATTGTCAAGCTCTTCTTCTTCGGTCGAGCCTTGAGATGAAAATAATCCCTCTCTGCATCTCCACAAACATCACCAAACAACATGAATTCCAGCTCTGAAATTTCCTTTTTCCTACCAACAAAACTATCATTCCGAGGGAAAGGGAACTCTTCTTTCTCAACTCTCTCACTCCACTTAGTTAGTCTATCCACAACACTTCTTCTTCCCAACCTCAATGCCAACAAAGTGACAGCTCTCAATATGCAGTCCCTCCACCTACCATCATGAGCTTCTAACATCCATTCATCAACGCACGAAAGAGCGCTCACCGCGTCTCTCCATTCCCTCTCAAGTCCACCATAGTGTAGCCAAAGCTCACCGCCGTACTTCTCCCAAATTTCCCCTCGTTTCTCGATGATATCTCTAACGAGGCAGTCATCGGGACCCAAGTCAAAGTACACAGGAACCAAATTCTTCTTGCTCGAGAAGAATTTCAACTCTTCAATAGTATACGGGTTTCTGAATGACTTCCTGGTCAAGATTACAACTCCAAATGTACAAGCATCTATGGCTTTCTCAACAATTTTATGCTTACTCGAGTTTCGACACCTAGCTCTATCGGTTACAAAACAACTCAAACCTTGGACCTCCAACTCAGCACGAAGCCAATTCGTAAACCTGAGCAGCATCGCCTTCCGGCCATGAAAACCTATATACACATCGCAGCTTCTTAGTCTGTTCGGATAAAGTGAAGCCGGCATTGCTGAGATTTCGAGCAATCGTCCTATCTTCTTCCCCTTACCCTTGTGTTTAGAATAATCATTTGAGTGATCAACACCATGAGTGGATAAATTATAAGTGTTCGTCATCCTGCGTGGATCACTTGAAGTACTTGCTTCTGCAGCAGGATTCACATCAGGTAAAGTGAATCGACCACTGGTTAAAGATTCTGAGTCAGCATCTCCCCAGTATGTGTCCAAGGAATCCATGTTCAAGCTGCTGGCATTTCCTGGATACTCCGAATGTTCTGATTTCGGAGAGAAAACGGGGGACTCCGCCGCCGAAAAGAATGTGGACGACGACGAAGATGACAATGATGATGAAGGACTCCTCAGAGATTGACAGAATCCAGAGCTATCATTCTGAGGATCCATATTTACCATCACTCCAACTATAGCAAACTAAAACCCCTTGCATTCTTGAAGTAGTTAAGACCAAAATTAGCTAAACATGATAACCTGAATTAAATCAAAGAAAGGCCACATATGTCAAGAAATGAAGAGTATCTATCACTATCTAACAGAAATAGGAAACAACAAAGAAATTGCAAATGCTGGAAGAAATCAGCCACATTGTCCAATCTCAAAACGTTCAAGAATATCTATTAACAGAATATAATGTAATAGAATTATAAAAAAGATAAACAAACAGACAAACGAAAACACAATTTATTGCAGCCATAAAAGCCCACCATCAAAATTTCATTGCAAAAATTTAAAGCTTGAGAAACTTGGTAGGTATTGAGATCCGAATGGAGGTTTAAAAATATCTTATAACATTCAACTCCCATTATGCTAATTCATTAAAAACAAGCCACATTTCTTGCTATAATTCAGATCTGAAGAACTTACTCGAATCAAAACGAAGTCGTTCAGTCTTAAAAATGCGACCTTTTTCTCTTTCCTCTTCAAATCAAGAAAACCACGTTTTCAAATAAGACAACTCAGAATCACAAGTCCAAAAGTCGAATGGGGGTAGTGACCACAATCAACTTCACAAAAAAAATCTGCAAGAAAGTGTGAAAGAATGGCAATGGCAAAGGATTGATGCTGAGAATGAGTAGCACATTCCCAATTCAACCATCTCATAAATAATGGGGGCTACAAATTGTACCTATATACGGAGAGAGTTGACAAAAGTTAAAGAATTAGGACCAGTTTTGTCAATGTAGGGGAAGTATACGAAGTAGGAAGGAAGTTTTAGGAGTCGCGTGGATGTGAGAGAGAAATGGAGGAGAGAGAGAGGGACCCCTGTTCTTGAAAGTGAGCAATAAACAATTTTGATAGGGGGAGAAGTGAATGGAAAAGGAATTTTCACCTTTTATAGCAGAAAATCAAGAAAAGATTCAGCCATCAAGAAACTACTCACCGGTATAAAGTGTTGGTGGAACTGTAAAACCATCAGACCCAAAAAGAAAAATGATGAATTTTTCTGTTTTTTTCTCAGAGTCCACCCAACTCTTTTTCCCTACAGACCTGCTCAACCAATTACCTTTAGCCCACCCACCTAACTATTTAATTCAAGTTGCAAGAGGGGCACACAATAGACGTGCTCATCCCTTATTAAAAGGAGATCTATCCCTTCGTCTCATTTTAATCCTTACGTTTTTCAATACTTATATTTATTTTTTTTCAAATTCATTAAAGAAGTATAGTAGTATTTTATTGGATAACGGATTGAAAGATATATTTAATATAAAGTGAACAAATATATTATTGTAGGATGTGACGATATATTAATTATTTTAGATACGTTCTCATGTACCAAAAAATGAACGTAAAGATTGAAATAGACGCTCAGATTAAAAATATGTAAAGATAAAATATATTTTTTTATGTACAAACGGTATGTTTACGGATAATTATCCTATATTTAGTGAAATAATACCCTAAAAACAAGTAATTTAATGCATCATTACATACTTTAATTATAGTAATTACTAAGAATTTGTCCAATATAAATACTATACTTCCTCTATTTAACTTTTTTTTTTCTCTCCCAAAAATTCCCATCCTTTTAAAATAGTGAAAATGTTAAAATAACTAATCTATCACTATTACTTTATTTATAAAAAATTCACTTTGTCTTGACCCACATCCAATATATTTTACTCCCTTCATTCTGGCGACAGATCTCCATTTTAATATATTGGGCGTCTCATTTGAAGGTTCTCATTTTCCTTTTTAGTAAAAATGGTCAACCACCGTCCATCACATTATTCTAATACAATTACCCAATACATATAAAATAATAATACTACTTAAACCACGTGTAAAAAACAAACGATCACCTTTGTTCGGGAGGAAGGGAGCAGTAAGTTTCATTTATTTTAGGTTAATTTTTACACGACTCAAATGAGATTTGCACAAGATAATTAACATATCTATAAAACTCACACATAACTCTAATATAATTATCTACTATATATAAAAATATTATTTCATATCTCTCACCTTAATACACATTAAAATAATATTTTTTAATTCCCATAAAAAACAAATATAAAACTTTGGACACGAAGGATAATGAAGATGAAGCAAGAAAATTATAACAAGATGAAAAAAAATCACTCCCTCCGTCCCGGAGAAGTTGGTATATTTTTTTTTGCACGAAGATTAAGGAGTATAATAATTGAATGTAAAGTGAAGTGAAGTGAAGTGAGAGAAATAATATTTAATGTGTAGTGGGTAGTTGTATTAGAGGTGATATGTGGATCCATGAGAATAGATTAATTGTTTTTGCGTGGGTCACATGTATTAAAAAAGAACTGTGACAATTTTAGTTGGATAAATAAAAAAGAAAAGTGTGTCAACTTAACGAAGAGAGTATAAGTTCTAGATCATCAATGTCAGTGAATAGATTGGTGACGTTTGTTGGGTTCATTATTTTAACTAAATTCACGTAATTACAGTACTGCATTTGATTAATAACATAAATTATCTAACATGCTTTCCAAAAAAAAAATTATCCAACCTCATTACTACACGTAAATGACTCTAGGACCACTTGTGTCTTCTAATAACAAGTAATATTATGTTATTAATTAATTAATTCTTGTATATTTGTATTGTGAATGGATGTACAATTGTGTAGGGGTTGGATTGTATACTAAAAGTCTAGCTTTAGTATGAACAATGTCATAACAATATTTGAAATGAGAATCATTGATCAAATGATTGCATCTTATAATTTATTTTATATGCATGATGCAATAGTCCATTTACTTTATACTGTAGATAATATGTTGTGCGACAACACGCGGAAGATCATATTATCGGTTTCCTTATAAAGTATAAACAGATGCTCACAACTGAGATAGACGGGGACTCTCTATCGGTATGGTTGTAGTGTGGTTTGGTATTAGCTTGTCTTGGCTATAGAATCACATTAGTGCACTTGTGTGTATTGAGTAGGACCGCCTGAGATCGTTCGACTTATACTGACTTATAGAAGAACTTGATCTCTGTTATTATGGAAGTTCGTGCTCTTAATCCCTATACAATAACCTCGACACGTAGGGCAGTATGTATTTCTTTGATTCATCAATGGGTGAGATTTATATGTATTAAATCAACAAACTCGGTGAGTTGGGAAGTAGTGCTGTATCTATGGTGTGCTGTTGATTGTAGAAGGAATCCATGTCCGTCATAGGTTGATGATGTCCCCTTGAGGAGCTCATAAGGTTTATCATGTAAATCTTGCAAGTGGATTAATTTCCGGCATGATAATAAGGTTGAGTGGTACTACTCTCGGATGAGATATTAATTAATTTGAGTTGTCAGTAACTTAATTAATTAATGGACATTGAATATCTTAAACATGGGGAGACTATCGGGCTTATAATAAGAAGGAGCCCAGAACATAATTTTGGGATTGGACGGGTAGTGCATTAATAATATTTTAGTGGACTATATTATTATTATTGGATTTAATTAAAAGCTTTGGGCTAAGCTTGTTTAATTAAATTCAATTGAGGCCCAGCCCAATTTCTCCTCCTGGTCCCTGCTGTAGCCCAATATATAAGTGAACTCAGCTTCCTGGAACCCTCAGATTATTCCTGCGCCTCTTTTGGGGAGAGAATGGAAGAGAAGCAGATTGAGAGATCCTGCAGACTGTTGCCCACACAACAGCAGGATCACACTTGGGACATACAGTAGAAGATCAGAGGTAGTTCTCTGCAGTTCATCCTCTACACCAACCCAGAAGTACGGTAAACGGTTTAATTGCTTCCACTGCTTATTGTTTATCTTTTATCCTAACGATCACGTTTGAACCACACGATCCAATTGCCAACAATTGGTATCAAAGCGTTGGTTTCGTGGTGAAACGTGAACCGTAAGGTTGGGTTTTTGTGATTATTTGATTGAATGAATATAATCTAGATTAATCGCATGTTGAGCAGTCTGTATGTGATTATGTGATTATATGAATTATCTAATTTTAATCGCATGGTACGAATACGTATGAGTGGTTGCTTCTGATTGACATTCTGAGAACTATTACACACGGTGAAAGAAACCACCATACGATCTGCTCCTTTTTTTTCCATCCTCTCTTTTCAAAGAAAAAGAAAGCAAGTTAGATCCGTGAGACTGCCTTGCCGATCGATAACAACACGCTGGAATTTACTTCGCTGCGTAGCGATGGGCTGGAGGTTGATCGACAAGCCTGCCGGTGACTGTATTGTTGTCTCGATCGAAGAAGGATGGTACCTTGGCGTGACTGGTGGTCTGGGAGGCGTCTGATGGATCGCTGATGGCCCGGTCGTGTTTAGTCTTCGCCGAATGGTGGCGCTCGTGACTTGCTGTCAGCGGCAGCGCTGATGGCAGTGGCCAGCAGGAACGCTGTTGTGAATGGCGGCTGGCGGAGAGAATGGCTGTAGGCGGTGTGAGTATCCAGTCGCGACGGGACGAAGGCTTGGTGACGCTGAGCTAGTCTTTTAAGGTCGATGGCGCAATCGTGGAGACAGATGCGTTGTGGACTAACACGCTGTTGGTCGGCGGGCGGCACGGCTGGACGATGTGATGATCGGAGACAGCACGACGCCCACTGGAAGCGAATCGATGGTTTGGGCTTACTGGTTTTGCTCGACATGCGCTGACTGGTGGCAGTCGTCGGCAGCAGCGGTGCCCATCTGCGCCAGTGGTTGCTGTCGGATGTTGAGAACGGTCGTCTTCGCGAAGGCTGGAGCTGCAACTCTAGTCGGCGAAGCTGATGGGCAGACGCAGAGAAAACGTGGTTGAGCTGTCGGGTCTTGACGGCGCCAGGCGTACTCCGGCCGCCGAGAGCAGCTGTCACCTAGTTGTACCGGTGTGAACTCCCGGTGTGTGCTGCGGCTGTTGGAATGAAGATAGGGCAGCAGCTTATGGGCTGCCCTTTGGGCCTTGTTTTCAATTGGTTTGGGCTGCCCCTTTGGGCCGGATATTAATTGTGTGGAAATGAGATGAGGCTGACTTATTGGGCTCATTTCCTTGTTGGGCCAAGTTTAATTGCAGGGCTCTTTTCCTTATAATTGTTTTGGGCTGTTTGGGCCTAAATGTTTATTAAGGTGTCTATTGGGCTGGCAGGTTTAATTAAAATGGCCCAATTCAGTAATAATATATAAGGCTGCTCATTTATTTAATTTGTTTTTGGGCTTTATGGCCTAAATTTTAATTAAATGGATAATGGGCTGCTGGGCTATTATTTAATTGCTGGATTTTAATTAATTGTGGGATTGATGTTGGGCCAAGGTTAAATATTGGGCTAGACCTTAATGCAGAAATTGGCAGGGTAAATGGGCTTAATTATTTAATTAATGGGCTGCTCATTTTATGCTAATGATATGTGGGTCGGCTGGGCCTATTTAATTGATCCAACATATTATGCAATTAATTATGTTATATAACTGATTAATTGATTTAATTGTCAATTATTGTTATATATGTGTAAGGCATGTTCTATGTGATTTATTTATTTAAATTGCTGTTAATAGAAGCATGTCTTAGTTGTATATTTTATTCTGGAATATTATATGCATATTAAAAACCCTCGGTAATTAAATAACTAAGTGGGAGAGGGGATTGGTAATATATTCCCGCGGCCTCCATTATTGGTTTGTAAGTGATGTGAGTAAACTTGCGTGTTGGCAATAGGCCTTCCTCCCTAACGGATGAGTTTATTCACGGATCGCTGGTACAGACTTCATTAAATAATTATTGTTTGTAATGTGGCACACAAACTTGCGTGTTGACATTGGCCTTCCTCCCTAACGGATGAGTTTGTGTGCGGTTCACTAGTACAAACTAATAATAGATGATTGTAGGAAGCTATCCGAGCGCGTGTGTACTTCTCCAACTGTAAGGCACACAAGTTCACGCAGTGGACTTGGGATCAAATAATGGTGTACACTTAGGTGTAAATAATTAGTATCCTCCCCAACGGAGTCACTGCTATTATTTGCATGGCTAAAGAGAAACCGACTATTAATTATTTTGTCATAAAATTAGGTTGACAAATGAAATTAATGGGTAAAACCTTCTCTTGTAAATGTTCGGGTTTGTAAACGTCCACCCTAACGTGGCTTGCAGACTCACGGTGCTTGAGATGTCGGTGAATTTTAATTTTATATTGTTTTGAGGGAATCAATATAAAAGGATAAAATTCGAAGATTTGATCAGTAAATTTATTTGTGATTCTCTGAATTTCGAATGGTTTTATTTCACTAATTGTTAACTAAAAGACATTATATTTACTTATCCAAATTAGATGATTAGAAAGAATCTTGGTTTTGAAAATTACTGCTTAAGAAAATACATGTGTATTCTCACAAAGGACGTCTCATGATACCTATTAAAGTCTCTAGTGAAGAGTTGAGAGGTTCATAGAAATATGATGATCTCATGTAACTCTTCGGATACTTGAGTAATTTAAAAAGGCGCAAGATCATGGTTGAATTGATGAATGAATTGGAAAAGCTTGGAATAGAAATTGAAAGGGAAACCTAAGTCAATTTTATTCTTCATAATTGCCTAGACGTTTTGAGTAAGTTCCACCTGAATTACAAGAGGATGTAAATGGTGGGAAACCTCTGAAAAAAACACGTGGCAAAGGAAAGCCATTTTCATCATAATGTGAACAAGTTTAATATCTTATTAACTAATGGTTTAAACATGATTAGTGATGGCATCTACTGACACAAAGTATGTAGATACTGGAATCACTAAATGTTTATCACTCAGTAAGGATAAGATTGTAATGACATGGGTAAAACTACGAAGGTAGTGGCTATTGCAGTGGGAGTAGTTTATTTATCTTATGATAGGAATAAATAATTGATTATGAGAAATTGTCTTTACGTACGTTTTCATAGAAAGAATTTGATTTCGGTTTCTATGCATTAACGGATGGACACTTCATTTCATTTAAATGACATGGTCATAGTAATGAGGAATGAGGCTATAATCCGTTAAAGTACGTTGGTGGATAAAAAGTATACTCTTGAATCATGTACATCCCATAGATGCAATAAATAGTAATTAAATAATGCATCTTCCAATATTAGTAAGAGAAAGGAACCTTCGCAAATGAACTAAACATACATTTGGCGTCTATGACTAATTCATTTTACTTAAGTAGGATTCAAAAGTTGATAGCCGATAGACCGTAAGGTTTATCTGAAGTGGAAACTATCGGACTTGCGAGTCTTGCTTGGAAGTAAAAATGATTAACTGCCTTTTCAAGGCTGTGGGGTGTAGAGCCGAAGATATATATGTTGGAATTAGTTCACTCTGATTCAAGCGAACCTAACAATATCCAGGCGAGAGGTGGTTATGAATATTCGAAGATTATTCTGGAAACCAATATATTTATATGATGCACTGCATGTCTAAGTTCTTTGATTAATTCAAGAATTGTAAGGCTGGTACAGTGAAGCGTCATGGAAAATATATTAAGTCATTATGATTCAATCATGATGGCGAATACCTCTTGGGATAGTTAAGAGCTATTGATCAGAAGTTGAGATTAAATCTCAAGTTGACTACGCCGGGCATGCCCCAGCTGAATGGTGTAGTGAGTAGAAGGGATAAGGCTCTTATGGTTATGATTAGATAGATGATGAATTATTTTGAATAATTAAATTCATTTTATGGATATACCCTAGAAACAGTAATTCGTAAAACATTTGTCTGTTTGTGGGACATCCTGGAAAAATGAAGGTTGATTTATTTAGTCCGAAAGATCGAAGGGTGACTATTAACACAAACACCAGATTTTTGGAAAAGAACTATGTAATAAATCACAAGCCCATGTATAAGTTGTTCTAAAGGTAGTGAGAGGAAAACACAAAGTATAAGTACCAAGTGTACAAGAGGATATACCATAAGGTAAACTGCAACACGTGTCACGTCTGATACACAATTACATGTAGTGCCTTGTCGTAGTGGGAGGGTTGTATGACAACCCATAAATATATGTTTTGGGGAGAGTCGTGAGACTTGATCCCTAGTAAACATGGTATTGTCCCGCGGATACGACGTAGCACTACAAGATGAAAATACGGAATCTTAGTAAGTTGATATTAAGTCTGGGAACTTGTATGACCACTAAATGGTGTAAAAGCCATTGCAAGGGTCAAAGGAAATAAAAGAGGATCATATGGAAAGGTGAAAACCTTGGAAGCAAAGCTTGTTGCGAAAAAGTGTACTCAGAAAGAAATGGTTCGATTATGAGGAAACATGTTCGCTGGTAGCTATGCTTATGTTGATCCGGATTCTTTTATTGCTGCTATGAAGAACAACAAATAGATGTCAAGACAGCTTTCCTGATTGGAAGTCTTGAGGAAAACATCTATGTGAAGCAACCAGAGTGATTCATTGCAAAGTACTAATAGCATTTTAATAGTAAGCTTAAAATTGTCCAGCGATGGACTAAAGCAAGCTTTAAGATCGTGAAGCATCTGTTTTGATTAGGTAATCCAGTGGCATGGATTTAAATCAATGAGCGGATGAGTCTTGTGTATTGTAAAGAGTGACGGAAACGTGGTGGTATTTCTTGGACTATATGTAGATAGTATCTTGCTCATTGGAGACAATGAAAGAGTATTATCGGGCGTATGTGTATGGTAAATAAAGCGGTAGAGATGAAGGACTTAAGAAAGGCAAAATATATCCTTTTAATCACGGTATACGGATCACAAGAAAGGATATTATGCTTATCTCAAGTTTCATAAAATGATACTGTCCATACTCGTTTAGCATATAAATTTATCTAAGTGGATGTATCTTTGAGACACAAGAAGAAGATAAAGTAGATGAAAGCGGTTCCTTATACTTCGGCGAATAAGGAAGCTTAATCTAAAGAATGCTATGAACGAAGTTGGATATCTGTGTTGCTGAACGCATGAACATAAGGTATCAACGTAACCCGGAACAAGAATGATGAACTGTAGTAAGACATATATAAAGTGCCTGAGAAGGACTGGGAATTATATGTGGATTTACTAAACAGATTCACTGCTTCTTGTGGATTACGTAGATTCAGATTTTTTAGTCAGATTGGACGGCAGTAAATTCTCCTCAAAGGTTATGTGTTTAATCTTAAGAAGTAGAGTCATAATGTGGAGGAGTGTTATATAGAAATATATTTCAGACTCCGGACTCCATCATGGAAAGATGATGAATTGGAGCCTATGAGGCAGCCAAAGTATCTATATGACTCTAGAGACTTCATGATGGACTTTGAAGTGTTTCTAAGTTTGCCCAAGGTAATCACAATTTACATTGATGATATTGGTGCATTTGCAAAATTGAAGAAATCACAAGTCCATAAGGCAATTAAACACATGGAGCGCGAGTACCACCTGTTACGAGAAATCGTATGATGAGGGGAAGGTTGTTGTCGCCTAGATTGCATCGGATGATGACCTAGTAAACCATTTACAAGGACCTTAAGGCGAGAGCTTTTAATGATCGTGTAAGTGGGAGTAGGAATCAGATGTATGGCAGAAGACATGACAGCATAGTCTTTTAGTATAAGTGGGAGATTGTTGGATTGTATACTAAAAGTCTAGCTTTAGTATGAACAATGTCATAACAATATTTGAAATGAGAATCATTGATCAAATGATTGCATCTTATAATTTATTTTATATGCATGATGCAATAGTCCATTTACTTTATACTGTAGATAATATGTTGTGCGACAACACGCGGAAGATCATATTATCGGTTTCCTTATAAAGTATAAACAGATGCTCACAACTGAGATAGACGGGGACTCTCTATCGGTATGGTTGTAGTGTGGTTTGGTATTAGCTTGTCTTGGCTATAGAATCACATTAGTGCACTTGTGTGTATTGAGTAGGACCGCCTGAGATCGTTCGACTTATACTGACTTATAGAAGAACTTGATCTCTGTTATTATGGAAGTTCGTGCTCTTAATCCCTATACAATAACCTCGACACGTAGGGCAGTATATATTTCTTTGATTCATCAATGGGTGAGATTTATATGTATTAAATCAACAAACTCGGTGAGTTGGGAAGTAGTGCTGTATCTATGGTGTGCTGTTGATTGTAGAAGGAATCCATGTCCGTCATAGGTTGATGGTGTCCCCTTGAGGAGCTCATAAGGTTTATCATGTAAATCTTGCAAGTGGATTAATTTCCGGCATGATAATAAGGTTGAGTGGTACTACTCTCGGATGAGATATTAATTAATTTGAGTTGTCAGTAACTTAATTAATTAATGGACATTGAATATCTTAAACATGGGGAGACTATCGGGCTTATAATAAGAAGGAGCCCAGAACATAATTTTGGGATTGGACGGGTAGTGCAGCAATAATATTTTAGTGGACTATATTATTATTATTGGATTTAATTAAAAGCTTTGGGCTAAGCTTGGTTAATTAAATTCAATTGAGGCCCAGCCCAATTTCTCCTCCTGGTCCCTGCTGTAGCCCAATATATAAGTGAACTCAGCTTCCTGGAACCCTCAGATTATTCCTGCGCCTCTTTTGGGGAGAGAAGGGAAGAGAAGCAGATTGAAAGATCCTGCAGACTGTTGCCCACACAACAGCAGGATCACACTTGGGACATACAGTAGAAGATCAGAGGTAGTTCTCTGCAGTTCATCCTCTACACCAACCCAGAAGTACGGTAAACGGTTTAATTGCTTCCGCTGCTTATTGTTTATCTTTTATCCTAACGATCACTTTTGAACCACACGATCCAATTGCCAACATAGGGATGTAACCAAATCAAACCGTTCGCGAACTATTCGAGTCTCGGTTTGATTAAATGTTCGTTCGAACTCGTTCGTTAACCTTAACGAGTCAAACCAAACTTGAATTTTGGGTTCTAATAGTTTATCAAACCAAACTCAAGCCTAAAGGTGTTCGGCTCGAAAGCTCGCGAACATATTCGTTTATAGGCTCGCTAATGGCTCGCAAACGCGTTCGTAAATTTTATAGTTATTCTTTAGAATTATATATTATTATTTATTTATTAATATAAAATAATTAAATATTTTATATTAAACCACAAAAATATGATAATAACTTAAGTGATTATTTAAATATTTAAATACTTATTACCGTTTATTATTATATTTTGTTAGTTTGTTTATTTAATATTATGAATAACATTAAATGTTTATAAACGAAACATTCTTTTAATATCCAAGCACAAAATTATTTAAATGTTCATGAAAATATATTCATAAACAAGTTATTTTATGTGTTCGTGAACATGTTCGCGAGTCTTAATAAATAGTTTGAGTTCGAGCTCGAGTTCGATATTTTTTTTCTTGATGAGTTCGAGCTCGAGTTCGATAATTTCTTAACAAACAATCATCAAACCTAGTAGTGTTCGACTCGGCTCGGTTCGATTACATCCCTACCATTGTGTAAATCATGTTATTCTTTATACATTGTTTATGTTACGTTTAAATATATCACTTACGCAATAACAATATTCTTTTACTACATACGTATATTTATTTATTCAAAATGATATTTTGTTTATATATAACGAAATACTTTTACTTATATCCTATAATATTTTTTTATTACTTAAATTAAATAATCTTTAAATTAAATACTCTTTAGATTAAATTACTAAAAACTGAATAGTATTTTTTATTGATTAAAAGTTCGCAAAAATTCTTGTGCCTCGGGACACACCGTGCCTCATGAGAACACAAAAATTTTAATACTAAAACTCGTGTTCCCATGGGGACATGGTGTGTCCCCGAAAAAGGAGACCAACTCTAAAATGTTAATATCCCGTGTAGACATGCATGACGGTTCCAAACCGGCGTTCCAGTTCCGAATCGTCAGTTCCGGTTCCGAAAGATATGGAACCGGAATCGAATCGAGGGTAGGACGGTTTTGGTTTCGGTTTGGAACCGCCGATTCCGGTTAGAACCGCCGGTTTCAGTTTTTTTTTTTTTTGCTTTTCAACCTAAAAACATAAAAAAAAATTTGAAAAACTGCCGGTTCCAACCAGGAACCGCCGGTTTCGATTTCACGAAATGAAGAATTGAAATCGAACCGATATATAGCCGGTTTTGGTTCGATTTTCACCAGTTCCGGAACCGCCGGTTTCGGTTCCGGTTGGAACCGCCGGTTTCCAGAACCGGCGATTCCGATTAAAATATGCATGTCTAATCCCGTGCACCTACATACATAGGTAAAGATTTGAGTACATCCAGTGCAAGGAGTTAATTTCGTGAGCTTAAATTCAATTTGTACTCTTTAGTATTTAATTTAATATGATATACTATATTTTAATATAAAAATTTATACCTTGATTTTTTAAAAAATAAAAATTAATACTTTTTATATTTTAACGATTATTTTATTGACAAAATAATATCTTTATTAATTAAATATATACCTTTTTAAAATAAAATGTTATTTCATCAAACACTTTTGTATACTTGGATGCATCTTGACCAATTCATTTATATTAGAGTGTATATTGGGTGCATCCGGGTACAAGGGTGCACCTATATGTGTATACCTTTTTATTTTATTTTGTATACATATTATTTCCTCCGTCCCGGAATTTTTTGCATACTTCTTTGTAAATTACAAAGAAAGTGTGCAAAAAAATTTGGGACGGAGGAAGTATTCTATTTTGTATATGTGTTTTGTAATAATTGTATACTTTTTTCATATTAATTTTCATTAAAAAATTAACATCCATATATGTATAACATTTTATTGAATATTATATGCAATTTTTCATTAAAAAAATTAACAATTAAATTGTATACATTTTTACTCTTAATTGTATATATTTTTGTTTATATTTGTATGTGGGTGCACCCTATCTTTAGGTGCACTCAGGTGCACACTATAAATTGCCTTTATATTAACTTTATTCATTAGCATATATGTTTTGAACATTGATGCAGGAATTCAAATCCGTGCAACATATGCACATGAATATTTGTCATACTTAAATTAAACATATATTTTCTATCTTTAAATTTTCTTAATCAATGAAAAATATCACATATATATTTTTTATATTTCAACCTAACACTTTCTCCAATAAAAAAGAAGAAGAAATCCTTATTATTTAAAATAAATACTAAGTTTTTAAAATAAAATATACAACCACTTTTGTGTTGGTTTGTTTTATTTTTCTTAATTAATTACTCTTTCCTTCCCATCCATATAATTTTTTACAATTTTCATTTGTTCTGTTTCACTATTAAAATAAAATAATAAAATAACATATATTTAATTTAATGATTTGATTTGAAGGTATATAATAATTTTTTAAAATTACTTTGCATGACTGAAAAAAAATATAGTAATTATTAAAATGAGAAAAAAATAAAGAATATAAAAACTAGCCCTAATATGAGAAAAAAACTAAATTTAAAATTTTAATTGAAACACTCATAAAATTAAGTTTTAAATTAAAATTAAGTTTTTGTATGAAACTCTTCTAATGTTATTTATCTTTGGATTGATTGTCTCCGTTTGATTCTTGATATTTTATTTGCTTGGAAACTTCTTTATTTCATCTCATTTGTTTATTTGTGATTCTTCGTTATGGTGAATTTTACTCATTATCATTCTTTCTTATTGTTTGGAGACAAACAATAATTTAATTTTCAGAATTTGTTCTTAGTTTAGAGTTGCATTTGAGCGTATAATTATTTATTTTCGTCCAATTTTTATTGTTTTCTTAGTTTAATTTTGTGTTGATGAGAAAGTATGTGATGCAGGAATTTTATTTAAGGAAATAAGATATAATACACTATCAGTCTCATAACAACTTTCACATCTATTGTTCCATTTTATTTAAGAAGAAAAATTATTTTTTTATCAACTTTATTAACTTTTAAAAATATTTTAGTATTTTTATGTAATAAATAAAGTGTAAAGTAATGTTATGAGTGTGACAAAATGTAAGCATCTCCAAGAAATTATGTATAATTTAGAATGAATTTTGGGTAAGATAAAGAATTCTCCAACAACTTTTTTATTTCTTAATACTTATTTATTACATTTGTTATTTCCTATATCTTTAGTTCACTCTATTTATTTTATAATTTCCCTCCACATCGAATTCTTATAGATCTATATATTTTTTGAAACATGAAATAATCATTATTTTACAATATAAGAAAAAAAATCAACGTACTGTTCCTTTCTATTTTTTAAAATTTTGAATTTTCTCTCATACTAATACTATTTAAATCTAATCTTAATGAAATTTGAAAAGATTTTTTTTAATAACAATAAAATCAAGTGAAAGAACAATGTTGCATCATAAATGTAAACCAATAAATAATCAATTGAAAAATTCAAGAAATTAAAGCATTGGAAATAGTGAAAATCTCAATACATTTAATTTAAAAGAGTTGGTTTTGCTATCCAAATTTAAAAAGTTAAAATCATTATGTAAAAAAAATTATTATTTTAAAAAGGCTTTTGGAGGTATATTTATATGTACGGCTCTTTAAATTATACATTAGGAGTATTTGTTATTTGAAGAGTTTTTTGAAATTGCTCTGAATGATAAATTTAAAATTAAAATAACTTTTAATGTTATTGAATAATATTTTATTTTGTTTTTTTTTAATTTTGGAATATAAATATTATTGCAGGACAAACGAATAAAAAAAAGTATGAAATTATTACTGAACGGAGGGAACATTATGTTTTTGAGAAGGCTAGTTTTTTAAGGTAGTGCAAATAAAAATCAACTTGTGTAAGATGTTGACATATACTCAGGATTTCAATTTTCAACAACAGTCCAAAATATATAGTACTGTTTTTGGTGTTGTCTAGTATCTACCACCACATGCTTCCATGTGTAAGCCCAAAATATGAAGGGCTTTTAACTTGTTATTTAAAAAATATATATATATATATATAATTTAGACCGAATTCAAAAATTACCAGCTTCACAGAGTGATTTATTTGATACGAATAAAAAGTAATAATATTTTATTGAAAAAGTGATATTGGTAAAAATTAATAATGGAACACTAAATTATTTTATAAATAAATTATAATATAAACAAAAAAATAATACTCCCTCCGTCCCGGGTATTTTTACCCGTTTGTACCGGCACGGAGATTAAGACGTTTTATTTTTTTAATATATAATGTAAGAGAAAGTAGGGATAAATTAGTAATTTAAAAATAAAAAGTAAATAAATTTATTGGGAATGATGAATAAAGTGTAAAAAAGTAATTAAAGTTGTTGGGATTGTAAAAAGTAGGTAATAAAATATTATGTATTTTTGCCAAAAATGGAATGGGTAAAAATACGTGGGACACCCCAAAATGGAAAGTGGGTAAAAATACGTGGGATGGAGGGAGTAATATTTTAAAGAAAATGATAAAATCTCTAAAATAATAACTAATTAAATAAGTATAACAGTCTCACCATAAAAAGATATCTCACCCCCCAAAACAACCCCATTAATTATATGTCAACGGCAAAAGGCATGGATGAAAAACGAGTAACCACTATTTTTTGAAGGAATGGATGGAAAGGGGTATGCTTAATATTCAATTTTTTTTACCCAAAACAACCCCATTAATATTTAATTCTTTTTTTACCAATTTAAGGGTATATTTAAAAATATCTAAAATAATGAAAAAGTCTTTGATACGATATTAATATGATATTAACTTTTAAAAAAGTCATTACGAATCAAGATTTTACTTGACTTGATACATATACTTTGACTTGATTGTCTCACACCATGTTTTTATTATTTTTATTTATAATTTTATTATTATTATTATTATTATTTAGCATATGATTGTAAATACGTTTGAGTATACAAACCAAAGCTATATTAGTTACTCCATTTTACTTTGGTCGTTAAATCCTACTACTGTTCAGGATTTAGAATTTTAAATTATTTTTTTTTAATTAAATTAAATACATCAAACTGGTTGTGTGATCCAATTCCAAGCTGGATACACAAGGTTCACAAAGCACTACTATGCGTGAAATAACCTTTGCTTGCTGTGCCACGTGTGAGAGAGTTTAGGGCAAAATTAATCAAATATTATTGTTCATTTATTTTTAGAGCTTTATTACTTGAACTGCAGGTTAATGTGCAATTTTCCGTTAATGTCACAAATTTCCTAAAGAGAGTTACACCGTATCCCATAAATTTTTTATTTTTTATTTTTTAAAAAGAGAAATTTCATTAATATTGGATATGAGATTTACCCCAAAATATACACAAGCAAAACAAATCATTAAAATGTCCCATGAATAAAAATCAATCTAACAGTACCAACCTATTCTAAACAAGAAATAGGATTTTCACTCCACATGAAGAAACCAACATCCTTTTTTAAGCCCCCCTCTTTCAACTTCCACCAACTCCAAGTATTTGCTTTGATCTCCTCTAAAGCTCTTTGTAAACTCCATGTTTTAGAATTAAAAACAATATTGTTTCTAGATTTTCATACTATCCAGATAGAACATAACAACACATTCACATCAAGCTTATTCTCGTTCTTAAGACCAAAAGCATTTCCAAATTAAAATAGACTTACTTTTAGGTTTTCATGAATTGACATTTGAATTCTCAGCCATCCTTTGCAAGTAGCCATAATATCTTGAGTTATCATACAACTTCCCATAACATGCTTCACCGTTTCTTCTTCCTTGTTGCATAGAACACATTTTTTTGACTCGCCAGGAAAAGACTGTTTCGCATGTGAAATTATGTTGTTGCATAGAACAAGTTTCTTCTTCCCGTAAAAGTTAATGTTGTCTTAGTGTGGGGCACCGTCCTAATTCGTTCAAGCCTCATTATAACTTCCCCTAATTCGGATCTCTCACTTAAGTGAGAAGATAAGATCAATGGCCAGATGAGCTAGAGATTTCACTTATTTTTTCTTCTATTCTCTCACTTCTTTTATTTCCTTGCCACATTTCTTTTTTCTTTAGATTTCACTTCTTTTTTCTTCTCTCCTTCTCTTTGCGACTTCTTTTTCTCATTTTTTTCTACTTCTCTGTTGCGGCTTCCACAATGTGATACTACAAAATGTTCTTTTTCTATTATCAGCTTCTTTTTCTTTGCGGGCTCTTCTTTTTTTCAACATGCAATTTGCTAGACATGGTAGACTCTTCTCTTCTTCGAACTTACAACATCCCTCTGTCTTTTCTGCAGCTCAACCCCTCCTCTGCAATGAATAAACATGTCCTTTTCTCGTCTCCTGCGGACTTTGCTTCTTTTTTTTTTATTCTCTTCTTCTCAGCACTGTAGACTTTGCTTCTTTTTTCTTCTCTTCTTGCCTCGATCCTACCACCGCCCTTCCGAGCATATTAATCTATTCTCTTCTTCAAACTTGTGACATCGTCTCTCTCTCTCTTTTTTTTCTTACTTTTTTTTAGCTCTCTTCCACATTTAATTCTTCATAAGGCTGATAGGCATTAATCACATTCTATACATATGAACTAAATTAGATTTTATTTTATTTAACATACTTATTAATATTACTTATTTAATTTTACCATTTAATGATTTTGCAAATAATAAATTTTTATATTAATTATTATACCTACATATATACAATATTTTTAAATTATATTATTGTAGGATTTTAAAAAAAAATTAATATAAAAAGAGTGGGTCTCATGATGTAAATGGGGTTAACTGTAAATCCTATTTTTTAAAATTACTATTTAATATATAAAAAATTACTCCCTCTGTCCCATAATACTTTTCTCACTTTCCTCACTTTCCTCATTTGTTTGTCCCACAAAACCTTTCACCCAAAAAAAGGAAACACCACTTTATCCAACAACGTGGAACAGTAAATGCGAAAAGTTTTCCGGGACGGAGGGAGTACTTTTTAAGAAGTAAAATTTTTTTAATAGAAGAGTAATAATTCATGACTCTAAAAAGTAATTTTTCATATACTAAAGAGTAATCGATAAATCAAGGCTTACAAGAATTTGAAAATAAATTTTTTAATTTTGAAGAATAACAATTTATGTGTTTAAAGAGTAATTTTTCATAAACTAAAGAGAAACCGGATTTATATGTAAACTCAGTTTAAAAGTGTGTATGATATAAAAAATCTTATTAGTGTGATCAATTTTTTTAATATATATTCCATGTAGTTTTAAATTAAATACTTCCTCCGTCCCAGGAAAGATTGCACCCCTTTCCTGGTACGGAGATTAATAAAGTGGTGACTTTTAGGGGTATTATGATATTTTTTTGGTAATAAATAAATGATAAAATATGTTATGTGTGTTAGGTATGAGTGGTTTTTTTATAAATAAAGTGTATGGAGAAGGGTGATTGTGCTTGACTTTTTGTTTTTTAGGAATGTGCAAACTTTTTGTGGGACAACCCAAAATAGAAAGTGTGTCATCTCTCCTGAGACGGATGGAGTATATTTTTTTATTAGAATGAAAGACAGTTAACAGTGATAAAAGTGAAAATAGAAAATGGCGTGATAGAGAAATGAACTTTTTAAATAGGTGCAAGGAGTGAAGGAAGAAGAGGAATTGGAAAAAATGAGAAGTGGAAGGAGAGAAGCATTATAAAAGAGTGAAAGGGAAAGAGAAAGGCGCTGCAGAGAATGAAAAACGGACTGCATTGGGATATAAGGTGTGGAAGGTGGATGGAGAGGGGCTATACAGAATGGAAGGGAGAAGTGGTGCGGTGGTGAAAGTAAAAATAGAAGTAAAATCTCAATCGGTTGAAACTTGATGTCACCGCATGACCTGTTCAACAACCCACATTTAATTTAAATTTATGCCACATGTCACTTCATTATTATTTCCATATAATTCTTTTATAAATTTTAGAGGTAATTATACAGCTTTTGTTTAAAATATACTCCATTAAAATTCTTATTTCTTTTAAATTTACAAATAAAATATAATATTAATATATTTTGTAATTTTTATATAATTATTACAATTTTTTTAATTATTGTATTTTGAATGTATTTTATTAGTATAATTTTAAATGGAATTAAAAAGTTTTAAATAATATATATTAATTTTATATACATATATATATATAAATGAGAGATGAATGAATATTTTATTAAAAAGTTGGGTTGGATTGAGTTGTTGATGGAGTATTAAAATTTTGAGATTGAGTTGTGTTGTGAATTGTATATGTGGATGTGAGAGAAATGAATATTTTATTAGAAGATTGAGTTGTGGTGAGTTGTTGATGGGGATAGTCTATGTGAACGTGAATGACAATGGTGAGACTATTTTACACTTTCGTTATAATTATTACTCTTGTTGTAAAATGTTAATTACTTTTGTTACTTTTCATTTATATTATAAAATATAAATTATGGGTCTATGTAAATCTTTTCACCCTATTTACTTGGGTTTTTTAGTTTTCATAAATCTTGATTCCCAATTTTCCATGAATGTTGTTCGGTATGTGCAAGATTGTCATATCTGTTTGCCGTTCGGTATTGTTTTAGACTATCCCATCAACAACCAACCATTCAATAAAATATTTATTTCTCTCACATCCACATATACAATTCACAACCCAACCCAATCTTAAAATTTTAATACTCCATCAACAACTCAACCCAACCCAACTTTTTAATAAAATATTCATTTCTCTCTCTTTTACACATATACATTATAATTATTAATATAAAATTATACACTATTTTGATAATTTTTAAATTATATATTTAAAACTATAATAATTTCATATTTAAAATTTATTTTAGTTCTACATTTTACAATTATAGCAAGAAAATTATTATGAAAACACACTAAAAATAATATTTGAACTCTAACATGAAATTAAATTCAAAATTTTTTAAATAATTTAAAATGTGTCAATATTATACTCTTTTTGTAGAAAAGAAAAAAATAAAAATTTAGATCAATTTTTTATAAAATAAAAATAAATTATATATCATATATAAAGATTTTAAGTTATGTTCATAAAATATACTCCCTCCGTCCCGGGTATTTTTACCCGTTTGTACGGGCACGGAGATTAAGACGTTTTATTTTTTTAATATATAATGTAAGAGAAAGTATGGATAAATTAATAATTTAAAAAGAAAAAGTGAATAAAGTTATTGGGAATGATGAATAAAGTGTAAAAAAGTAATTAAAGTTGTTGGGATTGTAAAAAGTAGGTAATAAAATATTATGTATTTTTGCCAAAAATGGAATGGGTAAAAATACGTGGGACACTCCAAAATGGAAAGTGGGTAAAAATACGTGGGACGGAGGGAGTAATTAAAATTTATTATAATGTGACAAATGTCACAAGTTGATTGGTTGGGTAGATGGGTTGATGGTTTGTGGGGTGGGTTCTGACACTCAAAACCCCAACTAGTTGCTATCTAATTGGCATTTTTCACGGATGGGGTAGTCTTAGTATATTTGACCTATTCTAAAACAGTGGCTAGTTTTGATTATATAATTTCGTCGGTGGGCTGAAATGATTAAAACCAAAAAGTGCTTCTAAAGTTCTAACATTTTATCCACTTTTTGTAGTTAGAAATATTGGAATAAGGTTTATTGCTCTGTCACCTCTGTGGCAACAGACTCACTTGCAAAGAAAGTAGAAGAGTTGCCCATGGCATAGCTCAAGTGGTAGAGGGGAGGGTGGAAAGCCCTTCCAGCTGAGTTTGGTTGCTGCAGGGTGGGGGTTCGAATCCTGCCTTTGGCATGGATTTGACCCCTTGCAAGCACAAGTTTAACGGTGAGCCCTCCCTATAAGCCACTTGAGGCACATCCTGCGATTTACCTCCTCCACCAATCCCCATGGCAGGGGCGGTGGGGGCCTAATGGTGGGGTACACCATTTTTCAAGAAAGTAGAAGAGTCTACTATGGATGTATCAAAAGAGATCTTTCTTAAGGATTACAAGCAACCTGATTACTTCTTTGAATCGGTAATCTCATTTGTTTCTTTACTTCTGGAGGAAAGGCTCTTAATTGTAAATCAATTTTTTTTTTGTGCTCTCCTCTCATCAACCATGTTTATGTCTTAGGTTTATTTAAAGTTTTTGTTGAGCGAAGAGAAAACTGTTGTCTCTTCAAAAATTGTTGTCTACCCTAGGCTTGAAGGTACCTTCTTCTCTCCATGTTTTAATTTTGCACCTGTAGTAGCCTGTTTGTTCAGTTGAGGGCTTAGTTACTGGATCATGACTTATTAGGATTTTTCTGTATTGAAATGTTTGACTTTGTTCTTTGCAGCAAGTGTAAAATTGTTTGTTCTATGTACTTGATCAGTCTTTAAGACCTTAAAACTAGCCTCTAGATTTAGTTTGCCGAGTGCCCTAAGTTATACTATGTCCGGCCGCCCCTTTTTGCACGTGGATTAAGGAGTATTATTATTTGAGTGTAGTGTGTTAGTGGGTGTGTGTGGTCCCATATGTGTAAAAAGGGAAATGGGAAATGAGATCCTGGACGTCCAAAATGAAAAAATGACTCTTTTTGGGTGGACCGGAGGGAGTATGAAGCTAGTAACTAAATCTTTGTTGTACTCTGGTGCTGGCATCTAGCTGACTTACTGTAAGTATATTGAAAAACTTTGGGCCAATAACATCCAGCAACAATTGATCTTACAGGTCCTTCTTCACCTTTAGTCTTGGATGGGGTAGATCTGAAACTGATTTCTGTAAAGGTCAATGGGGAGGACCTGAAGGTATGTGGCATATTCCCTTGTTTCCCAACTTTTATGTGGGGTGTTTAACAAGTGAAGTTCTGAATTGATTCTTACATTATGTTTATCCTCTCTTGCCAATATCTGTTTGCTTTTATTATTGCAAATAATTATTACGTCATGGCAAATTGGCAATGTATTCTAGCTTGCTTTCCTCTGTTTGACTCCATAAACTGAAAAAACATTGGTTTCAGGAAGAAGATTTTCATCTAGACTCACGTCATCTAACTCTTTCCTCACCTCCAAGTGGCAAATTTACGCTGGAAATTGTTACTGAAATTTACCCGCATCGGAACACGTCTTTGGAGGTTGTGTTTGAGTTTCACATTAGTTTCTCATCCAACAAAAACACATAAATTTGTATTTTTAGTATTTCAAACCTATATATGATGGACAATGCATGATGCAGGGGCTCTTCAAGTCATCTGGGAACTTGTGCACAGAATGTGAGGCAGAGGGCTTTCGCAAAATTACATTTTATCAGGTATTTTATTTTTTATTGATGCATCTTTGATGTATCTAGTTTCTTTCGGAGCATGCAGGACTGCAGCTAATATGGTTGTACAACATTACTACATTAGGATCGTCCTGATATAATGGCCAAGTACATATGTCATATTGAAGCCGACAAGACTTTGTACCCAGTCTTGTTGTCAAATGGAAACTTGATTGAACAAGGAGAGTTAGAGGTGAAGTTTCCATTAACTGTAATTAAAAAATAATTCTATTGTGTAAACTCTAATTTTTTAAATAGTCTTGATGCGTTAATGTAGGGAGGCGAACACTATGCCATATGGGAGGATCCTTTTGTGAAGCCATGCTATCTTTTCGCATTAGTTGCTGGACAGTTGGAGAGTATAGATGATACCTTTGTAACCCGCTCTGGCCGGAAAATCTTACTTAGGATCTGGACAGCGGCACAAGATCTTCTGAAGACAGCCCATGCCATGTATTCTTTGAAAGCTTCAATGAAATGGGATGAAGATGTAATGATCTTTCTGTTGTGCTGTGTTTTTGAGGTGTTCATCGCCTGGAATTATTGTCTTCTTTCTTGTTCTTCATCATTTACATTTCAATTAGGTTTTTGGACTTGAATATGACCTGGACCTCTTTAACATTGTGGCTGTTCAGGATTTTCAGTTAGTTCATCTCCTTGTTTCAAGCTTATTTTCATGCTTCAGTTAGATGTTTTTGCATGTTATTAAATTTGTTTCCTTTGTTCTGTTTGCAGGGTGCCATGGAAAATAAGAGTTTGAACGTATGCAAAAGCTTTCACATCATGTAATTTATTATAAAATATATTCACAAATATTATTATTCATTTTGGCAGATTTTTAATTCCAAGCTTGTCTTGGCATCTCCTGAAACTGCCACTGATGCAGACTATGCTACCATGTTGGGCGTGATTGGGCATGAGGTGTGTTATCTTTGCAATATTACTTCTGAAATCAATGATCTTTCCTGCTACTTCTGTCTTTATTTATTGATTGCATGTCTTAATCTGCAGTATTTTCACAACTGGACAGGAAACAGGTAAAATTGTTTGCTGTCTATTCTTTATATAAATGATTAAACTTTCTTGTCTTGTAACATTTGAGCAGCCAATGTGTATTTTGTAAATGCTAAATTTAACTTTTCGCACTTCTTCATCTAAGCTACTAATAACTGTTTGGTGTGCAGACATATCTCCAATCAATCTTTTTCCAACTTATGAGCTTATTTGTCTCAAGAGTACCACCCATTTGTCTGAAAAAATGGTCGTCTGCTAATATGAGTATATGTGAATTTAGAAGGTATTGGTAGTATCCACATACCTTTTCTTATTGTGTCAACATTTCATGTTCATTTTGACCAACCTGCAAAATATGTAAAGAAGCAGTTCGATAATAATTACTGTTATTGATTTAATCTTTCAAAATATAAATGTTAAATCAACTTCTATGGTAAATTTTTGTTAATCCTCAGCAGTGAGAAGTTTTATCTTTTACCTCAAAATATTTCTGTGGTAAAACACTTTTTTTTATTCATTTCCAACTATTCCTACTTTAGCAGTTTTTGTGTCTCATCTCAACTTGTGCTTTTCTCCAAATTGCTGTCTAAGTTTTTTAAACCTTGCCTATAATCTAAAGTATATAACATTTTCAACCATGACTCATAATGTGAATTTGATTATCAAAATTCTCAATGCATGATATAGTTCATATGATGTGATTAATATCCTTTATTGTTTTCCTGGTGTACTTTTTGATCCTTATTATGTTTTGATTCTTTTCTATAATGATTGTGTCCTAATGTTATACTATAGTCTTTTTTGCTGTTTTTTATTGTCATGCAAGTCAAAACTCAATTTGACGCATTAGAAAATTTCAGAGTGACATGCCGGGATTGGTTCCAGCTTAGCTTAAAGGAAGGTCTCACTGTTTTCCGTGTCAGGTGGGGTAGCATTTCATGTTGGAACATCATTTATGATTTCATCAGTATCTTATCCTAAAAACATATGTATTATGCTTTCTTGTTTCCCAGGAATTTTCATCTGATATGGGAAGCCACTCTGTGAAAAGGATAGCTGACGTTTCTAGGCTCTGAAATTATCAGTTCCCTTAGGCGTGGAGATGCAATCTGATTGAGTTTTGTCGTTCTCACTGTTAATTTGATGTGTTATAAATATGATATCTACTATGTGTTATTTGGATTCTTTCAGTCTGACATTGCAATAAATTTTCCTCATTCTATTAATCACAATTCATTATCTTGATTTCGTAGGACGCTGGGCCCATGGCTCATCCTGTGCGCCCTCACTCTTATATTAAGGTTTAATAATGTCCCTTTTTCTCCTTAAAATTTCCTTTGAATAATATGGTTTTCTTGAAACATGTGCTATCTTTGTTCTCTGCAACATGTGCTGATGTACTTACGTTTCTTCTTGGACAGATGGATAACTTCTACACAGGTAAGTGCTCTTGTTCCCCCTTTTGATGAAAAAATCATCTTTATGACTAATTTTATACATTAACAATTCATAATTTACAATGCTGATGTCTGATTTCTGATAATTTTGGCTGTATTTCGACTGATGTCCTTGGATGTGATGGTTCCCCTTGCTCTATAACTTACAGTGACTGTATGCCCCTGAAATCATTTTATATCTTGATGCCCTTACAGTTTCTCATCTTCAATCAGATAATTAACTGTCGTTTCCTTTTCCTTGATTTCCTTAATTACAGGTGTATGAGAAGGTTGGCCTTTTTCCCTCGTTGTAGAGCTTATTGGGAGTTTAGGATAATGTTGCCTTCGTCTACTAATTTTACCTTCTTCTTCAGGGTGCTGAAGTGGTGAGGATGTACAAAACCTTATTGGGTTCTGCAGGATTTAGGAAGGTCAGTAAAAGTTTTGATACTTGATCATAAAAACATATTTTGGTTTGACAACTCCCATTTGAGCAATATTTTACAAAGAACTCATATTTCTTAACTTTTCTAGGGCATGGATCTGTATTTCAAGAGGCATGATGGACAAGCTGTGACATGTGAAGAATTCTTTGCTGCCATGAGGGATGCAAATGGTGCTGATTTTTCCAATTTCATGTTATGGTAATGATGGCTTTTCTTTCACTTTTTATAAAGACACTTGTTTGGTGTTTATAAGTTTTTGTCCGTCTCGGTTTCTATGCTGCAGGTACTCCCAAGCTGGGACACCTCGTCTAAATGTAACTACTAGCTATGATGGTCAAGCCAGAACTTACACAGTCAAGTTTATGTATAATCTTTCTTGTCACTTCTCTCCAAAAGTATTATATTTGCTATTGGATGAGTGACATAATGTGATTTCCCAAATTGCGTGTAGTCAAGAGGTATCCCCTACTCCTGGGCAGCCTGTCAAAGAGCCTATGTTCATTCCTGTCTCTTTGGGTCTACTTGGCTCTAATGGCAAGGACATGCCTTTATCCACTGTTTACCATAGTGGAAATTTGGAGACTATTTCAAACAATAGTCAGCCAGTTCACACTACAGTCCTCAGGGTGACGAAGGTTAGGCCAGATTTATCGTTTGATGCAGTCTCCTTGAAGTTTTATGGGATTTTTTTATGTTTTAGTTCATGTACCAAGATGCTTCACTTGAGTGAGTCATAGACTGCAATCCTTTTTATCGTTTCTCCGTATTCTAAACTTGCACGATTGAGCAATTTCATTTTTTGAAATCATAATTGCTGTAAAATAACTGTTTATTTTGCTGATCTGTCGTTTGTGTGAGCAGAGAGAAGAAGACTTTGTATTCAATGTTACACTTTAATTTCAATATTACATTGCCCTAGCCCCTTACAGAAGTCAATAAAGTTGGTCATAAAATGACTTCTCTTAATCCATGAAAAAACAAAGCAAAAGTTTGCAATTTAGAGGGACGGAGGGAGTATATTTTATTGGTACTAGCTGCATAAACGGGTGTGGTTTTGCCATGTAGGTCCTACATATAGTTGATAAATCATTTTCGTTCTTGTCATCCTTACTACTGCCTTTTCTTTTCATAAGATGTTCCCATCTTTTTTGTTTTCCAAGCTTCTATATATATACGTCTAGTTGAGTTTCGCAAATTGAATCATCTCTTATCCAGGTTGTAGATAAATGGTTTTCCCTCCAAGCCATGTCAACCATCCTGCCTTTGATATTCGTAACATCAATAAGGTCAGTAAAGTCTCTCCTTGGATCATTGTGGATTTATCCATATCTGATGATTAATTATTTAAAATTCCTTGCAGGTATATGCGCTTATTGGAGCATTCCGTAGATCTCTGGTGAACTTCCATGCAAAAGATGGGTCAGGCAACAAATTTTTGGTGCAGCTTCACAAGTTGAATCCTCAGGTACTCTTCAAAATGAAGCTTCTCCCTTGACTAACAGTGTAATATAGCGTTTGACTCCATTCTTATATTATTAATTTTAAGTTTAAACTCTAACTCAAAAATTAATTCAAATGACGAATCGAGCTAATAGCACTCTAAATTTAAAAGTAGCATATCCTTTGTTTCGATTAAGTTAACACTTTAAATAAAAAAAACTTCAAAAAATGCTTTTTTTTTTTATTTTTTTTGGGTAATTTGTTTTTTTTTTAATAAATAAAGTGTAAACTAAGTTTTATATGTTTGATGATAATGATGATATTTTTAAAAACAAAGTGTATTAAAGGTTTAATTATATTGAATATATGTATATATTTTAATGTGTCTATGGACAAACTAAAAAGGAAAGATGAAGTCTCTAATGAGACGTTACTTATGTGAGACAGTTTGTGAGATGTATTAAAATATGCTTATTATATAAATAAAATATGTTATTTAAAGTATGATGAATGATAAATTAAAGTATGATTTTAAGATTTTATATTATGATTATTATTAACATATTTAAACTACAAATAATTATATTTTACCAATATAATAAGCATACTTTAAGAATTGATCGTCATATCTTATAAAAAACCTTCTCACAAGAGAGTGTCTCAAAAGAAAATTATTCAACTTTAATTGGATTGTTATTTATTAATTATTATTGCCTTGGTTCCATCTCGCATTAAATTTCACAATTTCTATTTTCGTTCGCCCCACATTAAATTTTATCATCCGAAAAAAAAAACATTAATTCTTAACATTAAAAGTATATTTTAATTACAAATTTATCCTTACCCATAACACAAATAACATATTTTATAATTAATTTATTTACCTAAAATAACTCAATTACTTTCAAAAGTTAATAAAGTTGATCAAAAATAACTTTTCTTAATCTTCATATTTATAATTATTGTGTATTTAAATATGAAATGGAGGGAGTATAATAATAATTGTTATTATTATTATTTACTCATCGTATTCCGATAGAAGGTGAATCGAAGACTAAGAATCGATCTACTGCTCTGGATTTAAAATGAAACTATTTTAGGTAGTCATTGTTTAATTTCGCTCTCGTAAAAGTTAGCTCTGCATTTCATAACAAAATCCCCAAATAGTTATTTAAAATAATATACAGTAAGTCATCCCTTTAATTAAAAAATGTGGGAATAAAGGGGTGGTAAAAAAAAAAAAAAAAAAAAAAAAAAAATATATATATATATATATATATATATATATATATATTAGATTGAGATTAGGGTGAGATCGGTGGAACCTCACCTCAACTAGTATTTTTTTAAAATGAATTTATAATTATAATTAAACTATAAGTAGAGATATTATCCATCCGTGCGTTGCACGGAAAGAATTAAAGTATATTATAATTATATATTTTTAGGTTGTGTTTGAATTTAGTCATTTCAAATTTGATGGATTTAAAAATGAGTGGATTTTAAATTTACTTGAATTTTAAATCAATTCATTTGAATTCTATTATTTGAATAAATTATGAATTTTTGAAAGGATTTCAAATTCATAATTCAAAAATTATTTTTAAAATAGAATTTTATACTATATGATAAATAAAAATAATAAAATTTTATTATATTAAATATTAAAATTTAAAATTTTATTAAAAATATTTTTTTGTAGAGGAAACTCTACCACCCAACCTACCCCTATTCACCCCCAAAAAGAATTTTTTTATTAAATTTTAGATTTTAATATTTAAATAATAAAAATATTATCACTCAATCCTACCCTTACCCACCCCAAACCCCCCGCCACCCCATTCCACCCACGCCATTATATATAAGAAGAATGATACATGATTGAACATGAAAATAAAATCAAATAAAAGTATAAACAATCAGATAAATTAAAGTATATAAATAAAATTTACAGAATTGAAAAGAAAATACAAAAATCGTAAAGAAACGAAAATAAGAAAACAAAAACTAAAAAAGAAGAATGATACTTCAAATGAGAATAATTGAACCTGCACATAAGATCAAATATGAGAATGATTGAAGATGAAAATAAGATCAAATAAAAGTATAAAAGATAAAATAAAGATAACAAAAAATAAAAAAAGAAGAATGATACCTCAAAATGATTTAACATGCACATTAGATCAAATCAAAGTAAAATATAAAATATAAAAGATAAAACAAATTAAAGTAGATTAGAAATAGTATGAAAGAGAAATAGAGAAGAAAAAGAAGAAGAAAAAAAAAGAGTAAGGATTTGATTATATAATGAAAATGTTTATATAGAATGATTTGAAAGAATAAACGCTTATGATTGAAAGCAATCAACGACGTAGGAAAAAAATATGAAAAATTACCAAAGATAGCGTTGAAAGATTTGATATTATGAAAAGACAAATACTAATGTGTAAGTTTTTAAGGTGCAATAGGATCCATTTTTACTAAATGGATCGGATATAAATACGTATGGCTTTCTCTCTCCTCAATCGCTTCGCTCCTCTCCCTCTATCTACTCCTCCGCCTCGCATTCTCTCTGTATTCTCTCTCGCCTCTCCATCTCTGTCGTCTCGTCCAAAATCTCCTCTCCCCACCTCCTCTTCTGTTTAATCGCTTAGTTCTTCTTGATCGACAACCTGTGGTGAATGCGCCTTTATCTTCCAGATCGGCGACCTGTGGTGAATGCTTCATCTCGTTCTGCCTTTATCTTCCAGCTTCCACGGAACTTCTCCACGTCCATATCAACATCTCATTTTTACGTTTCAGGCCTTCTTCTGTGTTCGAAATTCCCTTTCCGTGTTCCAAATCAAGCAGATTGTGTTCGAGATTTTGAAAAGGGTCGATGACTATGATTCGATTTTACAATAAAGTCTTGAGTGATGTAATGAGTGATGCAATTCAAATGCTGTAAATTATTAATTGTTCTTCAATTCTTCATTTCATTTTTTGTGGTTGCTCTGCTACGAAAATGTAGAAAGTGGTGGAAATGGGTAGAGATTATCTTGAAAGTTTTTTTATTTGATAGTGTATACATTTTATAATATATATGTATTATATTCTACTCTTAGATGTATCATTGAATTTATTAAATTTAAATTGATTTTTTATATTTCATAATCAAATGTGGAGTGGTTGTAATCTTATAATGTTCATATTTCTCTCAATACATGCATTATTTTTTGTAAAAATAATATTGATGTTATATTTATTAGAATTTTTGTCAATATATTATTAATTTTAGTTATACATTTTAGTATAAAATGTTATAATTTTAGTATAAAATGCTATACATTTTGGCATAAGATCTAATACATTTATTATTTATCAATATTTTCGTCAATATATTTATTAATTTTAGCTATACAGGTTAGTATAAAATGTTATAGTACATTTTTGCATAAGATCTAATACATTTATTATTTATCAATATCTTCGTCAATATATTTATTAACTTTAGCTATACAAGTTAGTATAAAATGTTATACATTTTTAAATAAGATCTAATACATTTATTAAAAAATATTATACAAGTTAGTATAAAATGTTATACATTTTTGCATAAGATCTAATATATTTATTAAAAAATTGTATTAATCACTTTTGAATAGTGAGCAAGTTTTTTTTATATAGATGTATAATACATTTATGGAAGTAAATATATACATTAATTAATTAAAACTTATACAGAATCCATATCTCAATTCTATTTATCAATTCCTTCGGTGGTTCTCCACCTGAGATCCATCAGTTTCTTCACGTTTCACTGGTTCTCCACCCTCAACCTCACGACAGCTTTTTCTACCCAAACTCATAACTCAACTTCTTCTACCGAAACTCAAACCCAAACTCATAACTCAACTTCTTCCACCGAAACCCAAATCGATAACTTTTTCCACCCAAACTCATAACTCAGCTTCTTCCACCCAAATCGACGCTTGATTCATTCCCAACCCTGATTAACGTAAGAATTTAATCAAGTCAAGCCACAATATCAAAATCTAATCCCTGATTTTTGCCCTAATTCTAATACAACAACAACCAATATCTTTAATCGATAAAAGAAGCGGCGCTCAGAGGAAAGAGAAAGCGGTGCGTAGAAAGATGAGTCGAAAATCTGGGGATCTGAAGGGAATCGACCGGCGTTTCGAAGCAACGCAAGAGGCAGAGAGAGAAGAGAGTTCGAGAGGAAGGCAGAGAGAGAAGAGAGAGGAGAGGAGAGAGAAGAGAAAGGAGAGAAGGCGGCGCAAGAGGTGGAGAGAGAGAAGAGTCCGAGAGGGAGGGAGAGAGGAGAGAGGAGAGAAGACGGCGGCTGAGAGTGGAGAGAGATGAGAGGTTGAAATTATAGCGTGCGTGAATGACCCATTTAGATGTATTTAGATTATTTAGCTGATCCACTTTTAAATACGGATCCTGTTTTTAGTGTACACTAATTGTATATTAGATCAACTCTTATGAAAATTAGTATATTGATTGACAATTAGTAGAATATATGCCAATAATATTTTTCATATTTATCAAATTTAAAATAATATCAAATAAAAGTATAAAAGAAGATAAAATAAATTAAATTATAAAAATAAGGTTTATAGAATTATTAAAAAAAACACAAAAATCGACGAGAAAAAAAATAATAACAAAAAATAAAAAAATATAATGATACCTTTAAAGAGAATGATTGAACCTACATATAAGATCAAATAAAAGTTTAAAAGACAAAACAAATTAGAATATATTATAAATAATATGAAAGTAGAATTTGTAAAAGAGAAGAAAAAGAAGAAGCATTAGAGAAAAAAAAAACAAAAAGGGAATGATTGAACCTACAAATAAGATCATATATGAGAATGATTGAACCTAAAAATAATATCAAAGTATAAAAGAAGATAAAATAAATTAAATTATGAAATAGTGTTTATAGAATTATTAAAAAAACACAAAAATCGAAGGGAAAAAATAAGATATCAAAAAATTTAAAAGTATAATGATACATTTAGGAGAATGATTGAACATGTATATAATATCAAATAAAAGTATAAAAGATAAAACAAATTAGAGTAGATTATAAATAATATGAAAGTAAAATCTATAAAAGAGAAGAAAAAGAAGAAGATTAGAGAAAAAAACAAAAAGAATAAGATCAAATATGAGAATTATTGAACCTAAAAATAATATCAAATAAAAATACGTATAAAAGAAGATAAAATAAATTAAATTATAAAAATAGGGTTTATAGAATTATTTAAAAAATACAAAAATCGAAGAGAAAAAAAATAAGATAAAAAAATTAAAAAGTATAATGATATCTTTAGGATAATGATTGAATCTGCAAATAAGATCAAATAAAAATATAAAAGATAAAACAAATTAGAGTTGATTATAATAAATAATAGAGTGTATATTAGGTGCACCCGGGTGCACCCTTGCACCCATATTTGTATAACTTTTTATTCTATTTTGTATACATGTTATTCTCTTTTGTATACGTGTTTTGTAATAATTGTATACTTTTTTCACACTAAGTTTTTCATTAAAAAAATAAGCATTCATATGTGTATAACTTTTTATTCAATAGTGTATACATGTATTTTAATAATTGTACATTTTTTTACACTCAATTTTTTATTAAAAAAATTAACAATTAAATTGTATACATTTTTACTCATAATTGTATATGTTTTTTCTTATATTTGTACGTGGGTGCGCACGAAGCTTCGTGTGCACCCGGGTGCACACTATATTTAGCCTAAATAATATGAAAGTAGAATGTGTAAAAGAGAAGAAAAATAAAAAGTATTAGAGGGGGAGAAAAAAAAAGGAGAAAGTAAGAATTTGATTAGGTTGAAAATATTTATATATAATAATTTTAATGAATGAACTACCGTGATTGAAAGTAAATATTTATAGAGACGATTCTAATAAAAATAAAATTGATACTATATTAATTGAAATTAAGCATTTATTGATTAAAAACTAATCAAATTTATATTGTTAAATTAAATCAATAAAAAAGTAAAATTTAAATAATAAAAAATCCATTATTAGTATAATTAAATATTATGATTTATTAAAATCAAAGAAAAATCATAATTTAAATTAAGTATATATTGATTAAAAATTAGTTAAATATGTCAAAAATATCTCTTATATTTACCAAATTTATATTGTTAAATAAAAAAATAAAATTTAAATAACAAAATTCATTATTATTAGTATAATTAGATTTAAATTTTATTATTGAAATAAAAAATATTAATTGGACGGTCAAGATTAAAATTGAATTATTTCTAAATAGAGTAAAATTGAAAAAAAATTAAAAACAATAGTAGAAGTTTAGGTTTGCTTTTATATATATATATATATATATATATATATATATATATATATATATATATATATATATATATATATATATATATATAATGAAAAAAGCGAGTCTAGTAAAGTAGTCTGGTGAAAGGGCCCACCTCACCTCTCCCTTTTCCCCACCTCCTACGGTTGTTGCCAAAGCTCCGAGTGAACCCGAAATAGGCCATGGACTTGGATCTACCAAATGATAAGAATGCCTCTGAGAATTTGTCCACGACCCCATTTCTGTCTCGCTCCAAAGAAGAAGGTTTGGATCTTTCAATCTTATGTCATTATTCGCTGACGGTATCCACCCTAGATCCCGGGCGGCCCAGTGGAATCTCAGGTGATTCACCATACGCGGCAGCAGAAGGGCAGCAACATTCTGAAAGTGTGATCTCTGAGGGGAAGGGATTAGGGAATAATATATACTCCCTCCGTCCCGGAGAAGTTGGTATAATTTTTTTGGGGCACGGAGATTAAGGAGTATAATAATTTAATGTAAAGTGAAGTAAAGTGAAGTGAGAGAAATAATATTTAATGTGTAGTGGGTAGTTGTATTAGAGGTGATATGTGGGGTCCATGAGAATAGATTAATTGTTTTTGTGTGGGTCCCATGTATTAAAAAGAAAATGTGTCAACTTTAGTGGGACAAACCAAAAAGGAAAGTGTGTCAACTTCTATGGGATGGAGGGAGTATATATATATATATATATATATATATATATATATATATATATATATATATATATATATATATATATATATATATATATATATACTTTTATAATTAATTCTAAGTTTTAAGGGAAATTATAAACTTTAAGGGTAAAATATAAAATAAAACATAAATTATCGCAAAATATATCATGAATAACAAGAATAAAATTACAATTATATTATAAGAATTAATTAAACATAGCATAAACTCTATTGATAAAATATGATATAAACCATTAAAATAAAATACAAATAAACTACTAAGGTGTTTACAATTATACCGTAAGAATTACTCATAAAATTCATCCCCTTAATATGTATCTGTTTGTTTTTTACATAGATTAATGAAGTATAATATTTAATGTGTAGTACTCCCTTCGTCCATTGTCAATGCATGTATCTATTTACTTTTTGCACGTGAATTAAGGGGTATTATATTTTATGTGTAGTTGTATTAATGGGGAGTGTGAGTCTCATATTTTAATTGTATTAATGCGTGTGAGTCTCTTATGTCTAAAAAGAAAAACAGATACATTAAGAGTGGATGATTCTAAATAGTAAAATTGATACATTAATGGACACATGGAATATATCTATATAGTATGTAGTTGCATTATAGTTGTATGTGCCCCGATAGGGGATGTTAATTATTTTATGTGGGCCTCTACTTAAAAAAAATGAATACTATGTAATAGAATAAGTAAAATGACAAAATTAATACATTTCAGGGGAATACAGAGTAATTAAATTAATAAAATACCCTAAAAATAAAATAAGTCATGAACCTCAATAATATATTTCTTTTATTATAATTATAATTAAAATAAATATTCACTCCGTCCCTTGATAAGTGTTAATTTTATTTTATTTGGTGTTTGCACCTCCTATGCCCGTCTTATGGTTGAAATTGATGTAGCTAATCCTTTGGTACGTGAAGTAAAGATTGAAACTGATTGTGGTGAGTTTGTCCAGAAGATCATCTATGAATTTTATGTAGACCACTTAAATTGATCATATATGTCTTTATCTCAAATCTTGACTATTGTGAGAGTGGTAGAGTTGTGATTGCTTGGAATCCTAATAAGTACCTGGATAGAGTCCTTATCAACAATGATTGGAATCACATTGGCTGGAATGTGGAGGCCGAGTTCCTTGCATCAGGTTAGTATTGCTTTCATTTTCCATGATCATCATAATATTCTATAATATGTGGGCTGCTCATGAATCTTTTCTTTCGATAGTAAACTATACTTGGGTTATGAATGTTGATGGGACAAATCAGTTTATTTTATGTAGACCACTTAAATTGTTGAAGACCTCTCTTAAACTTGTTCATAAGAAAAGTTTTTACCATATTTCTGAGCGACCTCACAGGGCTAAACAAGATATCAGTTCAGAAATCAAAGTTTCTTAGTGATGCTGAGGCAGCTTTCTTTGCTCAGCTCACTAAGAACAAATACTTGCAGTTTCAGGATCGTAGCTCCAGTTATTTTCATTGTCTTCTTCCAGAAATGATATTCTCAGAGTTTTCACCTCATCCGGGGCGACTACTTCTAGACCACAGATGGTGTCAGAGTTTCTCTTCTGGTGAGCTTTTGAAGCAGTGAAGGAGTTTTTCTCTTCTGGTGAGCTTTTGAACATTATAGGAGAGAGTGTATGTGCAGCAGTGAAGGAGTTTTTCTCTTCTGGTGAGATTTTGAAGCAAATCAATGCCACATTTGTGACTCTTATTCCTAAGAAGAAATTCGAGCCAACTTTCAGACATATTTCGTGTTGTAATGTACTATACAAGATAATCTCTAAGATTCTTGTGAATCGAATGAGTTCTCTTGTGACTAGTATTGTGGGCGAAAATCACTTCGGGTTTGTCAAAGGCAGGCAAATCAGAGATTGTATCTTGTTAGCTCAAGAGATAGTTCGACACTATGAATGGAGCAGAGGAAGAATATCCCCTAGAATGAGAATCAAGGTAGATATTAAGAAAGCATATGATTCAGTAGACTGGAACTTTTTGGAGAATGTGTTGCTTGGAGTTGGATTTCCACCTTTATTTGTGAGATGAATTATGGAGTGCGTCTCTACTCCAACCTATTCATTGCTCATCAATGGCTATCCGGAAGGGTTTGAAGAATGTATGGATATGTTTAGCCGAATTTTAAGAAAGAATATGCCACATGGAACCACTCTAACCTGTGTAAGAAGTTGTCTATCACTCATATTACTCTTTTCGTATGTTGATTTCAGATCAGCACAATTTATTAGAAATTCCCTTTTAGAATTTGAAGGAATGTCGGGACTTGATATTCCCTTCCCCCCGTACTAAGTGTCAGATTCTAGAGATCCTTCCTTTTCAGGAACAACATTTTCCAGTGAGATACTTGGGGATTCTGCTGTGCAGTAAACGCATTAGTGTTGATCAGTTTGAACCACTTGTAAAACAACTCATGGATTGTGTTAGCAAGTGGTCTGCCAAATGCCTCTCCTTTGCAGGTAAACTTGAATTGATCTCTTCATGTATATATGGGGTTCTATCCTTTTGGTTTTCTGTGGTGAAAGTTCCTGATGGAGTCATTAAAAGGATAGAAAGAATGATGAGATACTTCTTATGGGGAACTAGAAAGACTCTCGTTGGGTGGATTTCGATCACAAAACCAAAAGTTCAGGGTGGTCTTCAGCTCAAAGATCTTAAAAGCTGGAATGATACATTGTTGTGTAAAGCTATGTGGGATGTGCACTTGAATAAGGAATCACTTTGGGTGAAATGGATCTACTCGGTCTATCTCAAAGGACAAAACTGTTGGCAGATAACAGCTAACTGTTCTACCTCATACTCTTGACGCTCTCTTGTTGGAGTAAAAATGAGAATCCTCAGAAGTATGGCTTCACATAGAGATGGAATTCAAGAACTCACTAAATGTGTTAAGAATGGTAAGCTGGTGGCATCTTCCGTCTACAATCTGCTACAGACGCCTGCGACTAATAATGGAAGATTCATATTCTCGAAAGTGTGGCATAAGTGGATACCTAGGAAGTATAGCTTTCGACTATGGTTAGTAGCGAGGGGCAGTCTACTCACTAAGGATAGAGTTTGGGATCCTAACGGTGATAGAGAGTGCAGATGTTGTATTCGACAATATGAATCCATAGAACACCTGTTCTTTAAATGCCCATTCGTAGAAGTATGGAGTAAAGTTAAGAGGCAGTTGAAATGGCGAAAATAGATTCAGACAGTTCAAGCAGGTTTCAAATGGATCCACAAAGAAAGAGGTGTCTCAACACATGCAAAGACACTCCGCACCCTTGCTCTTGCGGTAAGTGTAGTGAAGATATGAGATCTTAGAAATGCAATCTTATTTGATTCAACAAGTTTATCTATGTCGAAGTTAGTTAATAATAGGGTAAAATGCACTTTTGGTCCCATACGAAATGTCCACTTTCATTTTTGATCCCTAATCTTTTTTTTGGTCCCATAAGTTGCACTTTTAGTCCCGACTGTTAGTTTTTTGGATGGAAAATATTATAGTATTAAAAAAATAAAAGAAAATAATAATAATTACTATTATTATTATTTTGAACAACATCTATCACGTTCCACCAATCTCTACCCATCTTGATTAACCACAAACAAACATCAGATGCAAAAAAAAATTGTGGAAAAATTGTCAGATGCGGTTTCAGAGCAATCCAGCTGTCGATGTAGGCAGCGGCGGAGACGTCGACATCCCAAACGACGTAGGAGAAGGAGCACCATGGATTTTTGACCCAGCAATGCGGAGGAATCGCCGATCGGATATCAGCAATCCGGAAAGGCGGCGGCGTGGCTGGGTCAAATTTATCCGCCGCACGTTTTCCGATCCCTTCGTACTGATGGTGGCCGTCGTTGGTCTATCCAGCATCTCCGCTCTTCGAGAGGCCGACACCGGAATAAACGGCCATTATTACCGGATGGATTCAGAGAGAAAGGGTATCGGAGTTGCAACAATGGAGATTGTGAGTGCATATATATAGAAGAGAGAGGGGGAATAATATATGTGTTTATATAAAATAATATATATAGAGAGAGAAAGTGTAAGTATATGAGTTTTCCAGATTTGTGTCATGATAGCACATCAGATGTCCGGAAGGGGAAGTGGTGGTGGGTTGTGATAAATTTCTCCGACATAGGCAAGACTTGGCAACCGGAAGTGGGAGATGGCGGAGGGCAACAGTGGCACTCTGCTTCCCGATAGCACGCGGTGGTAAGCGGCGCGGTTCTGGCAACAGGATCAGATCTGCAGCGGCGGGGTTCTGGCAGCAGCGATATTAGCGGCGGTAGCGGCGCACAATGGTGAGCGATCTGCGACTGTTGATTGGCAACGATCTCCGACGAGGAAAGGGCAGATCTGTGGTGGTGGTGGAGACGAATTGTAAATTTGTGGTAGTGGACGGCGACAGAGGCGGGGATATATTGGTGGAGGTGATGGAGGCGGTTCAGATGGTGGGGGAGGAGGCAGTGGTAGTGGAGGCTGTGGAAGAGGCGGGGAGACGGTGGAGGGGGTGGTGGAGATGGAGGCCATGGTGGTGGAAGCCGTGGAGGAGGCGGGTGATGGCGGTGGAGATGATGGCGGAGGAGGAAGAGACGAAGGTGGTGGTGATGGCGGTGGAGGAGATGGTGGTGGTAGGGGAGGAGGCGAAGGGGGAGATGGAGGTGGTGGAGGTTATGGAGAAGGCTGGGGAGATGATGGTGGAGATGACGGTGGTGGTTTTGGGATTGATGTAGCAGTTGTGAAGTTTTAGTGTTAGAGAGACAGGGGTAGGGGGTGGGGGGGTTAGGGATGAAATTAAGATTAAAAAAAAATTAGATGAACTTAAATTAGTGGAAAATATTTCAATCATCATTCCATTAGTATGATGGACGGAATTTTAAAAATAGAGCAATGAGACCAAAAATGTAATGGAAATGACCAAAAATGAAATTGGACATTTCGTATGGGACCAAAACTGCATTTTACCCGTTAATAATATCATTCTAGAAGTGGCTAGACTAGATATGCTATTTTGATTTTGTTTTATTCGCCCATCTGTTAGGGCTCTGCTTTTGATTGAGATTTGATCTTTTTGATATGTAGCATCTTGAATTGAAGTGTGAATAACATTTACCGTTTTCAAAAAAATTAGAGTACTTTTTACTGTTCTCCTAGGCAAAAACTTTCGCAAGATGTAAATGATGAGAATTTTAAAAGTCTGTTTAATTAAATTATTATATGAACACTAAGTAGTAGAGGCATATTTGTGTGAGATCATTTTATAATAAAATGTTTATGTTTCTTAAATAATTATAATTTTTTTTATTAAAAATATTATTAATTTTATTTCACGAATAGTTCATGAAAAAATTAATTACATTATTATTAGTTTTCATCAATTCAAATATCACTGCTTAATAAAATACTATTACTTCCTCCGTCTCAAGAATATATTTGCTTTCCATTTTGGTCCGTTCCAAGAATACATTCACCCCCCTAAAAATGGAAATAATACACAAATCAATAACCTTATAATACGACAATATTACAAAAATGCCACCTTCTTTTTACACACAATTTAGTTAAAGTCAACTATGTCATACATTTTATTCTACTCAATTACCCAAAATACCCTTTCTCTTTCTTACATCATACCACCAAAAAGTTACTTTTCTTAAACTTCGTGTCAGAAAATACGCGAATGTATTCCTGAGACGGAGGGACTACTTTTTATACATCATCCAAAACTCATCTAGTGAGACTTAAGTGTTTGCCTTCATAGAAAGTGCAACTAGGATCTAACCTGCTATTACCCCCTCCCCTGTCTTTAATTTTTTTATAGTTATAATTAAAGATAATTATATTATTATTATTATTATTATTATTATTATTATTTTTCATGTTCCTATTTTATCCATGTGGAGTAGTTTAATTAAATCTAAAAGTATAACTGTAATTTTATAGTTCATAATATATTTTATTCTTGTGATTTATATTCTATTTTTACACATACAATGAGGTTGTACAATTTTTTTTCACATAAAAATATGTTTGGGTCTTCATTTTTATTTTTTTTCCTCTTACCCTAACCTCATTTTACAATAATTAGATCTTATATAACTCATGTTAGGCTATATATTTTTTTTAAAACATGAAAATGTTTTGAACATCACGGCTTAATCATATACTCCATCCGTCTCAAAATTGATTGCACTGTTACTGTAAATATGGAGTTTATGAAATGTTGACTTTTTAGGGGTATTGTGGTATTTTTAGGTAATAAATAAATTATAAAGTATGTTATGTGTGTTAGGTGAGTGTGGTAAAGTTGTAATTAAGATAAACTTTTAGGGGTGAGTATTGATGTGATATTTCCTTTTTTGGAAAGGTGCAATCTAATTTGGGACGGATAAATGTGGAAAGTGTGCGATCAATTTTGGGACGGAGGGAGTAATAGATCTGTACCCTCAATTTTATTACTTTCTCATCCAAAAAAATCATTCACATTTCTTTTTGCACATGGAGTAAAAATGATTGTTTTTAAAGATATTTTGATACTTTTTTAGCAATAATAAATATTTTTATAAATACGGTGTAAAGAATAGATTAATGATTTTGACTTTTTTTTTTATCGTTTTAGGAGTATAAATTTTTTTTAAACAAATGAAAATAAAAAATACAAAGAAAAAAAAATAGGATCGAGGGAATTTAAAAAAAAAAGGCAAAAATTTGTGTGCACTTGGACGTACGGGTACACGCCGTGCAACTTTAGAATTTTGTATTAAATTGTATACCCTTTAGTATAAAGATGTGTACCCTTTATTTTCTGAAAAAAATAAAAAATAAAAAATATTAATGAAAAGTGTATACCCTTTAAAACAAAATAGTGTACCCTTATTAATTAAAGTGTATACATTTTAGAACAAAATAATATACATTTACCCATAATACTAAATTCTAAAGGTGCACGGTGTGCACCCGGGCGCACGCAAGCCTCACTCTTATAAAAAAGGAAAAAAACATTGCTAATTATAGTATACTCCATATCTGATGAGAGTGGGAATTTACGTCTTTTCGATTTTATAATACCTTATTTTTGTTAGAATAATGATATATATTCGTGTGGGATTGCATTGTTTACGTATTTTGCATGATTCTGGTGCTACTAAGGTGTTTTGTTGAGTTTTGAAGGTTAAAAACAGGTGAAAATGATGCAAAAACGAAAACGAGCAAGAAACGGGATTGAAAAGACCCTAACTCGAGTTGCAACACGACTTGCAACTCAAGTCGAGTTAGGTCCAAAATGTGTCCAGAATCGTCCAGAGAGCTAACACGAGTTGTAAGACCCAACTCGAGTTGGCAACACGACCAGTGTTAGGGTCAGTGGGACATCCAGAGAGCCAACACGCTGTAGATAATATGTTGTGCGACAATATGCGAAAGATCATATTATCGATTTCCTTATAAAGTATAAACAGATGCTCACAACCGAGATAGAAGATGACTATCTATCGGGATGGTTGTAGTGTGATTTGGTATTAGTTTGTCTTGACTATAAAATCACATTAGTATGCTTTGTGTGTATTGAGCAGGACCGCTTGAGATCGTTCGACTTGTAATGTCAATATAGGAGAACTTGATCTCTGTTATTATGGATGTTCGTGCTCTTAATCCCTATATAAATAACCTCGACACGTAATTGCCTCGGGACGAGCAACGGGTAAGTTTGGGGGATTGATGAGAGTGAAAATAAGCGTGTTTTAATATCCAATTTAACACCTTTTTTGATTGATATTGTAGTCTTATATGAGCACAAGTGTCTTATATTCGATATATGTGAGAATTATGTGCACTTGAGGTGTTTTATTGTGTTTTAGGTAGAAAAAGGATCAAAAGAGCCAAGTTTGAGAAAAGGTGCAATTTGTGCAAGAATGTTGATAAACGCACGTCCAACTTGTGTAATTATTCTGTATTGATGTGGAGCTCTGAATTGGATTTATGATATATGATTGGAAAGCTACAGAAGAGAGGGTCGTTTTGGTGTAAAGAACATCCCAATCAGATTCCGAACGAGAAAGTTATGAGTAAAGTGGTGACGTCGCGCGAGCTGTGTCGAACAGAAATGATGTGCTACTTTCCATGGCTTGTTACAGATTCAATTCTTGGAGTTTTGATGATATCTTTATATTCAGAGAAAGCCAAGGAAAAGAGGATCATGTGAGCGCAAAAATCACTCAAATTGGAGGTCGGAAGAGGAAGTTATGCTCAGAATCGTGAAGTCGCGCAGCTGTTGGCGAGAATTTCTGAGAATTTCCGAAAACTACCTTATTTATCCGGATCTCTTTTACTAAATTTGACATATGCCTAAATTTGGGTCATTTCCAAGACCTACAAGGAGAGCTCACAAGTATAAAAAGGGGTGTAGATCACAACATAAAAAAAGAGGAGGAACACAACACAATACAAGAGAGGAGAAGAGAGGCCACAACATACAACACCCCATAAGGGGGATCACCCCCCAACCATCATCCTTTTCTCCATCCATCCATCACTTTGAAGATTCGTTTGTGGAATCAAGGGGAGAACTAAGAGGAGAATTCAAGAGCGAGAAGGACGCGATGACGCCACATCTAGGGTTTATTCGTTTTCTAATTTATCTTGTATTTTTTGGATATCCGGGTAAGATCTATCCAACACCCATGTGTGTTTCCTACAACACCATGGGCTAGAGCCTTTTTGGTAGAATTAGGGTTGTGAAGGTTTTATCTAGTTAATTGAACTTCCATGTATACACTCCGTACAACACTACTTGTGGATATAGTTTATATATGATTGTGCTTTATTAATCCATACTCATAGTCATTTTGTGCATCAATAATCGTTGTGTAGAGTCTGAATACATAACATGGTTATTGGTTGAGTGCGTTCACTGTTGAGCAGGGTTTTAAGTTATAATTCTAAGTGAAGGGATTCCGAAGTCTTATTAGAACTATCTTATATGAATACTTATTAATTGAATTAAATTCGGGTTAATAAGTAGGATAAAGAGGATAATTTTATAGTACCTATAAAGGGAGATCATATCGGGTTAGAGTACCAATCCTTGGGGGAAATAATTGATACTGATAGTACCTAGAAAGGGGGTGAAATTATATCTCTTGCTCCGAGGTTATTCACACGTGTTACACGCATGTTTACTTGTGTCTATAGAGTAGATATGCATGGTTTAGTGATGCGTCCATATTCCACAAGGTAGAGTCGGACATTGACACATGGAAGGGAAGTTAATTAGTGAAACTAGATTATCCTTGAGCTACCTATTCTCCTACTTGATCCACTTTCGTATCCTTCGAGTGATAGTTTATTTTATTTGTTATTTAATTTTCAGCATATTAGTTGTTAGATATCCATCAAATCTTATTGTCTTGTCTTAATTAATTTAGATAATAATTAAATTAATAATACGCCGTCCCTTGGGTTCGATATTCACTTGGTCATCTTTCGAGACTACAATTGATATTCTTCATACTTGGATATCAATTGTAGTCTTGAAAGGTGACCAAGTGAATATCGAACCCAAGGGACGGCGTATTATTAATTTAATTATTATCTAAATTAATTAAGACAAGGCAATAAGATTTGATGGATATCTAACAACTAATATGCTGGAAATTAAATGAGCATTGTCAAGAAAGATGCAACATCCAATTTGATTTATGCAGATAAGAAACTTTAAACATATTCTTCTTTTTCCATTTCTTTATATTTTTCTAGTGCAGGCATGCACCTATGCATTTGCTGGATCATAAAATCAAGAATAAAAGAACAATAGCATCGCTCATTCAACAGGTGATTCGATGCACGCTGTAGGAGTTAAAATTTTGGATACTTCCTCTAAAGCAAAAAATAAAATAACAGAATTCGACAAAATCTTCATCAGTTCTTAAAATCACCCAGATGATTGCAAACGTTACTATTTCAGTTGAGATATAGGTCCACAAAACCAACAATGATAATAACCAGAGGAATAATTTTTTTAAAGGTATTTTCATAGGCTAGAAGCTAACACGAGTTGCCAACACGACCAGTGTTAGGATCCGTGGGCAGTCCAGTTACACAGCATCGCAACACGACTAGATAGACAATAGCACGAGTTGTCAATACGACTCGTGTTGGGGTTACTCAAGTTACTTTTCAACGTAACAATGATCGTGTTGCCAACTCGAGTTGGGTTATTTTGGGCCAAAATTGGGATTTTTGATCCTCTGTGCGTGACAACATGTAAAAATAGCCCAGTGAAATCAAATTCGTGGCCCAAGGTATAAAAGGGATCAGAACACCTGGAGAAAAAATGGGACCAATCATTCACCACAGAAACAGAACGTGAATTCAATTCATGCACCATCCATCACCCATCCATTCATAGCAATTCATCCATCCATTCATCCCATCGGTTCAGATAAGGATTCTAGTGCGATTGAGAGAGCGATCCAATCAGAGAGACGGGGGAAGAACGCAAACCACGTGACACTAGGATTTCGTGTTTTTTTTTTTATTTCTTCTTTTGTTGTTTTGATCATGAATTTGACATCCATGAGGGTTGTCTGTAACCTCATTGGCTAAAAATCATTTATAGTTCTAATTATTGAGGGTTAGATGTAGTTGATTTTGAAACCTAGACTAGTATTGTGAATTCATACTGTTGAAAATCCGTGTTTATTCAATTTATCCAGATTTTGTTATACGTTTGTAACGTGCTTCATAACATGCTATTGATGTTGCCCGTGATACTTGGTATGTTGTGTTAGCTTGTGTGCATATGTATTTAATATTGTCTGATTGCTAGGGGTTATAGTAGTTTGCCCGTGAACTCGATAATCCTAAGGGTTGGTAAACAAGGTACTTGATTTTCTTAGTGGAACAATGCAATTAGGAAATCAAGTAGGGAGTGAATAAGTTTGAGTATTACTTTCAGAGAATATATGTTAGTAGAATTGACCATCCAGAGGTTTATGAAATTTTCCTTATTAGTATCTAGGAAGGAGGTTCAAAACTATTTGCGCATCATCTTATGATGTATTTCCATTAAAATAGTGTGAATGAACAATAGGATATCTAAGAGACCAAATTAATTGCACTAAACCTGATATCTTAGAGCTATTATTTTTCTCTTGATTAATCTTGAATAATTCCAATTGCTTTTATTTATTTGTTAATTGTCATTTAAATTCTTAGATATTAATTCATTCAAACACTTGGAAATTTGGTTACGATAATTCTAATTGAATAGTAATATAAATTAAATACTCCCTCCATCCCACGTGAAGGTTTATACTTTCAATTTTTGGTTGTCCCAAGTTAAGGTTTACATTTCCTTTTTTTATCAAATTAGGCCCACACAAAATAATTAATTATTCTATTTAGGACCCACACACAACACTAATACAACTACCCACTTTACATTAAATATTATTTCTCTCACCTCACTATACATTAAAATATTATACTCCTTAATCTCCGCGCAAAATACAAACGTCAATGTTATGGGACGGAGGGAGTAAATAGTTAGTTGTCTCAGCGGAAACGATATTAATTTTAACTGGGATACTTGAAGATTTTATTTGAGGTGCGCAATTTATGCCTAACAAGTTTATGACGCCGTGCTGCCAGGGACATTAAATTATTTATTTGCTTTTGTTACGTATATAATTAGAATATTTGCTTTGAGATTTAATTGTCTACACCTTGAATTTTCTTGAAGTTGCATGTACACCAGATCAAAGAAGGAAATGCAAGATTTTGAATTTGATCCGAAAATTGAAGCGTCTGCAAGAAAAAGGAGAGGAGCAGCAAAAAATATCAAAGCACCTCCTAAGGCTATTAAGGTACCGAATGCGAAGAAGAAAGCAGACACATCAGCACCTAAAGCAGTTGTAGAGGAGACAAAAAAAAGAGATTGAAGATCAGGTTATCCCAAAAGAGGCTGAGTCAGAAGCTGAGTTAGAAGTTGAAGCAGAAACAGCAGTAGAATCAGCAATTATGGGAGATAGAACACATGAAGATGACATTGTCATCCGGGAGATGTTCAAGTCGACCAATCTAGGAGGATCATGTTGGATTGTATACTAAAAGTCTAGCTTTAGTATGAACAATGTTATAACAATTTATTTGAAATGAGAATCATATGATCAAATGATTACATCTTATAATTTATTTATATGTAGATGCAATAGTCCACTTACTTTATACTGTAGATAATATGTTGTGCAACAACACGCAGAAGATCATATTATCGGTTTTCTTATGAAGTATAAATATATGCTTACAACCGAGATAGACGGGGACTCCCTATCGGGATGGTTGTAGTGTGGTTTGGTATTAGCTTGTCTTAGCTATAGAATCACATTAGTGAACTTTGTGTGTATTGAGCAGGACCACTTGAGATTATTCGACTTATACTGACTTATAGAAGAACTTGATCTCTGTTATTATGGATGTTCGTGCTCTTAATTCTATACAATAACCTCGACACGTAGGGCAGTATGTATTTCTTTGATTCATCAAAGGGTGAGATTTACATGTAATTAAATCAATAAACTCGGTGAGTTGGGAAGTAGTGCTATTTCTATGGTGTGCTGTTGATTGTAGAAGGAATCCGTGTCCATCATAGGTTGATGATGTCCCCTTGAGGAGCTCATAAAGATTATAATGTAAACCCTGCCAATGGATTTATTCCGGCATGATAATGAGGTTGAGTGGCACTACTCTCGGATGAGATATTAATTAATGGAGTTGTCAGTAACTTAATTAATTAATAGACATTATATATCATAAACATGGGGAGACTAACAGGCTCATATTAAGAAGGAGCCCATAACGTAATTATGGGATTAGAACGGTAGTGCAGTAATAATATTTTAGTTGTATATATTATTATTATTGGACTTAAGTATAAGCTTTGGGCTAAACTTGGATAATTAAGCCCAATGGAGGCCCAACTCTAATTTCTCCTTCTGGTCCCTGCTGCAGCCCATATATAAGTTATCTCAACTGTCCAAAAACTCTTATCTATAAGATTAATCATACCTAACACTGTGAGGAGGGTGAGGGAACAGTAGATTGAGAAGATCTCGAGGATCGTCGCCCACACGACGTCGAGATTAGACTTGGGAATACAGTAGAAGACTGGAAGGTTGTTTGTTGCTGCTGTCTGCCACCTTCTATGATTTTTATAAAATTGTACAGACTTCAGAATAGGACGTATGATATACTGATGAAAAGCCACTGAAGAAAGAATCGTTTTGGCATATAGATAACTCAAATCCGACATCGGATGAGAAAGTTATATCCAAAATAGTGAGGCTGCGCAGGCTGGTGGCGAGAATTCATCGTCTTCAACATACCCTAGTGAAAGGTAATATATTTCTTTGGTATTCTTGCTTCCGCTGAATTAGAAATGTATGAAACCCTAATGGGTCATGTTAATCAAATGATTGAACGCCAATAGATCAGGTGTAGTTGAGGCCGTTCAAGCTGATGAGGCGAACGATATAAGGCCAGCCCTGATAAATATGGTGGAGAAAAATTCTTTTACCGGAGGCATCTTCGATGAACACTATGGACATTTGAAGCACTTCTACAGCTACATGGATACAGTTAAAGCCACTGACAATACTAATGACATGTGGAAGATGAGGCTTTTTCAGTTTTCTTTAGCTGACAAGGCAAGGGAGTGGTATGACAAGTTGGCAGGAGATAGTTGCTCTAATTGGACTGAGTTGTAGCAGCTGTTTGTTGATCGTTTTATGCCACTAAGAAAGATTCTTATACTGAAGCAAGAAATTAATCAGTTCAAACAGAGGAGAGACGAGTTGTTTGGAGAAGCTTGGAAGAGATTCACTGATGCATTGAGGAGATGTCCACAGCATGGACTCAAAAAGTCACAGCTCATCAGTGTCTTTTACAATGGTCTTGACAATGAGTCTAGAGTGCTAGTCAATGCTTCTGCTGGAGGAACGATCTTTGGGAAAACATCAAATATAGTGGAGAAGATGTTCGATGACATCTCTTTGAACTCTAGAGATTGGCCATCAGAAAGGATTAGAGGGACTTATATACTCGGGAATGTTGCTAAAGTTGAGGAGAAGTTTTCTGAGGCGGATAGAAATGATAAAGTTGTCTCCCAGTTAGAGCAGATGAATAAACACCTGGTTACTCTAATATCAGGTAAGAGTGGGGGAGACAACCAAGGGCCAGCAAGTGATGATGTGGTAATGAATGTTCAAGGGGTTGAGGATGCAAATTAGGCTATGGGCCAGAGTCTCCAGGGTTCAAGAGCACCTCCAAATTGGCAGGGAAACAGGTTTCCCCAAGGAAATTCTAACCAAAGAAATAACCAAGGAGGAGGTCCCAGTAATCAAGGAGGATGGCAGAATCAGCAGAGGCATGAGAACTTTGCTTATTCAAATCCGAATAATGCAGTTCCATTCCCTCTTAATTTTGATCATGGAGCCAAAACTGAAGAAGGGAAGCCAAGTATTGATGATGTGTTAGCAAAATACATGCAGAAGAATGATGCTGTCATCAACAAAATCAATAACTGTATAGTACTTATGGACTCCAATATGACAAAACAGAATGAGGAAGTAAATAAGTAGTTGCAGAGTCTCACATATTCTATGGGTCAGATCTCTACTATGGTAAATCAGCAGCAACAGCAGATTATGAAGGAAAATTTTCCTTCAGATATAGAAATCAACCCGAAGGAGAGTGCAAATGCAATTACTTTGAGGTCTGGGAAGCAGTGTAATCTAGAACTGATGCAGGACATGACAGAAAGGAGGCAGGATGGAAGAGAAAAATAGCAAGGTAGCTTGGTCACTTGTTCGGTCCCTGTTCAAGCCGAGCCAGGATTGGGGGTGACAAAATTGAGTCAAGTAGCGATCCTGCAAATCAGACAGCGCTTAAGGGAGCGGTTCAACCTAGCTTGATACAAGTTCACCTCCGGGGTTCTCTGCACTTTCAAATTCTGTAATAAATCAATCTGATCAAGCCATTGCTGATAAAAAATGGCAGCGAGCAAAGAGGTTGAGAGAAATGGAAGAGGTATTCGAGAAAGACAGTTTGGGACTTCCAAAAACAAAGGTACCGCTTCCGTTTCCTCAAAGATAATTGTCGAAGAGCTTGGATGAGAAGTTCAAGAAATTTGCTAAAGTTATGAGGGATGTCCAAGTTACTATTCCCTTTTCAGAGGCCTTGGATCAAATGCCACATTACGCAAGATTTATCAAGGAACTCATCTCGAGAAAAAAAAACCTGAACAGTGTAGAGACGGTTAACCTGACCAAAAATTGCAGTTCCATAATCCAAAGAAAGTTACCTGAGAAGCTGAAGGATCTTGGTAGCTTCATCCTTCCTTGTGAGATAGGAAAAGGACCGTCTAGAAGGGCGTTATGTGATTTAGGAGCCAGCATAAATTTGATGTCCTTATCAGTATACAAGAAGCTTGGTTTGGGGGGGTTGAAACTAGAGCTGTCAAAACGGGCCAGTGGGACGGGGCGGGACAAATCCCGCCACATCCCGCGCATTTGGCGGGCTTAGGCGGGTGGGCCTAGGCGGGTTGCGGGCTAGAAATGTTCGGCCCAACCCATTCAAATGCGAATCGCTGGCTATGGCGGGCCAACCCGTGAATTTTTTTTAATTAGGGATGATATTATTAAAATGAAATACCAAAATAATGTTACAAAATACTATAATATCAACATAAACATGATACCTATAAAATCTGCATTCTTACCAACCACTCTCTTCACAAAAAAAAATTCCAAACATTTAAAAATTCCCTCTACTTATATTTACTACTTGAGTTCGTATTTCTAATATCATATATATTAGTATTACTTTAATTCAAATCGACAAACTCCATAAATTTTCTTCTAATCTGCAAGAATATAAATACAAATACAAATATTAATTACCCTCAAACAAAATAATTACCTAAACATAATCAATTTTTTTTTTCAAATTTTCAATCTAAATCAAGAATTAAAAGAACATGTTTAAAGCAGTAAACTTTTGTAAAACATAATACACAAAAGATAAACTTTAGGCATTTCTCTCGAGTTTGACATGTGGCAGGCTTAGGCGGGGCGAGGCGGGCCAAACCCGTCTCAACCCGCGCATTTGGCGAGCTTAGGCGGGTTGCGGGCTAGAAATACTCGACCCAACCCACCAATTATATAGGCGGGTGCGGTTCAGAATGACGGGCCCAACCCATTTTGATGGCTCTAGTTGAAACCCTCCTCTATGGCCCTACAGTTAGCAGATAGGTCATTGACATACCCCGATGGGGTTGTTGAAGATGTGCTGGTCAAGGTTTTGGAGATGGTTTTTCCGATTGACTTCGCAGTACTTGATATGGAGGATGATAAGGATGGCGCACCTCTGATCTTAGGGCGTCTATTTCTCGCTACTGGAAGAACTCTCATAGATGTGTTTAGAGGAGAATTGAGGCTGAGGGACAATGACAAGGATTATCCTTTCTTTGAATAATGAGATGCAGTGGCCTATGACTCAGCAACAATGCAAGTCTCTGGAAGTAGTGGACACGGAGTGTGATGAGAACTTTACCCTGTCTAATGCAGAGTTTGAGAGTTTGTCCAATGATGCATGTATTGACTATCTTGAGAAGTTACTTGCATTAGGTGATGCAAGGGATAAACAGAAAAAGAAGGTTATTGTTAATGAGGCGAGGAAACATGCGGCCAAGGAGGTTGATGAGTGTGTAAATTCACGTGTTTTGAGGCTGGATTCATGGAATAATGGAGTGTTAGATGGTTGAAATTCTATATGAATTGTTATAGTTAGTGAAAAGCCACGAATCGGTTATTATGAGGGCTATTTGAGTTGATTTTCGAAGAAAAACAAGTTGGAAGTGATCGGATCCAGAAAGAAGAAGAAGCAGGCATGCGATTCGACCAAGCAGGTATCAGATTCGACCAGGAAGAAGGGAGTTCGACCAGCACTGCTGGTCAAACTGAGCGCAGAAAGATGCCTGGAGTGCCATTCGACCACGACATTCGAGTTTGACCAAACCACTTGGTCGAACAGTGGTTGAACTCGAAGCCTGAAGAGAAGCAGTACCGGTTCGACCAGGACTCTAGTTCGATTCGGGATCCAAGAACAATTTACAGGCGGAATCAACCTAAAGTTCGACCTGCCTAGGAGAGTTCGACCAATCTCTTTGGTCGAACTGATGTATGAAAACGTGCCAAATTTATATTTTTACAACTTCAGTGCATGTGTTCGTTCAAAAAGCCCATCCAAGGCCCGTAAAGAGAGTACATAAGTATAAAAGAAGAGCTTTCGCAGGAGAAGGATATCATTCATCATCCATCCATCACCAAACCCTACCATCATCCGAAGGAGTCATGAGGAGAGGTCGTCTGGAGAGTCAAGTAAGATCATACCAACTAGCCATGATTGTTCCCAGATCAATCATGGGCTAGAACTGCTCCGGTAGTTCTAGGGTTATGAAAGCTTTATGAGTTAATTGAACTTCCATGTGTAAACTCCGTACAACACTACTTGTAGTTTATTCTATATAAGATTGTGCTTTTTTAATTCATACTCACGGTCATTTTGTGCATCATTAACTTTTATGTAGAGTCTGAATACATCTCTTGGTTATTGATTGAGTGTGTTCACTGCTGAGCAAGATTACATGTTATAATTCTAAGTGAAGGGATTCCGAAGTCTTATTAGAACTATCTTATATAGATACTTGTTAATTGAATCTTATTCGGGTTAATAAGTAGGATTAAGAGTATAACTTCATAGTACCTATAAAAGGAGATCATATCGGGTTAGAGTACTAAGTGCACGGGAAATAATTGATACTGATAGTACCTAGAAAGGGTGGTGAATTATGTCTCTTGCTCTGAGGATATTCACATGTGTCATACACATGTTTACTTGTGTCTATAGGGTGAACTTGCATGGTTTAGTGATGCGTCCATGAACCACACGGCAGAGTAGGACAAAAACACATGGAAAGGAAATTAATAAGTAAAACTGGATGCCCGAAGAACTACCTAATCTCTAACTTGATCACAACCATATTTTCTTTATTGCTTGTCTATTTTTTGCTATTCAAAATTATATGTTATTTTCGTAACTATTACAAACCGATTTGCCAACATAATCTTAGTTAATTAAAATATAATTGAATTGATAATAATACGTCCCTTGGGTTCGATAATCACTTGGCCGCCTATTGAGACTACAATTGATATCCTTATAGTTGAGGATTAATTTTTTGTGTTGAGAAAATGCTCATCATTTTCTTGGCGCCGCTGCCGGGGACGTCATTAATTATTATTTGATTATTTCTAGTTTAATTGAGATTATATTATTCTTGTCTTTAATTTCTAACTCTTATTTTTCTTAGGTGTATGCTCACTAGATCAAAGATAGGTGAATTAGCACCTTATAATCCAGAGATCGGAGCATCGTGAAGGAAGAAAAAGAAGAAGAATAACAAGAACAAGAACGTAGATCCAACTAATGCTCTTAACTTAGGAGTTGAAGTTGATGTGTTGAATTCATAAACGATTGAAGCTGCAACCGAAGTTAATTTGGAAGTAGAAGCAATCAACATGGCAGCGGATCTTGATACACTTGCCATCCGGAAAGTCTTTAAAAACAATGGATCTGGCAATGCTGGGCTGCTAGGAGCAAGAGGAACTGGAGCTGATTTTAATTTACACCCTACTCTTATCAGCATGATTGAAAGGAGTCCCTTCTCTGGGGGAACATTTGAAGATCCTCAACAACATCTAAACAAGTTCCTTGGGTATGCAAGTACGCAAAAAGATGCAGGATCTCATGAGGATGCGAAGAAGATTATATTGTTTAAGTTCTCGCTGAATGAAAAAGCGAGAGATTGGTACGATAATCTTGATGCTGCTAAATGTGATACATGGGAGAAGTTGAAAGTGAAATTCTTGGAGCGATACATGCCACCTTCAAAGGTGTTCAAGATGAAACAAGAAATCAATCAATTTTCTATCCATGGCAATGAGAAGTTTCATGAAGCTTGGGACAGATTCAAGGACATGCTCCGGAAGTGTCTTCAACATGGACTATCTAAAGCTCAATATATCAGTATTTTCTATAATGGGTTGGATTGTGATTCTCGTATTTTACTTGATGCTTCTTCTAATGGAGCACTGCTTACGAAATCACCCAATGAGGCCGAGAAGTTTTTTGAAGATATTTCAATGAATTCAAGAGATTGGCCGTCTGATAGAGTAAGAGGCACTTATGTCCTTGGTAAAGTAGCACAGGTTCAGCATATTATGGTGAAGTCAGGAAGAGATGATGAGATCGTCTCTAGTCTGACTAACATTAGCAAGCTACTAGAGTATCAGCAAATGCAGATCACAGATTTATCTCAGAGAGTACCAATGATGCAGCAGGACGGTGGCTATGAAGGAGCTAGCCAAGAAGAGATCGAGGAGGCAAATTATGTCATGGGATAAAGTATTCAAGGAACTAGGTACCCAAATCAAGAAAATTGGAACTATCAAGGGAACTACAACAATCGTGGTCCCCCGGGTGGTTATCAACAACCAAGGAGGCCTAAGTTTGCATGGAGTAATCCCAACAATGCTGTGCAATATCTGATTAGTGTTGATCCGGGAGCTAAGGTGGAAGAAGGGAAATCGGGTTTTGAAGATACGGTAAACAGGTACATGGCGAGGAATGATGCAAGAGTGGATCGTCTAGAGGCCAAGTTAGAAAAGAAAATAGATGCGAATCATGAGGATTTGTCTAAACAGGTTAAAGATCTTACGTTGTTGATAGAAGAAATGATAGGTAATGTGAACAAATTAACTCAAACTGTTGAGAAGGGAAAGTTTCCGTCTTAAAGTATTAAGAATCTAAAGTCTTGTCACGCCATTACACTGAGGTTTGGAATGCAATATGAGGGACCGATGAAGCCGAAATCAAATTCTGAAGTGGCAGGAGCCCGATTCGACCTCGATTCGACCAGCTACCCAGGTCAAACTGAACAGGAGAGGTCGAATAGGGCACCTGGGCAACGTTTGAGGAGTCAAAAGGTCAGTTCGACCAAAAATAGGTGGGTTCGACCAAAGCCTCTGGTCGAACTGAGGTCGAACACCACTGTCTAAAGCACTCTGTTTTGTCTGAAGCCCGATTTGACCACGATCACTTATATTCGACCAACTCTGTTAGTCGAACCATGGTCGAACCAGCCTATAAGGGGGAGAACGAACTTTCAGGTATTCAGTTCGACCATTATTCACCGAGTTCGACCACCTATCCTGGTCGAACTCAAGTCGAACACTCATATTCTACACCGTTTTCTGCGTTGAACGCTCCACATAATGTTGAAGCTACTTCAGTGTCTTCCAAAGAGCAGAATAATGAGATTATAGCAGAAAAGAAGTGGGAAAGAGCTAAGAGATTGAGAGCCGAAAAGGATAAGGCGGAGAAGGCTGAACGTGATGAATTGGAGATACCCAAAACAAAGATACCTCCGTCATTTCCTCTCAAGCTAGTTAAGAAGGGATTGCAGGAAAAGTTCAAGAAGTTTTCAGAAATCATAAACAAAATAAGCTTGAACATTCCTTTCTCTGAAGCAATATTGGAGATGTCGTATTATGCCTGCTTTCTGAAGGATATTCTTTTGAAGAAGAGAAGCTTGAACGGAATTGAAATGATGAATTTGTCTGAGAACTGCAGCTCGATCATTCAAAGGAAGCTGCCAGCAAAGTTAAAGGATCCGGGAAGCTTCACAATTTTATGTGAAATTGGAAAGGGGCCAGCTCGTCGAGCCTTGTGTGATCTTGGGGCAAGCATCAACTTGATGCCTTTGTCTATTTTTCAAAGGCTTAGTTTGGGGGAGTTAACTCCCATAACAGTTGCTCTAGAATTAGCGGATAGGTCTATGACTTTTCCGAATGGTGTGATTGAAGACGTTCTTGTCAAAGTAGAGAAGCTAGTATTTCCTGTGGATTTTCTTGTGCTTGAGATGGAAGATGATACGGATAATGTCCCTCTTATTTTAGTGAGACCTTTCCTTGCTACTGCGAGAACCATGTGCAGAAGAGTGAGTTGCGGCTAAGGATGGATAAAGAAGAGGTCCTATTTAACCTTGACAAAGCAATGAAGATGCCAATGGAGATGCAATGTCACAATATTGATGTAGTGGAAGAGATTGTGAAGGAAGACATGTTTTTGATTCTGTCGAAGGATCCTCTTGAGACATGTTTGACGGAGTCTCTTACTTTTTCCACTACTGAGCTAGATGAACTCTCCAATGAGGTATGTATTAAATTTATTAAAAACTTGCTTGCTTTGGGTAATGACAGGTATGAGTCGACAAGGACCAAAATTGAAGAGGTCAAGTGGACTAGGAAGTACTTGCCATTGGATAGAGAGAGCGCACCTCAAGAAGAGAAGAAAGAGGAGTTAAAACCACTACCGGAGCACTTGAAGTATGCCTACCTAGGTGACAATGAAAAATACCAGATAATTGTATCTTCTTCCCTTGATGATGATCAACTTGAGGAATTGTTAGAAGTGCTTAGGAAGTATAAGTCTGCGATTGGATGGTCTCTTGATAATTTAAAGGGGATTAGTCCTTCCTATTGCATGCATAGAATAAGATTGTTAGATGAGGCCAAGAGTAGCATTCAGAATCAGCGGATGGTGAATCCCACTTTTCAAGAAGTGATTAGGAAGCAAATCTTAATTGTGGCTTGATGCAGGAATTATTTATCCTATTAGTGATAGTCCCCACGTGAGTCCATTGATGTTGTTGCTAAAAAGGGGGCATGACTATAGTGAAAGCCAAAGATGGTGAGACTTAAGCCACTAGGATTCCTACGGGATGACATGTGTGTACGAATTATCAGAAACTGAATGAAAATATATGCAAAGACCATTTTTCCCTTCCTTTCATGGATCAAATGCTTGATCGTTTTGCAGGGTATGAGTTTTATTATTTTTTGAATGGGTACTCGGGTTATAATCAAATCATGATTGCACCCGAGGATCAGATAAAGATGACTTTTACTTGCCCTTATGGAACTTTTGTCTTTAGAAAGATGACTTTTGGATTATGTAATGAGCCTGCTACATTTCAGCGTTGCATGATTGCCATATTTGATGGGTTGATAGAAAAGATCATGAAGGTGTTTATGGATGATTTTTCTGTGTTTGGTTCTTCTTTTGATGTTTGTTTATCTAGCCTTGCTACTGTTTTGAAGTGATGCCAAGAAACTAATCTTGTCTTGAATTGGGAGAAGTGCCACTTCATGGTAAGAGATGGGGTTGTTCTTAGCCATCATATTTCGGCCAAGGGATTGCAGGTGGATAGAGCAAAGGTGGTGGCAATTGAAAAGCTTCCTCCATCTACTAATGAAAGAGGAGTGAGGTCCTTCCTTGGACACACCAGTTTTTATAGAAGATTCATAAAAGACTTCTCGAAATACTCCAATCCCTTATCTCATTTACTTGAAAAGGATGTTCCTTTTGTTTTTGATGAAGAATGTCTAACAGCTTTTCAGGTTTTGAAAGATGTGCTTATTACTGCACCTATCTTGATCACACCAGATTGGACTCAGCCGTTTATACTTATGTGTGATGCGAGTGATTTAGCACTTGGAATGGTGCTTTGGCAGTTGAGGGAAAAGAAGTTCTGCATCATTTACTATGCGAGTAAGACTTTTAATGCTGCACAAAAGAACTATACGGTGATGGAAAATGAGTTTCTAGCTGTGGTGTATGCATTCAATAAGTTTCGACAGTATTTGGTTGGCATGAGAACGATAGTGTATACAGATCATTCTGCAATCCGATACTTGATGGAAAAAAAGGAAACAAAGCCAAGGATCATTAGATGTATTTTTCTTTTGCAGGAATTTAATATGGAGATCCGAGATAAGAATGGTACCGATAATGTTTTGGCGGATCACCTATCAAGATTGGAGACAAGGGAGCACTGTGATGATTCTTTCGATTACATTGAAGAGATGTTCCCTGATGAGAAGATAATGGCAGTGCTTGTTGAAGGAGCAGAAAAAGCATCTGTTGTGGCTACCCAAGGGATGGATCCATGGTATGCGGATTATGTAAATTACATTGCCGTAGGTGAAATTCCGAGAGATCTCAACCGATATCAACTTGCAAAATTCAATAGGGATGTTGAGACATTTATATGGTATGATCCGTTTGTCTATAAGATATGTACGGATTCCATAGCCTGTAGGTGTGTGCTCGAGATGGAGATGGAGAGCGTTCTTGATTTTTGCCATGCACAACCTAACGGGGGCACTTCAGAGCTCAAAAGATGGCAGCAAAGGTACTTCAATATGCTCTTTATTGGCCTACTTTGTTTAAAGATTGTGAAACCTATGTGGCGTCATGCGATAGATGCCAAAGGATGGGGAACATAAGTAGGAGAGATGAGATGCCACTCCAGCCAAACATTGTTGTTGAGATCTTCGATGTATGGGAGATCGATTTTATAGGGCCTTTTCCCCTTCTAATGGGTTCATCTACTTTCTTTTAGTAGTGGATTATGTTTCTAAGTGGGTGGAAGCCATTCCCACTCGCGTGAATGATTCAAGGAATGTTTTATCTTTCTTGAAGGAACATATCTTTGCCCGTTATGGAGTTCCTAGAGCATTGGTGAGTGATGGAGGGTCTCACTTCGTCAACAAACTTCTTGAAAAGGTGCTTAAGGATTATGGAGTTAAGCATAGGGTTACTACACCCTATCACCCTCAAGCAAATGGGCAAGCTAAAGTCTCCTACCGACAAGTGAAGCAAATTTTGGAGAAGGTAGTCGGAACCAATAGGAAGAATTGGGCTATGAAGCTGGATGATGTTTTGTGGGGGTTCCAGACTGCTTATAAGACGGTGTTGGATAAATCACCGTATCAAATTGTCTATGGGAAGCCGTACCACTTACCCATAGAGATTCAGCACAAAACTTTTTAGGCATTGAGGAGTTTGAACTTGTCTTTAAAGGATCAAAAGGAGTTGAGGATGACTCATATTAATCAATTGGATGAGTTCAGAAATCGAGCTTATAAGAACTCGGAGATCTACAAGGAGAGAATGAAGAAATGAAATAATTCAAAGATCTCATACAAGGAGTTCAAGCAAGGTGATGAGGTATTACTTTTTAACTTTCGTTTGAAGCTTTTCGCAGAAAAATTGAAATCAAAGTGGACGGGGCCGTTCATTATCCATAGAGCCTGCGGAGGGGGGGATTTTTGAGCTTATGGACAAAGATGAGGACATTATCGCAGCGAATGGGCTTCGATTGAAGCATTACAAGTCGCCAGCTGATGCTTGCATCATCTTTGAGGATACCTTGTACTAGATTGGTACCGTCGTGACTCTCCGACGTTAAACTTGAGCGCCTGTTGGAGGCTTTCTCTCCTGTTTTATTGCTTTATTCTTTTGTGTGAGTAAGAAATTTTTATATTTGATGTGCTTACTTATTGGCAATTACATCTCTTCACAAACTTAGTTTCCACTATAGTTTCTACTAAGTTTGGGGGGTGTGATGTACTTACCTCATTGGAAGCACTGAGAGTATAATCTTTTCTTTGTACCATTTAATAGGGAGTTGATTTTTTGCGGCATATTAAAATTTTAACCGATTTTAGGGTGTCAATTTTTTGCAATTTGCCTAATGTTCAGTAGTGTTTTGCGTTGTTTTGAGTGATGTATGCAGAGTTACACATCTTTATTGAGTTTTAGGATTGATTCTTGAGCTAAGTTTGCTCCGTTTTGGCACCTAATATTTGTTTTTGAGCTTGACGTGTGCAGGGGATGAAGAAAATTCAATTTTGGAGCTTCAGGTGTCCGATTCAACCAAGAGTGCAGGTCAAACTGAAGAGCTCAGGTCGAACTGGTGATCAAAGAGTTTGTACAGGCCGATTCGACCAAGAAGGATTTGGTTCGACCAATGAGGTAAGTCGAACCATGGTCGAATCGCGGACCTGAAAGATTTGAACAGAGGAGTTCGCCCACGATGTTGCGATTTGACCAAGGCATTTGGTCGAATCGAGGTCGAACTCAGTCTCCAGTAACTCGGTTTGACCACGTCAACCTGATTCGACCACTACATCAGGTCGAATCCTACCAGGTAAGTCAGTTTTTAACCCCATTTTTCACCCCCATTCGATCACTCTGCACACCACCTTCACTTGAATCCACTCCAAATCAAAAACCCTTGCTTCTAAACTTTGATTCCACAAGATTTCGCTCCGATTAAACCACATTACATACTCCTTCCACTTAATTCGTCGCGTTTTTGGAACAATCTAGTTGCAAAACTAGGGTTCGACGTGATTTTGAAGGATTATCACACTTGTTCATTCTTTAGCCATGGCTGGTTCAAAAGGTACATTTTCTCGACTCTATTACCCTAGGATTGAAGTTCTAATTATCGATTGCAAGTGGGTAGGTTGATTGAACGAGTTTTCATAGGAATTCATGGTGTATTTTGAGTTATTGTGTGCAAATTCATATGAACAATTGATGGGATTGTTTTGATTGTTTAATTGTTGTCAAACCTTGATGTTTATGTGAATTTGGGAGTAATTGAGGAGTGTGAGATGAAGCATGCTGGATTGTGAGTAAATTGTTTGAGTTTGAGTAGTTTTCATGTTGGATTGCTTGAATTTGAGTAGTAATGCATGCTTGTTGTTAATTAAATTACTTGTTGATCTTATTGCATTGGAATGAAGTTGAATAAGTATGAGAATTGAATTGTTGGATCATGAGGATGGAACATGCTTGTTTGGTTTGACTATGCATTGAAAAACTTGAAGTCTTGAGTAGAGTTGAATGCATTAGCTTGGTTTTCCTTTCTTGTTGTTGGTTTTGAAGTATTGTTTTCAGGAAAGGGAAGGAAGTCGAGGCTTGATCCAAGAAGAGGCAAGATAGGCCGTCTCGTGAAGATGCAGTGACAAAGAAGCTAAGGCTTCAAGAGCGATTGCCCTTGAATTTCAAGATTTGGATGAATGAATGGGATGAGATCAAAGAAAAATGGGAAGAAGTGTCAGATAAGATTGCTCGAACAAGGTATCAAGATGATGTAGCGATGGTTACTATGTACATTCGCGATGATGTTCAGTGGATGTTTGATCAAGTTGGTATTCGTCACTTCATAGAGTTGAAAAAGCCTAGTTATTTCCATGTGACTGCGGAAGTAATATGTTCGATTACTGTTAAGAAGGGTTTTAGGGTTTAGGGTGAGAAGAGGACATGTTCAGCGGAGGATTTGAATATCATGTTTCAGACTCATAGGGGGATTTCAAGGAATGAGAATGGGTGTTCCAATGAAAACAGATTCTGGAGAGAGATTTCTAGGGAGGATATGGATTTCAAGACAAGTAGTGCTTGTGCTTCATTGATCCAGAATTGGGTGCTCCGATACATGGATCGAGTATTGAGCAACACACTATTTGCTCAGTCTGAGGAAAGCTGTGTATCGAGGGAAGAGTTGTACGTCCTCTGGTGTATGCTTAATGGAGTGAAGTTCAATGTGGGATCATACCTCATTTATCAGCTAAACAGGTTCAGGTGCACTCCGTTTCATAGAGTTAATATAGAAGGCCTGCTTACTACTGTGGCTGAGCATTATCATATGGACTTCACCGATATTACACCCATTTTTGAGGATCCGGACTTGGTTATGAGTACGTGTGTGAAGGGTGGATTTGCTCATCTTCGCGATGGAGATTGGTTCCACACGAGGGGGTCGAAGCCCTTTACTTTTATGTTTCCATTTGATGTGAGTGGGTTGACTTCTATCCGGAATGAAGGCAACAAGTTGATGAACACGCTGGCTCATGATGCTCTCTCCATCACTTGCTTGACAAAAGGTTATTGGAGGACTGTAGCTCAGATGTACACTGAGGGAATGATGGAGGAGCTTCAGAGGATTGTAGATGAGGGGCGTTTTCAGCCACATCCTCTGCCACAGCCACAGCAGCAGCAGGAGCATGGAGAGGATCAGGTGGATCCGGAGATGGGAGATCCACAGCCGTATGAAATGCCACCACGTCCCATTCCAACATGGCCACAACAGCAGTGGGCTTGTCCTGATGCTTATTTTCAGGAGCAGTTTTGATTGATTCATGAGCAGTTCGCCACACTGGATGCGAACCAGCAAGAGACGAATAGGCAGATTGAATTGGCAAATGCAAACTACGCAGCACTGGATGGAAAGTAGAACACGCTGCAGAATAACTATGTGGAGATGAATAAGAGATTGGAGAGGATGTATGCTCATGAGCGCTAGTTGGATAGAAAGTTAAACAGTCTTCATAGAGATTTGGATCGATTGTGCTCGGAGATGAGTGATGGTGATGACGAAGAGGGTGCGAGCGATGATGATGCTCCGGAGGGGTAGGATGCACCAGGTTTTTTGTCTGTTTCATCTCATCTTCCTTCTCTTTTTCTCTTTACATGATGAGTATTTGTGGTGTGAGTGGCATGTACGTATATTGAAATGATTGGATATTAGACTGAGAGGTGATGATTGATACTTGAGGGTGGTTATACTTGTATAGATTGTCTTGCTATGAGGGTTCTTGGTTTAGTATGATGTATTCGTATTTTACATGTGCTAATTTATATTGATTAGAAGCATGTATGCTTGATAAGTATGTGGATTTATTGTGAAATTGATCTTGGTTATTTACTTTGAGGAGTACTTAGGAATCTATTTACCCATGTGAGAATTTGAGCCATTTAAATCATGTTTAATCATGATAATTTATTCTTGAGGGAATCATTCGTATGACCGTATTCCAGAACTTGGCTTGGCGTCTTGTGTGAAGCTTATGATTGATGAATTGCTATGACATGATCTTAGGCCATTATTATGTAATCAAGTTACTTAGCCAAAAGTTTACCTTACCTGTTAATATATGTATCATTGTAAGCCCTTTTGAGCCTTAAAAAGCTTTTTCTTTGGCAAGCCTTGACAAAAAGCCTATTAAACCTTTACTTGAGCCTTGTTGAATATCCTATTCATTAGTAGAGAGTTGAGGTGCATAAGTGCTTGAAATAATGAAAAAGGTGGAAGTTTGGTTGATAAGTATGAAAAAAATAAAGTATGATTAAATCTTGTTTAGGGGTAGTGGCTGAAACTGGTACCCCGACTACTTAGAAGGGTAGTGACCAAAATTGGTACCCTTTCTCATTGAGGAAAGATGATGTTGATGCTAAGAAAAAGAAGGAGAATTCAAACTATGAAGATTATGAGAAGAAGAAGGAGAAATAGATGAAGTTGTATGATGGAAGATAAAATTCCAAGGTAATTCTCTACTAGTGAATTAGTCACTTTATCTAAATTTTTTCTACCTTTAACAAAGAGCCAACAGTACAACCTTAAAGCAAGTCCTTTGTGATCCAGTGATTAACTAATTATAAATTGAGTTTTGAGACCCTTGCCAAGCTTATGGTTACGCGGAAGTATGGATTGAATATGAGCGTAAACACTAACTTGTTAAAGTGTACATCTTTTACACTTGAGAGTGAGAGTAAATATTTATCTTGTGAGCTAGATGATTTTGTATTCCGAAAGGTATTGTAATTGAGTGATGTTTTGCATGAATGATGCATATGATGCTAGTAATACTTGTGTTCGATTGATGAATTGCATGTGTGACTATGAATTGTACTGGTAGTTGGTGAATTTTACACTACTCTTTGGTTTTGATTTCGTTGCTTCGGGACGAGCAACATGTAAGTTTGGGGATTTGATTAGTGCGTAAATTCACGTGTTTTGAGGCTGGATTCGTGGAATAATGGAGTGTTAGATGGTTGAAGTTCTATATGAATTGTTATAGTTAGTGAAAAGCCACGAATCGGATGTTGTGAAGGCTATTTGAGTTGATTTTTGAAGGAAAATGAGTTGGCAGTGATCGGATCCGAAAAGAGTAAGAAGTAGGCATGCGATTCGACCAAGCAAGTTTCAGATTTGACCAGGAATGAGGGAGTTCGACCAGCACTGCTGGTCAAACTGAGCGTGGAAAGATGCTTGGAGTGCCGTTCGACCACGACATTCAAGTTCGACCAAACCACTTGGTCGAACAGTGGTCGAACTCAAAGCCTGAAGAGAAGTAGTACCGATTCGACCAGGAAGTATCCAGTTCGACCAGGACTCTGGTCGAATCTAGGATCCGAGATCGATTTACAAGCGGATTCGACCTGGAGTTCGACCAACCTCTTTTGTCGAACTGATGTATGAAAATGGAACAAATTTATATTTTTACACCTTCAGTGCGTATGTTCGCTCAAAAAGCCCATCCAAGGCCAGTAAGGAGAGTATACAAGTATAAAAGAAGAGCTTTCGCAGGAGAAGGATATCATTCATCATCCATCTATCACCAAACTCTACCATCATCCGAAGGAGTCGTGAGGAGAGATTTGTCTGGCGAGTCAAGTAAGATCATACCAACTAGCTATGATTGTTCTTAGATCAATCATGGGCTAGAGCCGCTTCAGTAGTTCTAGGGTTATGAAAGCTTTATGAGTTAATTGAACTTCCATGTGTAAACTCCGTACAACACTACTTGTAGTTTATTCTATATAAGATTATACTTTTTTAATTCATACTCACGATTGTTTTGTGCATCATTAACTATTATGTAGAGTCTGAATACATCTCTTGGTTATTGATTGAGTTCGTTCACCGATGAGCAGGATTACATGTTATAATTCTAAGTGAAGGGATTCCAAAGTCTTATTAGAATTATCTTATATAGACACTTGTTAATTGAATCTTATTCGGGTTAATAAGTAGGATTATGAGTATAACTTCATAGTACCTATGAAAGGAGAACATATTGAGTTAGAGTACTAAGTGCACTGGAAATAATTGATACTGATAGCACCTAGAAAGGGGGGTGAATTATATCTCTTGCTCCGAGGATATTCACACCTGTCATACGCAAGTTTACTTGTGTCTATAGGGTGAGCTTGCATGGTTTAGTGATGCGTCCATGAACCATAAGGTAAAGTAGGACAAAAACACATGAAAAGGAAATTAATAAGTAAAACTGGATGTCCGAAGAACTACCTAATCTCTAACTTGATCACAATCATATTTTCTTTATTGCTTGTCTATTTAATTTGCTATTCAAAATTATATGTTATTTTCGTAAATATTACAAACCGATTTGCCAACATAGTCTTAGTTAATTAGAATATAATTGAATTGATAATAATCCATCCCTTAGGTTCGATAATCACTTGGTCGCCTATCAAGACTACAATTGATATCCTTATACTTGAGGATTAATTTTGTATGTTGAGAAAACGCTCATCAGAGGTTAAAAATGAGGAGAAAGGAGTTGAAGTAGTAGAGGGGATAGACAAAGCAAGCGGATCTCTTACTTTTCCTATTACTAACTCTGCTATTATGTTTGATATGGGTGTTGAAGATTCTAACTTGTTCAGTCCGTATTTTGACATGGAGGATCCTGTATCGGTGACAAGGAAAGGTGAGGTGGTTGGAGTTAACAATGATAGAGGAAGGACGTACTTTAAGGTACGAATGCGAGAGGACTGTGCTCCGAGTCAGTAGTCAGTAAGAGGTATCCGTCATGACTCTCCGACGTTAAACATAAGTGCTTGTTGGGGGCCAACCCTCCCATTTTATTTGCTTTATTGAGTCTGTGTCAATGTAGGAATTTTATTAGGTGTTGCTCGACTATGGTATACACTTCTTTACAAACTTATGCTCTCACTTCGTTTGATCTAAATTTGGAAGGGATACGTGTATACCTGCGTCTTGCTGCACCAAAGAAAAGTTGCTTCATTGTGTTGTGTGCTTGGATGATTAATTTTTTATGATTTTTCAGTATTTTTGATTCATTTGATTATATTGAAAGGTCGATTTTTTGTGATTGTTCAGATGTGTGTCGTTTATTTGTTTTTGTTGCGTGTTTATCCTAGTTTCAACTTGGTTAATTTTTTTGGTTCTTGATGATGATTGATTGATTTGTCTAAGCATTTGATTGAGTTTTACTATGGGTGATTTGAGTATTAATGTGGTGTTGTGAGATAATTGTGATAATCCAGCTAGAGATATATTTGGATGTTGGAATGCTAAAGATTGTTGCATGTATTAAAATTGGTTCATAAGCCTATGTAGGAGTGCTCATTATTCTATTACCCATGTGAGATTTGAGCTTCAATGAATCATGAGAATTACACATGATTGATTTCTTTCTTGAGAGCATCGTTTACATGCATGTATTCCAGAATTTGACTCTTAATCTACTTGAGGCTAGATGATTGATTAGATGATGGGAAATGAACTTAGGCCATTTTGTTCTTATTGAGTCACTAGCCAAATGTTTATCTTACCTTGTTATATAATCCATAGTTTCCCGTTTGAGCCTTTAAAGCCTTATTCATTGGAAGCCTATAAAGATAGCCAATTTATTTCTTTAAAGGCCTTCAAATACCTATCTTAGTAGAGAATTAAAGGAGTTGATTTGGTGTTATGAAAAAACGTGGGAAGATGAACATGGTGGAAAGTGATTGAAGCTGAAGAATAGTTAAAACTTGCAAAAAGAGGATAGTGCCTGAAATTGGTACCCCAGTTATAGGGTAGTGCCTGAAACTGATACCTTAGTTATTTAGAAGAAAAAGAAATGAAAAGAGGACGTTGATCTTTTATGTTAAGGGAGGATTGAATTATGAAAAGAGGTGAAAAGAGAAAAGAAAGAGAAGGAGATTGATTTGTCTAGTATATGTGTTGAAAATGTATCTCTGCTATTGATTCTCTACTAGTGATCGAGTCACTTATCCCATTTTTCCTACCCTTGTCCAAAGAGCCAACGTTACAACCTTAAACAAGTCTTTTGTGATCCCATCATTAAGTCTTTCAAGTTAGTGGAGAGTCTAGATAATTGTCAAGCTTATGGTAACGCGTGCATGTGAATTGATTTGAGTGCATATATTTCAGCCTTGAAAGTGTTTAGCTCACACTTGAGCGATGAGTGTAAATACCTTCTGCATGTTTCGATTGATAGGATTTTGGCATTTGTGTATATTATCTTGGTTTTGATATAAGTGATCCCTTGTTTGCTGTAGAATTTCAACTCTCATCTCTTTCTTGTTTTGAATTCGTTGTTCGGGGACGAACAACATGGTAGTTTGGGGGGTTGATGAGAGTGGAAATTAACATCTTTTCGATTTCATAATACCTTTTTTTGTTAGAATAATGATATATATTCGTGTGGGATTGCGTTGTTTACGTATTTTTCATGATTCTGGTGCTACTAAGGTGTTTTGTTGAGTTTTGAAGGTTAAAAACAGGTAAAAATAAAGCAGAAACGAAAATGAGCAAAAAACGAGATTGAAAAGACCCAACTCGAGTTGCAACACGACTTGCAACTCAAGTCGAGTTGGGGTCCGAAATGTGTCCAAAGAGCCAACATGAGTTGCAAGACCCAACTCGAGTTGGCAACACGACTAGTGTTGGGGTCCGTGGGACGTCCAGAGAGCCAACACGAGTGGCAGAAGCCAACACGACCAGTGTTGAGATTCGTGGGTAGTCCAGTTTTAGAGCATCGCAACCGACTAGACAGACAATAGCACGAGTTGTCAACACGACTCGTGTTGGGGTTACTCGAGTTACTTTTCAACGTAACACTGGTCGTGTTGCCAACTCGAGTTGGGCATCCCAACTCGAGTTGGATTATTTTGGGCTAAAAATCGGGATTTTTGATCCCTTGTGCATGACAATGTGTAAAAACAGTCTAGTGGAGTCAAATTTGTGGCCCAAGGTATAAAAGGGGTCAGAATACTTGGAGAAAAAGGGACCGATCATTCACCACAGAAACAGAACGTGAATTCAATTCACGCACCATCCATCACCCATCGATTCACAGCAATTCATCCATCCATTCATCCCATCGGTTCAGAGGAGGATTCTAGTACGATTGAGAGAGCGATTCAATCGGAGAGACGAGGGAAGAACGCAAATCACGTGACACTAGGATTTCGTATTCTTTTCATTAATTTCTTCTTTTGTTGTTTTGATGATGAATTTGACAGCCATGAGGGTTGTCTGCAACCTCATGGGCTAAAAACCATTTACAGTTCTAAGGATTAAGGGTTAGATGTAGTTGATTTGGAAACCTAGACAAGTATTGTGAATTCATGCTGTTGAAAATTCTTGTTTATTCGATTTATCCAAATTTTGTTATACGTTTGTAACGTCTTCATAACACGCTATTGATGTTGCCCGTGATGCTTGGTATGTTATGTTAGCTTGTGTGCATATGTATTTAATTTTGTCTGATTGCTAGGGGTTATAGTAGTTTGCCCGTGAACACGATAATTCTAATGGCTGGTAAACAAGGTACTTGATTTTTTTAGTGGAACAATGCAATTAGAAAATCAAGTAGGGAGTGAATAAGTTTGAGTATTACTTTCAGAGAATATATGTTAGTCGAATTGACCATCCGGAGGTTTATGAAATTTGTCTTATTAGTATCTAGGAATGAGGTTCAAAACTATTCGCGCATCATCTTATGATGCATTTCCATTAAAACAGTATGAATGAACAATAGGACGTCTAGGAGACCAAATTAATTGCACTAAACCTGATATTTTAGAGCTGTTATTTTTTTCTTGATTAATCTTGAATAATTCCAATTGCTTTTATTTATTTGTTAATTGTCATTTAAATTCTTAGATATTAATTCATTCAAATACTTGGAAATTTAGCTACGATAATTCTAATTGAATAATAATATAAATTAAATAAATAATTAACAGTCTCAGTAAAAATAATATTAATTTTAACTGGGGTACTTCTCATTACCATTGACATTCTTATATTTGGAGATTTTAATTGAGGTTCGCAATTTGTGCCTAACAATATCTAAATTCCTATTCCCACATACAACATTCCCTCATTTACCTATCATTTGTCATGCCAACTAATCTACCAAACCAGTGCTACGTGTATGTATGGCAGAAATAAGAACATATTAATCAATTAAAAATATCGAATATTAAAAAATAAAAGAACAGCCTATCCTAATTTTGGAATAATACATATTGATACGATAATAGTACTGTATATGATAATTATGTAAAAAAATAACAATAATGACCTTTCTACGATGATATAATTAACAGAATCATTTGGTAGTTTCCTAAAGGCAGGCAAAAGTTTTAAATAGTAGGGGAAAGGTGAAAGGACAGTTTTCCCCCCAAAGTGAAAGGGAAGTCGACATATAGCTATGGGTAAAGGTTTAGGGATAAATACGACATTTCGATATAGACGACGCGTTGGAAAGATGCGTGCAAGTTAGTGTGGGTGAGTGGTAAAAGGAGAAGAATTTTACGCAGTGGGGTCCACGCAAACGCGCACGAAATGCTAGGTGCCAAGTAGAAGTAGAAGTAGGAAGTTGATGGCCACACGTGCGCACTTTCATGGAACAAAACGAAATACCTTTCTCGGTAATTACGGGACGACTTTGGAATTTAGATGCTACCCTATTTATTTATTGCTAAACTACCAAAATACCCTTGCTCGCTTCTTAGGCCACCCACCCACATCTCACTTGCTTACAAACTAAGTAAAAAAATAAAATTGAAAAAGAAATATTAAATGACAACCGGTTGTGTGTTTGTGTCATGTGACCTAGCATCCCACCCAGGTTGTTGAAACACAATGTCACATTTGTTACATGGTGGTTGCTGCCTAAATTTTATATTAATACAATTTAGATTTTTAATAAATAATGTCTAATTTTTTTTATTCTTATTTTAGAAATTATCAAAATTCTTATTTATTTTTTATCTACAAATAGAGTATAATATTAATACATTTTAGATCACAATAAAAAAATTATATTTATTAATCTCAAGTTATATATACATTTTTTTTAATATTTTAATTTCTTTGAATTTATCATTTTTAATTATAGATCTAAACAAATAAAATTTTATTGAAAATTTTAATAATATATAATTTTATAATATTTATAACATATATATAGATGAGTGAGAAATAAATATATTTTATTAAAAAGTTGGGTTGAGTTGGGTTGTTGTTGGAGTATAACAAAGTTAAAATTGAATTGGGTTGTACATTGTTGATGTGGATGAGAGAAAAATGGATATTTAATTAAGAGGTTGTGTTGTGGTGAATTATGAATGGGATATTCTTAGTTCTTATTACTCTATTATAATTTTTTTTCTTTTTTAATTTGATTTTTCTTCCATGGGTAAAAAATAAGACTCCATATTAGAAATAACGATGTACAGAAAATCAAAGGTTAGACTATTGTGAACCTATTCACAAATCACAATGCTCTATAATTTCACAAAATTAATCTTATAAGTATATGAAAAAATTATTTTTTAGAAAATGAATTACTAAACAAAAAACACATTACTCATCTCAATATTAATATAAAAAATTACAATATATCAAAATTTTAGAAATAATTTTTTTTTTCAAAAGTGTAATAATCATCATTTTAAAAAATAAATTCTCATCTATTAATTAAAAAATAAATTTCAATAAGATAAGAATTCACATTGCCCTCTATTCATACAAAATGTTTTTTCCAAAAATCAGGATGGTACAATTATATATTGACTCTAGTCAATTACACATTACTCCCTCGTCCCGCACCAAATGTGCATTTTGCTTTTTTCACGTGGATTAATGAGTATTATTATTTAATGTATACTGGGTAGTTGTATTAGTGGGAGTATGGGCCCCATATTTTAATTGTATTAGTGGATGAATATGAGATCCATGTGTATAAAAAATGAAAGAGGATCCTTTGAGTGGGACGACCAAAATAGAAAAAAGAGACCCTTAGTGTGGGGCGGAGTGAGTAATAACTAGTCTTAATTTACTAGAGACATCAACAAAAATACTATTTTTAATAGTTTACTTTGGAAATTTTCTTTCATTTAATTTTTTTCCGAAAAAATGCTATTTTTAAAATTTTTGAAAATGTTTATCCTTAGTTTACAACCCTTCCTACAATTACACTTGCGACTCCCACACATTTTCATATAACATATCATGCAACAATACCTACAACTATGCTTGCAATTAGTCTGCAACTCGATGTACAATTTTTTATGCGATCTTTCGTGCGACAATGGCTGTAGCTTTATCTGTGACTCCATGTAAAATTTTTTCTGTACGATTCTACATATGACTATATGTGATCATATATATATATATATATATATATATATTACTAAATATGTGCGATGTTGCATACAAGCGACTTTACATAAGACTATGCATTAATTATATAATAAATAAATAGGGTAAAAAGGTTAAGAGATGGCCTTTAAAAATAAGAAAAAATTATTATGGGTAACAATTTTCCAATGGAACAAAATCAATCTTATCCACCCTCAAATGTAAAATATTTTATTTTACGTACTCTACTAGAAACAATTTTTTTTACCCACTTTTTTAGATTTGTACCTAAAATACCTTTAATTCTAGAAGAAAAATTAAATCTTTTTAAAAAATGAAATGAAAGAAATAAGAAAAAGAAAAGGAAAAAATGGTCAAATATACATATGATGGATTGAATACAGATCGAGTAGGAAGAAAAAAATATGGGTCGAATAGAAAAAATGGGCCGAATAGAAATGTATAGTATTCTTGTCGACGAGGCAATCTATAGAGACTATTTTACTGTTTTATAATTAGTTATCATTTTTTATTAAAATTGTTATCACTTTTAATTTATACCATATAAATTATTAATGAATTAGTTCACTACAACATTATCACTTTTCATCAATAAGTATCACTTTTCTTAAAATATTATCACTTTTTATCTGTCTCCGAAAATCATTTTGTGAGATGATCTCACACAAATCTTTACTTTTGTCAACAAATTTTAATACCCAGACAATATAGCATGAAGTAAAATATTTGGGTCGAATAAACAAAATATAGATAAGAAAATAAGCTGAATAAGTATCAATAATATTCTCCTTGATAGATATTAAAAACTCAATAAATATAATCCGAATAAAGTAAAAAAATTTTGGAACAAATAAGTAAAAAATAGATCAATAGACAAATAAAAAAAAGGTCAAATATAGATTTATAATTTTCTATAAAAAAAAATAAAACAAAAAAATATATGAATTGAATTTAAAAAAAAAAAGAGCCTTATAAATTCAATTGGATCTCCAACAATATATAATGATATTCTTGGAATAAATAGTATAAAGTGGGTAGAAAAAATATTTTTACTCTTAATAGGTAAAAAGTATACTCCCTTCGTCTCCTTTTATATGACACATTTTTTATTTTGGATTATCCCACAAAAGTTTGCATCTCCCTTAAAAAAAGTCAAAGCAATCAACATTTCTCTTGCACTTTGTTTACAAAAAAAAAATACCCTACCTAACACACCAAATATGCTTTATTAATTGTTAAAAAAAATCATAATAATCCTAAAAATTATTGCTTTTCTTAATCTTCGTATCAAAATGAGGGTGTAAATTAAATTGAGACGAAGGGGGTATAATTTACTTAAGAGTTTGTACTTTAACAAATTTTCATTTCAAAATCAATTACTCCCTCCGGCCACTTACAATATATACATTTTACTATTTTGGGCGTCCACTTCAAAAATATCAATTCCCTTTATTTAGCAAGAAAGTATAATCTATGGCCTACCACTTCTTTATAATACAATTATCCACTTTACATATAATAATAATACTCCTTAATACTCTTTAAATAGCCGAAAGGAGCATTAAATAATTGTAATTGGGGCATACCTATAAAACATCGTCTCATAGTGAAATAATTCTATGCTTTCATAATTAATTATTTCCTCCATCCCACATTTATGTTCACGCTTTCTGTTTTTGTCCGTCTAACACCTATCTTTTCCACCTAAAAAAGAAACTTTACATTAACCAATAACTTCAAAAGTTATATTTTTTCAAAAATATCACTCTTATCTAACACATATAACTTACTTTATAATTTATTTATTACCTAAAAATACCACAATACCCCTAAAAAGTCAATAAAATTTGTCAAAAATTAATTTTTCTTAAACTCTGTAAAAAATTAACTTTTCTTAAACTATGGTGGCGAACATAAGTCCGGGACATAGGGAATATAATTTTCTTTTTTAAAGATGTTATCATTTAAAAAAAAATTATCACATTTCATTTATATTATAAATTATTCATAAAAAATTTATAATACCATTATCATTTCTCATTATAAAAATTATCACTTTATATATATCAACCAAAATTGTCACACAAACCATACTCATAGTTTTAATAAAAACAATAGAGAAAGGGTTCCCACATTCATGCCCAAAAAGCAACTTAATATCCCAAGCCCTTTTTGGTAAATTTAAGTAAAGCCACAACCAAACCAATAATTATCTAATATATAATCCTCACTCCCATGATAATCATCACTAAATAGAATAATCTAATCCGCTTTTCAGTAGTCACTGCCGTGTTTGACCTCTGAATCAATATACATACACAAACACACACACACACACACACACACACACATATATATATATATATACACACACACGCACGCACGCACGGAGTATATAATATTTGCTTGTTTCGCTGTGCCTACGCACCGTTTTCCCGTTCTGTTGAAATTTTGATACACGAGGATTGATTCTTTGCTCGTTCCATGGTTTTCCCTTTAATTAGTATGTTTTTGAATTTTATTTGGCTTAATTGATTGCGTAGAAGATGAGAAGAGCTAATGGAGCCGACCCGTTGGAGACGATAAACGCCGCCGCCTCTGCGATCGCATCTGGGGAGAATCGTGCTTCTCATGCTTCTGTTCAGGTAGGTGAAATGAATTTTGTTTTAGCTTCGAATTTTCTGCGTTTCCATGTGATTATGAAGATTTACGTTTGTGGTTATTGTTGGTGATGCAAGTTAGCTCGTGGTTATTCGTTTTTGTTTTGATATGTTTGAATTTTCTTTATGTTTTTATTGCGGAATTTACCTTGTGTGGATGCCTAATGTGGTTTTTCTTGTAGAGAGATATGTGAGAAATTAGAGATCTGCTGATGTAACTGTTTGATTATGTCTTTTCCGACTTTATGTGTTCTGCTGTGATCTGTACGATTCTGGATGTAGTATGCCATTTTGGCGTGCATAATGATGATATATTAGCTTCGATTCTATTTTCTGGGAACTACTCCGATTTAATTATCGATCTCGAGGATTTCTGAAATTTTTACCTTTTTTTCTTTAAGATGATGTGTGCAGTTTATATATGGAGATTTTTTTAGTTGGAGATGTTGGCTAAAAGTAAGTCTTGTAGTTTATTCTTCAATCAACATAAAAGATCATTGAATGTTATGTTCGGACTTTGAGCAGGTTGCTAGTCTGCAAACAATCATGCCTAGAAAATAATCCTAGTTTCAGTTAATTTCCACTTTTTCAACTGCCCTATAATTCCCTTTTGGTAGACTGTAGCGAATTATGAACAATCAGAATAGAGCATCCAGTGTGACTCGAACCTACAAACAAACAATCTTACAAAACAGAAAAGGTTTTACAGTTGATCATGACTTTTCTAACTGCCCTGCTGTGATGTAATTTGTTAGTCCATCATGATTCCCTTTAATTATTCTGTCACTATAATTTTTAACAATCAAAGTAAAAGAGCATCCAATGTTCTGTTTAAAGAATGGTTTCGAAACTACTAATAATCATTTAAAAAAGTAAAAAGTTTTAGTTGATCGTGACTTTTCTAACTTCAATACAGTGTTGTTCTTTGTTAAAGCATCATTATTTCCTTTCACTAGTCAGCCACAATTATTATAGTGTAAAGAACTTTTGGGAAGATTTCATGATTGGTCAGATGAAGTAATGTTGGTGGTGAGATGCAAAATGTTTCTGCAGATGGTCGTATAAGAAATGTGTGTTGGAACATATATCTCTACAATTTATCATTCCCCTATTTTAAAGCACCATGAAAAACTTACTACTTTGAAAGTGTTAAAAAGCTAGTCTTGTTTCTTTCAGCATACCTCATGTTTAAAGATTATGGCTAATTTTAATGATATTGTGACCTTAGCATTTAGCTCTCTGTTGTGATAAAATTAGAGTATTATGTGTTAAATTGTTGACTTATAATGTGAAAGGCAGATATTCCCTCTCAGTGAGATCATGTTACCTATAAAGTATGCGATGTAAAAATTACAATGATTCGTGAGCAATGGATGGAAAATGGAGTGGCTGGGCCTGGCATGACTGTTCTGTTTGAAAGTTTGATAAAGAGTGGTTAGCTTTTAGTATCAGTTCCTAATGAATTTTAACCTGTGAAATTAATGAGTTGACTGGCCTGCAGTAATAGCATGTCTTTTTATCTGAGGATTGTGTGCGAACCTATGCGTTCTTGCCTGAAGATTTTATTTTATTGCTGAGGAAATGAATAATTCATAAATCCAATTGTAATTACAGAAATTTACTTTTTAGAGCCTTGTTTAATAGTAAGTGGCTAGAAACTGTTGTTATAAAGCAGTCTTTCTTGAAATCTTTTCAGTTTTAGTGATTTGAGAATTTCAACTTTACAATCCTCTTTATTACAGAATCCCTGAGGTGAGAGCCACAGAAAGTTAAATTTATCATGTTCAATTTTCCTGTAATTAAATTAACTTGTGAGACTTTTCAATACCATCTATATGCATATAAGTAGGTGAAAATTTTGGTCAGGCCATGATTTTATTTAATAACTCTAGTTAGTTTGGACTAGAACGCAGACAATTGTAAATCAAAGCACTTTAAAGAAGGATGCAGAAATTTTTATTTTTTACTTTAGTTTGATTAATGCAAGGCCTTATCCTTTGACTGACTTCTGAAGTAAGATGTATCCTGGCCCCCTCTCAAGAATTGATGAGGCTGATTATATTCTTCAGCATTGGGGAAACAATTATTTAGCCTGAAATTTTGCGAACTTCGTCAAAGCCCTGATGTTTCATTGGCATTTATTACCCCTTTATTATACTAAGGCTTTGAAGAAATTCTGTGCCGCTTACTTTAAACCTTTATATCCAATCTGATGAAATCTGATTTTGGTGTTTACATACTTGTCTTTTCTCTGAAAATCTGAGATTGAGGTAGAGGTGCTGGTTTCTTTTGTGTAGATATGTAGTAGGTAAAATCTCAGCAATGCAATCCGAACTTTAATTTGCGATAGCTATTTTTTCTCAGCTCTTTAATTAAGCATTCGGAAAGGAACTTTTAATTGTGTATAGGAAGAGACAATTCATCTGTAGGCATTGACTGTGCACGGTTGGAAATAATTGCAATCTTTATTTGTTCTTTCCGTCTAGTTTTCTTTTATTTTCAGTTTCGATGTGAACTTCAAATTTGTTGCATTTCAATTTCTCATGGAAAATGATTGCATCTTTGTTTGTTCTTTCCATTTAGCTTTACTTTATTTTCAGTTGTGCTGTGAACTTCAAATTCGTTACACTTGCAATTTACATGTCTGGTGTGTTTCCATGTAGTATTAAATATAATTTCTAACTATCTTACCTAATTTATGGTGGTGCAGAAAAGGAGGTGGGGAAGCTTCTGGAACCTTTACTGGTGTTTTGGGTGGAACAAGAATAAGCGAATTGGGCATGCGGTTGTTTCCTCAGAAACACCAACAACAGAAGCTGATGCCTCCATTTCTGAACGCCCATCCCAACAATCATCATTAGTACTGCCCTTCGTTGCACCTCCATCGTCGCCCGCATCCTTTCTTCCATCTGAACCTCCTTCTGCTACCCAATCACCAACTGGCATATTATCCCTGAGTAGTGTCTCCGCTAACATGTATTCTCCTGGTGGTCCAGCTTCTATGTTTGCTATTGGTCCTTATGCCCATGAAACCCAGCTAGTTTCTCCCCCCATCTTCTCAACATTTACGACCGAACCATCTACAGCCCCATATACTCCTCCCCCTGAGTCAATACACCACATGACCACACCTTCCTCTCCCGAGGTGCCATTTGCACGACTTGTTGAACCCAATCTCCAGAACGGTGCTGTTGCTGCTCAGAGATACCCTTTCTCTCATCAATATGAATTCCAATCTTATCAGCTCCAACCTGGTAGTCCAGTCAGCCATTTGATCTCACCTAGCTCTGGCACATCATCGCCTTTTCATGACCCTGAGTTTGCTGCTGCGCACCCCTTCTTTCTCGAGTTCACAACTGGTATCCCTCCCAAGCTCTTGGACCTTGAGAAGATTGTGATTTCTGAATGGGAGTCACGACAAGGATCTGGCGCACTCACACCAGATCCTGCCGTGGGCCCCCGACCCCAAGACAATTGTGTATTGGATCGTCAGAATTCGGATGTCTCTCCACTTCCAGATGCGCTTAATAGATTGCGGAACAATGAGACTGTGGTTGATCACCGAGTTTCTTTTGAGATAATTGATGAAGAGGTCATAAGGTGCGTTGAAAAGAAGGCAGTGGCATTGTCCGAATCATCATCATTATCATTGGAGCAAATCGAGAGAGAGGGACACGGAGGGCGAGAAAGGTTGGTACACGAGGCAAATGCAGAAACCTCTGGTACTAGTGCACCGGAGAAAGATATCGCTGATGATGAATACGAGCCTAGACATAAAAAGAACAGGACCATCACCCTAGGATCAACCAAGGAATTTAACTTCGAGAACGTTGAGGGAGGAAGTAGCGTAGAACCTAGTATCAGTTCGTCAGAGTGGTGGGTGAACGAGAAGGTGGTTGCGGAGGACGGAGGTCATAGTAAGAACTGGTCGTTCTTCCCCATGGTGCAGACTGGGGTGAGCTAATAGCAACAACTCCAGTGATGAACACATTAATTTTGTTTTGTCTTACAGGTTTTTACTCTAATGCTGGTTTTTTAGCACTTGTATTGTTTAGTGGGGGAGGGGGTACTAATTCATAGGATTTGGTTGGGGAGGGAAGATTATCAAAATATCTTGAAGACAATTTCTTGCATATGTAACATAAATAAATGATGTATAGGTAGAACTGTGATATATAGATAAGGTGGTGGAAGTGATGATGATGGAAACAGTGATATACTTAAAGATGATGATTCAGGGAATTGAGCAGTCCAGCTTGTAAATGCCTAATTAGAGCCAGATGAGTTTAGATACAGCAATGAGCTTTCACTTCCCATTTCTGTTGTATGCATATTACTACATACTTCAAAATGTTTTAGTAGTATAATAACTTTAATCCCAGCTTACCAGAAACTGCCCAAAAGACAGTACTCATCCACTTTCATGTGAGTTTAAAGGTGGATGCCATCATCTGCACTCTACCCTATGGATTCTAATAACTGGCAACAAATTTAAAATTTAAATAACTTTTGAGTTTATAGAAAAAAAAAAATCCTTTTTTGGGTGTAAGCTGACGGATAAATATAAAAAGTGTGAATGATTACTTAGACAAAGATAGTATTTTTTTTATGAATAATAATAATTCCTCACTCGACTATTTTATTTTTTTTTATATACAGCATGGTGAATTACTTACTGAATTTACGGTGCCAAATATTGTACTATCATTTATCATTATCATTATCATGTGATGACAGCATAAGAGTGATACACAAGAGGAGAAAATCTGAACCCTTTAACAAGTGATTGATTGAACATATAATACTGAGGCTGCGTTGTAAACATATGGCAGGGAGCATGTGTATACGAAGGCGAGAGCTCGAACGAGAAACGTTGTAGAATCATCGACAGTACTAGTTTCACCTCCGTCATCGCAAACATCTGTCCAATACATATTCGAGGTCCCCATCCGAAAGGGACGAATACGCCATCACTCTTTTGTGCCTTGGAAACTCCTTCACTGAACCTCTGCGGATTGAATTCCAAAGCGTCGTCCCCCCATATTTCGCGGCTATGATGCAGGATGACACTCGGAATAAAAATCTGAACTCCAGCTGGTAATCTGAACTTCCCCAGCTTAGTTTCCTCACCCACACTTCGATTAAGAGCAGATACAGGGGGGTAAAGCCTCAACACCTCATACAAAATCATGTTAACTTGCACAAAATGAAGGTGGATAGAGTGACTTGATTAAGTATTAAACGATTCTCTTCTCCACCAGATGAACCTTTTAGACAGAGAGTGGAGAAGTCTTACAATCTTCAGCTGATTCAAACCATCAAAACTGGTAGCCTCGTTGATGAAGGCTTGACAAACTTCTTCCCTGGCTTTCGTCTGCCATTCCGGATATCTGCTCAACAAAACCAAAGTCCACACGAGCAGCACTGACGTGGTCTCCTGTCCCGCGAAATAGAACAGCTTGCATTCTTCAACTACTTCATCTATGTTCATCCCGAAGCTCTTATTACCATGCTTTTCGATTTCCTTGAGATTGGATTTCAACAACATGCTCAATAAGTCCTCTTTAACGGCTTCCCCTGCTTTCATCGACTCAAGTCTTCTATCAATAAGACGCCTAATCGACGACTTAACAATTTTGTTGATTTCTTTCATTCTGTTGTTCCTTTTTGTTGGCACAAATCTACACATTGAAAAAACACTCACAATCAATAATGAACGTGCCCTTCTGACACTATCTTCGTTCATGTACTGTTTTACCTCCATCCATGAATATATACCAAACGTGTAGCTTGGACAGCGTGCTTAATCTGCTCCTTCTGATGTTCGAATATACTCCTCCCTTCTTTGTAGCTACTACCGAATGCAGTTCTTGATATGGCATCGCTCGTCAAGTTTTGCAGATGAGGCCACACGTCCACCTCACAAGAACCTTCCCTCGAGAGAGACTCCTCCCATTTGCTCAAAACTTCATTACAACTCGTGTAGAAAGCTGGAATCATGAACTGCACCAGGAAAGAGAGTTAGCAGCCAAACTAATGTAAGTAATAATATGAAAATCAGCACACCGGACAGGACAACCTTCACTTTGTCGAGATGGAATGCAGGGTTGATGATTCTGCGGTGTTTGGACCATTTCTGTTTGTCATAGGTCACAAGTCCTTGTACAAGGAGCTTGCTTAGTGGATTTGTGTTCTTTAGCTTCAAGTACACATGAATCTTGGTTAGAACTTCCTTGATTAGTTCAGGGTTTGTGATGATCACTGAAGGAATCGTCCCAAAACCAAACGAACGACTCCTCCTGCAAATCATTGTTACCAAACAAATTCATTCACTTTTACCTTCCAAAATTGATTGAGGAGTAACATTTTTCATTGAAATAAAATCCACTCAACACTGTCATGAGAATCCATATATGAATTCGACTCGACTCAATTCTTTTGATTGTTTCCAAATATGGTGGTTCATCCAAACATAATGACATAATCAAGAGACAAGAAAATTGACTTCTTCACCAAATCTATGTATTTGGAGTTGAGTCCAAACAAATCCAGTCTCACATCTCTCAATTCAAACTACTTGTAACAATTTATATTCTCTGTGTGATTCATCAAACAATTTATAACAGAAAGTGTTAACATCAAAACGCAACAGAACTTGAGAGATTCAAGACTCAACCAGCTGGCAAAATAGTACTCCCACGGTCCGCTGATAAGGTATATATGCATGGCAAGAGCTTGTGTGTGCCCGGGCACACGGGAGCACATTCCGCGTGCTTTTAGAATTTTTGGCTAAATTGTATACCATGTAGTATAAAGATGTGCACCCTTTATCTTATAAGGCAAAAACTTGTGTGCGTCCGGGCACATGGAAGCACACACCCCGTGTGCCTTTAGTATTTTGTATTAAATTGTATACTATAAAGATGTGTATCCTTTATTTTCTGAAGAAAAATAAAAAATAATAATGAAAAGTGTATACCCTTTAGAACAAAATGGTGTACCCTTATTAATGTGCATACCCTTTAGAACAAAATAATGTACCCTTATTCATAATACTAAATTCTAAACCGGGCAAATGCAAGCCTCACTCTATATGCATTTTGTCTAAAGGTAACAATTTTCCCTCAAAATAGTATGGATAATGCAACCAAAGAAGTATAAGATTACCATATTTGCGAATGGTATGAATGGCAAAAGGCTGAAGTCTAGGCTTGATATCATGGTGAAGATGATGGGTTTTGAGTGGGCTTCTGAAAGGCAGTGGCTATCTCTTTCAAATCGCCATAGATGAGTGTGTAGGGATTCCCCTTGAAACCCTGCTTCCTCAGGGCTTTCTCCACTCTCTTGGGTGTGATGTAACCCCAGTTGAGCACTCTCCATGTGTATCTCAACACTACACACCCAAACAAAGCACAAATTATTTGATAAACAACTTCCATTTTTGACCACTTGATTTAGATATCCCTTTCCATGCCACTCTCTTAAATAAGAGTGGTTGAGCCCTTTATATAATATTCATGCATCATTTTTAAGATATTTTATACTCTCTCCGTTTCGAACTTATGTTCGCCGACACAGTAGATGCGGAGTTTATAAATTTTTTTTTGACCAACTTTATTTACTAGGGATATTTTTCCTTTTTGACAAACTTTATTTACTAGGGATATTTTGGTATTTTTAGGTAATAAATAAATTATAAAGTATGTTATCTATGTTAGGTGGGAGTGATATTTTTGAAATTAAGATAACTTTTGAGATTTTTGATAAATTTGAAGTTTCCTTTTTTGGGTGGTGAAAGATAAGTGTGAGACGGTTAAAAACGAAAAGTGAAAATAAAAAGTGTGAACATAAGTGTGTGACGGAGGGAGTACTTCTCATAACTCCTCTAAGTACCCTCGATGTGTTACATCATACTATTTCCTTCCCGTTTCAATTTTTATAATTGTTTTTTGTGGCGATTAAAACATATACTCCCTCCGTCCCAAATTCAAGTTCATGTTTACTGTAGATACGAAGTTTAAGAAAAGCCACTTTTTGACTTACTTTTGAGAGTAGTATGGTATTTTTGGGTAATAAATAAATGATAAAGTATGTTATGTGTGTTAAAAAGATGATGACAAATTTGAAATTAAAGTATATTAGAGGGATATTAGTTTGTTGCTTTTTCCTTTTATGGAAGTGTGAAGTTGAATTTAGAACGGACCAAAACGGAAAGTGTGAAGTTGAAGTTGGGACGGAGGGAGTAGTATTTTAACGTATAGTGCATTCAAATATATAATATGTTAATATAAAATGAGTAGTTATATTAGTATTATACGTAAGCCCTGAAGATTTATTAAGGCTATCTCTAGCCTTTTATTCTATTTTAGCGCATAAATCACATCATTTTAGTGTAGAGTTACAATACAGCTCTAACTATTTGCACTACATTTTTCGCGACCAGAATTCCCTCCATTTGAGAAAACCATTTTAGAGTAGAATTACAATACAACTCCAACAGTTTGAACTATATTTTTATGGACCTGGATCCTCTCCATTTAAGAAATAGTAAATTTCCTGCATTTTCTTAAATTTATACCACTCATTAAATTTAATGTTTACTATAAACCTACTCCACTCCTCTAACTAATTTAATATCTAATTCTTCTCAATGTCAGAGCAAAAGGGCAAAAAGAGAGAATATTCTCCGAGGGAAGTCTTCCATTTAAACGAAACCGGACAAATGCGATGCCTAGTCTATTTTAGTAAAATCAAAGGAAGCTACTACTACAAAAACGGAAAAGTGGATTCCCTTCCCGGAAGTCACGGAGATTATCCCCTAGAAAATGGAATTATTAATTATAGGTACAAAATATAAGATAATATTACTACTAGAAACAATGTATAAATTATATTACTATCATGTACAAAAGTATGTAATGTAAAATTTTAATTATCCTTTCATAACAAGTTGAATACATAATTTATAACGAGTTAGGTAGAAATTCACGTTTACTACTTTACTTGCTTATTTAATTTTCTATATTATAGTTCTCTCTCCTCAATGTTTCATAAATCTATTTCAAGAATTCTCTCTCTAAAGTGAATACACATTAGAGTCGGGGTGTCTATTTTTTTTAATACTATTACAAGATTTCTTTGAATACTGACAGTTGCTGTTGTAATATCTACATTCTATATAATAGCTCAGTGATCTTCTGTACGTTGTGTTTGTCTTCGAAATTGTTTGATTCTTCATTGTTTTCTCTGTTTAATTAGCGTCAGGATTAGGGGGAAAAGATGATGGTTGGGGCTGGGATTTCCATGAGTGGTGGGAGGTTGAATGTGTTGGGAGAGAGAATATTGAGTGATGTTCATGAACATATTATTGTGACGCTGGCAGCCGGTGAAATCCTTTCCAATGGAGCTTTTATGGGCATTAAGACCAAAAGTTTTTTTTTTTTAATTTTTTGAATACTATTATAAGGTTTCTTTGCTGATGGTTGCAATTCTAATGTTTGCTTTCTGTATGGTTACGATTTTTTTCTAAATACTATTATACCAACGGTTGATAGTTACGATTTCTTCTAAATACTATTATAAGATTTTCATGTTCGACTTTTTTCTATGGATTGACTAATCCCAACCTATTTCCTATTTTCATGGAGAAATTAATGGTTAATGAATTTCTGAATACAATGCGTATGGTTACGATTTTTTTAATACTATTATAAGATTTCTCTAAATACCGACTGTTGTTGTTTTAATGTCTGCGTACTGTATGATTACGATTTTTTCTTAATACTATTATAAGATTTCTCTGAATATCGATGGTTGTTGTTCTAATGTTTGTGTTCTGTATGGTCATAATTTTTTCTAAATACTATTATAAGATTTCTTTGAATACCGACTGTTTCTGTTCTAATGTCTGCGTTCATGTTCGACTATTTTTTGACGGATTGACTAATCCCAACATATTTCCTATTTCATGGAGAGATTAATGGTTAATTAATTTTTGAATACAATTAAACTTATAATAGGGATAAAAAGAATATTTGATGAGTTCAATTTGTAGTGCATAGTAATCTAATTTGGATATTGTATCTCGTAGTAATATAGGTAAATAAATTATACATATAAGTAATGGACCCTAAACAATAAGGGTAACACTACAATTATACTTTTTAAAATAAACACTAAACCCTGAAGACAAATATTAAATCCTAAGGACAACATAAATCATAAATTAAAAGGATGAATTTGCAATTATACATTATAATTAACACTAAATCCTAACAATAAATATTAAATTTTAGGAAAAAATAAATCATAAATCAGCAAAATTAATATATGATAAAATATTACATACTACAGTATATTATTAAAATTTTAATTAACAATAATTAATAAAAAAAAAAAACAAAACAATAACCGGATCCAAATCCATATTTTCGCACTACATAGAGTATTTAAGATTGTTGTATATAGAAACTCTTAAAATACATCCTATTCCAATTAATTGTGTATAAAAAATGAGTGAGATGCAATCAAAGACGTTCTTAAATGTATTCTTTATTTCTAAATAAACATTCATAAAAATGTAAAAAGGTCGAGCTCTAAAGAAAAAAAAAACAAAAGTTATAAGGCTCCATAAATTTTGAACTTGGAAGTATAAACAAACCTCAAGAGAAGAAAATACTGTTATTCCCTCAAAGATAACTATAAATATGTGGCTCGCTAATTGATAGAATCCCTACTACAAAAGGGGAGATTGATATATAAAGTATATACTCACCCATCCAAAAGAGAAATTCATAATTATTGTAGATATAGAATTTAGGAAAAAGAATTGCTTCTTACTTTAATTTCAGGAATAATTTGATATTTTTAGGTAATAAATAAATTATAAAATAAATTATGTGAGTTGTAAATGTGTGATAATTTTTAAATTAAAGTGTGTTGTGTTAATTTGTGTATATTTCTTTATTTTGAGGGTGTAAATTTGTTCGTAGTACTAAAAAAAATAGAAAGTGTGAATTTGTTTATGAGATAAAGTCATAGTTCAGAGCAATTAATTTATCTCAATTGAATATAAAGAAAAGTACACAACTAAGGAAAGAATATGGCAACTTGCTCTCTAAGGCCCTCCCCAATGGGGTTTTTATGTGACGTGGAAGCCCAAAAAACCTAAAAATAGATTTTTTGCCATTGAAGAGGGGAGTTTTTTTGGAAAGGTAGTGAATTCACTATTGAGTTTTTTGGGGAGAGAGAAGAGAAATAGGAGAGAAAAAGAGGGTAAAATAGAGGAGAGATAAGAGAGAAGGTGGGACCAACTCAATTTTTGGTGATGGATGAGAGAGGAGAGAGAGGAGGTGGGTCCCAATTGTAAAAAAAAACCTCATGTTGAGCATTGGGGTAGGCCTAATAAATGAAAGTAATACTTTGAAATATCATTATTGAGCAGCCCATCTTAATCCAAATGCCCATATTGAAAGATCATTATTGAACGACCCATTTTCATCAAACGGCCCATACTTAAAATTATTCAAAAGCCCATTGGCATACTCTTTTCTCAATCTCAATCTGTCCCCTTTCCCGAACTAATAGAAAACCCAGTGATCCGTTGATTAATTTCTTCAGAAATCACAGTATGAGAAGAAATATAGCTAAATTCTCGATCAATGCCGCCTTCTCAACCTCATCTTCAGGCGGCGCCGGCAGAGGACGCGGCGGCGGTTCTCCGTTCCGAATCACCCCTGACAGCTCCACCACCAATGACGAGGTTGTGACTCCGCCGCCGCAGGGCCATGGTCGAGGCAGAGGTAAACCACTCCCTTCCTCCACCGTTCTCCCTTCATTCTCTTCTTTCCTCAACTCCAACCTTCCGACGGTGGGCCGGGACCGCGCTTTTGCTCCCCCGAACTCCACCTCACCACCGCCCCCGCAGGAAGATTCCAGGCCTCTATCCGCTGAGCCACCAAAACCTAATTCCAAAAGGCCATTCCCCTTTGTGAAAATGGAAGAATCACAAAATCATTACCCTGAAAAAGCACTTCCGGAGAACGTCCTGGATGTTCTATCGGGTGCGGGTCGGGGGAAGCCCATGAAAGCACCTGAAGCCCGATCGGAAACGCCTAGAGTAGAAAATCGACACATCCGCCAGCGGTCCCAGGCGCCGGCGGTTGCTGATGCGGCAGAAAAGGTCTCCCCCAGAGAGCAAATGAGTAAGGAGGAGAAGGTACAAAAGGCAATGGGGATGTTATCGAGGAGAGACATGGATGGTGGCAGAGGCGGTGCTTCTACTGTTAGAGGTGGTCGAGGCACTCCCGTGGATAGGGGAAGGGGAAGGGGAAGGGGAAGAGGTAGAGGAAGAGGCAGTGAAAGGGAAAGGGGTAGAGAAGCTGATCAATACCAGGAAGCTGAGGATGAACCAGTGGGGCAGTACTATGGAGATCCAGCTGATGAGGAGAAGGTGGCTCAGAGACTAGGACCAGAGAACATGAGAAAATTAGTAGAAGCCTCCGAGGAGATGTCGAGGCGGGTGCTGCCCGATCCTTACGATGATGCCCTCTTGGATGCACTTGACACTAACATGAGGGTAATGGTTTTGGTATTCTTTTCAGTTTGCTGTATGAGATGACTGACTCCATTTGGTTGTTTTCTTTGGGGCCATTTTGCAGATTGAATGCGAACCAGAGTTCTTGATGGAAGAATTTGGCACGAATCCGGATATTGATGAGGAACCTCCTATTCCTCTCCGCGAGGCACTTGAGAAGATGAAGCCTTTCCTTGTTGCGTATGAAGGGATTGAGAGTCAAGAAGAGTGGGAGGTATAATTGAATATTCTATTTGCTCCTTCATTCATGGCTACTTAAGCTTTCACTATTATATGAAGAACTGTCACCTGACTCGTATATATCATTTGATTCTTGAAAACGGATACTTCTCGGTTGTTTGAGATACATTTTTTTCCTGGTAGTTTGCAGAGCAATTTATATACTGCACCTGTTGTTACTTCTGTTTAGAAACTCTCTATGAACCTCTACATTATAAATGTGACTGTGTGTGGTGTAGGGATAATTTTAAGCTACTAATTTAGTACTTCCTATTTCATCAATTGTTTCAAACGAAGTACTTTCTATGTGTAGTAGATCTGTTTAGGGTTTGACTTCAATTTGAGATGGCTTAATTGGAGATCAGTATTTACTGTGTTATATGTTCTTGTGAAAAGCGAGAAAAATTAATTATTAAGGTTTGAACCTCGCTGCTACAGTTTAATGCATATAAGTGGTGAAAAGTTGATACTGATTTTTGTTTTAAACCCATTTTTCATATTATTTTCTGCAATGGATGAGTAGATTGCTTTTCATGCATATTTTCTCCCTCTTTGTGTTAGTAATATGCGACCTATCATGATGTTTTATCTCTGCTTCTATAATTGTTCTGTTTAATTCCATGCTTCACTTAATTTTGAACATCAGAAGCATGTTATTTGGTACCTTTGTGAATGCTGTTATATTTTTATCTTTTAGTAAGGTGTTCCTGTGCTGTATTCTTATTCTTAATGTGCACTTTCTCCTTACACTGTTATACATTTGAATATTGTCTGCATTATAGGAAATAATTGAAGATACAATGAAGAGGGTTCCTCTTATCAAAGAGATTGTTGATTACTATAGTGGTCCTGATAGAGTGACTGCAAAGCAACAGCAAGGAGAGCTAGAAAGAGTTGCCAAAACTCTCCCAGCCAGTGCACCTGCCTCTGTAAAGTGCTTTACTGAGAATGCTGTTCTCTCATTGCAGGTTTAAATTTTCTCAGTGGTGCTTTGTTTTTGTGCAGCCTTCTTTGTATATTCTTTTTCTTAAACTCTTATTTCTATGCATTCTACAAATGAGTCTTGACTCTCTTAGTCTCTTAACTGGAAAATGCATTTAATTTAAATTGTCGACTCTTCAAAACGCATAGGAATGTTTCTCCAGATTTGGAATTGGAATAAGATCCAGTAAATGTTTTTATAATTATAGTAATAATTCTTCAATTATAGTGAAATAGAGAAAAAAACATAAACTTCCAGAGCCAACAAATCTCTTCTGGTTTCTGTGTCATCTTTTAGCTGGGAGGAGCTGCAGTGAGAGGCTTTGTTGGACGGATTAACTTATGGGCCTGTGCTCTTTTTATTTCCTTTTATTTTATTTTATTTTATTCATTTTGGTAGTTTATTTTTTGTTCTTGTACTATTCTTTTATTCAAATTAAGCAACTTTGTGGAAATCAGCTTTTATAGTTCAGAGCATGTTTGCAATTGTGTCAATATATCCGACTTATGCTGCCTCACTAGTTTTGCGTGATCATTTCTTTTACACAGGTCAATTCATGGTTGTACTACTATTAATCTATATAAAATAAGCATCTTAGGCGAGTATGGCTTGTTTCTTTAGATACCAAGTTTTCTACAGGTAGTATGGCTTATTAAAAATATGAAAACAGTATCAGAGTGGCTGAAATGAGAATGTTAATAAGGCAGTGTGGGACACATTATGCTTGAGAGAGAGTAATAAATGCATGAGAAAGATATTGGAGAAATACTGTAATAGAAAAATGCACTACAGAGTACAGATGTTTTGGGCATGTGCATGGGGTACCTTTAGATGCCCTGAAATTCGTCTAATGAGCGTTAGATAGCGGAGAATCATTAGCCCAAATCAGGAGAAGATAAAAAATCTTATTTTAGTCTATATTTTACACAAAATCCCTTCACTCATGCACACCTGATTAAACTTTTCATTATGTTGATGTGATCATAATTTAAATTATGCAGAGCAACCCGGGGTGGGGATTTGACAAGAAATGGAAGTTCATGGATAAGCTTGTGTTGGAGGTATCTCAGCAATACAAGTAAACCAGCGGTATACCACTGTTTTTCTACATGTTCTCTACCAAAGATCAAAATGATGATGTTTTTTTGCTAACTTTTAGCTCTTAATAATATACAGCTTGAGATATTGATAGTTATTTCAGTACTCAAGATTCATCCGAAGGTGCATTTAGGTGAAGTTATTTTTGAAATGAAGGTCCAATGAAATGGTGGCCTAGCATCATTTCTTAATGGTGTAGGAAATATGTGGCTGCCTGCACACTTAGAAAGCTTTGCTCTCATTGTGCCTATAAATGCATAAATCATTTAATTATTGGGTTCTCCCACAACATTTGATGCACATTGTATTCTTGACATTTTTGCCCTAGTGTCTTTTAGAGACTTTCTGTTAGAGGTCTCATATTCATCAATTACTCCATGAGAAAAATGAGCTTGAGAAGTGATTCAATGAACTTGGGAAATTGTTAACTTGTGTGTAAAAATTTGCTCGTTATTACGGTATCAATACTTATATTTCCTCCCTCCATTTTTTTTAAGTACCTGGGGGTCCTAAATTAAAAATAAATAAATAAATAAATAAAATAGAGAACACCCTCCATATCTGATGTTAGTTTTCAAATTGTCTAACTCATTGAATTCGCAATCGCATAGTCATTAGTCAGTCTAATTTTTGTGGGGAGACTTGTGTGAGACCGAATTATTGTGAGATAATTTTATGCTTAGTTAGTAGTTAATTTTGTTATTACTTTTCTTTTAAAATATTATAACTTTTTATTTATATTGTAAATTGTTTATGAAATAGTTGACCATTATCACTTTTCATTATTCTTATTTGGAAGTTGTTGCCAATTTTTATGCGTACACATATGAATGGAGAAATTCCAATTGTGAGAAAGTCCAATTGTGATTTCTTATAAGAGGTTTGACTTAAATCTCTTACCAACATGGATGTATCACAAATTCCTCTCTGCATAGAAACATTTCATGTGGGACATTAGCTGATGGATCTATATAGTTGATGAAATCATTTTATTTTCATAAGCCAAAAACTTGTGTGCGAACGCAGCACTTTCCGTGTGTCTTTAAAATTTTGTGTTAAATTGTATATCATTAGTATAAAGATGTGCATTCTTTATTTTTTGAAAAAAAATAAAAAAATATTAATGAAAAGTGTATACATTTTAAAACAAGGGTTAAATGCAAGAAAAATCCTCACCTTTATAGCAATAGCAAATTAGTCCCAATATTTTGAATTTGGTAAATAAAACCCTCACTTTTACCATTAGTTGCAAATCTCACTCATGGGCAGTTGTCTCCTGTCCAACTGTTGACTTGGCAGCCACATCAATGGTAACAATAATTAAAGAAAAAAAATCGATCAATCAATGAGAAACAAAACCATGGCTCCTGCACAAATTTATCCAAACTCCACCCACTACTGTAACACCTCCTCCTCCATGGCCTTCGCCGGGAAATTCCCCGTTAACCTTCCTTATGCCAGCACCCCCAACCACTTCAAGCGTCGTCGCTCCAATCTCTCCCCCAACGTAGACCCACTGTCCGACGATGTCGAGGAGGAGGATCCTCCACCTCCGCCGCTGCCCCTCCCTACCGCCGTTGTATCCGCCGTGCTAGAGGACGACTTCGCCGCCACTGGCCTTAGACTCCTCGTCTCCTCCTACAATTCGCCGAGTGCGTCGTCGTCGACAATCTGGACGACGCTGGTAGCTCCTCCCTGAAATCGCCGAGCTCTCCTCCCCTTTCGGCTCCTCCGCCCAACGCGTCGTCGAGTACTTCGCCGACGCCCTCTCCACGTGTATAATCAGTTCCTACCTCGGCACCACTCCCCACTCACCCCGCCGTATTAATTACTCCATAAAAAACTAAGCTGGTGGTAGGTTAAAGCTGGTGGTGGGTGGTAGGTACGGTGAGATGAATTATTAATGAGTTAATATTAGGTGCATCCGGGTGCACCCTTGCATCCATATTTGTATAACTTTTTATTCTATTTTGTATACATGTTATTCTCTTTTGTATACGTGTTTTGTAATAATTGTATACTTTTTTCACACTAAGTTTTTCATTAAAAAAATAAGCATTCATATGTGTATAACTTTTTATTCAATAGTGTATACATGTATTTTAATAATTGTACATTTTTTTACACTCAATTTTTTATTAAAAAAATTAACAATTAAATTGTATACATTTTTACTCATAATTGTATATGTTTTTGCTTATATTTGTACGTGGGTGCACACTATATTTAGCCATTATTAATTTGTTAATAGACTAAACGACATCGTATTTTGGGTGAATTAGATGGTTGATGTGGCATTGTTTTGCCAAGTCAAGACCGGGCAGGAGATGACTGCCCGTTGGGACAAATTTGCAACAAACGTTAAAAGTGAGGTTTTCTTTACCAAATTCTAAAAGTTGAGATTAATTTGCAATTGATGAAAAGTTGGGGTTTTTTTCTTGCAATTAACTCTTAAAACAAAATGGTGTACCCTTATTAATTAAAGTGTATACCCTTTAGAACAACATAATGTACCCTTATCCATAATATTAAATTCTAAAGGCGTATGATGTATACCAGGACGCACGCAAGCCTCACTCTTTTCATAAACATATATCACCTTTTTCATGTCATTAATAAATAGTATTTTTGAAATTACATGGTTGATCTTTTTAAGTCCCTTTTAAGTCCCAAATCTTTTAATTAATATATAAAAAAATCTAATTACACCACGAATCTGAACTACAAAATTAATAAAAGAAAACTAAGCTAAAACAAATCTATTTACAATAATTTATTTATGCATATGTAAGGATTCACAATAATCGATATCTACCTTGAGTTATAATTAAAACCCAACTTTTTAAATTTGGTACCATACACTAAACCTATAAAATCTTGTGAGAATTGCCTATAAAATTAACCAAAAACAAAAATTCATCTCCAAATGTATACACTAAATTTTACTTGTTAATGAATCCTAATTCTAGCAGTCATGGATGCGATCATGAATCCTAATTTCACTGTGAACATAAAGCGGTTTAGTTTTGATCAATTTGTAATTGAAATAAAGGCAATGACTATTCTAGCAATTAACTCTTAAAATATTACTAGAGTTTAAAATATAATCCGCCTCATTTTTTTTACTTTTTTTTTTAAATAATCCAGAAAATTTTAATTTCTTCGAAATAGTTTCATAACTTTTAAATTCTAATCAAAATGGTCCTTGTTACTTATATAAAATCAAAATTACTAATTCAATATGACTAAACCATGGAACTAAATCAGAGTTTTTTCAAAAGTTGCCGAAATTAGTGAAAAATATTATTTCCTCGGTCCCTTTCAAAGAAGGTATTTTTTCTATTTTAGGTGTCTCATCCAAACGGTCCCCTTTCATTTTTTACACACATGAGACCACACGTTCACTAATACAATTACCCACTATACATTAAATAACAATATTTCTTAATCCACATGCATAAAATAAAAAACCCTCTTTAAGTGAGACAGAGGAAGTATTTTTGAATAAAATCAGAGTAAAATTAAAAGGATTGTGACAAAAATAAGTGTCCTAATTATTAATAAGTGTACTGATTCTGTAGTTTTTTCTAGTTGTTTTAGCTTCTGTACACGAATGCTCATCGTTCTCCTCTCCGCTCCTGCTACTCTGGCGGACACGATTTCTCTCAGGCTTTCAGTCGTTTTTTATTATGTCGTAATAATGATGTTTTCCAATTCATGTTATGTATGATATTATGTTGTTCGTCAGTGGAAGGTTTTTCGAGTGGTTTGATGTATTATCGGGGATGATTTGGAGATGGAGAGAAGCACTTGAAAGCTTTTGGATGATCGATGAAGTTTTAGCTTAATGTATTTATAGGTTTTCTTTGGGGGTAAATATCTATCACTTCTTTAATTAGAATTCTATTTCTTTTACGAAAAGAAATTACTATTTTATGATTTTATGTAATGAAATTCAAATTGATTTGATTAGTACCTAACCTCCACCAAATATTATTACTATTCTATTTTTATTATCAATTTATTTGATTTTATTTTATTCATTATTTTACTTCCATAAATAAGCAATAATTAAGGAAAGTCAATATTTATAAAGTCAATATTTATAATCTTTTAAAAGTCAATTTGAATTAATTAAAAATCTATATTTTATTTTTTAAAATTATATATATTAAAATTTAAATAACTTTTAAATATTAATAATTTATTTATAGAAGAAGACGACGCTGTCGACAGCAACACCACCGACGCCGACCACTGCCCCGCCGCCGTCACACCGACGACTACGCCGGTCACCGCCCAACTTCACTATAAAAAATATATTTTTTAGTAATAGAATTTACCAATAGAATTCAATCTGTTGGTAATTATCAACGGATTACCATGAGAATCTTTATATACGGAGTAAATTATTAACATAATTTTTAGTAACGGATTACCAATGGAATTATTTACTAATGGAATTGATTTTTCGTTGCAAAAAATTTACCAACCACCACTTTATCAACGAAAATTTACCAACAGATTCCGTTGTTAATCCGTTAATAAATCAATTTAATAATTTAATTAAGGCTTTTACAAACGGAATATTCCATTATTAAAAGCTTGATGTCATCCACCCAAATGTTAAAATTGAATTGATTTAGTAAATGAGGGATATTTTTATAGATAATACATTGACACTATTAGTATCATGATAAATTGAATCAATGATTTTTTCTTCATTTCAAATATTTTTAAACTTTCTATTAAAAAGTACTATAAAAGTAGGGGTGTCAATTTTTGATCCGGCCCGCGGGCACCCGCCCCGACCCGCAAGTTTTAGGGCAACCCATACCTGGTCTATAGGAGAAACGGGACGATCTGACCCGGACCCGTACATATATGGGTGGGTTCGGGTATTAACGTAGACCCGCCCCGCCCCGTATATAATATATTAAGAATTATTTTATATTTTATACATATAATTTTATATTATGTTAATATATATATATATATATATATATATATATATATATATATATTATACAATTATTTTATATTGGGTTTATTACTCTCAGATATACACTTTTAAGCATATTTACTATTAGATACATGGAATTTAAATAATTACTCTTACATACAAAATATTAAAGTAAAATATTAAATATAACCTTATACTCCATACACTTTTAAACCAACAACCCTACCTCTCATCCACCCATCGGCCGATGACCGGCGTTGATCGACCGTTGACCGGTGGACGGACAGTCGTTGACCGCCGCTGACCGCCGCCGCTTGCTGACAGAATTTAAAATGTGCAAAAATAAAATTATGCAGAACCAAATTGTGTAGAACAATTGTGCAAATACGTAGGGGTGTTTATGGTATCACAATCATAATTGTGTAGTTATGAGTAATAGTGTTTTGAGTCATGTAGTTTATAGCAATTATGCATTTTTTTGTGTACCTCCTAGTAAGTGATCCTTTTATATTTTATACATATAAATTATTTATAACTATATGATATATATAATTTATTAAATTATAATTATATTTAATATTCTTATGGTTTATTTATTTAAATATATGAATATTTTTTTGTATGTGATTACATATTAAATTAATATTTATAAATAAATATATGAATATTTTTTGTATGTGAGTACATGAAAATTTAAATTTATGTGATTGATAATTAAATTTACAAAAAAAGGGCGGGCGGACCCGTCCCGTACGGGTTTGGGCACGGGCCTATGATATAGGACCTGTATGGGTCCGGGGCGGACTTTTTAGAAACGGGCCGGGTCCATCCGGGTAGTTAACTACCCGCCCAGATCCGACCCGTTGACACCCCTATATAAAAGACTATTTTAAAAATGGGACGTTACTCAGAAATGTTAAACGGGTCAGCCCTAAACCATTATGGCTAGTTCTATATAATGAGTTTTGGGATAATCGGGCTTTGGGTCGGCTTGTTTTAAATGAGTTACTAAAAGGTGAACTTAACCCTAAGTCTAACGGGCTTCAAGCTAAACAGGTCGGTCTCATGGGCTATGCGATAAAAATATTGAAAAATTTATAAATTTAAAATTATTATAAATAATATAACAAATTTAAAATTAATTAATAAATTATTTATAATTTGAGAGAATTAAGATTAATACATGCAAAATATTATTAAAAAATTGTATAAATTAATACTATAATTTGTGATATTAAATTAATTCTAATATATTTATTTAAATATTATTTCATTTATTAGAGAAAAGGGGTGGGTTAGAGTGAAAGAAAGAGATGAAAATAAAAGAATCTTAAGAGTTTCTCATGGTTTGGGATGGACTGGGAGGGGTAATTGATGTATAGGTTATGAGTGCTAAGATAAATTAAACATAATAATAATAATAATAATAATAATAATAATAATAATAATAATAATAATAATAATAATAATAATAATAATAACTATCAGCCCTACAGACTGGTCCGCATAGCTTGCGAGCCAGCCCTATTAACGGGCTAATAGATTTTGGCCATAAATCCCAAATATTAAACGGGTCCAAATTTCTTAGTCCTAACCCTATTTTTTTTTTGTTAAACGGGTCAGGCCCACACTTTTTGGATTGTTTAACAACTTTAATGGTACTACACAGTTTATTTCTTAATCAATACCCCTTCCATCCCAACCAAATAAGTTTTTTACTCCGAATAAATTTTTTACCATTTCCACATTAGTCCTTCCCAATACACTCTTCACCACAAAAATAATAAAAGTCAAATAATCGTTTAATACATCACATTTTGAAAATTATCATTCTCATCTAACTCACATAACTTATTTTGTTATTTTATTTAATATCTAAAAATATAAAATTGTCCTTTAAAATCAATAAAATTTATTAAAAAATAATTTTTTTAGACTCTGTATGTACAATAATATTGAAGGGCCAGTCGGAGAGGGGGTGTAACTTTCAGTGACAACATACAAAAATATCCAAAATAGATATGTAAAAAATCATTACCACCAAAATACTTAACTTTTAATCAAAATTACTCAAATGGTATATAAAAGGACCAAAATATCCTTAAGGGTTTGTATACCTACATATCAACCGACAAGGTCACTTACTCGGAAACGGACATGAGTGTATAAAAAAAAGTGTTAGTCCAAAAAATACCTATCTAGTAAAATTAATAACGTTGGTTTATATGTTCACCAACAAATCACATTACAATATATGAGTAGAAATGTAGAAGTGAGATTTTACATAAATAAAATACAAGAAATTGAATGAGTAGAAGCGAGGGATCTTCTAACTCTTATTACAGAATTTTTTGGAGAAGACAGGGTAAAGAAGTCGAGTCAAGGTAGAACTTCTTCCCGCAAGAAGAAAAACGTCTTGGTAGTACTCCGGTAGAAATGTAGAAATGAGATTTTACAGAAATAAAATACAAGAAATTGAATGAGCAGAAGCGAGGGATCTGCTAACTCTTATTACATAATTTTTCGAAGAAGACAGGGTGTAGAAGTCGAGTCTCTTCCCGCAAGAAGAAACACGCCTCGGTAGTTCTCCGGTCTTGGCGGATCTTTTCCAAATGTAAAATAGCATTTCCTTTCCGGCGAGGCAGCACCGCGATCGCTGGAACTTCGATGAATGAAAGAGGATGGAGAACTGAATTGTAACTAAGATGCAAATGCTTTGTGATGCAAGTGCTCGTTGATTGTGTTATGTTCGTTGTTTGTTGGAATGCATGCCGAATGACCCTATTTACAGGCCCACAATTCCACTCAACCATAATGACGATGAACGTGATTTACGACGTATTAATTGCTGATGACATAATTTTCTCTAATCGGCAATTATGACAAATCAATTGCTGATGATGTAATTACCTCTAATCAGCAATTATGGAGGGTTATTGCGTCCAGATTCAACGAACCTATTCCAGGTTCAACGAGTCTTTACACACATGTGATTCGTCTTCAAGTCTTGACCCGACGTTTGAGGATTCTCCTCCCACATGTTCAACGTGGGATAATAATTTCGTATTAATCCTCATTACGCTTCATATAACCTCTCCAATATGTGAGCCAAATTAAACTCACCCATTACACTCATTTAATTAGTGATTAATTTAACACTTATCCCTTACTAACCAAATTCCTACAATTAATAAAAAAGTTGTTGGTTTATTGATAAAGTTTTTGAAGCGTAAAATTTGATTATTTTTTAGAAGTTCATGTTATTTTGGCTTATATATTGTCGTCTTGGATGCAGCCATTAGATTATTCAAACGTCAAAGTCTCTTCTCTCTTTTCAAGTCTTTTAACCAATTATATATATTGTCACTTTCAAGACTAAAATAAATTAGATAAAATAGAAACATAATTAAATTAATCTCAACCTCTAAAATCAACATAATCCAGATTCAAAAATTCCTGAACACAGTTGTGTTATGGATATTTTGAGAATAGTGATTTCATTATTTGGAGGAATGGATAAAAATGAAAATATATATACTATCACTGCCATTGGAAAAAGTCAATTTCCAAACCTATTTATATTATAAATTGACGTTCAACGCAAACATACATTTTAATTTTTTATTCATGATACTGAATATAAAAAAAAATATTGTGGTGTTGTATACCTTGCATGTCTGCATGTAATTGGTAGATCATGTAGATGACTTGTCAGCTGATGATTGGTCGTAAGACATGAAGAAAAACGTGAACACATGGCTGAAAATGCAAGGCAGAAGCAATGAAGACAGATTGGAAGCAGCAGTTTGAGTTTGGAGGTAGTTATGGAGGGTTATTGGGATGGTTTACAACCAATTTCCAACTGGAAGAGGTATATATATATATATATATATATATATATATATATATATATATATATATATATATATATATATATATATATATATATATATATATATATATATGAGTTAAATATTTGTTTGGTCCCGTAACTTTTTTTCTTTTTAATTTTAGTCCCAAAAAAGATATTTGTTTATAATTAGTCCCATAACTTTCATTTTTCTTTAATTTTGATCCAATTTTTGTCGAATTTGCCACCTGTTTTCGAAATTGGCAAGTGATGCTGACATGGCGAGTCCAACCAGCCAAATATTGATGAAGCTTAAGAAGAGTAAGAAGGATAACACCAAAAATTACAAAATGTTTATGTATGGGGTGACTATAAACGTTTTTGCAATCTTTGGTATTGTCTTCATTCTTCTTCTTAAGTTTCATCAATCTTTGGTTGGTTGAGAAACAATTGGACTAGTCACGTCAGCATCGCTCGCTGGTTTCCGTCAAAAAGTGGCAAATCCGATAAAAATTGGACCAAAATTAAAGAAAAATAAAAGTTATGGGACTAATTATAAACAAATATTTTTTTTGGGACTAAAATTAAAAAGAAAAAAAGTTACGGGACCAAACAAATATTTAACTCTATATATATATATATATATATATATATATATATATATATATATATATATATATATATATATATACTAGCATTGGCGGACGTACGAAGGGAGTAGGTGGGGCACTGGGCCCCTGAACTTCTAAAAATTACTAGTATAGATATATAAATTTTCTTGAAATATGTTTGTGTCCAAGTGGTGAAGTGATGATGTTTTAATTTTAAAGGTCCCGTGTTCGATTCATGCAGCACTGTTATTTTTTTCCCCTCTTCTATTTCTTTTATTTATTTATTTTCCCTCTAAATAACATATTTATTTAATAATTTTAATGAATTTAGTTTCAAAATTTATTTCTTTTATTTATTTATTTTCCCTCTAAATAACATATTTATTTAATAATTTTAATGACTTTAGTTTCAAAATTGTTACTCTTACATAATACAATTAAAAATACTAAAACATCTTTAGAAAAATGTTAATAAAAGTTGGTAAATAAAATAATTCTTCTTAAAATTTGTAGAACAAAAAACACGAACTATTGTATGAGAAAAATTGGGCCCCCTCGACGGAAAATACAATTAAAAATACTAAAACATCTTTAGAAAAATGTTAATAAAAAGTTGGTAAATAAAATAATTCTTCTTAAAATTTGTAGAACAAAAAACACGAACTATTGTATGAGAAAAATTGGGCCCCTCGACGGAAATCTTGCGTCCGCCACTGTATACTAGTATATAATCCGTTTGTGGCCTCATTAAGTTTTTTATTTTTTATTAATTGTATATTTTTTTATGTTAATTTTTTTTCATGTAAGTAGCATATTGAAATAGGGGTATAAAATATAGTATTAAAAGAGGGTATAAAATTTAAATTGAACGAAATACATATTTTACTATGTTTAATATAAGTAGCATATTGAAACAGTTATATTTCATGTTAAAAAACAAAAAATATAGCAATAAGGAGTTATAAATTAGAAGACTTGAGACTGTCTCATAAATCCTTTTATATTTTTTAAATTATTTATTACCTTCTCAATAAAATATTATTACAAAATCTTAGTTTATACCAAGCAAATTAAAAGAAAAAAATTCATGAAAAGGAAAAGAGAGTTTTTTTATGCTATCAAATAAAAAGCATCGAAATCAAGAAGAAAAATAACCCACAAGTCGAGAAGATCTAAGCTCCGTTCTCTCACATTCATTTACACTATAATTATTTATGATATAGTATTATCATTTTTTATTAATTGAGCATCACTTTTCAATATAAAAATTATCACTTTTTACCTTACTTAATTCCTTATGTTCTCACACAAGCCTTGGCCAAAAACTTAAGTTAACAAAATACTACATATTTTACTTTTTTTTTTTACATAATGTGCATATTTTAAAATAGAGTTAGTCTCCAAATATAAATAAATAAATATATATATATATATATATATATATATATATATTAAATACTTTAATTTAATATTGCCTTGAACTTACTTTAATATAATAAATAGAGTTAGTCTCCAACTATATATATATATATATATATATATATATATATATATATATATATATATATATATATATATATATATATATATATATATATATATATATATATATATATATTAAATATTAAATACTTTAATTTAATATTGCCTTGAACTTACTTTAATATAATATTGTAATTGCAGATTTATTTGCGAGATTCGATAATTGTATAATTTCTAATTATAAATTACACTTACTTTAATGAAATGTTGTTCCATTATGGGGTTATTATATATATATATATATATATATATATATATATATATATATATATATATATATATATATAGAGGATGTGCTAAATTTTAATATTTATTGTAATTATAGAATATATAATTTGAGAAGTTATATTTATTTTTTTGTTTTTTTTTGTGGGCTTAAATTATTTTTGAATTAGGCTAAATTTAAAAAAAATAAATTATTTACATAAAATACAATAAAATACAATAAGCACTTGGTGGGCAACCCTGTATTAGACCGTTAGTTTAAATCCGCCTCTATTATAGGCAAAGATTTATGTGAGACTGTCTCACGTAATGGCTATGAGACAGACAAAAAATGACAACTTCTATAATAAAAAGTGATACTTAATTAATAGAAAATGATAATACTATCTCATAAACAGTACATAATATAAATAAAAAGTAATAATATTTTAAAGAAAGTGATAATAACAATTAACAGCGAAAGTAATAATTATTTTAAAAAATATAAAATGGTATCACGTGAGATGGTCTCATGATTTAAACTCTAAAAATATTTGCAAAAATTCAATATTAAATTTGTAATTCCTGAATTTATTTTTTTTCAGAAATATATCAAAAATATGATCACACACAATACCGTATATCCTTCTGAATTAAATGCAAATTTTAATTACGCACGGTCTCAACATTAACATGGAATTATGTTTCATTCTAGTCCATCAAATATTGGGAAAATGTGATATATTATCATAAATTACTAAATTATAAGATCATTGGGGTCTAAAAATATCGAACATCAAATTTAGAATCCCTAGAATTTCCAACCTCACCCACTCAATTATCCTTCATTAGCTCAATCCATGCAACATGGCAGAGAACTAAGAATTGCAAACGGGCCAAGAATATAAAAACACTTAAAATAATACAATTTACAGGGTGTTTCATATTGCAGTAGACAACTAAGTGTTTACAAAATACAAATATATAATTATCGGAGCCCCCATTTATGAATTAAGTTCTCAAACACACTATAAAAGTATAGCTCCCAATCCTGAAATTGGCATAAGAAGTTTGGTTAAATTTATTTGATGAAAACTAAACAATAAGTCCAATGTACTTTCACATAGTAAATAATGACCAAGAACAAATAATTTTACTTAATCCTTATAAGTTCTAATGTTTATCTGAATGTTTACTACTTAAGAGTGTTGTGATCTTGTTAATATCATTATTTTCCATTTTGTGAGTTTCAGATAGTCACAGAAATAGAGAGGCCTCGCTGCAAAGAGAGCAATAAAAAGAAAAAATATTGTGTCAAATAAGGCAGCGGGAGTACATAATGTGGCAGTACAGAGCGTAACAATTGACATCTTTTCTTCTTAAAAAAAAAAAAATGGTGTACCCCACCATTAGGGGCCCCCACCGCCCCTGCCCTGGGGATTGGTGGAGGAGGTAAATCGCAGGATGTGCCTCAAGTGGCTTATAGGGAGGGCTCACTGTTAAACTTGTACTTGCAAGGGGCCAAATCCATGCCAAAGGCAAATCTTTTCTTCTTGATGGACGTTTTCTTTGCACGCAAAATTAATCCCCAAGTATGAAGGATATCAGTTGCAGCTTAATCAAGCGACCAAGTTAAATATTGAACCAAAAGGACGGCGTATTATCAATTTAATTATTCACTAAATTAATTAAGACGAAAGACAATAACGTTTAAGGATTGAATTATTAACTAATAAATAATTAATTTAAAATAACAAATAAAATAAATAACACTGGAAGAATACGAAAGTAGCCAAGAATGGAGAATATGTAGGTCTAAGATAATCCAGTTTCTCTACTTAACTTCTCTCTCAAGTGCAGGCCGACTCTGCCTTGTGGACTATGACGCATCACTAAACCATGCAAATGTACTCTATAGACAAAAGTAAATATGCGTATAATACGTGTGAATAACCTTGGAACTACAGATATAATTTCACCCCCCTTTCTAGGTACTATTGGTATCAATTATTTCCCACGTCTGGAATCTAACCCGCTATGATCTCCCTTTATAGGTACTATAAAATTACCCTCTTTATCCTGCTTACTAACCCGAATTCAATTCAATTAATAAACATTTATATATGATAGTTCTAATGAAACTTCGGAGTCCCCTCACTTAGAATCATAACATGGAATCCTGTTCAGCGGTGAACGCACTCAATCTACAACTAAGATATATATTCAGACTCTATATACCAAATGAAGATGCACAAAACAACCGTGAATATAGATTAGGAAAGCACAATCATATATAAAATCAATCCATAAGTAGTGTTGTACGGAGGACACACAAGAGAGTTTAATTAATTAATAAAACATTCAAAACCCCAGATCTACCCAAACGGTTCTAGCCCATGATGTTGCGAAGAACAATCATGGGGGGTTGGATAGATCTTACCCATATGTCTGAAAAATACAAGATAAATTAGAAAACGAGTAAAACCCTAGATGCGGGAATTGTCGCGTCCTTCTCCGTCTTGAATCCTCCTCTTGGTTCTCCTTTTGATTCTACAAACGAATCTTCAAAGTGATGGATGGATGAAGGAAATGATGTGGATGATGGTTGGGGGGTGATCCCTTTGTGGGGTGTAGGATGGATGTGTTGCGGTTCCTCCTCACATGAATAATGATGTAAAATATATATACGTGTGAGAATGAAATTAAATAAGGAAATAAAAGATATGGGTGAATCATGGAGGATTATTTGATAAGGAGATTAATTGTGCTCTAAGAAATAGGTAATTTTCAGAAATTTTCGGAAATTCTCACTGGCAACTGCGCGACTTCACTATTTTGAACATAACTTCCTTGTTCAAACTTTGATTTTAGTGATTCTTGCGCTTACGTGATCCTCTTTTCATTTACTTTGTATCTATATAAAGATCTCACCAAGAGTCTGACATTTGAAGATTCGAATTGGGCTTCTTTCGCTTCAGATTTCGATTCTCGCTTCATCTGTCCCTCGTACTGCGTTCCAGACCTCAACGTGATGGCTTTATTCTCCAATTTTTATGTCAGTTGATTCACATTCGCGGTCATCTGTCCCATAATCCAAGTTAAGTCCTTCAACTGCTTAGATAAATCTACATGATCAATATTCATTCTAGTTTCGATGTGGTCAACCCTTGTATCGTTATCAGCTATGTATCGATTGAAGGTATCTTCAACACTCTTCACTTCGTGCTACTTCATACTAGGCCCCCTTAGTGTCAACTCTGTAATCTACCTCTGCTGGGACTCTAGTAGCTTGTTGATGTTAGCTAAACTAGAGACGATCTCATCATCCCTATTTGACTTCACCACTTGATATTCAACCTGCGCCACATTGCCAAGTACATATAATCCTCTATCTCTCTCCGTAGGCTAGTCACGTGAATTTATAGAGATGTTTTCAAATAACTTTTCTGCTTCAAGTGTCGTCTTAGATAACAGCACTCCTCCTGATGATGCATCAATAAAAACACGCGACTCACAATCCAATCCATAGTAGAAGATACTTATGTATTCAGCTTTAGACATTCCATGCTGTGGGCACCGCCTGAGCATATCTTTAAACCTTTCCCATGCCTCATGAAATTTCTCACCCTGATTCATAATAAATTGGGTGATCTCTTGCCTCATCCTTAAGATCCTCGAGGGTGTCATGTATCTCTCCAAGAACTTCTGCTGCAGTTGGTCCCATGTAGTGTCATCTGTGGCATCAAGAGTCTCATACCAATCTTATGCTCTATCAATTAAAGAGAACTTAAATAGGGCAATCCGCCTAGTATGATCATTAGCTCCAGAACCCTTTTGAGTGTTTGCATAACCAAGAAATCTATTGAGATGCTGATATGGATCTTCAAAACAATCTCCAGAAAAGATATTCTTTTCCACCATATTAATAAGAGCAGGATGTATCTCAAAATCATCATCTTCCCCCTTACTCCTATCAATCCCATGTTACCAATTCCATAATTCGTGAAAATTTCACGTCTGGCAACATTATCCAGATTCTGCCTTGCTCCGGTCATGTTTAGCACTGTGTGTTATTCTTCCTTTCTTTCCTTTCCTTTTTCTAGTGCACAAGTAGCTCAGAAAAATTTAAGGTTAGATAGAAATAAATAATCACAAATAAAAGTCTTAATCAAACTAGAAATAATAAAATCAATAATAGCAGCCATCTCCGGCAGCGGCGCCAAGAACTTGATGCGCGTTTTCTTTGCACGCAAAATTAATCCCCAAGTATTAAGGATATCAGTTGCAGCTTAAGCAAGCGACCAAGTGAATATCAAACACAAAGGACGGCGTATTATTAATTTAATTATTATCTAAATTAATTAAGACAAGATGACAATTAAGTTTAAGGTTTAATTATTAAACTACTAAACAAGTAATTAAAATAGCAAATAAAATAAAATATCACTCGAAGAATACGAAAGTAGATCAAGTAGGAAAATAGGTAGCCCTAGGATAATCCAGTTTCACGCATTAATTTCCCTTCCGTGTGTTGATATCCGACTCTGCCACGTGGAATATTGACGCATCACTAAACCATGCATATCTACTCTATAGACACAAATAAACATGTGCGTAAGACGTGTGAATAACCTCGGAGCAAGAGATATAATTCTACCCCCCTTTCTAGGTACTATCAGTATCAATTATTTCCCTGGCCAATTGGTACTCTAACCCGATATGATCTCCCTTTATAGGTACTATAAAATTATTCTCTTTATCCTACTTACTAACCCAAATTTAATTCAATTAATAAGTATTTATATATGATAGTTCTAATGAAGTTTCGGAGTCCCCTCACTTAGAATCATAACATGGAATCCTGCTCAGCAGTGAACGCACTCAATCAATAACCAAGATATGTATTCAGACTCTACATAACAGTTAATGATGCACAAAACAACCGTGAGTATAAATTAAAAAGGCACAATCATATATAAAATAAATCCACAAGTAGTATTGTACAGACTTTACACACGAAAGTTCAATTAATTGGTAAAAAACCTTCACAACCCTAGTTCTATCAAAAAGGCTCTAGCCCATGATGTTACGAAGAACAATCATGGGTGTTGGATAGATCTTACTCGGATATCGGGACATACAAGATAAATTAGAAAATGAATAAAACCCTAGATGTGGCGTCGTCGCGTCCTTCTCCATCTTGAATTCTCCTCTTGATTCCACAAACGAATCTTCAAAATGATGGACGGATGGAGGAAAGGATGTGGATGATGGTTGGGGGGTGATCCCTCCTTGTGGGGTGTAGTATTGTTGTGGCCTCTCTCCAATTCAATCTCTATTTTTGGTGTGATCTACATCCCCCTTTATACTAGTAAATTCTCCTTATGGGCCTTGGATGAGCTTTTTAGATGAAAACACACACTTGAGGTGTAAAAACATGCAGAAACACGCACTTGGGGTGTAAAAATTGGATTCGGACTCGTCCTAGGCATGGAGTTCGACCTAGGATTCGACCTAAGGCTTGGTCGAATCCTGGTCGAATTGAAATCGGTGATAATTCGCACTTCAGGCTTCTGATTCGACCAAAATGGCTTTAGTTCGGCCAAGGGGTCTGGTCGAACTGGACTGTCGTGGTCGAATCACACTTGCGCCGTCTCACTGTTTCGCATATAACTTCCACATCCGTGCTCCAATTTGAGTGATTCTTGCACTCACGCAATCATCTCTTCCTTGGCTTTCTATCCATATAAAGATCTCACAAAAATTCCAAGATTCGAATCTGTAAAAAGTCATGGAAAGCAGAGCATCCGTTCTGATCGACACAGCTCGCGCGACGTCACAATTTTGCTCATAACTTCCTCCTTTGGATTCCAATTGAGGTGTTCTTCATGCCAAAATAATCCTCTTTTTAGTGGCTTCTAACCATGATCACAATACCAGTTTTAATCTCCACACAAATACAGAAATATTGCACAAGTTGGACATGCATTTTTCAGCATTTATTGCATAAGTTGCACCTTTTCTCCAACTTTGCACTTTTGATCATTTTTCCACCTAAAGCAAAATAAAACACCTCAAGTGAATCTTTTTCTCACATATATTGAATATAAGACCCTTGTGCTAATATATGACAACAATATCAATCAAAAAGGTGTTCAATTAAACACTAAAATACGCTAATTTCCACTCTCATCAATACCACTTGGGAAGCTTCTAGAAGGGTTCTGATATTTTTTTGATCCTACAGGTGTTAGGCGTTTCAGATGTCGGAGAACGGTCAAGGCTTACAGGGCTGTGTTGCGCAACACGGCTCGTGTGCTGTAATACGGCCACAGGGTGGCCGTGTAGGTGTCTCAGGTGTCCGAACACGGCCATCCCTTATAGGGCCGTGTTCGAAACACGGCTCGTGTTGGTGCAACCCTTGTTTTTCTTCCTTTATTTTGGCTCGTTCTACCTCGTTTCAACTCTGAATTGTGATTTATTTTTTTCTATGTCTTTCTTTACGCGTTTAAGATCTATTTTTGCCTGAAAATCATACATTTAAGCTCATTCACACACATCTCCATAAAAACACAAAACACAACCAAAATACACATAAATACGGATAAAATAATACGACACATAAATACGGATAAAATAATACGAACACATATAAAAAGACACTAAAATTTAGGTAAAAATATCACTCATCAGTCAATTATATGTTTAGAATAATTAATTGAATCATTTTATCATACACTTCATGTGCATTAAATCTTAAAGAGATAGAGATGTACTTTAGGATTTAGAACCCTGTGATTCGATTGGTTAGATCGAGAGGTCGATTAATTGGGTAAGGGGACTCTCATATTAAACTTAGTACCTAGTAGGAATTGTTTGATTGAGAATCAATCGTTTGAGCCATTTTGAGATTCTTATAAGGATCTACATCCTATCCATCTCCAGAGGGAGTTTAGGTAGAATTCGTGTTGGCCCTTAGTTATTAACCCATGATGCGTGTGAATTTGATGCATTAATTCTAGATAGGCCTGTTAAACGAGTCGAGCGAGCTCGAGTAGTGCATACTCGAGCTCGGCTCGAGTAGTTATCGAGCCGAGCTCGATCTCAGCTCGATTTGATAACGATCTCAGCTCGATTTGATAACGATAGAAGCGAGATCGAGCTCGACTCGAATATTACTCATCCGAGCTTGAGCTCGGCTGGGCTCATTTAAGAAAAACGAGTCGAGCTTTCGAGCCTTAACGAGCTTTCGAGCCTAATCGAGTCGAATTTTTATTAATATATTTAATATTATATTTAATAATTATTATATTAATATATTTAATTATCATTATATAATATTTATTTTAATATTATTATTATTATTATCGAGCTTTATCGAATCAAGTCGAGCTCGGCTCGAGCTTTAGCGAGCCGAGTCGAGTTGAGCTCTCGAGCGGCTCGTTTCGTGTAACAGCACTAATTCTAAAATTGCCATATCCTTAGTGTTGTTAATCTCACTTTTACTAAATTTGGAAAATCAACTCATTTTCTCTTTATCTTTGTTTGTTTGATCATTGCCTACTTGTTTGCTTTGATTATTTTAACTTACTTGTTTGAACACAACCAAATCCTCTTATGATTCGTCTCTATAAAATTACAATAAATGCGAGATCGCTTAAGCTCTATTACCTACCTCCCTTGGGTTCGATATTTTTATTTCTTGGGTCGTACTTAACAATAGAGTATTTCTTACTCTTAAAATGCACACACAAAAATGCAATCAACTCACACAACACTAATACAACTACACATTTTATATTAAATATTATTTCTCTTACCTCACTACCCATTAAAATATTATATCTTTTAATCTTCGTGCAAAAAACAAACGTCAATGTTGACGTCGGATGGAGAGAGTATTAAAAAAATAAAAAGAAAGAGGAGAAAGAAAGAATATTAAATGAGAAGATAAAATATATATAGAAATAGAATATGTTGAGGATTATAACGTTTTTAAATATGTATAAGTGTGATTTTATGTTGATTTTGAAAATCAAATCCTAAAATCCAAACCAAACATCACATAAGTTTAGTAATTTTGATGTAAATAGTCAGACATTTTTAATTGAATATTGTAGTTTTCAAAAAATTTTAATCAAATACTGCAGTTGCATAGGCCTTTAATGAAATAAGCACAGTTGCCTCTTGTAGAGACAACTTTGGTGAGGTGACATATTCCAATAGTGAAGTTGCCCTTAATAGAGGCAACTTTTCTTATGTGCAAAGTGGAAGAATCTTTAACAGTGAAGTTGTCTATAGTAAGGGCAACTTTCCATAGTGAATTTCAACACCTTTTGATTTTTAATAGTGAAGTTGCCTTACCCAGGGGCAACTTTTGAATTGATGATTATATATTATTACAATAATTTTTTTGAACATATTATAATGATTATTTTATAATAAATGATGATTGAATTTAATTATTAAATCAAGTTAGTAATAATTACAAAATAATTATTCTATAATATTATTATATTATATTGTAATGATTTATTATTTGATTAAGAATGATTTTATATAAAAATATTATCACTTTTTATTATTCTAGTAAATTTTTTGTGATTTTTTTTTTAATTTGATTAAAACCAAATAGGCCTTTTAAAATATATTTAATGAGTTAATGGATGATTCGTCTTACATTAGGGGATCCGTGAGACGATTTCACCCAAGTTTTTTCCTTTCAACTATTACTCTTTAATACATGAAAATACTCCTTAATGACATAAATTATTACTCTTCTAAATATAAAATTACTCTTTAAATTATTGTAAACCTTAATTTATCGATTACTTTTTCGTACATGAAAAATTATTCTTTAGAGATATTAACTATTACTCGTCTAAATAAAAAATATTATTCTTCAAAGTGTATTTTTTTATATACTAAGGAGTAATTTTGCAAAAATAAGATTTACGTGTGAACCCGATTCACACCAAACTCACTTATATTATATAATTATCATTTTATTACATTATTATTTATATAATAATATATACATATATAATATAATCAAATAATAAATCATTGCAATATAACATAATAATATCAATTCAAAAGTTGTCATTGGGTAAGGCAACTTCTCCATAAAAAATAAAAAAAAAATACTAAAATTTACTATTGAAAGTTGTACTTACTATAAACAACTTTTCTGCCACTTTATAAGTAAGCAAAGTTGCCTCTGCTAAGGGCAATTTCACTATTGAAATATATCACCTTACTAAAGTTGCCTCTACAATGAAGAATTTTGTTTATTTCATTAAAAACTCATACAACTACATTTTTTTAGTTTTTTTTTTAAACTACAATATATTTCATTAAAAAAGCCAAATAGTCGCGCCTTATCACAATAATCCAATTCCATTCAACTTTTAATATTTATATTCATTATTTAAATTAATTCGGTATGTCACGAAATAGAAAACAAAAAATAATGAATTCAGCTGTACATTCAAACCAACCTCTATAATTAGCATAAAATATTGCAAGAATCCACATTTGGAATGGTGTAATGACAATCTTATAAACATTATAATACTCGAATAAGAACAACCCAAGAGGTTTCATTTTCCAGCCATTGCTGACCACTGACCAAAACGGCGTCGCTGACCCGACCTTCTAGATTATATATCCTTCTTCCCGTATTCTTTCCATTAATTCAACTAGCCTCTCTCTCTCCTCTCTGTTTCTCTCTCATCCGTCCTACAAAATAGGCGCCTACTTCTCTCCAACTTTTCCTTCAAAGCACCCACGTTTTCCTTCTCTGCTGCAATAATACATTACTTCATTTTACTCGAATCTTAAATCTCCTTCAATCAATCTTCTTTCTGGGTTTCCTTTCTTTCTGTGCCTTAAGATGCCACCTTTTGGAGGATCAAGGTCGCGTTTGAATGGATTCAATCACGATTCGAATTCAAACATAGTTACAATCGATGTTGGGGGGCAGCTTTTTCAGACAACCAAACAGACCCTTTCAATTGCTGGCTCCAAATCCTTCTTCTCCAAGATTTCTGATTCTTGTAATAACATGATCCCCTTCATTGACAGGGATCCTGAGCTTTTCGCTATCCTTCTCTCTCTTCTCAGAACTGGTAATCTCCCTTCCAAAGCCAAGCTTTTCGACATTCAAGATCTAATCTTCGAGTCCCAATTCTATGGCATCGAGAATCTCCTCATAAACTCCCAATCAAGCCCTTCTCAATTCGATGCTTTCAACCTCGAGAAATCCCATGTTCTTCCCCTGAGTGGCCGTGACTCCCCTTCTTCCATCTCAACGACGCCGTATGGCTCCCTCCACGTGGCGCACGGTAGCAAGATCACATCTTTTGACTGGTCACTGCAGAGGAAATCCACAATCTTGACTCAATTCATGGCAATTGATTCATTGCTGGGATTATCCCCAAGTGTTGCAGCTGCAGGGGCCACTGATTTCTCTGGGTTGCAGATTCTTGATCTTGATAAGGGTTTTGTGAAGGAGACTCTGAATTGGGAGAATGTGACTAGGTCTGGCTCCACAGTGCAGGCCATTGGAGCTTCATCTGAGTATTTATTCACTAGCTTTGAATCCAGTAGGAGGAATTCCAACTGCATTATGATATATGATCTTGATAACTTGCTCCCTGTGACCACAATTGGGCATTATGAGATATTTGGGGCTGAGCTTGACTCTGCCATTCCTTCCACCAAATTGCAGTGGATTTCTAGTCATAATCTGTTGATGGCATCAGGGTCCCACAGTGGACCTTCAGGGGTATCAGGGAACATCAAATTTTGGGACATTAGGTCAGGGAATGTGGTTTGGGAAATTAAGGAGAAACTAGATTGCTTCTCTGATGTCACAGCATCTGATTCTTTATCCTCATTGTTCAAGATTGGGGTGAGCACGGGCGAGCTTTATTTCGCGGATTTGAGGAGCATGGACGGGGATAACGGGTGGGTTTGTCTGGGCGAAGGAAGGAAGGCGGTGAATGGGAAGAAAGAGGGGAGTGGGTGTAGAGTAGAGAGCCATGGGAACCAGGTGTTCTGTAGTAAAGGTGGAAACCTTGAACTGTGGTCTGAAGTGATGATCAATTCGGGGAAACCGGAGAGAGTGTTCAGGAAGAATTTGATGGGGAGAGTGAAGGATATGGGAGGAAATAGGATCACTAACTTGTGTTTTGGAGGGAGCAAGATGTTTGTAACAAGGAAGGACCAGCAATGTGTTGAAGTTTGGAGTTCAGTTAGAGTGTAGAGATTGTTGCTTCTTTCTAGCTATAAATGTACAGATGTTTTATTTGTTCATTCATTTGTAAAATAAAGGTTTCAGACTGATAAATTTTCATGGTGTTGTCTTCACATAAATGCAAGAATTTTGGATTGTGATGAATGCCATGTTTGGTGAGAGTATCTCTTGTATCACAGACATTTTATGGTTAGGTGAAAGAGTTTGGATGTTTTTGTTGGATGGATATGAATTATCTGCATGATTTGAAGCTTTCATGTAGAGCATAGATTATGTATTTTCTGAAATCTGGTAAAAGAGTACCCAACCTTCCAATGTTTGTAGGAGGGGCTGTAAATAGTGTGAAGAAACTACCTTCTTCTTTTTCTTCTTTTTATTTTTTTATTTTTCTTTTTTTTTTTATTCTAGCTGTTAATTTTATTTATTTATTAATTTTTTTTAAGAAAAATTACAATGTGGAGTATTTTATTTAGGTTAGTGCTGTCATTCCATATTTTACTAAGGCATTGCCATCAAAATACATATTTATCCAACACCTCCTAAATTACAAAGAAAGCCCAACACTGTTTGCTAGAGCTTCTTGATGTTGAGTTGGGTGAGTTTCAAATTGGGCCTGTTACTCTGCATCCCAGAATTTAATTGGCCCTCCAATGTACACCACTCTGCCCACACTGTTTGCTATAGCATTTGTAAAACAGAGCTTAGTGAACCTCGTGATTTATGTTTGTTTTGAGTTTCGAAAATCATGTATTGATATCCGCCTTTTAGAGTACATTTTTAAATTATTGAAGAGAATAATATAATACATATAAAAATAAGTACATTGTATTTTTAAAAGCATCACAATGTAAACATAAGAGTATAGAGAATAGATGTAAAGATTCACAACATGCCACTTTTCAGCAATATTTTTTATTATACATCGAGATTTGAAGAGAACTGATCCAATTGCATGAATACTAAATTCATATTACCATTTTGTGACCTCAAACCGAGTGATCAATCTTAACAAAATGAAGAATGAGTATCCTTTCATTCTCATTACTCCTAATACCCCTTACCAAACACCCCCTTCAGTAAGAACCGCTTCGATTGCACACGTTCCAATAGAGGGTAGTGGACCGTTGATATAAGTGGAAACACAAACTTGTAGAGCCAAGAGAAGAAATTGACACATTGAATAAGCAACTAGGACAAAAGGAGTAATATAACAAAAACTCAAGGTCTTCAATATAGAGGCAAATTATCTAATGATGTTTCTTTCCTCAAAATGCCATGCACGCTAACCTTCAAGTTTGAGTATCATCAAATAACTCACTCATATAATAAAAGAATTCAATTTAGGGCATTCATATTTGATAAGTCATATTTTAGCATGATTATTTGGTTGAAATTCATGTTTATTTGATTGACTAGTGTGCTAATTTGGGTGCTAAATTGACTTATCTTGTCTTTGGTAAATTAGAGCTTTAATGTTATAAATTGATATGGAAACATGCTGTTTTGTGGAGGAAATCCATTGCTGCCAGATAAGCTGATACTGAACCCTTCAGTGTCAGTGGAAACAAACGAAAATTCAGAATAAATAAGGAAAGTGGCAGCTGGAAATATTCTCACATACTTCCTCACGTTCCAGCAATTAAATTAGTCCAAAATCAAGCCCATATCTTGTGGAAGGCACAGTAAATAAAAAAAGAAGAGATTCTGTAGATATTTTTGGAAGAACAAATAAGGAAATAGATCAAGAAAAAGAAGGAAGAGATTATTATTTATTTTTGGGAAAGACAAACACATGGGGACACGTTATTTTTGGGCAGCAGAACACGGATTAGGAGGGCGTGAATTTCTGGAACCAAGTAGCGGCGTTTTCTCTTCTCTCAAGGCAGAAATTGGCGTAAATTGCAAGAACAATCAGACATCATCGGTTCTTTAATTTTATATTTTAATTATATTTTTACTATAAATATGCGGGGCTAATCCCCTTCTCTAGTTTAGGATTTCGTGAACCTCCCGTTAAAATTTAGATGAATTATTAAGGGTTTTACATTGAATCTTTTGTGCAAGTTTATTCTATTACATGCTTTGATGTTTTTAATGGCTGTTTGATAATTAATTTAGCCTGATCAACTATTTAATTATTTTACCGCTGAATGTTATTCTATGAACTACAATCCGTAATTTTTGTAGGAATTGGATTAAGTAACAAATAGATATTATTCCCTCTAGGTGTAATAGGATCTAGGTTGTATGATTCCTAGCCGGATTTCGTAGCCTAGTAATTCTATGTTTAGAGTTTTAATGCGTTTACGAGTTCGAATCCATAGGGTCACTCGTAGATAGTTCAATTTAGTGGTCGTACCCTAGTTGATGAACATAAGAACATTCGGGTTGATTGGTCGTACCGTCAATCTAAGGATTTGAGTTTGCACATTAGGCTAGATGTTTAATTCCTGTAATTAATTAATTTAGTAAATGAGAAGGGATCGTCATCCTAAACTAGGCTTTTATCACTTGTTAATTTAAATATTAATTTTCGTATAGTTGGTTGTTAAAAACATTGAGTTGATTTAATACTTGTGTTATTTTCATATTGTCACCAAATCAAAACCCCCCTTTTATTTATTTTATATGTTTGCAACACTTAAGTTTAATTACAAATTCCTTATACTCCTTTGGGTTCGACCCGTACTTGCCATTATACTAAGTATTATAGTGAGTCGGAAATAAATTGTACTCCCTCTGTCCCCCAAAGTATTTCACACTTTCCTTTTTCATCCGTCCCTCAAAGTATTTCACACTTTATTTTTACTAAATTTGGTAAAAAATACATTATAATAATACTCACTTTTTACACATATCCCAATATAATACTTACTTTTTCACATCTCCCAACAACTTTACACACCTCCCAACAACTTTACACACATTTTTCATTAAATCAACTAAAATATATATTCTCTTTCTTACTTTATATATAAAAATATAAAATTTTCTTAAATTCTGTGCACATCAATACGTGAAATACTTGTTGGGAGAGAAGGAGTATTTTGGTAGGCCGACGACAGCTTACCAAATTTGGCGTCGTTTGCTCGGGTAGTAAAATTGAATTTTGTTAAATTTCTGTGTTTCTGACATTTTTTCTGCATTTTTACAGGTTCTGGAATTTTCTGGAATTTTTCTGGAATTTTCGAATTTTTCAGTAACATTGACACTGAACCCTTCAGTGTCAGTTATCCCCTATTTTTGAAATTTTTTTTCTGTGAATGATTACTCAAACTTTTGTTAAAAAACAGCTTGAATATATTCCAGAAATTGAGAGAACTGTCCAGAAGTTGAGAAATGAGTCCCGGAAGAAGAAGGAAACAAGTTCGTCCATTGGCGAACTTGAACTTGCAGCTGATCCACTTCAACTTGGAGAGGAGAATTCTGAATTTTCTAATTTAGAGGAGGAAGATACTGTAGACTCTGAGTCGAAAAAGGAAAATATGGCTGAAAATACTGAAAAAACTTTGAATGAATTGGCAAATCTGGACGTAGTCCATCAGCCACTATGCATTAACTTTCCTGCGATTACTGATAATACTGTATTTGAATTGAAATTGGGATTGATTCACTTACTTCCTGCTTTCCAAGCTCTTTCAAGTGAAAATCCTCACAAGTTCTTGAAGGAGTTCTCGGTTGTATGCATGAGCATGAAACCAAACGGAGTGATGGAGGAACAAGTCAAGCTTAGGGCATTCCCCTTTGCAGTGAAGGACATGGTGAAGGATTGGTTGTATTATCTCCCTTCTGGATCGATAAATACGTGGGCCGAGATGGAGAAACTCTTTCTCTAAACTTACTTTCCGGCCACTAGAGTTGTTGTCTTGGGCAAGGAGATATCTGGAGCTCGTCAGATACAAGGGGAGAGTTTACATGAGTATTGGGAGAGGTTTAAACGCCTCATATCAGCATGCCTCCAACATCAAATAAGCGATCAGTTGCTATTGCAGTACTTCTATGAAGGATTGTCAATCATGGATCGAAACATGCTTGATGCAGCTAGCGGAGGAGCTTTTATGATAAAAACACCTACTGCTGCTAGAGACTTGATTGCTAGCATGGCTACCAACACCCAACAGTTTGGCACACGTGATCCATCGGTTAGAGAAGTGAAGGAGATCCATGATTCTAAGTTGGAGGAAACTTTGAACAAGCTGATAGTTGCTGTGGAGAATCTTGCTAAAGGAAAAGGGGTAAACCCTCCATCTTGTCAATATTGTTTAACTAATGATAATTCTACTCTTGATTGCAGGGTTACACCTAGTGAGAAACAAGTAAACGCCATGGGGCGACCTTATGATCCCTTATCTCAAACCTACAATCAGGGTTGGAGAGATCATCCCAATCTGAGGTATGGTAGTGGACAAGGAAGAAATAAGGGGCAACAACAGTTTCAAGAGCAGAGAGTGGTAAATAGGCAACAAGATCACCCTCAAGATGGTAGAAATCGCAAACAAGGTGGGGCAAGCTCCGGTGTTTCATTTGAGGAAATGATGAAAGAAATGGCTGCCAACAATCTCAAATTCCAAGAGATGACACATTCATCCATCCAGGACTTGAAAATGACAACCCAATTGTCAATTCGGAACCTGGAAAATCAAGTAACCCAATTAGCTACAACTGTAGGCCAGATGCAGGCTCGAAACAGTGGGAAGTTGCCCTCACAAACGGGGGTTAATCCTAAGAATGTGAGTGCCATTACACTACGGAGTGGGAAACAGTTGGAGGAGGTTGTACCGCCCAAAAAGCCTGACCAAGATGTGGAAAAAGATGATGTAGAACCTGCTGGAACAGTGGAGGATCAGACCGATCAGTTTGGGATGAAAAAATCTGATGTACAAAAACGTAACACTGACACTGAACACTTCAGTGTCAGAAGGTCCGAAAAAAATTAGGTTAAAATTTCTGACCCTATTCCTTTTAATATTAACCATTTGCCTTTTCTAAGCAGGATAAGAAAGTCGGACACCACTGAAAAGGATAAACAAATACTTGAGATGTTTCGGAAAGTGGAGATCAATTTACCTCTCATTGAGGCGATTAAGCATATTCCGAGATACGCCAAGTTCTTGAAGGAGCTGTGCATCAACAAAAAGATATTGAAAGGAGATGAAAAAATGGTGATGGGAGAAAACGTTTCAGCTGTCTTCTAGCAAACGTTACCTCAGAAGTGTAAGGATCCTTGAATATTTGTGGTTCCTTGTAAGATCGGGAGTTTTAAGGTGGAAAGAGTCATGTTGGACCTTGGAGCGTCCATTAATGTGATGCCTTTATTAGTGTTTGAGAAGCTGGGTATGGGAGAGTTGAAAAAGACTGGAGTTGTCATCCAACTTGCTGATCGAAGCCATACATACCCAGATGGAGTCATTGAGGATGTTCTTGTTCAGGTAGACAAACTCGTATTCCCTGCTGATTTTTATGTGTTAGAAATGAATGACCACCAATCGAATTCCACTCTGATTTTGTTGGGGAGACCATTCCTCAACACTTCATGCACTAAGATAGATGTGAGTGAAGGTACTTCACGATGGAATTTGATGGGCAGATCATTAAATTTAACATATATGATGTTATGAAATACCCTGATGATGTTAACCTGCTTTCTGTTGTGAGTCCTATTGAGCCTATTGTCCAGGAACACTTCGAACTCACTAGTAGGGATGCATTAGACATAGTAATTGAACATGGAATCATGAAGGAGGACGCTGAAAGATGGGATAATGAGGAGCTGAATCACTATATCAATGCTTTGAATAGTTCTTCTTAGAGATCGAGCATCGTAGATGTAGCTTCTGTTAAATTGCTTGATATTTTTCCAAAAAAATCTTTCATATATAGTACAGGCACCGAAGCTGGAGTTAAAGGCACTTCCTGAACACTTAAAGTACGCCTACTTAGGGCCGGATTCCACTTTACCAGTGATTATCTCGTCCAAGCTGGCAGACGAGCAGAAGAGCTTATTGTTCGATGTGCTGAAGAGGTATAAGACTACTATTGGATGGACGGCTGCGGATTTGAAGGGTATCAGTCCCGCAATTTGTATGCACCGTATTCTGCTTGAGGATGATTCAAAGCCATCTCGAGAAGCTCAGCGCCGGTTGAATCCACCCATGATGGAGGTGATAAAGAAGGAGGTGTCGAAACTTCTGTGTGTGGGGATCATTTGTCCCATCTCAGATAGTAAATGGGTCAGTTCAACACAAGTGGTGCTAAAGAAATTAGGAGTGACTGTGGTTGAGAATGATAAGGGGGATATGGTTCCGACTCGTTTGCAAACGGGTTGGAGAGTGTGCATGGACTACCGCAAGCTCAATAACATGACTAGAATGATCATTTTCCTTTGCCCTTCATTGATCAGATGTTAGAAAAGCTTGCAGGTTATTCTTATTATTGTTTTTTTGATGGTTTCTCTGGTTATTTTCAGATTGCAATTGCTCCCGAAGACCAGGAGAAAACAACCTTCACATGCCCCTTTGGGACTTTTACATGCAGTCGGTTACCTTTCGGGCTTTGCAACACACCTGCCATATTTCAAAGGTGTATGGTAAGTATTTTTTCTGAATTTTTGAGTAATATAATAGAGGTTTTTATGGATGACTTTAGTATCTATGGAGAATCTATTAATAGTTGCCTTGGAAATCTTAAATTGATCTTGAAAAGATGTGTAGAAACAAACCTTGTTTTGAATTGGGAAAGTGTCACTTTATGGTCGAACAAGGCATTGTTTTAGATCATGTCATTTCAAAAAATGGAATTGAAGTTGATAAGTCTAAGGTAGACCTTATATCTGCATTACCTTACCCCGCATCTGTGCGGGAAGTTCATTCTTTTCTTGGTCATGCAGGTTTCTATAGAAGGTTTATCAAGTATTTTTCGAAGATAGCCAAGCCACTTTGTGAGTTGTTGCAAAAAGATATGAAGTTTGAGATGAATGATTCCTGTAAGAAAGCTTTCGATCAGTTGAAAGAGTTGCTAACCACACCACCCGTGATTCAACCGCTGAATTGGAGTTTGCCTTTTGAAATAATGTGTGATGCTAGTGACTATACCGTAGGAGCAGTGTTGGGACAACGAGTTGACAAGGTTGCACACGTGATCTTATATGCTTCAAAAACCTTAGATAACGCTCAAGCCAACTACTCCACTATGGAAAAAGAACTCATAGCTGTGGTTTTTGCTCTAGAAAAATTTCGATCTTATTTGTTGGGTACTAAAGTCACTATTTTCTCTAATCATGCAGCTCTTCGTTATCTCATGACGAAAAAGGAAGCTAAACCTCGGTTGATTTGGTGGATTTTGCTGCTTCAAGAGTTCGACTTGGAAATTAAAGACAAAAAGGGATCGGAGAATCTAGTGGCCGACCACCTAAGCCAGCTGATTAGAGATGAAGATGAGCAGAAAATTCTTGAAAAATTCCCGGATGAACAGCTGCTGGCCGTTCTGCAAAATCTGGAAAATCCGGATCAACTGACACTGAACCCTTCAGTGTCAGAAGGCTCTGTTCCATGGTTTGCGGATTTGGCAAATTTTTTGACCTTTCATCAGTTTCCAGACGATATGAGTAAGGTAAAACGTGATAAACTCCATAGTGATGCCAAGTATTACATGTGGGATGATCCGTATATGTGGAAACGTTGTTCTGATCAAGTGATAAGAAGGTGCGTTCCTGATATTGAATTTAATTCGATTCTCACCTTTTGTCATAGTCATGCATGTGGTGGTCATTTTAGTTTTAGGAGAACTGCTTTTAAAATGCTAGAGTGTAGATTTTATTGGCCGACATTGTTTAAAAATGCTTATGAATTTTGCAAGTCTTGTGATAGATGTCAACGTGTAGGGAATATTTCTCAACAAAATGAAATGCCCCAGAACCCTATAATTGTTTGTAAGATTTTTGATGTGTGGGGATGATTTTATGGGACCTTTTCCTTCTTCGTTTATTTTTACTTACGTATTACTTGTCGTTGATTATGTGTCGAAGTGGGTGGAAGCGAAGGCCAACCGAACTAATGATTCTAAAGTGATTACAGGTTTTCTTCGATCTAACATCTTTTGTAGGTTTGGAATTCCTCGAGCCATCATCAGTGACAAGGACACGCATTTTTGCAACCAAACAGTGGAAGCGCTTTTGCGCAAGTATTCGGTGTTTCATAAAACCTCCACTTCATACCTCCCTCAAACGAGTGGCCAAGCGGAGGTATCCAACCGTGAGATTAAGAGAATTTTGGAGAAGACGGTTAATCCGTCTAGGAAAGATTGGAGCTCACGATTAGAGGATGCATTATTGGCCTATCGAACAACTTATAAGATACCGATTGGCATGTCTCCTTATCGAATTGTCTATGGAAAGCCATGCCACCTACCTGTGGAGCTTGAGCATAAAGCATGGTGGGCAATTCAAAAGTGCAACATAGATTATGACAAGGCCGGAGAGCAAGGAAATTTCAATTGCAAGAGTTGGATGAATTGAGGAATGAGGCTTATGAAAATTCAGTCATTTATAAAGCTAAAACAAAGGCATTTCATGATGAAAGAATATTAAGGAAAAATTTTAGCATTGGACAAAAAGTTTTACTTTATCATTCAAAGCTTAAATTATTTCCTGGTAAGTTGCGTTCTCGCTGGATTGGACCGTTTATTGTGACTAATGTTTTTCCTACTGGTGCAGTTGAAATAAGAAGCACGAATTCTGAAAGGAGTTTCAAAGTTAATGGACACCATCTCAAAGAGTATCACGAAGGCTTCCAGATGGTTGAGGTGGACCGAATGGAGTTGGGGGACGTGGTCTACAGTTGATGACAATACACCTTACCTAAGTCGACCCAACGTTCATAAAAAAAGGCACTGATTGGGAGGCAACCCAATTTTCTCGCTTTATTTTTATTTATTTTATTTATTTTATTTTATTTTATTTTATTTTATTTTCAATAAGGTGTCTGTTGCTCATTCTTAATTTTTTGTGGTTGCAGATATAGCTTATGTTATTTAATTGCATGAGAACTTGTATTGCCTATAAGGAAATAGTGACATTGGGCCACGCATTTTTCCCTACTAATTTGAATCAATTTATGTTTTTGGCCTAGCTGATTAATTAACTTTATATTGCAGGTATTGGACCCATTTATTTTGGCCACTATGAGAGTTAAGAAGTGTGAGTTAGGATGGGCCCAAGTCTTTTACCTCTTGGTGGAATTGACAAAAATATATCCAGAGACCAATTCATATGCTCAATTGAAAACTGAAGGAGCCCTAAGTTCTCACTCAAGGCCGCGGAATCACGACCCCATCCTCAAAATTCTCGGTCGTGAAATCTGTACCATCTCAAGCCTAATTTCAAATCCACCGCTTCGAATTACAGCAACGACTCGTCTTCGCCATGGCTAAGTTGTGCTTCGGTACACGCGCGAAGAATAAACAACGAAGGAAAGACGATGCGAAAACATCGTGGGTGATTATCGTATACCGCAATCCAAATGCCGCGATGAACCCGACGGAGGTTGATTCCAATGAACACTGATCGTTGTGAAATTCACCTAGATTTTAAGTGGATTTTTGTGGCTTTAATTTAATAATTGAGCATGATTTTAATGAAAATACTATTAATTGCTTGATTATTTGGAGAAAGGTATTTTTGTTTATTTTTGCAGAAAAATGGGTGATTTTGATAAAAATGGATTCTACAAGTGAAGAGAAAGATGTGGGAGAAAACGGAGCTCGATTTGGAGTTGAAACGAGCAAGAACGGGCCAAAGAAAATTTTGTTATAAATTCCATTTTTGGTCCCATGAGCTAAATTATCTCACATTGATTACTTACTATAAATTCCTCTCACTCTACCACTATATGAACCCACTTGTCCCACATTGAAAACTCACTCAAATTTCTCTCATCCTTACTACTATAAATACCCTATTCCATGAAAGCCACCATGGACTAATTCTCACCCATTAAATTCCATTAAATTGAATCATTAGATTCAATAGTTAAGGAGAGCTTTTTAAGATCTCCATAGTTGAGATCCCTCCCCCTTTCGGGGTGAGGGATCCGTTCGAAGTTTAAATATTTTTTCTAGATTAGGATTTTATTGTTTTCCAAGAAGGTGGGGACACCAAGGAAATGATGATCCTCATGGATATAAAACTTCATTAAGGTGTAATCTAATCCTACTTATTATCTTTTTATTTTCTATGTTTTGGATGTTTAAGTGATGTTTAGATTATGGATTAATTTGTGATATTATTTAAATTGCAATCCCGGCTTTGATTAGTTTCATTTATGGATGCTTAATTGTTTAATCTATATGTTTGATTTGTGTGGTTAATTATCTAGTGCATGTGGTTAGAACGAGAGTTCAATTATGTGTTTTAGGAATTAATTTAATCATTTCATCATGTGGGTTATGTGGATTAATGTGGGAAGAGTTGGAGACGACCTCTCATGTTTAGAACTACATAAGTGGACACTAGAGAGGTTAGATCGAGAGGTCAATTAATCTAGTGAGGGGAACCCAACCTTAGTGAATTCATAGTACCTAGAAAGGGAATATTACCTATGATTTAGTACATTTTAGGGAACTCGTACGTGTAATTAGTACCTATTGGGAGGTGTTCGCTATGGTATCGATCATATGTGCTACTTTGGCGACTTTGTAAGGGCCTACATCCTCTTCATCTCGAGAGAGAGTTTAGGCGAAAATAGTGATCGCTCTTACTATGATAGCTTAAATTGGGAGGCAATTAGATGTGTTATATGATTGATCCATTTGAATTGCATCATGAAGATTTCCTTTGCATTGAAAATTCCAAAAATATTGTAATTGGTTTCTTTTCTTGTTTTTATTATCTCTCTTCTCGGTCGTCCCTAACTAATACGAGACTATAACTTGAAGGCCACGAATCCTAAATTCCCTTGGGTTCGATATTTTGTTGCTTGGTCGCCCGGACTATTAATGACCAATCAAATGGCGCCGTTGCCGGGGAATTTAGTTGTATTTGTGACTTCGGGTTTCGTTGAGTGTTAGGATAGGGACATTTTTATTTGATTTGTTTTTTTTTTGTTTTATGGTTGTGTTTGTAGGGACGAAAGTGTTGTGCCATGGTATTGACCTTGAAGAGCAAAGGAGTGGTGCAAATTGAGGTAACGAACATTTTCTCAACTTAAATTCAACTTTGCCTAATTTAAGTTTAGGGGTATGTTCTCTTTGTTACTTGACTTTTCTACGGTTTGAATTATAAAAAATGCATCAATGAACTCCTACTTGTGCATATTGCACAGGCGCACGTTTAAGTCCTTACTCTTTTCCTTGGAACACTTTTTCTCATTTCTTTGTTTTTGCTTTCAGTAAGGAGAAATCTTTCTTAGCTCTCTTGTGCTTCATTGTGAGGAATTTTGAGGCTATGATGCTTGGTTGGAACTTGTGACTTGATGGATTTTTTTTTGTGTACTTGTTGAGTTGTGGTTTGTGCTTGTTTTGTGTTTCTTTCACTACTACAAGTCCGTGAGCTTTTTGAGCCATTAAATCGTAATATCAAATGGTTTTTCCTTTCTTGAGTGCATCATTCTTTTGTGTATATTCTAGAACTTGCCATTGTGTCTTCTTGAAACTGCACAAGTGTGAAGATTGTTGGAAATGATTTAAGGCCATCTTTGTGTTGACAAGTCACTTAGCTAAATTAATCCTACCAAATGAAATTATTTCGTAGTTTGCCCCTTTGAGCTTATTATCCTTATTTCTTTGGCAACCTACAAATTTAGCCATTTTTATCCATATTTTATATCCTAATCACCTTTGTCGATTAGTAGAGGATTAATGGGGATGAAGTGGTTGAATTGAGCTTACAAGAGAGTTTGAAAAGAGAAAAATGGTGAAAGTGCTAGAAAAGAGGGAGAAAAGTTGAAAAAGAAAAAATGGAGGTTGTGTGAAAAGAAGAAAAAAAATTGAGTAAAGCTTGTATAAAAGAAGCATAAAGGAGCTCTACTAGAAAAATGAAAAGAGATCCCTTGTGAAAAAGAGAGAAAAAAAACTCAATAGTGGAAGAAAAAAAAAAGAAAAATGGTTCGTTAGTGTGTTGGATGGAAAATTACATTTTTCTTGAGGTGAAAAGAGAAAAAGAGAGGATAAGAGTTGAAGTGATCAATCAACTTAAATTCTCTACTAATCTTGAGCTTACTTTTCCTAAATTTTCCTATCCAAGACCAAAGAGCCTACATTACAACCCCATTAAAGACCTTTTTGATTCAATAATTAACACATACAAGTGATAGAGAGTTTAGACCTTTGGCAAGCATATGGTAATGACATACATTTGAATTGATTTTTTGAGTATACACTTCTCCCATACACCCCTTGAGTGTGAGAGTGAAAAACAAAATCTAGAGAGGAGTAGTGAAAGTCTCACTTGCTTGCATATTTCCTAAATTTAATTTGTATGCATTTAAATTGATATATTGTCGCTTGTTTTGATTGAATTGAAATAGCTTTGAAGTGACTCAATCTCATTGATATCTTGATTCAATTCTAGGTGAATTCCCCTCCTCGTTCTTTCTTTTCTTTCGTTGCTCGGGGACGAGCAACACTTTAAGTTTGGGGGTTTGATCGTTGTGAAATTCACCTAGATTTTAAGTGGATTTTTGTGGCTTTAATTTAATAATTGAGCATGATTTTAATGAAAATACTATTAATTGCTTGATTATTTGGAGAAAGGTATTTTTGTTTATTTTTGCAGAAAAATGGGTGATTTTGATAAAAATGGATTCTACAAGTGAAGAGAAAGATGTGGGAGAAAACGGAGATCGATTTGGAGTTGAAACGAGCATGAACGGGACAAAGGAAATTTTGTTATAAATCCCATTTTTGGTCCCATGAGCTAAATTATCTCACATTGATTACTTACTACAAATTTCTCTCACTCTACCACTATATGAACCCACTTGTCCCACATTGAAAACTCACTCAAATTTCTCTCATCCTTACTACTATAAATACCCTCTTCCATGAAAGCCACCATGGACCAATTCTCACCCATTAAATTCCATTAAATTGAATCATTAGATTCAATAGTTAAGGAGAGCTTTTTAAGATCTCCATAGTTGAGATCCCTCCCCCTTTCGGGGTGAGGGATCCGTTCGAAGTTTAAATATTTTTTCTAGATTAGGATTTTATTGTTTTCCAAGAAGGTGGGGACACCAAGGAAAGGATGATCCTCATGGATATAAAACTTCATTAAGGTGTAATCTAATCCTACTTATTATCTTTTTATTTTCTATATTTTGGATGTTTAAGTGATGTTTAGATTATGGATTAATTTGTGATATTATTTAAATTGCAATCCCGATTTTGATTAGTTTCATTTATGGATGCTTAATTGTTTAATCTATATGTTTGATTTGTGTGGTTAATTATCTAGTGCATGTGGTTAGAACGAGAGTTCAATTATGTGTTTTAGGAATTAATTTAATCATTTCATCATGTGGGTTATGTGGATTAATGTGGGAAGAATTGGAGACGACCTCTCATGTTTAGAACTACATAAGTGGACACTAGAGAGGTTAGATCGAGAGGTCAATTAATCTAGTGAGGGGAACCCAACCTTAGTGAATTCATAGTACCTAGAAAGGGAATATTACCTATGATTTAGTACCTTTTAGGGAACTCGTACGTGTAATTAGTACCTATTGGGAGGTGTTCGCTATGGTATCGATCATATGTGCTACTTTGGGGACTTTGTAAGGGCCTACATCCTCTTCATCTCGAGAGAGAGTTTAGGTGAAAATAGTGATCGCTCTTACTATGATAGCTTAAATTGGGAGGCAATTAGATGTGTTACATGATTGATCCATTTGAATTGCATCATGAAGATTTCCTTTGCATTGAAAATTCCAAAAATATTGTAATTGGTTTCTTTTCTTGTTTTTATTATCTCTCTTCTCGGTCGTCCCTAACTAATACGAGACTATAACTTGAAGGCCACGAATCCTAAATTTCCTTGGGTTCGATATTTTGTTGCTTGGTCGCCCGGACTATTAACGACCAATCAAATGGCGCCGTTGCCGGGGAATTTAGTTGTATTTGTGACTTCGGGTTTCGTTGAGTGTTAGGATAGGGACATTTTTATTTGATTTGTTTTTTTTGTTTTATGGTTGTGTTTGTAGGGACGAAAGTGTTGTGCCATGGTATTGGCCTTGAAGAGCAAAGGAGTGGTGCAAATTGAGGTAACGAACATTTTCTCAACTTAAATTCAACTTTGCCTAATTTAAGTTTAGGGGTATGTTCTCTTTGTTACTTGACTTTTCTATGGTTTGAATTATAAAAAATGCATCAATGAACTCCTACTTGAGCATATTGCACAGGCGCACGTTTAAGTCCTTACTCTTTTTCTTGGCACACTTTTTCTCATTTCTTTGTTTTTGCTTTCAGTAAGGAGAAATCTTTCTTAGCTCTCTTGTGCTTCATTGTGAGGAATTTTGAGGCTATGATGCTTGGTTGGAACTTGTGACTTGATGGATTTTTTTTTTGTGTACTTGTTGAGTTGTGGTTTGTGCTTGTTTTGTGTTTCTTTCACTACTACAAGTCCGTGAGCTTTTTGAGCCATTAAATCGTAATATCAAATGATTTTTCCTTTCTTGAGTGCATCATTCTTTTGTGTATATTCTAGAACTTGCCATTGTATCTTCTTGAAACTGCACATGTGTGAAGATTGTTGGAAATTATTTAAGGCCATCTTTGTGTTGACAAGTCACTTAGCTAAATTAATCCTACCAAATGAAATTATTTCGTAGTTTACCCCTTTGAGCTTATTATCCTTATTTCTTTGGCAACCTACAAATTTAGCCATTTTTATCCATATTTTATATCCTAATCACCTTTGTCGATTAGTAGAGGATTAATGGGGATGAAGTGGTTGAATTGAGCTTACAAGAGAGTTTGAAAAGAGAAAAATGGTGAAAGTGCTAGAAAAGAGGGAGAAAAGATGAAAAAGAAAAAATGGAGGTTGTGTGAAAAGAAGAAAAAAAATTGAGTAAAGCTTGTATAAAAGAAGCATAAAGGAGCTCTACTAGAAAAATGAAAAGAGAGCCCTTGTGAAAAAGAGAGAAAAAAAAACTCAATAGTGGAAGAAAAAAAAAAAGAAAAATGGTTCGTTAGTGTGTTGGATGGAAAATTACATTTTTCTTGAGGTGAAAAGAGAAAAAGAGAGGATAAGAGTTGAAGTGATCAATCAACTTAAATTCTCTACTAATCTTGAGCTTACTTTTCCTAAATTTTTCTATCCAAGACCAAAGAGCCTACATTACAATCCCATTAAAGACCTTTTTGATTCAATAATTAACACATACAAGTGATAGAGAGTTTAGACCTTTGGCAAGCATATGGTAATGACATACATTTGAATTGATTTTTTGAGTATACACTTCTCCCATACACCCCTTGAGTGTGAGAGTGAAAAGCAAAATCTAGAGAGGAGAAGTGAAAGTCTCACTTGCTTGCATATTTCCTAAATTTAATTTGTATGCATTTAAATTGATATCTTGTCGCTTGTTTTGATTGAATTGAAATAGCTTTGAAGTGACTCAATCTCATTGATATCTTGATTCAATTCTAGGTGAATTCCCCTCCTCGTTCTTTCTTTTCTTTCGTTGCTCGGGGACGAGCAACACTTTAAGTTTGGGGGTTTGATCGTTGTGAAATTTACCTAGATTTTAAGTGGATTTTTGTGGCTTTAATTTAATAATTGAGCATGATTTTAATGAAAATACTATTAATTGCTTGATTATTTGGAGAAAGGTATTTTTGTTTATTTTTGCAGAAAAATGGGTGATTTTGATAAAAATGGATTCTACAAGTGAAGAGAAAGATGTGGGAGAAAACGGAGCTCAATTTGGAGTTGAAACGAGCAAGAACGGGCCAAAGGAAATTTTGTTATAAATCCCATTTTTGGTCCCATGAGCTAAATTATCTCACATTGATTACTTACTACAAATTCCTCTCACTCTACCACTATATGAACCCACTTGTCCCACATTGAAAACTCACTCAAATTTCTCTCATCCTTACTACTATAAATACCCTCTTCCATGAAAGCCACCATGGACCAATTCTCACCCATTAAATTCCATTAAATTGAATCATTAGATTCAATAGTTAAGGAGAGCTTTTTAAGATCTCCATAGTTGAGATCCCTCCCCCTTTCGGGGTGAGGGATCCGTTCGAAGTTTAAATATTTTTTCTAGATTAGGATTTTATTGTTTTCCAAGAAGGTGGGGACACCAAGGAAAGGATGATCCACATGGATATAAAACTTCATTAAGGTGTAATCTAATCCTACTTATTATCTTTTTATTTTCTATGTTTTGGATGTTTAAGTGATGTTTAGATTATGGATTAATTTGTGATATTATTTAAATTGCAATCCCGGCTTTGATTAGTTTCATTTATGGATGCTTAATTGTTTAATCTATATGTTTGATTTGTGTGGTTAATTATCTAGTGCATGTGGTTAGAACGAGAGTTTAATTATGTGTTTTAGGAATTAATTTATTCATTTCATCATGTGGGTTATGTGGATTAATGTGGGAAGAGTTGGAGACGACCTCTCATGTTTAGAACTACATAAGTGGACACTAGAGAGGTTAGATCGAGAGGTCAATTAATCTAGTGAGGGGAACCCAACCTTAGTGAATTCATAGTATCTAGAAAGGGAATATTACCTATGATTTAGTACCTTTTAGGGAACTCGTACGTGTAATTAGTACCTATTGGGAGGTGTTCGCTATGGTATCGATCATATGTGCTACTTTGGGGACTTTATAAGGGCCTACATCCTCTTTATCTCGAGAGAGAGTTTAGGTGAAAATAGTGATCGCTCTTACTATGATAGCTTAAATTGGGAGGCAATTAGATGTGTTACATGATTGATCCATTTGAATTGCATCATGAAGATTTCCTTTGCATTGAAAATTCCAAAAATATTGTAATTGGTTTCTTTTCTTGTTTTTATTATCTCTCTTCTCGGTCGTCCCTAACTAATACGAGACTATAACTTGAAGGCCACGAATCCTAAATTCCTTTGGGTTCGATATTTTGTTGCTTGGTCGCCCGGACTATTAACGACCAATCAAACACACTGCCGCTGATGCCCCTGAAGGACCCGTCGGCGCCTCTCCATCTTCAGCTCCAGTTCGGCGTCGCACCACAGCCTCAGTCCGATGTGCATCCAGACCCACTGCCGCCCGTCCTCTTTCGAAAGGAGAGCCGCCAGCGTCGGAAGCATCTGACGATTCACCTGTCGCCGTCGATCGAACAGGTTCTAGCATGAAAGCCCCTCCACTTCACAGTAAATCGCGGGCAGCAGCCGCCGCCCAACCTGTTTCAGGCGAGAACAACCTAGCCCCGGCCGCCTCGACTGCCGAAGAGAGAATTCCAGCACCGGAAGCAGCTACCGCCAGTACTGATACTGGAGAGAGAGCACAGCGACCACAGCCCCAACGCCGCCGCTACTCATGTCCGGTGTACTGCTTCCAGAATCCCTACTCCATTGCAATGTCAGGTCAGGTTCAAGTTGAGACTTACAAAGATTTAGTAAAAAGAGAGGTCAAATCCACCTATTATGTTGATACAAAATTGTTTAAGACTTTAGGATTGCATGATGACATGGTTGGGTTGAGACATTTGGTGAGTGGGAATTACCCTATCTATCAGACCTTACCTATGAATTCCTGAGTGCATTTGATAAGACTGATGAAGGGGTAACTTTCCGATTGGGGGTGTTACTTTTAATTGGACAATGGATCAATTTATGTTGTCTTTGGGGGTCCCTTTGGTTGAGTATGTGGAAGAAGAGTTCAGAGCTGAGCCTGTGCGGTAGGAGATCACATTAGAGCAGGGGGTTTACAAAGCTAGTAGTGCCAAGGGTAGCTCTATTCAAAATCCGTGCATTCGCTATATTCAGAGATTGCTTGCCAGTACCATATTTGCTAGAGAGAAGAACAAGAACGTGGTGGAAAGGAAATAACTGAGGGTGATCGATGCGATGCTACATCGGAAGCCACTTGAGCTGGGGGACATGGTGATTGAGCATCTGTCACATGTGAAGAAAGGTACAGGAAGCATCGTGAACTTGGTTTTAATTTTGGTTAAATTTATTTAGAGTAAGTGTACTCTATCGTGTGTAGCACGTAAGCGACCAAGTGCAAAATTTATAATATATCAAACCCAAGAGCGAAAGTGGGGAGCCGTATTTGAGAAATGTTTCACTCTAGTAGGACGAATCAATAAAGGAGAGGGTTGATTATACTAAAACTAACAACTAGAAAAACAATTAAAGATAGATGTATACAATGGACATGGAAGATGGATGAAGGTAGAACAATCTAAGAAGTATGCAAGACAAGCAACACTCATGGAAAAGGCTCATGTAGACTCACACACACACATGCATTGATGGTTTTTATGTTATGATATTAAGGGCACTCAAAGAGCGTCTCCAATCCTCACTTTTCCTATAGGTACTTACGGATATTAATATATCAATACAGAGATATTATCATGAAGAATTTTCTCTAGTAGGCAGGGACGTTTTCCTAGTGTTCCCTTTCTAAGGTCAAGTGAAAATTGGCATGGTTTCCCTCATCATATCAAACACTTTCACAAGTAATTATCAATAATGTCCTATCATGAGGTTCTAAGCACATGAAGGTTATGGTCAAACTCCCCACATACTTAACATAGTCATCTCATGCAATCAATTATTCAATTAAACCACTAAGCATAATATTGGAATGGTCATCCTAATACTATGAATAGAGAATTTAATCACACAAATCATACATAAAATGAGAATAAGCATTCATGATAGAAAATATTCATAACAATCATTTCATCAAACATATGGTGTGCAAAATCTACATAATCCATAATCAATCATATTGCTAGCCTCACATGAGGACTAGCCACTACAAATCATGATAAAATCTATACAATCCATGGCATGCTCTAATTTATCTAAATAATGAAGAAAATCACAAATTAAAGGTAAGTTGGCTTCCCTTGCAAAGTAGGCCTTCTCCTCCTTCAACATGCTCAAATCTTCACTCCTTGATTAATTCCTCTTCTTAGATTGGTGGATGGATGGATTTATGGATGGATTTGAGGAGATCAAGTGGTTTAAATGGATGAAGTGAAGGATGGAAGTGATGGAGATGAATGTGTGTGATTTAGGTGTCTAGGTGTGTGGAAACTGATCTAAAATGATTCCTCTCGAATTTTGTGGTCAAAACATGTATTTATACCCCCATGGAAGCTTCTAGAATACTTAGAAATCATAAAATTGACTTTTGTCAGAACACGGGTCGTGTACGGAATACGGCCATGGGAGTGGGCGTGTAGCATTTTTGGATGACAGTACACGGCCATCTCTAACAGGGGCGTGTTCGGTACCCGGGGCATGTAGGAGCATCGGATGCTGCGCAGTCTCACCGTTTCGCGCATAACTTCTATATCCGATCTTCGATTTGAGTGATTCTTATGCTCATGCGATCTTCTCTTCAGTGGCTTTCCAATCTGTACCACACGTCCAGTTTTGAGCTCTACACAAATACAGAAAAATTATACAAGTTGGACGTGTGTTTTTCATCTTTGGCTCATTCTCCCCCACTTCAACTCCGAATTGAACTCCATTTTTCCCAGATCTTCTTTATCGTGTCTAGAATCCATTTTTACCTGAAAATCACACAAATTACACTAATTTACTAATTCTCTAAATATTCACAAATATAGCACAATTTAAGGCACTTAATCATGAAAATCACACATTTATCATTTCAAAGCACACATCTCCATATCTTCATATAACACCACCAAATGATATACAAAATGAATAAAAACACACAAAAATACATAATAATGACACTTAAATCTAGGTGAAAATAACACCGATCAACCCCCAAACTTAAAGTGTTGCTCGTCCTCGAGCAACGAAAATAAAAAAACGAGAGGGGGAATTTTCACCTAAAGAAAGACCTAAAGAATATAAGCAACAACACATCATAAGTAACGAGGACTACAAATCATATCAAGTCACACTATAACATTAAAATCATGACATAAAAAATTAATCAGTTCAAGTCTAAGAAAATTAAGAGTAATAAATTCCCTTCCGGTCCAAACCTCACATCGGATATCAAAATGCACTCAACACTCTATGAAGTAGGGCAATTTTCACTCATCAATCGATTGAACCCGACGCACGATAGGCTTGCTCACTGACTACATTCACAAGCCACCAAGGCTTCAACTAATGATCAAAAAGGACTTTACTTTTTGATGTAATGTTAGGCTTTTTGGTAAGGGTAGCACTACAACATAAATGGCTTTACGTAACACGTAAAAATGTTATCTAATAGCTTAAATGTGTTATTATCGACTGTAGATAACACTTTTAGGGGTGTAGATGTTGCCCCTGTTACATATTATCTTATGTAACACTTTTTCTTAATATAGTAACACTTAAAAAAAATAAAAAAGCAAAATTGTAATGGCTTGGATTTGATCCCATGACATACGTGCCACAATGCATTTCATTTACCAACTTACCTAATCCATCAATCTTAACATGTATTACATATTTATTCTATTATATATTAATAGTCATTTTTTTCCTTTTTAAATTAAATTTTGGAAAAATCACTAATAGATACACACTTTTAACCTAAATTACTATGAGATACAAGGAATTCAAATAATTACTCTCACATACAAAATATTAAAGTAAAATACCAAATATAATACTCCCTCCGTCCCACGTATTTTTACCCACTTTCCATTTTGGGGTGTCCCACGTATTTTTACTCATTCCATTTTTTGCAAAAATACATAATATTTTATTACTTACTTTTTACAATCCCAACAACTTTAATTACTTTTTTACACTTTATTCATCATTCCCAATAACTTTATTCACTTTTTCTTTTTAAATTACTAATTTATCCCTACTTTCTCTTACATTATATATTAAAAAAATAAAACGTCTTAATCTCCGTGCCCGTACAAACGGGTAAAAATACCCGGGACGGAGGGAGTATTATAATCCCATACACTTTTAAACCACCAATCCTACCCCTCACCCATCCACCCGCCGAACCGGCGTTGACCGCCGGCTGGACAGCCATTGACCTGCGTTGACCGGCGTTGACCGCCGGCAGGACAGTCGTTGACTGCCGCCGCCTGCTGCCGGAATTTAAAATGTGCAAAAACAAAATTGTGCCAAGCAAATTGTGCAAAACCAAATTGTGCAAACAAATTGTGTAAATACACAAGGGTATTTATGGTATCACAATCATAATTGTGTAGTTATGAGTAATAGTACTTTGAGTCATGTAGTTTACAACAATTATGCATTATTTTATGTATCCAATAGTAAGTGACCCTTAAATTTTTGCAGTTTAATATTTTAACCATTAATATAAAAGGTAATTAAATATATTTTAAAATATTTTTTTGTGAATAATAATTCTTTTTAATTTTATAATTCAATTTTAAATAATATATATTTAAAATAAAATATATTTTATGTAACGAACTATATATTTTTTGTATTATATAATTACATTATATTAATTTATTTATTTTAAAAAATATATATATTTATTAAAAAGTATGTAATGTATTTTTTTAAATATGGGTAATATATATATATATATATATATATATATATATATATATATATATATATATATATATATATATATATATATATATATATATATATATATATGTGTGTGTGTGTGTGTGTGTGTGTGTGTGTGTGTGTGTGTGTGTGTGTGTGTGTGTGTGTGACATTTTAACTAATATTCATCTTATAAATATGGAGTATTAAAAATACCACTCCATTTTAAATATTGTGTAAATAATTTATGTATGTAAAAGTGTTACTTAAAATATTTTCTTATGTATAAGTGTTATATTATAGTATTATCTTTGTAAAAGTGTTAAATTAAATGTGTTATATATATAAAAGTGTAATATGCATGTGTTACATATTACAAAAGTGTTACATGTATGTGTTACTTATATAGAAAGTGTTAAAAAAATATTACATATCTTAATATTTTATAAGTGTTACCATTTTGTGTTAAATAAATTTAAAGTGTTACTATGAGGTGTTATTTAATGCTACTTATGTTGTAATGTAGGGAGATTATGGATAAGAGTGACTCATCGAGTGTAAGTAATCGAAGAGATGATCAGCTTTTTCAACTTCTTCACGTTTCTATCTTCCTTTCATTTCTTTTCTAATCTCAAACACTAATCATTATCATTCCTTGGATTTCTTGAGCTTCTTTTAATTTGCATGCTTTCTTTCTTTCGACTTTTGAATTCCTTGAGCATATTTTTGTTGATTTGCTCTTTTTTCTTATGTTGAGGTTGCATGTACATTTTGATTGAGCTCTTTTCATCCTTTTCTTGCTTGTTTACCATTTCCTTTCTTCTCTAACACAATTCTCACATCAAACCTTGCAACCCATCATCTCCTCAATCACCCACACAAAGGATATATATATAAAGCTTAAGTGGGTAATCATAGCTTGTAATGTGCTTATATCACAAGAAATAGGCTTAAAGGCTCAAAGTGGCTAACTAGGGAAGATGTATAAGGTAAGGAAATATATGGCAATAACTTTAAAGTAACAAGGATGGCCTAAGATCATATCACTAACCTCCACCAATCGGGCTCATTCCCGTAGTCCATGAGCAAGTTCTAGTTTATCAAGGCTCAATCGATTCACTCATTAAGAAATTAACCATGGATGCACGATTGAGGCTCAAACGCTCACAAGCTTTTGCTCGGACCTTTAGGAACTCATTAGACCTCAATTCAGCTCAAAATTAAATAAGTTAAATAGAACAAGTCACAATCTTAAAGAGTAAAGATTCTCAACATAGTTCGCCATCACTTATCACAAACAACATGACATTACTCACATTTAAAAAAATGACTCACAACAACTCAAAATATACCACTAATCAACCCTATACAAGAATAAAAATTCAAACAAAACACAAAACAAAGACTCACCAAACAAGAAACAACACAACAACACATAACGAGCAAAAATGACCTTCCATCCATCAGAAGAAAATCAAGCATATATCCTCATCATCCAATAACATGTAAGCTCAAGATTTTGCCACCTTATTCAAAAAAATAAGAAAAACTAATAAAGCAAGTAAACCTCCCAAGTACATAACAAGTGAAGTAATATGTCAATCCAATCAATCCAAATCAAATCAAATAGTCTATGCTAAGCAAATGGAAATGATGAGTAGTAAAGTGAACTCTCTGGAAAGGTCTCTGGAGGTGGAAATGGCTAGCATGGACAAACGGGCTGCATACAAAACGAACTGGAACTTTGAGCATGACACGGGTCGTGCTCTGCTACACGCCTCGTGTACTTAGCATCTGCACGGTCCGTATTCGGAACACGACCTCAGTCATGGCCGTGTAGGTAGTTCTGATGCTCGAGCAAGGCTTCATGTTACAGGGCCGTGCAACAGCACATGGCCCGTGCTTCTATCTCCTACATGGCTCGAGTTCGGAACTCGCCTTTGATCCTGGGCGAGTAGCACTTTCTGATGTCAGTACACGGCCAATCCTTACAGGGCCGTGTACTAAACACGGCTCGTGTAGCTGTTGACCCTGTTTTTCCCAATTTCAAACTTCACACCTCATTTTGCCCTGTTTTTGCACTTCTAATACATCCTGTTCATGCTCAAAATCTCATCAAAAATAATCAGTTCAACAATTGTAATCAAAATATGAACTAATATGCACTTCAACGCAATCAAATAAACCAAAATCAAACCAATACTCATGAGAAAAAAATTAAAATTTACCCAATTTTACAAGAAGACCTCTCAATCAACATAATAAGTACACTCAATTGGTGAGTCACACCACGCACTCTCCCTCCAAACTTAAATCGAAACAAGTTGAGAATTAAGTTTGCAAAAAGTGGTGGGACTCACCCTTGTAGTCTCCAAGAATGAGCTTCTTGTAGAGAAGTAAATGCATCACAAAAGTTCATGGGACGTCCACCACGCACTATCCCCTCAAACTTAAAGTGAAACAAGAGTTGAACTTTATATTTGTAAGAAGTGGTGAGACGTACCTTCACACTTCAAATCGAGCACTTCTCGTATTTCCAATATACATTCTCCTCACAAGCACAATCAACCTACATGCTAAAAATGCAAGAAACTAAATCAAAGCAATTAAAAATGGGTTGCCTCCCATCAAGCGCTAAATTTAACGTCTTCAAGCTAGACGCATAATTCAACTTTTAAACTCCACAAAAATCCTTTAGCCAATCGGCCTTCATCTTCACTTTAAACTTTCTTTTTGCTCTCTTCTTGTCCGTTATGACCGTATCCCCCTTTTCACTAACCATACTTGACATTCCGGGAGAATCATGCAACGAATGCTTCTTCCTTTTACAAGAGCAACAATCTTCTTCTTTGTCTAGCTTCTATTCAATATCCGGAGCTTCATTCCTATCAAGTTCAACATGAGAAGAATTAAACTTTTCAAATTCCACAAGAGTTTTCTTTAACCTCTCAATGTCAAATTTTTCAAAAATTTCCAAAGGCATCAAATTTGCACTTGAACCAAGATCGCATATAGCATTTAAATCTCCCCCATTCTCGATTTCATATTTAAGTACAATTTTTTCGGGGTCTTTAGCCTTCAATGAAGCTTCACCTTTTTCTACCTCATGATCTTGTTCTAACTTTTTCTCCTCTTCACAATAATTTTCATCATCAAATAAGGATAAGAAATCACTAATAATCTTCTTCTCATCGCTTCCCAACAAGTCTTCAACTTTTTTATCAAACATAACTTTTTCATCATCCGGAACAATGCTTGTAATTTCCTCATCCCCTTTCTTTCCAATTTTCACAACATTTTCCACAATAGGATTCAAAGTTTCTATGTCGTAAAATTGTTTAATCTTTTCATACTCATCCGGAGGCACATTTTGGGGCTTAAGATATGACTCATCCTTTCCTACTTGATGGCATGATAATATATCATTTTTATCCTCCGAGCTCATTGAGACTTCCTCTTTTTCTTCATCTTCACTAGATCTTTCGGTTGTAAAGAAATTTTTCCCAAGAGTAAGCGGGACTCGAGGCTCCGCTTCCACACCAAGTACCACAAAATCAATCGAGAAGATCTTCTCATTCACCTTAACCACAACGTCTTCAACTTTTCCAAAAGGCAAAATAAAATATCCATTTTACCCTTAAGACATGTTGAGGTAGGCTTGAGTTCCCTTATATCAAGGCTTCTATATGTAGAATAAGGCATCACATTTTCACTCCTCTCCAAGTCACATCTTGCATTAAGAGTTCCTTATCCTTCAATTTCACAAGACACTACATCCTTTCCAAGTTCCTCCACTTTCGTGGAACACTCTTCATGCATAGATTTGACTTCTTCATCTTTCACCTTACTCTCCTCCATCTTTTTCTTTTTCAATGCTACGCATCTCTCAAACTCTTCTCTCTTTTCTTCTTTGACACATCTTTGAGGAAAAGAAATAAGATCAAGAGTAATCGAAATGCCCCAATAATCGCATTCAAACTTTTCTACACGCATTGCTTCTTTCGATACTCTTTCTTTTTTCATTCTCCATTTTGACTTGTGCTCAACATCCTTTCCTTTGACACAGTCTTCTTCAACCAAACTTGCCTCTTTCTTTTCTTCCTTAACCTTTAAAAGTCCTTCATCATCTTCGAGAGTCTTGCTTTGTTCATTTTGAAAAGTTGCTTCATAATTAGCAAATTCCCTCGCTTGACGTTCCAACGCTTCAAATCTCTTCTCTCTAGCCTCTCTTTCTTGCTTAATCATTTCCATCATTTGATTTAATTGATCTTGCAATGAAGGTCTTCTTCCATCATCATATGGTGGACACTCTTCTTGGAAATTTCCTTGAACATACCCGTTTTGCATACACGTTCCATACCCCATTTGGTGATTGGGCATGTTCAATACTTGCCCCCCATTAAAGTTGAAAGTAGGCCTTGAATAGGCATTTTGAGACTCATAGTTTGAAATACTTGGTTGAAAGCTTGTAGAGAAGAAATTATTGTAAGAACTTGATGGAGTGTAAGTGTATCCTTGATATGGTTGGCATATATTCTCATTATAAGCTCGTTGCCATCCCCCATTTCCTCCATTATTGTAGAATTGGTCAATGTTCATCATCTCTTCAAGGGACCTTCTACAACTTCTCTTCACTTGCTATTTTTGGTTTTGCTCCTTCTTCCCTTCTTTCAAGGTTGATGTACCTATCAAGAAGAATAAGTTAGAACAAATTTTTTAAAACAAATAAAAGATGCAAAAATAAGAAAAAATATCCTAAGTAGAGCTAAAAAATTCAAACACGTTACACCGAATGCTTTCTCCCCGGCAATGACGCCATGAACTTGGTTTCAATTTTGGTTAAATTGATTTAGAGCAAGTGTACTCTGTCGTGTGTAGTACGTAATCGACCAAGTGTAAAATTTATAATATATCGAATCCAAGGACAAAAGTGGGTAGCCGTGTTTGAGAAATGCTTTACTCTAGTAGGACGAATCAATAAAGGAGAGGGTTGATTATACTAAAACTAACAACTAGGAAAGCAATTAAAGATAGATGTATACAATGGACATGGAAGATGGATGAAGGTAGAACAATCTAAGAAGTATGCAAGGTAAGCAACACTCATGGAAAAGGTTCATGTAGACTCACACACACACATGCATTGATGGTTTTCATGTTATGATATTAAGGGCACTCAAAAGCGTCTCCAATCCTCACTCATCCTATAGGTAATTACGGATATTAATATACCAATATAGAGATATTATCACGAAGAATTTTCTCTAGTAGGCAGGGATGTTTTCCTAGTGTTCCCTTTCTAAGGTCAAGTGAATATTGGCATGGTTTCCCTCATCATATCAAACACTTTCACATGTAATTATCAATAATGTCTTATCATGAGGTTCTAAGCACATGAAGGTTATGGTCAAACTCCCCACATACTTAACATAGTCATCTCATGCAATCAATTATTCAATTAAACCACTAAGCATAATATTGGAATGGTCATCATAATACTATGAATAGAGAATTTAATCACACAAATCATACATAAAATGAGAATAAACATTCATGATAGAAAATATTCATAACAATCATTTCATCAAATATATGGTGTGCAAAATCTACATAATCCCTAATCAATCATATTGTTAGCCTCACATAAGGACTAGCCACTACAAATCATGATAAAATCTATGCAATCCATGGCATGCTCTAATTTAGCTAAATAATGAAGAAAATCACAAATTAAAGGTAAGTTGGCTTCCCTTGCAAAGTAGGCCTTCTTCTCCTTCAACATGCTCAAATCTTTACTCCTTGATGAATTCCTCTTCTTAGATTGTTGGATGGATGGATTTATGGATGGATTTGAGGAGATCAAGTGGTTTGAATGGATGAAGTGAAGGATGGAAGAGATGGAGATGAATGTGTGTAATTTAGGTGTCTAGTGTGTGTGGAAACTGATCCAAAATGATTCCTCTTAGATTTTGTGGTCAAAATATGTATTTATACCCCCATGGAAGCTTCTAGAACACTTAGAAATCATAAAATTGACTTTTGTCAGAACACGGGTCGTGTGCGGAACACGGTCATGGGGGTGGGCGTGTAGCATTTTTGGATGACAGTACACGGCCATCTCTAACAGGGGAGTGTTCGGTACCCGGGGCATGTAGGAGCATCGCGTGCTGCGCAGTCTCACCGTTTCGCGCATAACTTCTACATCCGATCTTTGATTTGAGTGATTCTTGTGCTCACGCGATCTTCTCTTCCGTGGCTTTCCAACTATATATCACATGTCCAGTTTTGCACTCTACATGAATACAGAAAAATTACACAAGTTGGACATGTGTTTTTCAATATTTTGCTTTGGCTCATTCTCCCCCGTTTCAACTCCGAATTGAACTCTATTTTTTCCCACATCTTCTTTATCGTGTCTAGAATCCATTTTTACCTGAAAATCACATAAATTATACTAATTTACCAATTCTCTAAATATTCACAAATATAGCACAATTTAAGGCACTTAATCATGAAAATCACATATTTATCATTTCATAGCACACATCTCCATATCTTCATATAACACCACCAAATGATATACAAAATGAATAAAAACACATAAAAACACATACTAATGACACTAAAATTTAGGTAAAAATGACACCGATCACATCGCTGTAGGTGGGCTGATCACAGCGACTGCGATGATTGCAGGAGTTGACTTTGCGAATATAGTTTCTTTCGGTTCGGTGCAATTTGTTGATGCCACATTGTTGCAGCAAATGGAGGTGTTAAGGAACGATCATGGCACACACAGGTGGACGGTGATCGAGAAGGAAGAACTGGCTCTACCAAACCCCACTTTCACCATCATAGAATTTTCAAAGAACATCCAGATGCAGCATGAGGAGTGCCGACAATTCCAGTCCCCTTCTTGCCAAGAGCTCTTCCTACGGGCTGTGGCCATCTTGAATGGGCGTTCATTGCTCGGATGGAGAGATTCAAGGCCAACCAGAACTTTTGATGCGTCAGATGAGCGATCTTGTGAAGCATTTGCGGGATCATGGTCAAAGTTTGAATCAGCAATAAATCAGGTGTACTCGACCCAATTTCTTGTTCAGTTTCTCTTTTATACTTGCTTTTACTTGGGGACGAGCACTCATTTAGGTATGGGGGGGATTTTATATGATAATTGGGTTGGAGTAGTTATGTGAATATGCTTCTTGATTTTTTGATTTTGTTCTATCTGGTTTTTTTTTTCTGATTTTGGTGAGTTCTTATGGCTGTATATACTTGATTTTGCTAGTTAGTCTTCGTTGTGGATATGGAGTTTTGAGTCTGAATACTTGCTGAATTGTGGAGTTGGAGATCCTGATTTGAGGCATGTTTAAGTGGTGTTCATTCTGAAATTGCATTTGTTGGTTGGACAATGTTGCTGAATTTTCTGATTTGTGGTGTAAATTTGCTCAATTTCTTATCTCATATCATGTTTTTGGTTGTCCTCTGAATTGTATGTTGATGTGGAGTTTGGAAAATTGAGGAATGAAGTCTTTTCAAGTGATGAGGGTAATGCATGATTGAGGGGGTTAGCAGTGATGTTGAGGAGCTATTGAAAAAGTGATAATCTTTGCAAAATTTTTGTGATTGTAGTGGCTCATTTTTTTTCGAATTTCATGGTAGATTAACCAATTTTTGGTGAGCTTTTGAGCCTTAACGAGCTATCATCTATAAGCTCCATTGATTTTCTTTCTTGAGTGCATTGAAATTGAATTGCTCATTCTAGAACTTGCTATTTTGAATGCATTTCAAGATCATGTGATTGGTTGTGTGTGATAAAATGATAAGGGCACTTAGGTATAACCCTCTTGGCTTATATTGTCCCACCTGATTATGAAAAACTTTAAGGAAGCCACGTTGAGCCTAAGCCTTTTTCTTTGAATTAAGAGCACATAAATGAACCCTGAATTCTCATTTCTTTCTTTAAGTCTTCCATTTGAACCCTTCATTACTTTGCAATGTGTGAATCTCATTGAAATACTTTGTGGTTAGATTGATGATGAAGGGGGATTTGATAAAAAAATTGGAGAAGGAGAAAAAGAAAAGAAAAAGAAAGAAAAGGAACAAAGGTTGGATGATAGAAATGATGAAAAGAGAAAAAAATTCTTAAAAGAAAAAAAGGAAAGAAAAGGAAAGAAAAGGAAAAAGGAATTGCTGAAATTGTTTGTTTTTTAGTTGCTGAATATATCTAGCAAACAGTGATATTTTCAAGTGTTACACCTGCTGTTCCAATTCTTGAAAATAAGCAGGTGTGGGGAGATTTTAAGTGTAAGAAAAATGCTGTTGTGAAAAGGAAATTTTGGGGATGATGGAAGTTTTGATTTGATCACATGTTGTAAAGTGGTGCGTTTAGCAAGTTTTATCTCTTCTTTTTACCTCACCTTGTCCTGAAGCCCCATTACAACCCATTCAAAGACCCTTTGATTGTTACATATGATTCGTCCAAAATTGGTGGAGATTTGATTTGGGAGCAAGCCTATGGTAATGACTATTCTTTTCAATTTTTGAGTGACTTTGCTACCTAAATTATATACTTGAGTGTTGTTGAGTGAATCTTTGTGAGGCCTTGGAATTTTGAAAGATATGATGCCATGAAAGTTGCAAATTTTGAGTGAAGAGTCATTTTTCATTTAGTTCTGAATGCTCATTGGTTACTTTTCTCTTGAGGTGTGTGACTTTCATTTGTCTTGGTAGATGTTCCTTGGTTTTCTATTCTATGTCATTTTTTATTTCAGTTTGCTTGAGGACAATCAAAATTTAGGTGTGGGGAGATTTGATAAGTTATATTTTAGCATGATTATTTGGTTGAAATTCATGTTTATTTGATTGACTAGTGTGCTAATTTAGGTGCTAAATTGACTTATCTTATCTTTGGTAAATTAGAGCTTTAATGTTATAAATTGATGTGGAAACAAGCTGTTTTGTGGAGGAAATTCATTACTGCCAGATAAGCTGACACTGAACCCTTCAGTGTCAGTGAAAACGAACAAAAATTCAAAATAAATAAGGAAAGTGGCAGCTAGAAATATTCTCATATGCTTCCTCACGTTCCAACAATTAAATTAGCCCAAAATTAAGCCCATATCCTGTGGAAGACACACTAAATAAAAAAATAAGAGATCCTGGAGATATTTTTGGAAGAACAAATAAGGAAAGAGATCAAGAAAAAGAAGGAAGAGATTATTATTTATTTTTGGGGATGATACACACATGGGGACACGTTATTTTTGGGCAGCAGAACACGGATTAGGAGGGCGTGAATTTCTGGAACCAAGTAGCGGTGTTTTCTCTTCTCTCAAGGCAGAAATTGGCGTGAAGTGCAAGAACAATCAAACATCATCGGTTCTTTAATTTTATATTTTAATTCTATTTTTGCTATGAACATGAGGGGCTAATCCCCTTATCTAGTTTAGGATTTCGTGAAACTCCCGTTGAAATTTAGATGAATTATTAAGGGTTTTACATTGAATCTTTTGTGCAAGTTTATTCTATTACATGCTTTGATGTTCTTAATGGCTGTTTGATAATTAATTTAGCCTGATCAACTATTTAATTATTTTACCGCTGAATGTTATTCTATGAACTACAATCCGTAATTGTTGTAAGAATTGGATTAAGTAACAAATAGAGATTATTCACTCTAGGTGTAATAGGATCTAGGTTGTATGATTCCTAGCCGGATTTTGTAGCCTAGTAATTCTATGTTTAGAGTTTTAATGCGTTTACGAGTTCGAATCCATAGGGTCACTCGTAGATAGTTCAATTTAGTGGTCGTACCCTAATTGATGAACATAAGAACATTTGGGTTGATTGGTCGTACCGTCAACCTAAGGATTTGAGTTTGCACATTAGGTTAGATGTTTAATTCCTGTAATTAATTAATTTAGTAAATGGGAGGGGATCGTCATCCTAAACTAGGCTTTTATCACTTGTTAATTTAAATATTAATTTTCGTATAGTTGGTTATTAAAAACATTGAGTTGATTTAATACTTGTGTTATTTTCATATTGTCACCAATTCAAACCCCCCCCCCCCTTATTTATTTTATATGTTTGCAACACTTAAGTTTAATTGCAAATTCCTTATACTCCTTTGGATTCGACCCGTATTTGCCATTATACTAAGTATTATAGTGAGTCGAAAATAAATTGTATTTTGGTAGGCCGACGACAGCTTACCAATATTGGCCATTCAAGAAGAATCACTAAGCAATGAAGCATCTCAGCTAATACTATGAAAGATATTGGCTTATCATGTTAAACATAATGTGTGCTCACCAGTGGATAGCTCTTTCTTTGTTGGAATGCCTCCTGATTCCCGCCTTTTTCGAATATCGGTTGACAAATTGGTGCATCAAAGGTAACCTAATCTTCATCACTATGATCAAGAGCATCGGAAAATTCATCTTCTAATTCTTTTTTGTGCTCTTCTTTGAGGTTAGAGCTTCACTCATGCACTAGCTTAGACAACCTTTTTGAACAGATAAAAAAATTAAGCATCATTTTCTCCAAGATCTCTAAAAAATCCAAATTCAGGTAGATTATATTGACATTAGGAAATATAGTTCATCCCAAGGCAAATGAGGGATATATATGAACCTAGAAAGATTAGCAAATTGAATCCAATATATGACAAGAAAGCTATGAGGACAACCTAAAAAATTTTGAAAATTAATAGAGAACTGAAAAAATGAAACCAATCGTTTCAAGAAGAAAAAGTCAGATTCAGAAGAAGAACAACAAAGAAGGACCCAATGCAAGAAACATGTGAATTCTTGAATACAAAAGAAATCACACGGAAGCCAAAACAAAGAACTAGACTATCAGGGGTTCAATTAACAAAGCAAAACATTATTGTATGCATGAAATTCTTACTTGATAACATATGAAGCTCACTGTAAGAACTATGTCTTCACCAACTGCAGAATAGCAACCCGCTCCAAGTAAGAAATTTGTATAACTTCATTTATCATAGTTTATATGTGATAACCCAAAAAATTTTACATTTTTATTATTTCACGCTATTAATAAATCAGGCATATTTTCGTTGAATGATTAATTATTATCATGAACTCTTTCATCTTATCTATTTAATTTTAAATTCTGATTTTATCGTGTCCCTCATTTTAGTATTTTTCAAATGTCTCCAAATCCACAATTTTCTCAACGCTGATTTTTATCTCACCTCTATCACTTATATATAAAGGACTTATCATTTTTTTCACAACACCTAAGCATCAGTCTGTTTCACCAAATTAAATCTCAAGTTTTATCATCACTTTCAAAGGATTTGGCCTTTCACTGCATCATGTTTCATGCATTTTATCAGTTTCCAACTATTCTGCATCAGGTGGGGAATTCTAAAATCTTTTGTCTACGGTATGTGCTTACGTGTTTACATTTAATGAATTATTTCACAGTCCCACAGTCATAGAGTACTCTTGTAGTACTATCACAGTTACATAAATCAGGGCACTTTTAGGTGTCGGGATTCTTAATTGGTCCTCGGGTAACGCCCGCAGAGTTTCATGATCGAACATCACAGTCACAGAATATTTCCTGGTGAATGATTAGGTTTATGTGAATATGTGTGCATATTATGGTAAACGAATATTTTCCCACTGAGTCATTGAGTAAATATTTGGATATTTATAGTTTGGTCTCTTTGATTTTTAATGTAGATAGCATCTCAAAGATTTTATTTATATCTTGGAATCGTAGATTTTATTTATATCTTGGAATCGTTGCTGGTTGAGACAGTGGGCTAGAAGTTTTGTTTAACTTTGATTTAATTGCCTAAAGGCTGATAGGTAAAGGTTTTTGAGATTATTTTCTAAAAGCGTCGGTTGAAAAATTGATATTTTTATTCACTAAATCTTTAGTATTGAACCGTATATATTTAATCTTGAACTTTTAGATATTTTCACTGACAATTTAGTATATTTTTACAATTTTTAAATCTTAATTTGAATCTTCTTAAAATTCTTGTCACGGTGAGTGCTTATCATTTAATCATTTTATTTATCATATATATAATTTTCTTTTTAACTTAAATAAATTCATTTGCTATTTAGCGGTGTTAAATTACACAAATGAGTCCCCTCTTTATACTTGTGTCAAGTGGAGAAATCATTTTCTTTCCTCAGTAAATCACAGAAGTGATTTTAAATTTTTTAAAATTTAGATATTTCATTCATATTTTAAAAAGGGAAACAAGTTTATTAATATAATAATTTACAAAGCTGCAAATATTTTTGTTTATGAACATTTATATTTTCTTTTATAAAATCTTATTAATAACAATATGTCATAGTAATTTTTATTCAAAATTGGGTCGTTACAAAAATGGTATAAGAGTCATTAGGGTTCTGTAGACTTTTATTTTTAAAATAAATATTTTTATTTCCTAAACTAAATTTATGTATGTGAATCTGTTAATATCACTACAAGAAAAAGGGACAATAATGGCAGAAATTTGATGAGAGGAGCAAAAATTGTCATTAAAAGTGATTTTTAACCAGAGGAAGAAGAAAAGGGGATATATTTAATGAGAGATCTTATTTCCCCTCATTATTATTACTCCTCTCATTAAAACTGCGCATTTAAGATGCCTCTCATTATTGATAGGAAAAAAAAAAAAAAAAAAAAAAAAAAAAAAAGAATTGAGAGCTACTCTTTTTCAATTAAATTTTTAATTCATTAAAAATTACTAATAACCAAATATCCCCTGCTTTATTTTTAATTATAAATTAAAAAACAAAATTGAAAGTGAATTAGGATTTTTCATTTAACTCAATTTGGACACAATTGATTAGAACCTTCAAACCAAATAGGATTTGAGGGAAATAGAGGGATTTACAGTCAGGCATACTCGGAGGGTTTAGAGCCGCCGGCGCCGGAAGAACCATCACAAACCCCGATCAGGAGAGCAGCTGCCACAACAACCCTCCCTCCGAAATCAATCTGGAGAGCTGGTTTCTATTCCGGAACGAGGAAATCGCGTACAAGGGTTTCGAGCTATGGCAGCCCCACCCGCATCAGCATCACCACCAACAATAGCAGGCGGAGAACTTCCTGCAGCGCGGCGGCGGCGTGAACCCGCTGCAGGATTTGTACGCATCGGCAGGAGGGCTGGCGGTGGGGCCGAGCCTCGGCAGCGGGTTCAACATCTCGGACGATCAGTCGTCGAGATTGGGGTTTCTGATAATGAAGAGCAATGGGAGAGGGGTAATCTGCTGCCAAGACTGTGGGAATCGGGCGAAGAAGGATATTGACACATGAGATGCAGAGCTTGCTGCAAGATGGTTAGTCAAGCAATCTGGAGGGTCGTGGGTTTGGGAAGTGTTCGGCGTCCTTGAGAGGTCGAATTCAAACGAGCATCCACTTGGGGTCGAATTCAACAGGTTTCTCTTAATTTTGTTATCAAACTTCTGTCTCTCTCTCTCTCTCTCTCTTTGTATATGAGTTTCGTTTTCTTTGGGTGTATACGAAAAGTTCAGGTAGGAGAAGAAGATGTCACATGCTGTAATTTCTCCACATCAAGGTAAATTTCATCATTGCTTGTTTTATTGTCTCAAATTCTGTAAATGGCTTGTTCTTTTCTCTATAACTCTACTCCAAGGTATACATGAATTGATTTTGTGCTTCTAATAATACAAATTTTGGATACTAGAGTGTGGTGCTACCTATTTCTTAATATACCTACAATTGGATAATTTATTATGCTTTTGTTCAAAATGTCTTTCTAAAGGTTTTATTCATTTCTGCTACCCTTCCTATATTTGGATTTTGTAGTTATTAATAAGTACAGCTGGCCGTGTTAGAAAGTTGGACTCCGTCATGATATTTTCTTTACCTATAAGTGTTAAGCTTGTGGTTTGATTTGAGTTTTATATAAAGACTTGTTTTACATTTTGCCTATGTTTAAAAGTATCTTCATAGCCTACCTTTGGACTTCTCAAGGTATGTCCTCTTGAAGTACTTGATCTTGTAAATTAGAGTATTTATAGGGTGGTCATTCCCTTAAAGTTCTTGCAACTTTTTTTCTTATAATTCATCCAATATTCTATACCAAACATGTTAAGTGCATAGGCCCTTCACTTTAGATCAAATATAGATTACCGTGTATAAGTGCCTTTGAATCCATTGTCCAAGCAAATGACAAAAAAGTATGTTCTAACTAGTGTTGTCTCTGCTTTGTTTAGAAAAAATGAAACATGTAGCCTTGCAACAATTACTTCTTCCCAAAAGCAATTTTCTTTCATTTAAGTTTCCATAATTCCATGTGAATTGCCTCCTTCCTCTAGAAGCAAAGCATAATAAAGAAAATGATAGGCTTTCTCTTTCGTTTGATACAAAGAATAACAACTTATTTTGAATGTATAATGTCTTATATATTTATCCTAATTAGGGGTGAGAACATATGAACTTGAGGGAGGTGATGTAAATAAATAGAATTTACCCATAGGCTCCACTTATTAATTGTTGGTGATTAAAATGAGTTGTAGGATTCATATGTTGAATGCTGCAATTTCTAAACAACACATGCACATGGGTCAGTTTAACGATTTAAACTGCTTTTTTTTTACAAAGAATCAAGCTTCATGGCTTATATTTTTGGAAAGCCTCAGAAGTTGAGTTTCTAAAGAATTTTGAATTTTTCAATTTGGAGATTTGAGTGAAAAGTTATGACCAAATTTCCAAAGTGTGGCAGACTACTTGGAATTCTGTCCAAAGAGTGTCCCTTAGCCTTTTATTTCATTTTTATAATTTTGTTTCTACTTTAACACCTTTTCATCATATTTAAGATATTTATATATTTCTGTTGAGTCAAATTTAGTTCTTTTATTCTAATTAATCATTTTATTACAAAGGTTTTGTTCTAGAGCGATGAACTTACGTTTTAAAGGATGTTCGAACATTTGTATTTAAACTCATTGATGTTAATACATAAGTGATACCTTATGAATGAAATTATCCATTCTTACAAACTTTGTGACAATAGAGTTAAGTGACATGTAAATGCTTTATAACAGTATCTATTTTTGTTCTTTCGTATTATGGAACCATTAAGGTGTGCGAGAGGTGACATGTAAATGCTTTGGAATTTCCACTTGAGTTTTATTAAATCTTGATCTCATGGTTATATATTACTGTATTTTTATTACACATTTTATGCTCAACATATATTTTGGAATATATTAGTCTTATTTAGGTGTTATTGTTAGCAGGAACAATAGGATTCGAGATCTCCCAGCCTTTATCTATTTCTTAGCATTATTCCTAAAGATAAAATCAATGCAAACAAAAGAAGCAAGAGTGGTATCCAAGTAAGTCATATTAAATTGCTATTTTTTTAGTTTTGCTCTTAGTAGAAGTAACTAGTTTATATTATGGTAAGATGTTTTAAATTGCTGTGCAGTCTTTGATCATTGTAGAAGTAACTGTATTATATGATAATAATGTAGTTTCATGTACCTTACATTTTAAATAGAACATATGAACTTTTTTATATCAATTCAAAGCATCTGTACTTTTTTATATCAATTCGAAGCATATGTACTTTTTTATATCAATTCGAAGCATATGTACTTTTTTATATCAATTCGAAGCTTCTGCACTCATTTGCTTGTTTCAAAATGTAGCTTGAAAAGGGTATGGTTTAGAAAGTAAGAACTTTGATATTACATTTAATTCTTGTAGTACTTGGTTAAGAGCTTTGGTAATGCAAGAACTTTGAGCATGTTTGAGTGTAGAAATCTTCTTAGGGGACCTCTTATGTTAACTTGATTTTCTCTTTTGAGATTTTATAATTTGTTTAAATTGTTCTTGTTTGGCATAAAGAGTTGTTCCTCCTGATCTTCATTGACATCAGCATGTAGACCTGCTCGTGCATTTAACAAGGTAATCATTTGTATTGAACTTCTATATTAATTCTCAATGGAAGTCTGAAAGTAGATTGAGTCAAAAAATTATTATAGATATTTAGCTTTTTAATTACGGGTATGTCAAACAATTGTTGCGTTAAGTAGGTTGAATTGGGGTTGCATATATTGTTTATTAATTTACATACATGAAGACTTTAATTTTAAAATATCTTTCTTATGGCAGGTTGATGTTTTATGCAAATTGTGCAGACGCTTTTGTCACTTCTTCTAAGAAAAATTCTTCAAGTAGTTTCTCCAAAGTTCAATGACGAATTAAATTGTGATTGTTGTTATCTATGAGGCAGATTTTTTATCTAGGATTATATCAGTATGATTGTTGCTATTAGGCAAAATTTGTTAAAATGGAAATTCTTTTGTTGTTATTTTTGGAGAGTTGGTGCATGTTCTGTCCATACTTTTATCTACATAGATTTTGTGCATTTCTGTCCATGCCCTGTTTTTAGTCTAGTTGAGGCTGCTACTTGACCTAGTGTCTTGTGAATTGTTGTAGTTACTACTATTTTAATTTGGTTCAGTTGGTCCTTTGTTTTGCTATGTCCTTGAATTTCCTTATTGGTTTATGTTTAAGGCATTATCTGCCTTTACTTGTTCCGTTCTAGTTGTGGTTCTGCCTTATAGCTCTACTCCTTGTAGTTGTTTTGTAGTTGCTTATTTTGATGATCCTCGTTCTAGTTGTTGCTGTTTCATGTGTTTTTCTGATTTTTGTTTGATTGTGTTAGCTTTAGACTATTGAATTTTTTCATTGTTGGTTTCTGCTGTTGATTTTATCTTTGGTCATATTCTTTTTTTTTTTTAATTTTTGCTGGAACTCCATTCTTAGTTTAGCGCACAGGCTGCTATTGTTTTGTTTTACCCAGTTCCTTGATGTCTCCTTTGCTGATTTTTACAGTTCATGTGATCCAGCCAGTTGCTGGTCCTTCACTACTTGGCTGTGTAGCTGATTGGAGAGGAGATGATATATAGATGTAACAAATTTCCTCTTGGTTTTGCTACCTCTTGTACATTGTTAGCTACTCAAGTTACTAACTTGCATTTGTTAGAATGCTTTTATGTGCATGCAACAACTTTGAAATCAATTTTTAGATAATGCATTGATAGTACTTATTTAGAGGATAGTTTTTTTAATTTTTTTCACCGTGGTGCTTTAAATGTATTGTATTTTGTACTGGTTATATATGAAATATATTTATCATTTTCGTAATGTTAGTTTAATTTAGTTAATTAAGTATTTGATGAGAGGTATATAAGGATTTAATAAGAATATCTCTTGTTATTAATGAATCATTTAATGAGAGACAAATTATAATTAATGAGAGGCAAATTATAATTAATGAGAGGATTTAAAAAATTTTGGAAAGATTTTTAATGAGTATAAACCTCTCATTAAAAGTGTCAACATTAATAACAGGATCCCTACCCTATTATAATTGATCATTATCTAGAGAATCAATTATGACAGTAGTTCTTTTCGCTTGGGGATTCATACCATCTTGATTCACCTAAATAGGGATCATTCGACCATCTCCTTTCTGTTTCACTGCCTAAATCGAAATTTGAATACGTATTGGTCCAAATCGATTGTCTCATCTTTCATACTCGTCAATCTCTTTCTTCTTCAACAGAAAGGGCTTGACCATCATGATCTATGAGGCCGAGTAAGCCTGCCGTCCAGCGCCACCCTGCAGGGAATTTCCTCTCATTAAATGCTTTTAATGACAGTATTTTTAGTTTTAATGACAGGATTTCCTGTCATTATAGCCTATTTTCTTGTAGTGTATATCGAGCATTTTCTCCACTCCATTCATACCACGTCAGCTCTCCAAAAGGTAAAATCTTATTTACAAATTCACTCTCCAAGAGGTAAAATCTTATTTACAAATTCATATTTTTACGAGACATATCAATTGCATATTTATATGGTGAATTTTAGATTAATTTTAAAATGAGGTGAATTTAAGGGAAAATATTTACTTTTCTTATCACTTACATATGGTATTATTAGTTGGGTGACATGGCTAGTTTATCAAAATTTGGAAAGTTAATTGACTAATTTCAATCACTCTGAGAAACGTGAACTAATTTCAAAATTACATAAAGTTAACAGATAGGAAAAACTATATTTCCTTAATTTTTAATTTGTTAACCATATATATTTCAATCACGAGCTTTGTTTTGAGGTTGTTTTGGAATTAAGTCATTTAAAATTTAATATATTTGAAAATGACTAATTTTTTAAATTTCATGAATTTGAAATTAATTCATTTGAATTACATTATTTGAATGTATTATAAATTTATGAAAGGATCGAGATTCCATAGTACAACAATTTTTTTAAAAAAAATTATTTATGATAAATAAATAATAATAAAATTTTATTATATTAAATATTAAAACATAATTTTATAAAAAATAATAATAATAATAATAATAATACTTGTGTGTGTGTTGGGGAATGGGGAATTAAAAATAATCTGGAATTTTTTAAATATTTTTTATTTAATTTTTTAAAAATTAAAATATTTTTTTCGTTAGTTGAAAAGTTTTCAAATGATAAGATTTGACAAGTGAACTGAAAATCCTTCCAAAACAACTAAAAAATATTAAATTCAAATTTAAAATTCATTCATTTAGAATAATGAATTTATGAATTCATTAATTTACCATTCAAATTCATTTGAGGAATGGATTTACAAATCTCTCTTAAATCCCTCAATCCAAATACACCCTGAATGAATTCAAATTATTAATTGCAGATTGTAAGTTAATTTGATGGATTGTTTTTTAAAAATTAATTACTTGTGTTAACAATTTGTTTTATCATATATTTCATGGGGATTTGTGTAATATAAGATGGGAGAAGACACCTAATTACATTCGATATCTTGTGGTTAGAGATTACGATACTTGAATTTGACCAAAATGATATTCAAATTTGATGAGATGACCACCACCATTTACCATAATAAATTTTAGACATTATCTATTCACATTTCACACTCTCATTTTTTCCAAATACACTCACTTTTACATATTTACAAAAAATACCAGAACATAAAAAGACTTTAATACTCTTTTAGCATAAAAAAAATATAATACTTACAAAAAAATCTATTTTTAATAAATATACCAACTCAATTTAAAAAGTAAAAACCCTGAATCCATCACTATTTTCTTCACTAGCCTCATGCATTTATCTTTCTGGGAGAGAATTTTTTTTAAATTCTACAAACTTCTTAGGCATAATATAAATTAAGTATGATGACCAAGAAGAAAACACCAAATAATAATAATAATAATAATAATAATAAATAAAAAACTCAATTCTAAGTATTTTCTCAATCAAAATTTAAATTTTGCGTTCTTAAATTTCACGTGAGTTTTCGGCAAATCAGAAGCAAAAAATTGTCTCATATTTGGCCATTAGAGAAGATTTTGAGTCGACATTGGACTAACATAACAAAAAAACACAAAATAATAATAATAAAATTGTCGATCAACATCGATCGAACACAAAAACTAACTCTTGGTCAGTGTCGACTGAACATAACAATTTATAGTTGGTAGTACTGTCCAGTATAAAAAAATGATGATGTGTATACGTAAACTATAATTAGACAAAGTAAAACTCAAATTTAATTTAAAATATTTTAATTAATGTTGTATTTTTTCACTATACTCACATATTATCCTAACAAGATTCCAACATGACTTTTAAAAGATTTAATTCGTATCTATATAACATTTCATCGATCAATTTATGAAATTAACTTAAAATTTCTATAAAATTATGATGGACAACTTTGTGGATGAATCAATCTAATTGGAGAGCTCCTCTTTTACTTCCTTCAATTTTCTCACGTTTACTTTTTCTTTGGGGTTTAGGGTGTTGGAGTTAGAATTTCTTTAGGATGATGAGTGTATTATGTTAAGGATAATTATATATGTATTTAATGTTATCACATTTATATGTGTATGTATTTGCCTAAATTTTAACTACAAGATTACATTTTTTTTAGAAAACCTATAGTACCTACGAAAGTAAATAATGATGGCCTAAAACTATAGCAAACGGGTCTTTAAGGTAATATTTATCATTAAAATTTAACCTTAAATTTTAAGGTTTTTTACGTTCAATCTTTTTTTAATTTTTTTACTCATTTAACTTTAGAATTTAAGCTTGTCTTTAACATTAATAATCTACGAAATAATTTTATAATGTTTCCATATATATATTACGTGCATTTTGCAAGATACAAGATCTAAATTAGAATGTTACATAGCTTTAATTAATAGAAGCTCTTGGTGTAATATCTCTCTCTCTAGATATACATAACTATGCATGCACATGTATATGCGTTATGTACATCGTTTCTCAACTAATTCCATTAACTTTATTTGCCATCATTGAATGCATGAATTAAAGAGGAGGTTCCTTCCTGCCAAATTAGGTGAGCAACTATGCGTAATTTCTTATCTCAAATAAACAATTACACAAATTTAATTCCCACTGCTAAGGGCAACAACACTAGCAAGAAACCCAGGATAATGACAACACCCAAAGATGCCGCCGCGTATTCGGGTTAACGGGTTTTGCCCCATTTTCAATTTGGTCCTCAAACTATATCCTCTCATCACCTTTAATAATTGTGTAGGGAGATTACAGATTGGATTTGGAGGTGGAGGAAGATTACTACTACTACTTCTCCAACGACCCCTGCTGGCATTTAATGTTGCTGGTTTTATAGCTTTATTCTCTCTCTCTCTCTCTCTCTCATGTGTGTGTGTGAGAGAGAGGCTTACATTTGCATATACATACACACACTAAAATGGATATGAAATGCATATATATGAATGCAAGTAATGTAGTGAAATTTTCAACAGCAGGGGCGGCCCCCATATTTATTGCCACTCTTTAATTTTCTATAAATCACTTTATTTCTTCACCTCTCTCACTCACACACATCTCCTCCCCCCATATCCCATTTTGCCTTTTTCTCTTATTTCTTCATTACTTTTTTTTTCTTTTTTTATATTTCACATACATTGTAATTTTTTTTATTACTTTACAACATCTGGGATTTTGATTTTGATGTTTCATACTCTAAATTGAAGCTCCTGCTCAGTTCATAAATAACAGGTGTTTTTTCTGGTACGTTTTCAGAAACTTTTGCATTTCTGGGTTTGATTTGCTTTGTATGCTAAAAATAGTGATGTTTTGTATGTGGGTTATTTTTTTAATTTTTTTTTTCATAATGTGTGTATTTTTAGATGGTAATTATTATTGGTGAAAAAGAGTGTTACATTAGTTTGTGTAAATTGGTGTTGTTTTCAGTGGCTTTTGAGAAGAAATAAGGAGGGAGGGAGGGAGGGAGAGAGAAAGTGGGGTTCATGGATATATCAACGGCGTTGATTATTTTGTCTATTGTGGTAGCTTATTTCGTGTGGTTCAGATCGATTACCAGATCTTTAAAAGGCCCGAATGTGTGGCCCGTTTTAGGTAGCCTTCCGGGCCTGATTCAGAACAACGGCCGTATGCATGAATGGATCGCCGATAATCTTCGGGCCTGCGGTGGTACGTATCAGACCTGCATTTTCGCTATCCCATTTCTGGCCCGAAAGCAGGGCCTCGTGACTGTCACGTGCGATCCCAAGAATTTAGAGCACATTTTGAAGGTTAGGTTCGATAATTACCCCAAGGGTCCCACATGGCAAGCTGTGTTCCATGATTTGCTGGGGCAGGGCATCTTCAATTCGGATGGCGACACGTGGCTGTTCCAGCGTAAGACTGCCGCACTGGAATTCACCACCCGGACGCTCAGGCAAGCCATGGCTCGATGGGTGAGCCGAGCCATCAAGAATCGATTCTGCCCCATGCTGAGAACGGCTCAGGTCGAGGGCAAGCCGGTTGATCTGCAAGACCTGTTGCTTCGGCTCACTTTGGATAACATTTGCGGCTTGGCTTTTGGGAAAGATCCGCAGACTCTCTCTCCAGGGCTTCCGGATAACATCTTCGCTTCGGCTTTCGACCGAGCCACTGAAGCCACGCTGCAGCGCTTTATATTGCCCGAGTTTATTTGGAAATTCAAGAAATGGCTTCGGCTTGGAATGGAGAACAGCTTGAGCCAGAGCTTGAAACACGTGGATGATTACATGACCAATGTCATCAATACACGTAAGCTCGAGCTGCAGAGTCAGCAGGTCAGTGGCTCCCACCACGACGATTTGTTATCCAGGTTTACATTCCATTTTATTTTTTATTATTATTTCATTTCATTCGAAATGAAAAAGAGGAACAAATTAAGAACCCTAATTTGCTATCTAGGTTTATGAAGAAGAAGGAATCGTATTCCGATAAATTCCTTCAACATGTTGCCCTGAATTTCATCCTCGCCGGACGCGACACCTCATCGGTGGCGCTCAGCTGGTTTTTCTGGCTGGTCACGCAGAACCCCGACGTCGAAGAGAAAATCCTAATCGAGCTTTGCTCGGTTTTAATGGAGTCCCGCGGCGGCGAGATCGAGAAATGGGAAGACGATCCTTTAGAATTCGAAGAAGTCGATCGATTGTTATATCTCAAAGCGGCGTTATCGGAGACTCTGAGATTGTACCCTTCGGTGCCGGAGGACTCGAAGCACGTGATCGCCGATGATGTCCTACCGGACGGGACATTCGTTCCGGGGGGTTCGAATATCACCTACTCGATCTACTCCTCCGGTAGAATGAAATTCATCTGGGGAGACGATTGCCTGGAATTCAAGCCGGAAAGATGGCTGTCGGAAGACGGAAAAAGGTTCGAAACGAAGGATCAGTACAGGTTCGTGGCGTTCAATGCAGGGCCGAGGATATGTTTGGGGAAAGATCTGGCTTACTTGCAGATGAAGTCGATAGCGGCGGCGGTGTTGCTCCGCCACCGCCTGGTGGTGGCGCCGGGGCACAAGGTTGATCAGAAGATGTCGTTGACGCTGTTCATGAAGGATGGCCTCAAGGTAAAAGTGCGCCCTAGGGATTTAAGTGCGATTATAGGGAATATAGGGAAAGATTAATTAATGAGTTTAATTTTGGATAATTGGGAGGTTTACATTTAATTTGTGAATATGATGCATAATGGAGTATTTTATACTACAATTAATTCACTTCTTTTATGATACATACCTTAATTATGATCTATAAACAACCATAAAATTCCTTTCTGTACTTTTTTAATCTTTCCATTATTATTAATTTATTAATAAAAGTGGCACAATTTCATTTCTAATTTCTCTCCCTTTAGAATTCCCATTTTAATTTTTTTCTTGAACAAGTAATTAATTGTCATTCATTCTCCTATGATTTTATACTTAACAAATTCTGTGGAATTAATTGTTTATTAACATAGCTATTTTTTAAATATTATATGTCCATTTAATATATATTCATTCGTCCCATAGAACTTGACACACTTTCTTTTTTGGTTTGTCATATGGTTTGTCCCACTAAAGTTACACATTTACATTTTTAATACATGGACCCACACCAAAACAATTAATTTATTCTCATAGAGCCTACATACTATCACTAATACAACTACCCATTACACATTAAATATTATTTCTCTCACCTTACTTCATTTTACATTAAATTATTATACTCCTTAATTTCTGTGTAAAAAAAAAATGTGCTAACTTCTTTGGAATGGAGGGAATACTATTTACTTTTTGTTTTTTAAATTTCTGTCATCAAATTGATTGAATAATTATTACTACTAGATTATTTTTATTCTCTGAAAAGATGAAGTGTCGTGAATATTTGTTCATGATTTGACCCATTACGTGCAATTGTCATTAGTTAACTAAATAAGAAGGTGAATAGTAGTAGCTGCCCTTCTATTTTCTCATTCATTATCCGTAGATTATACTTTTTTATACCTAATAAAAGTTTGGATACAAATAATCTTTGATAAAAAAAATAAAAAAAAAATAAACATATTTTCTTAAACAACGTAATTATAAAAATTCTATTGAAATATTTGCTATTTTAGTGTGATATTTTATGTATATATTAGTTATGATATCTCCTTTTGTCACTAAATTATATAAGTGACAATAAAAAAGAAAAAAATAATAAATCATGATTTTTAGGGTTTATGATTCCTCCAAGTGTTTATGCTCCCTTTTTAATTTTTTTCTTTTCCCTCTTTCTTAAATTATTAGATCTGGATTAAAGGAAAGGAATATTATATTTTAATTGAGTAACAGGGGTTTTAAATATAGCATGGGATATAATATTCTGCATTAGAAGTTACTTAAAGGGTTAAAGCATCAAAATATATTTTGATAGGTAATTAAACTTTTTTTCTTTCTTTTTATCGGTAAACTTTTTTTCTTTTATAAAAGGTTAAAGACAAACACTAGTATTGAATTCATATGTAAACCTTGTTTTACTTATTATGAAAAATTTTCTTTAGTCTTCAGAGAGGTAAAGTTGTAAAGTATTAATGTTACTCTTCAAATCCTTGCAGTCTAATTTTATGATTATTGTAGTGCATGAAAAAAAAAATTAGGGTCTTTAGAATAAAAATTATTACTGCTTTTTAAAAATAAATCTTTATATACTAAAATATATTTTACAAACGCATGATTCATATGCAAACTTGATTTCTACTGGACTAATTTAAAGCTGCATCTCTCCTTTGTGTTTTTACAAAGGAGAATCGTAATCTTAAATGAAGCGGAGGGTATATAAAAAAATATTGCAACTTGCTGCAATACATGCTTAAAAGAAAATATTTATAGTTATTATTATTATTATTATTATTATTATTATTATTATTATTATTATTATTATTATTATTATTATTATTGTTAGAGTGTGACTTGATTAAGTATTAAACGATACAACTCTCTATCAGCTTAAGCTTTTAGATGAGGTGATCGTTTAACATGGTATCAGAGCCTATGGTTAACAAAGTTTCAGGGTTCAAACCTTATCGCCACCCATTTATGAGAAAATTTCACATATGTGAGGGGGCGTGTTAGAGTGCAACCTGATTAAGTATTAAACGACTCTCCTCTCTAATAGCTTAAGCTAGAGTGCAACCTGATTAAGTATTAAATGACTCTCCTCCTCCTCTCTACTAGCTTAAGCTTTTAGATGAGGTGGTCGTTTAACATGGTATCAGAGCCCATGGCTAACAAAGGAGGGGGCGTGTTAGAGTGCAACCTGATTAAGTATTAAACGACTCTCCTCCTTCTCTCTACTAGCTTAAGCTTTTAGATGAGGTGGTCGTTTAACATGGTATCAGAGCCCATGGTTAACAAAGGAGGGGGCGTGTTAGAGTGCAACCTGATTAAGTATTAAACGACTCTCCTCTCTACTAGATGAGGTGGTCGTTTAACATGGTATCAGAGCCCATGGTTAACAAAGGAGGGGGCGTGTTAGAGTGCTACTTGATTAAGTATTAAACGACTCTCCTCTCTACTAGCTTCTTCTCTACTAGCTTAAGTTAAAGTGCAACCTGATTAAGTATTAAACGACTCTCCTCTCTACTAGCTTAAGCTTTTAGATGAGGTGGTCGTTTAACATGGTATCAGAGTCTATGATTAACAAAGGAGGGGGCGTGTTAGAGTGCAACCTGATTAAGTATTAAACGACTCTCCTCTCTACTAGCTTAAGCTTTTAGATGAAGTGGTCGTTTAACATGGTATCAGAGCCCATGGTTAACAAAGGAGGGGGTGTGTTAGAGTGCAACCTGATTAAGTATTAAACGACTCTCCTCTCTACTAGCTTAAGCTTTTAGATGAGGTGGTCGTTTAACATGGTATCAGAGCTCATGGTTAACAAATGTTCAAGGTTCGAACCTCACCGCCACCCATTTATGAAAAAATTCCACATGCAAGGCTTAACTGCATGTGAGGGGGCGTGTTAGAGTGTGACTTGATTAAGTATTAAACGATATAACTCTCTACCAGCTTAAGCTTTAGATGAGGTGGTCGTCCAAATATGTTCATTTGCATTTTATGCGTAAAATAAATGGAGGAGTATTATTATTTTATGTATAGTGGATTGTTGTATTAGTAAAATAAAAGGAGTATTATTATTTTATGTATAGTGAATTGTTGTATTAGTAGTGAGTGGTGGGTCATATGTGGGGTCTTTTTACTAAAAATGAGAATTGAAATATTTGGATGAGACGTCCCGTATAACAAAATAGGAACTTTTTGGTGAGAAGGAATGAATCAATTATATGGATCAAGAATTCGTGTTATTCCAGACCGACCTAAGTTTTGTATTTATTAATACTTTATAATTATAATACTTATATATACTCCATTTAGACTAGAGTGATCAGTAAATGTACTAGTATTATAACCATAAAGCATCTACAAACATAAAATAGAGTATTATACTATACAAATAAATTAGTAAATCTTTTAATCAAGTCAGAAACCACTCACGCAATAATAAATCCGTACAACTAATAATTTTTAGGGAAAAAAATACAATACCCAGTATTTTAAATTTTTTTATTCCTATTTCTAAGAAAATATCTTTTAATATTGAATTGAAGAAAAAATTCGAATGCCTTCGAGCAAAGTATTCAAGTAATATTATTCAAATAAAGGATGATATAGTTAAAATTCTGAGTAAATAAAATTTCAAATTAATGTATTTAAGTTAATGTTCTTTGAGTAATTGATTTGAAATGGTGTACCCACCATTAGGGGCCCCCACCGCCCATGTGAGTAATTGATTTGAGTAAACTCAATTTCGGGTAAATTACTTTGTTTAGTTGAAATTATTTGATTCAATTTTTTTTAATTTATATTACTCGAAAATTACATTACTCGCTCAAATAAATTTTCGAGTATAGGGTATTTTCACCCGAAAAATATTTACTTGAAAATATTTGTCTCAAATCTTTTAACTCGCATTACTCGAAAAATACACTCCCTCACTCAAATACATTACTCGAAAAACGTTAACTCAAATACTTTAGTCGAATATATTAACTTAAAATTTTCATCAACTCGAAAATTTACTTTTCATTTTATCACTGCTTCAACCGAATACATTACACGAATGTATTCGACCGAAGGATTTTTTTCATCGATTTGGGTGTAAAAAGATACTCCTTCCATCTGCCAATAGGTGGGCATTTACTTTTTGCACGTTGATTAAATAGTATTACTATTATTTAATGTTTGATGGATAGTTTTATTAGAGAGGTGTGTAGGTCTCATATATTAATTGTATTGATGATGTGTGAGGGTCTTATGTTTAAAAAAAAAAAATGTATATCTTTGGTGCGGACACTTAAAATGGCAAAATGTATATATTTACGGCGGAAGTAGTATTTACTTAATACTCCTATTAAGTTAAAATGTAGGTCTCATATATTAATTGTATTGATGATGTGTGAGGGTCTTATGTTTTAAAAAAAATGTATATTTTTGGTGCGGACACTTAAAATGGCAAAATGTATATATTTACGGCGGAATGAGTATTTACTTAATACTCCTATTAAGTTAAAAAATATATATAAATCTAGTTGGACACTATTAATCATCACAAAAATTTGTGTAAATCGAGTTTACATGTAAATTTATATAAGTCATGTACTTATTATTTTTTAGCGCATACAAAATAATTCTTTAAAAACATAAATTATTACTCTTTTAAATAAATAAATTACTCTTTAAATTCTTATAAATCTTAATTTATCGGTTACTATTTAGTAAATGAAAAAAACATATTTTCTATCGGAAATCATTTTTTAAATATTATAGAACTTTCATAGCAGAATCACGCAACCCTACCTATCAAACAAAATGACTAGTCGTATCGTGTGAGCCAAGATTAATAAATAAATAAATAAATAAATAAAAGACAAAACTATAGATTTTGGATTCTAATCAGAATATTAGATGTCCAAACTTTACCATATTATTAAGCTTATTTTATCTTTTGAATTTTGATAGGTTAGTTAGCAATATCTTTTGTCATTCGCAAGCTACATAGACATAAATCCAATTGAGATAATTGAATAATTATGGAGTATTTTATTATTTATGAAAACTTATTGTATAATTATGAGTACATATATTTATTTTATTCTTCTATCTGTTTGGTTCACGAAATTAACTTGGATTAATAAACCTTCAAAATGTTACAGATAATGTAAGCATGAATTCCACTTTGATTTCTCATTAATTTCATAAGATACTGTAAATTGTCTCCTCCTATATTACATTTTATTGACATCATCAAAATCCTATACAATATTTATCTCCTAACTATATATTATTCTAATATCTTTAAAATGTTACTGTATTTTAACGACTTTAAAATTAATGATATAATTCATGGATTGTGATTTTACAGTTTTCTTATACTTGTTTGAAAATAATTTGTGTAGTGTAAACATTGAGTATGTTGGAAAAGAGTCGAAATTGATATTAGAGGGAATTTGAAAGGTGATGTGTATGTTCATCTGTGATTAGTCGAACAAACCCCCCATTGTCCATTTATCGATTGATGGCTAAATATAGTGTGCACCCGGGTGCATACGAAGCTTCGTGTGCACCCGGGTGCATACGAAGCTTCGTGTGCACCCACGTACAAATATAAGCAAAAACATATACAATTATGAGTAAAAATGTATACAATTTAATTGTTAATTTTTTTAATAAAAAATTGAGTGTAAAAAATATACAATTATTAAAATACATGTATACACTATTGAATAAAAAGTTATACACATATGAATGCTTGTTTTTTTAATGAAAAACTTAGTGCGAAAAAAGTATACAATTATTACAAAACACGTATACAAAAAAAAATAACATGTATACAAAATAGAATAAAAAGTTATACAAATATGGGTGCAAGGATGCACCCGGGTGCACCTAATATACACTCTCGATTGATAGGTAAAATTTATACGTAAAATATATTCGAATGTCTATCAAAACAAACCCCCCATTGATTACGTATTATATATAAGTAAAATTTATGAAAATGAATTACCTCTTAAAAATACCTCATCTCTGATCCCAAATTTTAACTCCTTCCGTCTTTTATCTGCGTATGATTTTTGTCTGCTTGAGCTTTCTGAATTCTTTCTCTAATTTTCTTAATTGTTTTCGCAGTTTCTTCTACTAAGTGAGGACCCAAGACCCTTCTTTCCCACTTCACATTAATTTGACATAAAATTAAAAACATAAAACAAACATATACAACTTTCAATGGTTTTCAAAATCCACACAAACATACACAACTTTCATTGGTTTTCAAACAACACGTAAACCCGAAATAAACATAGTTAAGAATTCAGGATTTGGACACAACCTGCCATCACTAGTACAAACTTGTGCTTCTTTGTGACCAATTGTAAGAAAACATGGCAAGTATCGCAAGCACAAGGTATAATACAGCAGTAAAATGTGATCACAACATTAACACATCAAACTGGTGATATTAAGGAACAAACTAATTCAGACCCGTCATATTCAAGCTGAAGTCCCACAGTTTCTTTGCCAGTCCCGCGTCTGACCCTAGTTGACTCGATTTGGACACGTTGCTGTCCGAAAAGTACTCACCTCTTACTCCCTTTACCTGTGGATGTAAAGCCACGTAACAAGTTGTTGCTGCTCCCTGGAAACAACGATGTTGAACTTCAGTTCAATAATTTTCTGGTCTCCATTTACTCATTTGAATGATCGTATTAGATTCGGATGTTGGGGGCAGGGGGAGGGGAAGTTAACAAACCTGAGGAATGTTCTTTAGGAAATATTTTCCGACTAAGTTAACTATCCCTGTAGAAAAAAAAAAACCATCATCAGAGTCATCTCGTGTGCCATGTCTGGTTCTGTTTGATATGTACAGAGGTTCCACATTATCTAAACAAGATAACGGACTAAGACACGGACATGAAACACAAGCTATATCCAAGCATAAGTCCTCTAGAAGCCTTGGTAGGAGGGTGGATTGCGGAGTAGATCAGACTATAAACCAAAACCCTATTATAGAGAATGGCTTAACAGGCAGTTTATAGAATCAAACGGTAACAATACATTCTACAAATTCACCTTCAACAATAGTCATATGCCGTGTAAGGTTGGTGGCAATTGATCCTGGATGTAGTGAATTAGCAGTTATTTCAACCCCTTCTTCCTATTTCAGCAAAGAAAAAAGTGTGAATAAGGAAATAATCAACAAACTTGGGTTATTCTCATGTATAAGAAGACATAAAAAGAATTCAGAAGTCTCATCATATTCAACCTATGATCAAGAATCATTTAACATAAAGCCCTTATTCAGTCAAATCTAAGAAGTTGCTCCTATTCATCTCGTATTCAGAATAAGAACTCATATCTATTGAATCTAGATATCTATGATGAGTTGCAAGTAAAGTGTTGTAAACAGCATTCACAATATTAATCACACCAGAAATTATTAGTTAAAAAACGTCATTCATGCTCATACACAATTGTCTATATCGATTGATTACCTTCAAACGCCTTGCAAGTTCATTGGCATGCAATATGTTAGCTAGCTTTGACTGTCCATATGCGTATATGCTACTATAACTGTCGAGCAACAATAGATATAAATTATCAAATGAGTTTTAGCAAGAATGTAAGACATTCAACACTAGTTTGAAGAAACCAAAAAGATAGAACCATATAAGGAGTTAATCTTGAGAATAATATTTTTAGTTTCATAAAAATGTTAACATAGTAAAAATTATCACTAGTTCACACAATTCAGGAGAATCCATTTTGCCTCCATGACATAGATGAAGAATAGTCCACACAAAACTCTATAAATCAACTATACATTTTCACAATTAATTTAGCATCTACTTAGAAATAATATTGAATGGCCAGGGTTTTCCGTGCTCATTGTAACAAAAGTAATCTGTTTAAAAGTGCACTCACAGTTAAAATAATAAAGAATCATTGATAATTATCATTATTTCTTCTCCATAATTATGACAATAATCAATAATCAACTTTTCAATGCTCACATAAAGCTCCTTGTTATCCAAATGAGACATTCAACATCAGGGGTGCTGGAATAGTTGATTGGCATGCAAGATTGTTTTTATTGACGCAGAAGCTGAAATATAATCCAACTTACCTTGAACTGTCATTGATTTTATCAAATCGAATGCCCTCACTGTATGCAAAACGATGAGCCTCTGATGAAACATTGACAACTCTTCCTTCTTTCTTGCTTTCACGTGCAGTCTTTTTCATGTTATCAATTAGAAGAGTCGTCAAAAGAAAATGACCTGCATGGAGAACAGAGAAAGAACAATCAAAAAAGTATATTTGTATTTTAAGAGAACAAGCCCATCATAGAGAAAATATATAAGTTCGATAATTCAGTCAGAATTGAATCTCTAGATCACTGGTTAAAATTAGAGTTTGCTTGCCATAAAGTAGACACATAAACCCTGGCTTTCTTTAGATTTTATTTCTTACAAGGGATTGAATTAATTAAGCATACACATGCGCCTTGCGCCCTTAATAACTATGATACACAAGCGAATGCAACAGTACAAATAGGGAAAAAAGAACTGAGCTATTTTCAGTAAATATCCTGGAAACACAAGTTATCTTGAACAATTGAAAGACCAAATTTAATCAGGAATAATTGTATGGATAATGGATGAATAGACACCAAAGGCCTTCAATATACAGAGAAAAAAAAAAGAAAAAAAAAACAGAATTTTGAGGTTTTCCAAGAAAGTCAAATCAGTTCCATTATTAATATATTTAATACCCCTACAAAGCATTATTTGCTTGGAGGCTCACAAATGAAGAGCGGGGAGTTCTGGTCTTTTGCTTTTGGTACAACATAGAGAAAAGTATATTGACAATAATGAATCTCAAAGAAAAACTTGGAAAGATACATAGGTAAACTGAAATTGCAATGTGAGACTATCAATAACAAAGCATACAGCATACCTAAATGGTTCGTTGCAAATTGCAACTCTATGTTGTCTTGTGACAGCATGAAAGGAGGTGCCATAACCCCTGCATTGTTACTACACATTACGAAAGATGTCACGTTATGAGACCTTACAAACTGCAGTAACAAGGGATTATCTTTAAAAGGCTAAAAAATCCCTGCTAAAATCTATAAGTAAAGTAGAACATAAGTAATTTGCTTCTATTTAAGATCTTTTAAACAATAGGCAACTCACATGAGGAGGTTCAAAGGAAGACCCGAGGTGTTGTACTCCGATGAAAATTTCCTAACAGAGGCCAAAGAAGACAGATCGAGTTCCATGATATCAAGTTTAGCTTCAGGGATCTCTTTGATTATTTCTTCCTTAATTTTTTTACAGCTGTCCACATTACGCACTGCCATAATCACATGAACACCGCGTAGTGCAAGGACTCGACTAGTCTCTGCTCCAATACCACTTGATGCTCCTAAAATAAAAACATCAGCTCCAACAGTGGAACATTATGTATGAAATAGTAACTCAAATTTTACCGCTGTCAAAGTCAGTTTTACTCAAGATATGCTGAACCTGAAAGTTATAGATGTGCTAGGTGGTTCCTCATTCACTCAAATTCAGTGAAGGTGAAGTTTAATAATTCAGACACTTCTTAATCACATATTCCGTGTAACTGTTTTTTGTTTATGGCCCAGTGTTAGGTATAGAAACTGAACCATCTTAAAAGTTGCACATAGAAGTTTCAGATATAAGCACATGATTAAAAATTTTGATGCATCATTTAATGCTCTTCAGCAGACCAATATTATACTGTGTAATATCTTAATACTCTTTAATGTTGTAGTAATTGGCTTGAGTTTCTAGTGATTATTAATTCAACATTTCGTCTGATGGCAATACGTCCACCAATAGCAGCAAAAATCAATAATCAAACTAGAGCAAGTCTTGTGTTGACTCCGTCTAACATGCTACACTTTATAGTTAACTAACCATTTCTCGTTAGTGATGTTATCAACTTTCATCTACACTACGAATTGTTAGTGAAATAATTCAATTAAACAATGATTCTTTTTCATCCATAAATTATTTGAGTATTTTTTATTAAAAATGTTGTCGCTTTTTATCCAGGCTTGCCATCAAACGCTAAGTTACAAATAATGAACAATCAAGAATCAAACGATAACTAGATAATCACCAGTTACCCAGAGACAGAGCAAACAAGAAAAGGGACCAGATAGAAAAAGTAAATAGCATCCAAGAATCAAAACGCAAGACTAAAGAAAATAAAAAGGTATGTACTGACTGAACACAAAGTAATCAAACACGATTAGAATCAATCATATTCCGGTAAGATTAGATGAGAAGAAATAGGAACCAGTGACGATTGCGGTGAGGCCAGAGGCATCAATTCCTTGCGTAACCTCTTCAGCAGTAGAGCGGGCTGAAAAGCCCGACGGCCCCTTAAACCCCAAAATCCACATGTCTCTTTCTCTCTCCAAACAAACTGCTGTAACTTTATGTAAATCAATGGCGTCGTTTTTCTTTATTTCATTGAGAAAGTTGAATGGAAGCTCAGAGGCTACAAGGTTGGCATCGACTTTGCGTTGCAAGTCTTGGGACCAATACAATTGTACCACATTTTATTTTCACATGTGAGACATTTTTGGGGCCATTAATTTGAGGTTATTAATGAAAAGTGACTTGCAATATAAATTAAAAGTAATAACGTGATGATTTATGGAGAGTCTCCTATAAATTTGATGTTTTTTTTTAAAATTATATTTTAGTATGAAAAAAATTAGATGAATTATCACTCTTTTTTAAAAAAAATAATACTCCCTCTTTCGGTGCAAATGTAATCATTCTATCATTTTTGGCGTTCGATTCAAAGGTATCCGTTTCCATTTAAGGAAGCTATGGGTCCACCACTACAATATGATACCCCTTGAACAAAAGTTATGTACATCAATGCATTGGTTTTAAATCATTTATCAACTTCATTATCTAACTTAAACAATCAGATTTATTACTCTATTATCCATTATCTATCACAATTAATAATCACACATAAAAAAAAAGATTAAGGGTCTGGAAACCCTAATCCTCATTTGTGCCTCTCTCTTCGCTGTACTCTCTCCCTCTCTTCGTGTGTTCTTCAGCGATGGTCGCTCTCTCTCATCGATTACTCATTCATCTCTTCCTTTCTCAATCGTATTCTTCACTGTAATTGATCTTCTCATCGATACATCTCTTCATTCAGAGCCGGTCCATTGATATGAGGGGCCCAGTGCAAAAAAATTTTAAGGCCTTTTATTTTTATATAAGATATAAAGAAATAATAAATTTATAATATGAATATTTAATATTTATACGTAATATAACTCATTAAATAAAAAAAAAAAGTTTTAACATTTATTACAAAAATTATGTATGAAACTAATTATGAAATATTGATATTTTCTTATAGTTTTTTCAGTAAAATTATTTATCAATTTTTTAAAATTGAATTTCTTTAAAAAATATTCTCAATTGAAATAAAAAATAATGCATTTAATCTTATTGATTTAGATGATCCCAAATAAGAATAATTATCAATTAACTATTAAGAATAAATTACAAAATAAAATAAATTCTAGAAAATTATAAAGTAAATTTGAACAGAAAAAATATATGGAATAAAACTTAAATATGAATATGAATTATAAAATGAAAGTACCTCGTTCGAAAAGAATACAATATTCTATTCTTTGATATTACCAAAATTTATATTGAACAAATAACATAGAAGATGAATTGAAAATGAATTAAGAAAAAAATTAATAAAAAATATTACTCCCTCCGTCCCAGGTTAAGAGAGTCATTTTTCCATTTTGGTCGTCCCACCCAAAGAGTCCCCTTTCCTTTTTTACACACATGGGACCCACACACCCCCTCTAATACAATTAAATATTGAGACCAACACTCCTACTAATACAACTACCCACTATACATTAAATAATAATACTTCTTAATTTACGTGACATAAAGCAAATAGCCCTCCTAAGGAGGGACGGAGGAAGTATTGTTTAATCTCATTGAGAAATGATTAATAATAAGACTTTTTTTAAGTTCTTCATATTCCTCAATTTAAAAAAAAAAGAGAATAATAAAAAAAATTATAAATCAAAAAGGAATATATAGTATTAATAAAGACTCCATTTGACAAAAAGAAAGAAGTAAATAAAAAGCACTATCACAATGAATCGATCCCGCACACCTTGGAACAAGAAAAGACGGGATATCACCTGAGCTAAGCATTAATACTGTTTATAATTCAAGTTTAAAATATATAACCAATTAGATATATATAAATATATAATAAAAAAATTCGGGGGGCCCTCGTCGGGGTGGGGCCCTGTGCGGCGGCACCTCCGGCACCACCCCAGGGCCGCCCCTGTCTTCATTTCCTTATCTTGAAAAAGATATGGAATTAGTAGCTGAGTCGAAGTCTGTTTCCATGGTGGTGTCGTCGGTTGATACACTATCGAAAGCGATTTTCGGCGAAATCCCCTAGTTCTCATCATTCTCTTAGTATGAAGCTTGTAGATCTACTATGTTCTCATCTTTCTCGAGGTCATCCGGCTCTGATTCATGTAGATCTACTGGGCTCCCAGCGTACTCGGCCCCTTTCGAGTCAGATCTAAATGAATCTGTTGTCTCAGAATCGGCTGAGATATATACGGGGCCTGTTGTACGTGATTCCGAGGAACAATTTTTGTTTGACCCTAAATACGAATGGATGGTGGTGCCCGAATCTGAGGATGAGTCGATGAGCGATCCCATTCCGAAGAAAAAGTTTAGCAAGGCATTTATGTCAGAACGTAGGTTCCAAATACAGATGTTAAAGATCTTGTGCCCTGAGGCCTTGAAATTGCCCGAATACTCTGAGGTATAAACCCTAATCTATTAGTTGCTCATATGTGGGATTATGAATTCATAAACTGATGTGATAATGTTTATGTGGGTTGATATAGTTTGAGCATGTTAAATTTGTCACCATGCTTAATTCAGGAGACAACATACATCGTTCGTCACCAATAATGCATTTAGGAGACAATTTAAAAAACACTCTATGATGAGATTTCTCTGAAAATGAAACTGAATACATTCAGTTTAGGGATTGGTGGATTACTTGTGTTTGATGATTATATGATTGATGAATTGGTGGATTGTGGTATTGTCATTGAGGGTTCCATGATCTCTGATGCTATGATTGGATGATGATGTTTATGTGAGTTGAAATAGTATGAGTATTTCTTGAATTTGTCACCATGCATGATTATGGGGACTGCATACACTTGTTAGGTCACCAATTATGCATTTAGGAGACAAATTCATAAACACTCTATGATGATAGTGTTCTGAGAGTGAAACTGCATCCATCTGTGGTTGTTGGTTCTGTGGTTGATGGTTCTGTGATTGCTCAATCTATTATCATTTGTTGGTGCTTTGATTGCTAAATCTAATTATGCTTTGATTACTGAATTTGTTGGTGTTTTGATTAAATAACCCTGTTTTTGTGGGCTGAAATTGTATAAGAATGATGAATTTGTCATCATACATGATTGTGGACACTGCATACTTTGTTAAGTCACCAATTATATTGAATTTGTCACCATGCATAATTAAGGAGGCTGCATATATTGACATGTCACCAATTATGAATTTAGGAAACATTTTCATATACACTCAATGATAATAGTGTTCTGAGAGTGATGTTTGTGTAATCTATAAATAGATTACACATTTACAAACATTTCAGTCATATAGAGCAATGTTTTCTACTTAAAAATTCCTAAAAAGAGTTGTTTTAGCTGTAAACAATGGCTTCTTCAGCCACAAAACATCCCTTAACCAGTCTCTATACATATGCATACTAATATGTACACAAAAACCCTACCACCTATCCCTTTGACAAATCTAGATGCAAGATACCCAAAACCCAAAACCAAAACACAACCAAAATAGTTCATTCTAATCCCTCTATACTTTCAATGAGCTCTTCCAAGCCAACCATTTCATTCTTCTGGATAAGATAATCAATACTTTCCTCTATCAAATCATGATCCACCTCTAGATCAGTTGGTAGATTTTCAGCTTTTAATAATGCTTCTTTTCCCATGTAAGGTGTCTTGTAATTATTTGATCCCTTACAAGTCAGGATTTCCCTTAAACAACCTTGTAGGCTTAGGAAAACTGCATTGAGTTTGGTGTGACTCAAATTTTCATATGATTTGTTAACTGCCTTTAACAAATCATCTACTGTTTCTGCTGCAGTCTACACTTGTAATGATTGCAGAGCCCCAAACCAACCCAAATCCAAAACATTAGTGTCTGGATTTTGAGGGGGTTGAAAGACTAGATGGAATTTGAATCCATCTGAGCTTGCAGCCTCTCTCCATTCTGGATCATTGTCCTCTATATGAGGCTTTGCATTATCTTGTTGAATAAATATTTTCTTACTTGCTCCAACTGGCCATTTAACTTTTATAGCTAGTAACACTTGAAATCAATGTCACTAATAAGGATTATTACAATAATTCTTATTCAGGAGACTAATTTTAGGTTTAACAACTCAATGATAAACACGCTTTGAGAGTTAAACACACTTAAATGAATATATGCAACTTTAAATGAAATTATCTAATTGATCAATATATTTTTTGTCACAATCTTTGTGACAGACAACATTGCCTTTGTTTCAATTGTACCTGCCTCTCTATTTTTTGAATTCCTTTTTGCTGATTCTTTTTCAGTAAATGGAAAAATACCTATTTTCCCATCAAATATGCACTCACCCATAGAATCATATACAGGTCTGGCCACTGCACATAGGAACATAACCTTTATAATGAAATTTTTGCTTTGACATGCTCTATATAGCTCTGATTCCTCAGTAGTTAAGTAGTATCTCTCTTATGAGAAAGAACAACTTCTCATCTATGTGTACAGTCTGTGCCATGCTCTTAAACGTGATAATTTTGTCTTCTCTAGTCATCTCTAATGCTTCTAGACAGAATTTCATCCGACTTATCTTATTCTTCTTGGACACAGCTGGCTTGATTACATTAGTACGTGTTCTCATCAGCCCTTTTTAACCCAAAAACCAACTGTACTCTTAGAGACCTTCATTTCTTTTGCTATACTTCTATAGGTTCCTCTTTTCTTCAACTAAATGCTTTCCAACTTGTCTTTATCATACTTGTAATTTGGATGCTCTCTCTGTTATTTTCTATTCACTACATGAATAGCCATACCTGCTGTCATTTGTTGTTGTGCTCTTGCCCATACACTTCTAACAATTTTTCTTGATACACCAAATGTAGAAGTGCCTTGAGTGATTCGGCCATGTGAAGCTTTGCCATTTGATGAACCTACCAACATGAATTGAGCAATAGCATTAAGCTCATTGGTACTTGGATTTTTTTTCCTCATTTTGTTGGTTGGAAGAAACTGATTTTTTTTTTGCAGGTTTAATTTATTTATGGTGTAAGTTAGGAAGGAATTAAAACATGTTTTGGAGGGAATTAGAAATTGATATGGAGGGAACTGTTAATTAACAAGTTGGAGGGAATTCAAAATGAAATTTGTTCCTAACATTTGTACTTTTAATTTTAATTATTGGACATGCAATGGAACTTTAGCATTTGTACAAATTTTTTTTTAAGTGTAGGCCACAAAAAATTCCAGGTTCTGTACGATTTTTTTGGCCCAATTGATTAAGTGTAATGTTGGATTTGATGTTTGTACAATTTTAAGGTTAATCACTTTTTGGAGTGATTAATCATTTAAAAAAATAGATTTTAAAGTAAGGGTAAATAAGTAAAAGTGAACACTACAACTACCTACTACACATTTAATAATAATACTTCTTAATTTACGTGTAAAAAGCAAACAGTTACGTTTACACTGGCCGGAGGGAGTATTTGGCTCAATAAGAATATAAAAAATTACAAATATATTAAAATTTAAAAGAATAATATTTTTCATTCAAAAAAGTAATAATTCATTTATCTAATGGGTAATTTTTCATATACTAAAAAATAATATTAAATTGAGATATAAGAATTTGAAGAATAGGATTTTCATTAACAAAAATAATTGTTTATCTTCCTAAAAAATAAATTTTCATATATTAAAGAATAATTCGTAAATTATAATGCATGTGTGAACTCGATTTACCTAAGTGTCTCTATAGAAAAAATAATAAGTAATTAAGGAACAATAAAACTGAAACTATCTTACACAGATATTGTTCTTTATTAAAAATTAATATACAAAAAGTTATATATTCGTTAAAAACACATATATATTATTAAATAAAAAATAATATATATAGGTGCATGATTAAATATAGGTGCACGCATGCGTTGTTTCCGGTTTACTAGTCCAAATTTAAGATTATCTATTTCCTTGTTCTAGTTATGATGTAGTAAAATCGAATAACATAAATCTTACCTATCTTTTACCCACACCAATCTTATTATCTCACACACATTACCCCTACTCTTATAATTGATTCGATATATAATTAAAATCTATTCTACTTAAATCCTTCCTGAACAAACATAAATTTAGATTTATTAAATCCAATTAATTCTTACTTTTATACTCAAAACTAACACCGAGATCAAAATTAACATACACGTGCCCAAAATCATTCATAATTAAATTTAATTATATATAAAAGGATAAGAAAGTAAGTTAAGGGGGAAAAAAGTTGGTTTTCATTTGGTTTGATCAAAGAGAAAAGATTTTAAATTGAATGGATTGGTGATATTTGGATAATAATAATAATAATAATAATAATAATAATAATAATAATAATAATAATAATAATAATAATAATAAGGGTTGATATGCTCTGCATTTAAGTGCACACGTGCACTCATATGTGTATAATTTTCTATTTAATAGTGCATGTATGATTTTTAATAATTGCATATATAGTTTTTTTTTATATTCAATTTTTTATTAAAAATACTAACAGAAAATTCACTAACAAAAGTATATATTTTTAATCGTTAGTATATATACTTTTATTCATAAATATATATAAGTTTTTTTATAATATATTGATACAACCCAATCCTATTATTATCTAATTAAATTGGGCCACAAAGTAGCAGTTGAACTAAGAGTGATTCTTGCGTGCGCCCGGGCGCACGGGAACATATTCCGTGCGCTTTTAGAAATTTAGTATTATGGGAAATGGTGCATTACTTTGGTCTAAAGGGTATACACTTTAATTAATAAAAGGTACACCATTTGTTCTAAAGGGTAAACACTTTTCATTAATATTTTTTTTCTTTAGAAAATAAATGGTACATATTTTTATACTAAAGGTATACAATTTAACACAAAATTTTAAAGGCGCACGGAGTGTTGTTCATGCGTCCAGATACACACAATAATTTTCTTTAGAAAATAAAGGGTACACATCTGTATACTAAAGGGTATACAATTTAACACAAAATTCTAAAGGCGCACAGGATGCGGTCCGTGCGTCCGGGTACATAGGAGTTTTTGCCTTGAACTCAAGGTTGTCAATGGGTAATCTATAAGCCCATTAAGAAGTGGAGGCCCATTATACATAATAGTACAGTTTGTTTGATGACAGAGAGTAACAAGGACGACTCCACTCTTCCATTTCTATTTAATAGTAATTGTTTGATGTTTTTGTTGGTGTGATATTGAAGATAATTGTGAAGCTTTTCTGAAAATCTTCCTCCCACTTCTGTTTTTGGAGCTTACGTGGGGAGCGGTTTATCTTGTAATCTTTCTATTTCACTAATTTTTCACTATTTTTAGTCGTAATTTGCATAATAATAATCAAACATTATGTGGTGGTGGTGGTTGCATGATTAAATTTATTTTAGCAGGTAATTAAAATATTTTATATTTGCTAAATAATTTGGGGTTGAAAAGATCATAAAAACGTGCATACGTACTTAGAGTAATCCAATTGTGGCCATTTATTTAATTTTCAACTACCGACAACTCCATGCAGTGTTTCTTCACAAGAAATAATTTATACATCCAACTCATTTGGTGTAACTACGTCTTTTATTTTATTAATAATTTAGAAAAAATATATTTTTTTATATTTAAGTTTCAATCACCTTAGATTTTGATCATAGCCCTTTCATTTTGGATTATTTGATTTTTTAGTTAAAGCCATTATAGACGTCTATATTTTGAAGAAGAAAAAAGAAAAGGTAGTTCGTTGATCTAAGGTGGAGGAAATTTAAAAAATGCAACTATATTAACTATAATATGTTTATTATGAAATTTTCATAAAAAAATTTACATTAATTATTTAAGGACTAAAAAAATTAAAAAATTAAAGTTAAAGGGACTAAAATCAAAACAAAAAATTTTAAATGACTGAAATTATAATTAAGTAAAATTAAGGGAAAAATATATACCATGTTCTTTAGTTTATGTCGGTCATTTCTATATATATGAATAAATTATTCATGTTTTCATTTTATTCTTATTAAAGTTTAAAGTTTAATCTTATTTTTTATTTATTATTAACTTTTAGGCATAATTAATTTTATTGAATATTTGATATAATATTTAATCACTATGGTTGTATAATTGATTAATCCTCAGATCATGGTAGTTAATATTTCTACTTTGTCTCTAGTTTAATTTTAACCCGCAGAGTTCAATATTAAATTTTAGAAAATTATTGTAAATTATAAATTGCAATAAATTATGAATTATATACGGGTTCTATTTCATAATAGTTTAGTTCTATAATACTTTATTTTTTAATTCATGTAAATATTGTTTAACTTTTATCATCGTCTCATCCTATTTTAATTTGGCAAAAACTTGTGTGCGCTCGAGCGCGCCTTTAAAATTTTGTGTTAGATTGTATATCCTTTAGAACAAATTTGTGTACTCTTATTAATTAAAGTGTATACTTTTTAGAACAAAATAATGTACCTTTATTCAAAATATTAAATTCTAAAGGCGCATGGTGTGTACCCAGACGCACCCAAACCTCACTCTTTTAATTTTTATCCCTATGCTTTACTCTTTCGGTTGCATGTCTCTCAAAATATCAAGTATTCGGTTCTCTCTTAATCCATTTCTTATTTTAAAGACTTATGTATAAGAAATTATAATATTTTAATAAAAATTGATACTTGAATTAATAAAAATAATAATATTAATTCGAAATTTTAATAGTACAATAGATTATTATATAAATATTTCATAATATAAATAAAAAAGTGATAACATTTTTTACTGAAAATTAATACTAGTATCTTTTATCGGATAACTATCTAAGAAAATATAAAAATATTCTTATGCAAGAATTGTCTTTTTTTTTTTTAAAATATACTTATACTATAAAATACATATTATTACTGGCTAATACAATTAAAATATGAACTTACACAGTTCACCAACACAATTCCCTACTACGTGTAAATATTACTCCATATTTTTATATTTATGTGAATAAAGTAACACAATTACCTACTACATGAGAATATAAATATTACTAATATTTTTTAATTTATGTGAATAATGTGAATAAATATATTCAAGAGGAGATTATAAAATATTTATTTTCAGCTATATGATTGAAAGTATAATTGAAATGGGTCCTTTGTGTATATCTCATACTACAACAGCCCATTCAATAAATGCAAACATGTCAGATACTTCAAGAAATAATAATAAAAAAAGAAATCTTATCTATTTTGATTATATTTGTTCCTGTATTTATTAATTATTATGAGTTGAAGATGGGCTATAAAAAAATAGGCAGCATTGGAGATCTGAGAGAGAGGAAGATGTGGATGTTTGGAAGAAGAGGGGCTTCAGCTTCAGGGTTTTCCTCATCTTCAACTGCTGAGGAAGTTGCTCGAGGAATTGACGCCTCTGCCCTCACTGCCATTGTCACTGGTTATATTTCAATCTTTTCATGCATTCTGCTTGTTTTATGCATCATATATTAAAAAGGGAGTTTTGTGGACTATAAGATTGCTCTACTTTTTTTTTACTATTAGGTATTGCTCTCTCCAATGAATTGAATATTCGCATGTTTTGATTTACACTTAGTTTAAGAAAAATTATTTTTGGTATAATAATATCAGAAAAAGTAAGGGGCATTAAGTAATTTAATTGAACAAATATTTTGTGTAAAAGAGATATAATAATATTATAGTATTGTAAGGGTGTTGATATTGTTTATTGTTTTCATTTTTGTAATTACAATATTTTTGGGATAGACCAAAGGAAAGTTTGAAGGTATTTTTAAAATGGAGGGAGTATTTCTTAGTTCTTATTACGATATTGTGCGAATTGTTTACGAAATGTTTATTGTGTCACTTTAGTTTGAAATTATAATTAATCCGTTTTATGATCAAACTATTTTGTGAGATGATCCAACAAGGGGGGATTACGTGAGATTATACAAAATTAAAATGATACGTATGTTTATTAATTTAAACTTTTAAATGAGACGGTTATTAATTTCAGGATCGTCAAGTGGTATTGGGATAGAGACAAGTAGAGTTTTGGCATTATGCGGAGTTCATGTAATAATGGGAGTGCGTAATGTGGAAAGAGGGAACAAAGTGAAAGAAAGCATAAGAAAAGACAATCCTGAAGCCAAAATAGATGTGATGGAACTGGATCTTGCCTCTTTTGCATCTATCCACAAATTTGCATCAAATTATAACTCTTCTGCTCTTCCCTTGAACATTCTCATGTCAGTCCAATCTTCACTTTTTTTTCTAATGCAATTCGTGTATAAATTATTACATTTATTGTTGTTTGTTAAAAGTAATAATGCAGGAGTTTTGGCCCAATCTTTCGCGCTGTCAAAAGACAACATCGAATTACATTTCGCAACTAACCATCTAGGTATGTATATAGGTGTTCTGTGAAATATTGGTGTGACATCTCCTGTAATACCTGCTTATGGAATGATACGTGTTAGGGTGGATGAATTCAATCCCGTGCCCTAAGGGTTGACTGGTTGATTTAGGGTATAGTTTCACTTCTCTCTCTTACGTGTCACTCATCCAACAGAGTGTCATAAGAGATGTCACACCAAAATGACAGAAGATCCAGACCCATGTATATATACTGGGAAAATGTATTTCTTTCTCTCTAATTTTTATTTATTTATTTATTTTTCTTTTGAGTCCTCTAGCGGTTAGATTTGAAAATTTGTAGTATTAACTTAAGTAGAATTTATTTTTTTAATTAAAGTTCAACTATTTTTATAGTATGTTTATTATAAAAAAAAATTACCAAAAATTTGTATTAATTTAAGGAATAAAATAAAGGGTCACTTACTATTGGATACATAAAATAATACATAATTTTTGTAGACTATATTATTCAAAGTACTATTACTCATGACTACACAATTATGATTGTGATACCATAAATACCCATATGTATTTGCACAATTTGTTTGCACAATTTGGTTTTGCACAATTTGGTTTTTGCACATTTTAAATTCTGGCAGCAGGCGGCGGCGGCAGCGCCGATCAACGGCTGTTCGGCCGCCGGTCAAAGCCGGTCCGGCGAGTGGGTGGGTGAGGGGTAGGTTTGGTGGTTTAAAATATATGAAATTATAAGGTTATATTTGGTATTTTACTTTAATATTTTGTATGTGAGAGTAATTATTTGAATTCCTCGTATCTCATAATAATTTAGGTTAAAGTGTGTATCTATTAGTAATTTTCCCTAAAATAAAATGATTCAAAGATAAAGGGATTAAAAAAAATAAAATTTAAGATGACATAAAGTATAATGGGTTAAAATAGGACAATACTTGTATGATGCCGTCTCGTGTAAAATTGTTTTTACTTTTTTTTAAATAGTTATTGTATTTTACAAAGATGTTATTACTTTTATTAAATATAGTACTACTATTATTTTTTATTTATATTATAAACTGAAAATTGAATAATCCATTGTTTATTAATATGAATATCACATTTTATTAAAATATTATCACTTTTATCCATTTTATTTTACGAAACAAAAAATTCATGAGACGTTTTCATACAAATGTTTATGATAAAATTAAGGGAAAATGCATTTTTTATTTTAAATTTGCTTTTATGACCAATGAATTAATTTGCAACTTCTTTCTATATTTTGATATGAATAAATAAAGGTCATTTTCTGTTGACGAAACTTCTACTGGATACGATGGAAAAGACAGCTCGTGAGAGGCAAATAGAGGGCAGAATCGTCAATGTAACTTCATCTGGTCATATGCTTGTATACCCTCAAGGCATTCGATTTGATAAAATCAATGAAGAATATTCTAGGTAACCTTAATTCCACATCTCATCTCAACAGTTTGACCCATTTTTTCTTTACCATGTAAATTTAGAAAAGAGAAATGGTGAAAAAATGTGTCAAACTCATTTTTCTTTACCATGTAAATTGGTTTTGAAAATGATCATTCAATTTAATCCACATTTTAATAAAACCATACATAGTATTTAATATATATATATATATATATATATATATATATATATATATATATATATATATATATATATATAATAAAAGCATATTAGAGGCATTAATTAATAAGATTAGTAAGGTCAATATTAAGAAAATATTTTTCATGTAAACACCGTAATTGCTCATCTTCTTAGAATGCATTTTTCCTCACAGCTCAACAGCTCACAAGGATCTTGCAGTATATGAAACATATTGAATTTCTTATTTTATGTGGAAACCACTCATATTTACTGCAATTCAAATTTTCTTGTTACAATTACATTTCAGTATATGTTATATATGAGGTAGAGCTATCAAAATGAGTTGTTGAGTTGGGTTGACCCACAATCCAATATTGTGTGGCTTAGAATGGGGCGGATCTATATGTGTTTGGATCATTAATAGGATGGGCCTAGCTATATGGAATTGGGACATTAATAGGGAAAGTTTCTGGTGGGGTGGGTTGGCTCGCACGAGACAAATCTCGTCTTTACATTTTTTAACGTAAAATTTATTTAAAAAAAATAAAAATAGAATATAGAATGTTCTAATTGAAAAAAACTATAGAAAAATCATAAAAATTAATTATTTTTAAATTAATTTGGTGGGTTATTGATGAGGCGGAACATTTGAGGGTTGGGCTATTGATGGGGCGGGACGGGCGGTTTGGCCCACGCATACCGAATCCATTTTGACATCTTTAATTGGATGCATTAAAAAAAATTCATTTTTAACAACAAAATTTATTAATGAAATTCAATTTGTTGGTAATTACCAATGAATTTTCAATAAAAATTACATTTGTCTTTTAATTAGTAACATAATGACAATATATTTATATTGTTTCTACAAACAGAATAGTTTTTGTTGTTAATCACCAATCGATTACTAAAGAAATTGGATTTTCTTTGATAAAAATTTATCAACCACCACTTTACTAACAAAAAAATTATCAACTAGTTTTTTTTTTTTGTTAATCCATGAATTTAATAATAAAATTAAGATTTTTATCAACGAATTAATATTTTGATAAAAAAATTTTTTTGCAGTGATGAAATTTTTTACCTTACAAAAGGACCAATAAAGCTTTGTATATTTGGCATTAATCTATGAAAGAATTCTAACACATCATATATCTATTTAAGAAATGAAATGTAAAAGGTGATCTCATTTATATTTACTGTTCCACAGTTATTTTTTCATACCTGCCTATGGACAGTCAAAGCTTGCCAATATTTTGCATGCTAATGAACTAGCAAGGCGTTTCAAGGTAATAATCCATTCTCATTTATAATTAATGTTATCTGCAAATTGTATTCATAATTTCGAAGTATAAACTAGTCAAATTAAGTATTATTTTGTAGTGATTGAATCAAATACTTGAGGAAAAGAAGGGAAGTCGTTTTAAATATGTATATGATAAAGACTTGCATGCACTCGAGTGTACGTACACTCATATACGGTGATAATACTATTTCACTCATATGGTTTAAAACTTTGCATTTATTACACATCTTCTATTAAGAGGTTTTATTGTCAATTCATTCAAAATTAAATGAGTCAATCCGGGTGTAAAGCACAAGAGACATACACATAAAAATGAAGGTACATGTTAGGATTTATTTGACTTAAATAATCTTGTTGAGTACAAGGTTATATATCTGTTCTGGAAAGATTGTCAAGTACTTGACAATACAAGTTATACTCTTAACATAGATTATAAGTACTTAAGTAGTACATTCAAAGATTCATGTATGGTTCATGATCATTGCTAGTAACATATGTTCATGCATACTCTATTATTCAAATTAAAGGACTTCATTTGTTGCAACAACAGGAAGCAGGGGTTAAAATAACTGCTAATTCAGTACATCCTGGATTTATTGCAACCGACCTTTTCCGGGAAGAGCATTTCTTTCAGGGTAAATCTCTCATTGCCCCTTGACGAGTTGGCAGAAACTTGTGTGAGACCGTTTTACGGAAAGAGTTTTGTGAGACGGATAAGAAGTGATAACATTTTAATAAAAATTTATACATGATTGATGGAAAGGAATAACAGTCCAAGTAAACTATTTTATAAACAATTAGTTGTATATTAAAAATGGATAACATCTTCAATGAAAAGTGATAACTAATTAAAAATAAAATAAAACGGTATCGCACAAGTGTGAGACTTCAAAAGCCCATTCTGATCCTTTAAGTTGGTTGTTAATTGGGTGAATGAGGGAAATTTAAGGGGATACTATGTTGGGGTTATTAGAAGTGGGGAATAATAAAACTGTTAAAACATGAAAATTTTAAAGAATTTTGTTGTATGATGCATGTTAATCTTTTGTGTTTTCTGCAGGTTTAGTTAACCGGTTCGGCAAATATTTCATGAAAGATATTTCTCAGGTTAAAACGATCCAATCGCTTTGCTAGTCGATTGAGTGAACGCGTACTGATCCTTTTTTCTTTATGGTTGGTTGGTTAGGGAGCAGCAACAACATGTTATGTGGCTTTGCATCCACAGGTTATGGGAGTGAGTGGTGAGTATTTTGCCAACTGCAACATTTGCACACCAAGTCAGCTTGCCTTAGATGCAGAATTGGCAAAGAAACTATGGGATTTCAGCTCCAATATCACACAACCCTAGTCCAACTAGCTTCTTCCTGATCAATGTTGTCATATTACACTCTGTTCTTGTTTATGCTGTTCTTTGGATGGTAATAAATTTGTACATGTAGTGTTGTTGCTTTGTATTTGTTCCCACTTAAGTATAGATGTCGTTATTAGTGTCCAAATCTTGAAATATGTCATCTATAACTTTGAAATATATGGATGATTAATTTCTGATCTCCTTAAGCTCTGTAAAATTTTAGGAGAAATGTAATGTGAATTTCTCATAACAATGGTTTGACACTATATATACTATATCCTAAGAGCATCACTTAAGGGAAGCTGTCCCACGATGAGACCATTTTTATATTTTCTCAATTAATTATTATTTTTTATTAAAAATATTATTATTTTTATATATTATGAAATTGTTAATGAAATAGTTTGAGATTAAAAAATAAATAAAAAAAATATCTCACATCCTCTTACTTTATTTGAAAAAGGTCCCTAAAAAATAAAAAAAATCATTTAAGTCCAAACTTTTAAATTTGTACTAGTTTCAGTACAACTTTAGTCGGAATCAACATTTTAGAGCAGTTATCACGTGCGCTCACTTGTATAATGAGAAAAATTATACTCTCTCCATTCCATCCAAAAGAGTCAATTTTTTTCATTTTGGACGTCTCACTTAAAGAGTCACTTTTCTTTTTTTTACATATAAGACCCACATACACCTACTAATATAATTAAAATATGGGGTCCACACTTCCACTAATACAAATATCCACTACACATTAAATAATAATATTCATTAATCAATGTGCAAAAAGCAAAAGCAATTCTTTGCAGGGACAGAGCTACACTGGGCTCGGGGGACACTGGCCCCCTGAGATTGTAAAAGTTATTACTCCCTCCGTCTCATATTTATGTTCACATTTTCCGTTTTCGTCCGTCCCACACTTATGTTCACCACCCAAAAAAGGAAATTTCACATCAACCAACAACCTAAAAAGTTATCTTAATTTCAAAAATATCACCCCATCTTAACACACATAATTTACTTTATAATTTATTTATTACCTAAAAATACCACAATACCTTTAAAAAGTCAATAAAATTGATAAAAAATAACTTTTCTTAAACTCCATAAGTTCGAGAGAACAGTATATATATACTCAATTTATGGTCATTATTCTTAGATAGCCTAGTGGTCAGACGCTCTATTCTTAAAGAAAGGGTCACGAGATTGATTTTTGGGCCTAACATTTTTCTTTCATATGTATTGCTTTTTGGATTGAATTATTTAACTTTTCTTTTATAAAACTATTTACTCCGTATTCATTTATCTTTCTTTTTAAGAATTCTATAGTATTTTTTTTAAAAAATTATCTTTGATTTAATTTATTTAACTTTTAAAATTGCCTTTTGGATTGAATTATTTAACTTTTCTTTTATAAAACTATTTACTCCGCATTCATTTATCTTTCTTTTTAAGAATTCTATAGTATTTTTTTTTAAAATTATCTTTGATTTAATTTATTTAACTTTTAAAAAACCCTAAGTACAGTAGTATTTCTTTAACTTTCCCTTTATGTAGTATTTTTTTCGCACAGTACATAATTTTTTTAATTAGTTTATTTAATTTTTCTTGCTCGTTTATCTGACTAAACCATACATAAAAAAAAAATTTATCCAATAATCTCAAAAATTACTTTAGTTGGAAAAAAATTCATTATTTTTTCACACTTATAACAATACTTTTATATTTTACTTAAAACAAATACTAAAATATCATCAAAAGTCAATAAAATTGATAAAAAAATAACGTGGAATAAAACAGTAAACTTGAAGGGTGGTGCATGACTGAAGAAGTATTTTACAATTTTGATCCCTTGGATCCAAATCCTAGCTCCATCACTCACTCTTTGCATGGGAGTCAAGCTCGGTTGAATATAGAAATTGACTCGACTTGCTTAACGAGTCAAATTGAGCTTAAGCTCGACTCGGCTAACCAGAGCTCGTTATAAAACTGGTTATTAAGAAAGTATTGGCAACATGATCACAAACAAATACACTAGTCCCTCAGGGCATAGCTCAAGTGGTAGAGGGAAAGGTGGAAAGGTCTTCCAACTGAGCTTGATTGCTGCAGGGTAGGGGTTCGAATCCTGCATTTGACATGGATTTGGCTCCTTGCAAGCACAAGTTTAACAGTGAGCCCTCTCTATAAGTCTCTTGAGGTACATTCTGGGGAATGGGCGGTGGAGACCCCTAATGGTGGGGTACACCATTAAAGAATGAATATGTAAACGAACTTTCCTCCACAGGCCTCACGCCTTCCTAAAACCCCCTATCCTGTCTTCTGCTACACCTAAACGGCTAAACCCCACCTCTTACTCCCTCTCTCATACACAGTGAGTATGCCTCTACCTTTCCTCTCTCTCTCACCACTCCCTCCTTTACTGCCTCTCTCTTTCTCCTCAAACTTCAAACTCACCTCCACCACCGCATTCAACCTCCTCATTAAGCAACCCATTCTCCCTACTTCAACCGCCATCTCCGCCATCGGCGCCGATGGGAAATACTACCCTACGCCATCGGACGAAGACCCTCCCGAAGCCCCCGAGGACTCCATGCACGGTTTCAACAAGTTCCAGCAAATCCAACGCCAAGCTGCCAGAGCGCGCAAGCTCCAGGAAGAAGAATACCTCAAGGACCAGCCTACTTTCCTCAAGGCGCTCGAAGAAACTGAGGATATTCCCGATTCTATCAACGACGATGACTCCGGGGACGATCTATTTGGCGAAATTGACAAGGCCATTGCCTTGAAGCGCCAGGAATTTATCAAGAAGGGGTTAATTAAACCCCCAAAGAAGGCCGACCCAGAAGCCGAGATAGCTGAGGAGTTGGAACCTGATGAGGTGGGTGATTTGGAGGAGATTGATGAGCTCCAGGGGCTGACTGAAATATCGGCTGATGAAGGTGAAGACGAAACTGCCGAAGCTTCCGATTTTGAGGTGAGTGATGATTTTTCCAACTCATTTGACATTGATTTTGATGAGTTTGGGAAAACTAAGGCTAGAATTGTTGAGCCCAAGTTTAAAATGAGCTTAGCAGAGCTTTTGGATGAAAGTAAAGTGGTTCCTGTGTCGGTTTATGGAAACTTAGAGGTGGAAATTAGTGGGATTTCTCATGATTCTCGTGTGGTTGAGAGTGGTGATTTATTTATCTGTTGCATAGGGAGGAATAATGATGGGCATTTGTATTTATCTGAGGCGGATAAGAGAGGTGCAGTAGCTGTTGTGGCTAGTAAGGAGATTGATATAGAGAGCACTTTGGGATGTAAGGCATTAGTTATTGTAGAGGATACAAATGTGGTTCTTGCTGCTTTAGCATCTTCGTTTTTTAGGCATCCATCTAGGAGCATGTCTGTGATCGGTATCACAGGGACAAATGGGAAGACAACAACTTCTCATTTGATTAAAAGGATGTATGAGGCGATGGGGTTGAGAACGGGTATGATGAGTACCGTGGCATATTATGTTCATGGGGATAACAAGTTGGAATCGACTACGACAACTCCAGATGCAGTTTTTGTTCAGAGGATGATGGCAAAGATGGTGCACAATGGCACAGAAGCATTGGTGATGGAGGTTTCTTCTCATGGATTGGCATCGGGAAAGTGTGATGAGATTGACTTTGATATTGCTGTTTTTACAAATTTGACAAGGGATCATTTGGATTTTCATGGTACGGAGGAGGAGTATAAGGAAGCAAAGGCTAAACTTTTTCAAAGAATGGTAGACCCATCACGCCATCGAAAGATTGTGAATATTGATGACCCGAATGCCATGTTTTTTATCGCACAAGGGAATCCTGCTGTACCTGTTGTGACCTTCGCAATGGAAAATAAGGATGCTGATGTTCATCCTTTGAAATTTGAGTTATCTTTGTTTGAGACTCAGGTTTTGGTCAATACACCTCAAGGTATATTGGAGATTTCATCGGGCCTACTGGGGAGGCATAATATTTACAACATTCTTGCAGCTGTTGCTGTTGGAATTGCAGTTGGGGCACCTTTGGAGGACATTGTTAGAGGAATCGAAGAGGTTGATGCAGTGCCAGGGAGGTGTGAGTTGATAGATGAGGAACAGGCTTTTGGAGTTATTGTGGACTATGCCCATACTCCTGATGCATTGTCTAGACTCCTTGATTTTGTGAGAGAACTTGGACCTAAAAGGATCATCACTGGTGTGCACTTCATTGACTTCATTCTCTCCTTTAACATGTTTTTCTGTTTCTTATATATATGCATTCTTTCATCCTATAAGACACAAACTAGACGCTTGCTTGCGGAGATACTAATCTTTTTGGTTGGTGGGTTGAGATGGGGAGATAGTTTGAAAAGACCATGAATATCACAGCATAAGATCGAATATTTGTCAATGGCTAGAAAATATGACCTGATATATTTGTAGGTACTCTAGATAAAATAGTGTATGTAGAAGATTAGCTTCTTTCAATATGGTGTTGTCTTTGCAGTTCATGAGCAGAAATTTCAGAATTTTCAAAGGACTTATGATTGAAAATTACTCACTAGGCTTCAGAATCATTCTAACTTGATATATTAGCTGTTATAGAAATGAAATATTCCAAGTCCATGGTAATGCAACTAGTCTTCTGAAGATCTCTCATTCCAGGACTATTTCTCTCTCAAACTTTGATTCTTCAGGCAAATTGAATATGCATTAAATACATTTGTAAGCTCATGTATACTGGATTGCATTGGAGGTAATTATTTGGTCCTACTGAAGTTTTGGAATCCATAATTTTTCTGATGGTCGATTTTTTACATGTTCTCCTTTTCATGCTGCTAGTCTCTTATCAGCAATTGTTGGGTAACATTTCACTTGTGACATACTCCATATGTATCCTCCTTTTTCTTTCTTGTTCATTTTTGGACCCTTATTTTATCTTTTGTATTTCTTATGTATAATTGTAAACCTTCATCATCATGTCCTTGTACAGCAATTTCTTTGGATTTATATTTCTCTTTCTGATGTGTATGTTCAAATGGCATCTGAAGTGTTCGGTTGTTGCGGTGAAAAGGATAGAGGGTACAGGCCAATGATGACAAAGATAGCGACAGACAAAAGCGATGTTACCATCTTGACATCAGACAATCCAAGAAATGAAGATCCTTGTAAGTAATTGAGATATTAGACTACTTTTACTGAGGTCCTGCAATATATCCAATAAAATCTGGGGTACGTTAGTGATGTTTCTTCTCTTTAAAGTCCAATAAATGTAGACATGTTAATTATTTCTTAAATACACACCGTAAGCAACCAAATGGGAGAATAATAGTGTGTGCCAACTCAGTCATGGCGACAATGATTTCTTTCTTTTCTCTAGAATAAAAAAATAAATAATTTTAGAATAGTCTTTCTTCATGCTATAAAACACTAGTCACTAACAATCTGTTAAAATTCTCCAACATTATCTTTCTTTATTTTGTTCGTCCAGTATGAGAATCTCTTGTGCTTCCCTGTCCCAGCGCTCTTCTTATTGTATGTGCCTAGATTCAAATTTTATCTTGCTGATGTGGATTCCATGTTCTTGCCAGTGGACATCTTGGATGATATGTTAGCTGGTGTTGGATGGACAATGCAAGATTACTTGAAACATGGAGAAAATGATTACTACCCACCTCTATCTAATGGTCACAGACTATTTTTACATGATATAAGACGAGTAGCTGTACGATGTGCTGTGGCCATGGGCGAGGAAGGCGATGTGGTTGTAAGTTCTTGTGACATGTTGCCCTTTATCATTTGTGGCGTGCATCTTCTGATAGAAAACTATTTTTGAAACTAATTTCTTGAGTTAGAAGCCTTCAGGATATTAGTAAGTTATTCCATTCTTTAATGGAAAAACAATATGTTGTCTGGTAATATATATGACTTGGTAAGCTATGAGATAATTGAGATTACATGGGGAGATCTGCATGAAAAACTATAATGAAATTTCTCTAATTGAGGGCAAATTGGAAAGGAAAGAGATGTAAATCTTGAGCACTTGGGTTCAGCCATCAGTCAGAGTCTGCATGCTTTTCTCCTTAGTTCAAGCTTTCCCAGTACTAGAATTCATGTTCTTTGGATTAGAATTACCTTCCGTTTATTAAAGGAATAATAATCAGATGTGTTGGTGCATGCATTTAAGGGTGGGAAACAAAGCTACATGCGTCAAAACCTCTTCAAATGCATAGGGAAAAGATGAAGGGAAATTGATGAATTAGTTTCTTTTCAGTATTGATAATTGGGTATAGATTTTTAGTCTTAAATGGAATCTGTGGAATGGGAAAGCTCCTATAGTATCCTTTATCCCTAATATTAGTCATGTAACCATTCAATTACCCAGGTGGTTGCTGGAAAAGGCCACGAAACGTATGAGATAGAAGGTGACAAGAAAGAGTTTTTTGATGATAGGGAGGAATGCCGAGAAGCACTGCAGTATGTAGACGAGCTTCACCAAGCAGGAATTGATACAAGTGAATTCCCATGGAGGTATGTTATCTAGTACTAAACTGTATTTCTATGAATTTCCCACCTTGAAATTTCTCTGACATTATTTCAAAGGAAGAATTTCTTATGAAAAAATATATGAATTATTTATGTTCGAGATCAGAAGACTATCAATGAAAACAAAATTTGTATGCATCTATCATTTTAGGGAACTCAAATTCAAATGGCATTATTCAGTGAAATTTCCCACCTTGATTTTGTTGAAAGCTAGTTGATGAAAATGAAAGTTTGTTCAAACTCTCAGATACCTCATTACTTCAAAAAATATTCCATTTTGCTTCGAGTCTAGAAATGAGTTTAGGAGTTTGGGGTTTATAGGTGAATGAAAACATATGTGGAGTCTCACACAACTTAATTTATTTTCTGTTTTGCTTTTGGAATATGAAAAATTGAGTAAGAAGTGAATGTTTTTTTTATGGTTATTGTTGGGAGGGTGATATAATTGAAAGAGTTCTAAATTAAGATAACAAATTACTAAATTTTATTCGATTTATTACTAAGAGATGCACACTTTAGAGCTTAATTACACTTCACTACATTGGAAAAAAAAAAAAAAAACTACCAACTACACAAATTCAAAGCAATGCCTCCAAATTACCCTTAATTCAAACAAGATATTGTGCATAAATAATGTGCATAAAGGAGATATACACAAAGTTAAAATGTGCAGAAGACATTTTTCTAGACAACGTATTGAGCCTAAGACAAATTTGTGTAAAGCTAAAATGTTCAGAAAAAAATGTGCAGTCGTCTTTTAGAGTAATAATATTTTATGATTGTATCTAAGAGTAATAATGAATTATATTATGTACTTTGACAGTAACTTACCTAATTTAATTTCATTTAATGGTTTAATTTTCAGTGGTGTTACAGATATATGTTGTTGAAAGTACTATCAATCTGACAAGTAGCTGTTTGTGACAGCTTGTTAATTTTCAAAGTTGTTACAGATAGATGTTAGTCGTAGAAGATAATTGAGTTTGAGATTCCATTTTATGGGTTCGGATCCTGACCTCTCGTGTGCATAAACACAAGAGCAGCTGTTGTGGCAACAAATTAATCGAGTCACAGAGTTGGTTATCTCATGAAAGCAGATAGGAAAATAATTTTTTTCTCATGAGCCTACTGAAAAAGCTACTGATTCTTCTTGTAAACCAGTAAGCTTGTGAGCTAACTGACTTTTCTGTATGAATGACAAACCTCACACCGCAGTTTTTGGTGTGGTGTTTTATTAAATCAGAGGATACGGATCCTTCCATTATCTTATAGAGAAGATTATAAGACACCTATTTCCTTTTGCCTGATGATGGGGCCTGTATCTTGGTAATGTGTTTGCACAAATGATGAATTCTTCTCTAACTGCTTGTCACAGGTTGCCGGAGAGTCATTAGTCCTTTACCAGACATGCATAGAATTATTGATTGAGAAAAGCTGAAGCTAAATGTCATTTCATCAGCATTACTGCATCCTACGATCTCAAGTTTGAGGAGCGGAGCATGCTTTAATCGGTTTCACGAGAATTATCGGCGAAAGGTTCAGATGGTATGTATAAAGTCTTGTCTTCTTGATTCTATTACTGAGGGCAAGCTTTGTGATGGGAGTGAGTGTCGAGTATAATCCCAATGTTTAGTTATTGTTAATATAATTTTTATTCTTGAATAGGATTGCTCTGATGTATCTTAACCCCCATAGATGGAAAATAGATTGGATATGTCCCCTGTGCTCCTCTCTTGTAAGCAATTCTTTTACTAATTTAAGTATATATAATTAGACAATTCTTAACCCCCATAGATGGAAAATAGATTGGATATGTCCTCTGTGCTCCACTGTTTTATTTTATTATTTTGAATTTAAGCTTTACCCTAAGGGTTTAGTTCTTTCTTTTTAGGACATTAATGTCATGGTACAAAATTATTGTTAACCAATTCTAAGGTTGATACACCACTTATGCCCACTCAATTTGCTCCTAATAAACTATAGTCCACAGATCAAATAAGTGCCTAATGTATTTTTTTTTTTACCAATAAACGCTTCATCTTTGTAAAATGGAACAATTATACCCTTTCTAGGTTTATTACTATTTTGAAGCATTTTTACAAGCAAATATTCAAATGATCAGACGTTAAAAATTTTCAAATATGATTTTAAAATAAACCTCTTCTTACAAACTTCACATTTATATTTTTAGATTTCAACTTATTTCTATTGATTGTTAATGTTGATTGTTTCCATTCTTCTTCTGCCGCTCTCCATACTTAGTTCCCTTGTGATTTGAGAAACACCATCATTATGGACTTCCAATATGAATAGTTTAATCATCCAAAAAAAAAAAATGGTGGTCGAGAGATAGACTCGTGCATTCTTATGTTCAAGACTAATGTCAGAGCACGATTTTAATATACTATGCACTCCCTCCAATACTGCTACGAGATCTTTCAGATTCGAAAAATAAACTTCCTCCCGAAATTTGTATTTCAAAAGGAACATGTTCTATGAAGGAATCTATATTTATATATATATATATATAAACACCTAAAGCCAACTTCTTTTTCCCATTCAAAATTTGGGTCAAAATCTCTTCAATTTCTCACTTCTTCTCAATTTCTCTTCAATTTCTCATCACTCATTTTATTCTTATTTCCTTAAATAAATACATTTAGGTGCTTTACTATCACATTTTTTAACCCTAATAATTTTATGTCCAACAAAATAATTAAAATTAAAGACATTATTTTTATATGCATATTTTTTTATCAATTAACATGTTGAAATTTGTTTCAATTTGAGTTAATTATTGAGAAAATTTGGGTTGTATTTGAAAATAATGTTAAATAATTAAGACGTTATTTGAAATTATTTATAACATATGATTGCGTAATGAAATATAAATGTTAATAAAAAATTTAAAAATTGTTGGTTTTTTATAATTACATTAATTTATTATACATGAAAAACAAATAAGGGTCGTATTGTTGGATTGTATACTAAAAGTATAGCTTTTTGTATGAACAATTTTATAACAATTAATTTGAAATGAGAATCATATGATCAAATGATTGCATCTTATAATTTATTTATATGTTCGATGCAATAGTCCACTTACTTTATACTGTAGATAATATGTTGTGCGACAACACGCGGAAGATCATATTATCGGTTTCCTTATAAAGTATAAACAGATGCTCACAATCGAGATAGACGGGGACTCTCTATCGGGATGGTTGTAGTGTGGTTTGGTATTAGCTTGTCTTGGCTATAGAATCACATTAGTGCACTTGTGTGTATTGAGCAGGACCGCTTGAGATCGTTCGATTTATACTGACTTATAGGAGAACTTGATCTCAGTTATTATGGATGTTCGTGCTCTTAATCCCTATACAATAACCTCGACACATAGGGCAGTATGTATTTCTTTGATTCATCAATGGGTGAGATTTACATGCAATTAAATCAATAAACTCGGTGAGTTGGGAAGTAGTGCTGTCTCTATGGTGTGCTGTTGATTGTAGAAGGAATCTGTGTCCGTCATAGGTTGATGATGTCCCCTTGAGGAGCTCATAAGGATTATCATGTAAACCCTGCAGGTGGAATTTATTCCGGCATGATAATGAGGTTGAGTGGTACTACTCTTGGATGAGATATTAATTAATTGAGTTGTCAGTAACTTAAATTAATTAATGGACATTGTATATCTTAAACATGGGGAGACTAACGACTCATAATAAGAAGGAGCCCAAAACGTAATTTTGGGATTGGTATGGTAGTGCAGTAATAATATTTTAGTGGAATATATTATTATTATTGGACTTACGTATAAGTTTTGGGCTAAGCTTGGATACTTAAGCCCAATGGAGGCCCAACCCAATTTCTCCTCCTGGTCCCTGCTGTAGCCCATGTATATAAGTCACCTCAACTTATCTGGAACCCTAATCTAATTCATTATTCACGTGTGATGAGGGTGAACAACAGATTGAGTAGGTCTCGTAGATCGTCGCCCACACGACGTCGAGATCGGACTTGGGACATACAGCAGAAGACCGGAAGGTCGTTTGCTGCTGCAGTTCGTCATGTTCCAAAATTCATATAAAATCGTACAGTTCTTCGATTTTAATGTATTATATACTGATGGAAAGCCGTCGAAGAGAGGATCGTCTGAGTACAAAGATCACTTAATTCCGACATCAGAAGAGGAACTTATGGCTATTCTCGTAGGACTGCGCAGACTGCCAGCGAGAATTCAACCTCTACATCAACCCTTGGTGAAAGGTAATGCGTTTCATGTTTACTTGCTTCCGCTGCTTGTTAGAAATACATGGAACCCTAACGGGTCACGTTAACCAAACGATCGAGCGCCAACAATTGGTATCAGAGCTTCGGTTTCGTGGTGAAGCGTGACACGTTAGGCTAGGGTTTATGTGATTAATTTTTCAGAATTAGGATCACATGTTTAGGGTTTTGGTTTTATTGCGCAAACCATGAATATCCTTATGTGATATATACCCTATATCATATCTATTCATCCATGGTTGTGTGTGAGAGGATTCGACGAAAACTGTTCGTCAATTTCACATGCAAGGAAGAAAGAGAGGGCAAAAATAGAATCACACTTTTGAGAGAAAATCCAGCGTAGTGATATTGCAGAGGCAATACCCAGAGTTTCAACGGTCGGATTGATCTGTAATTTGGTCAGCACGTTCAGACCTTGTGGATGTACATTCTGAACGGTGAAGATCGAATTTGGAGCTTTTTCTTGCTGGGAGTACGCTGAAAACAGAAGCAGATATTTGGGCGATTCTGTTTTGCGCAGTCGAGGGAAAAGTGTCGTTTCTGACAAACTAATCGTTGGATCAAGCTTTAATTTGGTTAGCACGTTCAGACCTTGTGGATGTACATTCTGAACGGTGGAGATCGAATTTGGAGCCTTTTCTTGCTGGGAGTACGCTGAAAACAGAAGCAGATATTTGGGCGATTCTGTTTTGCGCAGTCGAGAGAAAAGAGCCGTTTATCACAAAATAACCGTTGGATTGATCTGTAATTTGGACAGAATGTTCAGGACTTACAGTAGTAGATTCTGGATGGTGGAGATTGGATTCTGAGGTACTTTCAGTTTCGAACTACGAACGACAGTTGGTGTAGTTTGGTGTTGCGCGTTGGGCTGAACTTGGTTCCATGCAAGTAGGCCCTTGGACGAGCGACAGTCCGGGCGAGGGGCGCTCGTCAAGGCACTTGGGGCGCTCCCTGACATAATTGGCGGTGGGATATGACGATGGACGTCTTGGGGCACAAGCAATCCTGCTTGTTGCGTAAGGCATCGATTCCACAGTAGGAGTGTCGGACAAGACATTAAAATTTAGAGGCGTTTTTATTCCTAATATATATAACTGTCATAATTGATTTAATTGTCTATTATTGTTATATATATATATATATATGGATGCCTGATCTCTATGATTTATTGTCTTATATAGAAGCATGCTAGATTGCGTATTATATTTGGTATATTATATGCATGTATTGCTAGAGTGTTGGATAAGACATCCAATTTTAGGAAAACTAATTCCTAATATATAACTGCCATAATAGATTGTATATTATTGTTATATATGGATGTCGAATTAATTCCTAATATATGACTGCTATAATTGATTTAATAATCTATTATTGTCATATATGGATGTCGAATTAATTCCTAATATATAACTGCTATAATTGATTGTCTATTATTGTTATATATGGATGTTGAATTGATTCCTAATATATAACTGACATAATTGATTTAATTATCTATTATTGTTATATATGGTTGCTCGTCGATATCGATGATTTTGATAATCTAGACGATATGACGATCGATATCGATAGTTTCGGAATTTTGATAATCTTGATGTTTTTCGAATATTTGATAATCTAGTCGATATCGATGATTTTGATAATCTGGACGACATCGACGGTCGATATCGATGGTTTCGAAAATTGGACAATCTGAAAATTTTGAAAATTTGATAGTCTGGAAGTCTTTGCTGATATTCGTGCCTAGTGGCGAACAATCGAATTCGCTGATATATAACTGTTAATGATTGATTTAATTATTGATTATTGTTATATATGTATGCATGACTCTCTGTGATTTACTGCCTTATGTGCCGTAATAGAAGCATGCTAGCGTTGCGTATTTTATTCTGAATATCATATGCATGTAAAAACCCTCGGTGTTAAATTACTAAGTGGGAGAGGGGATTGGTAAATATTCCCGCGGCCTCCATTATTGGTTTGTAAGTGATGTGAGTAAACTTGCGTGTAGGCAATAGGCCTTCCTCCCTAACGGATGAGTTTATTCACGGATCACTGGTACAGACTTCATTACATAATTATTGTTTGTAATGTGGTACATGAACTTGCGTGTTGGCAATAGGCCTTCCTCCCTAACGGATGAGTTTATGTGGGGCTCACTGGTACAAACTTATAATTGATGATTGTAGGAAGCTATCCGAGCGCGTGTGTACTTCTCCAACTGTAAGGCACACAAGCTCGCGCAGTGGACTTGGGATCAAATAATGGTGTACACTTAGGTGTAAATAATTAGTATCCTCCCCAACGGAGTCACTGCTATTATTTGCATGGCTAAAGAGGAACCGACTATTAATTATTTTGTCATAAAGTTAGGTTGACAAATGAAATTAATGGGTAAAACCTTCTCTTGTAAATGTTTGGGTTTGTAAACGTCCACACTAACGTGGCTTGCAGACTCACGGTGCTTGAGATGTCGGTGAATTTTATTTTTATATAGTTTTGAGGGAATCAATATAAAAGGATAAAATTTGAAGATTTGATCGGTATATTTATTTATGATTCTCTGTAATTTCAAATGGTTTTATCTCGCTTATTGTTAACTAAAAGAAATTATATTTACTGGTCCAAAATTAGATGATTAGAAAAGAATCTTGGTTTTGAATTTTACTGCTTAAGAAAATACATGTGTGTTCTCACAATGGACGTCTCATGATGCCTATTAAAGTCTCTAGTGAAGAGATGAGAGGTTCATAGAAATATGATGGTCTCATGTAACTCTTCGGATACTTGAGTAAGTTAAAAGCAGAAGATCATGATTTAATTTGATGAATGAATTGGGAAAGCATGGAGTATAAATTGAAGGGAAACCTAGATCAATTTAATTCTTTGTGAATTGCCTAGATGTTTTTGAGTAAGTTCCACCTGAATTACAATAGGATGTATATGGTGGAAAACTTCTGGCAAAACATGTGGCAAAGGAAAGCCATTTTCATCATAATGTGAACAAGTTTTATATCTTATTCACTAGTTGTTTAAAACATGATTAGTGATGGCATTTACTGACACGAAGTGTGTAGATACTGGAATCACTAAATGTTTATTACTAAGTGAGGATAAGATTGTTATGACATGGGTAAAACTACAAGAGTAGTGGCTATTGCAGTGGGAGTTGTTTATTTATCTTACGATATGAATAAACGTTTGATTTTATGAAATTGTCTTTACGTACATTTTCATAGAAAGAATTTGATTTCGGTTTCTATGCATTAATAGATGGATACTCCATTTCATTTAAATGACATGGTCATTAAAATGAATGATAGAGTTGTAATCTGTTATGGTACGTTGGTGAACAATTTGTACACTCTTAAATCATGTTTATCCCTGGATGCGACAAATAGTAATTAATAATGAGTTTTCTAATCTAGTAAGAGAAAGGTACCTTCGGAAATGAATTTCCCACCTTAATGGTGTGACGAATAGAAGGAATAGCACTCTTATGGTAGTGATTAGATAGATGATGAATTATTTGGAATTACTAAATTCATTTTATGGATATGCCCTAGGAACAGTAATTCGTAAGAATGTTTATCTGTTTGTGGGATATCCTAGAAAAATGAAGGATGATTTATTTAGTCCACAAGATCGAAGAGTGATTGTTAACATAAACACTAGATTTTTGGAAAAGGACTATGTAATAAATCAAATACCCATGTATAAGTTGTTCTAAAGGAAGTGAGAGGAAAACACGAAGTATTAGTACCAAGTGTACAAGAGGATATACCACAAGGTAAACTGCGACGCGTGTCACATCTGATATACAATTGCGTGTAGTGTCTTCTCGTAGTGGGAAGGTTGTTCTAACACCTGATAGATATATGTTTTGGGAGAGTCGTGAGGCTTGGTCCCTAGTAAACATGGAGTTAACCCACGGATACGACGAAGCACTACAAGTTAGAAATGCCTAAATCTTAACAAATTGCAATAAATGTTGAAATAGAATCAATAGATTCTAAATAAGATCTGGATGATTGTAGAACCACGGATGGTGTGAAAACCATTGGAAGTGGTCATACAAAATAAAAGAGGATCATACGGTAAGGTGAAAACCTTATAAGTAAAGCTTGTTGGGAAAAGGTATACTCAGAAAGAAAGGGTTCGATTATGAGAAAACCTGTTCGCCAGTAGCTATGCTTATGTTGATCCGGACTCTTTTATCTATTGCTACTCATATGAAATATGAGGGATAGCAAATAGATGTCGAGACAGCTTTCCTGATTGGAAGTCTTAAGGGAAACATCTATGTGAAGCAACCAGAATGATTCATTGCAAAGAGCTAAGAGCATTGTGATAGTGAGCTTAAAAGTGTCCATTAATGGACTAAAACAAGCTTCAAGATCATGAAACATCCGTTTTGATGAGGTAATCCAGTGACATGGATCTAATCAATGATCGGATGGGTCTTGTGTATTGAAAAGAGTGATGGAAACGTGGTGGTATTTCTTGAATTATCGTAGATGATATATTGCTCATTGGAGACAATGAAAGAGTATTGTCGGGCGTATGTGTATGGATAATAAAGCAGTATGAAATGAAGGACTTAAGAAGAGCAAAAATATCCTTTTGATCACGGTAATACGGATCACAAGAAAGGATATTATGCTTGTCTCAAGCTTCATGAATTGATACGATCCTTACTTGTTTTAGCAAGTGACTTTATCTAAGAAAATATGTCTTGAGACACAAAAGGAAGATAAAGGTGATGAAAGCGGTTCCTTATACTTCGGTGAATAAGGAAGCTTAATCTTAAGAATGCTATACGCGAGAATGGATATCTATTTTGCTGAACGCATGAACAGTGGGTATCAACGTAACCCGGAACAAGAATGATGAACTGTGGTAAGACATATATGAAGTGCCTGAGAAGGACTGGAAATTATATGTAAGCTTACTGGGTAAATTCACTACTTCTTGTGGATTACGTAGATTCGGATTTTTTAGTCAGATTGGACGGCAGTAAATCCACCTCAAGGTTATGTGTTTAATTTTAGGAAGTTGAGTCATAATGTGGAGGAGTGTTATATAGAAATATATTTCAGACTCCGGACTCCATCATGGAAAGATGATAAATTGGAGCCTATGAGGCAGCCAAAGTATCTGTATGACTCTAGAAACTTCAAGATGGACTTCGAAGTGTTTCTAAGTTTGCCCAAGGATATCACAATTTATATTGATGATATTGGTGCAGTTGCAAACTTGAAGGAATCACGAGCCCATAAGGCAATTAAACACATTGAGTGCAAGTACCACCTGTTACGAGAAATCGTATGATGAGGGGAAGGTTGTTGTCGCCTAGATTACATCGGATGATGACCTAGTAAATCCATTTACAAGGATATTAAGGCGAGAGCTTTTAATGGTCGTGTAGTGGGAGTGGAAATCAGATGTATGGCGGAAGACATGACAGCATAGTCTTTTAGTATAAGTGGGAGATTGTTGGATTGTATACTAAAAGTCTAGCTTTTTGTATGAACAATTTTATAACAATTAATTTGAAATGAGAATCATATGATCAAATGATTGCATCTTATAATTTATTTATATGTTCGATGCAATAGTCCACTTACTTTATACTGTAGATAATATGTTGTGCGACAACACGCGGAAGATCATATTATCGGTTTCCTTATAAAGTATAAACAGATGCGCACAATCGAGATAGACGGGGACTCTCTATCGGGATGGTTGTAGTGTGGTTTGGTATTAGCTTGTCTTGGCTATAGAATCACATTAGTGCACTTGTGTGTATTGAGCAGGACCGCTTGAGATCGTTCGATTTATACTGACTTATAGGAGAACTTGATCTCAGTTATTATGGATGTTCGTGCTCTTAATCCCTATACAATAACCTCGACACATAGGGCAGTATGTATTTCTTTGATTCATCAATGGGTGAGATTTACATGCAATTAAATCAATAAACTCGGTGAGTTGGGAAGTAGTGCTGTCTCTATGGTGTGCTGTTGATTGTAGAAGGAATCTGTGTCCGTCATAGGTTGATGATGTCCCCTTGAGGAGCTCATAAGGATTATCATGTAAACCCTGCAGGTGGAATTTATTCCGGCATGATAATGAGGTTGAGTGGTACTACTCTTGGATGAGATATTAATTAATTGAGTTGTCAGTAACTTAAATTAATTAATGTATATTGTATATCTTAAACATGGGGAGACTAACGGGCTCATAATAAGAAGGAGCCCAAAACGTAATTTTGGGATTGGTATGGTAGTGCAGTAATAATATTTTAGTGGAATATATTATTATTATTGGACTTAAGTATAAGTTTTGGGCTAAGCTTGGATACTTAAGCCCAATGGAGGCCCAACCCAATTTCTCCTCCTGGTCCCTGCTGTAGCCCATGTATATAAGTCACCTCAACTTATCTGGAACCCTAATCTAATTCATTATTCACGTGTGATGAGGGTGAACAGCAGATTGAGTAGGTCTCGTAGATCGTCGCCCACACGACGTCGAGATCGGACTTGGGACATACAGCAGAAGACCGGAAGGTCGTTTGCTGCTGCAGTTCGTCATGTTCCAAAATTCATATAAAATCGTACAGTTCTTCGATTTTGATGTATTATATACTGATGGAAATCCGTCGAAGAGAGGATCGTCTGAGCACAAAGATCACTTAATTCCGACATCAGAATAGGAACTTATGGCTATTCTCGTAGGACTGCGCAGACTGCCAGCGAGAATTCAACCTCTACATCAACCCTTGGTGAAAGGTAATGCGTTTCATGTTTACTTGCTTCCGCTGCTTGTTAGAAATACATGGAACCCTAACGGGTCACGTTAACCAAACGATCGAGCGCCAACACGTATAACGTTGATTCAACTATAAACTATTTAATTCATTACACATAAAGAACTAAACTAAATATTTAAATATACATACCATCATAATATAAAACCTCATACATATGTATTTCCTTCGTCCCATTCTAATAGTAATATTTGCTTTGTGCACGAGTTGTTTTTTGCACTTGGATTAAGAAATTTAGTATTTTAATGTGTATTAAGGTGAGATAAATAATATTTTAATGTATAATGGGTGGTTGTATTAATGTGACGGATGAGTCTCATTGGGATGTTTTAATTACTTAATTATGTGGGTCTCATACAAAAAAAATGTAACCATTATAATGAAATACAAAAAATCTATATTTATATAATTTTATTTTTTAAAATCTATCCCCGTACAGCACATGGGTATATATATATATATATATATATATATATATATATATATATATATATATACTATTACAAAAAATCTATATTTTTATAATTTTATTTTTTAAAATCTATTATCGTACAGCGCGCACGTATTAAAATGCTTGTCTAAACAAAACCAAGAAAATATTCCAATCTCTCTAAATGATGTTCTTATGTTAAAAAATCATGAAGATAGAATATAAAAAAATCTCTACCACTGCAAATATACTTTTTTACTCATCGCACACAAGTCTTTGCCTTGTTTATATATATATAAAAAGATAGATTTGGTCCGAATAGCAAAATCATTTAAAATACAAACCCAATTCATTAAACCCGAAAAGAACCTATCCTAAGAATTGATAAAGACTTGTGTTAGATTGTCTTATGGAAATCATTTCGTAAATAAAAAATAATAATATTTTTAATGAAAAATGATAATAGTATATTCATAGTGAACTATTTCACGAATAATTTATAACATAATAATAAATGAATAGTGATAGCTTTTTTAATGAAAAGTTACACTCCTTCCATCCCACAAAAGATTGCACCCCCAATTCTGACACGAAGATTAAGAAAGTGATAATTTTTAGGGATATAATAATATTTTTTTGTAATAAATAAATAATAAAATATGTTAAGTAGAGATAATTTTTTTGTAAATAAATTGTATGGGGGAAGGGTGATTATTTTTAACATTTTGTTTTTTTAAGAAAAAATATGTAAACTTTTGTAGGATAATTCAAAATGAAAAGTGTGTGATCTAAAATGAGATGGAGGGAGTAATTAATTATGAAAACGTAAAATTTCATGAAATCCAAGACTACCTCCTAAAAATAAATTCTGACTCTATCCACATTTATCAATTCCTCCTAAAAATAAATTTTGTGACTCTATCTACAATCTACATTTATGAATTGTTGATGCCCACTTGTCATACATAGCGTAGAACCCAATTTGTAAGACAAGTTTTTGCCTTTATTTAGATTTTTTGGTTGTGTTTCTAGATTTTAATAAAGATAATTTCAAGTGGGAATATTCCATTGAAAACACTCAAATCTTGATCATGATACCATTATGAGGGTATAAATATTTTGCTTTTAGAAGCTCTCAGGAAGACCCTGGTTGAATTTTCTTGAAAAAGTAAAGGAAAACATGTAAACGATACTGTCTGCGGTAACACGAGTAAATCCAGAAAACCAAGCTGACTAGTGACTCCTCTCTCTCTCTCTCTCTCTCTCTCTCATTTAATTGGGGAGGGAGATGCATTGAAAGACACGAACCAAGGGGCGATTACGGATCAGATTCTCTGAATCTAGCTCATGGGTTTCCAAAGATTTTGCTGCTTAATTTGCTTTTCTGCTGCTTTGCTGATTTTCTTGAGCAGTTTCGATAGAGTGAGTGCGGGTGACATAGTTCACGATGACGCTTTAGCTCCCAAAAAGCCTGGTTGTGAGAATGACTTTGTGCTGGTAAATTTCTCTGTTTCTTGCATATTTGCTTCACAGTTACTGTATTATGTCATGTGGGGTTCACTCCATTTAATGGGTTTGATTTCATTAATGCTAAAACTCGATTATTCGTTCTGTAAACTTTGATTTGTTTTCACATTTGTGGAATTGGATTGGTGTGTGGTTTGGGTTTTTCTTGTTGTAATTGAATTAAATGGAGCTGTGGTTTGCTTATTTTTTTTGCAATGGTAATTTAGATTTAAATATCATCATCATCATCATTTCTCTCTTTTCACAAATATCTTCTGGAACTCCATGAAATCTAAGTTCCATTTCTAGTTTCTCTTTGTTAATACATGACGAATTTATAAATGAACTTTCACTTTTAATTATTAATGTGTTTTTTTTTTTTGTGTATGTGAGTGAGAAATACAGCTTGCATTTTAATGAGAATATTTGTGCCTGGTTTTCCTGTTGTGTCCATAACTTTCCTATGAAGGGGCTTGAACTAGTATAGGCTATTTCCCTTTATGTATGCTTTCTATATATATTCAGTTATTCACCTCTAAAGTTTCATATACATTATGATTTTGGCATTTCATTGTTAAGGTAGTAAATGAAATTGCAGTCTTGGTGTCTTTCGTAACTATGAAGCTCCCATGGATAACTCGAAAAGCTTCCAAAAATTTTCCTGTTGGTTCAATTTTTGCTCATATCTGATGTCCATGCTAAATAAATTGTGATATACATTATGATGTTTGGAAAATTTTCCCATAACATTTTGGGCACAATTGATTATTATGATGCTTATTTGTTTCCTTTGTTTTCATGTCTTCTTTTTTCTTTGCTTTTCGTGCCTAGTAATTGTTACTTCTCTGTCAGGTTAAAGTTCAAACATGGGTTGATGGTGTAGAAGATAACGAATTTGTGGGTGTTGGTGCTAGATTTGGCACTACCATAGTATCAAAAGAGAAAAATGCTAACCAAACTCGCCTCACTCTTTCCGACCCTCGGGATTGCTGTAGTCATCCTAAGAAAAAGGTACATTCTGCAATTCCAGTCTAAATGTTCTAATTACTCTTTTTTGTAAGGATTGGATTATTGTATCTCAGATGTTTTTTGCCCCCTTTTAATGCTTTCAGTTTACTGGAGATGTTTTAATGGTGGAGCGTGGCAACTGCAAATTCACAGCCAAGGCAAATTTTGCTGAAGCTGCTGGTGCGTCAGCAGTCCTCATTATAAACAACCAGAAAGGTAATGATTGCCTGTGTTTGTAGACATCAATGACCACATTAGCTAGTTCATATTATGTGCATTAGAAAAATATGTCTTTGACGGTCTATGTAGTAGATTCTGTATCATGCGGCATAATTCATATATGCTGGGTAGAACAGAGCAGAATAAGTTTATTCAATTTCTGCTTGTTTAAATTGCTTTTATACATGCACTGATGGGTGAGTTCATGGCTTGATGAATCCATTTCTTTCATATACTGCATGATAAAATTAATATATAAAAATATACTCCTCAAAGTAATAAATTTTATTGTATGTTTGGTCCTTCTATGAATGCATTGTATTTTTCCCCATTTTTTATAGATTGTAAAACTATATACAGCACATTAGAATTGAATGGAACATGGACTGAATGAATGCATTTATCCTCAAAAGCATGGAAAATGTGTTATAATTCATTGATGTTCATTTCAGAACAATTTTCTGCTTTGTGATGTAATAATTGTTGCCTTCTTTAACAATGCCAGTTATTGTTGAACTCTGCAGAACTTTACAAGATGGTTTGTGAACCTGATGAAACTGATCTAGATATTAAGATTCCTGCTGTCATACTCCCCCAGCATGCTGGTGCTACTCTGGAAAAAATGTTAAGAAATGGTTCATCTGGTGAGGTTTTCGAGTTTTACAACAAAATGCAATATGATAATATGTATTCAATATCATTTTTGGTCAGTTGCTACACATGCATATGATTGCTGGCAAATCATTCATTATCAAATTCCCAAAATTCTTACCTGTGAGTGCATGAGTTATGCTTACATTCTTTAGTGTATTCTTTTTATTCCAAATGCTAGCCAGTTTTTTATGTTAATTTTTTTGCAACGTAGTCCTTTAATGGAAAGGTTCGTGAGTTCTAGTGGAGGGTTGAACTGTTTGCTTTATCGAGCTGAAATGGCTAAAATGTAATAATTCCAAGAAGATACTGTAATGGTTAGGGTGGAAGATGGGGTTTTAGGCTTTTAGCATGAAGTGAGAGAATAAGCTCCTCTTTGGCTTGTTATGAATAGTTTGTCTAATCCAGATGATGAGACTGCTTATGCATCATGTCATCATCAGATGATCTTCACTCATTTGTTTGGCTACACAAAATGTTACTAGACTTTTGATCTATTATTCTACTTATTGCTTGACGATATTGTGCATTAAAATTTAAAAAGCTCTATCCTTTATGTAGTGTCTGTACAGCTTTACTCTCCACGGAGACCAGTGGTTGATATTGCCGAAGTATTTCTTTGGTTGATGGCTGTTGGTACCATCTTGTGCGCTTCTTATTGGTCTGCATGGAGTGCCAGAGAAGCAGCTATAGAGCATGATAAGTTTTTGAAGGTTAGTTTTTTTTTTTTTTTTTGGGTGGGTTTGTATTGAGAATCATAATCACATACTCTGGAACTCATATCCTTCACTTCCTTTGACTTGACTATTTAAAGTGTTTTTTTCCTATATTTAGGATGGTTTGGATGATATTCCAAGTATTTCAAACCCTGGTGGAAGCAGTGTGGTGGATATTAACACGATGTCTGCAGTCTTGTTTGTTGTATTTGCCTCGTGTTTCTTGATTCTGATTTACAAGCTAATGTCTTACTGGTTTATTGAACTCCTGGTGGTTCTCTTCTGCATTGGTGGTGCTGAGGTGAGTTGAATTCTATTTAGATGTGTATATTATTGAGTTTTTTCTGTTGTTTAACATAAAGATTTTTTAGAAGCGCAATACATTAACATCTTTATAATTCCCCCCTTCTTGCAGGGTTTGCAGACCTGCTTGGTTGCCATACTATCAAGGTATTAGTAGTCAAATTTCCATATAATTGAAATAATTGATAATTTGATACACAGGTGCTCCTGGCAGTGAAATTAGCAATGCATTTCGTAGTTGGGTCTATATCAAAATGTAAAGCTAATTAAATTTATTTGAATCTGGCATTAAATTTTTTCTTTTCTTTTTATTTTGCTGCACAACTGTTAGAATATGATCATAAGAAATGAATTATTGGATGTTTCGAGGGAAGAGTAACCATAATAGTGCATTTTTCATCTGAAAAGAAGAATCAATCTATAACAATGTATCTGTAAGAATAATAGTGGATTTTTTTTTCTTCTTTTCATTTTAGGTGGTTCACGAAAGCTGGAGAATCATTTATTAAAGTGCCCATCTTGGGAGCTATTTCATACCTCACTCTGGCTGTTGCCCCATTTTGCATAGCTTTTGCAGTGGTTTGGGCTGTGTACAGAGAGGCCTCTTTTGCATGGATAGGGCAAGATATACTCGTAAGTATTGTCTTGTGTGAATTTTTGATTCCTCAAACATCTCAACCTCTAAATGCTCATCAAATCTGATTGAAATATTATCAGTATATGAAAATCAATCAGTACCTTTAATATCTTTGTTGTCTTTATGCACAAAACATATGGCCTTATTTTTATATCATCACTGTTTTTGGTTGAATCAATGCGCAGCGTAAAGCTGCTGAACTGTTTCTTTATAACCTACATTAATCAGGGTTGAGCTAGTATATTGTGGTTTTTCCAAGGTTGCTTATGCGTCTTACCTGATCTTTTGAATCATAATGGTCCTGTAACAAACTGAAAGATGGTTATTGGAACAAGGTTATTCAAGAATATCAATGAAATGGGAAGATACTAACAACCTTAAGAAGATGCATAACAGGGAAATATAATAGAGAATGTAATAGAAGCTTATAAAGCTCAGTTAGGTATCTGCATTATTTAACTATAGAAGAATCACAATGTGTACATTTCTAAAAATATTATCATGACAATTTAACGCAGGATTAAAGTAAAGAACGCACAATTGATTGTTTGGGCCTCTTTATTTTTTTTTATTTGAACTTATCTGATTTAAAACTGTGGTTGATTTCCCAACTCCGTTACATATAGTAACCGCACACTTCTTATTTTGTGCTTAGAGATGTGCTATGAATTCTTCTCTTATGATGCATTCATTCCATTTTAATTATGTAGAACTATTTTATACACTGTGCCACTTATAATCTTTGTACAATTTGTATACTAATTTATTCATGCCTGTCTTGTTCAATTAGGGAATTGCCCTGATAATTACTGTTCTTCAGATTGTGCGAATTCCAAATCTCAAGGTAAACTCAGTCATTCCAAATTAAGTTTGAATACTAGAGACTTAAATACTTTTCTCATTTATCGCTTGCATTGAATTTCATCTGCAGCTGGTATGAGTGAATGACTGATAATTCCATGTTACACATTTACTATTATAATTCTGTTTAACTACTTTGTACACTGCGCCCGGAATACTTTGTCTCTTGTACAAATGGCAAAGTGTGTGTATGCATTCAGAACTTGCATTTGCTCATCTGTACAAGAAAAAGGGAATGCTCCGACAGAGCATGCAGATTTGATTCCAAGGATTCTAAATCTGACCAAAAAACTTAGATCGTATAAATTAGGTTGGCTCATCTCATAGTGATCTACTATTGTAATTTTAGTTTGCCACTGGACTTTTGCTTTGATTATGGATGTCTTCTTTACTCTATTCTTAATTGATATTTGAATTTGTGTGGGCCATACAGTACTCATAGTCTGATACAAGTACCAGAATGAGATTGAGGAATTTGCTTGCTTTATGTTTCCCTTTGGTGGCATTGTTTTCATGTGCTTCTTCGTACTCATAATCTTTGGGAATTTCACTGTTAAGGAGATAGTAGTCTAACTAATTTGCTATCTGGATTCTTACCATATTAAGAGATGAAAAAGTGAAAGGAATCCGTATTTCATCTATGCTTAGTTACAATTCTTCCCTGGTATACGGAAGTTAAAATAGATTACATATTATTCATTGGTGGTCTGAGAACTACCCTAAATTTAACTAATTGAGTCTCTGCGATATCTTCCCCAAAAAATGTGTTTTCTCACATTTTGCTATCACTTGGTTTTCTTTGTCAGGTGGGTACAGTCCTTCTGAGCTGTGCTTTCATCTACGACATATTTTGGGTGTTCGTTTCCAAGAAATTGTTCAAAGAAAGTGTGATGATTGTGATAAGCCATCTACTAATAATTGAAACTAAGTTTCTCTGAACTTTTCTAAGTTAGCCATTTCAGGCAGATGCTACAAAATGCTGTCTTTTAATGTCATTTAGGTAGCTCGTGGGGATAAAAGTGGCGAGGATGGGATCCCAATGCTTCTGAAGATTCCACGATTATTTGATCCATGGGGAGGCTTCAGCATCATAGGCTTTGGGGACATCCTCTTACCCGGACTGCTAGTAGCATTTTCCCTTAGGTTTGAAATCTTCCATAATTGTTATTCTTACCAACTTTCCATCACATCTTGTCCTTGATGATATATCATCTGCTGTATATATAGAGAGAGAAGTAACTGGAATTTTGATCTATTATTTGAGCAACCAATTTTGTGGTAACTCTCGTTCGGTATGTTCTCTGCATTGCAGGTACGATTGGTTAGCACAGAAGACCCTGCGAGCTGGATACTTTTTCTGGGCTATGCTTGCTTATGGATTAGGTAACTAAACAAACAGACTTCAGTTGTTAAGCCAGGTTTTGGTTTTCAAAACCCACACAGAATCACCCCTCTATATGCCTACAAACCATATAACCCTCAACACACCCATCTTCTATATATTCTCTCTCATTTAATTTTCTCTCTTTATTTCTCATTTCTCCTCTTTTTTTATATTTTAATACATTCCTACATACTGATTTGACATAAAGATAAAATTTCTCCTAAAAAAACCCAAAACCAACATATATTGCTATTCATTAGGTTTTCAAAACCAAAATCTAATTTCTAAAATCTTAACCAAACATTACCCTACTTATTTGAAGAATTTCTGAAAGCAACATAACTTTGAAATGGTTGCACCTTCTTTGCTGCTATTTTCAGGTCTTCTTATCACATACGTAGCACTAAACTTGATGGATGGTCACGGCCAACCTGCGCTGCTATACATCGTACCTTTTACGCTTGGTCTCTCTATCTCTCTCTCTTATGCGTGTGTGCACAAATAAAATGATGTGATCCATCTATGTGTATGTTGAATCCCTTATAATGTTTGTGTCTCACATGTTAGAGGATCTGCATGCAGGTACATTCTTGTCACTCGGTATTAAACGAGGCGATTTGAAGGTTTTGTGGGAGAGAGGGGAACCTGAAAGGGTGTGCCCACATGTTCGTCTTGAATCAACCCAAGACGCACTCTAATAATAAGCTAGAGAGGTCATGTCTTGTGTGGAATTGTATAAATCTATCCTAGTGTCGATATTAAAAAAACTGCAAGCGAATGCATGCTAGTGTGCAACTCTCAATATAACATTTTACTGTATTTTAATAAGATAATATATCAGTGAGCAAATTTTTTCTGATTTTTTTTGGTTGGCTGGCTTGGTGAGGATGTACAGCTTCTTTAAAAAGTTTAGTGGTGACAATTAATTCACTTTCCAACTCTTCTTTTCAATATTCATGCAACTATTTGTTATTTTAACCATGGATGAAATATACATCAATATTGATAATATTATTGATACTTTAAAGCATGGAAATATCACTTCATAGGTTTGTAATAAAATCAACTTCTTTGTACGAACAATTTGATTCAACTCTGACCTTCATAAATTTTATATTGAACTGTGTTGTCTAACAATTGCATCCACTCATTTTTATATCATCAATAACCTCTACTTCAAACGATGACAAATTTTCAGAGTTATTTATACAATTTGGTGACTGGAAAGCAAATTTGTAGCTAGAACCTCTATTCTAATTTAATATAAATATATGTTTTTGACTAAAACTGCATTTATGGTTTGATAATTTTACACTTTAGTTATTAGTTAACGTTTAGATGTTATCACTTTTTTTTAAATTAATGTTATCACTTTTCGTTTATATCGATTCATAAAAGAGTGAGGCTTGCGTGTGTCCGTGTGCACGCCGTGCGCCTTTAAAATTTAGTATTATGGATAAGGGTACATTATATTGTTCTAAAGGGTTTAATATTTTTTTATTTTTCTTCAAAAAATAAAGGGTACACATCTTTATATTAAAGGGTATACAATTTAACACAAAATTTTAAAGGCACACAGCCCTCCGTGCGCCCGGGGAAATGCAAATTTTTGCCTTCATAAAATAGTTCACGACTAATTATAGTGTGCACCCGGGTGCACCCTAAGATAGGGTGCACCCATATACAAATATAACCAAAAACATATATAATTATGAGTAATAATGTATACAATTTAATTGTTAGTTTTTTTTAATGAAAAATTGAGTGTAAAAAATATACAATTATTAAAAAACCATGTATACACTATTGAATAAAAAGTTATACACATATGGATGCTAGTTTTTTAAATGAAAAACTTAGTGTAAAAAAAATATACAATTATTACAAAATACGTATACAAAATAAAATAATATGTAGTATACAAAATAGAATAAAAAGTTATATGGGTGCACCCAATATACACTCATAATTCACATCATCATTATCACTTTTCACACTTGTTGATAGATAAGTAATTTTTGGTAATATTTGACCTAACAAAAACATTATGTGACATAATAAAATTATTAATCGTACATAAACCAATATGTGAAACTGATAATCAAGTATAATTACCAATAATAACACAAATCCGAACCTATATATGGGATTGAAGAATTCAAAGAAGCCAAATTTGAAGTCACGTTAGTAGAAACTGAGTATCCAACTAATTAATAATACTCTAAATTAATAATTTCATTAAATTAAAAGAATAATTACAGATATTTATATTTATATACAACTAAAAATATTTTAATCTAATCTTATGCTATAATATTCATTGAATGATACAGTTGACTAAATCTTTATGGCAAAAACTCCTGTGTACCCGGGCACATGGACTACATTCCGTGCGCCTTTAGAATTTTGTGTTAAATTGTATACCCTTTAGTATAAAAATATGTAGAAAAAAAAATATTAATGAAAAGTATATACCCTTTAGAACAAAATAGTGTACCTTTTATTAATTAAAGTGTATACCCTTTAGACCAAATCAATGTACCCTTACCCATAATACTCTAAAGGCGCACTGAATGTGTTCCCGTGCGCCCGGGCGCACGTAAGCCTCACTCAATCTTTATAAAAAGAAGATCACAATTGAATATTACTCCCTCCGTCCCATGGTTAAGTTCACCAACACTGTAGATACGGAGTTTAAGAAAAGTTATTTTTTGACCAACTTTATTGATTTTTTAGGGGTATTGTGGTATTTTTAGGTAATAAATAAATTATAAAGTATGTTGTGTGTCTTAGGTGAGAGTGATATTTTTGAAATTAAGATAACTTTTGAGGTTGTTGGTTAATGTGAAGTTTCATTTTTTGGGTAGTGAACATAAGTGTGGGACGAACAAAAACGGAAAGTGTGAACATAAGTGTGGGACGGAGGGGATGGAGTATTTTTTACTATCACTTATTTTCGACTTCCACCTAAAATAAAATATTTTCAATATATGCTTTTAAAATGGATGGGTTAAAATATCTTCGTGGACTATTTTATCTTGAAGTTTAATCTTTATTACTTGAGTGTTGAAAATGATGCATAATTGTACACAAGACTGACTCAAAAATATATATGGATTCAATATTTTTACTCTTGAAAAAAACAAAAATACTCCTAGTAATTGAATGTAGGTAGTTAAATGTATTTAGGAAGCAACTTGTCCCAAATTGAAGTCACAAACTATATGAATTTATATCTCCATTAATTGCTTTCCAACTTAAGAGTATGAGCTTAACCACCAGTCAGTTTTAGTTGGTGCATTTAAGGGATGCATTCAAGATTAGAAAGCTATTACTACTTCACAACAGATGTTCCGTTATCTATTCAATATGAATTTTTGGGCATGTTTTTGGGAAACATATAACACAAATCCCAACCTATATATGAATTCACCCTATACCCAATCTATTTTGTTCAAAAAATCTTAATATTTATTTTTAAGTTATAGAATATTTAGAAATATAATTATTTTTTTAATTTACAAATAAGGAGGGATTCACTATATTTACACGGGACAAACTCATTACTTTTTTGTAAGAGACATACCTTATCTGTCCCTTAAAAAAATCACATTTACTTTTTGCATGAAAATTAAGAAATATTATATTTTAATTTATAGTGAATCAAGAAATATAATATTTTACTCCCTCCTTCCGCCTAAAGGTGGACATTTGCTTTTTGCTTGTGGATTAAGGAGTATTATTATTTAATGTGTAGTTGATAGTTGTATTAGTGGGATGTATATGTCCCATAAATTTATTGTATTAGTGATGTGTGTGGGTCCCATGTATTTAAAAAGGGAAATGTGGACCTTTGGTGTGAATGCCCAAAATGGCAAAATATCCACCTTTCGGGCGGACGGAGGGGGTAATATATAATAAGTATGTGTATTAGTGTTATGTGTGAGGTCTATAAAAATATATTTATTGTTTCGTGTAAGTCCCAACACCAAATGCTAAACACACAATTTAATCGATTCTACCTTTTTGTACAATAAGGAAAAAAAAAATTAAAATATACACATGACCAAATGAAAACAAAAACAGTGGGGTCAAAAAACATTCACAAGAATATTGTCATCAACAATCAAAGATAAAATAAAATATGAATGAGACAAATGGAAAAGAATCACAAATAGATTAAAGATAATTGGTGGTTGAAGCTAAACCAAAGATTGTAGCTTATGTTAACCATAATCACAAACGTCACACCTTTCATTATTAAATGCTACTTCTAGTAATTAGAAATTTTCAGCATACAAACAAATCCCACACAGTACTCTTCCTTAATTCCTTACATTTTTTTATCTGCAAGCTATACGGATTTTCTACATCATATCAATGTTTTATGTTGCATCATTGGATGAACGAATGTCGTAGATACTTCTCATATCAACCCTCCCACAAACATACATTCTCATGTTAGTGTTACTTTCAAGCAAGTATTAATGAAGATATACAAATATACATAATACTAAATAGGACACTGTGTTTCTGCTTTATTTACAGTTGCTGAGTTGAAACAGATATGGCTAAGAGAAGAGAGAGGAGTGAATTCAGCTGCATACCCGGATTGCTCGATATCAGTGATTCTCATAAGCTCATAATTGGTAACCCTTTTGATTTCAGCATCTATTTCACTCTTACTCGTGTTTCCACATTGAGCATTTGTAACTACTGCAGCAGATTATTCTAGAAAGATCCATCATGGCAGCTGTTTTGATGAAGAATGTCGGAGAATTAAAGTAAGTTTGAACTGATTTACATAGTGGTTGCTAGACAGAATAGATTGACCCATCTTTGGTTGATCAGATGCTTTCTGGTAGAAGATTCACACACGAAGACGGAGCAAGAAACAAATCCAAACTTTTCTCCCATGCTTTGGAAGATTTGGGTTCAGATAAGTTCGTGGGACCTAAGCCAACTCTGGTAGAAACAGTATGCAAATCTTCTGGAAAATCGAGCAGCAGAGGATCGAATGGTGGGCATGCATCTTTCTCTGTTGGCAAGATACTTAAACACACATTTGGAAGTAGCACAAGAGAAGCACAGCAATTTTCATCTTCTAGTAGTAGATCAGTTTTTGGAGAAGAGTGTGTCTATTGTGGTGAGGATGCAACGAAGCCCACGACTAATGTTTGGACGAGAGGCAAGAGACAAGGCGTGAAGCTTGACACAGCGCGCAAGAAAATCGATGTCTCAAGTGAAACATTATTCTCCAAGAAACCTACACATGATGCAGTTCTTGCAGCAAATAGACTTGTTTCTGATAGACTAATAGACTCTTGCTCAAGAAGGGACAGCCAGTATTGTTCTGGCTCGGAGCAGGTTCGACTCTGTTCTTACAGCATGTCCCATGCTGCAAACGGAAGACAAATGGCTACTTTAAGGCCAATGAGAATGGATACAAGATCAGCACAATATAACAAGTCTAATGGTACGTATGAGATGTATATATGTTCAATCAGCTTCCTTCGTTTAATCTGTTTTGTAATGTTCCATAGATAAGAAGGCGGTAGTAGAAACTGATGTCGTTGTTCGTCCCAATGGTTCGAGCAATCTTGGTAGCACGTTAGTAAGTGTTTCTACACGCATGTGAAATTAATTTCACCACTTGTTCCAAATTAATCTCTACATGTCGTTTTTGTACATCATCTCATGTGTTAAACGAACGACACTTCCAAAGTGCAACACAAGAGATTGATACACCAAATAACATGAGAAATCCGGACCATCTAAGTTCTAACATTTGTAGCTATTATGTTTACAGTATTCAACAGAGAATTACCCTTCTACTCCAACAAATATGAACCAATTCAACATGGGCGTAAGCAGTAAGAATCAGGAAGAACATGAGAGCCCAGTTTCCGTTCTGGATCAGTTTTTTGCACAAGATATCTACAACACATCAGACTTTCTATTACAAAATGGTAAAACCTTGATCTTTATCATTCAAATGACTTGAATAGAATTCATTTTCGAGTGAAGGAGATTTAACTATACCGTTATTTGTTGGAGCATTTGCAGATGAAGATATACTGAAACCACGTCGTTTAGTCTTCGAAGAATACTCATTCGATTCATCCCAAGAAGACACCATCTCCCAATTCGTGCACGTGGTGTTGGAAGCTTCATCCTTAAACTGGGACAAAATTACGAGAATGCCATCACCACAGCTGCTTCACTCTTCCTCCTACGACGTCGTTGAGCCTCTGTTTTCTGATTCAGGTTTCGACACAAGGCTTCTGTTCGATCGCATAAATGAAGTCCTGGTGAAGATTCAGAGATCCAATTCCTTATCACCAACCCTAAATCGAAGAACAATCCGCAGCTGCGCGCCATTGGAGGTGGTGGTGGTGGACGAGATAGAGAGAGAAGCTGATATGTATCTACTTCATCGGACACAGCCAACAACGTTGGATGAAGCTGTCGCCAGAGATATGTCGGACTGTAGAATGTGGGTTGATGTTCTTGTAGAAACTGAAAATATCATGATTCAGATTTCTGAAGGGATCCTCCAAGAAGCCATTGTTGATGTAATGGTTCAACAATAAACATCTATGAGGTCCAATTACTTGGGATGTTGAATACAGGCCATCATTTATGGGTTAAAATTGTTGAAAAGCCATATCTATTGGGCCCAACTAGATATAAAATATAAATAAACACCCAGTTCTACTAGGCTCAGCTATGAGGAAAGTAAAATAAAGCACAGCTCTATTGGGGTCTAAAGTAGATATAAAGTTTAAAGTCTACTAACAATTCACTTTAGTACAAATTTTGTATAGTTCTAGTCCACTAACAATTCAACTAGAAATTTTGTACAAAATTTCTACATCTACACGCCATATCCCTTCTACCCAACTAATTCTTCTTATATTTTTCAATATTTGAATCAATATACAAATCAGGAGCCACACATGACCGTCCTTTATACCAAAAAAAATATTCATTTTACTAAAGTGTATATATGGTTGTATGCACACAATCAGGGCGGATCCAAAGAAAAAGGATTTGGGGTACGACATATAATTGGGTGATTCTGCTGTGCAATTAGTGTATCAGTGTACCTGGATTTAATGGGTTAAAAATGAGATTAGTGGGTAGTTATGTTTTTTAAAAAATAATTATTTTATTTTATTTAATGGTGGAGATCAAACTAAATAATCTAACGATAAAAATTGCCCAGGTGCACAGTAGTTGGACTCCATATAATTATTAAAATATTATTTATTAAATATTTAAAATCATACAATAAATAAATCAAAATGGAAAAATTATGATTACTATTGACATCGTCTAATTTTTATTTTAAAAAAATAATTTAAGACATTATTATCATGAATTTATAACACATAAGTATTTAAAAAAATAATAATGAATTGAATATTAATTTATATTGTAATTAATAATTTAAGTAACAAATGAAATGGTAGGATCAAAAGAAATGCCAAAGTATATATATATATATATATATATATATATATATATATATATATATATATATATATATATATATATAAAGCCAAGGTGTAAGTATAACATTAAAAGAAACATGTTTGAATAGTAATATAAAAAATTAAAGAAATAATATATAAATATAAATAGAAAAACGGATAACGAGATTGATCCAAGCATAACTGGTGAGACGGTTGCAAAAGTAGGCATTTTAAAATGAAAAATATAAAATAAATTATAGAAACAATATATAAATATAAATAAATAAAGAGAGCCCAAATTACCAAGCTACTAGAGAATAAAGTTAACTACATACTATATATATATATATATATATATATATATAGTTATTATTTTTCAATTTGGGTATAGTTGTACCTCCTTATACCTATAAGGCATCCGCCTCTGCACACAATGATGCATATAAGTATTTACTTATCTTTTCTCTTCAACTTTTAAATTAGGTTAAATTTAAGAGGATTTCTTAAATTATTAGTAACAGATTTCCAATGAAAATATTTATCAACGGATTGGATTTATACTACTTTACTAACGGAAAATTACTAAGTTAGATTTTTTGTTAATGCATTGGTAATCTAATTTAACAATGAAACTAATGCTTTCACCAATGGAATATTCGTTGGTAAAAAATACTCCATTCGTCCTAAATTCTTCTTCACGTTTACTCTAGATACGGAATTTAAGAAAAATCAGTGATTTCAAGAACCGGTTGGACTGACTGGTTGAATCGATTCAACCGGGAACCGACCTCCAAACGGGTCCAAAACCCCTATAAAATGTTTTTTGAATTGAACCGGTCAGAACCGGCCAAAACCGGGAAAACCAAAAAACCGGTTGAACAAGTCCAATCGGTTTTTTGATTTTTTTTAATTTTTCTATTTTTCTTTTTATATTTTATATTTTTATATTATTTAACTTTTATTTTTATTTATTTTAAAATATATATTTAAATTTTAAATTAAATTATGTAATTTTTCTGGAGTGGTGCACCAAATATATAGTAATTTGAGTATAAATTATGTAATATCCTATTGAGATAATATATAAAAATTTGTATAAAATATGAATTATAAACTATAAATATTTTATCTAATCATATTTTTATGTAAATTGAATTATCTATTTATAAAATAATTTTGGTTAGTATAATTTTTTTAATGAATTGTAAATATTATAAAATATAATTGAAAATAAGTAAAATTCAATTTTTCGGTTGAATCGCCGGTTGAACCGGTCCGACCGGTTGAATCTCGAACCGTTGCATCTACCAGTTCAGCCTCCAATCCGGTTATGAAAACACTGAGAAAAATAACTTTTTGACTCACTTTTGGGGGTATAGTATGATATTTTTTTGTAATAAATAAATAATAAAGTATGTTATATGTGTTAGATGATGAGAAATTTGAAATTAAAGTATATTAGAAGGATATGAGTTAATTGTTTTTTTTAATAGAAATGTGAAGTTGAATTTTGAATAGATTAAAACGGAGAGTGTGAAATTGAAATTGGGACGGAGTAATTTTTTTCTTCTTCTTCTTCTTACTGAACGGAGTAGATTATTTTGAGATGGAGAAAGTAGTACTTCTACTTCGATACTATAAAAGTTTTCATATTTTTTATTTTTATTTATCCCGTAAAAATATTCACATTCCTAAAAGGGTGAAAAAAATCAAAATAACTAACCTCTCTCATATTTTATTTACAAAAATACCACCTCTATCAAACACTATAGTTAATGGGGTATAGTATTTATTTATTTATTAATAAAGATATCAAAATACCACTAAAATAACACTTTTTTCATTTACGTACAAAATAAAATGGCAACCATTTTCTACGCACTTCATCTTGAGTCGTTGGTGACATGGTAGAGATATACTCTCAAGGGGTCATTTTTTTTTTTTTCATTTTGGGCGTCCCATTCAGAGGATTCACTTTTCCTTTTATACATATGAGATCCACACACACTCACTAATATAATTGAAATATGAGAACCACACTCCAACTAATACAATTATCCACTACACATTAAATAATAATACTCCTTAACCCACGTGCAAAAAACAAAAAAACCCTTTGAGCGGGACGGAGGGAGTATATATTTTTCTCTTTATTTATACTTTTTTAAAATTAATTACTATATAAATTCTAATTTTTTACTGTTTCCTCATTTATTTGTTCCACTACACTCTTTACTCTCCAAATATAGTAAAAGTATCATAACAAATAACGTCTCATTATATCATATTTTCAAAAATATCACTCTTACATAATTCACATAACTTACTTTATCATTTACTCCCTCTATCCCACCGAGAGGTTCCCATTTTACTATATCGGCGTCACATCCACTTTTAGTAAAAGGTACCACATGTGGCCCACCACTCATTACTAATAAACTACCTACTACACATAAAATAATAATATATACTCCTTAATCTACGCACAAAAAGCAAATGATCATCTTTGGACGGATGAAGAGAGAGTATTTATTACTTAAAAATACCACAATAACCCAAAATCAATATAGTTAGTCCAAAAAACAAAATTTCTTAACTATACAGAGTAACGGTGAAAAAGTAATAGTCAAAGGAGTACTGTAATTTACAGAGTTAAATAAATGTGCAACTACACAAACCCATTGGATAATTAACAAGTAGGGTTAATTAAATGTGCAACTACGCATAGTACTCATGTCAGAATAACCAAAATATTGTTAATGTGAGTTACTTAAGCAAATGAAAACAAGTCCACAATGGCCATAAAATGAAGATTAAATGTGATTGCACATAATTAATTATGGAGATGCATGCCATTATCCTCCCTTTCACCTTCATATTACTTGTGAGTTCGACCTTATCCATCCCTGTTCGGGTCGGGGTTGTGGTGAACTTGGATCGGGCCGGAGCAACGATGGGGTTGTACTGCATACAACTGGCTATCTCTGATTTCTATTCTGCACATCCTCATTGCAAAACATCCTTGCTTCTCTTCACCCGACACTCCAAATCCGACGTCGTCGGGGCTGCCTCTGCAGGTTTGATCTCTCACTTTCTCTTTACTTTCCTTTTATCTCCGTTTTTTAATTTAACTAACTGAAATCTACAAAATGAAAAAAATCTTTAATTGAAACATATTTTTAGATAAAATAAAAACAATTACTAAAATGAAAATTTTTTTCAGATAAAATAAAAACAATCAATGCAATTAAATGAATGAAAAAAAAAAAGTCCTAGGGGATAATGAAAATGGAAAAAGGGAAAAATCTTCAATATACAACCTGTCAAGTAGTGCCAACCCAAATAAATGCAGAGTCTAAACCTATTTTTTTTTTTTTTTAATCAGACATAGTCTAAACCTATTAGTACGTCTGAAAGGATAGTTTCACTTAATTTTTTTTTTACCAACGAGATATTGGTGGGTAAAAACCTTAATTCCCTCTTTATATTGATTTACCCATTAACAATGAAATTTGCTGATAAAGTGATTGTTGATAAAGTTTTACGAAAATTCAATTCCATTGCTCAGCCGTTGTTAATATAATGATTCCGTTGGAAATCTATTGGTAAATATTTCGTTGTAAGAAATAATAAAGACACGTGTCATTTAATTAATAAGTGGAATACCAATAAAACATCACATTGAAATAGGGTATATGGATTGGCAAGTGGGATCCCCCGTTCCACCCCATGGATCAAATGGAACATGAAATAAATATTAGTGTAATAAATATTGTTTGATGCGCAGGCTTATATCTTCTGAAGAATGTCCAAGTTGAAGCCATAATAGGGTGGATGATTTGGGGTCAGGCTGATTTTGTGATCAATCAAAGCTCGAGTACCTATCATCGGCTGTTCAGCCACCAGCCCTTCTCTCTCATCAATCCCTACTTCTTACTTCATTGGAGCTGCCCTCCCTGATTCTTCCCAAGTAGACCCTATCTCTGCCATCATCCAAGCCTTGGGATGGAGATGGACAATGAGTTCGGACAAGGCATCATCCCATTCTTAACCAGGTCAACGCCCGCAGGAGTCTCATCCCACCTTCACCAACCATTGATCAAATCGATGCTGAGCTATACAAGGGTTTTCGTCGTCCACATGACGTCTGAGGACGCAAGGGCTGCATCACTTGACAATGAGGTATAAGAAAAAGCTGCTGGAGATGAACCACACGACGTGGCTTCATGGTCCCTCCATCCTTGATCTGTGGGCCTATGGTGAAAGATGCTACATTTGTTAAGGCAAACACGTCCAGCGACGACTCCACTGACCTTGAACAAGTGGGAGTCTCCAACGCCGGACCAGACCTGATCAAGGCCGCCAACATCGCTGATGCCATCGACCCTCCGTCCACCGCCGAGACTGCCGATGTGCCGCTGTAGCACCACGCCATCCTTGCCGGAGTTTTCTCCTCACGTCGTCGACCTCTCAACCTCGACGAGCCATTGCTACACCCACCTTCAACCACGACGACCGTCGACAGCTGCAAGCAGCGAAATCACCATCAAACTGCCAATGGAAACAGACGCCGCCCATCACCAGCTTCCCGTTGCTACATTGGCCTCCAGAAATCGCGCATCGCCGTGGGTGTTCGTCGCCAAGTCGTCTCTGTGAATGCACCTGGAGGGCTTTAATTCTCTTTTTTTCTTTTTCTTTTTTGTTTTAAATTTATTTTGCAGGTTTTAATTTATTTAATTGAATTTTCTTTTTTATTATTTTTATATTTTAATTTAATTAAATATTATGCTGATTTAGAAATGAAAAAAAAGGGGTGGAATATAACGTGGCAGATTCATTGGCTAAAAAAAGTCAAAATTGCCACGTCGGATTGACCTACCGGAATTGAAGCATGACATGGCAGATTCCGGCGAAATTTGCATTTTCCGGCGAAAATAGGCAAAAATTGAAACAATTCGTTAGTTATAGAGCAAAATTGAACCACTTATCTTTTTTAGAACAAAAATCAAAGTTTTGTTTAGTTATAGAGCAAAAATGAATTTAACTCCCTCCTTACGAGATAGTAAATGTGGTTGGTCCAGGAGCACGAGTGGTGGGATATTGGACCAAAGAGATGGGAATTATTCGACAACTCAACTTTAGTAAACATGACTCTACTTCAAAGTCGAAAATGGGAAGCATAACCTGGCCAGGTGACAGATCGGTTCCAACAAGTGGGAACAAGTTAAGAATTGGAGTTCCTGTAAATTATGGCTTTTTTGAGTTCTTGAAAGTAATTTGGAACGACGACAAGCGTGGATGTATTTGATGCAGTGATGAATGCACTACCGTATAGTGTACAGTATGACTACATTCCCTTGCTACACCTGACCACAACAGCGCTGGAAGTTACGATGATTTGGTTTATCAAGTACATCAAGGAGTAAGTATATATCTTTATCTTTTTCTGGAAACTAAAATTAAGAAAGCTAATTATGTGATCATGTGATGAATGGACAGAAGTTTTATGCAGCAGTTGGAGATATAGGTATTGTAGCAAATAGATCACAATATATTGACTTTACCCTGCCCTACGCACAGTCTGGTGTTTCAATGATTGTACCAATCAAAGATGACAAAATCAAAAAGGGATGGGTATTTTTGAAGCCACTGTCTAAAGAACTTTGGGTGACATGCCTTTGCTCAATCATTTTCATTGGGATCCTTGTTTGGATATTCGAGCATCGAACCAACAATGATTTCAGTGCAGGCTCTCCTTGGCATCAACTAGGCTTCATATTTTGGTTTGCCTTCTCAACTATGGTCTTCTCTCAAAGTAAGGCAAATAACATTTCATAATATATTGTATGGAAAATGGACTTAATTCATAAGATGATGCAATTTATGTTGTTTTGTTTTTGTAGAGGAGAGGGTGATGAGCAATCTGTCTATGTTTGTATTGATCATATGGTTCTTGATTGTTCTTATACTAACTCAAAGCTACACAGCTAGTCTTACTTCCATGTTGACAGTTCACCATATTCACCCAACGCTTACGGATGTAAACGAACTTATAACGAAACACAAAAACGTGGGGTATCAAGAGGGATCCTTTGTTTCTGGGCTGCTAAAGGGAATGAAGTTTGATGGTACAAGACTTAAACCATATTCATCAGCTCAAGAATTGGATCAACTTTTCTCCAATGGTGCTATAGTTGCTGCTTTTGATGATATCCCATATTTGAAGATCTTCTTATCCAACTACTGTTCAAAGTATGTCATGGTTGGTCCCACATACAAGAATGATGGGTTTGGATTTGTAAGTTTTCCTCTCTTATTTTTGTATGCACGTATATAGGTGAAACAAAAAAAAAACTGTCTCATATAAATTCTCTTTATTGTCCGAAAATTTAATTCCTCCGAAATGCTCATAGCTTTTAAATTCACAGCATAATTGGTTTTTTTCCCCTTATAAATGAAGGATTTGAACATAGCAATAGCTTTTAAAATCACAGCATAATTGTTTTTTTTTTCTTATAAATGAAGGATTTGAACATAGCAAAAGTTTTCAAATTCACGGGAACATATTTGACGCATTTTTGAAGTTATGAGACGAAATTGGTTTAAAATTATATTTTGGAATGAAATTTAAGCAAAAATGAAAGGTCTGAGATGAAAATGGAAATTTGAACTATTTATGGACCATGTAAAAAAGTGCGTGACTATTTAATGTTTGGCAAATACTTGTGTGAGACTGTCTCATGTGATGGCTTATGCGAGACGGATAAAAAATGATAACTTTTATAATGAAAAGTGATACTCAATTAATGAAAAGTAATAATATTATTTCATGATCAATTTAAATGAAAAGTGATAACATTTTATAATGAGAGTTATAACTAATAAAGTGGTCTCAGTAAGACATTGTCTCACACAAGAGTTGCCATTTATGTTTTAAGCTCCCATATAATTTGGGATTATTATATTATACAGGCCTTTTCAATAGGGTCTCCATTGGTACCTGATGTCTCAAGAGCAATACTGAGGGTCACTGAGAATAAGGAAGTGATGGATGTTATCGAGAAGAAATAATTTGGAAATTAGAATGAGTGTTCAAACACCAGCTCTCGATCTCCGTATTCATCCGACAATCTTGCTGTGGAAAGCTTCTGGGGGCTGTTTCTCATCCTATGCATTGCTGCAGTTTCAGCCTTGTTAATCTATGTCATTAGCTTCCTACATCAAAATTGGGATATTTTCGAACACGAGTCATCCATACGAACCAAAATTGTCGAGCTATTTCGAAGGTTCTATAACCAAGAACCTTCTCAAGTATCATAGTTTCGAGAACACAGTATTACCAAGGAGATCTAGTTGTAGAATTTCCACATGTTGACAGCCCATCATCTATCAAGATTGTCTGTAGGGCAGATTGTACATTTTGCAGTAGATCAAGACAAGAAATTGGAAAATAAAATGATAACAAATGTGCAATGAGATGATAAGATAAAACAAGAAATAGAACTTGTACTAGTATATTTTGTCGATAATTTATTTTAGCTAGCTATGAATATAAATTTCATCGCTAAATTTAATTTTGAAGAATGCTCAATCGATTCATCCGGCCATGAAGACACCATTTCCCAATTCGCGCACGTGGTGTTGGAAGCTTCATCCTTAAACTGGGACAAAATTACGAGAATGCCATCACCACAACTGATATCGGAAAATTGGAGATTTAGGAGGTAACACAAGAGAACACTTGGATACAATTCCTCACTCAATGGAATCCACCACAAGTTCGGAATAAACTCGTCGTCTTTAGGAATCCACCAAAAAACTAAGAGAAAATTAGAAGAAATCTATCTTATAGACAAGAGTAAATACTCTAAAATGTTTTATATTCTCACAAATTTCTCAATGCAAATACAATGGAATGAGGCTCTATTTATAGGAGCCATTATAAGACTCTAGAATACTCATGCATTAAACTCTTGACTCTACAGACTACACTTAATAAATTTATTTGACCATTTTAAATACTTCTTTGACCCCTAAAACACATGCATAACATTAATATAATAGTTAATATATTAAATATGTTGTTTGACCAAGAAATGATAGTTGGAAAGGCACCAAAATACTTCAAATGCATGAATTGGCAGATTCTCGGCAGCATCTGCCACTTCCAAAAAAATGAGCATAACTCCTTGTAGAAAATTTCAAATGACTCTCCGTTTGTTGCGTTGAAAACTAGACTATTGGACTTTTTCTAAGTCCGATTGTGTTTTAGCCCATGATATGTTTAATTGAGGCCCAAACCATTTTCCACCATAAATCTGAATGATGGCAGCCTCTATTCTCCATTCTCATGAGTGACTTCTCAAATCCCTTCTTGATTTTCTGATATGTTGGGTAACAGATTTCTTGGGAGTATGTCTCCAACCGTAATCATTTACCCCTTGGTCTCCTTCCCCAATTTAAATTGGGGCTTTCTTCTTTGGTGAAGATTGAGAGAGGAACATAATATAGAGGGTGAGGATTTGGGAGGATAGAGTTGATCAGTGTGAAATTCACCTAGAATTTTTTGGATTTAATTTAATAATTAAGCATGATTTTAATGAAAATACTATTAATTGCTTGATTACTTGGATATAGGTATTTTTGTGTATATTTTGCAGAAAAAAGGGGTGTTTTTGAGCTTGAAAGAGCGATGGAAGAAACGAGAATTAAATTGGGATGAAAACTAAAAAAAATAGTTGCAGCTGAAAAGACAACATATTTGAAGAGAGCTATGACAACATTTTTTCTGGGTGTTGAGAAAAGTGAGCATAGACAACAGCTCAAAGCGTTGTCTTTTAGGGTCTCAGAAGTGTTGTCGTAGGAGCAGCGATCGAGTTTTTAGGACAATGCCATGTCACCCTGTTCTGCTCTTCACGCAAGAATCCCTGCTGATGGCCGGGCCTGCAACTTCTCTTTAATTATTCTTTTTTGCTGATGGGCCAGCTGATTTTGGCCTTTAATCCCTGCTGATGGGCTGGGCCTGCAACTTCTCTTTAATTATTCTTTTTTGCTGATGGGCCAGCTGATTTTGGCCTTTAATTAAAAAAATGAGAATTAAATTACAAAGGCCGGGTTTGAACACGTGACCCTCCGCATATTGATGACGCCTCACAAACCACTGGGACAAGGCCAATCTTTGGTAATCAAACTATACAAAATTATTCTTAAACATGTTTCCTGGAACCGATTTTTGAGCCAAAAAAAGCCCATTTCTCCCCAAGCCCATTTTATTCACTTAAGCCCATCACCAAAATGTTGCCCTAATCCTTTTTGAGCCTCCATACATTTAAATATCCTCCTCATCTTTGGAACACCCAATCCACAATCTCCCAATTCCAAAAATCCCAATTTCCATTTTCTTCACTTTTGGAGTCCACCACACCACCACTCTTCATCTAAGAGAGATCTCCACTAGTTGAGATTCCTCCCTTTTGGGAGAGGAATCCAGTTTAGTTTTAATGTTTTTCTAGATTAGGATTTTATTATTTTTCAAGAAGGTGGGGACACCAAGGGAATGATGATCCTCATGAATGTAAAAACTTCATTAAGGCGTAATCTAATCCTACTTATTATCTTTATATTTTCTATGTTTTGGTGGTTGAGTGAATGCATGATTATTGATTAAATTATGAAAATGTCTTGATTGAATTTCCGCTTTGATTAGGTTTCATTTATGAAATTAACATGCTTGTAATAATATGAGATTTATGTTTTTGGTATTAGTGTATAGTGAATAGATTGTGTATTGTGTATCGACATGTCTTGTCATTGCTTTACCCTTAGTTGCTTTGTATGATTATCATATGTGAGTTTCTTCCATTTATTACATGAGGGTTTAATATAAGGGGAGTCTAACCAAGGAGTCCTTATGTTTAGAACAACGTAAATGAACACTAGTGAGATCACTTGTGCCCGAGTATTAAACTAGTGAAGAGAACCCCATCTATACGAACATAATACCTTGAAGGAAATTGAAAGTAGGATCGATCCAAGGAGCTTTTTAGGAGTTGTAAAAACAATCTACATCCTATTCACCATTGTCATTAGAGATAGGTGGAAATCGTGATCGCCCTTACCATGATTAGCTTAAAAATATAAAACAATTAAAGGTGTTGAATGTTTGATTATTTGATTGCATCATGAAAGCTATCATCACATTGAAAATACAAAAATATTGTAATTAGATTTAATTTTCCATGCATTTGATTTATTTTCTTTTATTTTTAAAACCTCCTATTCGATTGTCTCTAACTAATCACAATACTATACCTAAAGGCCACAAATCCTAAAGTCCCTTGGGTTCGATATTTTTTTGCTTGGTCGCCGGACTACAAATGATCAATCAAGAGTGTTACCTGTTTGGAAAGTGAATATGATTCTTTATGAATGCCCCCAAACATTGACCAACCACCGAATCCGAAACCACAGAATACCTGAGCTTGTTCCTCCTCCAGCTTCATCCTCAAGATGGCGTGGCGGGCCCGATACCTAACAGTGGTATCAGAGCCACAGTTGTCGCCGCTCATCCTCCATCCGTCATAGCTGTCCGTCAGCCACTGACAGCCACCTACCACTTTAGGGAGTTCTTTCGTTCCTTTTTTAACTTTGTATTTTCCGATTGAGAAATCAATTATATGCTTAGGATAATTAAGTGAATCATTTCATCAAACACTTCATGTGCATTATAAATTGTGAAGAGATTGAGAAATCCTTTAGAATTTAGAACCCTTTGATAGGACATCCGATTGGTTTGATCAAGAGGTTGATTAATCGTGTGAAGGGACTCTCATTTCAAACTTAGTACCTAGTTGGAATTATTTGAGGAGAACCAATCGTTTGAGCTATGTTTAAAATCATATCCTATTCATTCCAAGATGGAGTTTAGGTGAACTAGTGTTGGCCCTTAGTCTATACCCATGACACATATGAATTCATTGTATGATACTTAGATTTTTCATGCTTTAAGTATTGCTAGTCTCATCTCTATCTACTTGGCTCATTCATCCATCTTCCATTCATATATCATTTATTTTGTTGTCATTTCTTGATTATCTCTCTCTTTATGATCATCTCTATAATACTATGACAAACACAAGATCGTTTAGACCCTAGTACCTTCCTCCCTGTGGTTCGATAAATTCTTTAATTAGTCATCCCGACTACAAAATGGCTAATCAGTATGCCGATTATGTCAACTTTCTTGTGTGTGGAATCAAGCCCACATTGCTAAATGAGTATAAGGTAAAAAAGTTTTATGTTGAAGTAAAGAAATATTTGTGGGATGAGCCCTTTTTGTTTAAGATTTGCAATGATGGAGTGATAAGAAGATGTGTGGCTAATGAAGAGGTTGTAGGGATTCTTGAGCTATGTCACTCGTATTTGTGTGGGGCCATTTTGATCATCAAAAGACGGGGGCTAAGATTTTGCAATCGGGTTTCTATTGGCCTACATTGTTCCAATAAGCAAAGAAGTTTGTGGTTAAGTGTGATAGATACCAAAGAGTATGGTGGAATAGGTAAGAAAGATAAGATGCCCATGAGCTTAAGAATTGATGTGGAAATTTTTGATGTTTGGGTTATTGATTTCATGGGACCGTTTCCCTCATCTCAAGGATATATGTATATCTTGCTAGCCGTGGATTATGTGTCTAAATGGGTGGAGGCAATCCCCACTAAGACAAATGATGCTTTAATTGTGCAAATGTTCTTGAAGAAGAATATTTTTGCTAGGTTTGGAGTTCCACGTGCTTTAGTGAGTGATGGAGGGCCTCATTTTGAAATACGTTGATGGAAGGATTGTTGAAGAGATATGGAGTAAAACATCGAGTGGCTACACCTTACCACCCTCAAGCAAATGGATTGGCAGAGGTCTCAAACCGTCAAATCAAGTTAGTTTTGGAGAAGACAATCAATGAGTGGAGAAAGGATTGGTCAGAGTAGCTTGACGTTGCTTTATGGGCATATCGAACAGCTTTAAAGACCATCCTTTGTGTGTCACTGTATCAATTGGTTTATGGAAAGGCTTGTCATCTTCCCGTGGAGTTGGAACACCGTGCATTGTGGGCTATTAAACGCCTTAATATGAATGAAGGAGAGAGTGGTCAAGCAAGGTTGTTGAAATTGGTTGAGTTAGAGGAGTTTAAAGGAATAGCATTTGAGAACTCAATCATCTACAAAGAAAATATGAAGAGATGTCATGATGCTAAGACAAAGGAAAAGACGTTTGCTCCCAGGGATAAAGTTCTTGTATTCAATTCGAGGCTTAAGTTGTTCCCTGAAAAGCTTAAGTCTAAATGGATGGGGCCATATGAAGTGCTTGAGGTGTTGAGAGGAAATACATTGAAGCTTAAGGGTCCTAATAATGAGTTTGTGGTAAATGGTCATCGAGTGAAATATTACCTATCTCATTCTCAAAAGGAGATAGTGTATGTGGATACCCTCCCTTCTTGAACTTCTTTGATTGTGTAGTAGTGTAGATTTTTTTTAATTGTTTTCTTGTAGATTTGATATGTAGGTGGTGAAGCTCATGGAGAAAAGTGCATATGATGAAAGACAAGGGTGCTAAAGTTGGAATGAAAATGTATGCCACACTACTCTTTACAAACTTAAATTTTAACAATTGTGTTAATTTAAGTTTGGGGGGGTGCGTGGTGGTCATACTTGAATTTTGGAACATGAACATAAGTCATCACGAGGTAATTTAATGAAGGTCATTGGTGGAAACTACAAGGGTAAGTCTCACCACTTTTTGCAAACTTAATTTTCAACTTGTTTCGATTTAAGTTTGGGGGGAGAGTGCTTGGTGTGACTCACAACTTGTATATGCTTGATATATCATGTGTGTTTAGATTGTCTTGTGGCAAAATGGGTCAATTTTGAACTTTTTCTCATGAGTTGTGATCGTTTTGGTACGTTTGGAGGTGTTAAAATCATGATAGTCCGTTATTTGATCATAATTATGGTGTTAATGATTTGAGGTATTTTTTAGCATGAATAGGGTGTATGAGAAGTGCAAAAATAGGGCAAAATGAGGTGTGAAGTTTGAAATTTGGGAAACAGGGTAACAGGCTACACGAGCCGTGTTCAGTGCACGACCCTGTAAGGATTGGCCGTGTACTGACATCTGAAGATGCTACTCATCCAGAGTCGAGGGCGAGCTACGAACTCAAGCCGTGCAGGGCGCAGAAGCATGGGTCGTGAGCGAAACATGGCCTGGTAACACGCAGCCGTGCTCGAGCATCAGAAAACACTATACGGCCACGACTGAGGTCGTGTAGCGGAGCACCCCCGTGTCGTGTTCGGAGTCAGATTTAAAAATCCAAGTTTAAGAATAGTTTCGAACATGCCTTCATTCCGTACGCACTGATGAGTTCGTTTTCAAATCCAAATACACTTCAATCTTCACCCAGGGTTCATAAATCTCCATTGGTAAGGTTAGTTGAGTGATTGAGAGTGAATTTCTTCAAGATTGTTACATCAAAAGCACTCATTCAAATTTTAAATCGAAGGTATGAGTTATATGAACCCTAACTTCCAAATTTTAATAGAAATTGAGTGAATCGATGCATGGGCTTCGTGATATAATGAGTTTGGAATGTGTTATCAATTGTTGAACATACATGTTATAATTTAATTGTTGAATTGAGAATGGAATTAGGGTTCATGAGAAAGTTAAAATTGGGGATTTGTGAGTATGATGAAAGTAGAGGCACATGATGTTGCAAATTGATTTATCATGCTTATAAGATGCTTAAATTGTAGTAAAATAGGCTTAGGTGTTGAGGATTTGGGCATGAGGCAATGTGGATTTTACTTTGAAAGTGTATTGAAATGTTGTGCATGCCAAGTGTTTGATGAAATGCCTAAGTGAAAATTTTGTCCAATTTTGAGATCATATGTTCATAGTGATTAGTGATGGTTTAATTTGGAACCTATATGAGAAAAATATGTGCAAGCATGAAATGAATTGAGGTGTAAGTTCATGGATAATTGGAAAAAGTGATAATGAAGTTGAATACTAGTGGTGATGCTTGAAGCTATAATGATATGAATGTGTAATGCTAATGCATAGTATAGTTCACACTTAGTTGAATAACTAGTGTGGAATCTAAACTTAATGTATTAACATTTTTAATGATGAAATTGAATGTGACTTGAGCATCGTTGTAAATTGTAGATGGCCGAGACCAAGAAATGAGGACTTTATCATCGTTACTGATCCGGGAGAACTAGCTAATCTTGATGCTAAACTAATGGAAGATGAGATCCATCCAGAATACTTTGGGGTCGAATTTGAAGAGGATTGGGAAAAGTATGTACTTCGTTGGCAAACACTCTCCCCCAAGATTAAGCCAACCCGAGTCCAAGACACAACAACAATGGAAGGGTTAGGAACAGAGGAAGATTTGAGGAAGTTGTTTAGGTTTGCACAAATGGAAGCATTCTCCGATAAAAGGCCCCCTACTTACTATCATCTAACTGCTGAGTTCATAAGTACATTTCAAGTGAAGAAGTATAGAAATAAGTTCCCCATTTTGGTTACGTTTCAGCTGGATAAAGTGATGAGAAGGGAGATTCCTCTACACATCATGAATCAATTCTTTGGATGCCCGCCATGTGAGAATGATAGAACCTTTTATGCAGGCGGGGGTTTTAATCAGCAAGAATGGTGGAAGAGTTTAGTGAATGATGGGTAGAGCAAGCAGGATACGTTCCCAGTGCCTCGAAAGGAACTGCAATAAGGAATTCGGTCATGAGATACTTAGAGAAGATAGTCTCAAACACTCTCTTGGGGAGATTTAAAAGTGGAGCAGTGGGAGAGAAACGGCTATATATCATGTACTGCATTTATAATGAGCTACCACTGAATGTTGCAGCGCATTTTGTGCAACATGCGGAGAGAGTTGCTAAGAGACAAACTTCTCAAGAATTGATATTAGGAGGTATGATTACTATGATAGCTCAAGGATTGGGAGTAAATCTTGCAGGAATGGAAGAAGACTAGGAGGAGCCACCACATTATCAGGTGGAGTTTGATGAGCAAGCCCCTGAGCCACCACAGTTTGAGGAGGAAGAGCAACAACAGCAACCACCAATGGGCCCCGAACATGAAAATAATCGATAGAACTACATGATGGATGAAGTGAGAGAGATGAGGCATGTGCAGCAGACGTATGGAGCACAGATGAGGGAGATCCGAGAGGTACAGCAGGAGCATGGGATGCATATTCAAAAACTTCGAGCTGGACAGCGTCGTAGGAAGTACTACGAGGAACAGTCTCGGGTGCACTCCAACAACATGGAAGAGATGATGACAATGATGTTCAACTTCCAATTTTCAGCATCACCTAGTAGGGGTGTGCATCGGTCAGTTCGGTTAACCGAACCGACCGAACTCCAAAAACTGAAATTTTTCCGAACTTTTTTTGAAAAACCGAAACCGAACCAAAGTACTCTAAAACCGGATTAAATCGAACCGAAATATTTCGGTCGGTTTAACCGGTTAACCGAACCGAACCTCTCTTTTTTTAAAAAAAAAAATAATATAACCATCAATTTTCACATTATTTCTCACATCCACACCTAAAACTTGTAACATTACAACATTCACAACTAACTAAATTCACAAACCCCATCATTAAAACGTCATTCATAAAAAATCCTAATATAATAATTCAAATTCCAAACATATCAAGTCTACCATAATTCCCAAAGACATAAAGTTTAACAAAATACATAATAAATAGAGAAAAAACTAGTCATCCAATAATTCATTACATAATCAAAATAAATTCAACCCCTAAAGCTCCATCTTCTAATTGTTGGTGTTGGTGTTTGACAATGATGTCCCAATCCCAACATTAGGCAAATCTGCAAATTATAATCAAAAAATATTTTAGTAAATGAACTCATACAAATGATAAAAATAATGAAGATAAAAGCAAGTAATTTATAGAATTGATTACCTTTCTCAAATTTCTCAAGTTCCTCCAATTGTTCTTGAACATTTGTTGGATTTTCTGAACCCCGAAGCCAATCTTGAGTGCAAACCAAAGCTTCAACAAGTCTAGGAGTTAAGAAACTCCTAAATTCATCTAGTACCCTCCCACTGGTACTAAATGCAGATTCGGATGTTACGGTAGATATGGGAATGGCTAATATATCACGAGCCATCTTTGAAAGTATAGGAAATCTTGCAGAATTGAGTTTCCACCACAACAACAAGTTTATATTCTCATCCTCTACACAATTCTCAGTCAAATACAACTCCAACTCCGTTTTCTTATTTACACAACCACCACCTTCAACTTTCAACTTCTTATACTTGGCTTTTCTTGGATAGGCAAGAGAGCTGTTCATTGATCCAGAATCTGAAGCACTAATTGAACTAGAAGTTGAAATACTACAACCTCTACCTCCACTTGTACTCACATAATTTTGTGGCTGAGATTTTTCCTCATATTCCTTGTACAAGTCTAGAAGGCCATCTTTCAAGATTTTAATCAACGTAATAGCCTTTTCAGACCCATACATATTAGGCAAAATATACTCAAGATATTCAAACTTATCAGTGGGATCAAAAACACTAGCCCAAAAAATCATCTTATTCATTTTTTCTGGATCTCCCCAATACTTATCAAACTTTGAAGACATTGATAAACCCAATCTTTTCTCAAAAACATCATCACTGCACTTCCATTCATTCAACATGCAACACAATTCACTTAGTTCACTTAAGAAGGAACAAGATGTCACATACATAGAACCAGAAACACGCAATGTCATCTCATAAAAAGGCCTCAATAAATCTGAAATTTTATGAGCACGATCCCAATCACCAGCTTTAGGATACCCTTTTTCCCCCAAATCAGCAACATAACTTGGTTCATCAATTTCATACTTATCAAAAGCTTTCTCAAAAACTTCTGCAGTTTTTAGCGTTAAATAAGTGGAATTCCACCTTGTAGACACATCTAAGCACAATGAGCTCCTACTTTCAAACTGTTCATACTCCACACATTCCTTGAACTTTCTAAGTTTAGATGGAGAATTCCTAATATATCTCACGGCATCTCTCACACGCTTCACCGAAGAATCTAGTTCTTTCAAGCCCTCAGAGACCACCAGATTAATTACATGTGCAATACACCTCATGTGAAGATGCTCACAAGCTCCTACAGTACCTGATGAGAGTGAAAATAAGCGTGTTTTAGTGTCCAATTTAACACCTTTTTGATTGATATTGTAGTCTTATATTAGCACAAATGTCTTATATTCGATATATGTGAGAATTATGTGCACTTGAGGTGTTTTGTTGTGTTTTAGGTGGAAAAAGGATGAAAAGAGCCAAGTTTGAGAAAAGGTGCAATTTGTGCAAGAATGTTGATAAACGCACGTCGAACTTGTATAATTATTCTGTATTGATGTGGAGCTCTGAACGGGAAGTGTGATACATGGTTGGAAAGCCACTGAAGAGAGGGTCGTTTTGGCATAAAGAACATCCCATTCGGAGTCCGAACGAGGAAGTTATGAGCAAAGTGGTGACGCCGCGCGAGCTGTGCCGAACAGAACTGATGTGCTATATTATATGGCTTGTTACAGATTCAATTCTTGGAGTTTTGGTGACATCTTTATATTCAGAGAAAGCCAAGGAAAAGAGGATCGCGTGAGCACAAAAATCACTCAATTCGGAGGTCGGATGTGAAAGTTATACGCGAAACGGAGAGACTGCGCAAATCCAGTAGCACGGTTCGACCTGTAGGTTCGACCTGGGGCCAGTGGTTCGACCTGTTTGTCGAGGTCGAACCTGCGCTTCGGGAATTTACCAAATCCGTATTTTCGAGGCCAAAACGTGTGGGATCACTTGAAAAGCCCATTCCAAGCCCTAGAGACGTGATTACAAGTATAAAAGGAGGCTCATGCAGTCAAGAAAAACGTCACCAATCACCGAGGAGAGGCCACAACCATACAACACCCCACAAGGGGGGAACACCCCCCATCCATCATCCATTTCCTTTTCTCCATCCATCCATCACTTTGAAGATTCGTTTGTGGAATCAAGAGGAGAACCAAGAGGAGGATTCAAGATGGAGAAGGGCATGAAGACGCCATATCAAGGGTTTATTCGTTTCCTAATTTATCTTGTATTTTCCGGACATCCGGGTAAGATCTATCCAACACCCATGATTGTTCTTCGAAACATCTTGGGCTAGAGCCTTTTTGTTAGATTTAGGAGTTTGAAGGTTTTATCTAGTTAATTGAACTTCCATGTATACACTCCGTACAACACTACTTGTGGTTTATTTTATATATGATTGTACTTTCTTAATCCATATTCACGGTCATTTTGTGCATCTTCAATTGGTATATAGAGTCTGAATATATATCTTGGTTGTAGATTGAGTGCATTCACCGCTGAACAGGATTCCATGTTATGATTCTAAGTGAGGGGACTCCGAAGCTTCATTAGAACTATCATATATGAATACTTATTAATTGAATTGAATTCGGGTTAATAAGTAGGATAAAGAGGATAACTTCATAGTACCTATAAAGGGAGATCATATCGGGTTAGAGTACCAATCCTAGGGGGAAATAATTGATACTGATAGTACCTAGAAAGGGGGGTGGAATTATATCTCTTGCTCCGAGGTTATTCACACGTGTTACACGCATATTTACTTGTGTCTATAGAGTAGATTTGCATGGCTTAGTGATGCGTCCATATTTCACAAGGCAGAGTCGGACATTGACACATGGAAGAGAAGTTAAGTAGTGAAACTGTATTATCCTAGAGCTACCTATTCTCCTACTTGATCCACTTTCGTATTCTTCAAGTGATATTTATTTTATTTGTTATTTTAATTACTTGTTTATTAGTCTAATAATTCTAAACCTCAAACTATATTGCCACACTTGTCTTAATTAATTTAGTAAATAATTAAATTGATAATACGCCGTCCCTTGGGTTCGATATTCACTTGGTCACCTTTCGAAACTACAATTGATATCCTTCATACTTGGGGATTAATTGTGTGTTGAGAAAACGCTCACGTACTGGTCGAACCCATCTAAAAGTTGCCCGTTTCTATGCCGAATGTTCCGCATGATGTTGATGTTACTCCAGTACCATTACATGAGCAGAATACTGAGCTTACAATGGAGAAGAAGTGGGAAGAAGCAAAGAGATTGAGAGCCAAGAAGGATAAAGCGAAGGAGGTTGAACGTGATGAATGGGGAAGACCAAAGACCAAGATACCTCCTCCGTTTCCTTCGAGATTGGCCGAGAAGGGATTGGAAGAAAAGTTCAAGAGATTTCACGATGTCATGAGCAAAGTAAGCTTGAACATTCCTTTCTCTGAAGCAATCATGGAGATGCCATACTATGCCCGATTCCTCAAGAATATTATATCAAAGAAGAGAAGCTTGAACGGAGTGGAGACGGTGAACCTATCAGAGAATTGCAGCTCGATCCTTCAAAGGAAGCTGCCTGCAAAGTTAAAGGATCCGGGAAGCTTCACCATTCTTTGTGACATTGGAAAAGGGTCGGCACATAAAGCCTTGTGTGATTTGGGGGCAAGCGTTAATTTGATGCCTTTGTCCATATTTAAAAGGCTTGGTTTGGGGGAGTTAACTCCCACGAATATTGCTCTTCAATTGGCGGATAGATCCATGACTTGTCCGAAGGGTTTAATTGAAGATGTTTTAGTGAGAGTGGATAAGTTAGTTTTTCCCGTGGATTTTCTTGTACTTGATATGGAAGATGATAAGGGTGACATTCCCCTTATTTTGGGACGACCATTCCTTGCCACAGCTGGAGCTATGATAGATGTTAAGGAAGGAAAGCTTAGACTGCAAATGGATAATGAGGATGTGATTTTCTCTCTTGATCGTGCAATGAAGATGCCCATGGAGACTCAATCGTGCGAAAGCATAGATATGGTTTCTAACTTGTTTAATCTTGATTTTTCTAAGGCAGATGATTCTGAATTTAAGGGGGTGTCTAGACAGCCATGGGAGGAAGGAAATTTCAATGATCATATTTTTGTGACCAAGAAAGGTGAGGTGTTGAGTGTAGACAAGAAGAGGGAAAGAAAGTACTTGAAGGTGAGGATGCGAGAAGACCGTCCTCTACCATCGTGACTCTACGACGTTAAACATGAGCGCTTGTTTGGGGCTTGCCTTTCCGTTTTATTGCTTTATTTTTCTTTCGTGTGAGTAAGAAATTTTTATATTTAAGGTGCTTACTAATCGGCAATTACATCTCTTTTCAAACTTAGTTTCGACTTACGTTTTTACTAAGTTTGGGGGGGTGTGATGTACTTACCTCATTGAAGCACCAAGAGTATAATCTTTTCTTTGTGATGTTTGCTAGGGGAGTTGATTTTTTGCGGTATGTTGAAACTTTAATCGGTTTTGATGTGTCGATTTTTTGCAATTTGCCTAGTGTTCAGTGGAGTTTCTAGTGTGTGGAGTTGATTACATAGTCAATTAATTCTTTCTTATAGTTCTCCTATTTTATTATTGATGAATCCTGTGATGATGAGTTTGTTTGAGCTTTGATGATAGAAAAGGGTAACTAGGTGGCAAGACGAGTTCTACATTTAGGCTTTGACTCGCGGAGCTCATGCGTACGTTGAAGAAAAATCAGGTGCCCTCGTTTCCTTTTTCTAATTTTATGAGTGAAGGATTGAGTTTTTGGTGGTGATCCATATGAGCTTATATTTGAAATTCATATACTCTTGAAATTGATGAAGGAAGTGTACTTGAGTTATATTGTGATATGAAGTTCTATGTGTACTTGTGGGATATTACTTACCATGAAAGATGCTCTGTTACTTGTTAAAAATCCATGTGAGATTTTGAGCCTCGTTGATCATGTACATAATCACATGATATTTCTTTCTGGTGAGTATCGTTCTTGTGTGTGTATTCTAGAACTTGCCTCTTGTCTTACTTGAAACTACATGTGTGATAGATAATGGGAGATGATTTTAGGCCATCTTTGAATTTATAAGTCACTTAGCCAAATAATTCCCTATACCATATGATTGTTTATCCGTAGTTAGCCCCGTTGAGCCTAAAAACCTCATTCTTTGGCAGCCTACGTGAAATAACCACTTTGAGCATCTGAATTTTTTTGAGCCTTGATTGTCTTATTAGTGGAGAATTAATGACTTTTCAAAGTGTGTTGATAGAGCTTGATAACGAACAGCTTGGGAAGGAATGAAATTGGTATTGAATTAGTGATGGATTTTGATAATGCATTTAAAGAGAAGCATGGAGTAGTGCTTAAATCTAGTACTCCATGGAATCAAATACCCTAGGATAGTGCTTAAATCTAGTACCCTATGGAGGATGCGTGAGGTAGTGCCCGAAACTGGTACCTCAAGAGAAAAAGCAGAAAAAGAGAAGGAAAAAACGGATGAGCTTGAGAAAAGAAAAATAATTGTGCTTGAAGGTGAAGAAGGAATGAAAATCGTCTGCATTGAAAAGGAAGAGAGGATGAAAGTTGAAGTGATCAATCAGCTTTAGTTCTCCACTATTTGAGTCACATTGTCCATATATTTCCTACCTTAACCAAAGAGCCAACATTACATCTAAAAGAAAAGTCCTTTTTGATCCCATTGTCGAATCATACTTTAGTGGTGGAGAGTTTGAGACTTTTGGCAAGCTTATGGTTACGCATGCACTTGAATTGAATCTGAGCATAAACACCTTAACCCATAAGTGTACATTTTTACACTTGAGTGAGAGATCATATATATACTTCCCGTGAGAACATGTCAATGGAGCATTTGAATTGGTGGTGATTGTCTTAACTTGTATGCTACGAATTGATTATTACATGTAATGAGAGTTGCATGACCTACGTTGATGACAATTGTATTTTGAATGGGGTATTGGTCATAGTCCTTGTTTCCCCGCTAATTTTCGTACTCTCTTTCTCTTTATCTTTATTTTGTTGCCTCGGGACGAGCAACTGGCAAGTTTGGGGGTTTGATGAGAGTGAAAATAAGCGTGTTTTAGTGTCCAATTTAATACCTTTTTGATTGATATTGTAGTCTTATATTAGCACAAATGTCTTATATTCGATATATGTGAGAATTATGTGCACTTGAGGTGTTTTGTTGTGTTTTAGGTGGAAAAAGGATGAAAAGAGCCAAGTTTGAGAAAAGGTGCAATTTGTGCAAGAATGCTGATAAACGCACATCAAACTTGTGTAATTATTCTGTATTGATGTAGAGCTTTGAACGGGAAGTGTGATACGTGGTTGGAAAGCCACTGAAGAGAGGGTCGTTTTGGCGTAAAGAACATCCCATTCGGAGTCCGAACGAGGAAGTTATGAGCAAAGTGGTGACGCCGCGCGAGCTGTGCCGAACAGAACTGATGTGCTACTTTCCATGGCTTGTTACAGATTCAATTCTTGGAGTTTTGGTTACATCTTTATATTTAGAGAAAGCCAAGGAAGAGAGGATCGCGTGAGCACAAAAATCACTCAATTCGGAGGTCAGATGTGAAAGTTATACGCGAAACGGAGAGACTGCGCAAATCTATTAGCAGGGTTCGACCTGTAGGTTCGACCTGGGGCCAGTGGTTCGACCTGTTTGTCGAGGTCGAACCTGCGCTTCGGGAATTTACCAAATCCATATTTTCGAGGCCAAAACGTGTGGGATCACTTGAAAAGCCCATTCCAAGCCCTAGAGACGTGATTACAAGTATAAAAGGAGGCTCATGCAGTCAAGAAAAACGTCACCAATCACCGAGGAGAGGCCACAACCATACAACACCCCACAAGGGGGGATCACCCCCCATCCATCATCCACTTCCTTTTCTCCATCCATCCATCACTTTGAAGATTCGTTTGTGGAATCAAGAGGAGAACCAAGAGGAGGATTCAAGATGGAGAAGGGCATGAAGACGCCATATCAAGGGTTTATTCGTTTCCTAATTTATCTTGTATTTTCCGGACATCCGGGTAAGATCTATCCAACACCCATGATTGTTCTTCGAAACATCATGGGCTAGAGCCTTTTTGTTAGATTTAGGAGTTTGAAGGTTTTATCTAGTTAATTGAACTTCCATGTATACACTCCGTACAACACTACTTGTGGTTTATTTTATATATGATTGTACTTTCTTAATCCATATTCACGGTCATTTTGTGCATCTTCAATTGGTATATAGAGTCTGAATATATATCTTGGTTGTAGATTGAGTGCGTTCACCGCTGAACAGGATTCCATGTTATGATTCTAAGTGAGGGGACTCCGAAGCTTCATTAGAACTATCATATATGAATACTTATTAATTGAATTGAATTCGGGTTAATAAGTAGGATAAAGAGGATAACTTCATAGTACCTATAAAGGGAGATCATATCGGGTTAGAGTACCAATCCTAGGGGGAAATAATTGATACTGATAGTACCTAGAAAGGGGGGTGGAATTATATCTCTTGCTCCGAGGTTATTCACACGTGTTACACGCATATTTACTTGTGTCTATAGAGTAGATTTGCATGGCTTAGTGATGCGTCCATATTTCACAAGGCAGAGTCGGACATTGACACATGGAAGAGAAGTTAAGTAGTGAAACTGGATTATCCTAGAGCTACCTATTCTCCTACTTGATCCACTTTCGTATTCTTCAAGTGATATTTATTTTATTTGTTATTTTAATTACTTGTTTATTAGTCTAATAATTCTAAACCTCAAACTATATTGCCACACTTGTCTTAATTAATTTAGTAAATAATTAAATTGATAATACGCCGTCCCTTGGGTTCGATATTCACTTGGTCACCTTTCGAAACTACAATTGATATCCTTCATACTTGGGGATTAATTGTGTTGAGAAAACGCTCATCAGTACCCCCCCATTTCAACATCCTTTTCTTCAAAAAGGATATGGCTGTATCATTTGCACTAGCATTGTCTACAGTGATTGTGAATACATTTTTTAACCCCCAATCAAGAACACATGTTTCAAGCGACTTTACTAAGTATTCACCCTTATGACTAGTTACCGGTACAAAACTCAGAATTTTCTTGTGCAAATTCCAATCATTATCAATAAAGTGAGCAGTGACACACATGTAATTAATCCTTTGCAGAGAAGTCCATGTATCAGTGGTGAGGCTGACTCTTTGACAATGATTTTTCAAAAAAGCCTTCAATAAATTCCTCTCATCAGCATACAGTTTAAAACAATCACGTGTGATAGTCCAACGAGAAGGAATATTAAATCTAGGTCATGCTTTGTTCATAACTATCTTAAACCCCTTCCCTTCCACAAACTTAAATGGCAACTCATCAATGATAATCATTTGAACAATTGCTCCCCTAATTTCTTCATAATCATATTTCCAAGAAAAAATTGTACCTACTTTAGAGTGACCATCAGGATTACTAGGCTGCAAGTTTATCAAGGATTGGCCAGATTTTTCATTATTAGGATTACTTGTGCATGCAAGCATATGATTACGAAGAGAAGAAGTGCCATTTCTACTAGTATCACTAGCAAACACTTTAGGACAGTAATTGCACTTAGCTGAAGTTGACTTTCCATTTTCATCCATTATCTTCTCAAAGTGATCCCACACTATAGATCGTCCTTTTATTTGTTTCCTCTTTACAGGTCGTAGTGGTGGCTTGGGTACATTTGATGGATGAGCTGAAGCTTCTGTTCCTACTGGAGTAGGCTCACTTTCAGAGTTGTTGCTTTCAATAAAGCCATCAATTTCTCCTCCTGAGCTCGACATCTACATTCAAAAAAATTAATTAATGAATGTTGAGTAGACCAATAATTGCAAGTAAAAGGCAAAGAAATTAAAGAAGAATATCAATCCATGAAAATGAACACCTTAATATAGAGTATAGGCTGTCATAAATTACACTTTATTCAACTGCATTTTTTGTTTATCATATCATGCATAATATACAGTCCAATATTTTAAGTATATATATCCAGTCTTTTTTATTAATTTTTTTTAGGTAAGAATATATCTTAGACTTGTACTGTCAAATGTCAATCATGAAGCATCCTAATTCCATTATCTTCGTCTTAAATATGGATAATCTAATTAGGAGTCAATGAGTCATCAATAAAGATTTTAATACCATGTAAGAAAGCACACAACCAATAAAAAGGAAGCCAAAAAGATTCAGAGAGGGGTAACAATAAAAATAGCAGCAGAATTTGTGATTATATATATGACAGACAATACCGTGAAGATTTAGTGTCATTAAACATAAAATTAAAATGAGTCTGTTTTACAAAAAGAAGCAAAATAAAATTCACATGAAATAACTATGTAACCAACACAATTACTTGATGAATTAACCATATAATTACACAAACACAAGTAATTGTGTTAGAGCGAAAGGAGATTTTCCAGATAAGGGAGGGGATTATTAAGGAAGTTTGGTTTGTAGTTATTCAGAATTACTTCAATAGTATTCTCTCTCTTGTCATATAGCAGATAAACCTACTGACGCCCTATGAAACCTGAAAGTAGAGTCTCATTTTCACTCAATACACACACTGGATTAGGGTGATAGTGCACTATGTACCTGCATAAACATTCCTCCTTCGATTCCATCCATCCATTGTTCTCATCGCTGCTACTAACTCTTTTCATAATATTAATCATATGAAAAAAGTAATACGTACCTGAGTAACTGAGTTGGGAGGTGACTAGGTGAGGTCACCGAGCTTGTGTGGGCGGCGAATGAACGGCAGACTCGCAGTAGGATAAGGAGGGGACCACGATAGGTGTCGCGAATATTGGTTCGTTGGCTACGGATAAAGATTTTCAATGTTCTTAGGGCTTGGTTTTTGGTGCGCAGCCATTCTGTGCGATGTGAGAAGAAAGGATCGTATATTCAGAAATAAGAAATAGGGGCTAGGGTTTGTAAGTGTTTATATATTGGTTTATTTCGGTTCGGTTAACCGAAATTTCAATTTTGGGAAACCGAAAATCGAACCGAAAACCAAAAATATGATTTTTAAAAACCAAAAACCGAACCATTAACCAAAAACCGAACCAAATTGTTTAATTCGGTTCGATTTGGTTGGTTATTCCGGTTTTAACCATACTTTGAACACCCCTATCACCTAGTGCTTACATACCATAGAATGCCTACAATCCACCTCCACTTCCGGAGCCATGAGGGAGTCATTTTAGTGCTTATCACTTTTAATAGTTCATTTGGAGAATGATAGACTTGATTTGATTTGTTAAGATTTAGATTGGATTGTACTTTAATTGTTTTGTTTTTGTGAGGTTTTATTTTTGGATTTTTTTTTTGTTTTATGCGATTTATTTCCTTTTATTTTTGGTATTTTAGTTTGATTTTTATGATTTGGATGTGATGGAAATTTGAGCTTACTTGTTATGGATGATGAATTGATGTGCTTTAATTTTTGAGATGGATGATTTTAGTCATGTATATTATGTACTTTTGTTATGTTTCTTGTTTGGTGAGTCTTTGCTAATGTGTTATGTTTGTTATTTTTATTCTTGTAGGGTTGGTTTGGTGGTATGTTTTGGGAAGGTGTTATATGTTTTTGAATATGAGCTATGATGCATTATTTGTGATAAGTGATGGCAAGCATATTAAGGATTTCTACTAGTTAAAATTGTGATATGAATTATATAATTTGTTCAATTTTGAGATGTATGAAGGGTAATTATATTTCTTTTTGATTCAAGCAAAAGCTTGTGAGAGTTGAGCCTCAACCGTGTCTCCATGGTTAATATTCTTGATGAGAGGACCGGTTGAACTTAGACAAACTAGAATTTGCTCATGGACTATAGGAACGAAGCCCGAATGGTTGAAGTTTGTGATATGATCTTAGGCCATCCTTGATATATAAGTCATAGCCATAAACTTCCTTACCAAAACATCGTCCCTAGTTAGCCGTTTTGAGCTTATAAGCCTATTCTTTATGGTATAATCACAATACAAACCTTGAAAACCCACTTAAGCCTTATATATAAAACCTATGTATGGGTAATTAAGGAGATGATGGTCTACAAGGGTTGATGGTAAAAAGGTGCAAGAAAATGAAGAAAATGGTGAATCAAGAAAAGGATGAAAGAGCTAGAGATGAATGCAAATGCAACTTCAACGAAAAAGAAAAAAGAACAAAATCATAAAACATGCTCAAGGAAAGTCAAAAGTCAAATAAAGGAAGTATGCAAGTTAAAAGAAGCTCAATGAATTCATGGTATGTTGATGTTAAGTACTTTTGAATAATTGACAAAGGGAGGAAGTTTGAAAATGAAGATGTTAGAGAAAAGAATCATCTCTTCATTTATCAACACTTGAATAGTCACTATTACCCAAAGTTTCCTACCTTTCCAAAGAGCCTAAACATTACATCCAAAGATAAAGACCTATTTGATCACTTATTGAAACTAGAGTGGCTTGTGAACATAGTCCATGAGCAAGCCTATGGTGAGTCGGTTCTAACCAGTTGATGAGCGTTGTTCAAACCCTAGTTCATAGAGTGTTGAGTGAATGTGATATCTAATGAGAGGCTTGGATTGAAAGGAATTTAATTACTCTTTTGTCATCTTGAGATTGAATTTGTTAATCTTTTATATTATGAGTTTGATGATGTAGGAATACTTAATGTGATTTTGTAGTTGTTATTACTTGTGATGTGTTGTGGTTTATGTTTGTTAGTTATTTTTTTAGGTGAAAATTACTCCTCTTGTTTATCATTTTTCGTTGTTCTAGGACGAACAACACTTTCAGTTTGGGGGGTTGATCGTTGTCATTTTCACCTAGATTTTAGTGTCTTTGTTTGTGGATTTTCGAATGTTTTCATTCATATTTGTGTAACTTTTGGTGGAGTTGTATGTAATTAGGAGAAATGTGGTATTGATTGATAGAAATATGTAAATGAGCTTAAATATGTGTAAAAAATATCAAAAAATGAAGAAAAATAGAATCGGGAGCAAAACGGAGAAGGAAGAACAGGGCACGCTCGGACATGCCCCGTGTGTGGAACACGGGCCTGTCTGAGGTGGCCGTGTTCGAGCATCAGAACGTAGGATACGCCTAGGATAAGGCCATATTCCGGTGCACGAGTCGTGCGCCAGCACACGCCCCGTGTGCGAAACACGGGCCTGTTCGAGAAGACCGTGCGCAGTCATTAGAAAATACTACACGCCCATAGGAGAGGCAGTGCGCTGCTACACGAGCAGTGTCCAGGAACGCATAGAACACGCTGAATTGTGTGTGCACTACATGAGCCGTGTGCTGCTACATGACCCGTGTAGGTGCAGAATCCTGTGACAAGTTGAGAAGAAGATTCCAGGGGGTAACAAGGGGTATAAAACCCATTTGAAGTGTGAAAAACAAGGAGAACACATAATTAGAGCAGTTGCACACTTTCACACCACATTTTCACACACTAACTCCATTTGATTCATCTCCATACCTTTAATCCATCAAATCCACTTGATCTCCTCAAATCCATCCATAAATCCATCCATCTATCCATCACTCTAAGAAGAGAAAATTATCTTTGGTTGAAGATTCCATAATGTTGGAGAGAAAGAAGGCCACCTTCACAAAAGGGAAGCCGATCTACTTTTCAACTGTTATTTTTCTTCATATTTTGGCTCAAATGGAGCAAGCCTATGGATGTATTGATTTAAACATGATGTATAGTGGCTAGTCCTATAGTAGGGCTAATCATGTGATTGATTGAGAAGAATGCTAGATATGTAGGAGTTGAGATATTGAATTGAGTTGATTTTGGACTTCCTTTTATGATTAATGAATCATGTTTCATTTTAATACTTGTGTGATTAAATTCTCTATTCATGGTGTTAGGATGACCATTCTAATATTATGATTAGTGGTTTAGTTGAATCATATATTAAGATGAGCATGCAAGTTAGTATGAGCGGAGGTAAGTCATACCCTTCTTATGCTTAGAACATTCATAGGGGAACACTTAATAAATTGAGTGAAAAGAACCAAACTTATGATCATTATAGCTTAAGGGAATTGAGAGTAAGAACATTCCTAGGAGATTTAGACTTGTCAAAGAGTCGAGAACCTAATTGCCTTGGCCATAGGGATTAGGGGTAAAAACGTGATTGCTTTTAGTCCATAATTAATGAAGTTCAATATTAAGAGTCATGCATATCTGGCTAGTTTCTCAATCATGAGCATGATTAGCCTTGCTCTCTTCTTAAGTGCAATCTATCCATTCCATTTCACTTAGTTTCGCGATTGATATTTGATACGATTAGTTGATAATTGATTTCTTAGTTAATTGATTAGAATAATAAGTAGCATAAAAATCAAATCTTCAATCTTGTCACTTTTACAAAGCACAATCAATGACAAATCCGGATACAACTATGAGTTTACTTTCCCTTGGGACGACATACTTATAAATTTTGTTACTTGGTCACACGTGTACAACAACGATAGAGTCACTTACTCTAAATTCATTTTGATACCAAAAATGAGGCTAAGAACATGCGAACTCTATCTAGGTTCGATGCGTTTGAGCTATTCGCAATATCGAAGTAATTGTTTATTTGGTGCTTGATTGTGCATTTTTTGGAATTGTGTAGTAATGCTTCAAATTCTTGACTTAGATTATAGTGGTGATGATAAATAAAATTTTCAGATGCTGGAGTTGGTTGTTGTTTGATCATTGTCATTTTTACCTAGATTTTAGTGTCTTTGTTTGTGAATTTTCGGATCTTTTCATCTGTATTGTGTTAGTTTTGGTGGAGTTTATGTAATTATGAGAAATGTGGTATGGATTGATAGAAATGTGTAAATGAGCTTAAATATGTGCAAAACAGGTTAAGAAATGGAGAAAAAAGAGTCGGGAGCAAAACAGAAAAGGACGAACATGGCACGCTCGGACACGCCTCATGTGTGGAACACAGGCCTGTCCGAGATGGCCGTGTTCGAGCATCAGAACACCGACCTCTCCCAGGAGAAGGCCGTGTTTTGGCGCACAAGCCGTGCGCCAGTGCACGCCCCGTGTGCAGAACACGGGCCTGTTAGAGAAAGCCGTGCATAGTCATCAGAAAATGCTACACACCCATGGGAGAGGCCGTGTGTGGGCACACGGGCCGTGTTCGAGAACACACAGAACACTCCAAACTAGGTGTGCACTACACGAGCTGTGCGCTGCTACACGGCCCGTGTAGGTGCAAAAAACAGTGCAAATTTCAGAATGTTCCGGAAGCTTCTAGAAGACCCCTAAGTGATATAAAAGGATGACTTGTGCAAAAATTCAAAGAGGAGATCAGAATTAGAGCAGTTACACACACTCCACACCATATTTTCACACACTAGATCCATTAGATTCATCTCCATACATTTGATCCATCAATTCTACTTGATCTTCAACAATCCATCCATCAATCCATCCATCCACCACTTGAGAAGAGGAAAGCATCAATGATTGAAGAAGTTAGCATTTTGAAGAGAATAAAGGTTTTTTCCATAAATGGGAAGCCAATCTACTTTTCAATTGTTGATTTTCTTCTTATTTTTACTCAAATGGAGCAAGCATTTGAATGTATTGATCTAAACATAATGTGTAGTGGCTAGTCCTATAGCAGGGCTAATCATATGATTGGTTGAGAAGAATGCTAGATATGTAGGATTTGAGATGTTGAATTGAGTTAATTTTGGATTTCTTTTTATGATTAATGAATCATGTTTCATTTCAATACTTGTGCGATTAAATTCTCTATTCATTGTGTTAGGATGACCATTCCAATATTATGATTAGGTGTTTAATTGAATCATATATTAAGATGAGCATGCATATTAGTGTGAGGGGAGGAAAGCCATACATTTCTTATACTTAGAACATTCATAGGGGGACACTTAAGGAATTAAGTGAAAAAACCAAACTTATGATCATAGTATCTTAAGGGAATTGAGATTAAACATAATCCTAGGAGATTTAGACTTGTAAAAGAGTCAAGAACCTAATTACCTTGGCCATAGGGATTAGGAACGTGATTGCTTTTAGTCCAAAATTAATGAAGTTCACCATCAAGAGTTATGCATATCAAGCTAGATTCTTAACCATGATTATGATTAGCCTTGCTCCCTTCTTAAGTGAATTCTATCCATATTCCATTCATCTTATCACTTGATCGATTTTTGAAACAATTTTTTGTTAGTTGAATTTTGAGGTAATTGATTAGAATAATAAGTAGTCTAAATACCAAACCTTCAATCTTGTCACTCTTACAAAGCATAAATCAATGACAAATCCGGATCTAACCATGAGTTTACTTTCCCTTGGGATGACATACTTATAAATTTTGTTGCTTGGTCACACGTGTACAACAACGATAGAGTCTCTTACTCTTAAACATTTTACTAGAAATGCGACTAAGAACATTGTTTTTCTTTCTTTTTTCTTTGTTATTCTTAGCCACTTTATGTTCACCGTGATGGTTAAAGATGTGTTGTACTGATTTTAGGAAATGCATAAGCTGTGAATAATAGATGTCTTGATGTAACATGTTTTGATCATCCATATTTCGATGCTCCTTGAATTTTTTGTTCCAAACATATACCAGTTTCAGTGTTACTACACTATTACCAACTTATTTATGACTATTTCCTCTAGTCATACACTATCAACATTGCATGAATTAAGTTCAAGCACAACCTTTTTGTTTCCTTATTCCTGCAGTGTGTGTGCCGATTGTCTGTTCCCTGTGTACTCCGTTGAGTTGAGTGGCATTTATTGATTTGTGAAAAGCTCACAAGCTGGAAAAACCTCCTCACAGTCTCTCTTCTCTTATGTCAAACTAAGTCTGCGGTCCTTAACACGTGGCAATACGCGGTGCACGAACTCCTCACCATATCTTGGAGCCTACCTTCACTCTTGTTAGGCATTTTTTTGTACTGTATTTGACTAAGTTAATTTATTTGTGGCCTATTTTAGTATAGAGGAGAATATTTCTCTTTTAGTTTCAACATATTCTATTACCATTGCATTCTATTGTTCTTTAGTATTATAAGCACTGCCATCCATGCTGAATGGTGTTCGTTTTTCCCATCTTAAAATTCATCGTTGGTCAGTATGCTAGATATACTAAAAAAGTTTGTTATACGCAAGGGCTAATTTTGGCAGATTAGATGGTTCGACTCATACTAGTCTGAGTTAGTCTCTCGTGGATGACTTCAACTCAAGTCTAAGTAAACAGTTTTGTGTTAAGTTGATGTTGCAATTCTTGCTCTCCTTTTTCAGATTTTAAATTTAAATCTAAAATCAAAATTTTGGAGGATCCCTAGTTTTAGCACTTATCTTGTAGAATGTCTGAATTTCTATTTAAATATATTAGGAAATATTAGAGTTTAAAAGTTATGCATAACTTTTGATGTTTTTCTTTCAACTAAATTTCCACACTCATCAATTTATCATCCTCTTCTCTAAACCCTAAGCATTCTGTACTCTTGTTTTTGGTCTACTGCTGCCTGCATATTCATCTAATTTTTGTAATGCAGGTTTAGCTTGGGCAATTTGTGAACACATAGTAGAAGTGATTAAAGCGCATACTCTATTTGCAACTCACTTTCATGAGCTGACTGCGTTAGCTCATGATAATATTAATAATGAGCAATCTTCCAAAAAACTTACAGGAGTGGCTAATTATCACGTGAATGCATATATTGGCTCATCAAGTCGCAAGCTTACCATGCTTTATAAGGTCTGTTTCTCTCTCAACCTCTTACTCTCTCATGTCAGTATACATTATAATTAGATATTTTCTATAGCTTAGTTATTAATTAAGATGGAAAGCTTTGTGATTTCAGATTCCTTGAGAATTTAACCCACATTTTAATTTTCCTATTTTTTTAAAAGGTGTGTAAATATTGTTATTGTATTCCCTCTTCTCTTTCAGGTTGAACCAGGGTCCTGTGATCAAAGCTTTGGTATACATGTTGCAGAATTTTGATAAAAAGTTTGAGAAAAATGGTGCATCAAGGTTTTGGAAGCTTTTTGATACCCTTACATTTTCTCCTGTCTTGCATTTGCTTGTTTCAAGATTTTCACTAATTCTTCAAGTATTTCAACGACAACGTAGAACTTAACCATAATCCCTAGAATCAGGGGTTTTACTCACTCTCTGCTGTTTATATTACATCATAAATCTTATCTTAATTTAACATCTTAAATCTTATCTTAATTTATACGTATTCCAACTCCACATAGAAAATTGTGCAAAAGACGACTTATGTTAAGAAATGTGCAAAATTATTGTGTAAAAATCAATTTTATATAATTTTCTATGTAGAGTCGGGATACATGTAAAAGACGACTTAGGTTGAGAGATGTGCAAAACTATTGTGTAAAAATCAATTTTACACAATTTAATCAATTTTGCACTATTTTCTATGTAGAGTCGGGATACGTGTAAAAGACAACTTAGGTTAAGAAATGAGCAAAATCATTATGCAAAAATCAATTTTGCACAATTTAATCAATTTTGTTAGTCGCCGGACCCTAGTCGGATCATCGCCGGCCGGTCGTCGGGCCTTCACCAGACTGCCGCCTGACCTACGCCACTGGCTGCCGGACTTCCACCGGAACTTAAAATGTGCAAACAAAATGTGCAAAAATAAAATTGTGCAAAATAAATTTGTGCAAATAAATTGTGCAAACACATAGGGGTATTTATGGTATCACAATCATAATTGTGTAGTTATGAGTATTACGGCTAGATTGGTATGACTGAATGGAATTATGATGGAATGAAATGAACTCGTGAATGGAATAGAGATGGGAAATGAATGGTTAAAAATGATAATTATCATGATTGATATTGTTTAGGAATGACTCAAGTAATAGAAAATGTATTCTTGATTCAATCTCATTAATAATATTTTTATAGTATTAAATTTAAAATTTATATATAAAATATTTAATTAATTAAAATTTCAATAAAAATTTTTATATATTAAAAAAAATCAAAATTTCAAGGAAGGTTTTATATGTTTAAATAATTATACAAATTTAAGAAGTATTAAATTAAAAATAAAATAAAACCTTAATATTATTAAAATATAAATAAAATGTTTACATTAAAAAATATTAAATTATATATATATATATATATATATATATATATATATATATATATATATATATATATATATATATAAAGAGGGATGATTACTATTAGGTACACAAAAAAACCTTAATTACTATGAGATACAAACATACAAAAGTATTACTACTAGCTACAAAAATATATAGTGATATTCCAATATTACCCCTACAAATGTACTGCACATATATGTTGTATGCAGCAAGTGTTCGTGTGCAGTAAAGTGTGTGCAGTAGAATAAAAGTGTGTGCAGCAAAAAAAAGTGTGTGCAACAAAAAAATATAGTGGTCCGACAGTGCTCCGGCGATCGGCGGCAGATTCTGGCGGCGGCGGCTGGCGATATTTTCCGGCGGTGGTCCGGCGACCGGGCGGCGACGGTTCGACAGGTGGTCCGATGGTGGGTTGGGTTTGTGGTTTAAAGGTGTATGTGTTTATGGGTATATTTGGTATTTTACTTTAATATTTTGTATATAATAATAATTATTTTAAATCAATGTATCTAATAGTAATTAGGGGTACAAAGTGTGTACTTTGGAGTAATTAATCCATATATAAATAATTATATATTCAATATTAAATATTTATTTAATTAATTTAATAAATAACACTACTTTTTTATATATTATTATTAATTTATATTTTAAAAAAATATTAAATTAATTATATAAATTTTTATTAAAATTTTAAAGAATAAAATTTAACATAATATCTTTTTACTGGGTATATAAACATGTATGTTTTTTTAATTTTAAATAATTTAATATTTTATTTTTATTAAATAATCTAATAGCAAAGTTTTTAATTAATATTACATGTTCAACATTAAAATATTAATTTATTTATAATTTTTGTAATTATGAAAATGTATAAATTAAAAGAATATTTTTATAAGTTTTTATAATATTATTATGCTACATAAATAAAAATAAAAACATAAAAAATTTGATTCCTTCATAGGTAGGAATGAGGAATACTATGGGGGTGGGATGAATCACCTTTCCTTGTTTTAAGGAAAAAATTGTGATTCAAAAGGAATGGTGATTCCAATTATAAATATGTTACCAATCACGATATTAGTAATAAAATTAGGAATGGTGATTCCATTTCTAATCCATTACCACTTATCAATTATTCCCTTTGTTCTTTTATGTCATGTGATTTATAACAATTATGCATTATTTTATGTATTCAATAGTAAGTGATGCTACAAAAACTGATGCTACAAAATTTGGAATTAAAGAAGCCACTTACCTGTTCAGTGGGCAGAAAAAAGAGAGAGAAAGAGGGAGAAAGGAAAGGCGTACGAGGGAGATCCCAAGGCTCGGTCTTGTAAACATCGACATCAGAGATGGCATCGAATCGGAAAGATTTCCCGCAGTTTTTTCGCCTGAGATAGTACTGCACCAGTTCCTCATCGGTAGGGAGGAACCGGAAGCCCGACCCCAGTATATCCGAATATCTCGAAGGTTTCTTCTTTAGCCCCTAATAATAATAATAATAATGGAGTAATAATAATAAGAATGAGCCTGTTGACTATAGTGTTTGAGCATATTAACGAGCACTATTCGAGCATACTGTCGAACACGTTCGCGAGCCTATAAATGAACACGTTCGCGAGCCTATACACGAACACGTTCGCGATCTTTCGAGCCAAACACACCCAGGTTCGAGTTCGGCTCGAAAAAATAATCGAGCTCAGCTCGCCTCGTTTGGTTTCGCGAACAAACTCAAATGAATTTTTTTTCAAATCGAAACTCAAATAGCTCACGAACGATTTTGTTGTTTTACATTCCTACACCCACTAAAAGGACCGTACTTTTACAATTCCGACCTCGTCCTCGTGGCATGGTGGACACATGATGATCGGTCAGATTTCATTTTGTTTTATGAAACAGAATAAATTTAATAAATAAATAAATGAAATTATTATTATATTTCCCTTTCCCATAAGAGAAGAGCAACCCCTTAAAAAAGCAAGGGAAAGTGACGAGAGAGGAAAAAAGGGTGTTTTTCAGTTCGGTAATGGTGTGGAGGACCTCGGGAGTGAGAAGGGTCGAGGGCATAACAGTAATTCCGCGGGCACTGACGTCAGCCGGGATTGCCTTGTTGTTGATGCCCGACATCTTTCTCGGCGGTAATGGTCGGAGAGGATTCGTCGTTTTCGCGGAGGCCAGCGGCGGAGGCGGGGGCACCGGTCTCTTTGCCTCCCCTTTCAATGTCGAAATAGCCATCGCCGTCACGGCCATGGCCGGTCTCGCACTTGCCGCCACCCTCGTCTACTCCTCCCGTAGGTAAAGACGAAAAATCGAATTAATTAATCGAATTCACCATTAATTGTAACGGTAGCAGATAGATATAGGAGGGGAGAGTTTTGTGAATTGAATAGGATCAATAGGAGGAGTAGATACAAATTTCATAGATATGCGTAGATGTTGATACAAAAACGACCATTGATGAGAGCGCTGAGGCGGAGCCAGACTTCTGTTGGGTCGAATAAAACGACGTCGTCTCCTTCCTCGCCGTCATCGTTGTCATCTTCTTCGTGGATTCATTTGAGATCGGTTTTGTTAATCGTTGCTTCTTCATCATCGTCGCCTTCCTCACCGGTTTCTTCTGATCGGTTAGTTCCTTTTTCACTCTATTTTTCTCTTCTTCAAAGCTTTGGTGTTTGGTCCCTTCTCTTGAAATTCTTGACTTAAAGATTTAACATTTTTTTCTCTTGGCTTTCCATATCGCTCGTCAGATCTTATCCTGCAATCTCTTGCCCAATTCTACCCCATCAGATTTAACATATTTTCTTTGTTTCTTGTGAGTTTTAGGAATTTCACTCTTCTTCTTGTGAAGTAAGTGCTTCGGATAATGTGGGGGACATGGAGTGTGATTTGTTCACTATGGTTTGAAGTGAAATTCTGGATGGAGATTATATAGTTCTATGGATCAGCAGAATGTAGTTGGTCCCAGTGTTATGAGTATTTTTAAGCAACAAAGATCAGATTTTTTGTTTTTCTATTTGACATTGGGTCATGTATGGTTCCCTGTGTAGTTCACCTTTATCCTTCGTTTGTTTTCTAATTATAAGTAACATTTCTCTCGTGTCGGATTGTTATATATTTTGCTCCATTGTTTGCAGTGGAAGCCTTAAATCTCCTTGGTCTAGAAGGAGAAGAAAACATGCTCTTTTGGCCAAACAGTGGAAAGGCTTGTTTGATGCTGATGGAAAACTCTCTGAGGGAGGAGTCAAGTTTTTGAAGAAAATCCGGACTGGGGTATGTTCCTTTTATTTTAGCTGTATGGAAACTCTGTGCGTGGGTGAACGTTGTGTTAACCGAACTACTAATTTACTTAACTGAAATCAAAGTATATTATGAAGGAATCCAACTAAAATTTATTTATTTGATAATTTACTTTGATTAATTCTGTTTGATTCAATCATCTTTGTAATTTGGTTCAGTTATATTTACTTAAATTAGTTGGTTAACTGAATTAACCAAATGCTCACCTGAGTATGCAAGAAGTGCAAGCTTTAATTTATCTAGTTGTATTTCTATTGTCAATCTTTGCTTAAACATTAGTTATTTATTAAATTTGACACAGGGTGTTGAGCCAAGCATAAGGGCTGAGGTCTGGCCATTCCTTCTTGGAATGTAAGTGTGCTTTCATTTAAAAATTTAAATTATTTCCTGCAACTCTTTATGGCCATTACAATTTCAGTTATGCCAATTGCTTCTTGTAGTGGTAAGCTTTTACAGACTTAAAATCTACTCCCCATAATTCTGGCAGTAATAAGTAATAACACTCTGTGTCATTAAGCCTTTTAAATTTTGTTTGAATGCAAAATGGCATTTTACTGTATACTTAAAATGTTTTGAATGGCATCAATTTATTACTCCTCTTGAATTGATCTCACATTCGTGCAATCTATTTTAGGTTTTATTTAAATTCTAAAGTCTGTTATGATGTTCTCTATTACACAAAAGACAAAGCACATGTCGTTGCTTCGTATAAAGTGGGCATTTGTCGACATGCCACTTTTAATATTTCATTTTGACAAATGTCACCCACTATAATTTTTTGGAAAAAAAATCACATTTTTAAAATTTTGAGCATCATTCCCTATATGCAATCATACTACTACTCTACATGCGATCATATGTGCAACCCCACACACGACTCTTCGTGCGACCCTGCTCATGACTCTTCATGCGACATATTTGCAATCCCACGCACGGCCATGCATTAACTAAATGATAAGGCGAGGTTAAGTGGTCAAAAGGTGACATTTTTCCCAAAAAAATTAGTTGTTGGCATTTTTCTAAGTAAATTATTTAAAGGGCATGGAGCCCAAGTTCTCTATTATAGTAGACTTATTTGATTACCCCCACATGCTGATGTCAATTACTTTCGCTCTTCCAGTCTGTGCCTAATTATAACTCTTGGCTTTTAGGACCTCTATGATTCAGATGTTCTAAAAATTACTTTTCGAATGTTCATTGTATCTAAGTGCAATATGTTCATTCATCCGTTGATCATAGTAAATTTACGAACACTCTATCCAAGGAGCGAAAATAAAAAATCAGAGCTTCTGTATTCCACGTCTAATATTTCATGAATGGGCAGAAGCACGATTGTATGTAGTGAATTTACTGACTTTTATATGAATGCATAATTTTTCTTGAATGCAATTTGAACTGGGGAAAAAGGATTTGCACTCCCCTGCCAATGCATTAGATGACTTAATTTCATTATGGGAAATATTCTGCACGTTCAAATTAGAGTAGTTATTATTTATCATGTGGTGGTCCATATTTTGGTTTCTTTTTTTTGTTTTCCCTATCATAGATTTCACATGGTAATGTTCTTTTCTTGGTTGGATGCTTATCTTTACAGGTATGATGTGAAAAGTTCAAAAAAAGCGAGAGATGCTATAAGAGCTCAAAAGAGGTATATTTTCCTTGTCTGATGGCTTTGTTTTGATTGGAGCTGGAAGAGAGGAAACTACAAAATTAAGTAGATGTGAAGAATAGTATATCTATGGATTGTTTTATAGTATTAATGCAACATAAGCAAACAAATCTTTGCATGTCAACTCTCTTGCTGAATTCACAATGTCCGTTTGGCGTTAGCATTAGCTTAAATGCTGCTATGATGAATAGCTCTTAGTTCAATGCAATAACAGTTAAGCACACCATCTTTATTTCTTTTGTTTTAGCGCCTTTCATTTCCTTGTACGTGTAAAAAATCTAGTTTATAAAGTAGTTTCTATTCTGAATATCAATATATATTTTTAAGTGGTTAAGCTACTTTCTTCAGAAAACCTTTTTCATTTTGGAACCATGATTTATTTATGTCAAACTTAATTGTATTTCTAAAAGGTTGAAACTTTCCCTTACAAACACATTATAACCGTTAAATGTACACATGTAAAGAGACCGTAGATGGTATCTTGTTATAGCTGATTTTTCTGTCTGCTTCCCAGCTATGTGGTTTAATTCTATGACAACTTCATTCTCACTTTTCCATATTCTCTTTTGTTGTTGTTACAGAAGGGAATATGTAGAGTTACGGAAACAGTGTCGTCAAATAGCAAAACGTATTGAAAGAAGTTTCAAGTTGAAGGAAATATCTGGAAACAATAGCAATGAGGATGGTGGAGATACTGGTCAAGTTTTAGATTTTCCATGCTTGGACGAAGCTGATAGTGCCAGACAATCTGTTTCAACGGATGTTTTAAAGGATGGACAAAATGTATATCTTCCTACATCCAGGGAGTTAGTGGAGGAGGAAGAAAGCAATTACATAATCACCAATGAAAACATTTCTGAATCCGAAACAGGCTCATATGATTCTGATTCCTCAGAAGATATTGAGGAAACAAAACCACTTCTTGGCTCAACGGAGACAGAAGATAATCCTCTTTATGAGGCAGTTGATTTGGCTCTTGAGAAGCTTGATACCAGGTCCCCCTCTAGTAAACTCCAAGATTTTGCCTCGTGGCAGAGAATCATACGCCTAGATGCTGTCCGTGCTAACCCTGAATGGATAACTTTTTCCCCTTCACAAGCTTCAGTTTCAGAAGCGAAGGCACAACAACTGGCTGAGAGTGTTGGGTTGAAGGATTACGACCATCTTGAGCCATGTAGAATCTATCATGCTGCTCGTCTCGTTGCTATTCTCGAAGCTTATGCTATATACGATGCTGAGATTGGTTACTGTCAAGGTATGAGTGATTTACTCTCTCCCATCATTTCAGTGATAGAGGAAGACCACGTAGCCTTCAGTTGTTTTGTTGGCTTCATGCGGAAAGCACGGCATAACTTCCGCCTCGATGAAGTGGGAATATGGAGACAGCTCAACATCGTATCGAAAATCATCAAATGCAAGGATTCACATCTCTACAAGCACTTGGAGAAGCTTCAAGCTGAGGATTGTTTCTTTGTGTATAGAATGGTGGTAGTACTTTTCAGGAGAGAGTTAACTTTTGAGCAGACCCTCTGCCTGTGGGAGGTTATGTGGGCCGACCAAGCAGCAATCCGAGCTGGAATTGTCAAGTCTGCTTGGCGAAGAATGAGGCTGAGGGCTCCACCGATGGACGACCTCCTACTCTACGCCATAGCTGCGTGTGTACTGCAAAAGAGGAAGTTGATCATAGAAAACTATAGCAGCATGGATGAGATCATGAGGGAATGCAATAGCATGGCTGGTCATCTGGATGTGTGGAAACTGCTGGACGATGCCCACGATTTGGTAGTGACACTCCATGATAAGATTTAGGGAACACATTATTCTCTCTGTAGATTTTTTTCTTTCATTCGATTTCTTATATGTTATATTGAAGAAAAAACTGGATAGAAAGCTTCTATCTTCAACTATTTATGATTTACTATGTATTATTCTGATTCCCTACTCAAGTGAAGTGGCAACCTACTGTCGAAGTTAGTACTCGCAGGCTTGCTTTCTGCATTTGTCGGTGTTTTCTAACCAACCATGACCATCCCAGTTTTCTTCTTCTCTTGTATCTTGTCTAAAATGTTTGGTAGGGAAGAGAGAGCATAATTTCTTCAAGAATTGTGATGCAGAAATGCAAATTTGTTGATTCACGGATGCGTTTTTGTGTGTTGTTTTAGAGCCAGATCCAAGCTTTCAATTGTTCATAATTCTCAAGGGCCAGCCTGCATAATACACTGCGCATTGACCCCTCCCTGATTTTTATTTATGATAGATTTAATTTTACTTGATTTTTCTTTGAAATTGTCGTCACGAGATACTATAAGAGTTAGACGAAAATGTGAGTAAAAGTGATAATAGGTTGATTCAAGGCGAATGCTAGAAGAACATAACACGATAATATCGTAATAATAGACAAAAATGTGAGTAAAAGTCATAAATATTACTCACTCCGTCCCATAGAAGTTGACACATTTTCTTTTTTGGTTTGTCCCACTAAAGTTGACACATTTCCTTTTTAATACATGGGACCCACACAAATACAATTAATCTATTCTCATGTGGCCCACATATCACCTCTAATACAACTACCCACTACACATTAAATATTATTTCTCTCACTTCACTTTACTTCACTTTACATTAAATTATTATACTCCTTAATCTCCGTGCCAAAAAAAACGTGCTAACTTCTCCGGGACGGAGGGAGCAATTCAATGCGAGTGCCAGAAGAACACGAATAAAATACGACAAAGAATTAATTTAATTTTTATTAATCAAATTCAACACCCTAAAATCTAATTCAAGGCGGGAAGTGTTACATTTCTTGTGTTAAATTTAATTTGTCTCTCTCACATTGTCAGTAACATCGCCTAAGCAAACTCGTCCCTCTTCCTCCTCTGCAAAATCCATTGCGACCTCTGAAACATCAAGCCCTCTCCAAACTCAAGCTGAAATGGCCGATAATGTTATCTCAATACTCTCCAAAATGTCATGCTGGATGCTGACGCACCTCCACTCACACCCGTCGTTGAGTCAGCCATCCCTCAACAAATTGTTTTGCTTGAAGGTACTCCCGACTCTCAACTTAAATCTTCTCCAAATGCAATTTGCAGATTCGAACGTCCTTATTCTTCGAATTGAAGGCCCTCTTTCATCTCCCATTCTTGTTGTTTTTGAAATTCCAAGTGAGATTGCTCCCATTGCTGAAATTTCTGAAAACCCCTATTCCATGAACTGTGAACATTCGATTCCAATTCAAGTGTCATTTTCTTCATCTCTCGCTCATTCTTCTATACGCACTGAGCAAATGCCACTTGTGTCTTCTCTCTCATCATCACCTTCAGTCCCATATCATATTTGAGATGACCAAGGCTGCTCCAAAAAGAAAGGCTACGACCTTTCACTGGTCACACGCATCCAAAAGAAATCATCTATTGCTATCTTCGATATTGAACCAAATACTGGTAAAGGGAAGCCCTCTATCTCTATCTCTGATTCTGAGACTGATGTTGTTAATTTTACTCCTATAGAAGTCGATACTGTTGGTGAGAACCCCACTCTTGCGCAATTCTATAAGGCGATGAGAAAAAAGGACAACTCGCAGTGTTGCTCCTAATGTTGCCACCTATGAGGAAACATCGTCTGATGAAGCTGATGTTGATCTGGACAAGATCATAGATGATGTCGTAGCTGATGTTGCAACCACTAAGGCAACACCCACAATTGAAGCTGATGCAGATCCCTCTGATCTTGATCATGAGTCATCATCATCCTCTAATAATGAACAGGAAGAAGCTCCTGAGATTGATGAGTCTGATAAAGATGCTGACTTAAACTCAGAAGAAGAGTCTGACGCAGATGCAACACCTGCTCTTGAACTTAAAACGGAATCTGATGCTTATGAACCTGAATAGGTGGATTCTGATGTTGAACCAACTGATAGCTCTGGAGATGAAGATGCTGACGATGATTCTGACTATGATCTTGAAAATTATGGTATTGACAACTTCTACTTTGATGACGCCAATAGTAGATATAGAAATTTTGCTAAGAAGGACGTCATCCATGAAAGAAAGATGAAAGATGCTGACCTGTAGCCTCACAACCTAATCAAATTATTTGAGGAAAGGAATATTCTTCAAACTCTGAGTTGCTGCTTGTTTACTATGAAAATCTGCATGTTTTGGAGTCTGATTTAGCACTGTTTTGTGGAATTTATATTCTTATTTTGACACTAAATGATTAATTTTCATATATTTAAGATATTGGTACATTTGAGGTGTTATTTCGTGTTTAAGGTGGAAAAGGACGAAAAGTGGGAAAATAGAAGGATCCCGTGCATTATGTTCTGAACAATCGCATGAGCACGGTCATCATCGTGCATTGAAAAAGAATGAGCGCACGATCACAAGAATGAAAAGGATCATCGTGCATTAGCCTTGAAGAAATGCACGATCATGAAGGATCATGTGCGCTCTAACAATGGAGAACGCACTGGCACGTACAAAAGCCCATATTCGTAATTTTTCATTCTTTTCAAGCCCAGGTCAAAATTTGTGAGAAGACCTAACGAAGGGGTTTACACACCTATAAAAAAGGCACTTGGGATTCATAAATAAGAACTCTCTATAACTCTTCATAATTTTTCTCATTCTTTCCCTGCCACAATACCAAAATCAAGATCCACCATCCCATCCACACATCTCACAGTTGGAGAGTTTATTAGTGTTGCCTACTTGAGAAGGAGAACGGAGAAGATTCAAAACCACGAAGGAAAAAAAAGAGAATCACACCATATCTATGATTTTTCTTATTCTTTATTTCTTATTTTTGAATTATAGACTTATGAGATTATTTTCATGTTTAACCGTGGGTGTTGCTTGTAACACATGGGCTTATACTTTTCTAGATAGTTCTAGGACATTAAAGATTTGAATTGGATTGAATTGATGATCTAGACTAGGTTGTGGATTTCTGCAGTATATTATTTCTTTATTAATGCTTTGATTAAGATTTATATTTTTTGTCTTTTATAATCTGTCCTTATTCATGAATATTTCATTGACCTTTGCATGTTATAATTATTGCTTGTGTCATAGAGGGATTATATTTGTCTATCATTTATGGGTAAAGGGGGACTTAACCATATAACTTTTATTTATTAGAATAATTAATATTGGACACTAGATATATCTATTAATTACCATTCTATATGATTTGGTTTCTTAGATTATTAGGTGGGAATTAAAGTTTATTTCTTAAGTATCTATAAAGGAAAGTCTAGTGATTTAGTATTTAATGGAATTTAGCATGAATTACCTAGAAAGGGAGTATGAAATATTCTTCTGCATCTGAGGATTTAAACCAGATTTATGTGTTAAGTTTATTTTACTAAAGAGATTTAACATATTTAAGTGATTGCTTTTATAAAATCTGCAGGAATTCTAACTAAATGTCTAGTGATTTAATTTGACCAATTTAAACTGGATTTCCTAGAACACTAGTATTATTTTTATTTGCATATTTTTTTTAATTATCTTGTCTTCTCTATTTTTTTAATTAATTCCCTTAAATACCCAGATTTGTCTTAAATTAGAATTTTCATAAATAGAAATAATTAGAGAGTCTAAAATTATCCTCTGGGTTCGATATTATACTTGGTCACTGATGAGAGTGAAAATAAGCGCATTTTAGTGTCCAATTTAACACATTTTTGATAGGAATTATTGTTCTATATTCACACAAGTGTCTTATATTCAATATATGTGAGAAAAATGTGCATTTGAGGTGTTTTATTGTGTTTAGGTGGAAAAAGGATCAAAAGAACAAAGTTGGAGAAAAGGTGCAATTTGTGCAAGAATGCTGAAAAACGCACGTTCAACTTTTATAATTTTTCTTTATCTGTGTGGAGCTCAAAACTAAAAGTGTGATACATGGTTGGAAATTTACAGAAGAGAGGGTCGTTTTGGTATAAGGAACACCCCAATCGTAGTCCAAACGAGAAAGTTATTATCAAAATGGTGACGTCGTGCAAGCTATTCCTACTCAGCAGGACTGTTCTAATTTATATGACTTTTTACACCTTCAAATGTTAAAATTTTTTTGGGTTCTTTATCTTGATAGAAAGCCAAAGAAGATAGGGTCGTGTGAGCATAAGAATCATTCAAATCAGAGTTTTGATGAGGAAGTTATGCTCAAAATCGTGAAGTCGCGCAGCTGCCACCGAGAATTTCCGAGAATTTCCAAAATTTTTCGAAAATTACATATGTCTTGGAGCACAATTAATCTCATTATCACATAATAATCCTCCATGATTCTCCCATATCATTTATTTCCTTGTTTAATTCCCTTCTCACAGCTATATATATTTTATATTATTATTCATGTGACAACAACAACACAATGATTCTACAGCCCACAAGGGGGATCGCCCCCCAACCATTATCCACATCCTTTTTTCCATCCATCCATCACTTTGAAGATTCGTCTATGAAATCAAGAGGAGAACCAAAAGGAGAATTCAAGATGGAGAAGGACGCGAAGATGCCCACATCTAGGGTTTTATTCGTTTCCTAATTTATCTTGTATTTTTCGGACATATGGGTAAGATCTATCCAACCCCCATGATTGTTCTTCGCAACATCATGGACTAGAACTGTTTTGGTAGATCTAGGATTTATGAAAGTTTTATGAATTAATTGAACCTTCGTGTGTATACTCCGTACAACACTACTTGTGGATTTATTTTATATAAGACTATGTGTTTTAATTCATACTTAGAGTTGTTTTGTGCATCATTAATTGTTATGTAGAGTCTGAATACATATCTTGGTTATTGATTGAGTGCGTTCACTATTGAGCAGAATTCCATGTTATGATTCTAAGTGAGGGGACTCTGAAGCTTCATTAGAACTATCTTATATAAATATTTATTAATTGAATTGAATTCGGGTTAGTAAGTATGATAAAGAGGTTAATTTTATAGTACCTATAAAGGGAGATCATATAGGATTAGAGTGTCAATTGGCCAGGGAAATAATTTATACTGATAGTACCTAGAAAGGGGGAGGGGTGAAATTATATATCTTGCTCCAAGGTTATTCACACGTGTGACACGTATATTTACTTGTGTCTATAGATTAGATGTGCATGGCTTAGTGATGCGTTCATATTCCACAAGGTAGAGTCGGACATTGATACACGAAAGGAAAATTAAGGAGTGAAACTGGATTATCCTAGAGCTACCTATTCTCCTACTTGATTTACTTTCGTGTTTTCTTAGTTCCTTATTTATTTTATTTGTTATTTTAATTAATTGTTTAGTAGTTAATAGTTCCATACATCAACCTTATTGCCATAATTTGTCTTAATTAATTTAGTAAATAATTAAATTGATAATACGTCGTCCTTTGGATTCGATATTTAACTTGGTCGCTTGCTTAAGCTGCAACTGATATCTTTAATACTTGGGGATTAATTTTGCATGCAAAGAAAATGCGCATCAAGTTTTCAGCGCCGTTGTCGGGGACGGCTTTTATTATTGATTTTATTATTTCTAGTTGATTAAGACTTTTATTAGTGATTATTTATTTCGATCTAACCTTGAATTTTTCTGAGGTATTTGTGCACTAGTAAAAGGAGAGGAAGGAAAGAAGTATTAACAAACTGAGCTAAACATGGCCGGAGCAAGGCAGAATCTAGATAATATTGGAATCCGCAAAATTTTCACTAGCAATGGGATTTGCAACATGGGGTTGATAGGAGCAAGGGGGGAGATGATGATTTTGAGATACATCTCGCTTTTATTAACATGATGGAGAAGAATCCCTTTTCTGGATGTTCGTTTGAAGATCCATATCAACATCTCAGAAGATTCCTTGGTTATACAAACACTCAGAAGGGTTCTGGAGCTAATGATAATGCTAGGAGGATAGCTCTATTCAAGTTCTCTTTGATTGAGAGGGCAGAAGCTTGGTATGAGACTCTTGATGCCACGGATTGCACCACATGTGACCAACTGCAGCAGAAGTTCTTAGAGAGATACATGCCACCTCAAGGATCTTAAGAATGAAGCAAGAGATCACCTAATTTGTTATGAATCAGGGTGAGAAATTTCATGAGGCGTGGGATAGGTTTAAAGATATGCTCAGGAGGTGTCCACAACATGAAATGTCTAAGGCTCAGTACATAAGTATCTTCTACTATGGAATGGATTATGAGTCGCGTATTCTAATTGATGCATCATCAGAAAGAGCGCTGTTATCAGAGACAATACTTGAAGCAGAAAATTTATTCGAAGACATCTCTATGAATTCACATTATTGGCCTACGGAAAGAGTTAGAGAAACTTATATAGTGGGTAAGGTGGCGCAGATTGAACATCAAACGGTGAAGCTGAATAAGAATGATGAGATCGTCTCTAGTCTAGCTAATATCAACAAGCTACTAGAGTCCCAGCAGAAGCATATTAAAGAGTTGACATAAAGGGGGCCAAGTATCCAGCAGTAAGAAGTGAAGAGCGTTGAAGATACCTTCAATCAATACATGACAAGGAATGATGCAAGGGTTGACCGCATCGAGGCTACAATGAATGCTAAGCATGCAAATTTATCTAAGCAGTTGAAGGACCTAACTTTATAATGGGGCAGATGGCCGGGAACGTGAATCAATTGACACAAATGTTGGAGAAAAGAATGTTCCCATATCACGATATTATGAACCTGAAAGAGTACCACGCCATCACGTTAAGGTCTAGAACACAGTATGATGGACCAATGATGCCAAAAATGAATTCTGGTGTTCCAAGAGCTCGATTCAACCAGGGTTTGACCTTACTAGAAGGTCGAACCACATCACCAAGGTCGAACCAAGCTCCTGGGCAACCTCCGTGGCATCTAGATGGCCGGTTCAACCAAGACCACCCTAGTTCGACCAACCTTGAAGGTCAAACCAGCCTGTCTAAGACCCTTTGTTTTTTCTGAAGACTGGTTCGACCACGACATACATGGTTCGACAAAATCCTTTGATCGAACTATGGTCGAACCAGCCTGTACGAGAGACGCTGAATTTTTTAATATCGGTTCGACCATGACAACACTTGTTTGACCAAACCCTTTGGTCGAACCATGGTCGAACCAGCCTGTATTGGTGAGTTTGAACTTTTTGATGGTCGATTCAACCATTATGCACCTGGTTCGACCAATACTCAAGATCGAACTGAGGTCGAACCATCATATCCAGCACTGGTTTTTGCGCAGAATGCTATTCCTGTTGTTAATGATACTCCAGTGCCATCCCAAGGGCAGAATACTGAGCTTATAGTAGAGAAGAAGTGGGAAAGAGCAAAGAGGTTGAGAGCCGAGAAGCTTAGACTGCGGATGGATAATGAAGATGTGGTTTTGTCTCTTGATAAAGCAATGAAGATGCATATGGAGACTTGCGAGAGTATAGATGTGGTTTCTAACTTGTTTAATCTTAGTTTTAATAGGACAGATGATTCTGAATTTGAGTGGAATATTGACAAGGAGGAGTCTAGACAGTCATGGGAGGAAGGTAATTATATGGATCATATACTTGTGACCAAGAAAGGTGAGGTGCTAAGTGTAGACAAGAAGAAGGAAAGAAAGTATTTGAAGGTGAGGATGCGAGAAGACCGTCCTCTATCGTCGAGACTCTCTGACGATAAATATGAGCACCTATTGGGGGCTTGCCCTTCCATTTTATTGCTTTCGTGTGAGTGAGGAGTTATTATAATTGAGGTGCTCACGTTTTGGCAATTACATCTCTTTGCAAACTTAGTTTCGACTTACGTTTTTACTAAGTTTGGGGGGTATAATGTACTTACCTCATCTTATGAGCTCTGAGGGTATAATTTTTTCTTTCGTTGGTTGTTTGTTTGTTAGGGGGTTGAGTTTTTGCGACATATTAATATTTTAACCGATGTTGGTATGTCGATTTTTTACAACTTACCTAATGTTTAGTGTGTCGTGTTGGTGTTTCTAGTCTGTGGAGTTGATTATATACTTAATTAAGTCTTTCTCATAGTTCTCATAGTTTATTATTTATGAATCATGTGATGATGAGTGTGATTGATATTTAATGATAGAAAAGGTAAAAGAGTGGCAAGATGAGTTCTACACCGAGGCTTTGATCTGACCGAGTTGAACAACTCGAGGAGCTCATGCACACATTAAAGAAAAATCAGGTGCCCTCATTTCCTTATTTTAATTTTTATGTGAGATTTTAATTTATGGAGTGGAAGGATTGAGTTTATGATTTTGGTAAACATGTGAGCTTATATTTATAAATTGTGCTTAAAATTCATATGCTCTTAAAATTAATGAAGGAATTGTACTTGAGTTATATTATGGTAAGAAGTTCTATGTGTACTTGTGGGACATTACTTACCATGAAAAGTTCTCTGTTACTTGTTAAAAACCATGCGAGATTTTGAGTCTCGTTGATCATGTTACATAATCACATGATATATCTTTTCTGGTGAGTATTATTATTGTACGTGTATTCTAGAACTTGCTTCTTGTTTTATTTGAAACTACATGTGTGTTAGATGATGGGAGATGATTTTAGGCCATCCTTGAATTTATAAATCACTTAGCCAAATAATTCCCTACCTAATGATTTTTATCCGTAGTTAGTCCCGTTAAGCCTAAAAACATCATTCTTTGGCAGCCTATGAGAAATAACCACTTTGAGCTTCTGAATTTTTTTGAGCTTGATGGAGTTTTATAATAGCTCTGGAAGGAATAAATTTGGTGTTGAAACAGTGATTGAACTTGAAAATGCATCGAAGGAAAAGCATGGAGTAGTGCTTAAATCTAATACTCCATTGAATCAAAAACCCTAGGATAGTGCTTAAATCTAATACCCTATAGAGGATGCGCGAGGTAGTGCCCGAAACTGGTACATCGAGAGAAAAAAAAGAGGGAAGAAAAAAAAGAAAATTAAAAGAGTTGAGGAGGATGTTGTGCTTAATTGAAGTGAGTAAGAAGAATGAAAGATCATGATGGAATGCACACTTAATTGATTCGAGATTTGAGTCACTTATCCATATATATTTCCTACCTTAACCAAAGAGCCAACATTATATCCAAAAGAAAAGTCATTTTTGATCCCATTATCGAGTCATACCTTTTAAGTTGTGGAGATTTTGAGACATTTGGCAAGATTATGGTTATGCATGCACTTGAATTAAATATGAGCATATACACCTTAACCCATAAGTGTACATATTTTACACTTGAGTGCGATTAATATATACTTCCCGAGAGAACATGTGAATGGAGCATTTGAATTGGTGGTAATTGTCTTATCTTGTATGCTATGAATTGAATATTACATGTAATGAGAGTTGCATGACCTAAGTTGAGGACAATTGTATTGTGAATGGGGTATTTGTCATAGTTCTTGTTTCCCCGCTAATTTTCTTACTCTCTTTCTCTTTATTTTTATTTTGTTGTCTCAGGACGAGCAACGAGTAAGTTTGGGTGTTTGATGAGAGTGAAAATAAGCATATTTTAGTGTCCAATTTAACACATTTTTTATAGAAATTGTTATTATATATTTGCCAAGTGTCTTATATTCAATATATGTGAGTAAAAGGTGCGTTTGAGGTGTTTTATTGCGTTTTAGGTGGAAAAAGGATCAAAAGTGCAAAGTTGGAGAAAATGTGCAATTTGTGCAATAATGCTGAAAAATGCACGTCCAACTTAAATAATTTTTCTGTATTTGTGTGGATCTCAAAATTTGAAGTGTGATAGAAGATTAGAAATCCACAGAAGAGAGGTTCGTTTTGGTATAAAGAACACCCCAATCATAATCCAAACGAGAAAGTTATGATCAAAATGGTGACGTCGCGCAAGCTATTCTTACTCAGCACGACTTGTCCACTTTACAGGACTTGTTACACCTTTAAATGTTAAAATTTTTGTGAGTTTTTTATATTGATAGAAAGCCAAGGAAGATAGGGTCGCGTGAGCATAAGAATCATTCAAATCGGAGTTTTGACGAGGAAGTCTGCTCAAAATCGTGAAGTCGCGTAGCTGCCACCGAGAATTTCCAAGAATTTCCAAAAATTTTCGAAAATTACCTATTTCTTGGAGCACAATTAATCTCCTTATCACATAATAATCCTCCATGATTCACCCATATCTTTTATTTCCTTATTTAATTCTCTTCTTACTGCTATATATATTTTATATCATTATTCATATGACGACACCAACACAATCATTCTACACCCCACAAGGGGGGATCACCCCCAACCATCATCCACGTCCTTTCCTCCATCCATCCATCACTTTGAAGATTCGTCTGTGGAATCAAGAGGAGAACCAAGAGGTGAATTCAAGACAGAGAAGGACACGAAGAAACCCACATCTAGGGTTTTTTTCGTCTCCTAATTTATCTTGTATTTTTCGGATATATGGGTAAGATCTATCTAATCCCCATGATTGTTCTTTGCAACATCATGGGATAGAACTGTTTTGGTAGATCTAGGATTTATGAAAGTTTTATGAATTAATTGAATCTTCGTGTGTATACTCCGTACAACACTACTTGTGGATTTATTTTATATAAGACTATGTGTTTTTAATTCATACTCAGAGTTGTTTTGTGCATCATGAACTGTTATGTAGAGTCTGAATACATATTTTGGTTATTGATTGAGTGCGTTCACTGCTGAGCAGGATTCCATGTCATGATTCTAAGTGAGGAGACTCCGAAGCTTCATAAGAACTATCTTATATAAATACATATTAATTGAATTGAATTCGGGTTAGAAGTATGATAAAGAGGTTAATTTTATAGTACATATAAAGGGAGATCATATCGGGTTAGAGTACCAATTGGCCAGGAAAATAATTGATACTGATAGTACCTAGAAAGAGGGATAAAATTTTATCTCTTATTCCAAGGTTATTCACACGTGTTACACGCATATTTACTTATGTCTACAAAGTAGATTTGCATGGCTTAGTCATGCGTTCATATTCCACAAGGTAGAGTCGGACATTGATACACGAAAGGAGAATTAAGGAGTGAAACTGAATTATCCTAGAGCTACCTATTCTCCTACTTGATTTACTTTCGTATTTTCCTAGTTCCTTATTTATTTTATTTGTTATTTTAATTAATTGTTTAGTAGTTAATAGTTCCATACATCAACCTTATTACCACAATTCGTCTTAATTAATTTTGTAAATAATTAAATTGATAATACGTCGTCCTTTGGATTCGATATTTAATTTGGTCGCTTGTTTAAGCTGCAACTGATATCCTTAATACTTGGGGATTAATTTTGAGTGCAAAGAAAACATGCATCAAGTTTTTAGCGCCGTTGCCGGGGACGGTGTTATTATTGATTTTATTATCTCTAGTTGATTAAGACTTTTATTAGTGATTATTTATTTCGATCTAACCGAATTTTTCTGAGGTATTTGTGCACTAGGAAAAGGAGAGGAAGGAAAGAAGTAATAACACACTGAGCTAAACATGGCCGGAGCAAGACAGAATCTGGATAATATTGCAATCTGTGAAATTCTCACGAGTAATGGGATTTGCAGCATGGGGTTGATAGGAGCAAGGGAAGAGATGATGATTTTGAGATACATCCCACTCTTATTAATATGGTAGAGAAGAATCCATTTTCTGGAGGTTCGTTTGAAGATCCATATCAGCATCTCAGAAGATTCCTTGGTTATACAAACACTCTGAAGTAGGGGTGTGCACGGTGTGATTTCGCGATTATTTCGACAAAATCTAAATTGCATTGTTATATGCGGTTCGGTTTAACAATTAAATTTAAATTGCAGTTTATCAAGTAAAGTTTATAATGCGATTTTAGGCGGTTTTAAACGGTTTTGCGGTTTGACGGTTAAAAATTAACATATTACATAACAATACAATATATATGGATGTATAAAAATATAAATATGTGTACATGCTTAATTTAAAGTGTTATTCACCCTTAGAAATAAAATATTGTAACAATGATTAAATTAGATAATGCGATATTAAATATATGAAATCATCATTTGAACTCCATAACCAACTCAAATAATGTAATCTTTGTGACATAAAACAAACTTTTATCAAAATTATTTCTCAATCCAAATTAGTGTATATCTTTTTACCTCTTCAATAATACATAATTATATATGTATACATAATATATATATATATATATATATATGTAGAAAATTAAATATATTTATAATTTAAATAATAGAGTGTGGTGCGGTGTAATTTTAGATAAAAATCAAAATTGCACCATTTAAGCAGTGCGGTTTTCTCCGATAAAATTAACTGCGGTTTAGGTGAGCAATGCGGTGCGGCTCGATCGGTTTTTGCGGTTTTAAAAAATTATTGCCCACCCCTACTCAGAAGGGTGCTGGAGATAATGATAATGCTAGGCGAATCGCTCTATTCAAGTTCTATTTGATTGAGAGGGCAGAAGCTTGGTATGAGACTCTTGATGCCACAGATTGCACTACATGGGACCAACTGCAGCAGAAGTTCTTGGAGAGATATATGCCACCCTCAAGGATCATAAGAATGAAGCAAGAGATCACTCAATTTGTCTAATTTGTTATGAATCAGGGTGAGAAATTTCATGAGGCGCGGGGTAGGTTTAAAGATATGCTCAGGAGGTATCCACAACATGAAATGTCTAAGGCTCAGTACATAAGTATCTTCTACTATGGATTAGATTGTGAGTCACGTATTCTAATTGATGCATCATCAGGAGGAGCGCTGTTATCAAAGACAACACTTGAAGCAGAAAAGTTATTCGAAGACATCTCTATGAATTCACATAATTGGCCTACAGAAAGAGTTAGAAGAACGTATATAGTGGGTAAGGTGGCGTAGGTTGAACATCAAACGGTGAAGCTGAATAGGGATGATGAGATCGTCTCTAGTCTAGCTAATATCAACAAGCTACTAGAGTCCCAAAAGAAGCATATTAAAGACTTGACATAAAGGGCGCCAAGAATCCAGTAGCAAGAAGTGTAAAGTGTTGAAGATACCTTCAATCGATACATGGCTAGGAATGATGCAATGGTTGACCGCATCGAGGCTACTAGGAATGCTAAGCATGTAGATTTATCTAAGCAGTTGAAGGAGCTGACTTTGATAATAGGACAGATGGCAGGGAACGTGAATCAATTGACACAAACGTTGGAGAAAAGAATGTTTCAGTCTCAAGGTATTACGAACCCAAAAGAATGCCACGCCATCATGTTAAGGTCTGGAACATAGCATGATGGACCGATGATGCCGAAAATGAATTCTGGAGCTCCATGAGCTCGATTCAACTAGAGTTTGACCTTACCAGAAGGTCGAACCACATCACCGAGGTCGAACCAAATGCCTGGGCAACCTCCGGGCATCTAGATGGATGGTTCGACCAAGATCACCCTGGTTTGACCAACCTTGAAGGTCGAACCATGGTTGAACCAGCCTGTCCGAGACCCATTATTTATTCTAAAGACCGGTTCGACCACGACATACATGGTTCGACCAAGGGCCTTGGTCGAACCATGGTCAAACCAGCCTGTACGAGAGATGCTAAATTTTTTAAAGACCGGTTTGACCACGACAGCTCTGGTTCGACCAAGTCCTTTGATCGAACCATGGTCGAACCAGCCTGTACTAGTGAATTTGAACTTTCTGATGGTCGATTCAACCATTATGCACCTGGTTCGACCAACACTCAAGGTTAAACTGAGGTCGAACCATCATATCCAGCATCATTTTTCGCGCAGAATGCTACACCTGTTGTTAATGATACTCCAGTGCCATTCCAAGGGCAGAATAATGAGCTTATAGTAGAGAAGAAGTGGGAAAGAGCAAAGCGGTTAAGAGCCGAGAAGCTTAGACTGCAGATGGATAATGAAGATGTGGTTTTGTCTCTTGATAAAGCAATGAAGATGTCTATGGAGACTCAATCATGCGAGAGTACAGATGTGGTTTCTAACTTGTTTAATCTTGGTTTTAATAGGACAAATGATTCTGAATTTGAGTGGAATATTGAAAGGAGGAGTCTAGACAGCCATGGGAGGAAGGTAATTCTAAGGATCATATAATTGTGACCAAGAAAGGTGAGGTGCTAAGTGTAGACAAGAAGAGTGGAAGAAAGTATTTGAAGGTGAGGATGCGAGAAGACCATCCTCTACCATCGAGACTCTCCGATGATAAATATGAGCACCTGTTAGGGTCTTGCACTTCCGTTTTATGGCTTTCGTGTGAGTAAGGAGTTATTATATTTGAGGTGCTCACGTTTTGACAATTACATCTCTTTGCAAACGTAGTTTCGACTTACATTTTTACTAAGTATGGGGGGTGTGATGTACTTACCTTATCTTATGAAAACCAAGGGTATAATTTTTCCTTTCGTTGTTTGTTTGTTTGTTAAGGGGTTGATTTTTTACGGTATATTAATATTTTAACCGGTGTTGGTGTTGGTGTTTCTAATGTGTGGAGTCAATTGAGTCTTTCTCATAGTTCTCATATTTTATTATTGATGAATCCTGTGATGATGAGTGTGATTGAGATTTGATGATAGAAAAGGTAAAAGAGTTGCAAGATGAGTTCTACACTGAGGCTTTGACCTGACCGAGTTGAACAACTCGAGGAGCTCGTGCACACATTGAAGAAAAATCAGGTGCACTCATTTCCTTATTTTAATTTTTATGTGAGCTTTTAATTTATGGAGTGGAAGGATTGAGTTTATGATTTTGGTGAACATGTGAGCTTATATTTATAAATTGTGCTTAAAATTCATATGCTCTTGAAATTGATGAAGGAATTGTACTTGAGTTATATTATGGTAAGAAGTTCTATGTGTACTTGTGGGACATTACTACCATGAAAAGTTCTCTGTTACTTGTTAAAAACCCATGTGAGATTTTGAGCCCCATTGATCATGTTACATAATCACATGATATATCTTTTCTGGTGAGTATCGTTTTTGTACGTGTATTCTAGAACTTGCCCCTTGTTTTATTTGAAGCTACATGTGTGTTAGATGAAAGGAGATGATTTTAGGCCATCCTTGAATTTATAAGTCACTTAGCCAAATAATTCCCTACCGAATGATGTTTATCCGTTGTTAGCCCCGTTAAGCCTAAAAACTTCAATCTTTGGCAGCCTACGAGAAATAACCACTTTGAGCTTCTGAATTTTTTTTAGCCTTGATTCTATCATGATGAGAATTAATGGCTTTTCAAAGTGTGTTGATGGAGTTTTATAATAGCTTGGGAATAAATGAATTTGGTGCTGAAACATTGATTGAGCTTGAAAATACATCAAAGGAAAAGCATGGAGTAGTGCTTAAATCTAGTACACTATTGAATCAAACACCCTAGAATAGTGCTTAAATCTAGTACCCTATAGAGGATGCGCAGGGTAGTACCCGAAACAGGTACCTCGAGAGAAAAAAAAGAGGGAAGAAAAAAAAAAGAAAATTAAAAGAGTTGAGGAGGATGTTGTGCTTAATTGAAGTGAGTAAGAAGAATGAAAGATCATGATGGAATGCGCACTTAATTGATCCGAGATTTGAGTCACTTATCCATATATATTTCCTACCTTAACCAAAGAGCCAACATTACATCCAAAGGAAAAGTCATTTTTGATCTCATTATAGAGTCTTACCTTTTAAGTAGTGGAGAGTTTGAGAATTTTGGCAAGCTTATGGTTACACATGCACTTGAATTGAATATGAGCGTAAACACCTTAACCCATAAGTGTACATCTTTTACACTTGAGTGTGAGTGATATATACTTCCCATGAGAACATGTGAATTGAGCATTTGGATTGGTGGTGATTGTCTTATCTTGTATGCTATGAATTGATTATTACATGTAATGAGAGTTGCATGACCTAAGTTGAGGACAATTGTATTGTGAATGGGGTATTTGTCATAGTTCTTGTTTTTCCAACAATTTTCTTACTCTCTTTCTCTTTATTTTTATTTTGTTGCCTCGGGACGAGTAACGGGTAAGTTTGGGGATTTGATGAGAGTGAAAATAAGCGTATTTTAGTGTCCAATTAAACACATTTTTGATAGGAATTGTTGTTATATATTTGCACAAGTGTCTTATATTCAATATATGTGAGAAAAAGATGCGTTTGAGGTGTTTTATTGTGCTTTTGGTAGAAAAAGGATCAAAAGTACAAAGTTGGAGAAAAGGTGCAATTTGTGCAAGAATGCTAAAAAATGTACGTAAAACTTGTGTAATTTTTCTGTGTCTGTATGGAGCTCAAAACTGGAAGTGTGATATATGGTTAGAAAGCCACAGAAAAGAGGGTCGTTTTGGTATAAGGAACACCCCAATCGAAGTCCAAACGAGAAAGTTATGATCAAAACGTTGACATCGCGCAAGCTATTCCTATTCAGCACGACTTGTCCAGTTTACATGACTTGTTACACCTTCAAATGTTGAAATTTTTGTGAGTTCTTTATATTTTTGTGAGCGGAAGAATCATTCAAATCGGAGTTTTGATGTGGAAGTTATGCTCAAAATCGTGAAGTCGCGCAACTGCCACCGAGAATTTCCAAAAATTTTCGAAAATTACCTATTTCTTGGAGCACAATTAATCTTCTTATCACATAATAATCCTCCATGATTCACCCATATCTTTTATTTTCTTATTTAATTCCCTTCTTACAGCTATATATATTTTATATCATTATTCATGTGACGACAACAACACAATCATTCTACAACCCATAAGGGAGGATCACCCCCAACCATCATCCACATCCTTTCCTCCATCCATCCATCACTTTGAAGATTCATCTGTGGAATCAAGAGGAGAACCAAGAGGAGAATTCATGACGGAGAAGGACGCGAAGACACCCACATCTAGGATTTTATTCGTTTTCTAATTTATCTTGTATTTTCCGGACATATGGGTAAGATCTATCCAACCCCCATGATTGTTCTTCGCAACATCATGGGCTAGAACTATTTTGATAGATCTAGGGTTTATGAAAGTTTTATGAATTAATTGAACCTTCGTGTGTATACTCCATACAGCAGTACTTGTGGATTTTATTTTATATAAGACTATATGTTTTTAATTCATACTTAGAGTTGTTTTGTGCATCATTAAATGTTATGTAGAGTCTGAATATTTATCTTGGTTATTGATTTAGTGTGTTCACTTCTGAACAGGATTCCATATTATGATTCTAAGTGAGGGGACTCTGAAGCTTCATTAGAACTATCTTTTATAAATACTTATTTATTGAATTGAATTCGGGTAAGTAAGTATGGTAAAAAAGTTAATTTTATAGTACCTATAAAGGGAGATCATATCGGGTTAGTGTACCAATAGGCTAGGGAAATAATTGATACTGATAGTACCTAGAAAGGGGGGTGAAATTATATCTCTTGCTCCAAGGTTATTCACACGTGTTACACGCATATTTACTTGTATCTATAGAGTAGATTTGCATGGCTTAGTGATGTGTCCATATTCCACTAGGCAGAGTCGGACATTGATACCGAAAGGGAAATTAAGGAGTGAAACTGGATTATCCTAGAGCTACCTATTCTCCTAGTTGATTCACTTTCGTATTTTCCTAGTTACTTATTTATTTTATTTGTTATTTTAATTAATTGTTTAGTAGTTAATAGTTCCATACATCAACCTTATTGCCACAATCCGTCTTAATTAATTTAGTGAATAATTAAATTGATAATACGCCGTCATTTGGGTTCAATATTTAACTTGATCGCTTGCTTAAGCTGCAACTGATATCCTTAATACTTGGGGATTAATTTTGTTTACAAAGAAAATGCGCATCAATTACACGCTGAGCTGCAACTGATTCCCTATACTTGATGATGCACACAAATCGGTGAACATGTTTTTGGGGCAGTTGTCTGAGATACTTCATAGATTTTTTTTATTTTATTCTGTTGTGATTAATTTTAGTGTAGGACATTAAACTTTATATTTTTTATTTTAGATCCAAAATATTCTGACATGGCTGATGATTAAAGGGCCCCGACCCCTACGCTGGACCAGTACAAGCTGAAGCACACCACAAACGTTGGATTTAATGGAACATTAATCACTGCTGAGAATTCTGAGTTGCCTTTCGGACTGATCCGGGTGGTAGAGAGACAGCAGTTCAGTGGGACACCTCTGGAAAATCCTAGCGAGCATCTACAGCTATTTGATGAGTATTCAAGGACACAGAAGCATAGGAATGTTTCAGAGGATGCTATCAGGATGGAGCTTTTCCCATTCTCACTAACGGAAAAAGCCAAGGAGTGGTACAATAACCTTCTTACATGATGTTGTACTACATGGGGAGCAATTGGTGGATAAGTTTTTGAACAAATACTTTCCTCCCTCCAAGAGCTTTTTGGTGAAGAAAAAGATCACACAATTTAAACAAGGAGGCTTAGAGAACTTCTATGAGGCATGGGAGAGATTCAAGGACCTGTTGCGCAATGGCCCACAACATGGATTTACAAAAGATGCCTACTTAGGCTTCTTCTATCAAGGTCTAAAAGGTGATTCTAGAGTGTTGGTGGACGCGACAACAGGTGGATCGATCTTTAAAAAGTTAGTAGATGAAGCAGAAGAGATCTTTTAGGAGATGACAGCTAACACATATGATTGGTCAGTGGAGAGAACAAAAGGAGAAGTCACTTTTGACAAAGTGGCTAAAGTAGAAGTTCAGGTCAACAGCAGTGAGATGTCAGATCTAAAGAGTTAACTCAATGAGCTGGATATGAAGATGGATCGCCTCACATAAGGAAACAAAGGAGAAAAATTATGATGGTTGGAGGTGAAGAATAGATGAAGGATGCTAATTATAAGAGTCAGAATTTTCAAGGGGAGTACGAAAACATATAGAATTTCAGACCTACCAATTTTCAAGGTGGTTTGAACTTTCACAATTAGAGAATGAATGATAATATGTCTTATGCAAACCAAAGTAATGCAGTTGAGTCTCCTCTAGGTTTTGATCCAGCCCATAAGCCTGTTGAAGGAAGAGTATACATGAATGATGAGATGAAATTGTGGATGAAGCAACAAGTGGACCAGATGAACTTGATGGCCAAGCTAATGATTACTAATCAAGAGCAAGCTGATATCAGACAGAAAGAGACTGAGAAAAACAAGAAAGAAACTGATATTTCTCTTAGACAGTTGAATGCTGCAGTTGGAAGAATAGAGCAAAAAGAAAATTTTCCATCAACGGTGACGAATCCAAATGAGCAAATTATGGCTATCACCCTGAGGAGTGGAACGCAGTATTTGGACCCTAGGATGCCTACTGAAGAAGTGGAATTTGAAGAACAAAGTCGTGTGTTATTAATTGGTGAGACTGAAGGAAGTGATCGTGCAGTATGCTTTAATAAAACGCATGGGTATGGTAGTGATCGTGCACTTCTTACTGAAAAAAAGGGCATGAGGATGGTTGTGATCATGTGATTCCTGCTAAATAAATGCACGAGGATGAACTTCGTGATGATCGTGCTTTTTCTTTTATAAGAATGCATGATGATGAAGGAGATCATATGCTTGCTTCTGAAAAGACGAACGATGATGAAGGAGAATATGCATTCCCTTATGCCCAACCATACGATGATGGTGATGCATGTGCAAAATCCACTGTTCAAGTGTACGAAGAGCCTAAAGTAAAACTGAAGAAGTGACAAAGAGAAAAAAGGGAGAGAGAGGAAAGAGAGAAGGAGAAAGAATTCAAATATGATTTCTGGGGTATTCCTATTACTCCTTATCGTCTCCCTTTTCCACAAAAAATTGTGAAGGGGGAGAAGAAAGAAGAGTTCAAGCAATACGTTTAGTTTTTAAGATCAAAGTATGAGGTGATGAAGAATAAGATAATATTCTAAAAGTTGAGTGATCCGGGGGATTCATAATCCCTTGTGAGATTGAAGGGAAGAAAGAAATAAATTCACTGTGTGATTTAGGATCTACCGTGAATATCATGGCTCATGCTGTGTTTAAGGAACTTGAAGGAGGAGAGTTGAAACAAACATCTAGACAGTTTTATATTGCTAGCGGTGATGTAAAAAAACCCTTAGGGGTTGTTGAAGATGTTACGGTGGAAGTAAACAAGATGGTTTTTCCGACTGATTTTATTCTGTGTGAAAAAGTAGTGGATCCTGGAGTTCCACTAATCCTAGGAAGACCATTCCTAGCAATAGGAAGAGCCAAGATTGAGTTGCAAGAAGGAACTATCTCATTGAGCTCTAAGGGAAAAGTTGTCGCATTCAAATGTGGTAAAGGAAAGAGAGATGATCCTTATCTGAAAATTGTGCCAATTCCTCCGGATATCTTTAACTCTCATCTTTATGACTATCATGATACTGACTCTTATCTTTCTGATTATCTTGATTTTGATAGGAAAGATGCATATGAATAAGGAGATCTAGATGAGTTGATCCTTATGAGTAAGAATAGCAAGATAGTATGGATGGATCAAAAGATGGAAAAATAACACTTCAAAGTGAAGATGAAAGATAAAGAGGAAGTGTTGATGCACGAGCTTAAAGTCCATTAATTTTTCATTCCATCATGACTCTTCGACATTAAACATGAGCACCTATTAAGGGCTTACCCTCCCGTTTTATTGCTTTTATGTGTTTTTTTTGGTGTAAGAAATTTTATTTCGGTGTCTCTTCGTCTATGGTATTCACTTCTTTACAAAATTACTTTCTCACTTCGTTTGAACTAAGTTTGGGGGGTGACGTGCATCCCAATATCATGAAGTATCGATGTAAGTTTTCTTTGCTTTGTTTGATGCTTGGAGGTCGATTTTTTTTAGAAAATTTGAATTTAATTATTTTGATTTTTTTAATTTTTTTTGCGACTTTTCAAGTATCTTGTGTGTCAAGTGTGTTTCTTAGATTTGGTGTGGTTAAATTTTTGGTTGAATTTTTTTAGTTTTCCTGATGATTTTACTGTTGAATTCTAATTTGTGATGAGATGTGTTTGAGTTGTGATAATTGAAGAAGGTACTAGAGTGATAAGATGAGTTCTACACTGAGGCTTACACCTGACCGAGTTGAATAACTCAAGGAACTTGTAAGATGTGGAGGAGATTAAAATCAGGTGCCTTCATTTTCTTATTTTAATTTGGATTAATTACATGAAAAGTCTTAACTTTTTCTCCGATTGCGAATTAGTCCAAACTTTTTAATATTTGTAAATAAGTACTCTATCTTCAGTTGTAATATTTACAAATAAGTACTCGGTCTCTCTTGCTTCCATGTCCCCTCCAACTATAATGCCACATATTAATTTTTTTGTTAAAGTTAATATTCTAAGATGACGTCGTAGACGGCACTGGGCAGGCATTGCGGCGAGATTCTCGAACGACAATGGGTGGATTATGGTCGAGGATGCTGTAGTCGCAATTTTTTGGTGGTAAAAGCAATGCCGATAGAAGTTTAGAAGCATCCGATTTTTCCTCTATTTCCACACTGTAATTTTTTAGTCTACACTGAACGAAAGCAGCATAAAATTTCCCTCCATTTGTGCAACCCAACCCTCCCAATGAAAGGCGGCGAAATCGATCAGGCAACAACACCCACACAGCCTCCTCTGATATTCTTTTTGATCCTCGAATCCCCTAATGGAAATTGGGCCACTTAGATGAATTGAGTTTTTAGAGGAGGAATTCGAGAGAAAATACAGAGTTTTGGGTAGATTTTGAAGGATAGGCATGGAGTTTGAATCATTGTCGAGTGGCTCGCCGGTGGAACAATGAGTGTTTTTCGGCTAGTAGACGGTGGTGGCGGAGAAGTTGATAAGGAATTAATATAAAATTGGGCTACATTTGTGTACCCATGGGGCAGAAATTAAGGTTTGATGAGGTGGTGTACCCATGGGGGAATAATTTATGTTGTAGCGTACAACAAGTCTTGATGATGGTTTCTGAAATTTGCCTTCGTAATTTGAAAATCAATAATCATTAGGAAAAGCTTATTTTTTGTGCTAATTAGGGCTGGCTGTTAGGGTGTATAATCTGGTAGTTACACTCACACCATTTTCTATGTCAAAGAGATGAGTATGTCGTCCTCTTACTCACTCATATCTTCCATTCTTCATTGTTCATTGGCCCGAATTCGAATAAACCAATTTCATTCTTCATACGGAAATTAGGATCGATCCCCACTCCTTTTTTAGAGTTAATATTTTAGAACCATAGGAAGAATGATTGCTTTATCTTTTCTGATGCCATGGATGGAGGGATTGCAGTCTGATGCCGTGGATGGAGGGATTGCGGCCATGGTGGGTCTGCCTCCACACCAAATGCAAAGATTTGAGGGATATTATCTTTTAAAAAAAAATTATAGGTGGCATTACAGTTGGAGGGGACATGGAAAAAAGAGAAACACGTTAGCCACCGGGCAGGCCTCCAACAGCCCGATGGTTCGAAATGAAATACATGTTGAAAGTTGGGTACTTATTTGTAAATATCCAAAAATTTGTATTAATCTGCAATCGGTGAAAAGGTTGGGACTTTTCATGTAATTAACCATTTTAATTTTTATGTGATATATTGTGTTGATTCTTGAGTAGTTGAGGTGCATGTGTTTGAGTTTCTAGTGCTGTGCTTAGTTTGATTTTATTTATTAGATTTCTGCCAGAAATTCATATGCTCTTGAAATTAATGAAGGAAGTGTTAAGTTATATTGTGGTATGAAGTTATATGTGTACTTGTGAGATACTGCTTACCATAAAAAGTGCTCTGTTACTTGTTAAGAAACCATGTGAGATTTTGAGCCTTTAGATCATGTACATAAACACATGATAATTCTTTCTGGTGAGTATCATTCTTGTGCGTGTATTCTAGAACTTGCCTCTTGTCTTGCTTGAGACTATATGTTGTGTTAGATAATGGGAAATGATATTAGACCATATTTGATTTATAGCCCATATTTTCCCATACGCTTTATCTGAATTCATTAAATCCTTAGTCAGTCCGTTGAGCCTTTTAAATCCATTCTTTTGATAGCCAATAAAGTATAATTGAAGAAACTAGTGATTTATGGGTTGAGAAGGATGATGGGGAAAGGATCAAAAGAAAGAAAAAATTCATGGAGTAGTGCTTAAATCTAGTACTCCATCGTAATAAATACCCTAGAGTAGTGCTTAAATCTAGTACTCTATGGAGGATGAGAGAGGTAGCGCCTGAAATTGGTACCTCAAGAAAATAAAAGAAGAAAAAAATAAGTAAAAGGGAGAAAAAAAGTTGTACGTGAAAGAGAAAAATGAAGAGTTGAGGAGGATGTCGTGCTTGAATTGAAGTGAGTAAGAAGAAAGAAAGATCATGATGGATCGCGAATTGATTGATCTGAGTTTTGAGTCACTTATCCATATGTTTCCTACCTTAACCAAAGAGCCAACATTACATCTAAATAAAAGTCCTTTTTGATCCCATTCTTGAATCATACTTTTAGTGGTGGAGAGTTTGAGATATTTGGCAAGTTTATGGTTACGCAAGCACTTGAATTGAATCTGATCGTAAACACCTTATCCTATAAGTGTACATCTTTTATACTTGAGTGCGAGTGATATACTTCCCATGAGAATAAGTCAGTAGAGCATTTTAATTAGTGGTGATTATCTTAACTTATATGCTAGGAATGAATTATAGCATATAATGAGAGTTGCATGACCAGAGTTGATGACAATTGTATTTGAATAGCCTAGTTTTCATATCCCTAGTTTTCCATTTGATTCACACACTATCTTTCTTCTTCTTTGTTCGATTTCGTTATTCGGGGACGAACATCTTAAGTTTGGGGATTTTATTTAGTGTGAAAATCTATATGTTTTTGAGTCCGATTTAGCATCGTTTTATGGAATTTATGTCCTTATTTTGGCACTAAATGGTTAATTTTTATATATTTAAGATATTGGTGTATTTGAAGTGTTATTTAGTGTTTTAGGTGAAAAAGACAAAAGTGGAAAAATAGAAGGATCTCGTGCATTATGTTCTGACCAACCGCATGAGCGCGGTCATCATCATGCACCGAAGAAGAATGAACGCACAATCACAAGCATGAAAAGGATCATCGTGTGTTAGTCTTGAAGAAACGCATGATCATGAAGGATCACATGCTCTTCAACAGTTGAGTACGCACTGGCATGTACGAGAAAGCCCATATTCGTGATTTTTCATTCTTTTTAAGCCCAGGTTGTATTTATTTGCAAGAAGACCTAAGGATGGGGTTTACACACCTATAAAAGAGGCACTTGGGATTCATAAATAAGAACTCTCCATACCTTTTCATAATTTTTCACATCCTTTCCCTGCCACAATACCGAAATCAAGATCCTCCCATCCCGTAGTTAGAGAGTTCATCAGTGTTACCTACTTGAGAATGAGAATAGAGAAGATTCAGAACCACAGAGGAAAGAAAGGAGAATCACGCCATATCTAGAGTTTTTCTTATTCTTTTTTTCTTAATTTTGAATTATAGACTTATGGGATTGTTTTCATCTTTAACCATGGGTGTTGGTTGTAACACATGAGCTAGTAGTTTCTTAGATAGTTCTAAGATATTGATGGTATGAATTGAATTAAATTGATGACCCAGACTAGGTTGTGGATTTCTCCAGTATATTATTCCCTTATTAATGCTTTGATTAAGATTTATATTTTTGTCTTTTATGATATGTCCTTATTCATGAATTTGTCATTGACCTTTGCATGTTTATGATTATTGCTTGTGTCATAGAGGGATTATACTTGTCCATCTGTTATGGGAAAAGGGGACTTAACTATATAACATTTATTCATTAGAATAATTAATATTGGACACTTGATATATCTATTAATTATCACTCTATATGATTTGGTTTCTTAGATTGTTAGGTAAGAATTGAATTTTATTTATTAAGTACTTATAAAGGGAAGTCTAGTGCTCTAACTTTAATGGAATTTAGCATGAAGTACCTAGAAAGGGATTATGAATTATTCTTCTGCATTTGAGGATTTAAACCAGATTTATGTGTTAAGTTTACTAAAAAAATTGCAGTTTTAGTCCCATACAAGAAGTTTCATTTCACTTTTGGTCCTTTACATAACATTTTTGGTTCTGTTAGTTTATTTTTAAGTTTCCATCAATTAAATTTAACGGAATCTCATGGATTGCTTATGTGGCAGGTAAGAAATATATTTATTCTTTTCTGTTTGGCATAAATTAAAATTTTGCTTTCATATTTTCTTTAATTTGGTATTGATTGGCGTGGCTATGCTGCTTAGAGGACATTAGACTTCAGAGACAACTCTGTAGCAGGAACCAACCCCGCTCCAATCATCGCCAACAACCTCACGTTTGCTCCGAGGACCTCCTTCACGCCAACTGCGATGCCAGCTGGTTGCTGTCGTCGACTGTACCTAACTCCATGGATGGCATCGTGACAGAGATGAGGAGGTCCTTTTCGCCATTGACGGCTTCGACCATGGTGATGAAGTGGGAGGTCTCCACATTCTGAGCGGAGTCTTGCCCTGTTGCGATGTACAAGATGGAGACGATGTTGTTGGCGTGTGTGTTGAAGCCACCCAGGGCTTTTGTGAGGTCCTTCAACATGTTTGTCTCCACCACATTCACTGTCCACCACCACAGATTTGCCGTCCACTATATTTGTTCTTCTTCGTCTCCTTCACCACTAAAGATTTGACATCGAGGGAGTCAGATTCTGCCATGTTTGAGATTGAGAACCCTTTTTTGCGGAGAAATCCAAACCCTTATCCACCTCCATCTTTTCTGAACAACCAAGCACATCGCCTCTCTTATCCAAGCCTAAACCCACATGGGTTAATCCAACAAAACCTAAGCCATCTACGCTTTCTCTCTAGTAGCACAAGCATTCATCTTCTTATTCATACAATCCTCAAATCAAGGACCTTAGGCAATTCACAAAGAAGCTGAATGATTCCGATGCATCGGATTTCTTTGCCGTATAGAGGAAATCCCTATATGCGCTTTTGGTTCTGCACAGCTTCAGGTCATGGCAAAAAAACCCTCATTTTCTTCAATCGGTGAAAAGGTGAAATGGTCACTGTCACGCCCCGACCCCAGACAGAACGCGACAACCGCCACGTTAACCATAAATTTTGCGGAATGGGTGCACTTCACTCCACAAAGTTTATAGAAAACGTAAGGCTTGCTATCAAGTACCTGTAGAACTGAACAACTGATAACAACGGGTACAACCTGAGGACATCATCTCATAAAGTATCAACAAGGATTTACAAAGGTACAAAATACAACGATGTAACTTAGTTTAAAGAAAATATACATGAACGATATAACATCGAGAAGGTACAAAAAGAACATCAAGGGGGTCACCAAATATAAACTATACAATCTCGCCAATGAATCCGTCAATTTATATAAAAGAGAAAGTACCTAAAATACTGATTGGATGACGAGCAAACGATAGGCAAACTTCCAACCAAAACGATATCAACAGCCTGAAAAGGAAAGAATGATGGGGGTGAGCAAAACCACTAGCTCAGTGAGGTGATAAGCCGGTCACCCCAACCCTTATACGAAGCATGTACTCCCGCTCGCGGTTCATAACAAAAAAATCTAATATTTCGTTCCACATCCATTTTTTTATGTTTACTTAATATACAACTTAATGAAAATACAACCTGTGAACGCATTTACAAATACACAATTAGTTCAAACAAGATGTTATCACATCAAAGACGCGTGGGTAGTCAATATCCTCCTCGAACTGATCTCTCCGTCGAGAGTCAGTCCGAGCCCATCACCGTTACTCTAGATAAAACGCACATTAATATTCTTTCTCAACACGTCAAGTGCTAAAGTTCACAATTCAATATCGACGTGAATACTTGAAATGATCAAACATATAAACATATATGACATGCATGTCCCACACCGGTGACGTTGACTGAGCCTATAATAGACTGATCCATCTAACGATCACCCTCCAGAGTATCACTATTTGGCAAATGGACAGGTGCCCCGTTAGATCTAACTCACCCGGGTTTGCCAAGCCACGGGCAACTTGGTTGTCACTCTAATTCACCCGAACCACGATAATTCGGGCTACTTAATCAATGTCGCTCCAACTCACCCGAACCGTGACCAATTCGGGCTACTTAACCTTGGTACCAGGTATACATATGCATATGCATCATAAGATGAAAATAACGACTCAAGTTAGAGTCTTAAATGGCACATAAGTCACAAGAATAACCAGAAATCAATATGCAAATAATTCGCAATAAAGGCTATCAGATATCGAGCCGGCAAGGCTCTTCAACATAAGTTAAACTCAACAATACCCATAACATATGGCCAACCAGAACTCTGTATGCAATAATATAGGATAATCGATTGACCATATTAGACCAATCAGGCTCTAACCAGAACAATCGAGCCAATCAGGCTCTTAACACATAACACATTTCCAAATAATATTCTTATCAATTAACTACAGCTAAAATAAATGCACATGTATCGAGGGTCCACACTTCCCACAAGAGAAGGCGTTCCCGAATTATCAACTCACAAGAAAGTGATTAACTTTCTCTAAAATCTGAAGTCGGTCCTTTGCCCTTCGTCGATGGTTCTTTACCTAGAAAAGAGATGAGCAATTAAAGACAAATCAAATATAACTAACTATTAGCGGTAACATCGTCTTTCATTGTCAAAATAAATCTTAATCGAGCTCGAGCGAGTCGATATTAAATAAGAACAGCTCGTATCTCCTCAACCTCATCTCCCAATCTCACATAACCAGTTTTAGATCATTTCTTAAACAAAACGATAGGAAATAAATTTGAATTCGACATAAATATTCTGAAATTTCCAGCAGCGGCAGTTTACAAAAAAAATCATAACTAATTGTAGAAAAATCAAATTGAGGAGTTTCAAGTGGCTACAGAAAGCTAACAAGTTCAGCTACATACATACATTTGAGTTTGTAAACTTCTGAGATCAGTAGCTATGTCAAAATTAGTTCGAACTGCAGCTGCGAATTACCTAGCAGCAGTTTACGAGAAAAATCATAACTAATTGTAAAAAAATCGGATGGAGGCGTTTCAGGTGGCTACGGAAAACTAACGAGTTCAGCTACGTATAAAAATTAAGTTTGCAAACTTTTGAGGGCAATAGCTATATCAAAATCAGTTCGAATAGTCTGCGAATTACCCACATACCAAAAAGAAAAACCCCACAAAATTACAAAACCATGAAATAAGGAAGCTTAATTCACACACCACTTACCTCAAAACAACTTAGAAACCACCTAGGATGAGGGTTGTAAGGGAGAATTTGATCAACAAGGGTTTCTCCTCTTCACTCTCTTCTTTCCCCTCTTTTGTTTTTCTTCTCCCGTTCTTCTCTTTTTTTTTTTTTAACTTTAGCCTTAATAATTATATATCAGGTCATTTAAGTGGACTGAAACTTTGGGCCACAAAATAAATAAATAAAGAAATAAGTTTGGGCTTTCTAAAAGAAAATATAGTTGGGCTAAGATAGGGCTGGCCTTTTGGGCCATAAAAATAAATAAATAGGTTTTGGGCTTTCTAAAAAAAATCTAGTTGGGCTAAGATATTATAGTCACTGTGGGAAAAGAGCAAATTGAATCCAATTATTTTTCTTTACTTATTTATTTTTTATATTTTATTTTTTGAGTTAACATTTTCCTTCCAAATCTTAATAGTCGGGACTAAAATTGTAACTTTTGGGACCAAAAAAAAGTTAGGGACCAAAAGTGTAACGGGATCTTTAGTATGGGACCAAAAGTGCATTTTTTTTTAACTTTACTTTACCAAAGAGATTTAACATATTTAAGTGATTGCTTTCATAAAATCTGTAGGAATTCTAACTGATTGTCTAGTAATTTAATTTGATCAATTTAAACTGAATTTCCTAGAACTATCTTTTCTTGTCTCTTGAACACTAGTATTAATTTTTTTTTGCATATTTTATTATTTTTAGTAATTATTTTCTACATCCTTAGTTTTAATTAATTCCCTTAAATACCCGGATTTGTCTTCAATTAGAATTTTCATAAATAGAATTAATTAGAGAGTATAAAACTATCCTCTGGGTTTGATATTATACTTGGTCACACGTTAAGCCGTAACTGATTCTCTACACTTGGGGACGCACACAATCGGTGAACACTGCTAAAGCTAGAGGTGGTTTCATGTCCTCAAACTCTATAGTTTTGTGTATTGCTAAGCATGTGCTTGAAGGAAATCAAGTCATAGATTGGCCTTATATATCCCCTGCTTGTGTCCCTGATCCTAATGCTGAACCATCAGATGTTGCCCCTGATGTTGATAAAACTTCCCTCGTACTGAATGTGCTGCTGCTATTGAAAGCACAAGTTCTAGGGGAATTGTGATCAAAGATATCACTGGAAAAGTTGAAAAAGAAACTGGAGGGAAAGCTGCTACTTAGGGGGAGTTTATGAAGTTAGGAGGAGACCAAAAAGTTTGTTGCTGATTGAGAAAGTTGGATGCTGATCTCACTAACTATTTGATCTAACTATTTGAACTGATTGGTCTGTTGAACTTATTATTTTCTGCTGAACTTATTTTGTTTTTATGTTTACTAAGCTCTGAACTTAAGTTGATTATGTAATTTATTTTTTTCCTACTATTGTAGTTATGATCTGGTTTGCTTAGTTATTTGATCAACATTCGAACTAACTTATATCTGATGTTTTTTGTTGGTTATCTTGCTATTCTTTGATTTACTTTGCATCGAGTTCTGTGGTTGCCGATAGGTGTGATTGGCGGAGATTTTTTATGTGACGTCACACCTGGAATCACACATGTAATAACCCAAATATTCGCATTTTTATTATTTCATTATTTAAACATTAATTAATCATAAATTATGGATATTATTATTTTAGTTAATTATTATCATAAACCATTTATCTTATTTTATTTATATTTTAAAATTTGATTTTATCTTCTCCCCAATATATCTGAGTTTATCTTCTCCTCAACTATCCATAATTTTCTCGCTAATCTTTCTAACGAGATAAAACTACACATATATGTACGACTTATCGTTCTTTTCCTAATCAATTCTCATATTTATCGTCGCCATCATGATTACCAAAGATTAGGCTTTGGGCCTGCACTATATTATTTCAAACTTTTCTGCATAACAGGTGGGGATTTCTTAACTCTATCGATTATAAATGTTGTGAATTTGTTGACGAGTCACTGCATAATCCCACGGCTATTTGTACTTTGCCGAGTACTGTCACTTATATCATTTGTACCTTTTCGAGTGCTGTCATTTATGTTATATATATATATATATATATATATATATATATATATATATATATATATATATATATATATATATATATATATATATATATATATATATATATTGGGTTAATTCCTAAACAGATTACCATCTTATTGGGGGGTTTTCAAATCTATCACGACCTTTTATTTTTGTCAATTCAATATACGATCTATTTAATATTTTCAATTCTATCACGACCTTTTATTTTTGTCAATTCAATATGGAATCTATTTAATATTTTCAATTTTAGCACAACTTTTATTTGTTAATTTAATACCCCACTTATTTTATATTTTCAATTCAATTCAATTCATTATTATTATTATAATTATTATAAATATTATTATTTATTTATTTATTTTTTGCAACAGAAAAATATCTATAAATTAACCAACTTTAACTTACAAATTTTAAAATTGAAAATAATTAAACAAATTAAAAAAAAATGACTTCAAAAAAAATAAATCAAATAAAATTTGTTACTCGAATATTAAACACACTAACAAAAACAAAAAATAATTAAAATTTTTAATATAATTTGACTTCTAAATTTAAAAAATTAAACATAAAATCCAAAAAAAAAAAATAGGGGTTGAACCTCGACTGACTTTATTATTATTATTATTATTATTATTATTATTATTATTATTATTATTATTATTATTATTATATAGTGTATTAGCTGTTATAAAAAAAAAACTAAAATCCAAATCATTTTAATTACCAGTATAATAATGTTTTTATAAAAAAATAAAAATAAAAACTAAATTCCAAATCCAAATAATTTTTATAATAATAATAAATTGAATTGAATTGAAAATATAAAATAAGTGGTGTATCAAATTTCAAAATAAAAGTTATGATATAATTGAAAATATTAAATAGATCGTGTATTGAATTGACAAAAATAAAAAATCATGATAAATTTGAAAATCCCCAATAAGGTTGTGAATTTATTTGAAATTAACCCATATATATATATATGTGTGTGTTGATTTACTTATATGATGCATGATATTACTTTTACACGGTTTTACACGGATTTAGATATGTTCCTCACCAAGATGCCGGATTGAGGGCAACGTTGAAAAGGGCGAGAAAATAGATAGAGATTGACTGAGAGAATATAAATTGAGGGCAACGTTGAAAAGGGCTAGAAAATAGAGAGAAAGATCGAATGAGAGAATAGAGTGAGAAAATTGAAAGAGATGTTAACCTGTCATCAACATTCGATATGATTGAGAAATACCAAAATTAGAATTATCAAAATAGAAACTTTGAAATGGGCAGGAAAATGAAATTTAAAAATAACATGGAAATTGCTAATATATAATATAATATAATAACAATAATATAGATATAGATAAATGTTTGAGTATTAATCCACTTTAAATAATTTTTAATTATTATTTATCTATTGATCATATTCCTTTTAAAGTTTTTGATAAAGAAATTAATATTTTAAGAGTTGATCTACTATACACACAGGGCCGGCCCTGAGATTTTGGGGGCCCTAGGCGAAATTAAAAAAGGGCCCCTAAAAAAAATAATATATATATATATATATATATATATATATATATATATATATATATATATATATATATATATATATATATAATCAAACATAAATTTAATAATTGTGATAGCTAAGAATTATATTTACAACTCTTACAAAATATTAATAATACATGATAAATATTCTTAAAATAAGTACACATTTTTAAATACAAAAGATCAATGAGTCATAAAATCAAACTAAAATAGTCAAGTTGAATAAAAGCTTCAATATCTTAAACACCTACAGACATTAAAACTAAAAGATAAGTATCAAAATATTATTGAAAATATCTAGATCTTCGAGCATTTTTAGAAGCAAAATCATCAATAAAGTCATCAAAATCAAGTTTCTCCAAAACCTCATTTTCAATACATAATATTGACAATCCATTTAATCTTTATTGGGACATGATGAGCGCAAATAAGCTAATAAGCTCTTATTATTCACCGATTTAAACAACTTGCAACAAAAACAATACACATGTTTGCACTTTTTGAGTACACAAGCCATTTTCTATCTTGATTCTCACCATTTGGTAATTTTCTTGTGTAATGTGTGTATGAAAAGTGTCTAGAAAGTTCATCTTTAGGAAATGTGAGATTATTTTCTCTTCTAGGACATTTTTCCACTAATATATCTCTAATTTTATTATCAATATTATCACATGCCCTAGGATCATATATATCCCACGCATAACTTTCATTCTCTAGAATATTTTCATGTTTCTCAATTTCATTATCAACATTTTCATCATCTATTTCTTTGTTTTGTCACTATCTTTTAATTCTTCTTGCTCATTTCCAACATGTTCATCATTTTATTTTGAAGAACCCACCTTTATAAATTTATCAAGTGCACCCCTTTGAGAATTAGCTTCATTTTCAAGTCTTTTTCTTTTGTTTCTTTTCTGACTACCCGATGCATATTTTATAGAAAACATGACTTGATGATTATAAGCAAATAAATAACAAATCTAATTAACAAAATCAATAAAATAACAATGAAAGAATGATAAAATCTTATTTGAAGAATGATTGATTTAGATATAAAATTAGAGCACCATCACCCTCTGCTGCTAGTAAACTTCTGTAAGTATGTGACAATATTAAAACAGAAAATTAAGAGGATTGAATATTGAATAAAACAGAGAAATAATAGGATTGAATATTGAATTGTTGATGAAATTCTATGAGATAATTCAGAGAGATAGAAGTTCGATATGAAAGAAAATTAATCGATAAGAGAGAGAATTCAAAGAGAATTCAAAGAGATTGAAGTTCAATACGGAAGACTGGAAGAGAACTTAAAAAGTGTATACTAAAAGTGAGATTTGTATAGGTAATAGGTTGAGTAGGCTGAGTATTTTTATGATTACAATTTACAACAGTAGGCTGGGTTAGTTGAACAGTCATAATAATAATTAACTCATAATAATTAAGATTACAATGTTGTAGTAATAATTAATATTACAACGTTAATATTACAATTGTTAAAATTTAAAAGAAAAGATAATAGTTAAATTAATTTAATAAATTTAATAAGAAAAGAATTTAATAATATGTTATTACATATATATATATATATATATATATATATATATATATATATATATATTAGGTGGTAATAATTTGGGGCCCCTAAGATTTGGGGGCCCTGGGCAATCGCCCTTCTTGACTATGCTCAGGGCCGGCCCTAATACACATACACCAAAACATATCCATATTTAAAAATGAGCCACATATAAAAGCCTTAAAATCCGTTGATATGATATCATTATCCTAATTCCTCTACAGAGATTGATCTCAATCTACTCACAAATCTCGGCGGCAGAGCGCCTCGCTCTGCCATAGCCTTCGTCCCTCACATCTCAACTACCTCCGTCCAAATCCTCAGCAACCCTCACATCTCAACTACCTCCGTCCAAATCTCAGCCATTTTGCTTTTGAGATCCACCGCCTTCAACCTTTTGTCCCTCACATCTCAACCGCCTTTTTCTTCTGAGATTTCAACCTCTCCGTCGGCCGCTCTCGTCCTCTCAGATCTCTTAAAATTGGTTGGGCTAAAGATCTGAACCCAGGATATATTCTATGCACAACTCACTTTTCTCTCTCAAGAGCCACGCTCACTTTTCTCCACCGCTCACTTTTCTCTCTCAAGAGCCACGCTCACTTTTCTCTCTCAAAAGCAAAAGCGCTCTCGTCCTCTCAGATCTCTTAAAATTTTAAAATTAGTTGGGCTAAAGATCTGAACTCAGGATATATTCTATGCACCGCTCACTTTTCTCTCTCAAGAGCCACGCTCACTTTTCTCTCTCAAATGCAAAAGCAGTTGGAAGGAGCAAAAGCAGTTGGAAGGTAGATGAATTGTATTATTATTTGTATATTTTTAAATAACTGTGTTAATTTTTGTTCATTAATGTATGATTTTATCTTCATAAATGTATAACCTTTTATACTAAAATATAAAATGAATAGATTTTGATTTTATTCTAGAAATTATGTATTAATATTAATTTTGATGGGTAAAATATTGTAGTATGTTATATTGATAGTAATAAGTGTTTTTTTATTTTTAATTTTATTTTTAAGTAATACACTTATTAAAAATAACGTATACATCACTACAATTAGTAATTAAAATAAGTATCAATATTTATTAAAATAAAATATCAATATTAATAAATTTTAAAAATTAAAAAAAGAATAAAAAATACATTATTGAATTGCATCTAATACAATTAGTTATCAACATGTATATACCTATTAATTATTTAATACATTTAAAGATAAAAGTTACATTTATTTTATATAATGTATGTATTAGAACTCGAAAATACTTATACATTTATATTAAAATCTAATAAATACATTAAATAATAAAAAGTAATATAGTTATTTTAAATAAGATATACATATCATTAAAACTCAGAAAATACTTATACATTTATATTCAAATCAAATAAATACATTAAAGAATAAAAAGTAATAAATCAAAATACATGTATCCAAATCTAATAAATACATTAAAGATTAAAAGGTAATACAATTATTTTAAATAAGATATACATATCGTTCTGTTCTATTCACTGCATTTTCTGTGCTATTTACTGCATTTTCCATGTCCAACATCGAATCAACTTGAAGGTATGGTGGAACTTGCGCCAATAAAAATATTAGATTCAAGAACGTATTCAACCTTTTAAGATGATAACATATCAACGCAGATCAAAGAACAATATACAAAAAGAGTATTCCAAACGAAATCAGTATACAAAATTCAATGAACTTCAAAATCAATTTCTAAAATCATACATATGCACAAAATCACAAAACCGATACATACCATGAGCCAAAATACAAAACATACTAAAATACAAAACATACTAAAAAAATCTTAGAATCACGAATATGACACTGATACTTAGGGTAGAAACCAGAAGAGTTTACAAAGACGGAACCAGACGAATCCCTAGACTCACCGAATTGACATTGCGAACAAGAGGGAAACACCAAAGACGGAACCCTAGACTCACCAAATTGACACCGCGAATGAGAGAGAGACACTGCCGTGCCGTCCGACACGCGACGAGAGGCTGCGAGGAAGACCGATGAACAGTGGAATCACCGAGAAAGCGCGAGGTGAGGGAGAGAGGGAATTTATAGATAAAAAGGTAGAAACGGCGCTGTTAGATGTGAAAGCCTACTGATCTATAGATAAATCTATATCTATCTATATATATATATATATAAACAGAAAAGTCTGTCATAAATAGAAAGAATATTTTTTCCGTCATTTTTTATTGCTAAATATGGAAAGTTTGATTGATACCAGTCTAGGTAGTTGTGAGTGAGAAGAAACCCCATTTGTCATTGGGAGGTAGGCTACACGCGCTTGCTATGTGCATTTTCTATTCTCTATATTCATAAAAAAAATTGTTGCAGCAATTTTGGAAAAATAAATCTTACATTATTCTAGAAGGTTATTGTGGGCGGCTATTCCTGCTTTAGTAGTGTGCCATCGTTTCCTTAAGGATACCCACATCGGTGTCCTTGGAGGGCTGGTCGTTCACAAAAAGACAAAATAAGTAAAAAAAATGAAAAAGAGAAGGTAAATGATAACCGGATGGCACATGGTGTCATGCTGCAACCCATCATCCATTTCGATTGTTTTACCACAATGTGACAAGTGTCACGTTGTGGTTGGTGCCAAAATATTCTTATGGAGTATAATTTAGAGCTCGGATCGAATCGGTATTGAAATACCGACCTGCACCCACCCCAGAATATAGGTTCGAGTGGCATTTCACCCCTAACCACAACTCATCCGCTGATTCTTCAACATCAATCGGTTCGGACCTCCACTTAGTTTCACTCAAGCTTCATCCTGGTCATGGATAGATCACCCAGATTCGAGTCCATAAGCAGTGACCATTGCCCTATGAAGACTCGCTTTCGCTGCGGCTCCGGTGGGTTCCCTTAACCAAGCCACTGTCTATGAGTCGCCGGCTCATTCTTCAACAGGCACGCGGTCAGAGCCCTGGCTCCTCCCACTGCTTGGGAGCTTACGGTTTCATGTTCTATTTCACTCCCCGATGGGGTGTTCTTTTCACCCTTCCCTCACGATACTACTTCGTTATCGGTCACCCAGGAGTATTTAGCCTTGCAACTCTCGAATTTTTTATTTTTTATTTATAAATAATCAAAATTCTTACTCCCTCCATCCTGCACCAAGGATGCATTTTGCTTTTTTGCACGTAGATTAAGGAGTATTATTATTTAATGTGTAGTGGGTAGTTGTATTAGTGAGAGTGTGGACCCCATGTTTTAATTGTATTAATGGGTGAGTGTGGGACCCATATGTATAAAAAGGAAAGGGAACCATTTTGGTGAGACGACTAAAATAGAAAAAATAGACCCTTGGTGCGGGACGGAGAGAGTATATTTTTTTATGTTCAAATAGAGTATAATATTGACACATTTTTTATCACAATAATTTTTTTTATATTTTCTTAATTTCAAGTTATATATACTCCATATATTTTTTAACCATCAAAATTTTATTAAAAAAATTAATAATATATGGAGTAATTTTATTATAGTTATAGTATATATATATATATATATATATATATATATATATATATGAGTGAGAAATAAATATTTTATTTAAAATTTTGGTTGAGTATGATTGTTGATGAGGCATAAAAAATTAAAATTGAGTTGAGTTGTAGATTGCATATATGAATAAGAGATAAATTAATATTTAATTAAAAGGTTGAGTTGTGGTGAGTTATGAATGAGATTGTCTAACGAACGAGACATGGAAAAGAAATCTTGAAATTTACTGTATTTAGTTTCTTGAATTCTATTTCCATTTAAAAATAACAAAATAACAGTAATGACCATTATTTTCTCTTTAACTTGCATTTAATTTTAAAATTCAAAGTGATTTTTTTTGGATAATTGTGCTATGCATTTCAGAATAATAATTAATCCTGTTATTTTGCATTTTATTTCAGATCATCAATTTAATTTAATTCCTAAATAATTCATTATTTTATATTTATTGTTCTTCTTAAAATAGTAATTTAATTTCAATTACAATTAAATTATAATAATTCATAAATAAATAACAAAAATAAAAAAATTAATAAATTGGTTTTACTTACCGCACATTTTCATTGCTATTAATAAAAAAAAAATCAAGTGAATTGATAGAGCAGCCTAGAAAGAATAAAGAAGGTATTTTGAGGAGAATGGGAGAGTGAGCCAATGGAGTAATTATTTCTACATCTCAAAACACACAATTGCAGCTGCGCCAGTTCATCTCCCAACCTGCTTTTATTCCACGGTGTTAAAAAATGTGCAAATCTTCCTCTAGAAGCTTTGGACGATATATGCAAATACAAGAGTTACATGGTGCTGACCACGGACTCACCTGGAGTACTAAAAGGGCGGTGAGCACGGAGTGTCGCAACCGGCGAGATTGAAAAGATCACGAATCTGATGGTGAGCAGCGATCAGGGATATGGAGGCACAGGCGGTGATTATTACAGCATAGTTAACCGAGAACTAGGTGGCGTTGCGGCGGAATCGGGTGGAGGAGGCAGAGAGGGAAGAGGGAAAATCGAGCAGGGAGGTGTGGAGAAGAACTCCGGCCAGGGACGGCGTGAATTCCAGACCCTAATTGAAGGTGTCATTCGATTACTCTCCTTTTTCTCTACTGATAGTAACTTTTGATTATATTTTTAATTGAAGATTTATCATCATATGACTGGCATGAGACTCAAATTCTGTTGTCAAATTGTTCGAGGCGTCATTAATTGGTTCGTTGATGATATCTTATTTGAATAAAATGATCGAGGTTTAATGTTTGCTTAAATATTTTGAATTTTGAGACTAGATTCTGATTGGAAGTGCATGTGGCATGTCAGAGCTCGGGTTAATTTGAGAAGGGAGTAGTGGTGGGTATTGATTATAAGGTAAATCTTCATATGGTTGTATTCCTTTTGTGGTTACGAAAATTGTGGGTAGAAGTGTTCTATTAATTTATGTTGTTCTGGGTGTAATGTGGCTGATGTGTGGGTTTACTGCAGAGCAGAAGGTGAAGGTTCCTTCTATGCACTGTGATGCGCAAGAGTTAGAACTATCTATGCTGACATCACAAACTTAACAGGAGACGAAGTTAGAGCACTCTCCCCTCAAGTAAGCAAATTAAATTAGTGAAATTTGAGATTTAAGTTTCTGATATACAATCTAATACTAGTATTGAGCCCCTGAGTTAATTAAATTATTTAATTTTTTAATAATAATTTTTATTTTTAAATTTTTTTTGAAAAATATTTATATTTAAAATTTATTTTATTTACTAATTTAATATGAGGAAACATTTAATATATATCATAGTATTTTTTTTTATAAATTTTACATTGTAAATTTATATATTATTTTATATATTTTCATAAATTTTACTCTCCCCGTCTCTTTTTGGAAGACATACTTTTCATTTTGGATTATCCCACAAAAATTAAGCCTTCCTAAAATGGTGAAAATTCAACAAAATTACCCTTTCCCTATACACTTTATTAAAAAAGAAAAAAAGCAATCTCTATCTAGCACACTTAACCTATTTTATAATTTATTCATTACAAAAATAATAATAATATCTCTGAAAGTTATCATTTTTCTTAATATCCGTGTCGGATGAAGGGTGCAAACATAAATGGTACAGAGGGAGTATATGAGTATTAATTTTTGGGTTAATTGCAAAAAAAACCACGAACTTTACTCCAATTGCAAATTAATTCTCTTTTTTGAAAAATTTCAAAAAAAAAAAGACAAATTTAAGTATTGTTGCAAAACTCACCCAATTTATAACTAAAAAATGGTGTTTTTTTTTTAATTTCTTAAAAGTGAGAATTAATTTGCAATAGGAGTAAAGTTTGTGGTTTGTTTTAATTAATCATTATTTTTTTAGTTATCATCCTGAATTGTCAATAATAAAATTTGATTCCACGTATAGTAATATTGTACTCAAAATTAATTTAATAAAAAATTCCTAAATCATGATAATTATGTTTTAAATGGAATATATACAGACTAAAACAATTAAATATGCAAATGTATGAAGAACAATATCAAATTTTGTTGATTTAATCTTTGAAATGTATGTAATTGTTTAAAGCATAATCATATTTTATTGATTTAATCTTATAAATATTTATAAAAATTTAATTTTAAATAAGGAAATAACATGTTATTTCCAACACCAATTTATATAAATCACTAATTTTTGTAGCACAAAAAAAAATCATATTATCAACTACTCGCTTTGTCTCACGTTAAGGTTTACGCTTTCCATTTTGAGTTGTCACACGTTAAGGTTTACATTTATTTTTTTGTCAAATTGGACCCACACAAAACAATTAATTATTCTGTGTAGAAAGCACACACAACACTAATACAACTACCAAGTTTACATTAAATATTATTTCTCTCACCTCACAACACATTAAAATATTATATCTCTTAATCTCTGTGCAAAAAGCAAACGTCAATGTTAACGATGCACGGAGAGTATGTAAACAAAATTTTCACAATCACATCTATTAAATATTATTTCTCTCACCTCATTACATATTAAAATATTACTGTATATCTTTTAATCTCCGTGCAAAAAGCAAAGGTCAACATTAACGCGGCACAGAGAGTATATAAACAAAATTTTTACAATCACATCTATAAAGAAAAATATAAAAGGATAAAAGTATGTAAGACATTTAATTTAATAAAAATTAAAATTATTAAAAGATCATATTTCTATACATATTCTATCAAAATAAGCCTTTAGCCTTCTAATAGAATAAAATTAACGTACATTGATTGAAATTAGTAAAGAAAAAGAGACTAAAATTATGCAAATTAATAAGTTTTGTTATAAAAAAAATTTCAAATCAATATAAAAATAACCGTTCATCAAGAATGATGTATAGAGTGTCACGTCAGTATAAAAAAATAACTTTCAAATATGTATATAAAGATATATGAAAATATAAATTATATTAATTTAAGATGAATGATTAAATCTAAATGAACATCATAATAAATAATATTATTTAAACACTAATGAGTTGATTACTGTGCATCCGAATGTATATGTGCTTTCATATATAAATAATTTTTTATTTAATAGTGTACACTCCCTTCGTTTCATTTTAGATGATAAACTTTTCATTTTGGATTATCCAAAAGGTTTGCACATTTCCAAAAAAAAACAAAAAGAAAAAACAATCACCCTTCCCATACATTTTATTTAAAAAAAAATCATCTCTACCTAATATATTTTATCATTTATTTTTTTTAAAAAAATACTATTATACCCCTAAAAGTTATATCGTGTCGAAATTAGGGGTGCAATCTTTTATAGGACGGATGTAGTATATGTTTCTTAAAATTTGTATAATAATTTTTAACACTTAGTTTTTCATTAAAATAAATTAATTGAAAATTTGCTAACAAAGTATATTCATTTGTATATATTTTATCCATAAGTGTTTAAGCTTCTTAAAGTGGGTGCATAGAATAACTTGCAAACACTAATAGTATAATTAGACTTATCAGCGAAATAATTAAATAATACATAATTTTTAATTAAAATATAACTGAAATTTTATCTAAGATTCAAAATATTGAATTATCGCACTTACTAAATACTTCCTCTATTTCACAATAATGGATATGTATTTTTAATTTGGGCGTCTCAATTCAATAGTTACGTTTTTCTTTTTAGTAAATGAGACCCATATAGAATAATTTATATATCTCTATGCGGCTCACACACAATATTAATACAATTATTCACTTTACATTAAAATATTATTTCTCTCATCTCATTATATATTAAAAATTATATTAATCAATTTACATAAAAAAAACAAACGTAATCATTATTCGGAAAAGAGGGAGTACTAATTGATTTATAATTATATTAAGTGAGGCTCCTATGCACCCGGGCGCACGGAACACATTCCGTGTGTTCCGTGCGCCTTTGCAATTTCTGTGCCCCTTTGCAATTTAAAACTCTAGCAATACATTAGTTTAAATAGAATTGAAGGGGGAGGGTTGTGTTTACATGGGGATACGGAGTATACCTCTGTGTCCCCGGGGGAGCAAGAAATTTTGCCTTATAATAATTATTTTAATTTAAATTCACAATATTTAATTTTTAAACTGATAGTTTCAAAAGATAAAATCGTGAAATCTAAATCACTCCTTCAAAACACATCAATATTCTTAATGCTCTTAAAGAAAAAAAAAATTCTTAAATGTCAAAATAAAAAAAGTAATTAATATCGAAACCAAATTCTTAATTGATAAATTATGAGTGCAAAATAATAATGTGAGAAATAGTTACTAAAATGTAAATGAATTAAATTCTTAAAGTAAAATAAAAAAAATTAATTCATTATTTCTCTATCCTCCTTAAACTAACAAATCAAAGTTGAGACCAATAAATTAATATTAATAAATGAATATAATAATTAAAAAGTAATGTAATTTAAATTTTATTAAAGATGATTGAAAACTAATAAATTGAGTAATTAATTAAAATTAATGTAATATTTACTTCGGATTGTTTGATGATTATTGAAATTTAATGATTAAAAAGATTAGTATAACTTAAACAAAAAATAACACTCATAATTCGGACCTTGAATTGATAAAACTCCAATAAATATTTTATGGAATAGAGTTAGAACTTAAACAAAGAAAACTATTCAATTTTATATTAAAATAAGATAAAAGAAGATACTGTATGAAAGTTAAATATGGAATATTATTAAATAACTTAATTTAATACAATTAACATAAATCATGGAATAGGGTAAAAAAATAATTTATTTATTTATTTTTAAATCATGGAATAAATGAAGGCCAATTATGTTTTTTTTTTCATTATCATTGTAATAATTATTGGATAATCAAGTATTTAAATAATGTATAAAATGTTTTATCCCTTTATCCTGTTTGAATATTTTATGCTTGATTTATGTTTATGGTAGTTTTTTTTTTCTTTAATGCAAGATTTAATGTGGTCCTTAACTAAAATCTAGATAAAATATATTGCATGTTCACTTATTTCAATCAATTAAGATAAATTATAATCAATCAATCATGTAATACAACAATAATCATAATTCAAAGCATTTATCCATATTTAATTGATAATAATCATTAATTGAAAAAAAGGAAGGAAATGTTATAATTAATTTATGAAATTTAATTTTTTAATTTTAATTATAAAATATTAGTTATAAAGGGATTTAACCTAATTATGCTTGAATTCATTTTGATTTATAGTTCTTTATATCGAAGTAATGGATAGAAGTTATAAAATAATTGAAAGTAATTAATTTTGATATTAAATTTGATTATATACCTTTATATATGAAAGATATAATTAATAAAAGGTAATTGATATGACGTTTAAAAGAATTAAGTATAGTATATATGAATCAATAAATAAGATGCTAAAATTTAATTTTAAATATAGCTCTATATGTGTTTTTTTCTTTAAAAATGAAAATGAGTACTGTGTACTTAATTGTGTCCCATTTTTTAAATTTTATTATTAATTAAAATGAAAATGTAAATATGTAGGTTTATACTCTATCATACAAAATTGATCATATATATTCTGAACAATTCTTATAAATAATCATGGGTAAATATAATCCAATCATACTAAAAAATACTTTAATTTATTTTAGTTTAAATTAAGATATATATGGTCTATTTTAACATGCCCTTCATATTCTAATTAACCACTTCATAAATATGACATTATATTTTAATAAAAATAATTTTCAATTTTGGAATCAATACAATTTGGAAAATTATATATATATATATATATATATATATATATATTCTTTAAAATAAAACATACTATGAAAACATTAATTTGAACGTTAGAATGAACTTTTAATAAAAATGATTTTGTTGAATTTGTTAAGATATGTAATTACATAATTTAGATGGGAGATCAAATTTATTTACAATGCATACATATATTTAATTATGTTTACTTATTCATAAAAAAAAAACTTTAAAAAAAATTGGCTTGAGTTGATACCGTAGAATATAAATAAGTAATTAAGCAATTCTTTAAGAATCTTAATTCATAATAAATTATTCATAAATAATTTATTTAATTATTTAATCACAAAACTGTTATCATTCATACTAAATTATAATGATAGACGTAACTTCCAATTATATCTGTGTTCTTACATTTAATCTCTCTCTTCCACACTTTTTGTAATCATCACACCACAATTAATTATTAAAAAAAACACATAACAAAAAAATAAAAATACGGATCTACGATTATTTTAATTTCTTGTTTGTTGACGTCCTCCATATTCAATCCCATCAAACGCATAGTCTTCCGATACGGATCTACAGTTGAAGGGAAGAAAGATTATAACTTTTCCACAACAAATCTTATTCATTAAAATGAAATAGAGAATAGAGAGAGAGAATGAAAGCACAAAATTACAGAAAAGGTGTCTTACCTCATACTCATGTTATTCTATTTCCTTGTTTGTTGTCCACCACTTAAATCAATTCGTTGTCCACCACTCTATTCCATCGTCCACTGATCAATTCCATCAAACACATCATCTTTTTTTCGACACCGCTCACAAAATTAAATATTTTTTATGAAGAAGGAGAGAAACATAAGATTGAAAAATGAGTGAGCAAATGAGGTTTATATAAAAAGGGATACAGTTCTTTATTTAATGAGATTTAATGCCACAAAGAATAAAAACAAAAAATAAGTATGGAAGGTTAGAAAAAGTAAGCAGAATTAAAAAAAATAACGCATGAAAGATTAAGAATTATATTGAAAGCAAACAGAAAAGAAAAAAAACGTAAAAAAAATAAAGCTAGAATGGAAAGTGCTGTGAATTATCTCCTTCTGCCATGTCACTGAGGAAGAAGGATACCCTATCCACATCAGCAAAAAAACTGTGAAATAGATGTTTTAAGATTGGTATCTTAAATCATAATCCTTTTTTGTTCATCCAAGTATTCAGATATTATGCTCCAGAGGATCAGAATTGGACCTTTTTAGATGAATATTTTTTTGTATTTTGAAGTATTCATAACTAATATTGACTGTGGAGTACATAAGCACCAGTAATATATAAAAAAAAGTATAAATTAATAGCCTTTTTGTTTGTTATCTTTTGTGTTTTTATTATTATTACTTTTTTTTTTTGGTTGACTTGGTAAGGAGATACTGATGACAGTTATAAGGCTTTTTCAAAACTACATTTGTTTGCAGGTTTACCCTCTCAATTTACTATCTCTCCCTCTCTTGCATCAACATAGTTTTACTCTTGGCAGAATCATCTCTTATTTAAGTAATTCTTTATATAATTGCAAGTCCAAGCAGGACAACAATTACATAAAAGTGTAGGATTTTAGTCATTAATTAGAATGTTTTGTGACAAATGTATTTATTACACCTAGCATTCTCTCCATTTAATACTTGGTTTTACTCCTGTTTTTGGCTCTTTACGTGATGAAACCTAATAAGTTCTAGGCTTATGAGTTTCTCATCCACTTTCACGAATAACAGCAAGGTGATAAAATTATAGTTTTCGGTGACAATCTATTTGCACTGACTGAGTATGCAATGAAGCTTCAGAAACCTATGAGTTACGGTGCTTCAGAAACCTATGAGTTACGGTGCCACCAGGTCCGTGTACTTTATTTTGGTGAGAAATTATGCTCTTAAGCTTATCTGAATCATAGGTCCTAATTCTAAATTTTCTTTCATATAATTTGCTGCCACCCTGAACGAACAAAAGTTCTTGATGCATCTGTTCTCCAGTGAATGTTTTGTTGAATGCATGACTGTTGAATGAAATTTGTGAAAGGACTTTCTTTTAGATGATATTTAGCCAGTTGGAAATTAGTTGTAAGCGATTTGTACCATGATAACATAACTCCATTATTTTTTGATATCTTTCTCCCATTTATATCGACTAACATTTATATCTCTTTATGTTCTTGAAGTTCTCACCTTCTTTCCCACACTTTGAAAGTTATTTGTGTTTCAACCATGTATTGAATTTTTCATCGGTGTAGTGCAGATTAGATATTGTTGTCTTTTGAGAAAATGCATGCTTATGCAGGTTGAGCATCCTACTCAAATACATCTATTTGCTTTGGTTTAAGGTTGGAATTGTGTAGTCACTTGATCGGGTGGAAGGTTAGCTATTGGAAGATTAGGCTCGCTTTGTGAACATCTTCCACCTAGCACTATCCTGAACATCACCGACCCATCTTCCATACAACACTATTCTGAACACCACCAACCTTTCCCCTTTTTTCTTAAACACCCAACTAATCGAAATCCTGACTTAATCTTTTCACATAAATAAAATTAGTTTTCATATTAAAACCCTCAATTTCATTTTTCAAAGTGTGGACTCTGCATGCAATTCCATTTTATCTCGCAAACTAATATGATACAAATATGCTGTGCATCGAAAAAAGATTCAATGATAAATGAAATTTCAATTTGATTTTGTTCAGGTTTTTGCAAATTCGATTATGAGTTTTCAAAAGGATTTATTAGGATTTCGTATCATGTATTCTGCATAATATATCAGAGCATGAATTCTACATAATATATCCGTTGATAAGTTATGAATTGTCTTGAGGGTAGAAATATTTTCTCAATTTTTCACGAAATATTTAGAATATATTACAAATTCATTCAATTGAAATGCTTTGTATTCAAAATCAATAACTATTCAAATTATTAATTAATGTTTAATAACAAATGTATTCAAAATTAGTAGGTATTCAGAATATTTAATGTCCAGTAACAATGTATTCAGAAATTAAATACGCATAATAAGAGGCGCAACTCATGCTTCCTATCAACGTGGAATGAGTTGAATTAATCCCAACGGATTTTTAGGAGAAAAGAGTGTAACGAAATCTGATTTTAATTTTAATATAAAATATCTTTACATTTTGATATATTATTGAACACAATTTAGAATATTTAGAAAATTTTAATAAAATCAGTAAGTATTTAAAATATTTAATATTCAATAACGATGTACTCAGAAATATTTTCTCAATATTCACGAAATATTTAGGATGTATTCAATATATGTCGAATTCTTTAATGGAAATACTTTTGTATTCAAAATTAGTAGGTATTCAGAATATTTAATGTTTAGTAACGATGTATTCAGAAATTGAATATGCATAATATGAGCTTAACTCACGATTCGCATCAGCGTGGAATGAGCTTAATTAATCTCGGACTTTTAGGAGAAAAATGAGGAATAAAATCTGTTTTTAATTTTAATATAAAATATCTTTATATTTTAGAGTTAGTCTCTTGTGAGACGGGTTATTGGTAAAACGGATGTGAGACGGGTCAACCCATCACTAAAGTATGCTTATTTGTGGTTAAAGTGTGCTTATTTGTGGTTAAAGTATGTCGATAATAAATCAAATTATAACACACTAACATCATACTTTAATACATAATTCAACATACTTTAAAAAACATACATTAACAACCATTTAACATACTTTATTTAAATAATCGACATACTTTAACACGTCTCACAAATCGTCTAATGAAGGTAGCGTCTCACAAGAGACTTTGTCTATATTTTAATATATTATTAAATACAATCTTATAAGGATAAGAAGGGAATTTTACTCTTTAAAAATATATTGATTAATAATATTTTTAGGATAATATACCTATAAGTAATAATAATATATAAAATGTACTTGATAGTAATGGACCCTATATTTAATTTAATTGAAACGAAATCAAATGATTTTAATATGTTAATTAATAAACTGATTAGATTGTAATTTTGAATTAATTATCCACTCGTTTCACAACCATCCCATACAAACACTGTTTACGAGGGATGTCCTATACTATATAGGAGTATATATTTCATGTTATAAAGAAGATTAATTTATAAATATTCTATTCCATTAATACATTTTATCATATTATATAATTTAAAAAATATAGTATATTTTTATGATAATATTATATTAATATTCTTGCCCAATCTCACGGGTGTATTACTAGTTAGATATATATATTTGGGTCACCAGATCAAAATTGGGTATGTGAAAGTCTAATGACCCACGGATAAATTAGATATATATATTCGGGTTACCTGATCAAAATTGACCCAATTAAACCTTAACAATTAGGTACATTAACTTTTGTCATATGTAAATTTTATCCGATAAAATTGAGGTATGACAATATGAGACAATCTCACAAAATTTTTTGCCAATGTTATATTCTTAATTAATGTACATGCAAAAACCTAACAATACTTTGTTACTAATAATAATAATAAGGGCGACGCTATTGCCACCCGAAATTTTACTAAGAGCACCCGAAAATTAAAAAAATATATTGTGAAAATACGTATTTAACCTTCACTCATTAAATCTAAAATTCATACACTAAATACTTTAATTGCTTTTGTACACCCAATCTAAATGCACCTACGCACCCAACTTGACAAAGCAAACAAATCTTGTATTTAGAACATCTTCTTCTTCATCAATCTTTTCCTAACCTAGCATGATTTTTTTGAAAACTGTTTTTTATTATCTGTCATGTGGAATCTCGACGACCACCCTAGAGGATGATTTCACAAATTTAAGGAAGAAAAACAGTGCAAATAGAATAGAAGTAAAAAAAAAAAGGGCTCCATTTTCGTAATTTGAAAATCGTTTCTGCAAATTTCAATAACATTGGCTACTGAGGAAACCAAATCATCACATAGGAACAAGAATATCCAACAAATTAATAGACACATGGTCAATCAGAATTTGAATACCGCTAACAATTATTTGGGTTAAAAATTATTTCATGGTTCGATTTTCCAAATTAACGCATCAAATAATGTTTTATCCTATATGATTATTTGCGCATAATTTTTTTCTCTTTAATTGGCAAATTAGTTAAAGTATGATTTTCAGAAAATCATATGCAGAAATATTTTTATAACTTCGTGATATTTAAGAATGTTTTAATACTATGAGAAAGAGAATTTTTGTTTAATACAGTTTGAGTTGGGAGATTGATTGGATTGGGTGTGCAAAGTAATTTAGATGTTGGATAATAAATTTTGAAAGTTTTATTATAAGGGTATAATAGTATTTTCATAATGTATTTATGGGACTTTCGGTGCCTTCAGTAAAGTTTCGGGTGGCAAAGGACTGTAAAATTTGGGCTTTTAAGGAGTCCAGTGGATGAGGCCATGCTATGGAGTCCAGTGTATGAGCCCATGATTGAGTGGCTGGGTTTATGAATTAGAGCGTCAATCAAATTCAAAGCCTAACAAACCATTTCTCTCTCTCAAGTCCACACAAGCATATCAGCGAGAATTTCACTGGAACTAGTCGTTGAATTCAAGGAAATTGGAGATCTCTCTCCTCCCCATTTTCCAAATCCAAATCCTACTACTGTTTTTCACTATGACTGCGAATTCGGAGCTGTCCGAACTGGTAAACGGGTCATCCGAACCCGAACCTTCAGCGGCTGCACCTTCGTCCGCCGATCCAGATCCTCAGCTCCCTGATCCCGAACACACCGATGTCCAATCGCCTGATGCTGAAAGATCCGGAGAAGCGCAAGCAGTCAATGTGGAGGCGTCGAATTCTGCGCCGGAAGAAGAAATTTCAAATGAGTTAAGTGGTGGGCATTCACGCCCTGCGGAGTCCGGCCCAGATACGGAGATTGATCCGAAGCTGGGGAATGCGGAAGGGAATCGGACTTTTACTATGAGAGAACTGCTGAACGAATTGAAGAATGGTGATGCCAATGGCAATGATGGAAGAGAGGTGGATACTCCTCGTAGGTCAGTTAATTGCAGTAGCAGTTTTGAAGGAGACTTGATCATATGTACAGTTGGTTATAGTGGTATCAGATTTTTTTTATATTAATTGGGTTTTGGAGTTCTCTTTTGCGCCTAAAATTATTTGTAATCTAACTTCGAGGAGATAGTTGATACAAATTTATTGGTAGTGTGGTGATCACTGCATTTTGTTATAGCCTAGATCCTGTTGAGCTGAAAATGTTGGTATCAAGGATCTGTGTTCCTAGGTGTTAGGCGGACATTTTAGGAATCAACTTGTTCATTGGCGTTTAAGTTATTCAAGTTAGAAAAAAATGAGCTGGAACATAAAAAAGTTGTATTCTAGGAGACAGGAATGTCCAGCTTATGAACAATATGAATGCCTTAGAGAATTTTGAGTGTGATGAACTGATAAATGCGATTTAATTGGCCGTTTATAAGTTCCTCTACATATTCCCTCCATTTGTCACTAAAAATATGTCAAGGGTTACAGTGATTTTCAGAGTTGTTATCAAATTCTACAGTCTATGTTGTCCTTTAGGATTCTTTTTCTATGATTTCAACTTTAATGGTCAATGTGTATACTCTTCATAAGCACTAGAATGGGCACAAGTGTTGTAAAAAACTACAAAGGGATTGATTACTTCTGCCTACTGGAAATCATGCAAACATTTGCTATTATAGTGAATGCTTCTCTCCTTAATTATTTATTTATTTATATTTTTATGTGCTTTGCAGATTACCAAACGTCTATGTTCTTATTGTACTTTGGGATTTTTAAATCCGTCCTAAAGCCTGCCTTATGCAATCACTACAAACACCACACAAACAATAATATAATAATAGACAACCACTCTTCTTGTACATGATCTGTCGTACAAACAGAAACCGAAATCACACAGTTACTCAAAATCCACTTGATTCTGGAAACTGGTTTTCAGAATTTGCTTGAAATCCAAAAAGAACGTCACCCTATGATTTCGGTTTCTGTTTGTACGACATGAAGCTTTATTTCTTCAGGGATTGTAAATCCTTCTGGTTAAGCTGCTTCATGAAAGAGAATGAATTCGGTAATATTTTCTGTGTTGGAGCATTTCATATTTACAGTAAAGGTTTCAAAAGTAGCTCTGATAGGAGCTCAAATCCATTGTACTATGAAATTTATCAGTAAATTCACTGGATTGATTTTAAATTTGATGAGACATATAAGTTCAGAAACCGTCAACTCCATATCCATAAATCTAAATATAATAAAGTTCCATGCATGTTGAACTGTAAGGATGTAGTTGCTTGGTGAATCTTTTGTTCACTGTTCACCTGTTCTTTTTTTTTTTTTTTTTTTGATGGGGAATATAGGTGAAGGCTGTTTTTTGTTATGGGCTGGCTTTGGTTTGCTTTACTATCTTGAAATGCTACTGATACTATTTTTTTGTTGAATTTTTTATGCTGTTCCAGCCAGCAAAATTCAGAACAGCAAATTGAGCAAAATAATGCTGCTATGGAGTTAATTAATAGTGTCACAGGTCTTGATGAGGAAGGTAGATCTCGTCAAAGAGTTCTTACTTTTGCTGCACGGAGGTAGTCATCTCATCTTAGATTATCATATTATGAAATTGCCATGCGTATTCATTTTTTAAAAATTGCAACTGAGTGTATTTTTCTAGTTTAATGGAGCATTGGTATCCAAATGATGAGCTAATATTACCCATCCTGACTTGAAACACCTTCATAATAAATGCAGAATTGTCTGACGAAAGCCAACAGAACTATCTGATAAATCTTTTTACTTAATCATATGCATATTCTACTATGTTTGTGAAAGTTGAAACATTGTTTGCATTAACATGAAAACTCAGATCAGGTGAATCTGTTGCCAGTGCAATGCTTGGGGATCAGTTTGTCTTTAAGAGATGGTGGCATACTGCATGATCTATTAGCTGCAAGACTTACCTTTTCTTTTTCTCTATTTCCTTAGCGTTGTTTCTTGTATGATGTCTATCTGTTCTTGGTTATGTGACTGATGATCATATGTCTTACAGAACATCCTTGTTGATTTTTGTGGTATCTGCTACTCATTGGTCTTGTGCATAAAAAAGTTCACAAGGATGCGCTAATTACAACGCTTAGTCTAGCATTGTTAACCATGCAAAATCCTTACCACATTTAGGTCACTAATAACCAATATCTTTTAACATATTTTTGCAGATATGCCACTACCTTGGAGAGAAATCCAGAGGATTATGATGCATTGTACAATTGGGCATTGGTTCTTCAGGTTAGAATTAGGCCAATTATAATTAGAACAACTTTGTTTTAGCTTTTTTACAGGCTTGCAGCACATTTGAATCATATTTGCCTGCAAGAAATATTAAAAAAAAAAATTAAGCTCTTGCCTCAAGCTATTATTTGAACCATGAAGTTTTTTATTGGTCCCAAGTCATTATAATAAAATTGTTTTCAACATGACTCATTGGATTCTCAAATGACTATTATTAGTTATTGGAAAACCAATTTCTTGAAGTTGCGTCCTTAAGAGCTTGTACTTATCTATAACCAATATGCATGCAGGAAAGTGCTGATAACGTAAACCCAGAATCCAGTTCTCATTCCAAGGATGCTTTGCTTGAAGAGGCATGCAAAAAGTATGAGGAGGCTACTCGCCTTTGCCCCACACTTAATGAAGTATGTGTCCTGTTTAATTTTGGTATTTCAATATTACTCTTTTTTATGTTGCTAGAGTATCATGGAAAAGGGAATATCTTGTAGATATGTTTGTCATTTTTATATTCCAAATTGTAGCGAGGCCTTTACCTACATTTAAGTGTCTACTTTCTTTACCTTAATGGACTGAACAAGCAGGTTCAACTGGAGCGGCTGTTTGATCTTATCTGTTCACTCTACAAACTGGAACTTCCTCTCAAACCAGTTTTAACCAATTCAATTAAAAAAAAATATTTTTTATTTTTTACAACTTTCTTTTTCTATTTCATGATCTTAAAAATAACTTCTTTCCGTTCAAAATCTAGTCATTAATAATTAGGTTTACTCTGTTATTTTATATTATAAATAAGGAAAAAGTTAGTCAACACATCCACTTAACTATGGGTGAATCTGTAACAGTCCGCCCTAATTTGTTAAGGAATTAGGGCTAGATTCACACATAATGGACAATACAAGAAAAAGGAAAAGACATAGACCAAGGGATCAATTAAATTTGGATCAAACTTTCCAAAATTAGTCCTCCTCCCAAGTAATCAAGAACCTAGACACTCCCTAACCTGTTCCATTGAGGCATATGTAGCTAAAGTTAAGGGATTGATTTGGAGGTATTTAAGCCTCCTCCCTTAAACCCCCAAGCAACCCATCTATAAATTTAGGCTCCTCAATTCACATTCGACACTCAAAATACAAATCTCATAAGAAGAATCACTCTTGGGAAATTAGTGCCCCTAAAGCTTAGAGACTTCTTAACTTCTTTCTCCCTCCTACATTCCAAACTCTTAAGGTGAGGAAAGATTTACTCCCTCCGTCCGGTGGAATGAGAGTCATGTGCTTTTTGCACGTGGTTAAGGAGTATTATTATTTAATGTGTAGTGAATTTCATATTTTAATTGTATTAGTGGGTGTGTGTTGGTTCATGAGTGTAAAAAAGGAAAAAAGACTCTTTGGGGCGTGCGCCCAAAATGAAAAAAAGGGACTCTTTCAAGTGGACGGAGAAAGTATATTTATACTTACATGCAAGTATATATTTTTTGACATAAAAAGGAATACATTTTTACAAGTGTTTTCAGAAGTATTTGATTATGTTTACCTACATATAAATGAATGTTTAAACATGAAAGTTCTTCCAACATGAAAAGTTTCTAAAAAATACTTTGTACAAGTATTTGAGACATGAAAATTAAACATTATGCAAGTTTCTTTCTAAAGGGGCTTGAGACATAAAATTATCTTACAAGTGCTTTTAAAAGTACTTGAGATGTGCCAGGACCCTAGAGGTGCCGGGATTGGGAGGGATCCTGTTATGAAGTCACACGGCGCTGTGGGATCGAGCCCAGTGGATGGAGAGCCAAAGCCGCTGTTGGTGTATCGGCGTAGGCGGGCCAACAAGGCTTAGGCTTATCTTATTATTATTATTTCATATTGCTACTATTTTATTATTCATAGTGTGGACCTATATCTTTCATGGGCTTAGGGTTTCTTGTAATTTAAGTTCGATGTAATGACGTTGATTTTCATTCCGAATATTATTGAATTGGGAAACTTCTTCTTATTGGCAAATGAATCCTTCGTTTGATTTCTGAGTGCTAACAATTGGTCCGACCTGCCGGATCACTCACCCGATATGACTCTCACACGTAGCGAACAAAGGATCGAGGACTTGGAACAGAGACAGGAGGAGATCAGGGAGAATTTGGGAAAGATGGCTGAGGAACAGACGAGTTTAGCCCTACAATTGAAGGAGATCACCAAGTCGTTCGCCGGGCTTACCCCGTCGGTTACGGCGTTGTCGGAGGCAAAGCTGCGCTCGGCGGCTGGTGCCGCGACACGGCGGCAGGCGACTGAGGAGTTGGAATCCGCTGCTGTTGGATCGGGGATGGCGGTCGTGGCTACGGTGGATAAGCCGTCTGCCCCACCCACTTTACCATCTTTTGAGGGCGCAGACCCGATTGGTTGGCTGGCTAGGGCCAATCAGCGTTCGAATTGCATCAAACACCGAAGGAGATGAAATAGTCGGCGGTTATGGTCGCCATGGAGGACTCAGAATTATACTTGCTCTCGTAGATTCGATCCAGAAAGCCAAACATGACTTGGGAAGAGTTCTTGCGAGCCCTTACAAGTCGGTTCGACGCTTGATTTAAGGGAAGCCCATATGAAAGGCTTGCAGCGGTTAGACAAACTAAGTCGGTGGAGGAATTTGTAAAGGTGTTTGTGCAATTGGCAAGTCAGGTTTCGGGTCTCAGCGACGAGCACTACCTGGGGTATTTCATGAAAGGGCTGGCTGATGACGTCCGGAGCTCTTTGCGTCTCTTCCGCCCGCCCGACTTGGAAACGACCATGGAGTTAGCGAGAGATGTGGAGTATAATCTCTCGATTACGGGTGGTGGCCATGCACCGAAACCGGGGGGCAGCCCGTTTAATCGACTCCCTCCCCAAAGACGATTCCCAGCGGGGTTCGGATTCAGCCCCGGGTCTCGTTTGGGCGTTCCGACGGGGGGATCCACCGGCTCCACGGGCTCATCTCTGTCTCGGCCCCCTTCCGCAACCAGTCGGGGCGGTCGTTCAGTGCGACTCAGTCTGTGCCTCCCCCACGTTTTGCTCGGATGTCACCACAAGAGATGAATGATCTTCACGCTAATGGATTATGCTTCCGTTGTAAGAACACATACATGCCGGGCATCAGTGCTCCATGCGATAATTAAATGTCTTGATGGCGGAGGAGGACGAGACATTGGATCTTCAATGTTGCGAATTTAACGAAGATCCGGACTTGCCGAACGAGGAGGCGGCAGCTGCAGTGGAGGGGGATAAGGGAGACGTGGTGCTTCCTGTTTACTCGATGGCGGGAATCACGGGCCCGCGCACTATGCGGATGAGAGGAGACCTGCAGGGGCACGCTGTCACCATTCTGGTGGATAGTGGAGCTAGCCACAATTTTATCTCCAGCTCTTGAACAACTAAATTATCTTTGAAACCTGACAGGTCTAGTTGCTTCGGCGTGCAACTCGGTGATGAGTGACGTCAAGTGTCCAGGGGTATTGCCGCGGCATGGAGATCTCGGTGGAGGGCGTTAAGTTGGTGGCGGATTACCACGTGTTTTCGTTGGGAGTTGTAGATGTGATATTGGGCATGGCTTGGCTGACCACCCTGGGAGAGGTGAAAACAAACTGGGCTGACATGACGATGAACTTTGCTTGTGATGGGAGAGCAGTAACACTGACAGGGGATCCAACTTTGAGTCGAGGGCCTATAGGCCTTCGAGAGTTGATCCAGATCCATGATGCCGAGTTATGGTCATGATAATAGAGGGTGGTCCGCCAAAATTGATGGAGCCGGTGACCGACGGGATCTCGGAGGTACTGGCGCCTTTCGAAGAGTTATTCGGGGAGCCGGAGGGTCTACCTCCGTCACGTGGAGCTGAGCACCATATTGTTCTGTCACCGGGGGCCGGTCCAGTGTCCGTGAGGCCGTATCGCTATGTACAGACGCAGAAGGATGAGATTGAGAGGTTGGTTGCGGACATGGTTCTGGCGCGGATCATCCGCCCCAGTTCTGGTCCATTTTCTAGCCCGGTGTTGTTGGTTAAGAAGAAGGATGGGAGTTGGCGGTTTTGTGTGGATTATAGGGAGCTCAATAAGGTGACGGTGCTGAATAAATACCCTATTCCGGTGATACAGGAGTTGTTGGATGAGCTTTCGGGGGCGGTGATATTTTCGAAAATTGATCTTCGCTCCGGGTATCATCAAATTAGGGTGGCTGAGTAAGATGTTCATAAAACCGCTTTCATGACCCATAGTGGACACTATGAATTTCTAGTTATGCCGTTTGGGCTAACCAACGCGCATGCAACCTTCTAGTCGGCCATGAACGAGTTGTTCCGGCCTTACTTGAGGAAGTTTGTTTTAGTGTTTTTTGACGATATTCTAATCCATAGCAGGTCTTGGCAGCAACATAAGGAGCATCTCTGAGAGGCTCTGCAGATTTTGCTGGATCATCAATTCAAAGTAAATCGAAAGAAGTGCTTGTTCGGGTGTTTGAAGGTGGAGTACTTGGGCCATATCATATCTGCCGTCGGGGTGGAGATGGATCCGGCGAAGGTGGGAGCGGTTATGGATTGGCCCCATCCGCGGAGTGTTCGTGATGTAAGAGGATTCTTGGGCCTGACTGGCTACTATTGCCTGTTCGTACGGGAATATGGACAGAAGGTTGGGCTGTTGACCGTGCTTCTCAAAAATCAGCCCCGAGTCCCTTTGTTTGGACGGGTTAGGCCGAGGAGGCTTTCCAGGGGTTGAAGTCGGCATTGACATCAGCGCCAGTGATTGCCATGCCCGACTTTGAGAAGCAATTTGTGGTTGAGTGCGATGCTTCAGGGACGGGAATCATTGCGGTGCTCATGCAAGATGGAAGGCCGATTGCATACTATAGTAAGTCTTTGGCGGAGAGGACACTGACCAAGTCGGCTTACGAGCGGGAGATGATGGGATTGGTCATGGCGGTTCAGCATTGGAGACCTTATCTTTTGGGTCGCCAAGTTGTCTCTCACGTCGAGGGGAGGACAACAACTTGTTAGCACTCAGCGGTTCGAATTGGGGTGAGTCGAACAGTCGTGATGAATTTGTCCAAAGTGTGATAAGTGACTTACAGAAGGATTCGAGCAGCCGGCCAGGATTTGAGCTGCGAGTAGGGAAGTTGTTTTACAGGGGGAGAGTGGTGTTGGCTTCTAATTCTAAGTGGATTCCGAAACTGTTCCATGAGTTCCATGACACGCCGGAGGGCGGCCACGCGGGTGTCTTGAGAACCTATAGGCGGATCGCCGCTAGTGTGTATTGGAGGGGAATGTTTAAGGTGGTAATGGAATGTGTCAAAGTGTTTGGTCTGTCAGAAGGCGAAATATGAGACGCTGTCATCGGCAGGTCTGCTGCAGCCTCTGCCGATTCCGGAGTTGGTGTGGGAGGATATCTCCATGGAATTCATTACCGCGTTGCCTAAATCCCAGGGGCATACAACGATAATGGTGGTGGTGGATCGTTTGTCTAAGTAAGGTCACTTTACGGCCCTGAAAGGCGTCCTCACGGCACGTACCGTGGCCGAGACATTCATAAGAGACATCGTCCGCTTGCATGGGATTCCTGGTTCTATTGTGAGCGACCGTTACCCGTTGTTTGTGAGTGCTTTCTGGAATGAGCTTTTCTTGATGTCCGGAACTCAGCTTAAATTTAGCACTGCTTATCATCCAGAGACGGACGGTCAAACGGAGGTGATGAATAGGGTGTTGGAGACTTACTTGAGCTATTTTGCAGGAGAGCAGCCGTCTAAGTGGGTAAAGTGGCTGCCTTGGGCGGAGTATTGGTACAATACGGCGTTTCAAATAGCAGCCCAAGTAACTCCGTTTGAGGTGGTGTATGGGCGTCCGCCGCGTCCATCCGGAGGTATTTTCCGAGCGAATGTAAGGTGGCGGCGGTGGCGGGGCTGTTGGAGAGTCGGGATGTGATGATGGCTCGCTTGCGGGATAATTTAATGCGAGCTAGGGAAAGGATGACTCGTTTTGCTAATCGCCATCGCCGAGATGTGAGTTTCATGGTTGGCGATAGGGTGTTCTTGAAGGTCTGGTCTTACAGGCAGCAGCCGCTAGCAAGCAGTCCCCATCATAAGCTATTTGCCAAGTTCTACGGGCCATTCAAGGTGTTGGCACGTGTCGGGCCTTCTGCATACAAGTTGGAGCTACCATCATCGAGCCGAATTCATCCGGTTTTTCATGTGTCGCAGCTTAAACGGGTGGTGGGGAATCACGGCGTGGTGATCGATTTGCCTGACTCCCTGTTGCTGCTGGAGGCTCCCATTTTTGAGCCGGAAGTGGTGTTAGCTTGGCGGAATCTTGAAGAGGGAGGAGAGATGGTCGAACAAGTGTTGGTGAGGTGGTCTGGTCATCCGGAGGAGGATGCTGGGTGGATGAGTGTGAAGGAGTTCCGTCAGCAGTTTCCTTGGTTCAACCTTTGGGACAAGGTTGTTTCTGAGGGGGATGGAGTTGTTATGAAGTCACACGGCGATGTGGGATCGAGCCCGGTGGATGGAGAGCCAAAGCCGATGTTGGTGTATCGGCGTAGGCGGGCCAACAAGGCTTAGGCTTATCTTATTATTATTATTTCATTTTGCTACTATTTTATTATTCATAGTGTGGGCCTATATCTTTCATGGGCTTAGGGTTTCTTGTTATTTAAGTTCGATGTAATGACGTTGATTTTCATTCTGAATATTATTGAATTGGGAAGCTTCAGCTTATTGGCAAACGAATCCTTCGTTTGATTTCTGAGTGCTAACAGATCCTCGGGGAGTATCCGTAGTGCCAAACAAAATTTATATTGATTGATTATATAAAAGAGACATAAAAAGTATCATGAAATGATGTGATTTGAGACATAAAAAGTACCATGAATTAATGTGCGTTGAGACATATAAAGTACCCATGACATGATTTGGCTTGTGGTATAAATAGTACTTATGGTATGGTATGATTAAAATTATTTACTTTGTATTTAAGTTTATGTATAAATTCTCTTCACTAAGCTTTAAGTGCTTACCCTTTAACTTAAATACTTTCAGATTGAAGAGGAGGCGGTGGAAATAAAATAAAAATAATAATTTATGAATTTATTTACTTTATGTATGAACTAAATCATATCATCGTTAAACATTTACGATTGTTAAGTTTTTAATAAATTTTATGCTTCCGCTACGTATAGATTTAAAGTTTAGATTTCAAGAAAATATCTTATTGAAATTTGGGATGTTACAGAATCCATCTGGAACCGATGGCAAGATAGGTTTGATCACTAGTCCTTTTATAATAAACCTAGTGTCAGTGCTATAGCATGATTTCTATTTCCATGTTTTGCTCTTTTACATTGGAGTTCATCTACATTTTGTATAAATTGTTCATTGGTTTATAATCTTCTTGAATTAATTAGTTAGATGATAATTAACATAAATTTTATATATGAGGTTTTGAGTTATTGCTCTGCCCTTTATTCAATTAAATTGGGGAACCATTTCAACGTATGAAGATTTGTGAGACTTTCCCTCATATGACAGGCTTTTTATAATTGGGCTATAGCAATCTCTGATCGGGCCAAAATGCGTGGCCGCACAAAGGAAGCAGAGGAACTTTGGAAACAGGTTGAACTTTAGTTTTATCTTTATGGTGCTTATCATTGCTTGTTCGATCATATTCATGTTCATTGTAACCTCTTGCTGAAACTCTTTTTCCTGTTCTCATGGTTAATTGCAACATTGTTCATTTAGTGTACTTTGTTCTTTAATCCTCAATACTCCTTTTTAATGCCTGAGTTTTTTTGGTCTTATGTATGAACTTGTTGAGGATTAAATTAGCAGTAGTGAATAGACTAAGAAAAATAGGGGACTCTATTTCATTCTTCATTTAATTTTGGTGGCATTGTTTTACCTAGGTCACTTGATTAATACTAATAATTCTGTACATTTTTACATACGTTTCCTATTACTTGTTAGAGGATATTTAGATGAGTAATAATTGTCACGATTGGTACTTAGCACTGATGGTTTATAGGTTCATGATCATGGGTGTATGTAGTTAGTCATATGCAGCAGTTAGTATAATTCTAATTCTATGTATAGGTTAAAGATATAATACATATATATAGTCCACAAATACCTAATTCATATGCAATCATTTGAGGATCTTGCTATTGAAGTAAAATACAATAAGAACAACAGGGGTAGCGTATTTGGGGTACTTCAATTAGTTCTCAAGTAACTGAACGAAATCCCCCTTATTTATGTGGCACTGTTTGTTCAATTTAGTTTGCTGTTGCTTGTGGAAAGGGACTGATGTAAGCATACTTCCTGAATTATGCCATTGTTTTAGCTCTTCATCTCCTTCCTGTTCCAAGAAACTTAGCAAATCTTATTTAGATAAGATTTGCCCATCCTGCTATTCCTCAAATTACAGTGCTCGGATATTAATAAATCTGATAATGATGATGTATTTTTTTAATTAGTATGTGCCAACTAACTTTTAGCTCATTTTTAATGCCCACGTACACGAGGCACTTCGTGAGCGCAGTGCCTCAACGTTATAAGGCCCCTCGTGCTTCTCTCTTATAACAACTATGTGTTGCTGGACCAAATATGTGGCATTTACTTGACTTAATACTAAGATTTGATGAGACAATTCGTTTTTTTTTTTTTTTTTTTTTTTTTTTTGTAATGCTTAAGCATTTTGTATGGCATTTATATTCTTGTATAAATATTTTACATTAATGGACTTTCCTGCTGTTTCTTGATTCCAGGCAACAAAGAATTATGAGAAGGCTGTCCAACTCAACTGGAACAGTCCGCAGGTAACATTTTTTATCAATTAAACCGATGTGAAAATTTTTTTGACTTAACTAATTTGTATCCACATCTAAATGAAAGAGCACCTCTGCAGTGCTCTTGCTTTGTTTCACTATATTTACTAACCCAGATAAATTACAGGCACTTAACAATTGGGGACTTGCTCTGCAGGTACTATTAATAAAATTTTAACCAACCATTCTATTTTGCTTGTCAATGCTGTCATCAGATGACAATCAAGGCGTTTCGTGGCACTATGTGTGCATGTTGCATCTCAAGGCTCTTCTTTTTCCTTTGATTTGTGCTAAATTTCAATTTTCAGGAACTCAGTGCTATTGTTCCTGCACGTGAGAAACAGACTATAGTGAAAACTGCTATTGGCGAGGTATGAAATTCATAATCTCATATGAGCACTTAAAATTTGAGCATATGGAGAAAGCTTTTTCTGCTGTGATAGCCTAATTTTATTTGTGTACAGTTCCGTGCAGCGATACAACTGCAGTTTGATTTTCATAGGGCAATTTACAACCTTGGAACTGTCCTGGTAAATATTTTTCTATATAATAATTTGGTAGCATATGCATACATATGTGTGTGTGTGACTGTGTGTGTGTTAATAATAAGTCAGTTATTATAAAAAGAGCTTTGAATGCTCATAACCATTAGAAAAATGGTGTTCCAAAGAGAAAAATGTGGAAAAAAAAAAGGATGCTATACACTGGTCTTATTGAAACAAAATTGCAGTATGGGTTAGCAGAGGACATATCAAGAACTGGAGGTCACATGAACATGAGGGAGGTGTCTCCTGATGAGTTGTACAGTCAATCGGCCTTGTATATTGCAGCGGCACATGCACTGAAACCCAATTACTCAGTAAGCACCTTATCTTTTGAGGGAGCACATTGTTTTTGTTTTCACATCTTAACTTGTTTTCTGTTTTTTCTTTTCTTTTACATTAACTATGCTGGAATGCTATACTCAACTATATGCCGTTAGCATCCTGAAACTGCCCCTTAGTCTCTGCATATTCATCTTCATATTTTTTGTGAAGAATCTCTGGCATTTCTTCAATTGCACATCTCTTCTGATTATTTGATCAGACTTTTAGGTTAACAAGAGTGTTTCTTATATTTAAAATTTTACTGGCATTTTAGAGCTCATTTATATCCTCTTTGTTGTCATACAGGTCTACACAAGTGCTTTAAAGCTTGTCCGCTCTATGGTGAGTCTGTCGTGCCACATTTTACTGTTGACACTTTTATTTATGTGTGTCAGTGTTAAAAGTCATGAAATGTCTAAATTTGAAATTATATAGAAATTTCATCAATAATACATCAACTTCAACTATTTTGTGATCTTACAAACCTCCTACTGGGCACTGGCCAAAGATGTCTAGCGCCTATTTCATCATCTATCACCAATTTGATTGATTTCTTTGCTATCCATTGTTTAAGGACGTATACTTAGATTTGTTCTAGCATTAATTGGAGGTATTCCTTGCACAATACTTCTCTCTATTGATGATGTCATTGATAATTAAGGAAAGTGAAGTCAGAAGACTAATAAAAATCAGACTTTTATTTTCCTAAAACCAAATCATTGCAAGGCAGTACTTTGAATGTCCATGCTAGTTTCTGATAAGTACTTTTTTTGCTTTCTGTCCATTTCCTCGGTCATACCTTGTATTCATTTTTTTTCCTTTCTCCTAGTGATAGTTTTTGGTTAAGCAATTGGAATTTTTATCAAATTTCTTTGAGGCCAGTCGCATCCGCACATGAGATTTTTAGCTGGGATGCGGGTAACTGTAGAAGTTTCAGACATCAAATATCTTCCTAAGCAAGACTGAATTTATCTTTGGGTAAATAACAAAACACTTACCCTTGAAGTTTGACCTATTTATAGAAAACCACCCCTATAACGTTTTTAGATTTCAAATTCCCATGTACAAGTATGTGGTATTTATAATTTACGATCTTAATTTGATTTTTCTGAAAGTAGATCAAAATTTGAATTTTTTTTTCCTTTTTTCAAGTATCTATATTTTTTTCTATCATTAATCAATTTGTATATCCCCAGCTGCCTCTGCCATATCTGAAAGTTGGATATCTGACAGCACCACCTGTGGGGAATCCAGTTGCACCTCACAGTGATTGGAAGCGCTCTCAATTTGTGCTAAATCACGAAGGTCTCCATCAAGTAAGAGCAACAATATTTAATTATGCAATTAAATAAGATGATCATGGATTTTACTTTTATTCAAGACATATTAAATTAGTCAGGTTTTTCTATGAATTTGGAATTTTGAAGCAGTACTCTGATCCCATTTCTCTTTGATAGACCCTACATAAGAACTTTTGTAGTCGTAAGAAGAACTCATTTGGTTCTCACACATGCTCTCTTTTAATATCTCGCTGTTATTCCACGCTGGAAAAATTATTTTTCTAATTCTCTAGAATATAAATATTACCTTGACTTCTGATGGGGTCTGTTTAGCTGATAAGATATGCTGATGTTTCACACATTCATTAATCTGTGGTGCTACTTTTTCAAATGAAAGATTTAATTCCATTTTTTCTTCTCAGATTAACAAAGTGGAGCATAGACATTATTCGTCTAGCCTTTCATCAAAATCAGGAGATTCTCCAACGAGTAGACCTTCCATAAGAGTTGATGTCCCAGATATTGTCTCTGTTTCAGCATGTGCTGATCTTACATTACCTCCTGGTGCTGGGCTCTGCATCGACACTATACATGGATCCGTTTTCCTGGTAAATTTTAATTCCTAGGCTATATGTTGTGCATGCTTACCTTTTAGAGCTTGTACCATCTAAATTTCCTTTTCAATTACTTTCTTTTGCTGCAGGTTGCCGAGTCATGGGAATCGTTGGATGGATGGCTCGATGCTATTAGACTAGTTTACACAATTTTTGCACGGGGTAAGAGCGATGTTTTGGCCGGTATAATAACCGCCTAGTTTCGTACCTGTATATTATGATGATGCAAATATTTTCTGGTAGAGGCATACTGTATTTAGTTTTTGAACAATTGAGGGTTTGTTGATCATGTAGACTTGTATATTAGCCAAATTTTCTATGAAATGATGAAATGGTTACAGATTTTACTTGTTGCCGTTGTTCAAAAATTTCTATGGAAAAAGCTGTTGAGAGATCGTCTTAAATTGATAGAAAGCGATGACATTTTTATAGAAAATGATGTACTTCCTTTGTCCCAAAATTAAGTTTACTTTTTCATTCGTTTGTCTCACAATAATGAATCTTGGATGTTCTATTACACTTCGGGCTCGTTTGATATGTGAGATGAGATAAAGAAATATATATAAGAATTGAGATTTAAATTAAGATAAGTATTTGTATTATGAAAAATGAAAATGGTTTGATAGATTGTATTAAAACTCACATAACAAAATTTTGAGTTGTTTGGTAGGAGATAAAAGAATTAAGATAAAGAGTAAAATCACCTCTATAACTTTTTTTATATTATTAATTTTATCTTCACCATTGATTATAATAATATTGTTTTTATTATTAATTTCATACTCCCATTTTGGAAGAATTGGTTAGTTACCATTTTGGAATCTACTTCTTTAAAACTTTCAAGGATTCGAAGAATTTTTTTTAATTAGAAAAGGTGGGGAATAGTATGTGCATTCATTATATAATATTATTCCATATGAATTCAATATGATGAACATGAAGCAGAAAATGGAGAAGAAGAATTATTAGAAAAATTAATCGCTGACTTTTGCAGGTATTAAGAACACAACCCCATTGTAGAATAGTCAAGAACCCTAATTTTAGAAAACTTAAATTAAATCTAGTTAAATCACACTAAATCTAATTAGTTAATTAGGGTAGAAAATCCAAATTGAGTAAAAATCAAACACTAACCACAAATTCATTTTCTTTAACTCTTGATTCAAATCAAAAATCAAAATCTAAATAAAGAAAATTAGGGTTGATCACGGGAAGCAATAATGGGAGGTGAACAATAGCCATGACGGAGGACAGCATCGGCAAGTACCTACGACGAGCAGCGACGTGTGGTGGCGGCGAGCGAACGGAAAACAGCGTCGGTGAGGACCTCCAATGTGCAGCGACGCATGGTGGCAACGAGCGGACGTAAGACAGCGTCGGTGAGGACCTACGACGGCAGCTACGAATGGCGGCGGCGAGCGGCGAATGGGTGGAGGCTGCCTAAGCCCTGAGGATGGATTTATTTTTTGTCAAAGACAACAGGATGTAGTAATTAAGAATTTAAAAAGGAACGTGAAGGGGTAAACGTGGGATTTTCTTCTTTTATATGATCTGACTGTGCAAATCAGTATTACTAATACCACGCCTTCGACCGTATTATTCGTGTGAACAGAACAGTGAATAAGAACGGGCCGCGTCTAATTCACCGGGCCCCTCATTAATTTATTATGAACTATCAAACTCCATAAAAGCCCATACAAGAGTGACTAATACCCCATATTATGGGCTTGCAAACGAGCTCTTAGTATTACATTTCTTGTTACACGTGTTAGATGAGTGATACATATATGGGAAAGAAAATCACAACCATTGCCCCTTAGGGTATAAGCTTTTCTTTTAAGCCTCGTTTACTTTTGGGGATAACGAGGGTTATCCTTTACTCAACCCTAGTTAAAGAGGGTTCAAGGGGTGTTTACATTGCAGGTTCGGCCAGAGGAATAACACCTGGGCCCTTGTCGACATGATATTATTTACACTGTAGCTGAGAATTAAATGACCGCCCAGATTGGACGAATAAAATGTAGCCCTTGGGTTTGTTTGAGGTAATTATCATTCTGCCCCTGAAATTTGGTAAAAACGAGAGAGATCAGAGGCCATGTTCCGATGGTTCCTCTTTCATCTTGCGGAGAGATGACTGAAATCGCAACGACTATACTTGATTTTAGATTCTGGCTATAAATCTAAAGCATATCAGATTGAATAAAATTTCGTCAATCGAATGCTGCTTTCATGGATTCCAACCTCGACCAGTAGATTTCTAAAGAAGAAACCTTTCCGAAGCGGCCGGTTCGTACTGCAAATTGAGAAATCGAGGAAGAAAATGCGTGGATGCACTTTAGAACTTCTCCTTCCACCATCGTCTCTCTTTCTCTCTCTATCACTCCCAAACCCAGATGGGGATTGATAAATTGAAGAAGAAGAAGCCTATGCAGTAAGTTCACAGAATGTTGATCTGATAATTTCAAGAAGCAGCAGCCTTTACATCACAGAATGTTGGAATCCGAATATATCTCTCACAGAATGTTGGGATCTGAAGATATGGATTTTTGCAGATTTACATTACATGAGATTACACTTTGCACAAGGAAAAAAAGCTAGGGAAGGGGGAGGGTTGACTAATTATTTGATGTGGTTCTGCAGCCACAATTCCTCCTTTCCTAGAACATGTTAGAGAGAAAGGATGATAAAGATGAGTGTAAATTAGTAAAATAAATACCTTTCTAACCCCAAAGTAAAAAAGACTAGTTTCCTAGAACATGTGAGAGAGAAAGGATGATTAGGGATGGCAATGGATTGGAGCGGGCCGGGTACCTAGATGGCCCACCCCGCACTCCAATCCTCCCGCCCCGTGCCCTGCTGCGGGTCGGCTATTGAGGACCCATGCCCCATCCCTATGCGGGGCGGGTCCGCCCCGCCCTCGCTTCGATTTTTTTATTTTTTTTAAAAATTATTTTTTGATAAATTATAATATATTCAAATAGAAAAATTTAAATTAAAATAAAATGGAATAAATTTAAATTTTAAATTAAATAATTAAACTTTATTTTCATTTTTAAATTTTTTTATTACATTACATATTTAATGATATATATAATATTTTAATAAAGTATTTTGTAATAATTACATATAATTATCATACATGATTTCTTTTATTTAAATTAAATAAAAATGTATGTATAATATTTAATATATATCAATAAATTATACTCCCTCCGTCCCATACTTATGTTCACACTTTCCATTTTCGTCTGTCCCACACTTAGGTTCACCACCCAAAAAAGAAAATTTCACATCAACCAACAACCTTAAAAGTTATCATAATTTCAAAAATGCCACTCTCACCTAACATACATAACATACTTTATAATTTATTTATTACATAAAAATACCACACCCTTAAAAAGTCAATAAAATTGATCAAAAAATAACTTTTCTTAAACTCCGTATCTACAGTGTCGGTGAACTTAAGGATCGGTGAACTTAACTAAGGGTGAACTTAAGTGCGGGACGGAGGGAGTATTATACAATAAATTTTTTAAATAAAAAATTTTAATATTTTAATATTGGGCGGGCCGAGGCAAGGCTAGAACCCAGACCCGATCTGGCTCGTGCACAGGACGGGCAGGACGGATCGAGTACGGGCCGAGCTAAATTGCCATCCCTAAGGATAATGAAGATGAGGATAAATTAGTAAAATAAATACCTTTCTAACCCCTAAGTAAACAGGACTGGGGTCACGGAAATGAGAGGTTAACCTCAACCATTGGATAAATAAACCAGTGTTGTCAAACGGGATCGGACCGGCCGGTTAAATCGAAAATCAGGCCGATGACTGGTCCAAAACTACCTTAAAAACCGCTTTAGCTATTAAACAGGAAATAACCGGTAAAAACCGGGGAAATTGGAAGAATCGGAAACCGCCGGTTAATATTAAAAAAAAAAAATCAAAACGTTGCGTTCGTCAGTAATCCACGAAATTTCACAGATTCCCCTCAAAAATTGAAACCCTCATCAGTTCCTCGATTACAAAAACCGACAGAAACAAGAAAAGATTACATCCTCTATATGATAAATATGGGTGGCAGATGGAGACTAAGAGAAAAAAAAACTCTCCTTTTGCTGGAGGGAGACGCACTAGCCTTGTCGCTGCAAGTCGGAGATAGTGATGCAAGTTGGAGATAGTGATGACTGTTTGTATGGAGTGAATGAACGGTCTTCTGTGATTGTTTGTGGAGAGAGAATCGTAGAGAGACGGCGCAACTTAGATGCAAACCCTATCTGCCTTCTTTTTAATTATTAGTTGGATTTAAGCTGTCTAGAATAATAATGAACTAATGGGCTATTATGTTAGGTTAGGCATGAAGTGGGCTTAACATACATGTTTAATTAAAAAAAATTATTTATTATATTATTTCTATATATTTTTTAATTATTATTCTAAAATATAATTAAAAATAAATATTTTATATTTTTTCCGATTGAACCGGTCGGACCGATCCGACTTCGAACTGTTGAGGACACCGGTTCGATCTCTGGTCCGGTTATAAAAACACTGAAATAAACATTAGTTTTAGTTATCCTTGGCCATTAAAGTAAACAGCGCGTTAGGGTATATGTTTTATTATATCATACGTGTCAATCATCAAATGATCAAAATTTAACAGGAGCACCGAACTGTAAATAATGTTCACCTCATATCTCAATCCAAAATCTCAAAAGCACCCTTTAATTTCAAAATTTTCATCACTTTTTAACTCATACAGCATACTTTAATATTGTTCATTATTTAAAAATACTAATTATTCTTAAAAGTCAGTAAAATTAATCAAAAGAACTTACTCATGAGTTATAGGATGGAAGGAGTATAATTTAAATGAAAAATGATATTCGTTCAATTCAACTATTTCATGTATAATTCACATAACAAATGAAAAGTTACAATATATTTAATAAAGAGTAATCTATAATCATGAAAAAAAATAAGATTTCAATATGAAAGCAAGAATTTATTTTTATTGATTAATAATGCTTTGTTTTTCCTGTAATTAAGGCGAGCCATTCACATGTGTAACATTGTTTATACATCCTAATAAAAATTTCGATACAGTATTACCTATCGAAATAAATTGAAGAACTTAAAATATCAAAATAATGTGATAATTGGACACAAATACTACATAAAAAAGGGGTAGATGCAGGATTAGTCACATTAGAGAAGGTCACTTGCAGAAATGGTCCCATAGCCTGCGATTTTGGTCCCGTAGAAGTTTTTCTAAAAATATAAAATTGCAAAATGGACCCCAAAATGTGCAAAATTAGTTCCAAGTCAGAATTTATACTATACATATTTTATGTCAGATTTAACTCAACTTTTCGCGCTTCAAAATGGTATCAGAGCCCTAGGTTTATTTATTTATGAATGGATAAATTTATTATAAACTTATATCACTTAACGAGAGGAGAGTTTCAAAGAGATATGGATCCGAACGAAAGTTCGACTTCCGAGAATGATGGGACTAACAACCCTGTTCAAAGCTGGAGCAACAGGGACTTCTGGCCTGTTAACTATGACGAGACAAGTAGTTCTATACAACAATATTATTATGTGTTGTATAGACAATATGCAAAGAAGGAATACGAGGAAGCCGATCGATGGTGGGACGGTGTAATCCAAAGGAAGGAGATAGAAAATATTCGCGCCAACCACACCAAGGAAGAACATCTGGAAGAACTATGCCAGATAAAGATAAATATTCCAAAGAAATAGAAAGAAATATAGTGGAACTCCGAAGTTTCACCGAGATCCATGGAAGTGTTCCCAAATATTGACAATGGAGGAAACGACCCAACCAGGGTCCAAGAGAAATTTGCAAGCCCTACCACTTTACACATTGGACAGAATGACAGAGTGGAAGGAGATCGAGGCAGATAACTCTAAGATGAACCAAGATCTTAGAGAATTACAGAATATAGTGAGATTCTTTGAAAAATATTGCTAAAGCATGTCCAAGACAATGTTCGAGATTAGCCGTAAGATGGACAAGGTGGAGAAATTGCAGAACAAGCAACTCGACCTCATCATGAAGTTGATAGAACAAGTAAAATTCCTGGAAACCAAGGTGACAGGAAAAATGCCAGGAGGAAGGTTACCACTAACCTTCGGAATAGAACCCTTTTACACCAAAAGGGGAAAACGACGGAGGTCATAAGGCTAAACTCGGAAAGCGAGAAGATGACTACCATCCTTCGAAGAGAATCCACATCTCCGGATGGAAAGAGCAAATCTTGAAGATCTACAAGATCTATATGAGTCCTTCCAAGGAATATCAATTATAGATCTAAAAATGAATGTTGGAGATGCATCAAGCTTACAACAACAGTCACAGGCTCATCAGACACAACGAGATCCGGGCCTAAATGAAGAAACTTCTGGATCACATGGAGTCCATGAAGGGAGACAAGAAGAGACATTCCAAAACCCAGGAAATTTCAAAATGAAGGCGATTGGACTGTCAACCGGAGCGAGCCGAGTTCAAGGATCTAACCTACACAATACCCCATATGGATGGTCTCACCTTGAACCGATAAATTCATACGGGTTGATCCTCAACCTTGACACTCTAGACTTCAAGAATAGATAAACCTTGATCGATGAATAGACAAATGCCATGAAGATTGCAGGTGGCGCATTAGAACTGGATAAAGAAGGGTTCATAAGGTTCCTAACTATGAGCCTGGAAGGATCAGTAAAATGCGCCCGGGAGGTATTCTTAGACGAAGTCAAGAAGGAGGCCATGGAAGGTGAAGATCTTAGCAACATTATTAACTGCATGGCCAAGTTTTTTAAGATCTACTTCATCGGAGTAGGTTACTTCGAATGAATGGAAGAAGAAAAGAAGAAGTATATGAATGCCCTATACAGTCTGGAGCTACTTGACATCTGTCACGTAGACGAGTACGTCAAACTCTTTACAGAGTAAAGATGGAAATCAAAGATCAAGGAGGAAGAAGTATTCCACCTATTCTTTGCCAAGATTCCAAGCCCATTGAGGGAAATGCTGATTAAAGAGTATGAACCATGCGAGCTGGACTTAATAGCAAGAAGGATGTCCTTTTTCAAAGCCAAGATTGCGGAGTGGTGCTGATGAGAGTGAAAATAAGCGTGTTTTAATATCCAATTTAACACCTTTTTGATTGATATTGTAGTCATATATTAGCACAATGGTCTTATATTCGATATATGTGAGAATTATATGCACTTGAGGTGTTTTGTTGTGTTTTAGGTGGAAAAAGGATGAAAAGTGCAAAGTTGGAGAAAAGGTGCAATTTGTGCAAGAATGTTGAAAATACACATCCAACTTTCATAATTATTCTGTACTGTTCTGGAGCTCAAAACTGTTGGTGTAATATATGGTTGAAAATCCACTGAAGAGAGGGTCGTTTTGGCATAAAGAACACCATCATTGAAGTCCGAACGAGGAAGTTATGAGCAAAGTGGTGACGCCGCGCGAGCTGTGCCAAACAGAATTGCAGTGCTACTTTCCATGGCCTGTTACATATTCAATTCTTGGAGTTTTTGTGATTTCTTTATATGAATAGAAAGCCAAGGAAGAGAGGATCGCGTGAGCATAAAAATCACTCAATTCGGAGGTCAGATGTGAAAGTTATACGCGAAACGGAGAGACTGCGCAAATTAGTTTGACCTGCTTGAGGTCGAACCGAGGTCGAACCCAACAGAAAAAATGCTGGTTCGACCACGACATGCATGGTTTGACCTGTAAGGGGTTGGTTCGACCTGTTTGGGAGGTCGAACCGTGCTTCGGGAACTTACCAAATCCGTATTTTCGAGGCCTAAACGCGTGTGATCACTTGAAAAGTCCATTCCACGCCTAGGAGACGTGATTACAAGTATAAAAGGAGGTCTATACAGCCCCAAAAAGAAGGAGGAACACAACACAATACAAGAGAGGAGAAGAGAGGCCACAACATACAACACCCCACAGGGGGGGATCACCCCCCAACCATCATCTTTTCCTCCATCCATCCATCACTTTGAAGATTCATTTGTGAAATCAAGAAGAGAACCAAGAGAAGAATTCAAGACGGAGAAGGACGCGACGACGCCCACATCTAGGGTTTTATTTGTTTCCTAATTTATCTTGTATTTTCCAGACATCCGGGTAAGATCTATCCAACACCCATGATTGTTCTTCGTAACATCATGGGCTAGAGCCTTTTTGGTAGAACTAGGGTTGTGAAGGTTTTATCTAGTTAATTGAACTTTCATGTGTATACTCCGTACATCACTACTTGTGAATTTATTTTATATATGATTGTGCTTTCTTAATCCATACTCACGGTCGTTTTGTGCATCATTAACTGTTATGTAGAGTCTGAATACATATCTTGGTTATTGATTGAGTGCGTTCACTGCTGAGCAGGATTCCATGTTATGATTCTAAGTGAGGGGACTCCGAAGCTTCATTAGAACTATCATATATGAATACTTATTAATTGAATTGAATTCAGGTTATTAAGTAGGATAAAGAGGGTAATTTTATAGTACCTATAAAGGGAGATCATATCGAGTTAGAGTACCAATCCTAGGGGAAAATAATTGATACTGATAGTACCTAGAAAGGGGGGTAAAATTACGTCTCTTGCTCCGAGATTATTCACACGTGTTACACGCATGTTTACTTATGTCTATAGAGTAGATATGCATGGTTTAGTGATGCGTCCATATTCCACAAGGCAGAGTCGGACATTGACACATGGAAGGGAAGTTAATGAGTAAAACTGGATTATCCTAGAGCTACCTATTCTCCTACTTGATCCACTTTCGTATTCTTCAAGTGATAGTTATTTTATTTGTTATTTTAATTACTTGTTTATTAGTTTAATCATCCTAAACCTCAAACTTAATTGCCAACTTGTCTTAATTAATTTAGATAATAATTAAATTGATAATACGCCGTCCTTTGGGTTCGATATTCACTTGGTCACTTGCTTAAGCTGCAATTGATATCCTTAATACTTGGGGATTAATTTTGCGTGCAAAGAAAACGCGCATCAAGTTCTTGGCGCCGTTGCCGGGGACGGCTGTTATTATTGATTTTATTATTTCTAGTTTGATTAAGATATTTTTTTTCTTTTATTTGTGATTATTTATTTCTATCTAACCTTGAATTTTTCCGAGTTACTTGTGCGCTTGAAAAAAGGAGAGGAAGGAAGGGAGCAAATAACACATTGATCTAAACATGGCCGGAGCAAGGCAGAATCCGGATAATGTTGCCATACGTGAAATTTTCACGAACTTTGGGAATGTCAACATGGGGTTGATAGGAGCAAGGGGGGAAGATGATGATTTTGAGATAAATCCCACTCTTATTAACATGATAGAGAAGAATCCCTTTTCTGGAGGTTGTTTTGAAGATCCATATCAGCATCTCCGAAGATTTCTTGGTTATGTAAACACTTAAAAGGGAGCTGGAGCTAATGATAATGCTAGGCGGATCGCCTTATTCAAGTTCTCTTTAATTAATAAGGCGGAAGCTTGGTATGAGACTCTTGATGCCACAGATTGCACTACATGGGACCAACTGCAGCAGAAGTTCTTGGAGAGATACATGCCACCATCGAGGATCTTAAGAATGAGGTAAGAGATCACCCGATTTGTTATGAATCAGGGTGAGAAATTTGATGAGGCGTGGGATAGGTTTAAAGACATGCTCAGGAGGTGTCCACAGCATGGAATGTCTAAGGCTGAATACATAAGCATTTTCTACTATGGATTAGATTATGAGTCGCGTGTTTTTATTGATGCATCATCAGGAGGAGCGCTGTTATCAAAGACATCACTTGAAGCAGAAAAGTTATTTGAAGACATCTCTATGAATTTACGTGACTGGCCAGTAGAGAGAGATAGAGGATCATATGTACTTGGCAAGGTGGAGCAGGTTGAACATCAAGTGGTGAAGCCGAATAGGGATGATGAGATCGTTTCTAGTCTAGCGAACATCAACAATCTATTAGAATCCCAGCAAAGGCAGATCACAGAGTTGACACAAAGGGGGCCTAGTAGGCAGCAGCAAGAAGTGAAGAGTGTTGAAGATACCTTCCATCGATACATGGCTGAGAATGATGCAAGGATTGATCATCTTGAGGATACCATGAATGTTGATCGTGCAGATTTGTCTAAGCAATTTAAGGATCTTACCTTGATGATGGGGCAGATGACCGCGAATGTGAATCAATTGACACAAACATTGGAGAATAATGCCATCACATTGAGGTCTGGAACACAGTACGAAGGACCGATGAGGCCAAAATAAAAAACGAACATATCCAGGCAGCGATTCGACCAACCAGCCTCTGGTTCGACCTGGCCTATAGGTCGAACCATGGTCGAACCATACCATGTGGAGCACTCTATTTTTCCAGATTATCGGTTCGATCAAAGCAAGGGTGGTTCAACCTGTTCTGAAGGTCGAACCCACGTCGAACCTCAATGTCTGGAGCACCCTATTTTATCGCAACAACGGTTCGACCATGACGGACATGGTTTGACCAAACCATCTGGTCGAACCTTGGTCGAACTGGGAGGCAGAAATAGTACAGTAAGTCGATTCGACCTGAGGGAAAGCGGTTCGACCTGTCCTGAAGGTTGAACCCAGGTCGAACCACGACTTCAAAGTGAGAACAGCCTTCCAGATGATCGGTTCGACCACTACGTGCCTGGTTCGACCTATCCAACAGGTCAAACCCTAGTCGAACCGATCCAAAACATGCCTATTATTCCGCCGAATGCTCCCTATGATGTTGATGCTACTCTAGTACCATTACATGAGCAGAATACTGAGCTTACAATGGAGAAGAAGTTGAGAGCGGAGAAGCTTAGACTACAGATGGATAATGAAGATGTGGTTTTCTCTCTTGATCATGCAATGAAGATGCCCATGGAGACTCAATCGTGCAAGAGCATTGATATGGTTTCTAACTTGTTTAATCTTGATTTTTCTAAGACAGGTAATTCTGAATTTAAGTGAAAGGTTGACAAAGATGAGTCTAAACAGCTATGGGAGGAAGAAAATTTCAATGATCATATTTTTGTGACCAAGAAAGGTGAGGTGTTGAGTGTAGACAAGAAGAGGGAAAGAAAGTTTTTGAAGGTGAGGATGCGAGAAGACCGTCCTCTACCTTCGTGACTCTACGACGTTAAACATGAGCACCTGTTGGGGGCTTTTCCTTCCATTTTATTGCTTTATTTCTTTCGTGTGAATAAGAAATTTTTATATTTAAGGTGCTTATTATTCGGCAATTACATCTTTGCAAACTTAGTTTCAACTTACGTTTTTACTAAGTTTGGGGGGGTGTGATGTACTTACCTCATTGAATCACCAGGAGTATAATCTTTTCTTTGTAATGTTTGCTAGGGGAGTTGATTTTTTGCGGTATGTTAAAACTTTAATCGGTTTTGATGTGTCAATTTTTTGCAATTTGCCTAGTGTTCAGTGGTGTTTCTAGTGTGTGGAGTCGATTATATAGTCAATTAATTCTTTCTTATAGTTCTCCTATTTTATTATTGATGAATCTGTGATGATGAGTGTGTTTGATCTTTGATGATAGAAAAGGTAACTAGGTGGCAAGACGAGTTCTACATTGAGGCGTTGACTCGAGGAGCTCGAGCGTACGTTGAAGAAAAATCAGGTGCCCTCGTTTCCTTTTTCTAATTTTTATATGTGCTTTTAATTCATGGAGTGGAAGGATTGAGTTTATGGTGGTGATCCATGTGAGCTTATATTGTTAAAATTATCTTTGAAATTCATATGCTCTTGAAATTGATGAAGGAAGTGTACTTGAGTTATATTGTGGTATGAAGTTCCATGTGTACTTGTGGGATATTACCTACCATGAAAAGTGCTCTGTTATTTTTTAAAAACCCATGTGAGATTTTGAGCCTCGTTGATCATGTACATAATCACATGATATTTCTTTTCTGGTGAGTATCGTTCTTGTATATGTATTCTAGAACTTGCCTCTTGTCTTACTTGAAACTACATGTGTGTTAGATGATGGGAGATGATCTAAGGCCATCCTTGAATTTATGAGTCACTTAGCCAAATAATTCCCTACCAAATAATTATATATCCGTAGTTAGCCCCGTTGAGCCTAAAAGCCTTATTTCTTTGGTAACCTACGAAGATAGCCACTTTGATATCCTATTTGAGCCTTAAATTCCTATATTTAGTGGAGAATTAAATGCTGTCAAAGTGTGTTAATGGTGCTTGATAACAATTTGAGAAGGAATGAAATTGGTGTTGAAATTAATAGTGATGGATTATGATAATGTATCTAAGGAGAAGCATGGAGTAGTGCTTAAATCTAGTACTCCATGGAATCAAAAACCCTAGGGTAGTGCTTAAATCTAGTATCCTATGGAGGATGCGTGAGGTAGTGCCCGAAACTGGTACCTCGGGAAAAAAAGGATGTGCTTGAAGAAAAGAAAAAGTATGTTGAGCTTGAATGAAAGGAGAGAAAAGAAAATTAGAAGAGCATGAAGCTGGATAGCCTTGAAGTGTAAGAATCTGCAGTACAAAAGATCTCCGATTTTAATTCTCTACTAATTGAGTCACTTTATCCATATGTTTCCTACCCTTATCAAAGAGCCAACATTACATCCAAAAGAAAAGTCCTTTTTGATCCCATTGTCGAATCATACTTTTAGTGGTGAAGAGCTTGAGACGTTTGGCAAGCTTATGGTTACGCATGCATTTGAATTGAATTTGAGCGTAAACACTTTAACCCATAATTGTACATATTTTACACTTGAGTGAGAGATCCTATATATACTTCTCGTAAGAACATGTTGATGGAGCATTTGAATTGGTGGTGATTGTCTTAACTTGTATGCTATGAATTGATTATTACATATAATGAGAGTTGCATGACCTAAGTTGAGGACAATTATATTTTGAATGGAGTATTGGTCATAGTCCTTGTTTCCCCGCTAATTTTCATACTCTCTTTCTCTTTATCTTTATTTTGTTGCCTCGGGACGAGCAACGGGTAAGTTTGGGGGATTGATGAGAGTGAAAATAAGCGTGTTTTAATATCCAATTTAACACCTTTTTGATTGATATTGTAGTCATATATTAGCACAATGGTCTTATATTCAATATATGTGAGAATTATATGCACTTGAGGTGTTTTGTTGTGTTTTAGGTGGAAAAAGGATGAAAAGTGCAAAGTTGGAGAAAAGGTGCAATTTGTGCAAGAATGCTGAAAATACACATCCAACTTTCATAATTATTCTATACTGTTGTGGAGCTCGAAACTATTGGTTAATATATGGTTGGAAAGTCACTGAAGAGAGGGTCGTTTTGGCGTAAAGAAAACCATCATTGAAGTCCGAACGAGGAAGTTATGAGCAAAGTGGTGACGCCGCGCGAGCTATGCCGAATAGAATTGCAGTGCTACTTTCCATGGCCTGTTACATATTCAATTCTTGGAGTTTTTGTGATTTCTTTATATGGATAGAAAGCCAAGGGAGAGAGGATCATGTGAGCGCAAAAATCACTCAATTTGAAGGTTGGATTGAAAGTTAGACGCGAAACAGAGAAACTGCGCAAATCGGTTCGACCTGCTTGAGGTCGAACCGAGGTCGAACCCAATGGAAAAAATGCTGGTTCGACCACTACATGCATGGTTCGACCTGTAAGGGGTTGGTTTGACCTGTTTGGGAGGTCGAACCGCGCTTTGGAAACTTACCAAATCCGTATTTTCGAGGCCTAAACGCGTGTGATCACTTGAAAAGCCCATTCCAAGCCTAGGAGACGTGATTACAAGTATAAAAGGAGGTCTATACAGCCCCAAAAAGAAGGAGGAACACAACACAATACAAGAGAGGAGAAGAGAAGCTACAACATACAACACCCCACAAGGGGGGATCACCCCCCAACCATCATCTTTTCCTCCATCCATCCATCACTTTGAAGATTCATTTGTGAAATCAAGAGGAGAACCAAGAGGAGAATTCAAGACGGAGAAGGACGCGACGACGCCCACATCTAGGGTTTTATTTGTTTCCTAATTTATCTTGTATTTTCCAGACATCCGGGTAAGATCTATCCAACACCCATGATTGTTCTTCGTAACATCATGGGCTAGAGCCTTTTTGGTAGAACTAGGGTTGTGAAGGTTTTATCTAGTTAATTGAACTTCCATGTGTATACTCCGTACAACACTACTTGTGGATTTATTTTATATATGATTGTGCTTTCTTAATCCATACTCACGGTCGTTTTGTGCATCATTAACTGTTATGTAGAGTCTGAATACATATCTTGGTTATTGATTGAGTGCGTTCACTGCTGAGCAGGATTCCATGTTATGATTCTAAGTGAGGGGACTCCGAAGCTTCATTAGAACTATCATATATGAATACTTATTAATTGAATTGAATTCGGGTTATTAAGTAGGATAAAGAGGGTAATTTTATAGTACCTATAAAGGGAGATCATATCGGGTTAGAGTACCAATCCTAGGGGGAAATAATTGATACTGATAGTACCTAGAAAGAGGGGTAAAATTATGTCTCTTGCTCCGAGGTTATTCACACGTGTTACACGCATGTTTACTTGTGTCTATAGAGTAGATATGCATGGTTTAGTGATGCGTCCATATTCCACAAGGCAGAGTCGGACATTGACACATGGAAGGGAAGTTAATGAGTAGAACTGGATTATCCTAGAGCTACCTATTCTCCTACTTGATCCACTTTCGTATTCTTCAAGTGATAGTTATTTTATTTGTTATTTTAATTACTTGTTTATTAGTTTAATCATCCTAAACCTCAAACTTAATTGCCAACTTGTCTTAATTAATTTAGATAATAATTAAATTGATAATACGCCGTCCTTTGGGTTCGATATTCACTTGGTCGCTTGCTTAAGCTGCAATTGATATCCTTAATACTTGGAGATTAATTTTGCATGCAAAGAAAACGCGCATCAGGTGCCATCAAGCATCTCTACACATGAACTACAAGAGACTAAGGGGAATCATCAAAACAGTACCCTTATGTTGTGAGAACAATGATCTTCCAACAATCACTGGGAGAATCCAAGGAAGCAGAAAAGGATAAAAAAATCATCCTCACACACAAAGGAACGGAGGATGGAGGTCTCGAAGACCAAAGTCCTTTTGGTCCAAACAAAAGGCCCAAAGTTATAAATCAGGGTAGAGGTCTGGAGCATTCATATGGAGTTCAAGAAGTCAAGCTTCATCCTCAGGGTCAAACCAGAGGAGTACAGGAAGAGCTCCCACGAGAAAATATTCCGAAGAGCAGCAAACGAGTCAATGGAAGATTCAAGGATTGTAACTGCTACACGTGTAGAGCCAGAGGGCATATCTCACCAGATTGCCCAGAAAACCAGAAGAAAGGAGTACGACAGTTTGAGACAACTCCAGAAATGGAGGAAGCTGTTTACTTCCAAGATCTAGTACAGGTATATCAGTTTGAAGATATACCCTCAGACTAGAGCATCTACGAAGAAGAATTCTTCAGCCTAGATGAGTCATCTGAAGATGAGTCGGAGTGAAGAAGAAAGCTTCAGATAGGAGATGCAGGAGGATATGTTTGGATTCTTTTCCCAGACATCTATTTCTCATAAAACTCTTATGAGAATCATGAAGGAGGATCTAAGGCTCAACCTATACGACGGATTCACTGTAGGAAAGCTGGATAAATTTCTTCCAAGCTTCAAAAAGAAAAAAACATAACATCATATACAAGGTGACCGAAGGGAAAATTACTATCCAAATGGAGCTCATAAGAAATGTGATGGAAATGCAGCTAGTTCCGGTGGATGAAATCAAAAGAGAACTCAGTAAACTCAAGGAAGGAATGGTTAAAACCATGTCCTGGATCCATATCGGGGCAATTAGGATCCTAATCAAAGCAACTTTCAAAGAAGGTATTGATACACCCATCGATATTGCAATCTTTGATAAAAGGATCAAGAATACAAGAGAGGCATGCCTGGGAGGAATCTCAGGAAACCTGTATGCAGGCAAGTTGGCATCCTACATCTACCCAAGGATTGCCTATAATCTTGCAGACAAAGATTTCAGTAGGGCACTCACCATTCATCAAGATTTCAAAAACAAAGATTTGATGAAAGAAGGGAATAAACCTTACTCTATCACTTACAGTATCTCATATGCTCTATCCAACACTCATCATTCTGATTTATTCAAAATGAAGGAGTATATCGAGATACCAGAAGTGTTCAAAAGAGTGGCCTGTGCAACTAGGCCAAAAATAATGGAATTATCACCAATCCACGATATGGATTTGTGAATCAAGGATAAGCCGATCTGGAGTAGACAAGACATCCTCAGATTCGAACAGAGAAGGATTTCTTTCCATGAAGACAGAATGATCAGTGAAAATGGGGAAAGAAACCTATCGTGGAGGTAATCCAGGAACCAGAAAAGTTCACAACCAAAGGTGAACTAAGATGCCCAGAAGGATGGAGAGGATTCGAAGTAATATTCAATATCACTAAAAAAGAAAACTCTATTTCTTGTGATGTCTTGTATTACCTTCAACAACCAACAACTGGGAGATATCAAGGATAACTCAAACTTGGAGAAATTGAGCTGGTTATTAAAGGAATAGCAGGAAGATTCCCAAAACAACTAGTGCTGGGATTGGAGTTTCTCGAGGATCACAAACCTTGGGAACGACTACAAGACGGAATGAAGTTTACGGTCAAGGGAAAAAGATACAAGGTCTACTAATAGAGGCTCAGGCTTATAAGCTCTGATCCACTCATGGCCACAAGTCTATTCTCAATATATATCACGGTCGGGGTGATATATAAGGAGCATCGTGCAGAGTACTTTGCGGCATATATTGATTCAGGAGCCGAAATCTGCACAGCAAGAGAAGGAGTCTTTCCTAAAGACTCAGATGAAGAATCGCCAACAGTACTAGGAAAAGATTTCTCTCAAAGGGTGCTAATCCTTAACAAAGGAATCAAGTAAGAAGAGATCATGATCGGAGGAGCGGATCGTACCCCATGGTACAAGGTGAAAACTCCACCGATATATTTTCACGACACCAGAGCGGATATTCTGTTAGGAAATAATTTCTTACAGACATTCAAGTGTTTTACCCAAGAAAACGCAACAAGAAGGTTTATTTTCACAACCCTTTGAGAACATAAGATCATAGCACCAAGACTGCGTAATGCATTTCAAAGAAAAATACCGATCAAATTTTGCAGCAAGCATGGTGATGAAGGAAAACTTAACCATCCAAAGATGAACGATTGAAGGAAATATGGTGAAGTAGTACTTCAAATGAGAACCGAGACCAGAGGAGGATGAAAGATGAAAAAACTAAAAGAAAACACAATCCACCTTCTCAAGGCAAGCTTGGAGAAAGCTTATAGAAAGACGTCACAATCGAAGAACAAACATCTTTGGAGGACGTCAAAAGAAAGATACAGAGGAACTTCAATGAGGATCCTCTAACCTGGTGGGACAAAAACGAGCTCAGAGCCTCACTCAAAGTAAAAGAGGGAAAGGAGCATGAGTTCGTAAGATACAATCCTATCCTAATGAATCAAGAAGATCAGAAGGATATGCAGCAAATACTTAAGGAACATCTAGACCTTAAGTTGATATCCCTAGGAGTATCGCCATACAGCAGTCTAGGATTTTTGGTTCGAAATAATGAATAAGTCAAGCGGGGAAAGTCAAGACTTGTGATCAACTACAAAGGGATCAACAACATCCTGGAGTTCGATGGATACTACATACCAAGTAGGAAACACTTGGTTAACTGTATCAAGAATGCCAAGGTGTTCTCAAAGTTTGATTGCAAATCTGGGTTCTACCAGATTATGATGGAAGAAGGAAGCAAAACGTTCACAGCCTTCTCCACACCACAAGGCCATTATATATGGAATGTCATGCCTATGGGTTTGGCGAAAGCACCCAGATATACCAAAGGAAGATGGATAATCTTTTCAAAGATTATTTCTCATTCATGTTTGTTTATGTGGATGACATCCTCATAGCCTAAAAAAACATGAAGGAGCATTTGGCACATCTGGAAATATTCTCAGAAGCATGTCACAAGGAGGGATTAGTACTTTCTGAAAAGAAGGCAGTAATTGCAACAAGACAGATCGAGTTTCTTGGAGTCGAGATCGATGAGTCTGGAATTATTCTACAACTACACACTGTAGAAAAGGTCCAAGGATTTCCTGAAGATTTCAAGGACAAGAAGCAACTCCAAAGCTTCTTAGGAGCGGTTAACTTTGCTGGGATGTTCATCAACAATTTGGCACAATATAGGAAGGTGTTTAGTCCTCTGTTGAAAAAGAATGCTGAATTCAAATGGGAGGAATCACACTGAGAAATGGTTAAACAAATAAAGGAGGTTTGTAAAAAGCTCCCCAAGTTAGCTATACCAAATGACGAAGATGAATTGGTACTCTACACAGATGCCAGTGACCATTGATGGGCAGCAGTTCTCACGAAGTCCACATTGGAAGGAGAAGTGTCATGCAGATACTGTAGTGGGCTCTTTGCGGAGAATGAAGCAAAGAGATGGCACATCAATGAAAAGGAGTTCTTTGCGGTTCGAAAGGCATTCAAAAAATGGCCGCTATTTCTTCTCGCGAAGAAATTCATCCTTAAAATTGATAACACAAGCGTCAAAGCCTTTTTGAAAAATAAAATCGAATCTAAACCTGAAAAGGCTAGACTACTAAGATGGCAAGTAGAATGCCAATATTATGATTTTAATATTGTCATTATTAAATCTGTTGATAATGTTTTGGCAGATTTCATGACAAGAGATGGAAGGAGCTGAGATAGACTCCATCCTGACTGTTTCAAGGCACTTGATGGACAATCTTGAGTTGCTCCAGAGGGAATTCGAGAACCTGGAACTCAATGCAATGCATGCTGGAAAATTACAGGAAAGCGATCGGATCAAAGTGTCTAATCGCATACGAGTTTGTATTCGCAACAATGCGAGTCTGTTTGAGTCCTTACGAGAGCCACTCCTCCGGGCTGTTGATGGCAATAGCAATCGACAAAAGGAGAGTAGTCGAGAACGGGGCTCTAAACCCGGAGCATGGGATTCAAATACCCCTGACACAAGTTATAGATTGGAACCTCCAAAAGAGAAACCAATTCGAGAAAAAGTCGAGGCTTCTGGTCACATCTTGAGCCTTCGAGTCAACCCAGCACCTCTTCGGTCAAAGAGGGAGAGATCAACCTTAGGCCTATGACAGACACTGCTAAGGTTGGCATTAACTTAGCTGATTTCTCATATTGGCAGGAATACCAAGCCAGCTGGGAGAAATTGAATACCAAACAAGAAATCCGACTGGAGAAATGCTGGGTGGATATATATGGGGAATACCCCCGAGTTTGGATAAGAGAGGTGATGAGTGTGTAAATTCACAAGTTTGACATCATGTTTTGTGCTAGTTTTGGAGAGTTTTGAGGTAAAAATAGGTGAAAAACCTATATATATATTGTGAATTAGCATGAATCAGGTGTTAGTGGAGCTATTTAAGTGGTTTTCATAGCAAAATCGGAGTGGAAGTGCCAAGAATCGAAGAGACGAAGTCGAGACCACGCGAACCGCCAAGGAGAGAGGTGGGTTCGACTTGTTGGAGGAGGGTTCTACCTCTCCAGCAGGTCGAACCAGCAATGCAAAGTGGCAGCAGATGGGTCTGACCACGACTCGAGGGATTTGACCTGTTCATCAGGTCAAACCATGGTCGAACCAGTTCGCGAGAAAGTTGATTCGACCATGACTCGAGGGGTTCGACCTGTCTATCAGGTCGAACCATGGTCGAACCAGTCCGCAAGAAAGTTGATTCGACCACGACGTTGGGGATTCGACCTGACGGTTGGTGGAATCAAGAGCAGAAATTGTCCAGTAGCATGGTTCGACCTGTGGTTCGACTAAGACAGAGTGGTTCGACCTGTACAAGAAGTCGAACCAAGTGCAGAATACTTCCAGTAGGTGGGTTCGACCTGTGGTTCGACCTACGGCCAGTGGTTCGACCTGTTTGCTGAGGTCGAACCATCGTGCGAAAACTTACCTTATCCAAATTTTCGAGGCCAAAACGCGTGTGATCACTTGAAAAGCCCATTCCAAGCCCTGAAGACGTGATTACAAGTATAAAAGGAGGCTCATGCAGTCAGAGGACAAGACAATACAAGAGAGCTTTTAGAGAGTTTTAGAGAGCGTAAGATCGTGAAGCACAAGAGGAGACTAGGAGGAGCTGTGACAGAGGTTTCGCTGGAGATTCAAGTAAGATTGGTCCATCTAACCATGATTGTTCCTAGATCAATCATGGGCTAGAGCCACTTCGGTAGTTCTAGGGTTATGAAGGTTTCATGAGTTGATTTGTATTTCGTGTGTATACTCCGTACAACACTACTTGTGGTTTAGTTTATATAAGATAGTACATTTTTAATCCATACTCATAGTTGTTTTGTGCATCAATAATCGTTGTGTAGAGTCTGAATGCATAACATGGTTATTGATTGAGTGCGTTCACTAATGAGCAGGGTTTATTGTTATAATTCTAAGTGAAGGGATTCCAAGATTTTATTAGAACCGTCTTATATGAATGTTTGTTAATTGAATTGAATTCGGATTAACAAGTAGGATTAAGAGTATAACTTTATAGTACCTAAAAAGGGAGATCAAAATGGGTTAGAGTACTAAGTGCGCGGGAAATAATTGATTATGATATTACCTAGAAATGGGGGTAAAGTATACATCTTGCTCTGAGGATACTCACACATTTCAAAAGCTTATCTATTTGTGTCTATATAGTAGATTTGCATGGTCTAGCGATGCGTCCATAAACCATAAGGCAGAGTCGGACATCGACACATGAAAGTATGAATTAACGAATAAAATTGGATGGCCTGACGAACTACCTATCATCTTATTCGATCGCAACTACTCTTCTCTTGTTCTTGTTATTGATTTGCTTTTTAATTGTTAGTTTAAAAACCAACAATTACAATTCTCAACATAGTCATAATTGCTAGAAAATAACTAAAGTAATATTTATCCATCCCGTGGATTCGATATTTAACTTGGTCACCTTCGAAACTACAATTGGTATCCTTCATACTTGGGGATTAAAATTATGTGTTGAGAAAACACCCATCAAGTTTTTGGCGCCGTTGCCGGGGACGGCTTAAAATATATTTTTGTTATTTCTAGTTTATTAGGGCTATTTATCTTGTTTTGCTGTTTTAATTCTAGTTCTTTTTAGGTGTATGCTCACGAGATCAAAGAAAGGTGAACTTGAATCCTATAATCCTGAGATCGGAGCATCGTCAAGAAAGAAGAAGAAGAAGAAGAGCAAGGCAAAGACTATTGATCCAACTGAAGCTCTGAATTTTGGAATTGAAGTTGACGAGCAGATATCGCAGACGATTGAAGCTACAACTAAAGTTAATTCAGGAGTAGAGACAGTCAACATGGCAGTGAATCCGGATAATCTAGCCATCCGGGAGGTTTTCAGAAATAATGGGGCTGGAAATTTTGGGCTTCTAGGAGCGAGGGGAACTAATGCAGCTTTCGATCTTCATCCCGCTCTTATTAGCATAATAGAAAGGAACTCCTTTTCAGGAGGGTCTTTCGAGGATCCGCAGTAGCATCTGAACAAGTTATTGGGCTATGCAAGTACTCAAAAAGATGCAGGAGAACATGAAGATGCTAGGAATATCCTCTTATTCAAATTCTCGCTTACTGAAAATGCGAGAGATTGGTACGACACTATCAACGCAGCTGAGTGCACCACTTGAGAGCAACTGCAGTTAAGATTCTTGGAGAGGTACATGCCACCTTCAAAGGTGTTTAAGATGAAGCAAGACATTAACCAATTTGCTATCGGTGGAGGTGAGAAATTTTATGAAGCATGGGATAGATTCAAGGACATGCTTAGGAAGTGTCCTCAACATGGGCTATCTAAAGCTCAATATATCAGTATATTCTACAATGGATTGGACTGTGATTCACGAGTGTTATTGGATGCTTCTTCTAATGGAGCATTGCTTACAAAGTCATCCGTAGAGGTCGAGAAGTTGTTTGAAGATATTTCGATGAATTCGAGGAATTGGCCAACTGATAGAGTTAGAGGTACTTGTGTCCTTGGGAAGGTAGCTCAGGTTGAACAAGCAATGGTGAAAATAAGTAGAGAGGATGAGATCGTCTCTAGCTTGTCCAATATCAACAAGCTACTTGAATCCCAACAGAAAAAAATCAGCGAATTATCTCAGCGCGTACCAATCATGCAGCAGGAGTTGAAGAAAGATGGACCAATCCAAGAGGAGTTGGAAGAGGCACACTATGCCATGGGTTAAAGTATTCAAGGGACTAGGTATCCAGATCAAGAAAACCAGAACTACCAAGGGAATTATCGAGGAAACTTTAATAATCGTGGTCCCCCGGGTGGTTATCAACAGCCTAGGAGGTCGGAGTTCTCATGGAGCAATCCGAATAATGCGATTCAACCTCCGATGGGTGTTGATCCGAGTGCTAAGATGGAAGAAGGGAAACCGGGTTTTGAGGATACTGTGAACAGGTATATGGCCAAGAACGATGAAAGAGTGAACCACCTTGAGGCCAAACTTGAAAAGAAAATTGATGCAAACCATGAGGTTATATCTAAGCAGGTGAAGGACCTTACATTGCTGATGGGGGAGATGGCAGGAAGTGTTAACAAGCTTACTCAAACTCTTGAGAAGGGGAAGTTCCCGTCTCAAAGTATTGAGAATCCAAGGTCCTGCAATGCCATCACATTGAGATCGGGAACGCAGTACGAGGGACCTATGAGGCCGGAATCAAATTTGGACATATCTAGGGCAAGATTCGACCATAGTTCGACTAACATTGAAGGTCGAACCATACAGGGGAAGTCGAACCAACGCACTGGACACGATCACGAGGCATCACAGCATCGGTTCGACCAAACTGCAGATGGTTCGACCTGGCATACAGGTCGAACCATGGTCGAACCAGACAATTCGAAGCGCTCTATTTTTCCAGAATACCGGTTCGACCAAATCAATGATGGTTCGACCTACTCAACAGGTCGAACCCAGGTCAAACTGCACAACTTGGAGCACTCTGTTTTGTCGCAACAACGGTTCGACCACGACGAACATGGTTCGACCTATCCAACAGGTCGAACCTTGGTTGAACCGGAGGGTGGAAAGAGTATAGTAGGTCGGTTCGACCTAGGTAGCCGTGGTTCGACCTACTCAACAGGTCGAACCCAGGTCGAACCTCAACTTAAAAAAGATAGCAGTTGTCCAGAAGAGCGGTTCGACCATTACGTGCCTGGTTTGACCTGTTCCACAGGTCGAACCCTGGTCGAACCTATCCAGAAGTGGCCTGTTGCTATTCCGAACACTCTCGATAATGTTGATGCTACTCCAGTGGTTCGGAAAGAGCAAAGTACAGAGATAATAGCTGAAAAAAAGTGGGAGAGAGCCAAGAGATTGAGAGCCGTAAAGGAGAAAGCGGAGAAGGTTGATCATGATGAATGGGGAATTCCTAAAACAAAGATACCTCCACCGTTTCCTTACAAGCTTGTGAAGAAGGGATTGGAAGAGAAGTTCAAGAAGTTTTCATAGATAATGAACAAGATAAGCTTGAGCATCCCTTTCTCAGAGGCAATCATGGAGATGCCGTACTATGCCTGATTTCTTAAAGACATATTGTTGAAGAAGCGGAGCTTAACCAGAATTGAAACAGTGAATTTACCTAAGAATTGCAGCTCAATCATTCAAAGGAAGCTACCGCAAAAGATGAAAGATCCGGGGAGCTTTACTATTCTATGTGAGATCGGAAAGGGGCTGGACCGACGAGCTTTGTGCGATCTAGGGGCAAGCATCAATTTGATGCCGTTGTCCATCTTTTAGAGGCTTGATTTGGGGGAGTTGACCCCTACAATAGTGGTTCTCCAATTGGCGAACAGGTCGATGATGTTTCCAAAAGATATAATTGAAGACGTTCTCGTCAAAGTTGAGAAGCTAGTCTTTCCTGTGGACTTTCTGGTGCTAGAGATGGATGATGACAAGGATAATATCCCTTTAATCTTGGGGAGACCTTTCCTTGCTACTGCTGGAGTTATGATTGATGTTCAAAAAGGAGAGCTTAGATTGCGGATGGACAAAGAAGAAGTTCTTTTCAACTTGGACAAAGCAATGAAGATGCCCATGGAGTCGCAGTGTTATAGTATTGACGTGGTGGAGGAGATTGTGAAGGAGGATATGTCTCTGATCCTGTCAAAGGATCCTCTTGAGACATGTTTGATGGAGTCTCTTACTTATCCCACTACGGAGCTTGACGGACTCTCCAACGAGGTATGTATTGAATTTATTAAAAATTTACTTGCTTTGGGTGATGACAGGTTGGAATCGGAAAGAACTAAGGTGGAAGAAGTCAAGTGGACTAGGAAGTACTTTCCTTTGGATAACGAGAGCTCTCTGATGGAAGTGAGGAAAGAGGAGTTGAAACTTTTGCCGGAACACTTGAAGTATGCCTTTCTTGGCGACAATAAAAAATATCCGGTAATTGTATCTTCTTCTCTTGATGATGATCAACTTGAGGAGTTATTGAATGTTCTTAGGAAGTATAAGTCTGCGATTGGTTGGTCTCTTGAGGATTTGAAAGGAATTAGCCCTTCGTATTGCATGCATAGGATAAGATTGTTAGATGAGGCCAAGACAAGTGTTCAAAATCAACGGAGGGTTAATCCCGCGATTCAAGAGGTGATTAGGAAGCAAATCCTTACGTGGTTGGATGCTGGAATCATATATCCTATTAGTGATAGTCCCTATGTGAGTCCATTGCATGTAGTTGCTAAAAAGGGGAGAATGACTGTAGTAAAAGCTGATGATGGAGAAGCGATAGCCACAAGGATTCCTACGGGATGGCGTACATGTGTAGATTATAGGAAGTTGAATGAGAACACGTGCAAGGATCATTTTCCTCTTCCTTTCATGGACCAAATATTAGATTGTCTTGCAGGGTATGAGTTTTATTGTTTCTTGGATGGATACTCGGGGTACAACCAAATCATGATTGCCCCCGAGGATCAAGAAAATACTACTTTTACTTGCCCCTACGGGACCTTTGCTTTTCGAAAAATGCCATTTGGGTTATGTAATGCGCCTGCTACTTTTCAGAGATGCATGATGACAATATTCGATGGGTTGATAGAGAAGATCATGGAGGTGTTCATGGATGATTTTTCTGTTTTTGGTTCTTCCTTTGATATTTGTTTGTCTAACCTTGCTACTGTTTTGAAGAGATGTCAAGTGACTAATCTTGTCTTGAATTGGGAGAAGTGCCACTTCATGGTGAATGATGGGATTGTTCTTGGGCATCATGTTTCAACCAAGGGATTGCAGGTCGATCGTGCTAAAGTGGTGGCAATTGAGAAGCTTCCACCACCGACTAATGAAAGAGGAGTGCGGTCCTTCCTTGGATACGCCGGTTTTTACAGGAGATTCATACAAGACTTCTCAAAATACTCTAAGCCCTTATCTCACTTACTTGAAAATGATGTTCCTTTTGTGTTTGATGATGAATGTCTAACAGCTTTTCAAGTTTTGAAGGAGGCGCTTATCACTGCATCTATCTTGATCACACCGGATTGGACTCAACCGTTTGTACTAATGTGTGATGCAAGTGATGTAGCACTTGGAGTGGTGCTTGGGCAGCTGAAGGAGAAGAAGTTCTGCGCCATTTACTACGTGAGTAAGACTTTCAATGCGGCACAAAAGAATTACACGATGATTGAAAAGGAGTTTTTGGCTGTTGTGTACGCATTCAATAAGTTTCGTCAGTATTTGGTTGGCATGAAGACTATTGTATACACGGATCATTCAGCGATTCGGTACTTGATGGAGAAGAAGGAGACGAAGCCTAGGATCATAAGGTGGATTCTTCTACTTCAAGAGTTTGACATGGAGATCCGGGATAAGAAAGGTTCTGATAATGTGTTGGCGGATCACCTTTCGAGGTTGGAGACTAGGGAGCATTGTGATAATTCTTTCGAGTATATTGAGAAAATGTTCCCGGATGAAAAGATCATGGTCGTGTTTGTTGAAGGGGCTGAGCGAGCGTGTGTGGTTGCTGCACAGGAAGTTGATCCATGGTATGTGGATTATGTGAACTATATTGTTGTGGGAGAAATTCCAAGGGATCTCAACCGATATCAACTTGCTAAATTCAAGAGGGATGTTGAGACTTTCATATGGCATGATCCGTTTGTGTACAAGATTTGCAAGGATTCTATCGTCCGTAGGTGTGTGCCCGAGATGGAGATGGAGAGTGTTCTCGAGTTTTGCCATGCACAACCTAACGGGGGCACTTCGGCGCTCAAAAGACAGCAGCCAAGGTACTTCAGTCCACTCTTTATTGGCCTACGTTGTTCAAGGATTGTGAGACCTATGTGGCATCTTGCATAGATGTCAACGCATGGGGAACATCGGTAGGAGAGACGAGATGCCGCTTCAGCCGAGTATAGTGGTCTAGATTTTTGATGTGTGGGGTATCGATTTTATGGGGCCTTTTCCCCCATCTAATGGATATCTCTACATTCTACTTGCGGTGGATTATGTTTCTAAGTGAGTGGAAGTGATTCCTACTCGCTTGAATGATTCGAAAACTGTTATATCTTTCTTGAAGAAGCATATCTTTGCCCGTTTTGGAGTCCCTAGAGCATTTGTTAGTGATGGAGGTACGCACTTCGTTAATAAATTTCTTGAGAAGGTGCTTAAAGGGTATGGTGTTAAGCATAGGGTTACTACACCCTATCATCCTCAAGCGAATGGGTAAACGGATGTCTCTAACCGTCAAGTCAAACAGATTCTGGAGAAGGTGGTCGGAACCAATAGAAAGGATTGGGCTTTGAAGCTCGATGATATCGTGTGGGGGTTCCGGACCGCGTACAAGACAGTGTTAGATATGTCACCATATCAGATTGTCTATGGGAAGCCGTGCCATTTACCTGTAGAGATTCAACACAAAGCGTTTTGGGCTTTGCGAAGCTTGAACTTGACTCTCAAGGATGTGAAGGAGTTGAGGATGACTCACATCAATCTTTTGGATGAGTTTCGGAGTCGTGCATACAAGAATTCCGAGATCTACAAGGAAAGGATTAAGAGGTGGCATGATTCGAAGATCTCGTACAAGGAGTTCAAGCAAGGAGACGAGGTATTACTCTTTAACTATCGTTTAAAGCTTTTGCAGGCAAGTTGAAGTCGAAGTGGACGGGACTGTTCATGATTCATCGAGCCTTAGGAGGGGGGAGTTTTGAGCTCATTGACAAGGATGGAGACATTTATTGCGGCGAATGGACATCGCTTGAAGCATTATAGGTCGCCGGATGATGTTTGTGTCATCTTTGTGGATACCTTAATCTGAGTTGGTACCGTCGTGACTCTCCAACGTTAAACATGAGCGCTTGTTGGGGGCTTTTCCTCCTGTTTTAATGCTTTATTTATTTCATGTGAGTAAGAAATTTTTATATTTGAAGTGCTTACTTATCGGCAATTACATCTCTTTGCAAACTTAGTTTCGACTATAGTTTCTACTAAGTTTGGGGGGTGTGATGTACTTACCTTGATAAGCACCGATAGTATAATCTTTTCTTTGTGACGTTTGTTAGGGGAGTTAATTTTTTGCGGCATATTTAAAACTTTAACCGGTTTGTATGTGTCGATTTTTTTGTAACTTGCCTAATGTTCCGTGGTATTTTGTGGTTTCGTATTTTGAGTGATTGCGGAGTTACTCATGATTGATAAGTTTTTAAAGAACTAATTCTTGATGAAGTTGTGCTCTAGTTGGTACTTAATGATTCTTTTTGAAGTTTGAAGTGTGTAGGGATTGAAGAACACGCGTTTTGGAGCTTTCAGGGGGTAGGTTCGACCAGTTTCAGGAGGTTGAACCCAATAGTGGAAGTCGAACCGTGGTGATAAATTATCCAGTGAGGTGGTTCGACCTTCAAAAGCATGGTTCGACCTGATCCTACAGGTCGAACCTATGTCGAACCAGTACGGCTGAAGTTTGGTTTGACCACGACGTACTTGATTCGACCTGTTTAACAAGTCGAACCAAGGTCGAACCGGTGATCTGAAACATACAGTAGGGTGGTTCGACCTGATGTGTTTTGGTTCGACCTGTTCCAGTAGGTCGAACCCAAGTCGAACCTGAAGAAAAACTTGTCCAGAAGGGTGGTTCGACCTCGTCAGTCGTGGTTCGACCTGTTCAACAGCTCGAACCCAAGGTCGAACCAAGCCAGGTATGTGTTTTAAGTTCGATTTTTGAGAATGGTTAGATCACTTTTCACTTCACCCTTCCTTGAACCTTCACGAAATCACTACACCCTTGCACCAATTCTTCAATTACACTTGATTTCGCACCGATTACACATCACCACACCTTTAATTCACGACTTGGACGCGAATTTGGGCGAATTTCGCTGCAAGTAAGGGCTCAGTCGCGATTTCTTGGGGGTTTTGAGTGTTTGATTGTTCTTTTGCCATGGGAAAAGCTAAAGGTATGTTTTCTCAACTCAATTACTCTAGGATTGAAGCTTAGTGTATGCAATTCGTTGTGGGTAAGAGGATTGATGTTGATGTTGGATGAATTTCATGGTGAATGTTGTTATTTTGATTTGATTCATATGAATTCTTGTTCATTGGTTTGAGAATGTTTGATTATTGATTGAACTTGAGTGTTGATGTGAATTGATCAATGATATTGTGCGTTTATGAGTATAAGCATGTTGGTTTGGTTGAATCGTTCAAAATTTGAGGAGTTCATGTTTTAACTTGTTGAAATTCATGTGAATTGCTTTGATAAGTTGAAGGCATGCTTGTATGGCTGTGTTCGAATGATGAGGAAGATGTGATTGAAGTAGTTTGAGCATGTTGAAAAGCAAGTGGTGTTTGATGATGGTTGTTGAGGTGATATGTTGTTGATGAAGCATGGATGCTTGAAGTCTTGAGTAGAGTATAGGATATGCTAGTTGATTACTTGCTTTCTTGTCTTGTTGGTTGTACTGAGTAGTTGTTTTCAAGTACAGGACAAGGATCCGGACAAGGATCCGGGCAAGGCAAGGGGAAGGGGAAGGCAGCCGAAGAAAGATCGAAAAAGAGGCAAGATAGGCCTTCGAACGTAGATAAGGTGACGAAGACGCTGAGATTGCAAGAACGCCTTCCCGAGAACTTCAAGATTCAGATGCCTGATTAGGATGAGATCAAAGAGAAGTGGGCAGAGGTCTCAGAAAAGATAGCTCGGACTAGATACCAAGACGATGAGGCCATGAGACTCATGAGCATCCGGGATGATATGACGATGTTGTTCGATCGAGTGGGGATCCGCATATTTATGGAGTTGAAGAGGCCGACTTACTTTCATGTTACAGCGGAGGTAGTTTGCTCATTTGAGATGGATAAGGACCCACTTAGCTACTCGTATCAGTGTACATTTCAGTTGGGAGGAGTCCGAAGGAGATGGACAGCTGAGGATTTTAATCAACTTTTTCAGACGCCTCTAGAGATTTCTCGAGTGAAGCATGGACACTTCGACGCTAATAGGTTTTAGAGGGAGATCTCCGGGGAGATCAGAGACTATAAGATTAAGCAGGCTCGTGTGGCCTCGATCAAGAATCCAGTATTGAAGTATATAGATCGAGTGCTCGGAAACACACTGTTTGCTCGTTCGGAGGGTGGCTGTGTGTCTAGAGGAGAGCTTTAAGGCTTATGGTGTATGATGAATGAGGTGAAGTTCAATGTGGGAGCATATTTTATCACGCAGCTGCATCGATTCAGGACCGTTGGATTTCAGAAGGTGAACATTGAAGGGTTGCTGACGATTGTAGCTTAGCACTACAACATGGACTTCACCGGCATTACACCTGTTAGAGAAGAGCCCAACTTGGTGATGTTAACATGCGTAAAAGGGGGATTTGCACACTTTAGAGATGGTGATTGGTTCTTCACGAGAGGACCAAAGCCATTCGACTTCATGTTTCCCTTTGACGTGAACAACATGACCACTGTTCGGGAGGCGAGAAACTTGTTGATGAACTCCTTAGGACACACTCTCTCTTCGTGACTGTGAAGACCAACGGGGATTGGAGAGCCGTGGCTAGGATGTGTGCGGAAGGCAGATTGGCGGAGCTACAGCAAATTGTGGAACAGGGAGAGTACCATCCGCCACCACAGCAGCCCGAGGTCGAGCATTGGGTAGATGAGCAGCTAGAGATGGAGATTCCGGAGGAGGAGCAGCACGACGCGCCTAGGCATGCTCCAGTACCGCAGCAGCATCGGGCTGTTCGGGATGATACCCGGGAACAGTTTTGCTTGATTCACGAGCAGCTGGTCGTGGTCGTAGCTGCACAGTAGGAGACGAACAGGCAGCTCGCACTCGCCAACGCCAACTACGCCATGTTGAACGAGAGGTACACTGCCTTGAATGAGCGGGTTGGTAGAGTGAGTAGTCGGGTAGATCTTATGGATAGGAACATCAGCAGTCTGTATCGAGCTGTGGAGCAGAGATTGGATGATGAGGATGATGATGATGAGGATGATGATGCTCCGCAGGAGTAGATCTTCAGGTTTTCTTTTGATTTTCTCCGATTCATCTCACCTCCATTCTTCTTTTTCTCTTTACAGATTGGGCTGTGTTTATTGACTGAGTGGCATGTATATTCTTGGATATCATTGTTAGGATAGATGGATTCATGAGTGTTGAATACTTGTATGGTTGATTCGGTTTATGGGCTGTTGATTTTGTGCATTCATATGTTCATGTGTTAATTTCTATTGATGAAAAGCATGTATAATTTGATAAGTATGTAGAGTTCTTGTGGAATTGATCTTAATTATGTACTATGAGGAGTACTTAGGATTCTATTTACCTATGTGAGGATTTGAGCCTTTTTAATCATGCTTGATCATTATTGTTTTATTCTTGAGAGGATCATTCATATGAACGTATTCTAAAACTTGGCTTGGAGTCTTATGTGAGACTTATGATTGATAAATTGCTAGGACATGATCTTATGCCATTATTTTGTGATTAAGCTACTTAGCCAAATTTTATCCTTCCTAATGATTTTATTAACCTTTGGATGCCCCGTTGAGCCGTTACAAAACCTTTTCTTTGGTAGCCGAAGTAAATAACCTTATAAACCTGTACTTGAGCCTTGATTAACCTATTCATTGGTAGAGAGAGTTGAGGTGAGTAAGTGTTGCAAGAAGAAAAAGGAAGATAGAATATGGTTGGATAAAAAGAATATGGTTAAATCTTGTTTAGGGGTAGTGCCTGAAACTGGTACCCCGATTGCTTATAACATAAAGTTTTAAGCTTAAGAGCAGCTGTTTGATAAAGAGAAGAAGGGTAGTACCTAAAATCGGTACCCGAATTATCTAAAGAGATGATGTTGATGCACGCAAAAGAAGGAAAATCCATGAGAAGAAGAAGAGAAGTTGGAGGAGATATTGCAGCAAGAAGAAGAAATCGAGAACCTCCAAGGTAACTCTCTACTAGTGTCTTAAGTCACTTTACCTAAATTTTCCTACCTTTTTCCAAAGAGCCAACATTACAACCCAAAAACAAGTCCTTTGTGATCCTAGTGAAGAGTTGATTATAAGTTGATTTTTGAGACCTTTGCCAAGCTTATGGTTACGCGTGAATATGGATTGATATTAGTGTTTATATTAGCCTATATAGTGCCTCACGCACTTGAGTGAAAGAGAATAAATACTTATCTTGTGAGCTAATTACTTAGTACTCCGAATGGTGTGTGATTGGATTGGTTTTGCATGAGTGATATATATGAAGCAATTAATACTTGTTTGATTTAATGAAGTTTCATGTGTGATATGTGTTGTACTTGATCTTGGTGAATTATACACGACTCCTGTGGTTTGATTTGGTTGCCTCGGGATGAGCAACATGTAAGTTTGGGGGTTTGATGAGTGTGTAAATTCACAAGTTTGGCATCATGTTTTGTGCTAGTTTTGGAGAGTTTTGAGGTGGAAATAGGTGGAAAACCTATATATATTGTGAATTAGCATGAATCAGGTGTTAGTGGAGCTATTTAAGTGGTTTTCATAGAAAAATCAGAGTGGAAGTGCCAAGAATCGAAGAGACGAAGTCGAGACCACGCGAACCGCCAAGGAGAGAGGTGGGTTCGACTTGTTGGAGGAGGGTTCGACCTCTCCAGCAGGTCGAACCAGCAATGCAAAGTGGCGGCAGATGGGTTCGACCACGACTTGAGGGATTCGACCTGTTCATCAGGTCGAACCATGGTCGAACCAGTTCGCGAGAAAGTTGATTCGACCATGACTCGAGGGGTTCGACCTGTCTATCAGGTCGAACCATGGTTGAACCAGTTCGCGAGAAAGTTGATTCGACCACGACGTTGGGGATTCGACCTGATGGTTGGTCGAATGAAGAGCAGGAATTATCCAGTAGCATGGTTCAACCTGTGGTTCGACCAAGACAGAGTGGTTCGACCTGTATAAGAAGTCGAACCAAGTACAGAATACTTTCAGTAGGTGGGTTCGACCTGTGGTTCAACCTGCGGCCAGTGGTTCGACCTGTTTGCTGAGGTCGAACCATCGTGCGAAAACTTACCTTATCTGGATTTTTGAGGCCAAAACGCGTGTGATCACTTGAAAAGCCCATTCCCAGCCCTGGAGATGTGATTACAAGTATAAAAGGAGGCTCATGCAGTCAGAGGACAAGACAATACAAGAGAGCTTTTAGAGAGTTTTAGAGAGCGTAAGATCGTGAAGCACAAGAGGAGACTAGGAGGAGCTGTGACAGAGGTTCCGTTGGAGATTCAAGTAAGATTGGTCCATCTAACCATGATTGTTCCTAGATCAATCATGGGCTAGAGCCACTTCGGTAGTTCTAGGGCTATGAAGGTTTCATGAGTTGATTTGTATTTCGTGTGTATACTCTGTACAACACTACTTGTGGTTTAATTTATATAAGATAGTACGCTTTTAATCCATACTCATAGTTATTTTGTGCATCAATAATCGTTGTGTAGAGTCTGAATGCATAACATGGTTATTGATTGAGTGCGTTCACTAATGAGCAGGGTTTATTGTTATAATTCTAAGTGAAGAGATTCCAAGGTTTTATTAGAACCGTCTTATATGAATGTTTGTTAATTGAATTGAATTCGGGTTAACAAGTAGGATTAAGAGTATAACTTTATAGTACCTAAAAAGGGAGATCAAATCGGGTTAGAGTACTAAGTGCACGGGAAATAATTGATTATGATAGTACCTAGAAAGGGGGGTAAAGTATAAATCTTGCTCTGAGGATACTCACACGTGTCAAAAGCTTATCTATTTGTGTCTATAGAGTAGATTTGCATGGTCTAGCGATACGTCCATAAACCACAAGGCAGAGTCGGACATCGACACATGAAAGTATAAATTAACGAATGAAACTGGATGGCCTGACGAACTACCTATCATCTTAGTTGATCACAACTACTCTTCTCTTGTTCTTGTTATTGATTTGCTATTTTAATTGTTACTTAGTTTAAAAACCAACAATTACAATTCTCAACATAGTCATAATTGCTAGAAAATAACTAAAGTAATATTTATCCGTCCCTTGGATTCGATATTTAATTTGGTCACCTTCGAAACTACAATTGGTATCCTTCATACTTGGGGATTAAAATTGTGTGTTGAGAAAACACCCATCAAGAGGGCTCAAATCCAATGGATGTAAAGCAGTGGTATGACTTTGGGGCACTAGCCTCGATCTATACTGTTGCACCAGGTTTCCTAGAACTTGCAAAGCTTCCAGATTGGCTGGGAGAAAAGATTTTCAAGGCATGGGAAAATAACTCGACTCTATCCAGAGGTGATGTATTAGAGCTGTACTTCACCAGTGCGGCCCCAGAACCAGTCGAGAAAGGCAACCACGAGGCCTTCCATTTCATCAAGCTAAGAAGACCCGATGTTTCAGCATCAAATAAGATCAAAGAGTATTCTGGAAAGGAACTAGTCTTGGTTTCTACATTTTTTAAAGAACATATCTCTACGCGGAGAGCGAGGGATTTATTTGTATGCCTGCATCAAAGCAATGGTAGAGGTGAAGTTCCCATTCAAGTTCGAGCATAAGTCTTTGAATGGGTCTTTCCTGTTGAATACTTTAACAGGGAAGAAGATAGTGTTCGCTGAGAATTCCAGGAAAAACAAAAACTTCTCTGGAGAAACAAGATTCCAGTGAGTAAATAAACTCATCGGAGATATTGCAACATGACCCATTTTGGGCAATGGACGAACAAGGTATGCATAAGCTGTTCTACCCAAACAGAACCAGAATTTAGAAAAGGGATAAGATTGGGCATAGGGATGATCAGAACTGTTGATCCACCCCCAACAAAGGAGACACGTGGAAAGAAGAGGGTGAAATCTTTTAGGAATACCCAAGAGCCGGGAGAATCATCAGGCACCAAAGAGGACAAATGACTCCTCAAAAAGCAAGAGCCAGGTGACCTTTCCAAAAGAATAACAAATATGTGACCGACAAGGAAGATGACCCACAAAAGGGAATTCAATAAAGAGAGACCAGCCAGCTGCTGAAAAGTTGGCATCCAATATAAAGTGACGCAAGCAGTGACGTCACAAAAAAGAATCCAATAAAGAAAAGAAGACCAGCCAGCTGCTGAAAGTTTGACATCCAATGTGAAGTGATGCAAGCAGTGACGTCACAAAAGATTGAGAGGCTTTGAAATCCGGATTTCAAATCCGAAAGCCTCTATAAATAGGTGTGTTGAGGAAGCAGAAGATATCGACCATCACCCTCTATTTTCTCTTTCTAAAATAAACATTGTATTTTTTCTTTTCTTTATATGAGTGTCCTGAGTGCAGCTACAATAAGTAGCTAAAGGAGTTATCTCCTCTTGTTCTGTGAGGATGAGTGTGTAATAAATTCTCCATTCAATAAATAAATAATCTTGGGTTACTGCCCGCATGTAACCTTCCATTTCATTCTGCAACTTCAATCTCCATACTTTCCGACGAGAAACAGTAGCAGCATCCTGTACACCCGGTGTAGGAAACAAACCAGGGTTATGTTGAGATCCGCTGAAGGAACGAGATTGATCCATCACACTGCGGGATGCGTGGTTGGCTGTGAAGAGCAGCTGTAAAACCTCCCGGATACCCGGTGGATTGATGGTTAAACAAGGTACTGTTACTGTTTTAAGCTGGTTAGCTATGAGATTAATGTTGTTTAATTAATGTACGGAAGCATGCTGGGCCTGATATGGTCATAATGAATTATGTCTATTTTGAAAAACAGAAAGACGATGAAAATCTGGCAATATAGATATAAATTGATTAGGAATGAAAATTTTCGGAAAAATTATTTTGGGACTAAAAATGCAACTTTTGGGACCAGAAAAAAGGTTCGGGACTAAAAACGCTATTGGAATAATCCAATGGGACCGAAAGTACAATTAGCCCCATAAAAAAGTAATTATGTACTATATTAGTCATATAATCGACGTAAATGTGATACATGATCATGTAATTGTATGTAATTGTGTACTATAGTAGTAATCCTTTTCTTTTAAACAGTATAGTAGCAATTCTTGTACATGATACATACAATACAAGAATAATCTACGATAGTGCTATAAAATCCCCTATTTCAAGTTACAAATATACAAGAAGAGGATATTATGAATAGAAAATAAAGAGCCTACGTATAACTAGGCAGAGAAGAAGTTCATGCAGATAGGTGGATTTACTTTGGCCAAGGCCAGAATTGATGCAGGCAGTATCCAAAGACCTTCCCCACATATCAAACCGGACGCCACCACCGGAACCATGAGCGCCGCCTTGTGAGCCTTCATCTTCTGCCACACAAACACCACCAAGGTTCCCACACACATGTCAATGGCAAAATACCCCCCAATCAAAAACGGCACAGCCATCGCCGTGGGAAGTGGCATCCACTTCCCAATATTCTTCGGAGAAAGATCCCTCACCAAGTTAATGGCTATTGCACCGGCAAAGAAGGCGTAGCAGAGCTGTATACAATGTTGGGGCAATGCAGAAAAGCCTTCCACTCCGATAATTGCCAAGTTCCTATATATTATAGCAAAAGGTGCCTTGAATTCTTGATTAGGGTTGCCGATGTCAAAGGCCTTGTAGAACAAGAAGAAGGTCAGAGGCGACACAACGCATCCTAAGGCTGTCCCGATGGCTTGACTCAGCAGCATTCCTCGTGGGGACGCGAACGTGAGGTGACCCGTCTTGAAATCTTGCATCAAGATGCATGAAACATTGATTATGGACTTGAAAACGCCACATGCAGCTAAGGAAGCTAGAACTCCATGTTGTTTCCCAGCTAATGCAGCTACGATGAAGAGCCCTACTTTGCCGTAGTTGTAGGACATGTTGAAATCGGTTAGGCCGGCTCCGTAGGCATTGCAGAAGGCTAAAGATGGTGTTAAGATGTAGGCTAATAGAACTAAGTACCATTTCAGCTCTGGAAATATCAATGGAATGGTTATAACTGATAGTATGGTTAGTATAATGTAGCCAATTACAGCCAACCATAGGGGGATGTTTTCACTAACGAACGTTTCATCTTCTTTAAGATCACTCATAGATTTCTCCTCGTTAACTTCAGATTCTGCAATACCAAACCACTTTTGTCAAATTGGGGTATTCATATATATCATAAAACAAGCAAAATTGCTATCGAATAGAGCAAATCAAGTATCAACTCGCTTTTCTGTGGTCAGCTTGGGAAAAGAATTGGAATTACACAAGATTTCAGTTTTTCACACTCCCAAAACTTATGAAAGTTGCTCTTTAATTTAAGAGAGTGTTTGATTCATTAAAATCGGATGAGTTTATAAAGCTTGAAATTATCACAAATAATGAATGGGCACGAGAATCGTCCTAATTCTTTACTAGCTAGTTTCATGACATATTATAACCCCACCTACTTTAAATTATAATCATTGAACCCCTTGCTCTCAACTAAGGACTTAGAAAAAAATTAAACCCACTTAAGTACAATTAATACATGTAAACTCCCTTATTAGTTAAAAAATTTTAAGATCCACGAAGATGAAAGTATTATTAAAGCAAACACTCATTCATTAATAACCCAGTTAATAAGTTAATTGCTTATGAATAATATGTTGAGTTTTCAAATTTTTGTAAGATCAAAGTGATTTATTTTATTTTATTTTATTTATTTATTTATTTGGGGATATTGGTGTCTACCCCTCCCAATTATTCTATTTAATCTGCTCGTTAGGTTTTAACAGCAAACTTAGTAAACATAACTAGCCCTCACAAGATAGCCACATGTATTAATGCTTGAAGTAATGTGCAATAGTGCCAAACTCAATATATTAGAAAAAAATAAAATAAAAAATTACTCTACTTTTAAGGGTATTTGTTAAAATGCCACAAAAATATTTTTAATTCAATTAAGGTGACTCGTTTAAATCTATAAGTCGGTGGTATGTTTTTATAACTCAATAATATACTTCCTCCGTCCACTTCTAAAGTATCAATTTTACTATTTTTGGAGTCCGCTTCAAAGATATTCATTTCCCCTATTTAGTAAAAAAATGCACAATATGGCCCACCACTTCTCTTTAATACAACTATCCACTTTACATATAATAATACTCCTTAATCCACGTGCAAAAAGCAAATAGATACCTTAGAACCGGACGGATGTGGTATATTATAATTTGGTTAAGATTTTAAATCGAATCATAAATCAAATTAAAGGTATTTTCGTCATTTTTGGCATTTTAAAAATTTTCATTAAAATAGAGCATTAATAAAAATTATTTCATCCGTTCCATGATTATCGTTACACTTACTAAAAATGGCATCCTACAATTAATGTTACATTTTTATTTTTAGATGATGTGTTCCACACAAAACTATTAAATATCTTCATGTGGCCCACAATACTCCACTAATACAACTACCAACTTTACATTATACTCCTCCTGTCCCGGTCAAACTGCATCGTTTGACTGCATAAAATTCTCACAAAAGCTACAGTAAACGTAGCAATATGGGCGGGACGGAGGGAGTAATATTATTTCTCTCACCTCACAATACATTAAAATATAATACTCCTTAATCTTTGTGCAAACAGTTTACGTAACAACATAGGTGGGACCTAGGGAGTATTAAATTTAAAAGAGTATTTAAAAAATTTCCTAATAATATTCCATGCTATACACTGTCCTCTTGCTAGTTATTATATACTATGACAAAGAATTGTGTGTAAGACCGTATCACGTAAGTTTTTAGGTGAGACGGATAGAAAAGTGATAGCATTATTATTACTTTCGTTATAAAATGTTATCACTTTTTATTTTATTATAAATTATTCATGAAATAATTCATGCATTATTAACACTTTTCCTCGATTGAGTATCACTTTTTGTTAACGATATTATCACTTTTTATCCGTCTTATGTAAGACTTACGTGAGATGGTCTTACACAACACCCATCCCTCATATATGTGGCCCACCTCATTCATTCTAACGTCATGACTTTATAAGATGAACAGCTTATGATCTAAAAGTATATACTCCCTCCGTCCCGGGTATTTTTACCCGTTTGTACGGGCACGGAGATTAAGACGTTTTATTTTTTTAATATATAATGTAAGAGAAAATAGGGATAAATTAGTAATTTAAAAAGAATAAGTGAATAAAGTTATTGGGAATGATGAATAAAGTGTAAAAAAGTAATTAAAGTTGTTGGAATTGTAAAAAGTAGGTAATAAAATATTATGTATTTTTTCTAAAAATGAAATGGGTAAAAATACGTGGGGACGGAGGGAGTATTTAAACTTCTCAAATGCCACGATGAGATCGCTTTCATGCATAGTGGAATTTCTATAAACTTTTTGAAGTTTTTAATTAAAATTTAAAAAGATAATACTTAATACTATTAAATATTAAGGTAAATTAGGAATTACAATGGTAAAATAGATGATAAATTATTTAGAATAAAATAAATTATAAACTACAATGATAAATTACAATTATATCTTTTAGTATCTGATTTTAATAATTTTTATCTAAATTTAATCATTTTTTAGTTATATATCGGGTAAATTACCAAAACCCCCCTCGAGATTTGTCCAAACTACCAAATAAACCCCGTGATTTGAAAAATTACCAATTACCCCTTTAATTTTATTTTTTATTTGAACATTAATAAAAATACACTTTTTCTTAAAATAAAGAAGGATGAAAATGACATCAAGACCCATATATTTAACATTGTATTTTTAAATTTCACTATTTTTTTAAAAAAAATATTTTTTAAAGGGGGTAATTGGTAATTTTTCAAACCACGGACTTTATTTGATAGTTTGGACAAACCTCGAGGGGAGTTTTTGTAATTTACCCTTATATATTCTGTGCACCCATATGTACGGAGTTAAGTTTCGTGTACTCTATTTGTATTTAATTTCTATACAATAATATAGTATGTGTGTTCTTAATATATTACTTTCTTCTTATATTCAATCACTAAAATACAAATAAAAAAATTCGTTGCTAACAAATGATATAGTTTTTATTCGTTAGTTTATATATTTTTATTTATTTTTAAAACTAGTTTATATATTTTTATTATTAATGTATAGTAAGTTTTAAATATAGTGCACAAGATATAAATATATAGAAGGGTGATTAATTTAGATTAAAGGGCATACAAATTGTTAAGTAGGTAAGTGGCAATGAAGATTTACGTACCTTCAGTTAGATGTTTGCGGGTGTACCTGGTGCGCATATTAATTAGTGTTGCTCGTAAAATCTTGGTGAAATTGTACAGCCCATCACCAAGAAGAAGGGCAATCGGGATAAATACCTGCCCATATTACAAATTAATTAAAACCCTATATTCTAATGTCAAATTATTAATTAAAATATGCATTCTCCCAACTTCATTCCAATAGTCAAAGGAGGAATCATGAGGCAGCTTGACATCTGAACAAATGTATAGTATAGTTGACAAATACAATAATTTGTGTCTAGTTGACAAATACAATAATTTAGCCCATGATTGTTTTTGGTTTGAAATTTTGAGTTTAAAAAAATTAGATTTTAAGAATTAAATGAATAGTGATAATATATTGAATTGTTTTTTTTAAGATGATATATTTTAACTTTATATCAAATACATGGATAAGAGAGGATGAGTAATAATTGTGTAAGATTAATAATATTTATAAAGATAAATATATATAGGTATATAAGTGTAATTTATAAAATCTGATTTTTTAAAACTCAAATCGAAACAAGATTAGATTTTCAAAATTTAAATCAAAACTTTAAAAATGTAAATAAACATAGTAAAATACACAATAATAATTTTATAATTTTCATCTCTTTTTTTTATACATAACATATTTATTTATTAATTATAAATATCAAATTACTCTTAAAAATGAATAAAATTAGTTAAAAAAGTAATTTTTTTTAAATAACGTGTCCACATGTGGAACAAGTAAATTATAATATTGAACAAAGATAATATATATTATTCCATTAATTTTCAAACCCCACAAAAACTCAAAACAAGCATCACTTTAGGATTTAGTATTAATTTCTATGGTTTATTAATTATAGGTACGTGTATTTATAACCTAATTATTAATAAATACATTAATCTAATATAATTACTATGAGATACATAACGATTTTTTTCTCCCAACATTACCCTTTTTCACAACGTTTAATATTCAACGTTTATACATAACAATAATTTCGTTGAACACTAATGTACACTACATCAAATAAAAATAGCAAACCCGTATTTCTCTAACAACAATAACCACTACCTCTCTCTTAAACCTCCAGTGAGTATATATATTTTTTAAATAATTCAAATAAAAAGAACAAATGCAAATAATTCAATGTACACCGATGTACACTATTATTATACTTATCGTTCAATGTACACCGATGTACACTATTATTATACTTATCACTCGAGATTTTAGGAGAGTGAATTTAGGAAAAAATTATTTTTATAATTTTCTCTGCGGTCACTTTCTTTTATTATTCTCTTTAAATGCACGCTGATGTACAGATTTTAAAAGAAATAATTTAGGAAAAAATCGTTTCCCTAATTCTCTCTGCGGTCACTTTCTTTAGTCATCTCTCTAAATGCACGCTGATGTACAGAATTTGAAAGAAATAATTTAGGAAAAATCATTTTACTAATTCTCTCCGCTGTCACTTTTTTATTATTTCTCTCTCTAAATGCACGCCAATGTACAGATTCATCTTTGTTCTTCTAATTGTGACTTCATTCTTTATTTTGTGACAAGTTTCTGATTAATTAATCAAAATTCAAATTGATTAAGTAGATTGTGCACACGTGTGTACAAGTTAAGATTGATTCAATGACTCTATCTTCGACAATTATTTATCTCACCTAAATGTATACTGATGTATATTCATATAAATAGTTTATTCATTTTTTTCTCCCCAAAAATTATTTATCTCAAATGAGTGCACAATGATGTATATACATTATTAAATAATTAACCGTGTTTTTTTTTAATTTGCTTCACACGATGCACATTGATGTTCAGTAAGTATGTGTAATATGGGAAAATTAAAATTAAATTTTGTGTTCGTGCGTAATTTTCTATAGCGAATATATGAATTGGTAATATTTAAATACGTTTTGTACCTAATATTTATTGACCTTAATTTTTATTGTATAACTTTTTAATAATAATTAAAAACGAAAAAAAGATGGTTTGAAGATTGCACAATGTAATCGGTTACATAGTATCCGTGCTCTTCATTTTCAGTGTATAAGTATAATTTCACTATATAATGTAATATTTTATTATTGTGATTTATGGTAAATTTTACATGTCAGTTTATGAAAATTTATATTCATATATTACTTTATTTTGAAGTTTAATACGTATCCTTGTTTAAATAATGTTAATTTTAGGGTACGTCTTGACAGTCTCACGCGAAACCATTTTATACTTTTTAAAATAATTATCACTTTTGCTATAAAATATTGTCACTTTCGTTATAAAATGTTATCACTTTTTATTTATACTATAAATTGTTTATGAAATAACATTATCACTTTTCATTAATTTAGTATCACTTTTTATTATAAATGTTGTCACTTTCTAACCGTCTCACGTAAGCCCTTACATGAGATGGTCTCACACAAGTCTTTGCCTTAATTTTAAAGATATAATTATAATATTATTATTATAATTCAAAATTTATTTTTTTATCATAGGTCAAGAGAGTATAATTATAATTTCACCATTTTAATTTATAGTCTATTTTAAACCTAAATTTAGAATTTGTTGGTACAATATTAAGTCCTATTAGAATATATTTTCTACATTCACAAAGAAAAAAAACATTTATTTTATCATTGTAGACGTTCATTAAAAATGCGAGAGACTTCCTATATTAATACTCCACTTATGTCATCCCTTTACATTAAATAGTAAGAGTAATTTGAAAAACAAATAACATAAATATTCACCTCACATAAAAAAATAATATTTCATAAACAACACGAAAAAATAAAAAAAAAATCAAATAAACAAAGGGACAAATTATCTTTTTATAAACTCAAAATTAAAGAGATTGAGAAAATGGGAAAATGAAGAGTATAGTGGTAGTGCACCTTATAGCCATTAAGACTCTTCATGCTACTTTCTGGCAGATCTGATGGGAACCAATCACCTTTACGCTTTGCAATGAGAGGCCACATCATACCATATGAGACCAATGCCCCAAATAACAATGATAAGTTCACACTGTGGGGGCAGATCATACCAGTTCCCACATATGTCAAGCTAAAATCAAAATAAAATCTGCAACCAAATTCAAACATATATATATATGGATCAATATAAAATATTAACATAATTAATTGGGATAAATTCAAACATGGTTAATTAATTGGTAGTACTACGTTTGCTTCCTGGCTTGTAATCCGAAAGTTGGAAACTGCAAGAAACCACATTGATCCTTAGCTGTGTAGAACCATTGAAAGAAACCCCACAGGAAACTGCCACAGAAGGTCTTGATGAATCCATTCACTTGCTTCCTGTTGGCACCGTCGTTAGAGCCCATCTCATTTGAAACGGGATTACGTATCCTCAATTATGACTCGAAAAGACAATTACGTACTCCCTCCGTCCCACAAAACACTTCACGTTTATTATTCCACATTGTTTAAAAAAGTTGTTCTTTTTAACCAACTTTGTTGACTTTAGAGAATATTGTATTATTTTTAGGTAATAAAAAAATATGTGTATGAAAAAAGCGACAAATTTGAAATTAAGGTGACTTTTGAAGCTGTTGGATAAAGTGATATTCCATTTTTGGGATGTGGAGGGTTTTATGGTACAAACAAATGAGAAAAGTGTGAAGAGTTTTGTGGGATGGAGTGAGCATTTTCTTAGAAGGGCTATGAGAAGGATCATATGCAATGAACACATGCAAGGAATATTCTATCTAAGATGTTAATCACGTTTATAATATAAGGTTATTGTAAGTTGGAATTAATAATTACTTGGCCATTTTGTCACCCCTGCTGTGGAATCCATTGATGAGCACTGCAGTTGCCATGCCACTTGGAAAGCTCAACTTGTAGTCGACTATCAAGATCTAAACAAACATCATCATATATATTACAACAACTCAATCATTGAACAAATGTAGCAATCAAATGCACAAGACTCACTCACTTTTCGAAGAGGAATGAGGACGAAGAGGCCGATGAAGCAAACTAAGAAAAGGAAAGCAGTCATCCAGCCAACTGCAGGCTCCTTGATGCTGCTCAACACATTTCCCCGGGTACTTGCCCCGCCGGCTTGGTCAAATGTTTTCTTGTTCATCGCCAACAGATAAGATCCGAACCCCCCTTTAGCAATCACCAACACAACAGATTAGTATACATCATGAACACATATATATATATCATGTGTGCATACTTTGTGGTCAATTAACCTCCAAGTGCAATGCTGTAACAAGCAACCGAACATGTTAGTATCATGGTATTCTCCTGCTTAGTGAAAGGAGCCGAAGCCACTCCCATTCTCCGCAGCCCTTTCGTCCACATCTCTATGAAAATGAAGGCGACAAGGGCGGCCGAAACATTGAAGTGTGGAGTAATCCCAGTGGTGAGGACTAGCTTCATTGCAATCACACTGAAGATGGATCCGATCAACACGCTCGCAACGACCCCTCGGAAAGTGATCTGCTTATTCCATGGTTGAGACACCTTTAATCTTGAATCCTCATGAATTCCTCCCCCCTCCAATTCTTGATCATGATCAATATGATGATCTTTTTCAATCTCTATGTTATCCATGGCTTGGAAATAAACTATACAACTTGTTTGAGGTTCAAAGCAAGAAACTAAGTAAACCAAGAGAAAAAGAGATTCCACATGATTCTTTAGTGAGCCTTGGATACACCTTTGCTTCAATTAATCAAATTTATAGGAAATGATCAAGTGGAAGGTGTGGACTTAGTTTAATAATAATTGAAGTTGAGGGAAGCTTCCAATGATTGAATCTGCATATGGGGTAGTACCTTTCTTTGAGCATCAAGTGGTGCCACACATTTAATGGTAACACCACATGAAGATAAATAAGAAGACTTTTAACATGAACTATTTTGTGTACTATAATAATTGATATATGAACCATTGAATACAATTCTCATCATGCCTTGTAAATCTACTCCACATGAAATATATTTATGACTATTATAAATTAATCCCCACAAAACAAAATACTCCTCCGTCCCACCAGAAGAGTCTCGTTTTGTCATTTTGGGTGTTCCACCCAAAGAGTTCTCTTTCTTTTTTTACACACATGAGACCCACACACCTACTAATACAATTAAAATATGGGTCCACACTCCCGCTAATACAACTACCCACTGCATATTAAATAATAATACTCCTTAATCCACATGCAAAAAAACAAAAACAACCATTTACCCGGGACGGAGGGAGTAGTGTTCATATTTCTGGTCTAGATCTTCAATTAAATTTTGGTGTTACATCTCCTATTGCAAACCGTCGTTAAATGATTGACACATATTTCCTTCGTTTCGCGTTAATGTTTACGTTTTCCATTTTAATTTGTTCTTTTTTTTGGTCAAGTTGGGCCCACAAAAAATAATTGATTATTCCATATAGGACCCATACACAACACTTTACATTATACTCCCTTCGTCCCATAAACAAATTTACACTTTCTATTTTTATCCGTCCCAAACAAGTTCGCACCCCTAAATAAGGAAATACACACAAATAATAACCCCACCCCACAACACACTTTAATTTCAAAATTGACACTCCTTTATAACTCACATAACTTATTTTATAATATATTTATTACCTGAAAATACCTAACTACCCCTAAAAATATAGCAAAAAATAATTTTTTCTTAAACTCCGTATTTACAGTAACCGTGAACTTCTCTTTGAGACGGAGGTAGTATATAATTTCTCTCACCTTACTACATATTAAAATATTATATCTCTTAATATCCGTGTAAAAAATAAACATCAATGTTAACGCGGACGGAGGGAATATAATATAAGAAAATCTATACCCTATAAGGAAAATATCAACCTGAGGGGGATAGTTGAAATTTTCCTCTCGATAACATACATGTCAATCATCTAACACATGTAATAAGAGATGTAACACAAAATGTAACAAAATATATTATGAGCTCGATCCATATTTCTCACTCTAAGTAAACGTTTACTCGTGCTTGCATTGAAAAATCAAAGCATCACTCTTTCCGCTAGCATGCATTGACTAATTTGTGGTATTTTACCTGTCAACTTTATTAGTAGTTACGTGGATTTAATTCTATATATGAATGCAAATAAATGTTCTTTTGACATTGTGATCATGTGTGGTTAACGTAGGAAAAAATTATAAAACATGTTCATCATGCATGTGTAGGATGGCAATGGGACGAGTATTTTCGGATATTCGGTCTACGTGAACCCTAATGGGTACGGGTAGCTGTAAATGGATTTGTGATGAATACAGGTAGTTGTAAGAAAAATCATTAGGATTTGGGACGGGTACGAGTAATACCCCAAAATCCGCGGGTACCCCGATTATATTATATATTTTTTTAAAATTTAATATATATATATATATATATATATATATATATATATATATATATATATATAATTTATATATTATAAGATATATTTTATATATTTAATTAATAGTTATAAATTTTATTTAATCGTATTTATTAAATATTTATTTAAAATAATAGAATTTATAATATATTTATTTTATATTTAATTATTAATAATGTAATTATTATTACTCCCTCCGTCCCACGTATTTTTACCCACTTTCCATTTTGGGGTGTCCCACGTATTTTTACCCATTCCATTTTTGGCAAAAATACATAATATTTTATTACCTATTTTTTACAATCACAACAACTTTAATTACTTTTTTACACTTTATTCATCATTCCCAATAACTTTATTCACTTTTTCTTTTTAAATTACTAATTTATCCCTACTTTCTCTTACATTATATATTAAAAAAATAAAACGTCTTAATCTCCGTGCCCGTACAAACGGGTAAAAATACCCGGGACGGAGGGAGTATTATATTTATTTAGACAATAAAATAATACTCCATCCGTCCCACAACAAGGAGTGCATTTTACCATTTTCGTCCGTCCCAACACAAGATGTGCATTTTTCTTTTTAGTAAATGAGACCCACACGAAACAATTAATATATCTCCATGGGATCACACACCATACTAATACACCTACAAACTATACATTAAAATATTATTTCTCTCACCTCAACTATCCCCAACAACCCATTAAATATTATATCCCTTAATCTACGTGCAAAAAAATTTCGCCACTCTTGTTGTCGGACGGAAGGAATATAAATATATATAAAATAAATGAATATTAAATGGGTACGAGTACCCAATGGTATTGACAAACGGGAATGGGACGAGTATGGATACCATAATAATTCTTTAAACAGGACGGATACAGATGCAAATAGTTATTTTTTAATCAGATACGCGTACGGGTACCCAAAATAAGCGGGTACCCTACCCGTTGCCATGTTATGCATGTGGGTCTTCTAGGCTTTCACACATGTCCACTTTCTTTTTGGCCAGTAATCATTCCCTCAACAAATACTAATGTACAAATTTTAAATACGCCAGCATTTCACTAAATTTTAAAGTTCTCGAGTGAAAAAGAAATGATGTGTATTGGCACGTGATTAGTCTTATTAGTGATTTTTGGCTAAAGGTATAAGCAAACAGCATTTTATGATAAACAACTATCAATCCGTTTATGTGGGTTAGGAAAAATTTTGTTTGGAATATAAAAATAAGATTTAATAATAATAGCTAGAGACCCCTCAATCGCTGCCCGATAACAACATATATGACTATTCCCTTCGTCCGCTTTCAATTGTATCATTTACTTTTGGACACGAAAGTTAAGGAGTATTATTATTAATGTGTAGTGGATAAGTAATGTGTAAGTTTTACCTTTTTACCCCTCTACCTTATTAATATGAGAAGGAACAAATGAGTAATTTGCAAATACATTTGGGATTAGTAGGAGTATTATTAGTGGGTCTCTCATTGTACATAAATTAGAAACGAGACCCTTGAATACGAACACCATAAATAATAAAATAGAACCCTTGAAAACGGATGAATGGATGAAATATATCCTGACTTACTAAAAATTTGACCTAATTCGATCTATTTAAAAAATATGCTATGTAAAGGCCTATTTCTAATCCTATTTAACAAAACAAAGGTAGGCTTAGGCTTTAATAAAGGATTATGAAGCGTAACATGGCGGCTTATTTACGTTAAGTTAAATTTTATACTCTTTCCGTCCCACCCAAAAAATCTCTTTTTGTCATTTTGGACGTTCTACACAAATAATCTCATTTCGTTTTTTACACGAGACAACACACATTCACTAATACATTTAAAATATGAGATCCATACTCACATTAATATAACTACCCACTATACATTATATAATAATACTCCTCAATTTATGTGCAAAAATGAAAATAACCATTTGCACGGGACGGATGGAGTATACATTTATATATAATACTCCATTCGTCCCATTAAAATGTTTACGTTTCCTTTTTACACGGGATTAATAAATATAGTATTTTAATATGTATTGAGATGAAAATAACATTTTAATGTATAGTGGATTGTTGTATTAGTGTAGTGTTGTAGTCACCATAGAGATATTTAAAAGTTTTGTATGGATCTCATTTACTATTGTAGCAATTAAAATTTACGATCCAATCAAATAGAGACACGTGGATTTTGTTAATTAAATATCAATTTTAATTTATTTTGGAATTTAAATAAATTAATTCCTAAAATAGATTAATAAATAGTACTCCCTCTGTCACGACCCATTTTTCATAACTTATAATTCTTTAATTAACATAAACATCATCATCATAAAATTTGCACATATTTTTTTTTCCTCACATAAAATATATTATCCAAACGGTCACACCAGTTCAACATACATAACTGGTTTCTGACACCACTTCAATCCACACCAACAGTTGACAATATTTTTTTTATTACATAATAAAATATCAGCGGAAATAAAATAAACACACGGTCTAGCCCAACAGGTCGTCATCTATGTACATCTTGCTCAAACCCTGTAGGAGCTCCACAGCTTGCATAGTACATCACATACTCAAATATCATCAGGCTCACCTACAATGCATAAACTAATGAGACAAAAATCTCAATAAGTAGAAATCATGCATGACAATGCATGAAAATGCATTTATTTTCTAATCTACTAATTTATCTCTTTTATTTAGAAAACTGTTCACGTTGCGGGATCCCCACGACACACTTATGATATGTACCCCAAATGAGCTCAATGGGGACGATTTTTCCGAACCCCGAAAATAGTGACGAGAATAATTTTTCCGAACTCTGACAAAGTGGTGGGGATGATTTTTCCGAACCCCTGACAAAAATGTCGGGAATGATTTTTTCGAACCCTGACAGAGATGCATATATAGTGGCCGCACACACCATTAGTATCTTATTAATTTTAGGGAAAACACTTTTCGTGATATGCATGGTATGCAACCAGTGCAATTAAATATACATCATAAATCATTTATGACATCAATATCAACATTTAATCATAAATAAAATAACAACTTAATTTAATTCACACAAATCCACATCACCTTGAATCACACGGATCTCTTATAATAACAACTCCATCTTGGATCACACAGATCCTTATAACCAACATCTTCTCAAGTCATACGGATATATTTTTAACAGTTCCCAATCACACAGATATATATAATACAATAATATTATTTCAAATTACATAAATCCACAACTTGTATAATCAATTAATCCCAAATAATTCATAACATAATTAAACTAATCACAAATAATTCACAACATAATTATCACATATTAATCACAAATAATTTATACACAACATATTTATGCATTGTAGTTGGACTTCTACTTACCTCAACTCCGACAATTATAGACCCGTGATGATCCGTAATTAATTCCTTCCTTCCCGCTCCGGCACGAACCCTTCCCTCTCTCTCAATTTTTTTTTTTGTTTGAATTTGGTGTGAGGTAATCACCTCCTCAACACCATACACATATATATAGGTAGATGGTGGGGGGCGAAAGTTGGCCGACAACTTCAAAAAAAAAATTTTTTTTTTTTAATATTAAAAAGGACGGCTGCCTTGCCAATTTTTTCAATTTTGGCTACTAACCCACATCAAATTCTGCCGCCCCTTTTTTACTTTCTTTTTTTTTTTATTTATTAATTATTATTATTATTATTATTATATTATTATTATAATAAAAATACGTGTGATACTTAATAATTAAGAAAAGTGTATTCATACACATACAATAATTTACTCTTATATCCAAATTAATATACGTAAATATTTATGCACACATATATTCACATATTGTCAACATTATTATCACAGATGTCTCAAATAAAATGTAAAGATAAATAAAATTGAGAAATAATTACCACATAATTATAAAATACACATAATACAAATTAAATTATATTGACATACTAGTAGTGAGAAACTTGGGTATTACATTCTTCCCTTCTTATAAAAATTTCGTCCTCGAAATTTACTTATCTGAAGAGGTCTGGATATTTAGTCATCATCTCATCCTCTCTTTCCCAAGTAGACTCCTCAACTAGTTGGTTCCTCCATAATACTTTTACTAATGGTATTTCTTTATTTTTGAGCTTCTTCACGTCTCGCCACAAGATCTCAACTGGTACTTCCTCATAACTCAAATCTTCTCTCAACTCAACTGGTTCCTGCCTGAGAACATGAGATGGATTTGGAACATACTTCCTCAACACAGACACATGAAACACGTCATGTACTCTAGACATTGATGCTGGTAACTCCAACTTATAGGCAACACTGCCAACTCTCTCAATGATAGTGAACGGACCAACATATCTTGGACTGAGTTTTCCTTTCCTTCCAAATCGCATTATCTCCTTCATTGGAGATACTTTCAGAAATACCTGATCACCCACTTCAAATTCCAATTCTCTCCTCCGTTTGTCTGCATAACTCTTTTGCCGATCTTGAGCAACTTTCATCTTCTCTCATATACGGTTAACAGCTTCTGACATTTCACGAATCAAGTCTGGACCCAAAAGTTTCCTCTCTCCAACTTCATCCCAATATACTGGAGATCTACACTTTCTCCCGTACAATGCTTCATATGGAGCCATCCCGATGGTAGACTGATAACTGTTATTGTACGAGAACTCTATCAAAGGCAAAAATTTACTCCACTGACCTTGAAAATCCAACACACACGCTCTGAGCATATCCTCCAAGATTTATATTGTACGCTCTGATTGACCATCTGTCTGTGGATGGAATGCTGTGCTGAAAGATAACTGTGTCCCCAGTGCTTTATGCAAACTTTTCCAGAAAGCAGACAAGAATCTCGTATCTCTGTCTGATACAATGGTAAGTGGTACTCCATGGAGTCTGACAATCTCTTGAATATACAGTTGTGCATAACGATCCATAGAATACGTAGAACAAATAGGAAGAAAATGAGCTGACTTAGTCAATCGATCCACGATAACCCAAATAGCATTGTGACCTTTCACTGTCTTCGGTAGTCCGATGACAAAATCCATAGTAATATTCTCCCACTTCCATTCTGGAATAAATAGAGGCTGCAAAGTTCCTGCTGGTCTCTGATGCTCGGCTTTGATTTGCTGACAAGTCAGACATTGCTCTACATATCGAGCAACATCTCTCTTCATCCCTGGCCACCAATAATATAACTTCAAATCTCTATACATCTTAGTAGCTCCTGGATGTACAGAGTATGGTGTTGAATGAGCTTCCACCATCACTTCTTTCCGAATGTCATCTACTTTAGGTAGACATAATCGACCTCCATAACGAATCACACCATCTTCTCCTAATTGGAAGTCAGAAGACTTTCCAGAGCTGATATCATTCTTTATCTTGTCAAACAACTTATCCTCCTGTTGGCTCTGTCGAATCTTATCCATCAAAGTTGGTCGAAGTGTTAGAGCTGCCATCCTTGCTTCCAACGATCCTTCCTGAATGATCTCCACACCCATCTTTTGCAAATCAAGCAACTCTGGTTTCTGATTTATGGTCATAGCAGCTACACTCTGTATTGCCTTTCGGCTCAATGCATCAGCAACCACATTGGCTTTTCCGGGATGATAATTGATAACACAGTCGTAATCCTTCACCAATTCCAACCATCTTCTTTGCCTCATGTTCAACTCTTTCTGAGTGAAGAAATATTTCAAACTCTTATGATCAGTATAGATCTCACAACGTTCTCCATACAGATAATGCCTCCAAATCTTAAGTGCAAACACCACTGCGGCTAACTCTAAATCATGAGTTGGGTAATTCTTCTCATACTCTCTTAACTGTCTGGATGCATAAGCTATCATTTTCCCATTCTGCATCAATACACATCCAAGACCATTCTTTGAAGCATCACTATAAACCTTGAAGTTTCCTGTCTCCGTAGGAATAATTAAGATAGGTGCTGATGTCAATCGTTTCTTTAATTATTGAAAACTTTGCTCACATGACTCCGTCCATGTGAACTTCACATTCTTCCTAGTCAACTGCGTTAATGATGAAGCAATCTTGGAGAATCCTTCAACAAACCTTCGATAATATCCAGCCAATCCAAGAAAGCTACGAACCTCAGTAGGATTTGAGGGTTGTGGCCAATCATGGATTGCTTTTACTTTACTTGGATCTACCGAAATTCCTTCTCCCGATACCACGTGACCCAAGAAAACAACTCGATCCAACCAAAATTCACACTTTTTAAACTTCTCATACAATTGCTTCTCCTTCAAAATCTCTAACACCTTTCTTAAGTGTAGAGCATGATCCTCTTTATTCTTAGAGTACATTAGAATATCATCGATAAACACAATCACAAATTTATCGAGAAATTCCTGAAATACTCTATTCATCAAATCCATAAATGCTGCCGGAGCATTTGTCAAACCAAACGACATCACTAAAAATTCATAATGCCCATACCTTGTACTAAATGCAGTCTTCGGAATATCCTCCTCCCTAATCTTCAACTGATGATACCCCGACCGCAAATCAATCTTAGAAAAGATAGATGCACCCTGTAACTGATCAAACAAATCATCAATGCGAGGCAATGTATATTTATTCTTCACCGTAACTTTGTTGAGATCCCGATAATCAATGCACATCCTCAATGTGCCATCCTTCTTTCGAACAAACAGAACTGGTGCTCCCCAAGGGGAGAAACTAGGTTGGATGAATCCTTTGTCTAGTAACTCTTGTAACTGTATCTTCAATTCCTTTAGTTCAGCTGGTGCCATTCTGTATGACGCTTTAGATATAGGAGCAGTTCCTAGTTGTAACTCAATAACAAACTCTATTTCCCGGTCTGGTGGCAAACCTGGAAGATCATCTGGAAATACTTCCAGATATTCCCGAACTACTGGTACATTATCAAGAACTGGACATTGCTGCCCCTCAACATTCATTACACTCACCAGATACCCCTCACAACCACTTTCCAACAACCATTGTGCTTTTGTTGTTGATATCAAAGGAAATCTGAAAATTTTCTTGATCCCAACAAAAGTAAATGGTTCTCCCTTCAATGGCTGAAAAGTAATACCCTTCTTCTGACAATCTATTATCGCACTGTATTTTGACAGCCAATCCATACCCAATATAATATCATAATCATTCATATTTAACACAATTAAGTCAGCGAGGAGTTGTTTTCCTTCAATAGGAATAACACAACCTCGAAGAAGTTGATTAGTTTGCTTTGATTCACCAGAAGGTATCATCACCTCATAATTAGCTTCTATTAAGTTAGATGTTCCACCCAGCTTCCTCACATACTCAGTGGATACAAATGAATGTGTTGCTCCAGAATCAAATAGCACATAGGTAGAAATGCCAAAAATAGAAAACTTACCAGCGACCACTGAGGGGTTCGCATCTGCCTCCTCCCGCGTCAAAGTGTATACTCTTGCTGGAACTCTCACCTGTTGCCCTTGTTTCCCTTTCTTAGGACAAGTAATAGTCATATGTCCTTTCTCTCCACATGTGTAACATGTTCTCGGAGGCATGTGACACTCTCCACCATGTGGTCTAAAACAATTTGGACACATCGGTAGAGGCGGCGCCTGTGGCATTTTCCCTTGATCGAACCTAGGACGCTTATTTGGTTCTCCTTGTCCTTGTCCTTGCTCCACTTGAAAATTTGATTTCGGCCTCTGAAATGGCATCGGCCTCTTATCATTTCTCCCAAACTGCTGCACCGGTTTCTGTTGAAATTGACGTCTGACAGCTTGCGCTTGTCTGATCCTCATCTCTGCTTGTTCAGCAATCTGGGCCCTTTCTGCCACTTGTGAGTATGTTGCTCCATGCAGTCCCGCCATACTCACATCTCTGAAAAGCTCAGGCCTTAAGCCTTCCATGAATCTTTCCACTTTTAATGCCTCCGTACTCACCATATGTTCTGCAAACCTTGACAACAGTTCAAACTTACGAAGGTAATCTGTGACTGTCATGCCACCTTGCCTCAACTGTATGAACTCGTTCATTTTCATGGCTCTCACTGGTGTGGTAAAGTACTTGTTTCTGAAAAGTTCCTTGAACCTTTCCCATGTCATATTCGTGGCATCCTCGATACTTTTAATCGTATCCCACCAGTGGCCTGCACTTCCTCGTAACATGAAAGAAGCACATAGCACTCTGTCCCCCTCTAGAATTCTACTGTATTGAAACATGTTTTCCACCGTGCGTAACCAATCCTCTGCATCTGTGGGATCTGCTGCGTCCTCAAATATTGGAGGGCTCAGCTTTCGAAATCTTTCACAAACCATTTCCACACGTTCTACTTGACGTTGATTGTGATTAATATTAACCTCTGGCTGTCCACCCATATCTCTCTGTTGAATCAGTTGTTGTATCTGTTGGGACTGGCGCTCAACCAGTTCCATCAGGCGAGTAATCATCGCATCACTATTATTTCCTTCAGTAGGTGTTATTTGCTCAGCAACTCTATCACTTTCAGAACTTTCACCCATAATTCTTTCCATTTTGTCTACCAACTACAAGTCCTACACCACATGGCCAATATAATTTATAAAATATATAACAACACAGAAGGAAAATAACACTTACACGCAAAGCTGCTCTCCCAAGGAATGAGTTCATGTACATAGATAGTCTGCAGGACCCAAACCGTGCTCTGATACCACTCTGTCACGACCCATTTTTCATAACTTATAATTCTTTAATTAACATAAACATCATCATCATAAAATTTGCACATATTTTTTTTTCCTCACATAAAATATATTATCCAAACGGTCACACCAGTTCAACATACATAACTGATTTCTGACACCACTTCAATCCACACCAACAGTTGACAATATTTTTTTATTACATAATAAAATATCAGCGGAAATAAAATAAACACACGGTCTAGCCCAACAGGTCATCATCTATGTACATCTTGCTCAAACCCTGTAGGAGCTCCACAGCTTGCATAGTACATCACATACTCAAATATCATCAGGCTCACCTACAATGCATAAACTAATGAGACAAAAATCTCAGTAAGTAGAAATCATGCATGACAATGCATGAAAATGCATTTATTTCCTAATCTACTAATTTGTCTCTTTTATTTAGAAAACTGTTCACGCTGCGGGATCCCCACGACACACTTATGATATGCACCCCAAATGAGCTCAATGGGGACGATTTTTCCGAACCCCGAAAATAGTGACGAGAATAATTTTTCCGAACTCTGACAAAGTGGTGGGGATGATTTTTCCGAACCCCTGACAAAAATGTCGGGAACGATTTTTTCGAACCCTGACAGAGATGCATATATAGTGGCCGCACACACCATTAGTATCTTATTAATTTTAGGGAAAACACTTTTCGTGATATGCATGGTATGCAACCAGTGCAATTAAATATACATCATAAATCATTTATGACATCAATATCAACATTTAATCATAAATAAAATAACAACTTAATTTAATTCACACAAATCCACATCACCTTGAATCACACGGATCTCTTATAATAACAACTCCATCTTGGATCACACAGATCCTTATAACCAACATCTTCTCAAGTTATACGGATATATTTTTAACAGTTTCCAATCACACAGATATATATAATACAATAATATTATTTCAAATTACATAAATCCACAACTTGTATAATCAATTAATCCCAAATAATTCATAACATAATTAAACTAATCACAAATAATTCACAACATAATTATCACATATTAATCACAAATAATTTATACAAAACATATTTATGCATTGTAGTTGGACTTCTACTTACCTCAACTCCGACAATTATAGACCCGTGATGATCCGTAATTAATTCATTCCTTCCCGCTCCGGCACGAACCCTTCCCTCTCTCTCAAATTTTTTTTTGTTTGAATTTGGTGTGAGGTAATCACCTCCTCAACATCATACACATATATATAGGTAGATGGTGGGGGGCGAAAGTTGGCCGACAACTTCAAAAAAATTTTTTTTTTTTAATATTAAAAAGGACGGCTGCCTTGCCAATTTTTTCAATTTTGGCTACTAACCCACATCAAATTCTGCCGCCCCTTTTTTACTTTTTTTTATTTATTTATTAATTATTATTATTATATTATTATTATTATAATAAAAATACGTGTGATACTTAATAATTAAGAAAAGTGTATTCATACACATAAAATAATTTACTCTTATATCCAAATTAATACACGTAAATATTTATGCACACATATATTCACATATTGTCAACATTATTATCACAGATGTCTCAAATAAAATGTAAAGATAAATAAAATTGAGAAATAATTACCACATAATTATAAAATACACATAATACAAATTAAATTATATTGACATACTAGTAGTGAGAAACTTGGGTATTACACCCTCCCTCCCAACTTCAACTTCACACTTTCCGTTTCTGTCCGTCCCAAATTCAATTTCACATCCCATTTATGGCTATTTCTGTCCGTCCCAAATTCAACTTCACATCACATTTATGGAAATATTCCTTCCAAAAGTATCCTTCCAAAAACTCCTTATTTTCATTATTGCCACAACATTTGGGCCCACTTAATTACAAAATCCACATACTTAATCACACAATTTACCAAATTAGTACTTGATAAGATATTATGACCAAAATTGATTACACATAAACTTAAACCTCAGTCTCGAATCTTCTTACACACACACACTCTCTCAACTTGTTTGTATCTATCTTCCTCAATCTCGAATCTTCTTATACATTCTCTCTTTCTCTTTCTGTTTGTATCTATCTCTCAATCTGCTGCAACTCTCGATCTATCTCTCTTGGTCTATTCAATTGTGAGCTTTGATTTCATGAATTTGTCCCGATTTACTCGTGAATAGAACATATCTTCTAGATCTAGGCGAATTTAGGATATGTCTAACCCTATTTTGTCTCTGAATCGGTGACATATGGTAGATCGAAGACAGTTTTTGACGATGAAGCCTCGACGATGGTAGCCGATGTGTTGCCCTGTCGACATTGCGTAAAGAAATTGTTCATTGATTTCACCAGTTTGAAAGTGAGATTTCGATCCCTATTTTCGTGGCCCAAGACAATGATTTTGTACATTGTGTAATGGTTAATGTTGGTTAAAATGAGGATTCGGTGATTATTATTGATTAGTGTTGTTTCTGTGATGGTTTGAGACAGTTATCTTGAGAATTCTATGATTGTTTATGAGCTTAATATGAGAATTCTGTGATGGTTTCTGTGGTCTTTTAGTTTTGTGATGGTGGAAGATTAAGCTGAGAATCCTCGTTGTAAGATTAGCCTGATGAATCTGTTAATATCAAACCTTTCCACAGTAAAAGGACTGAAATACTTACTTTTTACATAGAAAAGTCAATGAAGCAGTTTTTCTTATTTTGCGTGAGAACAGTAAATACGAAGATGAAATCGGGACAGAGGGATTAATTGATAATTAATTTGAGCTCAACAAATTTAATGGATTTAAATTAAATGAGGCCTGACCCAAGTCACTTAAGCCCAAATCAAATGAGGCCTGATCCAATTCAAGTAAGCCCAAGTCAAATGAGGCCTGACTTAAGTCAAGCAAGCCACACAAATGAAATCAAGCCCAAGTAAAATAGGCCTAATTATAGTCCAACCAAGTTGGAGGCCCAAGCCCGTAAAGTAAGGCCCAAATAGCCTTGGACTTCACCTCTCACCTATATAAAGGGGTCTTCCTCCATTCATTTGGAACAGATATTCAAGCACTTGAAGACGACGACGCTCTTGAAGAGATTGAGAACATGAGCAACGTTCCCTAAAGATCTTCAAGCTTCAAGTGAAGAACAAATCGAGGATCTTCAAGCAATCTTCAAGTCTTCAAAGCTTCAAGCGAAGAACAAGTTGAAGATCTTCAAGCAATCTTCAAGTCTTCAAATCTTCAAACTTCAAGATCAAGATCTTCAATCTTCAAAGCTCAAGCAAAGAACACATCGAGATTCTTCAAGCAATCTTCAAGTCTTCAAATCTTCAAACTTCAAGATCAAGATCTTCAAGTCTTCAAAATTTCAAGCGAAAAACACATCAAGGATCTTCAAGCAATCTTCAAGTCTTCAAATCTTCAAGCTTCAAGATCAAGATCTTCAAATCTTTAAAGTTTCAAGCGAAGAACACATCGAGGATCTTCAAGCAATCTTCAAGTCTTCAAGTCTTCAAGCTTCAAGCGAAGAACAAGTTCAAGCATCTTCAAACAAGTCTCAAGATCTTCAAGCTCCAAGCGAAGAATAAGTTCAAACATCTTCAAGCAAGCTTCAAGTCAAGAACGATCACCAATCCGGGATCAAGGCTTCAAGTCCCCCGATCAAGCGTTCTTTTTGGAAAGCTCTCCAGTCAATGTTCAATCCGAACAAATGTTTAACGCCTCCGGATCAACGTTCAAGACTACACACCCGTGTTCAGACAAGCTTCATTTAAAGATCCAGCTCAACACACACGCTGTCAACACAGTCAGTGTACACTCCAGTCAACAAAGTCAGAGTCAACACATTCAAGTCAAGTCAAGTAAAGCCAAATTGGTTCGAGAGAAGAATCAGAGGATAGATAGAGATTGTTCATAAATTTTCAAGTTTAATCCGTCTGAATTATTATTATAATTCTTTTGTATTTATTTTATCATAAATACAAAATTTGTTGTTATAAATTTTGGCATACCCGATGGGACAGTCTCTACCTCTCATCTCTTCTCTCTACAAGCTCGAAGATACAAGCATGACTCCTCTCAGGATAAGAAGACCTTTTACCTTGAAGCATTCAGAGTTGCAAACTGAAGAGATTCAAAAGATAACTCTACTCAAGATTGCGATACGAAGGCCTGCTGCATCAAAGCCTCCAGAGTTGCAAATTGAAAAGGTTGGAGTCGTCACAAGAAGTATTCCCGAAGGGTCCGTAGAGGCAAATCATATGGTGGGGATTACTCTCAACAAGCCATTGCACGGAGACAAGAGTGGTGAAAATATTTCTGCTTACTCAACTCCTCGTTCAACATCAAGCTCGCCATCTGCCTCAGCTGTAGCTGCAGTGATGACAACAAATGCTATGACCATTGAGGAAGAACTCGCAAGTATGATGAGAGCCATTGAAGGACTCAACAAGCATATGGAAGCTCAAGACGTAAAGATCTCCGTACTTATGAAGAAAATAGATAGTGCGAAGACAAACCATGCAAATAAGAAATAAGTTGAGGATGAGCATGAGGAGGAGGACTCCGCGAAATAATATCCATCTTAAATGAATCATGTTGAAGAAGATATACAAGTTTCAGCTGACAAGATACTTCCTATCAACCAACTGAAAAATATCGTGATAGAGACGATAAAAGACAAGTTTGAAGAGAGTTCTAAATCTTTTGTTGCCTACAAAAAGCCACATATAAAGAGAATTGACAACTTGAAGATGCCAGTTGACTACCAACCTCTAAGGTTCCAACAATTCAATGGCAAAGGCAACCCAAGACAGCATGTGGCACACTTCGTCGAGACATGCAATAATGCTGGGACCTCCGGAGATAACATGGTGAGACAATTTGTCTGATCTCTAAAAGAAAATGCCTGTGATTGGTACATCAACTTTGAATCTGACTCCATTGAAAGTTGGGGGAAGATGGAAAAAGAATTCCTCAACCATTTCTATAGCACGCGAAGAACTGTTAGCATGATGGAGCTAACAAATACTCGGCAAAGTGATGAAGAATATGTACTCGATTAAATCAACAGATAGAGAAGCCTAAGCCTCAATTGCAAAGAAAAGCTGTTAGAAACTTCAGCTATAGAAATGTGCATTTAAGAGATGCAATGGAATCTCCGCTGCATACTCCAAGGAATTCAACCTAAAACTTTTGAAGAGTTGGCTACAAGAGCTCACGACATGGAGTTGAGCTTGACATCAAATGACATCGAGTGTCCATCTATTCAAGACTCTTACGAGTTTGAAGACATGCCTTCTGATGAGCTTGTGGAAAAGGAACCACAAACAAAGACTGCAGTTTCCATAAAGATTCATAAAAATGAAGTGGAAGCAAGAGAAAGCATCCCAAGATTGGGGGCAATGAATGCTTGACAAAATCAAATTCTTAGCTCCTTGATATGAGCTAAAACTATCTAAAATCCTCACAAATTCAAGGATCCTTGACACGAGTTTAAACTATCTAACACAAATTAAATTCTCAACTCCTCGATATGAGCTAAAACTGTCCACACAAGGCTCCTTGATACGAGTTAAAACTATCTACACACAATACTCCTGGACATGTAAAAAATATCTACACAAAACTCTCTGACATGAGTATAAACTGTTTACAAGTTCAAATTGAAGACTCATTGACACGAGTATAAACTGTCAGCAAATTCAAATTCAATGCTCCATGACGCACGAGCCTAAACTACATGTTACTCCTGGTCTGCACGAGTATAAACTGGGTACGACACACTCCTGGTCCACACGAGTATAAACTATGTACGACAAACTCCTGGTCCGCATAAGTATAAACTGCGTACGACAAACTCCTGGTCCGCATGAGTATAAATTGTGTACGATACACTACTAGCCCGCATGAGTATAAACTGTGCACGGCACTCCCAAAATCAAACCATGTTCCTTTGAACTACGTAATGACTTGATCCTCTGCAAAGGGGTACGTAGGCAGCTTAGTAGCTCACTAAGTTCAGTCATAATTCAGGTTATTCCTAGGAAGTTTATGAGAGAAATGAAAGAGTTGAAGCATAAACGTAGCAAATAAAAGCATGAAGTTTAAAGAATTGAAAAAGAAATACAATAATGACAACAAAGAAGAAGAAAGCAAAGGAAGATCATGAACACCAAATTCATTAGAAAAAATAAAAGGTTCAACTTAGTTTATATTCATGAATTTAATTAATTAAAAAGTCCAAAGTAAATTCATGGACTAATTAGTTATTAAATTCAAACTAATAAATTAAACATAGGAGGGGAAGGGCCTGAAATATTAATGCCCAATTTATATAAAGGCCCAAACTAGAAAATAACTTTCACATGGGTTAATAGCTTTGAAGTTGCAAAGTTATTATTATTTTTTTTCCAAAATGATAGTTTTTATATATAAATAAACTCAAACATAAAAATTACATCGTGGCTAACTAGCCAAGGAGCACCGTGAAAGACGGACTCGATTGTACCCTACCATTTCTCGATGGAAACAGAAACACCCACCCCAAAAGGGACAACTCACACATAAATACTAAACCACCTCAGAAAGAGGACTAAACACTCCTGCAAGAGGAGATTGAGAACACTCCCGAAGGGAAACTAACATCCAAAGAAAAAGAACATCAAGAATCATTACAAATCTGATAAATTCAAACTGTTACAAAATGCAACTAAGAAAACAGATTCAAAAGGGATCCTGATGAAACACAAGAAAGGAAACAAGAAAAGGAAAAGGAAAAAAAATAAAAAAGAAACAGTAACAAGAAAGAAACAGCAGGAGCCTCCTCTCTTTCACATACTACCATTGAACCATTGTCACCTCACCACCCACACTCCGACGTCATTAACATCAAACCTACAACACATCCACCTTGACGCAACCAGAAGCCAGATCTTACCCGATCAACAAATAAAGAAAATAACCACAAGAAATGGAAAAGATGGGCAAAGAGAAAAAGAAGAACAAAATCATGGGATAAAAATGGGGGTATGGGTCCCGCCAATAACGTAAAGAACGTCGTCGGCGAGTGGCAGCAAGAGCAGGGAGGAGGGATCTGGTAGGAATGAGTGGGGAAGAGAGGGGGAAAGTGGAGGTGGAGATTCACGTATATACTCCTTCAAATGGGAATTCACGTGTGGTAGGAATTGATTGGTTACAATCAATTTTGACTTCCCAAGCCAATTTTGACCACTTAAGCCCATTTAATTAAAAGTGGGGTATGGGTCCCGTCAATAATGCAAAGAACATTGTCGGCGAGTGGCGGCAGGAGCAGGGAGGGGGGATCTGGTAGGAATGGGTGGGGGAAGAGAGGGGGAAACTGGAGGTTGGCTGCTAGGTCAAGGGGAGTTAGAGAGAGAAAAAATGAGAGGATTGATTGACAATCACAAAGTTATTTTTATTTTAAAAGCCCAAATTTAAATAAATAGGCTTAAGTGGTCAAATTTGGCTTGGGAAGTCAAAATTGATTGTATCCAATCAATTCCTACCACACGTGAATTCCCATTTGAAGGAACATACACGTGAATCTCCACTTCTGTAGAAGTCAAAAGAAATTTGAGATCTGCTGCCTAATTCCTTCACGTCGAGAGCGAAGTACCCATTTCGCCAGAGAATTGCACCAAGATTTCGTCGCCTCAGTCATCGAAAGCAATGTCGACTGGTCGCCAACCGTCAGAAGTCTCGTGGCCTACTGTGAATTATGTTGCCAACTCGCCGGAGAAGCCCCTTTGCCGACTGCCAGTACTGACAACCGCCACCACCGTCGGCTGTTGCTGCTCATTTCTGCTGTTCATCGCCGCTATCACCTTGCCGGAATCAGCCGCCAACACTGCATTGTTCTTCAAGCAGCCGCCAGTTGTCGAGACCCACCTTCAGCCATCGAAATCGGGAGCCTATCGTTTTTCACATCGGATCTTCCATGGCCACCACTCTCCTGATGAAAACCGCACCACCGCGGACTTTCTCCATCTCCCGCCATCCATTTTGTTCCATCCGAACCCAGCCGTGCTGCTTGTCGCCATGGAGCCCCGTTCGCAGCCAAGCCGCATCTGCCGTAGTGATGAGAGTGAAAATAAGCGTGTTTTAATATCCAATTTAACACCTTTTTGATTGATATTCTTGTCATATATTAGTACAATGGTCTTATATTCATTATATGTGAGAAAAAAGTACACTTGAGGTGTTTTGTTGTGTTTTAGGTGGAAAAAGGACCAAAAGTGCAAAGTTGGAGAAAAGGTGCAATTTGTGCAAGAATGCTGATAAACACACATCCAACTTGTGTAATTATTCTGTATTGATGTGAAGGTCTGAATTGGATTTGTGATATATGGTTGGAAAGCTACAGATGAGAGGGTCGTTTTGGTGTAAAGAACATCCCAATCAGATTCCGAACGAGAAAGTTATGAGCAAAGTGGTGACGTCGCGAGAGCTGTGCCGAACAGAACTGATGTGCTAATTTCCATGGCTTGTTACAGATTCAATTCTTGGATTTTTAGTAATATCTTTATATTTTGAGAAAGCTAAGGAAAAGAGGATCATGTGAGCATAAAAATCACTCAAATTGGAGGTCGGACGAGGAAGTTATGCTCAGAATCGTGAAGTCGCGCAGCTGTTGGCGAGAATTTCCGAGAATTTCCGAAAACTACCTTATTTATCCGGATCTCTTTTACCAAATTTAACACATGTCTCTTACCAAATTTGACATGCCTAAATTTGGGTCCTTTCCAAGACCTACAAGGAGAGCTCACAAGTATAAAAAGGGGTGTAGATCACATCATTATTAATAGAGAACACAATACAAGAGAGGAGAAGAGAGACCACAACCATACAACACCCCACAAGGGGGGATCACCCCCCATCCATCATCCACTTCCTTTCCTCCATCCATCCATCACTTTGAAGATTCGTTTGTGGAATCAAGAGGAGAACCAAGAGGAGGATTCAAGATGGAGAAGGGCATGAAGACGCCATATCAATGGTTTATTCGTTTCCTAATTTATCTTGTATTTTCTGGACATTCGAGTAAGATCTATCCAACACCCATGATTGTTCTTCGAAACATCATGGGCTAGAGCCTTTTTGGTAGATCTAGGAGTTTTGATGGTTTTATGAATTAATTGATCTTCTATGTGTAAACTCCGTACAACACTACTTGTGGATTTATTTTATATATGATTGTGCTTTCTTAATCCATATTCACGGTCGTTTTGTGCATCTTCTATTGATATATAGAGTCTGAATATATATCTTGGTTGTAGATTGAGTGCGTTCACCGCTGAACAGGATTCCATGTTATGATTCTAAGTGAGGGGACTCTGAAACTTCATTAGAACTATCATATATGAATACTTATTAATTGAATTGAATTCGGATTATTAAGTAGGATAAAGAGGATAACTTTATAGTACCTATAAAGGGAGATCATATCGGGTTAGAGTACCAATCCTAGGGGGAAATAATTGATACTGATAGTACCTAGAAAGGGGGGTGAAATTATATCTCTTGCTCCAAGGTTATTCACACGTGTTACACGCATATTTACTTGTGTCTATAGAGTAGATTTGCATGGCTTAGTGATGCGTCCATATTCCACAAGGCAGAGTCGGACATCAACACATAAAAGGGAGATTAATGAGTGAAACTGGATTATCCTAGAGCTACATATTCTCCTACTTGATCCACCTACGTATTCTTCGAGTGATAGTTTATTTTATTTGTTATTTAATTTAGTATTTTAGTTATAATCAAACATCAAACTCTTATTGCTTTGTCTTAATTAATTTAGATAATAATTTAATTGATAATACGCCGTCCCTTGGGTTCGATATTCACTTGGTCACCTTTCGAAACTACAATTGATATCCTTCATACTTGGGAATTAATTGTGTGTTGAGAAAACGCGCATCAAGTTCTTGGCGCCGTTGCCGGGGACGGCTGTTATTATTAGTTTGTTATTTCTAGTTTGATTAAGATTTTTTTTTCTTTTATTTGTGATTATTTATTTTTTATCTAACCTTGAATTTTTCTGAGGTACTTGTGCACTAGGAAAAGGAAAGGAAGGAAAAGAAAGAATAACACACTGAGCTAAACATGGCCGGAGCAAGGCAGAATCTGGATAATGTTGCCATACGTGAAATTTTCACGAACTATGAAATTGGTAACATGGGGTTGATAGGAGCAAGGGGGGAAGATGATGATTTTGAGATACATCCCGCTCTTATTAACATGGTAGAGAAGAATCCCTTTTCTGGAGGTTGTTTTGAAGATCCATATCAGCATCTCCGAAAATTTCTTGGTTATGCAAACACTCAAAAGGGCAGTGGAGCGAAAGATAATGCTAGGCGGATCGCCTTATTCAAGTTTTCTTTAATTAATAAGGCGGAAGCTTGGTATGAGACCCTTGATCCAGCTGATTGCAATACATGGGACCAACTGCAGCAGAAGTTCTTGGAGAGATACATGCCACCCTCAAGGATCTTAAGGATGAGGCAAGAGATCACCCGATTTGTTATGAATCAGGGTGAGAAATTTGATGAGGTGTGGGATAGGTTTAAAGACATGCTCAGGAGGTGTCCACATCATGGAATGTCTAAGGCTGAGTACATAAGCATCTTCTACTATGGATTGGATTGTGAGTCACGTATTTTTATTGATGCATCATCAGGTAGAGCGCTGTTATCTAAGACAACACTTGAAGCGGAAAAGTTGTTTGAAGACATCTCTATGAATTCACGTGACTGGCCTATAGAGAGATAGAGGATCATATGTACTTGGCAAGGTAGCGCAGGTTGAACATCAAGTGAAGCCTAATAGGGATGATGAGATCGTCTCTAGTCTAGCTAACATCAACAAGCTACTAGAATCCCAGCAAAGGCAAATCATAGAGTTGACACAAAGGGGACCTAGTATGCGGCAGCACGAAGTGAAGAGTGTTGAAGATACCTTCAATCGATACATGGCTGAGAATGATGCAAGGATTGATTGTCTTGAGGATACCATGAATGTTGAGCATGTAGATTTATCTAAGCAGTTGAAGGAGCTTACCTTGATTATGGGGCAGATGACCGTAAATGTGAATCAATTGACACAAACATTGGAGAATAAAGCCATCATATTGAGGTATGAAACACAGTACGAAGGATCGACGGAGCCGGAATCAAAATCTGAAGCAAAAGGTGCCTGATTCGACCAGGATCAAGAAGGTTCGACCAAATCTGTTGGTCGAACCAAGGTCGAACTAACCTGTTCGCGACCCTTTGTTTTGATAGAAGTGAGGTTCGACCACGACTCCCCTGGTTTGACCAAATCACCAGGTCGAACCCAGGTCGAACCACACATCCTGGAGCACCCTGTTTTGTCGCAGCAACGGTTCAACCACGACGGACATGGTTCGACCAGTCCATCTGGTCGAACCCTGGTCGAACCGAAGGGCAGAAATAGTACAGTAGGCCTGTTCGACCAAGGAAGAAGCGGTTCGACCTGTCCTGATGGTCGAATCCATGTCGAACCCCAAGTTCAAAGTGAGAGCAGCATGCCAGACGATTGGTTCGACCAAAGCATTGATGGTTCGACCAATCACCCAGGTCGAACCCACGTCGAACCCCAATTACAGAAAGAGAGCAGCCTTCCAGACGATTGGTTCGACCATTACACACCTAGTTCGACCAGCACCAGTGGTCGAACTGAGGTCGAACCTATTCGTTCTGCACCATTTTCCACGCTGAATGTTCCCTATGATGTTGATGCTACTCCCATGCCATCCGAAGGACAGAATACTGAGCTTACAATGAAAAGAAGTGGGAAAGAGCAAAGAGGTTGAGATCCGAGAAGCTTAGACTGCAGAAGGATAATGAAGATGTGGTTTTCTCTCTTGATCATGCAATGAAGATGCCCATGGAGACTCAATCGTGCAAGAGCATTGATATGGTTTCTAACTTGTTTAATCTTGATTTTTCTAAGACAGGTGATTCTAAATTTAAGTGGAAGATTGACAAGGGGGTGTCTAGACAGCTATGGGAGGAAGGAAATTTCAATGATCATATACTTGTGACCAAGAAAGATGAGGTGTTGAGTGTAGACAAGAAGAGGGAAAGAAAGTATTTGAAGGTGAGGATGCGAGATGACCGTCCTCTACCGTCGTGACTCTATGACGTTAAACATGAGCGCCTGTTGGGGGCTTGCCCTTCCGTTTTATTGCTTTATTTCTTTCGTGTGAGTAAGAAATTTTTATATTTAAGGTGCTTACTAATCGGCAATTACATCTCTTTTCAAACTTAGTTTCGACTTACGTTTTTACTAAGTTTGGGGGGTGATGTTATTACCTCATTAAAGCACCAAGAATATAATCTTTTCTTTATAATGTTTGCTAGGGGAGTTGATTTTTTACGGTATGTTAAAACTTTAATCGATTTTGATGTGTCGATTTTTTGCAATTTGCCTAGTGTTCTGTGGTGTTTCTAGTGTGTGGAGTCGATTAGATAGTCAATTTATTATTTCTTATAGTTCTCCTATTTTATTATTGATGAATCTTGTGATGATGAGTTTGTTTGAGCTTTGATGATAGAAAAGGTAACTAGGTGGCAAGATGGGTTCTACGCTGAGGAGCTCGAGCATTCATTGAAGAAAAATCAGGTGCCCTCGTTCCCTTATTCTAATTTTTATATGTGCTTTTAATTCATGGAGTGGAAGGATTAAGTTTAAGGTGGTGATCCATGTGAGCTTATATGTTTAAAATTGTCTTTGAAATTCATATGCCTTTGAAATTGATGAAGGAAGTGTACTTGAGTTATATTGTGGTATGAAGTTTTATGTGTTCTTGTGGGATATTGCTTACCATGAAAAGTGCTCTGTTACTTGTTAAAAACCCATGTGAGATTTTGAGCCTCGTTGATCATGTACATAATCACATGATATTTCTTTTCTGGTGAGTATCGTTCTTGTGTGTGTATTCTAGAACTTGCCTCTTGTCTTACTTGAAACTACATGTGTATTAGATGATGGGAGATGATCTAAGGCCATCCTTGAATTTATGAGTCACTTAGCCAAATAATTTCCTACCAAATAATTTTATATCCGTAGTTAGCCCCGTTGAGCCTAAAAGCCTTATTTCTTTGGCAACCTACGAAGATAGCCACTTTGATATCATATTTGAGTCTTAAATTCTAATATTTAGTGGAGAATTAAATGCTGTCAACGTGTGTGAATTGATTTTCATGGAGTTTGGAATGAATAAAATATTTGGAGTTGTACAAGTGATTATGAGCTGAAAAATATGAGCTTAAAAATAAGTTGCTTAGGGGTAGTGCCCGAAACTGGTACCCCAAGATGTTAGAGGTAGTGCCCGAAACTGGTACCTCGAGAAAGAAAGGAAAAAATGTTGAGCTTGAAGGAAATGAGAGAAAAAAGAAAATTAGAAGAGCATGAAGCTGGATAGCCTTGAAGTGTAAAAATCTACAGTACAAAAGATCTCTGATTTTAATTCTCTACTAATTGAGTCACTTTATCCATATGTTTCCTACCCTTACCAAAGGGCCAATATTACATCCAAAAGAAAAGTCCTTTTTGATCCCATTGTCGAATCATACTTTAAGTGGTGGAGAGTTTGAGACGTTTGGCAAGCTTATGGTAACGCATGCACTTGAATTGAATCTGAGCGTAAACACCTTAACCCATAAGTGTACATCTTCTACACTTGAGTGCGAGTGATATATACTCCCCGTGAGAACATTTCAATAGAGCATTTGAATTGGTGGTGATTGTCTTAACTTGTATGCTACGAATTGATTATTACATGTAATGAGAGTTACATGACCTAAGTTGATGACAATTGTATTTTGAATGAGGTATTGGTCATAGTCCTTGTTTCCCCGCTAATTTTCATATTCTCTCTTTTCTTTATCTTTATTTTGTTGCCTCGGGACGAGCAACTGGCAAGTTTGGGGGTTTGATGAGAGTGAAAATAAGCGTGTTTTAATATCCAATTTAACACCTTTTTGATTAATATTCTTGTCATATATTAGCACAATGGTCTTATATTCATTATATGTGAGAAAAAGGTGCACTTGAGGTGTTTTGTTGTGTTTTAGGTGGAAAAAGACCAAAAGTGCAAAGTTGGAGAAAAGGTGCAATTTGTGCAAGAATGCTGATAAACGCACGTCCAACTTGTGTAATTATTCTGTATTGATGTAGAGATCTGAATTGGATTTTTGATATGGCTGGAAAGCTACAGAAGAGAGGGTCGTTTTAGTGTAAAGAACATCCCAATCAGATTCCGAACGAGAAAGTTATGAGCAAAGTGGCGACGTCGCGCGAGCTGTGCCGAACAGAACTGATGTGCTACTTTCCATGGCTTGTTACAGATTCAATTCTTAGAGTTTTGGTAATATCTTTATATTCTGAGAAAGTTAAGGAAAAAAGGATCATGTGAGCACAAAAATCACTCAAATTGGAGGTCGGACGAGGAAGTTATGCTCAGAATCGTGAAGTCGCGCAGCTGTTGGCGAGAATTTCCGAGAATTTCCGAAAACTACCTTATTTATCCGGATCTCTTTTATCAAATTTAACGCATGTCTCTTACCAAATTTGACATGCCTAAATTTGGGTCCTTTCCAAGACCTACAAGGAGAGCTCACAAGTATAAAAAAGGGTGTAGATCACATCATTATTAATAGAGAACACAATACAAGAGAGGAGAAGAGAGGCCACAACCATACAACACCCCACAAGGGGGGATCACCCCCCATCCATCATCCACTTCCTTTCCTCCATCCATCCATCACTTTGAAGATTCATTTGTGGAATCAAGAGGAGAACCAAGAGGAGGATTCAAGATGGAGAAGGGCATGAAGACGCCATATCAAGGGTTTATTCGTTTTCTAATTTATCTTGTATTTTCCGGACATCCGGGTAAGATCTATCCAACACCCATGATTGCTCTTCGAAACATCATGGGCTAGAGCCTTTTTGGTAGATCTAGGAGTTTTGATGGTTTTATGAATTAATTGATCTTCTATGTGTAAACTCCGTACAACACTACTTGTGGATTTATTTTATATATGATTGTGCTTTCTTAATCCATATTCACGGTCATTTTGTGCATCTTCAATTGGTATATAGAGTCTGAATATATATCTTGGTTGTAGATTGAGTGCGTTCACCGCTGAACAGGATTCCATATTATGATTCTAAGTGAGGGGACTCCGAAACTTCATTAGAACTATCATATATGAATACCTATTAATTGAATTGAATTCAGATTATTAAGTAGGATAAAGAGGATAACTTTATTGTACCTATAAAGGGAGATCATATCGGGTTAGAGTACCAATCCTAGGGGGAAATAATTGATACTGATAGTACCTAGAAAGGGGGGTGAAATTATATCTCTTGCTCCAAGGTTATTCACACGTGCTACACGCATATTTACTTGTGTCTATAGAGTAGATTTGCATGGCTTAGTGATGCGTCCATATTCCACAAGGCAGAGTCGGACATCAACACATAAAAGGGAGATTAATGAGTGAAACTGGATTATCCTAGAGCTACCTATTCTCCTACTTGATCTACCTACGTATTCTTCGAGTGATAGTTTATTTTATTTGTTATTTAATTTAGTATTTTAGTTATAATCAAACATCAAACTCTTATTGCTTTGTCTTAATTAATTTAGATAATAATTTAATTGATAATACGCCGTCCCTTGGGTTCGATATTCACTTGGTCACCTTTTGAAACTACAATTGATATCCTTCATACTTGGGGTTTAATTGTGTGTTGAGAAAATGCGCATCACGTAGCAGCGTCAACATCGAGCACCATCAATCGAAATCCACCATCAGTCTGCTGTCTCTCTCCGCTCGTCGCCAGAATCACGAAGCCACCACGGGTGTTCTCGTTGTAGCCCTTCGCCAACTGTTAGCAGTGATAGCCGCCACCACCGCTTGATGTTGCTGTTCGTTGCCAACGATCGCCCGTCAACCATGACGACTCCATCAGTCTGTCGCTGTACGCACCATCATCGTGCTGGAAACGCGACGCCAGTCATCGAAAGTCTCGTGGGTCTGTTGCGAACTTCACTGCTTATCCATCGCTATGGCCACGAGATTCATCGCCAGATTCGATCACCCATCGATCGTCAATGATAGTCGAGTGTCAACACTGCTTCCAGATTTAAGCTTGACCATCGAAAAGCCACGACCGCCCGTCAGACACCACTTCGCTACCGGAGACGCGAAGGTCATCATAAGTAGTCAGCTTCCCTTGCCGGAGTTACCCACTGCAAGCCGATCATCACCGTCCCTTGTCGGAGTTCCACACTGCAGCAGCTTTTGATGCCATAGATCGCCGCCATCAGTCGCCGCTCAATCTCCGCCACTTGCCACCAATCACGACATTGTATCGTGACTGCCCCCATGTCTTTATGCCATCAACCCAAAGCGTCTTGTGCCATCAATCACGACGTGGTATCATGACTGCCCCATGTCTTTGTGCCATCAACTCAAAGCGTTTTGCGCCACCAATCACGACGTATTATCGGAGCCCATTGTGACTGTCCCCATTTTTTTGTATCATCAACCTAAAGCGTCGAGATCATACAAGGTAATGATCTCCCAAGGAAAATCTGCAAGGGAAGAGAGGATGCATTAGATGAAAAAAATTGAAGAAAAGAAATAAGAATTCTAATTCTTACGGTCTGCGGATGAAGAAATCAAGTGCTTATTATATAGTGAGGAGACTGCAACAAATTATGGAAATTATTTGCATAATTAAAATCTCTCAAGATTTCAAGGGATTTCCTTTACTAATTTTAAGCAAAGATTTGCAAATATGTGCCATATTTCCTCTCTTCCGTAGTCTTAAAATTAAGCAGGGAAGAAGTTAATTTGGGCTCAAAGAATAAAGTTGGGCTACTTGAGAAATAAAGAATTGGGCCAAGTGAAAAAAAAAGGCCAAGAAAAAAAATCACAATCACGTTACAAATGTTGAGAGAAAAAAAGGAATTTTTGTGATTTCTAAAAATCAAGACATGCGTCCGTGAACAAATCGCAAGGAGGCATTTGTAAGCAATTAAAATTTACGGTCCAATCAAATAGAGACACGTGGATTTTATTAATTAAATATTAATTTTAATTTATTTTGGAATTTAAATAAATTAATTCCTAAAATAGATTAATAAATAATTGATACTTAATTTGAGCCCCACATATTTAATGGGTTTAAATTAAATGAGGCCTGACCCAAGTCAATTAAGCCAAAATCAAATGAGGCCTGACCCAAGTCAAGTAAGCCCAAGTCAAATGAGGTCTAACTTAAGTCAAGCAAGCCCACACAAATTAAATCAAGCCCAAGTAAAATAAGCCTGATTACTGTCCAACCAAGTTGGAGGCCCAAGCCCGTAAAGTAAGACCCAAATAGCCCTGGACTTCACCTCTCATCTATATAAAGGGGTATTCCTCCATTCATTTGGAACAGAGATTCAAGCACTCGAAGATGACGATGCTCTTGAAGAGATCGAGAACACGAGCAGCGCTCCCTCAAGATCTTCAAGCTTCAAGCGAAAAACAAATCGAGGATCTTCAAGCAATCTTCAAGTCTTCAAAGCTTCAAGCGAAGAACAATTCAAAGATCTTCAAGCAATCTTCAAGTCTTCAAATCTTCAAACTTCAAGATCAAGATCTTCAAGTCTTCAAAGCTTCAGGCGAAGAACACATCGAGGATCTTCAAGCAATCTTCAAGCTTTAAGATCAAGATCTTCATATCTTCAAAGCTTCAAGCAAAGAACACATCGAGGATCTTCAAGCAATCTTCAAGTCTTCAAGTCTTCAAGTTTCAAGCGAAGAATAAGTTCAAGCATCTTCAAGCTTCAAGTCAAGATCTTCAAACAAGTTTCAAGATCTTCAAGCTCCAAGCGAAGAACAAGTTCAAATATCTTCAAGCAAGCTTCAAGTCAAGAACGATTACCAATCCGGGATCAAGGTTTCAAGTCTCCCAGATCAAGCGTTCTTTTTGGAAAGCTCTCCAGTGAACGTTCAATCCGAACAAAGGTTCAACGCCTCCGAATCAATGTTCAAGACTACACACCCGAGTTCGAACAAGCTTCATTTGAAGATCCAGCTCAACACACACGCTTGATCTGGGAGACAGTGTACATTCCAGTCAACAAAGTCAGAGTCAACACATTCAAGTCAAGTCAAAGTCAAGTCAAGCCAAATTGGTTCGAGAGAAAAATCAGAGGATAGATAGAGATTGTTCCTAAATTCTCAGGTTTAATCCGTCTGGATTATTATTGTAATACTTTTGTATTTATTTTATCATAAATACAAAATTTGTTGTTACAACTATAAAGAAAAATATAAACCTTTTTTATGGAACGCCTAAAATGAAAATATGTAAATGTTATTGTGGGATCGAGGGAGTACATGAGAGATTCTTTTATGACAGTAATAAAAAAATGCACTACAAGAAATTGTACATTTTGTGACGAAAATTTTTGCGACATACAAATTTCGTCATAATTTATAACTCAAAAGCTACGAGTTTTAGGTAAGAGCCAAATTTCACCTAGCATAAATCAAAATTATAACGGGAATAGCCTAAAAATGCTATAGATCTGTAAGTAGCAAACGACATTATCAACTCCTGAGCCCTTATAGTGGATGTCTTTCACTCCAACCAAAGTGACGAACAAATTACTCATAAAGAGGGAAATTCAGTATCATGATATGCCTCTTATTTGAGAATCTAGCCTATTATAGAAGGCACACATCAATTTGACCAATTCCTTTTTCTTTTTGTCGTTATAATTATAATTTTTTTTATTACACTTTGTTTAGTTTTTTAAAATAAATCATGTACAGTTGTTTCTTTATTACATTTATATTAATACTTGTAACTAAAATAAAGAAAATATTTTTATATATAAAAACACAACTAATGTAAATCATGTCAAAATAGTGTATAATTGACAAAATAAATGGATGACGAATTCACTTTTATTCCTTTTTGGTTTAGTTTAAATGAATAATCACTTTTTTTAAGATGTGTTACTTTTATCTTAAAAATATTATTACTTTTTATTTTTTTTATAAATATATTCATTTAATAATTTTAATTAGACATTTATCACTTTTCTTTGATCAGGTATAAATTTTTATTAAAAATATTATTCATTTCGATCCACTGAAAGATCCTCATTTTACTATATTGGTATCCCATTCAAAAGTTCCTACTTTCCCATTTTAGTAAAAGAGTCTCACATATGACCCACCAATCACTACTAATACAACTACCCATTACATATAAAATAATAATGCTCCTTAATTTACGCGCAAAAAATAAATGAGAACTTTTTCCCAGGATGGAGGGAGTATACCTTTTATAAAATTTTTATTAGATAGTTTAATTGGATGTGCATGACTTTTTTTTTAATAAAGTATCATTTTTTATTGAAAATGTTATAACTTTTTATTTGTCTCACAATTATTTATGAAATAATTTTATTAATTGAATATTATTTTTCTTTAGTTAGATATCACTTTTTTATAAAAAAAAATGTGATCACTTTTTTATTTTATGAAATTTTCATAAAGGGAAGCTCTTGTGTGAGACCGTTCCATGGCGAGACAATTTCACACTTTTGTAATTAGTTATTACTTTTTGTTAAAAATATTATCACTTTTTTTAAAAAAAATGCTATCACTTTTATTTATACTTTAAATTGTTCATAAAATAGTTCACGTTACTATCATCACTTTTCATTAATTAAGTAACACTTTTCTTTATAAAGTTATCACTTCTTATCAATCTCACGGAAATCATCTCGTGAGACAGTCTTTGCACATCATGAAATAGTTCAATATTAAATGCATCACTTTTCTTAAAATGTAATAAATAAAGTACTCTTTCGTCCTACTGCAAAGGTAGTTTTTACTTTTTGACACGTAGATTAAAGAATATTATTATTTAATGTGTAGTGGGTAGTTGTATTAGTGAGAGTGTGGATCCCATATTTTAATTGTATTAGTGGGTGTGTGTGGGTCCCATTTGTGTAAAAAAAAAGTGGACTCTTTGGATGAGACGTCCAAAATGAAAAAAGAAAAGACTCTTTAGGTGATGGAGAGAGTATCATTTTTTTTTTAATTTTCAACAATCATTTAAAAATTTTTTAATGTTAAGTATTACTTGTAATTTTAATAATTAATGACATTATTAATTTTAAAATGTACCTAAGAAAAGAAAAAAAATATTAATGATCCCTTTAATAATTTTAATAATTAATGACATTTTTAATTTTTAAATGTACATAAGAAAAGGAAAAAAATCTCCCTTTAATTGCATGTCCATTAATTGAATATGCCTTCCCTGAGAGAGGTTTGCACGGTGACCGCCACAGCTGTTGTTTTCTTTATTTTTTTTATTTTTTATCTTATAGTGTTAATTAATGAATGAATAATTAAATATTCCTGAAACGCTCACCCAAAAATTTATACACGTATTAATATTTTCAATACAATGTTATATTTTACAAAAAATTTTGATTTACCTACAATTTCGATATTTTCCCTCGCCAAGAGTGCACACCGATGTTCTGCGTCATTTTGGTGCATCATTTTCTGTGCTACACGTTATGTGATTGACATGTAACATGGGGAAACAAATTCAACCATTTCCCATAGAGTTTAAGGATTATGATATAATTTCTCTCTCTTACGTATCGTCAATCTAACGGTATGACACATAAATGGTGTACCAAATAGCACAGAGAATTATATCTCCTCATCAGTGTTTGTTTGAGATAAAAACTTGATCCAAGTTTAGGACAGATGGGTTTTAGTTTTAGTATGTTTCTGTTGGCGTGGTTGACCTGCAAATTGCAAAACCCGACAAAACTACAGCAAAGTTGGTCGAAACCGTGTGCTATCCTCTCACTCGCACCCCTTGATTTCTTCCCTATGGCCATACCCATTTTCTTCCTATAATTAACATCCCATCTCCCTCCTCCTCCTTCAATCCCAATCATACCAACAAACAAACAATTTCAATCAGAAATGTGTAGAGGGTTCCGAGAAAACGAAAGAGAGATCCTAAAGGCCAAATCATTCTACGCGATTCTCTCACTTTCCTGCGCCAAAAATGCGCCCGATTTCCTCACGCTGCATTATCTCCCTCGCATAAACGGCAGCTCTCTCGAGATAAACGGGTCGTACATCCGACCCGACTCTCCCGCCTTCGTGACGCTCCACCGGGTCGTATCCGGCGGTCGCGGGTTCACCTACGGAAGCAGAGAGAGAGTGGCGGTTTGCGAGGGGGCGAGGTTCGAGATATTCGTGGGGGATGTGAGGGTGTTGAAGGGGATTTTCAGAAAAGATGAGGGCGATAACTGGAAGATGGACTGCAAGTGTGTTGACGTCGTGGAGGGGATTACGGACGTTGAGGTGTCGGTGGCGGCGGAGGGGCCGGTCGGGGTGATGACCGAGAAGGTGGAGATGGTTGCGGCGGCGAGGCGGAGGAGGGGCAGGGTCAGGGGTTGCGGGCTGGAGGAGATTCCAGAGGAGAGGGAGGTGGAGAGGGAAGGGGAGGTTGCATCGGGTGTGTGCGGGTGCAGCGAGTGTTGCGGTGGGAAGGAGGATTTCGAGGGTGGAGATTGCGAGACAATGGAGGGAGTGCACTGGGCCGTTGATGTGGGGATTTGGGCGGTGTGCTTTGGGGTGGGTTACTTAGTATCTAAAGCTTCTGCTCATCGGAGATTTAGAAGAAAGAAATTGTTGTGGAATTAGAATTACTATTTTATTTTTCTTAATTTTTTATGAATTTTATTTACGAACTATATACTCCAAGAAAATGTAAAGGGTATTACACTATTGCTTCAACTCGAATAACCTATTTAAATACATGGCTTGCATAACCCTATATAGGATGTCGTATGATTGAATGAAATTATATTTGAGTGGAATGAATTAATGAATGTAATAGAGATGTGAAAGGAATGATTAAAAATAATTATTACTATAATTGGTATTGATTAGAAATAGGTTAAATAATAAAAAATAATTTGATTTAAATCTCATGTTTATTATTTTATTTAGATTTTAAATTGATTAAAGTTTCAATAAATTTCATACTCCCTCTGTCTCTCTTTAAGAGGGCCAATTATTTTTTGGCACGTAGATTAAGGAATATTACTCCCTCCGTCCCACGTATTTTTACCCACTTTCCATTTTGGGGTGTCCCACGTATTTTTACCCATTCCATTTTTGGCAAAAATACATAATATTTTATTACCTACTTTTTACAATCCCAACAACTTTAATTACTTTTTTACACTTTATTCATCATTCCCGATAACTTTATTTACTTTTCTTTTTAAATTACTAATTTATCCCTACTTTCTCTTACATTATATATTAAAAAAATAAAACGTCTTAATCTCCGTGCCCGTACAAACGGGTAAAAATACCCGGGACAGAGGGAGTATTATTTAATGTGTAGTGGGTAATTGTATTAGTAGGAGTGTGGGTCCAAACATTTAATTGTATTAGAGGGGGTGTGTGTGTCCCATGTGTGTAAAAAAAGAAAGGAGACTCTTTGGGTGGGACGACCAAAATGGAAAAATGACTATTTTAACCTGGAACGGAGAGAGTATGTTTTAATAACTAAACTAAAAATAAATTATGAAATTAAAGATAAAATAAATAATTATATTATTTAAATTTTAAATAAAAAATTATATGTAATTTAAAAATTATTAAATTATTTATAAAAATGAAATTTATATTTATATTTAATATTACATAATATATTTAATTTAAAAATAAATTAATTTTTATATATTTAATATTCTTATAATAAATATTTAATTAAAAATATGATTTTTTTTATTTTTATTAATTTATATTTATTTTTTTTATAATGAGAATTAATTTTTTATTTAGGTTTTAAATAATTCAATATTTTTAATAAATAATTTAACATAATAAATTTTTTTTATATGAAAATTATATGTTAAGGAAAATGAAATTAATTAGTTTTTAATTTTTGTAACTATATAAAATAAGATGTGATATAAAACAAAGTCATAATTATTAATATATTTTATGTTATATAGATAAAAAATAAATAAAATAAATAAATATTTGATTCCTTAAAGGAAAGGAATGGAGAAAACCATGGGGGTGACATGAATGGTGATTCTCATGTTTGGGGGAATACACATTCCATACGGAATGAGCATTCCTTTTAACAAAACATACCAAACGTTGGAATTTGATTAATATTGTGAATGATGATTCCATTCCCAAACCATTCCTACATACCAAGATATAAAATCCGTGATCTTCTTTGTAATCCTTTAGAGCATGATTGGTATGATAGAATGAGGTGGGAATGCAATTGTCATTCCTAATTCTATTCTTATTCTTGCGATTGATATATTTTTATTAATGGGAATCCCGATTCCAAAGGGTTGTGTATTCCCTTATTTATGGGAAATGGGCATTCCTCTTATCCCATATCATTCCTTACTCCCCCACCCACCCCTCTCTCTCATATATATATATATAATATTCTTTTAATTTATACAACATCTATTTATATAATTATAAAAATTATAAAAATGTTAATATTTTTCTACTTAATATGTAATATTTATTAAAACATTTATATTAAATTATTTAAAATCTAAATAAAAAATTAAATATTTTTATTTACTCAACTCAGTAAAAAATATAAAACTAAGTTAAATTCTTAAATTTTTTAAATATAAATGTATATAATTATTTATTATTTATTCAAAATAAAAATTAGTAAATTATATATAAAAAATTAATATTATTAATTAAATTGAATATATACATGTAATATAAATATAAATATAATTTTTTATATATAGTTTAATATTTTTTAATATATAAAAAAAATTATTTGTATTTTAAATTTATTTATATTTTAAAAATATAAATATTTTATTTTATTTTTTTATTTAATATTTTTCTATAATTATTAAAAGACAAACTCTCTTATGAGACGTGCATCCCGTGAGACAGATCTGAGACGGATATTTATTTTGATTTATTAAATTAAATAACCCGTTTTAATTTTGACCTATTAATAATAATAAATATTAATTGAGAGTTATCCTATCCTATAAAATCTCATACAAATCTGTTAATTTAAAGAGATATTAATTGATTTTTCCATAAAAAGGAAACATATCAAAAAAGAGATCTTCAAGTTTACAAAAAAGAGATGCATTACTGATTGTTCAATGCCGTTTCAGAGAGAAGAGGCGGTGTTCGACGTGTTGGTTTGGCCGCAACCATCGGTTGTGGCAGAACTGATCAAGTACAAAATTCGCGATGTGATGGATGAGATAAAGATGAGTATTTGATGTTCTTCAATTATGTGGATTCCATGAAAATCAACATTGGCAGAGAGTAATTTTATGTGTGAATTTTAAATATTTTCCTTTTAATTTAATAATAGTTAATCACAAAATATTAAATTCATGTATTTCTTGAATTATTGGTTTATTTTTAATTTTTAATTATTCTGGGTGGCATTCATTCATTGTTATTCTTTTTAAATTCTCCAAATTCGACTAAACTTATAAGTTGTTTAAGTTCGTCTTTTGTTATCGTTTTATCTCCATCACTGTCAAATTGCTTAAGAGTCTGTCAGAACAAAACTTGCATTAGGAAATTTGATGTCCAATAAAACCCAGATTAGACAGAATAGGGAATAGGTGAAGCTTACGTCTGGATGTGCTCGATATTTGGGTTTCCATCTTCTGTAAATATAATATAACTCTTGCAACATATATTATAACTCACAATCTTCATACTTTTTACTACATTGGTTCCTTTTTATATAATAAACATGATATTTTAAAATAACAACAAACATACTGCAAAGCATAAACATAATGTCATAACACAAACTGATGATACTTTAACACGTTTATAATTTCAAGTTATATTATAACACTTTAACGCATGCTAAATATACTATAACTCAAATCTGACATACTTTTCAACACGTAAGACGTCATGTAATGAATTCTTCATGTTTTTAATTTAAAAAATGACACGTTACAATAAAGTCGAACATACTATAACATAAAAAGGATTACTTTAGAATAGACTAGTGATACTTTAATACATATAAGTGTGTAAGCTATAATCTAATATTATAACGCTTGTCACATATACTATAACTCAAAATCATCATATTGTGAGATTTAAAGTAATGCCAAATATGCTTTAGGTGATAAACACCATACTATAACATAAATCAATGATACTTTAAAGCGTTTTCGTTGTAACTTATATACTATTATACTTTAACCCATATTCAACATACTAACATTTGTACGCCTTGATTTAATCAAGAAATAAATGGTTTGAATTTTTTCCAAAAATTAAGGATTTCCTAAAATAATGGAGTTGACTAACGTAAATATATTATGATAGCTCCCATAAATTTAGGAATTTTCTAAAATAATGGGGATAACTAACCATAAATATATTATATTAAATTAATAAAGCATGAATAATGTATTAGATTTATTCGTTTCACACCCGTCTTTTATATGACCCGTCTCACAAGAGACTGACTCTCTTATTAAAATATATAAAATTTTCATTAAAATTTTAATTAATTTAATATTTTATATAAATTAAATTTTAAATGTAATATTATAAAAATACTATTAATGAAATTATAATAATTAATTAATGAGTACAAATTCTATTACCTGAGTCATTCCTTAACGACACCAATCATGATAAAAATAAGTTTTAATCATTCCATTCCCATTACTATTCTATTCATGAGTTCATTTCATTAACTTGTTATTCCATTCAATCATACCAATCTAACCGTTATAGTTGTAGTAGAACATTTCCTAGAATCTCTTTAAATAAGAAATTATCTGTAACTAGTTTTTTCAACCGGTGTATCGCATGGATTAAATATGTATGGCATATATTTCTAAAAATTACTTTATGTTAATTTAATTTTCATATTTATTGTATATATTTCTAAAAATTACTTTATTTTAATTTAAGTTTCATATTTACTCTTTTACGTTAAATTAAAAGAGGTCTTTTTATCTTTTTTATTAACTTTAAAGGAAATGTAATCTTTTTAGGTATTAAATAAGATATAAAGTAAATAATGTATGTTAGATAATGATGATATTTTTAAAATAAAGAGTATTCCCACATAGATTAAAGAGTATTATTATTTTATGTCACGTAAATTAAGGAGTATTATTATTTTATGTAAAGTGGGTAGATATATTAGAGATATGAGATGGGTAGTTGTGAGCCATTGGTGACCCTTTTCACTAAAAGAGGAAAATAGTGCAATTTAGATGGGATGCCCAATATAATAAAATGATGATATTTGGCGGAAAGGAGGGAGTATTAAAAAGTTATTTGTATTGAGTATCTTTTTTCATTTTTGGTTTTTGAAAATGTATATTGGGACTAACAAATATAGAGATGCGAAATGTGTAATGGGACCGAGGGATTATTATGATTAGTATATGAATAATAATATTATACTGACATTAAAATGATATCGTCGTCAATTTTAATTGGCTAATACTAATGTACAACAATTGTACCTTGACAACTGGGTTTAATCCTACCCGCCTTTCAGATTCGACCCTCCATATATAAATAAAAAAATCCTAAAATCCTCATTTTCTCCCTTCTGCTCCTCAAGCACCGACCATTTCCTTCCAATTCTTCTCCTCCAATCTCCAGATCTACTCCTCTCTCATCTCGCTGTCATCTTCTCTGATCTCTCGATTACTCCTCTCATTTCACTGCCGCCTTCTATGATCTCCAGATCTACTGCCTCTCTCCCTCACTTTCATCTCTCATCTTGCAGCCATGTTCTGCGAACATTGAATAAATTTGTTCCGGTTGTCTTTCAACGAAGTAGCGCCATTGCTCAGCTATTCTCTCTACCGCGCTCCACCACTAGCCACCTTTCCATTATCGACAAGGAGTTTTTTCGTTCTACCACCAGGCATTTAATGTGTCAATGAAATCAACAATATTATGATGCTGGTGGTTGATGATTTCGTACACAATTCTAGATCTGGTGGTGGATGCAGTGAATTTTTATTTTTTTAATTTTTGTTATAATAATCGTATGATTCCTGGAGCTTATCTAGAATATTGTATAAGTTATAATTTGTTAATATATACATTTTTCTTAATTAATGTATACGAGTTTTCATTTTATATTTTTTGTTGTAATAATCATATGATGCCTAGAGCTTATCCGGAATACTGTATAAGTTGTGATTTTTAATGTATACGATTTTCTTAATTAATGGAGCTTTATCTAAAATACTGTATAAGTTGTGATTTTTTAATGTATACTTTTTTCTTAATTAATGTATACGTTATCTATATTGATGTATACTATATCTATTTTACTCAGATTCAATTTTATTTAATTGTAACTATATTGTTTAATTTTTTTAATTAATGTATACATTTTTCTTAATAAATTTATTACTTTTAAAATATATATATATTGAAATATAAATATATTCATTTATATATCCATTTATTTTTAGTTTCATAATTTAGTATAAAAAATAAAACATTTGCATATATAAATGTATACATTAACACATGAAACTATACAAATAATACAGTGATTTAAAAAGTCATCAAATATTGAATACTAAGAATTTGACTAATGTACTTCAATTAAAAAGAATTGAAGAAGAAGCAGACTAAAGTAAAAAATTAGAAACATGTAGAAATAAGAGGAGCTAAAAGATTGTCATAGCATATACAATAATTTATAATAACTAATACAATGTTATAAGAAATATAATACACTATAATACATGAACAAAATCTAGACTTATTCTACTAATCCAATTCCATATTGCCAAATCTCAGATCCATTCTATCGATAATTCCATGTAATCTCCACCAAATCCTTGAATTGTTGTATTAATTCCAGAATTTATCTAAACAATTGCTAGGTTAAGATCTGAGGGACGAAGCGATGTAAGAGAAGACGAGCAAAAGTTGAGATCTGAGAGATGAAGGTGGTGCTGTAGAGCAGACGATGGACAGAGATTGAGATCTGAGGAAACGGAGGCAGTGCGAGATTGAGATATGAGAAAACGGAGGCTGCGCGAGATCTGATGGGACAGACCGACAGAGGTGCGAGGAGGTAGAGGAGCAGATGATATGAAGAGAAGAGGAGTCGCGACGAAGGTAGAGCAGGAAAGAAGCATAGCCGGAGACGCGATGTGGAGAGAAGAGAGGGGAATAACACAGTGAGAGGAAGAAGGCGGTTAGAGGAAAGAGAGAGGGGAGGCGATTGATAATGAGAAGAAAAAATAATCCATTCGAGCATTTTAGAATAATATATCTGACCCGTTTCTAAATATGGATCCTATTATTAGTGTACACCAATTGTACAATAAATCAGCTCATTTTAATTTATCTTTTTTAATTTTTATTTTAACATTTATTATTTTAGATTATTTAAATAAAGATATATTGCTGACTTGTTTGATTTTATTTGTAGAGATGTTGTAATTTTGTTCGGTAATAAATAAAATGTAAAATTATACTAACAAATTAAAAATTGTTTTTTTATTTATTTATATTTTTTTAAATTAAAGTATTGACAATGATTTATTTATTATTGATTGTGATCATTATAATTATTAAAGTAAACTTATTTTAAATTATTAAATAGTTTGTTGTTTTTTATAATTGATCAAATTAAATTGTTTCTATACATCTATTATATTAGAAATAATTACTGATAGGTACACACTTTGTACCCCTAATTACTACTAGATACATTGATTTAAAATAATTATTATTTAATACAAAATATTAAAGTAAAATACCAAATATACCCCTAAACCCATATACCTTTAAAACACTAACCCCAACCTCCACCCACCACCGGACCACCGCTGCCGCTGCCGGACCGCCGCCGCCGGCGGAGCTCCGGCGGCCGGTCGCCGGAAAATCTGTTCGTCAGAAAAAAAAAAAAAAAAAAAAAAAAAAAAAAAAAAAAACTGGTCGCCGGAAAGCTGCCGCGCCGCCGCCGCCGGAGCTCCGGCAGCCGGTCGCCGGAAAAACTGTTCGTCCAAAAAAAAAAAGAAAAAAAAAAAACTGGTCGCCGGAAAAACTGTCGCCGCCGGAAAAGCTGCCGGACCGCCGCCACCGGACCACCACATTTTTTTGCTGCACACACTTTTTTTTTCCTGCACACACTTTTTTTGCTGCACACACTTTGCTGCACATGAACTTTTGCTGCACACAATATTTATGTGCAGCACATTAATAGGGGTAATATTGGAATATCAATATATATTTTTGTACCTAGTAGTAATACTTTTGTATGTTTGTATCTCATATTAATTTAGGATTTTTTTGTGTACCTAGTAGTAATCCTCCCATTATATTAATAAAGTTATAATCGCTTCTACAAAAATTATTATTTTATTAATCAAATTAAAATATTTTAGAATTTATTATTATGACAAAAACTTGGGTGAGATCGTCTCACGGATTCTCTTATTTGAGACGATTTTTCATTAACCCAATTAAATAATTTTAGAGAGCTTTGTTTGATTGTTATAAAATTAATTAAAACATTGAAAATTTAATCAAATTAATTGGGTAAGTTGCTGTAACGTTATCAAATCCGTAAGTTGCTGTAATGTTTTACATTTTCATGAAGGTATTAAGTTCCTAGGTTCCTTAGTAATGTTATATTTAATACTCTCTCCATCCACTTAGAAGAGAATTATTTTTTTTATTTTAAGTGTTTGTCTTTTAGAATTTCATTTATTATTTTATTCACATAGGTCCCACACATACCTACTTATGTAATTAAGCTGTTAAGATCTATTTGAAGTTCATTATTTACTTTTTGTGCTAAGAATAATCTAAATAAGAAATCAAATAAAGAAAATTCTAGAAGCACATATGCCTGAAAAAACATTGTGCGATTCATAGAATTATTTAGATGAATCCAATATTTTAATAATTATAAATTGGTGAATACTCAAAAATGTTAGTAGTTACATAATGAGTTGTCATACATTGGAATGGATTTGCTATAAAAGGAGAACTTTTTTTTATACAAATTTTAAAGTACAAAATTAAAACATACAATTTTTTTTTGAAATTATCAATTCTATCAAATATATATATATATATATATATTTTTTTTTTTTGGACACTATTACCCTCCAACATTTAACCCTAAACCATAATATACCCCACACCCTTAAACCCTAAACCCCTCATTCACCCACTGCTGCCGCCGGCCACCAATGGCCGGCCGCCACCACATCATCGTCGGAACCATCGCCACTATCGACGGAACTGTCGTTGCCAAAGTGCCACCACCGCTTAGTGGTGGAGGTAGGGTAGGTTGGGTAGGGCTGTACCACCTTCCTGATAGAATTGATAACTACATTGAAGGGCAATAGAGTCCAAAGAGTGTCAATTAGTTAATAAATCGTTGGTATTAATTTTTCCTATTTATTTTGGGTAATTTAATATATTAGCACTTGCTATAAATATGGGAATTACATTAGCTATGCAAGAATTGAAAGAGAGAGCCATGAAATTGAGAGTGAATTGAGTGTCTTGCTTCCGTTTTTAACTAATGTCGTGCTTAAGTCTTTAACTAAAAATTGAGTGAAAGATAGATAGTTGGGGGTGGCTATTCGCACCCCCAAAATTAATAAATGTACCCCGTATTCTATATATACCCCAAAATAATTAAAAAGAGATAAAATATTTGTTATACATATGATGGGTGTTTTCTCGACACACAAAATAATCTCCAAATCGATTGTAGTTTCGATAGGCGACTAAGTGATTATCGAACCCAAGGGATGGATGATTATTAATTTAATTATATTCTAATAAACTAAGACTGTACTGGCAAATTGATTTATGATGATTAAGTAACTAAATAACAAGTAATAAAAATAGCAAATAAAGTAAACAAGCAATAGAGATAACACGACTGTGAACAAGTGAGAAATTAAGTAGTTCTTCGAGTCATCCAATTTTACTTATTAATATCTCTTCCACGCGTTGATGTCCGACTCTGCCTTGTGGTCTATGGACGCATCACTAAACCATGCAAGTTCACTCTATAGACACAAGTAAACATGCGTATGACACGTGTGAATATCCTCGGAGCAAGAGATATAATTCACCCCCTTTCTAGGTACTATCAGTATCAATTATGTTCCGTGCACTTAGTACTCTAACCCGATATGATCTCCCTTTATAAGTACTATGAAATTATACTCTTTATCCTACTTATTAACCCAAATATTATTCAATTAACAAGTATTCATATATGATAGTTTTAATAAGACTTCGGAATCCCTTCACTTAAAATTATAACATGTAATCCTGCTTAGCAGTGAATGCACTCAATCAATAACCAAGATATGTATTCAGAAGAATGCTTCAAAGACGACGCAAGCATCATCCGGTGACTTGTAATGCTTCAAACGATGCCCATTCGCCGCGATAATGTCACCATCCTTGTCCATAAGCTCAAAAATCCCCCCCTCCACAGGTTCTATAGATAATGAACGGCCCCGTCCACTTTAATTTCAATTTCTCTGCGAAGGGCTTCAAATGAGAGTTAAAAAGTAATACCCGATCACCTTGCTTGAACTCCTTGTGTGAGATCTTTGAATCATGCCATTTCTTCATTCTTTCCTTAAAGATCTCCAAATTCTTGTAAGCTCGATTCTGAAACTCATCCAATTGATTTATATGAGACATCCTCAACTCCTTTTGATCCTTAAGAGACAAGTTCAAGCTTCTCAATGCCCAAAAAGCTTTGTGCTGGATTTCCACGGGTAAGTGGCACGGCTTCCCATAGACAATTTAGTATGGTGACATATCCAACACTGTCTTATAAGCAGTCTGGAACCCCCACAAAACATCATCAAGCTTCATAGCCCAATCCTTCCTATTAGTTCCGACTACCTTTTCCAAAACTTGATTCACTTGTCGGTTGGAGACTTCAGCTTGCCCATTCGCTTGAGGATGATAGGGTGTAGTGACCCTATACTTGACACCATAATCCTTGAGAACCTTTTCAAGAAGCTTATTGACGAAGTGAGTACCTCCATCGCTTACTAGTGCTCTAGGAACTCCATAGCGGGCAAATATATGTTTTTTCAAGAAAGATAAAATAGTCCTTGAATCATTCACGCAAGTGGGAATGGCTTTCACTCACTTAGAAACATAATCTACTGCTAAAAGGATGTAGAGAAATCCATTCGATGGGGGAAAAGGCCCCCATAAAATCGATCCCCCATACATCGAAGATCTCAACAATAATGCTCGACTGAAGTGGCAACTCATCTCTCATACTTATGTTCCCCATCCTTTGACATCTATCGCCTGTCACCACATAGGTTTCACAATCTTTAAATAAAGTAGGCCAATAAAGAGCATATTGAAGTACCTTCGCTGCCATCTTTTGAGCTCTGAAGTGCCACCCCGTTAGGTTGTGCATAGAAAAAATCAAGAACGCTCTCCATCTCCATCTCGGGCACACACCTACAGACGATAGAATCTGTACAAATTTTGTAGACAAATGGATCATACCATATAAACGTCTCAACATCCTGCTTGAATTTTGCAAGTTGATATCAGTTGAGATCTCTTGAAATTTCTCCTATGGCAATGTAATTCGCATAATCCGCATACTATGGATCCATCCCTTGGGCAACCACTACACATGCTCTTTCCGCTCCTTCAACAAACACTGCCATTATCTTCTCATCAGGGAACATCTCTTCTATGTAATCGAAAGAATCATCACAGTGCTCCGTTGTCTCCAACCTTGATAGGTGATCCGCCAAAATATTTTTCGTACCCTTCTTATCTCGGATCTCCATATCAAACTCCTACAGAAGAAGGATCCATCTAATGATCCTTGGCTTCATTTCCTTCTTCTCCATCAAGTATCGGATCGCAGAATGATCCGTGTACACTATAGTCTTCATGCCAACCAAATACTATCGAAACTTATTGAATGGCGTTATCGTGTAGTTATTTTGTGCAGCATCAAAAGTCTTACTCGCATAGTAAATGGCGCAAAACTTCTTGTTCCTCAACTGCCCAAGCACCACTCCAAGTGCTAAGTCACTTGTATCACACATAAGTACAAATGGCTGAGTTCAATCCGGTGTGATCAAGATAGGTGCAGTAATAAGCGCCTCTTTCAAAACCTGAAAAGCTGTTAGACACTCTTCATCAAAAATAAAAGGAACATCCTTTTCAAGTAAATGAGATAAGGGCTTGGAGTATTTCGAGAAGTCTTTTATGAATCTTCTATAAAAAGCGGCGTACCCAAGGAAGGACCGCACCTCCTTTTCATTAGTAGGTGGTGGAAGCTTCTCAATTACCACCACCTTTGCTCTATCCATCTGCAATCCCTTGGCCAAAATATGATGGCCAAGAACAATCCCATCTCTAACCATGAAGCCGCACTTCTCTCAATTCAAGACAAGATTAGTTTATTGACATTTCTTCAAAACAATAGCAAGGTTAGATAAAAAAATATCAAAGGAGGAACCAAACACAGAAAAATCATCCATAAACCCCTCCATGATCTTTTCTATCAACCGATCAAATATGGCCATCATGCAACGCTAAAATATAGCAAGTGCATTACATAATCCAAAAGGCATCTTTCTAAAGGCAAAAGTATAAGGGCAAGTGAAAATAGTTTTTTCTTGATCCTCGGGTACAATCATGATTTGATTATAACCTGAGTACCCATCCAAGAAATAATAAAACTCATACCCTGTAAGACGATCAAGCATTTGATCCATAAAAGGAAGGAAAAATGGTCTTTGCATGTATTTTCATTCAGTTTCCTGCAATCCGTACACACACGCCATCCCGTAGGAATCCTAGTGGCTAATGTCTCTCCATCCTCGGCTTTCACAATAGTCATGCCCCCTTCTTAGCTACTACATGCAATGGACTCACATGGGGACTGTCACTAATGGGATAAATAATTCCAGCATCTAGCCACGTTAGGATTTGCTTCCTAATCACTTCTTGAATAGCGAGATTCACCCTCCGCTGATTCTGTATACTACTCTTGGCCTCATCTAACAATCTTATTCTATGCATGCAATATGAAGGATTAATGCCTTTTAAATCATCAAGAGACCGACCAATCGCAGACTTATACTTCCTAAGCACATTAAACAATTCCTCAGGTTGATCATCATCAAGAGAAGAAGATACAGTTACCGGATATTTTCATTGTCACCGAGATAGACATACTTAAAGTGCTCCGATAGCGATTTCAACTCCTATTTAATCTCTTCTTAAGGTGCGCTGTCTCTATCCAACGACAAGTACTTCCTAGTCCACTTCACGTCTTCTAACTTGGTCATTTTCGACTCATACCTGTCATCACCCAAAGCAAGTAAATTTTCAAGGAAATCAATACATACCTCGATGGAGAGTTCATCTAGCTCCGTGGTGGGAAAAGTAAGAGACTCTGCTAAGCATGTCTCCTGAGGATCCTTTGAAAGGATCAAGGACATATCTTCCTTCACGATCTTCTCCACCACGTCTATACTGTGACATTGTGTCTCCATCAGCATCTTCATTGCTTTGTCAAGGTTAAATAAAATCTCTTCTTTATCTATTCTCAGCCGTAGTTCACCCTTTTGAACGTCAATCATAGCTCCCGCAGTCGCAAGGAAAGGTCTTCCTAAGATTAGAGGGATATTATCCTTGTCATCTTCCATCTTAAGCACAAGAAAGTCCACTGAAAAGACAAGCTTCTCTACTTTGACAAGAACATCTTCAAATTAATGCTTGCCCCAAGATCGCACAAGGCTCGTCGTGTCGACCACTTTCCAATTTCACACAAGATAGTGAAGCTTTCTGGATCTTTCAACTTAGCTGGAAGATTCCTTTATATGATCCTACAATTCTCTGACTGATTCACTGTTTCAATTCCGTTCAAGCTTCTCTTCCTCAAAAGTATATCCTTCAGAAAACGTGCATAATACGACATCTCCAAGATCGCTTCGGAGAAAGGAATGTTCAAGCTTATTTTGTTTATAATGTCTAAAGACCTCTTGAATTTTTCTTCCAATCCCTTTTTGACAAGCTTGAAAGGAAACGGTGGAGGTATCTTTATTTTGTAAATCCCACATTCATCACGTTCAACCTTCTTTGCTTTATCCTTTTCGGCTCTCAATCTCTTGGCTCTTTCCCACTTCTTTTTTACTATAACCTCGATGTTCTGCTCTTGAGATTGTACCATGATGTTCTGATCAACGGGTGTAGCATTCGGGATTGAATTGAACTCTGAACTAAACTGCTCGACTTCTATTCGACCTAGCTAGGTTGGTCGAACAGGTTGGAGTTAGTCGAACAACTTAGCTAATCATGAGCTTCGGTTCTCTAGGTATTGTTCGACCACCGTTCGACCAAAATAGTCTGGTCGAACGACTGGTCAAACAACTTTTCAGCTCGAGCAATCCCTTTCTCCATGTGTTGTTCGACCTCTGTTCGACCAAGATGGTCTGGTCGTACGAAATGGTGTTGGTCGAACGACAAGTTTAAAAATAGAGCATCATAATTCTATTTCTCCAGAGTTTGTTCGACCTCTGCTCGACCAACTGGTCTGGTCGAGTGAACCAGGTCTGGTCGAGAAACTCCTCTGCTCCCTTCGTTTTTGCTCGCCGACATCATCGAACCTTCGTTTTGCGTATCTGAACTCAACGTGATGGCATGGCAAGACTTTGGATTCTCAATGCTTTGAGATGGGAACTTTCCCTTCTCAATAGTTTGAGTCAATTTGTTCACGTTTCCGGCCATCTCCCCCATCAACAACGTAAGGTCTTTCACTTGTTTAGACAAATCCTCATGATTAGTATCAATCTTCTTTTCTAACTTGGACTCAAGACAATCCACTCTTGCATCGTTCCTCGCCATGTACCTGTTCACCGTATCCTCGAAACCCAATTTTCATTCTTCCACTTTAGCACCCGGATCAACACCAATAGGAGGTTGCAATACATTGTTGGGATTATTCCACGAAAACTATGGCCTCCTCGGTTGTTGATAATTACCCGGCAGACCATGATTATTGTAGTTCCCCTGATAATTCCAGTTTTCTTGATTTTAGAATCTCGTTCCTTGAATACTTTGACCCATGGTGTAGTTAGCCTCCTCGATCTCCTCTTATCTAGCTCCTTCATATCCAGCATCCTGCTGCATCATTGGTACTCTCTGAGATATATTCGTAATTTGCTTTTGCTGAGACTCGATTAACTTGTTGATATTAGCCAAGCTAGAGACGATCTCATCATCTCTTCCCGACTTCACCATAGTATGCTCAACCTGTGCTATTTTACCAAGAACATAAGTGCCTCTTACTCTATCAGTCAACGAATCTCTTGAATTTATCGAAATATTCTCAAAAAGCTTATTGGCCTCAATGGGAGACTTCATAAGCAATGCTCCGTTAGATGAAGCAGCAAGTAACACACGAGAATCGCAATCCAACCCATTATAAAAAATAATGATATATTGAGCTTTAGATAGCCCATGCTGTGGACACTTTCGAAGCATGTCCTTGAATCTGTCCCAAGCTTCATGAAACTTCTCATTACCATGGATAGCAAATTGATTGATTTCTTGCTTCATCTTGAACACATTCGAAGGTAGCATGTATCGCTCCAATAATTTCACTTTCAACTTCTTCCAGGTATCACATTCAGCAGCATTAAGATTATCATACCAATCTCTCGCTTTTTCATTCAGCGAGAACTTAAACAAGATGATGTTCCTCACATCCTCATGAGCTCCTGCGTCTTTTTGTATACTTGCATACCCAAGGAACTTATTTATATGTTGCTGAGGATCTTCAAAGGTTCCCCCAGAGAAGGAACTTCTTTCAATCATAGTGATAAGAGCATGGTGTAGATCAAAATCGACTCCGGCCACTCTTACTCCTAACAGCCCCGCATTGCCTTCTCCGTTGTTCTTAAAGACTTCACAGATGGCAAGTGTATCGGGATTCACCGCCATGTTGACTGCTTCTACTTCCAAGTTGAATTCGGTTGCAGTTTCAGTTGCTTACAGAATTAGCTCTCCAACGTCAACTACTTGATCAATAGTATCGGTTGGCTCCTTATTCTTATTCTTGTTCTTCTTCTGCTTAGCATTCCTTTTCCTCGCGGATGCCTCTGGTTCCGGATCAAAAGGTTTTAGATTAGTTCCCTTCGATCTATTATGCATACAGCTAAGAAAAATTCAAAGTTAGAAAGAAAAGAAAACAAGAATAAAATAGTCTTAATTAAACTAGAAATAATGGATTAACAATTACGCCATCCCCGGCAACGGCGCCAAGAACTTGATGGGTGTTTTCTCAACACACAAAATAATCCCTAAGTATGAAGGATATCAATTGTAGTTTTGATAGGCGACGAAGTGATTATCGAACCCAAGGGACGAATGATTATTAATTTAATTATATTCTAATGAACTAAGACTATACTAGCAAATTGATTTATGGTGATTAAGTAACTAAATAACAAGTAATTAAAATAGATAATACAGTAAACAAGCAATAGAGATAACACGACAGTGATCAAGTGAGAAATTAGGTAGTTCTTCGAGTCATCCAGTTTTACTTATTAATCTCTCTTCTATGTGTTGATGTCCGACTCTGCCTTGTGGTCTATGGACGCATCACTAAACCATGCAAGTTCACTCTATAGATACAAGCAAACATGCGTATGACACGTGTGAATATCCTCGGAGCAAGAGATATAATTCACCCCCTTTCTAGGTACTATCAGTATAAATTATTTCCCGTGCACTTAGTACTCTAACCCGATATGATCTCCCTTTATAGGTACTATGAATTTATACTCTTTATCCTACTTATTAACCTGAATATTATTCAATTAAAAAGTAATCATATAAGATAGTTCTAATAAGACTTCGGAATCCCTTCACTTAGAATTATAACATGTAATCATGCTCAGCAGTGAACGCACTCAATCAATAACCAAGATATGTATTCAGACTCTACTATATAAAATAAACCACAAGTTGTGTTGTACGGAGTTTACACATGAAAGACAAACTAACTCATAAAACCTTCATAACCCTAGAACTACCGAAGCGGTTCTAGCCCATGATTGATCTAAGAACAATCATGGTGGTTGGTAGGATCTTACCCATAGTCTTAAAAATTACAAGATAAATTGAGAAGCAATGCAAACCTAGATGAGGGTGCCATCGCGACTCTCTCCGTCTTGAATCTTCACTTGGTTCAATAGACGAACCTCTCTCCGTAGCTCATTCGGATGGCGGTAGGGTTTCGGTGATGAAGTGGTGTGTGTGTTCTTTTTCTCCTGCTAAAGTTCTTCTCTTATACTCGTGGAACCTTCTTACGGGCTTAGGATGAGCTTTTACTTGAGGCACATGTCAAATTTGGTAAAAGAAATCCAGAATTTCTAAAAATAGAAGCAGCGAGAATCCATTCGACCAAGACTTGACTAGTCGAGCAAGGCCTCCTGTTGAGCAAAGGTCGAGCAAGCCTTCTGTAAGTTTTTGCACATTTTGTTTGACCAAGCCTCATCTGCTCGACTTATATGATGCTGGTCGAACATCTCCTGGTCGAGCAAGCTCTCTGTACGTTTCTGCGTCTTTTGCTCGACTTGATCACCTTGTTCGACTAAAATGATGATGGTCAAACAAGATCCAAAGGTCGAACGGCCTTCGAAAATCGCCTCAAAAATTGTGTCTTCAAATTCCGAGCCCTTTTGTTCTGTTTTCCTGTATAAATATGCTCAAAAAGCCCTAGTATCCTCTGATTTGTGGCTTTTTCATAAACATACTGATTCGTCTCAATAAAAGACTCAATCATACTTAATTTCCATGCAAATCAAAGCCAAAAATACGTGAATTTACACTCTCATCAACATACCCATTTATGACTATCTTACTCTTTGACTAGACATACCATTTGTTTCTACCTTAAAGCCTACGTACGCGGGAGAACCAATCGAAGAGAAAGAAAACAGAGTGCCTAATATCTCTCATTAGAATCCTTCTTATCCCAGCCTCATCCACCACGCTCAGATATTTGCAAACATGAATTCTTCTTATCCGAACGCAAATGATAGGTCAAACGGATCCCTCGGCAAAATTGTTATATGACCAAAAAATTCTTAGGGAGTTCAAAGTTTTATTTTGGGTTCTGCAACGGGAACACAAACTCTAATGCAATCTTTTATATCTAGTAAAAATAATGGTTTTCCTCCTTGAGTCTGTAATGGGTCTTTCTTCAATATACCTCAGACCCATATACAGTAATGTGAAATTAGGATTTAGGGTTCATATTAGAGTTAATATTAATAGAAATGTTTAATAATTAGAAGGTATGCGGAGTATTATATTTAGTAAGGATATTTAAGTCATATCACATAATAATATTTTATAATTAAGTCTTTTGGGGTACATTTAGCAATTTTGGGGGTGTGAATAGCCATCCCTAGATAGTTTTGAGTGTCTAAAAGAATATAGTATAAAAATTGTTGTGATTCATTTAATAAAATTCTTACTTTCCTTATTTTCAATTCTATAATTACACAAAATTTGTTGTTAAATTTATTAAAATAATTACACACAAACTCTTATGTAAATCGGGTTTACATACTATTAATATGTAAAACACGTTACTCTTTAGTACATGAAAAATTACCCTTTTTACAGATATAAATTATTACTTTTCTAAATTAAAAAATTATTCATCAAATTCTTGTAAACCCTGATTTATCGATTATTTTTTAGTGCATGAAAAATTATTATTTAGAGACATGAATTATTAATATTCTGTATAAAAATGATTATTCTTCAATAATTAATTTTTTATATACTAAATAGTAATTTCAAAAAATAGGGTTTATATTTAAACCTGATTTACATGGGAGTCACTCAAATGTTATAACAAATAGGTAGGAAGTATTTGTATTCTCAGTAAATTAGTATATTAAGGTGGTTGGTCCAATAAGTTACTTGAATATTGCAAAATATAAATATTTATATGGAGTTAATAGGTATAAAATAATATTCATAAATATTGATTAGTGATTAGTTTCTTATTTTTAGTATAATAATAAATAAATAAATAAAAATTTATATATGAAATAATAAATTAGGTAAATATACAAATAAATTGCTGAAAATCAAAGAATAATCTTGTTAATTAATTATGAAATATTACATGGGAGGATTACTACTAGATACACAAAAAAACCCTAAATTACTATGAGATACAAACATACAAAAGTATTACTACTAGGTACAAAAATATATAGTGATATTCCAATATTACCCCCATTAATGTGCTGCACATAAATATTGTGTGCAGCAAAAGTTCATGTGCAGCAAAGTGTGTGCAGCAAAAAAAGTGTGTGCAGGGAAAAAAAAGTGTGTGCAGCAAAAAAATGTGGTGGTCCGGCGGCGGCGGTCCGGCAGCTTTTCCGGCGGCGGCAGTTTTTCTTGGGACCAGTTTTTTTTTTTCTTTTTTTTTTTTGGACGAACAGTTTTTCCGGCGATCGGCTGCCGGAGCTCCGGCGGCGGCGGCGCGACAGCTTTCCGGCGACCAGTTTTTTTTTTTCCTGACGAACAGATTTTCCGGCGACCGGCCGCCGGAGCTCCGCCGGCGGCGGCGGTCCGGCAGCGGCAGCGGTGGTCCAGTGGTGGGTGGAGGTTGGGGTTAGTGTTTTAAAGGTATATGTGTTTAGGGGTATATTTGGTATTTTACTTTAATATTTTGTATTAAATAATAATTATTTTAAATCAATGTATCTAGTAGTAATTAGGGGTACAAAGTGTGTACCTATCAGTAATTATTTCATATTATATATATATATATAAAAGTAAAAAATAAAAATAAAAATATTGCAAACTATAAATATTTATGAAGTTAATTAATAACGAAAAATAAGGGAAGAAACGGGCATGGCCGGTGACCCTTGTAAACCTCTTCGAAATGGCGCGCGCATTTATGAATCTGTGCAATAAATGAAGTTTGATTTTTTTATTTTCCTTTTATATTTTAAATTTTTATTAATTATTAAAATTAAAATTAATACTTCAAGTATAATGTTATTAATAAGAAAATTAGAAGTGATAGATTGAAAATTTAAAAGTGATACTTAAAAAAAAAGTGATACATTTATTATTAAACTATTTTATGAAAATTTTATATATTAAAAAGTAATAATATATTTTAATAAAAAGTAATATTTGAACATGGAAAAGTGATACTCGATTAATCAAAGTATTTCATAAATAATTTGTAAGAAAGACAAAAAGTGATAATATTTTCAATCAAAAGTGATACTTGATTAAGAAAAAGTGATACACATCAAATTAAACTATTTAATGAAATATTTATAGTACTGATAAAAAGTGATAGTTAATCAAAGGAAAGTAATAAATGTCCAATTAAATTATTTAATTAACATTATTTTTTAAAAAAAAAGTGATAATATTTTTAATAAAAAATAATATTTGAACACCGAAAAGTGATACTTGTGTTTGATTGTATACTAATAGACTATCTTTAGTATGAACAATGTTTTAACAATTTATTTGAAATGAGAATCATTGATCAAATGATTGCGTCTTATAATTTATTTATATGTTCGATGCAATAATCCACTTACTTTATATTGTAGATAATATATTGTGCGACAACACGCGGAAGGTCATATTATCGGTTTCATTATAAAGTATAAACAGATGCTCACAACCGAGATAGACGGGGACTCTCTATCAGGATGGTTGTAGTGTGATTTGGTAATAGTTTATCTTGACTATAGAATCACATTAGTGCACCTTGTGTGTATTGAGCGGGACCGCTTGAGATCGTTCGACTTATACTGACTTATAGGAGAACTTGATCTCAGTTATTATGAATGTTCGTGCTCTTAATCCCTATACAATAACCTCGACACGTAAGGCAATATGTATTTCTTTGATTCATCAATGGGTGAGATTTACATGTATTAAATCAACAAACACGATTAGTTGGGAAATAGTGCTGTCTCTATGGTGTGCTGTTGATTGTAGAAGGAATCCGTGTCCGACATAGGTTGATGATGTCCCCTTGAGGAGCTCATAAGGATTATCATGTAAACACTGCAGGTGGATTTATTCCGGTATGATAATGAGATTGAGTGGTATTACTCTCGGATGAGATATTAATTAATGGAGTTGTCAGTAACTTAATTAATTAATGGGCATTGTGTATCTTAAATATTGAGAGACTAACGGACTCATAATAAGAAGGAGCCCAAAACGTAATCTTGGGATTAGAGTGGCAGTGCAGTAATAATATTTTAGTGGAATATATTATTATTATTGGATTTAAGAATAAGTTTTGGGCTAAACTTGGATACTTAAGCCCAATGGAGGCCCGACTCTAATTTCTCCTCTTGGTCCCTGTTGTAGCCCATATATAAGTCATCTCAGCTATTCTAAACCTGATTCCTGCGCCTAACACACGTGAGATAAAGGGAGAGAACAGCAGATTGAGAAGATCTCGAAGATCGTCGCCCACACGACGTCGAGATTGGACTTGGGAATACAATAGAAGACCGGAAGGTTGTTTGCTGCTGCTGTCCATCAACTTGTACAATTTTTATAAAACAAACAGAACTCAGAACTAGACGTGTGATATACTGACGGAAAGCCAAAGAAGATAGGATCGTTTTGACACTTAGATCACTCGAATCGGAGATCAGATGAGGAAGTTATAGCCAAAACCGTGATACTGCACAGGCTGCTGGCGAAAATCCATCTTCTTCAACATACCCTGGTGATAGATAATACGTTTTTATGTTTTCTTACTTCCACTGAATTAGAAATGCATAGAAACGTATGGAACCCTAACGGTTCACGTTAACCAAATGATCGAACGCCAACAATTGGTATCAGAGCTTCGGTTTCATGATGAAGCGTGACACGTTTGGCTAGGATTTATGTTGAATATGTGGTTTAATTATGAATTAGAATCGCATGAGGATTAGGGTTTTTGGTATGATGATTTGATTGTGCCTGTGTGTAATCCCTATATTATCGATGATGGTGAACGATTCGAACTGTACCCGTTCATTAAATTCATGGTGAACGACGATGAATAATGCCTGGAGAGGAATTGAACGAGGAAGCCTGTTATCAATCGAGAAGGCGGGCGCAGCCACCCGTTTGCATGGTAAGGTGGAAACCAGGCGCGATGCTCGGTTGTGGTGGAAACCAGGCGTGACATTCGGTTGCGGAGAAAACCAGGTGCGACGCTCGATTACAGTAGAAACAAGGCGTAATAATGAGCGGAAGGCCGAGCGGAGCGCCTAGTGACAAGCTCGATGTGTCGCCCATTTTGAAGAACGAAGGCGAGCGTGTCGCATGGTTGCTGGGAGCCAAACCGAGCATGTGGCCATGCAGAGTGACAGAAACTAGGTGGACTGTCGGGCGACGCGTGCGGTGTTGTGCATGATTTCATCTTGGAAACCAAGCGCAGCGCCTGGTGGCGTGCTTGGAGGGGTACGCGGTGGTGTGCGTGTTTTCGTGTTGGAAACCAAGCGGAGCGCTAGGTAGGGCGCGGCGCACGGATTCTGACGTGCGGTAGTTTGATGATTTAATTCCTAATATATAACTGCCATAATTGATTTAATTGTCTATTATTGTTATATATATGGATGCATGTTCTATTTGATTTACTACCTTAAATAGAAGCATGTTAAGTTGCGTATTATATTTGGCATATTATATGCATGTATCGCTGGAGTGTTGGTCAAGACTTCCTTATATAGTGGCGATTAAATTCGTGATATATAACTGCCATAATTGATTATTGATATATATGGTTGCATGTCGATATCGATTATTTCGATAATCTAGACGATATCAACGGTCGATATCGATAGTTTAGAAAATTTGATAATCTAAAATTTTTTTAAAAATTTGATAATCTGATCGATATCGATGATTTCAATAATCTGGACGATATCGATGGTCGATATCGATAGTTTCAAAATTTGATTATCAGGATATTTTCAAAATTTTGATAATCTGGAAGTCTTTGCCGACATTCGTGCTTGGTGGTGAACAATCGAATTCGTCGATATATAACTATTTATAATTGATTTAAATATTTGATTATTGTATATGTTATGCATGATTCTCTGTGATTTACTGCCTTATGTGCCGTAATAGGAGCATACTAGGATTGCGTATTTTATTATGAATATTATATGCTTGTAAAAACTCTCGGTGTTAAATTACTAAGTAGGAGAGGGGATTGGTTATTAATTCCCGCGGCCTCCATTATTATTTTGTAAGTGATATGAATAAACTTGCGCGTTCGCTATAGTGCCTTCCTCCCTAATGGATGAGTTTATTCATGAATCACTGGTATAGACTTCTTTAAATAATTATTATTTCTAATGTGATGCATATGAACTTGCACGTCGGTTATAGTGTCTTCCTCCCTAACAGATGAGCTTATATGTGATTCACTAGTACAAACTTATAATTAATGATTGTAGAAAGTTGTCTGAGCATATGTGTACTTCTCCAACAGTAAGGCACATAAGCTTGGGCAATGGACTTGGGATCAAATAATGGTGTACACTTAGGTGTAAATAATAAGTATCATTCCCAACGGAGTCACTGCTATTATTTGCATGGCTAAAGAGGAACCGACTATTAATTATTTTATCATAAAGTTAGGTTGACGAATAAAATTAATGGGTAAAATCTTCTCTTATAAATGTTCGGGTTTGTATACGCCCACCCTAACGTGACATGCAGACTCACGGTGCTTGAGATATCGGTGAATTTTATTTTTATATTATTTTGAGGGAATCAATATAAATGGATAAATTCGAAGATTTTATCGGTGTATTTATTTTTATATGATTCTCTGTATTTTCAAATGATTTTATTTCACTTATTGTTGACTAAAAGAATTTATATTTACTGGTCCAAAATTAGATGATTAGAAAAGAATCTTGAATTTAATTCTTACTGCTTAAGAAAATATAAATGTGTATTCTCACTAAGGATTTTCTGTGATGCCTATCCATCGAAGTCTCCAGTGGAGAAGTGAGAGGTTCATATAAATATAATGGTCTCATGCGACTCTTCAGATACTTGAATAAGTTAGAAATGCAAGAAGTTATGGATAAGTTGATGAATGAATTGGGAATACTTGGAGTACAAATTGAAGGGGAAGCCTAGATCAATTTATTCTCCATAATTTGCCTGGATGTTTTGAGCAAGTTCAACCTGAAATACGAGAGGTTGTATATGGTGGGGAACTTCTGACAAAACATGTGGCGAAGGAAAGCCAATTTCATCAAGATGTGAACAAAGTTAGTATCTCATTCACTAGTCATTGAAGTATGATTAGTGATGTCATCTACTGACACGTTGTGTGTAAATATCGGGATCACTAAAAAGCGTGTAACTTAGTGATGATAAGATTATTGAGTACATGGATATACTACGAAAGTGGTGACTGTTGCAGTGGGAGTTGTTTATTTATCTAATGATAGGAATAAACGTTTAATTATGATAAATTGTCTTTACGTACGTTTTTCATAGAAAGAATTTGATTTTAGTTTTCTATGCAATACAGATCGATACTCCATTTCATTTAAATGACATAGTCATACCGATGAGGCATGGGGCTATAATCTATTGTGGTACGTTGGTAGACAATTTATGCACACTTAAATCATGTTTATCCCATGGATGCAACAAATTGAAATTAATAACGCGTCTTGTAATCTTAATAGAGAGAGACTCTTATGGAAATGGTTAGATGGATGGTGAGTTATTTGGAATGATTAAATTCATTTTATGGATATGCTTTAGAAATAGTATTTTGTATGAATATTTATCTGTTTGTGGGATATCCTAGAAAAATGAAGGTTGATTTATTTAGTCCAAAAGATTGAAGGGTGATTGTTAACACAAACACTAGGTTTTTGGAAAAGGACTATGTAATAAATCACAAGCCATGTATAAATTGTTCTAAAGAATGTGAGAATGAAAAATAAAGTATAGTACCAATTGTACAAGGGGAGATACCACAAGTAAATTGCATCGCATGTCACATCTGATACACAATTATATGTAGTGCCTTGTCGTAGTGAGAGGATTGTTTTACAACCTGAAAGTTATATGTTTTGGGAGAGTCGTGAGACTTGGTCCCTAGTAAATATGAAATTAACCTACGGATACGATGAAGTACTACAAGATCGAAATATGAAATCTTAGTAAGTTACAATGAATTATGAACTAGAATCTATGGATTCTACATTAGATTAAATCTGGGAGCCTGTAGGACCACTAAATGGTGTAAAAGCCATTGGAAGTGGTCATACAAAATAAAAGAGGATCAAATGGTAAGGTGGAAACCTTGAAAGCAAAGCTTGTTGTGAAAAGGTATATTCAGAAAGAAAGGATTCGATTATGAGGAAACATGTTCGCCAGTAGTTATGCCTATGCCGATCCGGACTCTTTTATCTATAGCTACTCATATAAAATATGAGGAATGACAAATAGATGTCAAGACAGCTTTCCTGATTGGAAGTCTTGAGAAAAACATATATGTGAAGCAACCAGAGTGATTCATTACAAAGGGCTAAGAGCATTTTGAGTGTAAGCTTAAAGGTGTCCATCATTGGACTAAAGCAAGCTTCAAGATCATGAAGCATCCGTTTTTTGATGAGGTAATCCAGTGACATGGATTTAATCAATGTTCGAATGGGTCTTGTGTATTGAAAAGATTGATGGAAATATGGTGGTATTTCTTGTACTGTATGTAGATGATATATTGCTCATTGGCGACAATGAAAGAGTATTGTTTGGCGTATGGGTATGGTTGATAAAGCAGTATGAAATGAAGGACTTAAGAGAAGCAAAATATATCCTTGCGATCATGGTGATCACAAGATAGGATGTTGTGCTTATCTATAGCTTCACGAATTGATACAATCCTTACTTATTTTAACATGTGACTTTATCCAAGAAAATGTGTCTTAAGACATAAAAGAAGATAAAGTAGATGAAGGCGGTTCCTTATGCTTCAGCGAATAAGGAAGCTTAATCTAAGGAATGTTATGCACGAGATTGGATATCTGTTTTGCTGAACGCATGGACAGTGTTATCAAGGTAACTTGAAACAAGAATGTTGAACTGTGGTAAGAAATATATTTATGTACCTGAAAAGGACTAAAAATTATATGTGGACTTATTGGACAGATTCACTGCTTCTTGTGGATTACATAGATTCAGAATTTTCAAATCAGATAGTGACGGCAGTAAATCCACCACAAGGTTATGTGTTTATTTTGAAAGTAGAACCATAATATAAAGGAGTGTTATATAGAAATATATTTCGTACTCCATCATAGAAAGATTTGAGCCTCTGAGGTAGCCAAAGTATCTGTGTGACTTTAGAAACTTCGCAATAGACTTAGATGTGATTCTAAGTTTGCCCTTTGGTACTTAGCATTTTTCCTGAGTTGTAACTCGCCTTTCCCTTGGCACTTGGTCTTTTTTTGAGTCGTAACTTGCCTTTTCTTTTGTGGGCTGAGGATAAGAGACCATATCCTCCTGCCCGCATTTTTCCGAACCGATATACAACCTCATATTCCCTTTTTTTTGGAGTTGATATTACGATATCATATTTTCCATACTAATTCCCATACCATAATTTTCCATACCGATACCATAATTCTACCAATTCCAATACCATAATTTTCCATACCGATATCATATTTCACCAATTCCCATACCATAATTCCACCAATTCTAGTACCATAATTTTTCATACCGATACTATAATTCCACCAATTCCAGTACCATAATTTTCCATACCGATACCATAATTCCACCAATTCCTATACCATAATTCCATCAATTCCAATACTATAATTTTCCATACCGATACTATAATTCCACCAATTCCAATACCATAATTTTCCATACCGATACCTAATTCCGCCAATCCACATACCATAATTTTCCATACCGATACCATAATTCCACCAATTCCCATACCATAATTTTTCATACCGATACCATAATTCCACCAATTCTCATACTATAATTTTTCATATCGATACCATAATACCACCAATTCCAATACCATAGTTTTCCATACCGATACCATAAATTTCAATATCATAATTTTTACAAATACAATACCATAATTTCCATGAATACCCAAATACCGATACCATGATTTTCACAAATACTGATACCGAACCGATACTGAAATAAACTTCAATATAATAATTTTTGGAAATACCGATACCATAATATACCGAAACCATAATTCTAGCACTTCCCAAATACTGATACTGAAGTATAAAAAATGTCGACACCGAAGTAAATTCCCATGCATTATTTTCATAAAATTCCCATGTAATACCGATACCAATATCCTTATTTTAGCAGCATAAGGTGTTACTCAACTGCCCCATAAGAAACCCAACTTTTTATTTCTTTGAAGATTGAGGCCGAACCCAAACTAGCAAGAGTCGATCCCTTTTTTTTTCTTTCTTTTATATATGGGCTACATCAGGGACCAGGAGGAGAAATTAGAGTTGGGCCTCCATTGGGCGTAAGTATCCAAGCTTAGCCCAAAGCTTATCCTTAAGTCCAATAATAATAATATATACCACTAAAATATTATTACTGCACTACCGTTCTAATCCCATAATTACGTTATGGGCTCCTTCTTATTATGAGACCGACAGTCTCCCTATGTTTAAGATATACAATGCCCATTAATTAATTCAGTTACTGACAACTCCATTAATTAATATCTCATTCGAGAGTAGTGCCACTCAACCTCATTATCATGCCGGAATAAATCCACCTGCAGGGTTTACATGATAATCCTTATGAGCTCCTCAAGGGGACATCATCAACTTATGTCGGACACGGATTTCTTCTATAATCAACAGCACCACATAGAGACAACACTATTTACTCACCGAGTTTATTGATTTAATACATGTAAATCTCACCCATTGATGAATAAAAAAAATACATACTGCCTTTCGTGTCGAGGTTATTGTATAGGGATTAAGAGCACGGACATCCATAATAACTGAGATCAAGTTCTCCTATATAGTCAGTATAAGTCGAACGATCTCAAGCGGTCCTGCTCAATACACACAAAGTGCACTAATGTGATTCTATAGCCAAGACAAACTAATACCAAACCACACTACAACCATCCCGATAGAGAGTCCCTGTCTATCTCGGTTGTGAGCATTTGTTTATACTTTATAAGGATATCGATAATATGATCTTCCGCGTGTTGTCGTACAACATATTATCTATAGTATAAAGTAAGTGGACTATTGCATCGTGCATATAAATAAATTATAAGACGCAATCATTTGATCATATGATTCTCATTTCAAATAAATTGTTATAACATTGTTCATACAAAAAGCTAGACTTTTAGTATACAATCCGTGAGATGATCTCGCACAAGTCTTTTCCATAAAATACTGAACATCAAAGAATAATCTTATTAATTATCTATGACATATTGGAAATATAAAAAAGAAAAAGAAAAAAGACATGATCTCAAGAAAATTAAAATAGATTCAATATAAGCAGTCTAAATATTCTTTAAACCCTACCCATAATTCTTAGGCTAATACTAATATGCACCTGGGTGCACCCATGATACGGTAAGTTCGACTAACAAGATATTCTTTGAAATTATTACAAGATTTTATTCACTTCCTACTTGAATATCTAATTGCATTATTTCACTAAACAATTCAAGTATCTGATTTACCAATTCATTAGAATTAATGTGCTCACGGACAAAATACCTTAATTTCTAACAGATAGACAATGCAAATAATGAACACACACAAGCTAACACAATAAACCAAGCATCACGGCAATGACATGAATTATTATGAAGATATTACGAAGCATAAAAACAAAGTCTGATTAAATTAAATAAATTCAAAATATCAACTGCAAAAATCCCAATTTTGGTCTAGGTTCCCCATATCAATCAAATCAAACCATCAAACCCTAGAACTGCGTAAGAAATTAGCTCATGAGGTTACAATCAACACTCATGGCTAAGCAAATCATATCACAAATCAAGATAAAAGTAAGGGAAAGATGAGAAACATGAAACCCTAGCGTAAGCGTAGTTTGGCGTTCTTTCTTTGTATCTCCGATTGTCTAATCTCCCTCAATTAGCACATGGGAGATGGATGGATGAATGTAAACTGATGTGAATCTGATGTGTTTTGATTTTTGGAGTGGAAATCAATGGGAATGAATGGGTTCTCTTCCTTGTGTGTTGATTTCCCTCTTTTATACCTTGGGCTATTTGCAGGGCTTTTTCACGTCGAAAATTGGCCAAAATAAGATTTGGAAGGCAAAAATACACTGCTGAATCGAATAGGCCACGACTGGACCAAAAAACACTCCACTCGGCACCCAACTCGGGCTGAGCTAGGTCTGGACAAAGCCGAACCATGGCCGAGCTGCATATGGGTGAAAAGATGACGTCTTATAGGTCTGTATGACCCCCGCTATGTTAAAAATTCACACAAGCTGGGTATAGCTCGAGCCGAGCTGTCTGTCGAGTTGCGGAGACTGCATTGTGCGATCTCACCGTTTTGAGAATAACCTCCTCATACGGACTCCGATTTGAGTGATTTTTGTGCCAAACGTTCCTCTCTTCTGTGGCTTTCCAATCATATATCACCTGATCAATTTGGACATCTACACGAATACAGAAAAATTATGTAATATTGATGTGTGTTTTTCAGCATTCCTTCACACTTTCACTCTTCATTCCAACTTTGAACTTTTGATCCTGTTTTACCCTTCAAAACTCAACAAAACACCTTAGTAGCATCTTAATTATGTAATATATGAAAACCTCGCCATTCTACACAAAATCATGGTCACATTCTATTAAAAACGGTATAATATGAGACCTAAAATACGTGAAATTCCACTCTCAACAACTACCTCCTGACTATTTCTGGTAGCTCCTCTCCAATCATTCGGTCATACAACGCTAGCCTAGGGGTCCTGGCAGTGTTGATCTGGGAAGCCAACCGTCGCTTGTTGATGACTCTTCTCAGCCCCCAAGTAAGAGGGCTCGGGCAGAGAGTTTGGGTCTTTTCACCAGTGGGGCCCTCCCAGTGGATCCTTCGACTGAAACCCCCTACTTGGGTTTTAAGGTTGGCGCCTCTTCCATAGAGGTTCGTCCGTTCCCTTACCAATTTAGCTAGTCAGATCCCCCGCCTTTATGCAAAGGGCGGCCGAGACTATCCCTGTCTCCTTCACTCATGAGAAGAGCGACATTATCGGGGAACTGAACATCGATGACCTGGTTTACTCTGTCGTCGACTACCAGTCCATGGCTTTGACTTATTTGAGTCAGGTGTCGTCTCTGTTGGCCCAAAAGAATTAGGTGATAACACAGCTGGTCGCTCGCGATTGCGATCGTGAAATGGAGTTAGTTCGGGTGAGATAGGATGCAGAGTTAGCAGAGCGGAGATACTCGGAGGGCCTGAAAGCCAAAAGGGAAGAGGCGATTCAATGACGTGCGACTCTAGAGATAGCTCTTGAGGCGGTTAAGGGGGAGTTGAAGTTAGTTGAGGAGAGGTTGCGCCCCCATGAAGAGGAGCTAAGGGCCGCCGAAGAGGCGCTAAAGGGCTCAGAGGGAAAGTGTGAGAGAGGGTTGGCCACTAAGGAATACGAGGTGGCCGCGCTCGACAACAGGTACAGCGCTGATTTCATGGCTTTAATAAACTCTGAGAGAAAGGTGCTGGTATAGTCAGCTTTGCTAAGGCGTTGTCTCATTCAGCGCGGCTTGTAAGTGGGAATGGAGTACCAGGCCTCTTAGAGAATTTTTGCCGGATGTTACAGACAAGAATAGCCACTTTTGGACTGCCGGTCGACATCGATTGGGAGTCCGAGAGGATGAACTTGGCCCTACTAGGGTTGGTCTCAGATTTTTTCCCTACGTCTGGCTTTGCCACACGGGCGACCTCTCAGATGTCGATGGCGTATACTTCTGAAGTGGCTCCTTGAGAGTCGGCTCTTCCTCTTCCTGACTTTCTAGTGGGCTTTAGCTTTATCATAAAAACTTTATACTTTATTTCCCATTCTAAGCTCTCAACCTGTTTGTATTTTTGTTCTTTAATGTAAATGGTTGCCATGAACAGTTGGTTCTGACATGAATTAAATGCGCTATTAATGCGCTTGATTTCCCAATATTCTTACCTTCACTTTTCCTTGAACTGTCACATCCGTTATCATTCCACTTGCCCTCGTGCTTGATTGTGCCCATGTGTAATGATCCAACGGTACTCGTTCCAATTTGTAGTGGTCGCTTTGAATTCTAGGGGGAACAATTACCCCATTTTTTTATAAAAAGGCTGGCCATGCAACTGGATAGGCTATGCTTACCACTCCCTTACTTCTGTAGTTTCTTCTTCTGCAATTTCTGAAAAATTTCCTTAATGGCTGTTACTTATCCTTTGACACTACTCGCTTTCTTTTGCTTGATCCTTAGTGGTTTTCTTCTGCCATTTTCGGCTGTGGATTCGAGGTCATCCCAGGACTTTAGTGGTTCTGAGGAGGAGGAGGAGGCCAACAATGCTAGGGCTCCCCCAGTAACGCGTAGAGGCCATCGTTCTGTCCCTCCACCGCCGCAAAATGAACCTCTTTGCGAATCTACGCTGCTCATGGCGGGAACCCCATGCCGTCGTGTGGTGGCAAAATTGAAGGCCGGGCTTCTCCGTCATTCGTGAATCTAGAGGACTCTACTAATCCTGGCAGTTTCAGTAGTCCTTTCGGCCGGGGTCGCGTCATGACTAATACTACTTTGAGGGGCTATGCTTCGAGTATGACGGAGGGAGACATGGAGAGTGCTTTCAACCTTTACAGCTATCTTGGAATTAGGTTCGTAGCTCCTAGCCATCGGGAGCGTCCTTGGAAGGGTGCCCTAGCCATGCCGCCTTCTGTTCTTAGTCGTATTTCTAGTAAAATGTTTTAGAATAAGAGACTCTATTATTGTTGTACACGTGTGACCAAGCAACAAAATTTATAAGTATGTTGTCCCAAGGGAAAGTAAACTCATGGTTATATCAGGATTTGTCATTGATTTATGCTTTGTAAGAGTGACAAGATTGAAGATTTGGTGTTTAGACTACTTATTATTCTAATCAATTAACTAATAATTCAATTAACAAATAAATGTATCAAATATCGAACAAGTTATATGATGAATGGAATATGGATAGAATTCGCTTAAGAAGAGAGCAAGGCTAATCATACTCATGGTTAAGAATCAAGCTAGATATGCGTAACTCTTGATAATGAACTTCATTAATTGTGGACTAAAAGCAATCATGTTTTTACCCCTAATACCTATGGCCAAGGCAATTAGGTTCTCGACTCTTTACAAGTCTAAATCTCCTAGGATTGTTCTTAATCTCAATTCCCTTAAGATACTATGATCATAAGTTTGGTTCTTTTCACTCAATTTCTTAAGTGTTCCCCTATGAATGTTCTACGCATAAAAAGGGTATGGCTTACCTCCCCTTATACTAACATACATGCTCATCTTAATATATGATTCAATTAAACCACTCATCATACTATTGGAATGACCTTCCTAATACTATGAAAAGAGATTAATCACACAAGTATTGAAATGAAACATGATTCATTAATCATAAAAGAAAGTCCAAAATTAACTCAATTCAACATCTCAAATCCTACATATCTAGCATTCTTCTAAATCAATCATATGATTAGCCCTACTATAGAACTAGCCACTACACATTGTGTTTAGATCAATACATTCAAAGGCTTGCTCCATTTGAGCCAAAATAAGAAGAAAATCAACAATTAGAAAGTAGATTGGCTACCCTTTTATGGAGATAACCTTCCTTCTCTCCAAAATGCTAACTTCTTCAATCATTGATGTTTTCCTCTTCTTAAAGTTGTGGAAGGATAGATTGATAAATGGATTTTCAAAAATCAAGTGGAATGGATGGATCAAATGTATGAAAATGAATTAAATGGATCTAGTGTGTGAAAATATGGTGTGGAATTATGTGTAACTGCTCAAAATCTGTATTCCTCTATATTCTCCTCTTCAATTTCGCACAAGTCAGCCTTTTATATCACTTAGGGACCTTCTAGAAGCTTCCAGAATATTCTAAAATTTACACTACCTTTTGCACCTACACGGGCCGTGTAGCAGCGCACGGCTCGGGTAGTGCACATGCAGTTCGGCATGTACTGCGCATTTCCAAACACAGCTCGTGCGCCCACGCACGGCCTCTCCTGTGGGCGTGGAGCATTTTCTAATGATTGTACACGACTTTCTCAAACAGGCCCGTGTTCCACACACGGGGCTTGTGCTGGCACACAGCTCGTGCGCTGGAACACGGCCATCTCCTGGGCGAGTTTTATGTTTTGATGCTCGAACACGGCCACCTCAGACAGGCCCGTGTTCCGCATATGGGGCGTGTTCGAGCGTGCACTGTTCCTCCTTCTCCGTTTTGCTCCCGATTCCATTTTTCTCCATTTCTTAACCTGTTTTGCACATATTAAAGCACATTTATACATTTCTATCAATCCATACCACATTTTCATAATTACATAAACTCTACCAAAAGTCACACAAATACGGATGAAAACATTAAAAACCCACAAACAAAGACACTAAAATTTAGGTGAAATTGACAACGATCACCTTCAACACGGGGATGTTTGTCGCAGTTGTTCGACTTTCGTTAGCTCAAACTCTAGCTCGGGTGTTAGTAGCTTGGGGCCTAGCTCCAATGTAGTTGATACCTTCTTCTTGGGCTAGTTTGGTTGGCCTCTTGGTGCTTCTTCACGAGAGCGGGTACTCGTCTCCCACTGCCAGCGATATTGATTTTGTATACAGGTATGTTCGTGATCCCAGGTATCAGGGGCATTATTATTTGCAAGTACTGCTAGGCATTCGTCCCATCTTTAGTTGGAAGGATATTGGTGGTCGGCACTGGAGTCGCCAATGGTTTTGGGTTAAAGGATTTGAGTGTCGAGACCATCTCGGGAACTATCTACCGATTCCTTGCACCTTTCAGACTCCGGAATCTCGTAATCTCTCACTGGTTTTTTATCATTTGTTTCTCTTCTTTTACCTTCATGGTTCTGATCTGTCTGCTATTTCCATTTGATGGCAGCCCCTATCCGTCCATTTGAAGAGAAGTTGTCTTTAGATTTTCGACATGCCTTCGACATAATCAACCAGATGGCACTTTGTCGCAACATTTCACCTCTTTTATCCGATACTCGGCTTTCTAAAGCTAACCTGTTTCAAGATCCTACCTGGGCCCCTTATGAGAGTGAAAATAAGTGTGTTTTAGTGTTCAATTTAACACATTTTTTATGAGAATTGTTGTTATATATTAGCACATGTGTCTTATATTTGATATATATGAGAAAAAGGTGTGTTTTGGTATTTTATTGTGTTTTAGGTGGAAAATGTATCAAAAGTGTAAAGTTGGAGAAAAGGTGCAACTTGTGCAAGAATGCTAAAACACGCACATCCATTTTGTGTAATTTTTTTGTATTCGTGTGGAGCTCAAAACTAGATATGTGATAGATGGTTGGAAAGACACAGAAGAGTGGGTCGTTTTGGCATAAGAAACACCTCAATTGGAGTCCAAACAAGAAAGTTATGATCGAAATAGTGACGTCGCGCAAGCTGTTTCTAGTCAACAGGACTTTTCCATTTTACATGACTTGTTACATCTTCAAATGTTGGTCTTTTGGTGAGATCTTTATTTGGATAGAAAGCTAAGGAAAAGAGAATCTCGTGAGTACAAGAATAACTAAATTTGGATTTTGGACGAGGAAGTTATGCTCAACATCGTGAAGTCGCGCAACAGCTAGCGAGAATTTCCGAAAATTTTCAAAAATTATCTATTTCTTGGAGCACAATTAATCTCCTTATCACATAATCCTCCTGGGTTCACCCATATCTTTTATTTACTTATTTAATTCTCTTTTCACACCTATATATATTTTACATTATTATTCATGTGAGAAAGGCACCACAACATGTCCATCCTACACTCCACAACGAGGGATCCCCCTCAACCATCATCCACATTTTTTCCTCTATCCATCAATCACTGTGAAAATTCGTCTGTGGAATTAAGAGGAGAATCCAGAGGGGAATTCAATACGGAGAAGGATATGACGACTCCCGCATCTAGGGTTTTATTCGTTTTCTAATTTATCTTGTATTATCCAGACATATGGGTAAGATCTATCCAACCCTCATGATTATTCTTCATAACATCATGGGCTAGAACCCTTTTGGTAGATCTAGGGTTTTGAAAATTTTATGAATTAATTAAACTCTCTTGTGTGTCCTATGTACAAAACTACTTGTGGATTGATTTTATATATGATTGTACTCTCTTAATCCATATTCATGGTCATTTTTTTACATCTTCAATTGATTTATAGAGTGAATATATATCTTGGTTGTATATTGAGTGCGTCCACCACTGAATAAGATTCCATGTTATAATTCTAAGTGAGGGGACTCCGAAGCTTCATTAGAACTATCATATATGAATCTTTATTAATTGAATTGAATTCGGGTTAGTAAGAAGGATAAAGAGGGTATTTTTTTGTACCTATAAAGGGAGATCATATCAGGTTAGATTCCAGACATGGGAAATAATTGATACTGATAGGACCTAGAAAGGGGGGTGAAATTATATCTTACTCCAAGGTTATTCACACGTGTTACACGCATATTTACTTGTGTCTATAGAGTAGATTTACATGGTTTAGTGATGCGTCCATAGTCCACAAGGCAGAGTCAGCCTGCAATTGAGAGGGAAGTTAAGTAGTAAAACTGGATTACCTTAGGGCTACATATTCTCCATTCTTGAGTCGCATTCGCATTCTTCTAGTGTTATTTTATTTTATTTTATATTTTAATTAATTGTTTAATAGTTTAATAATCCAATACTCAACTGTTATTGCCTTTCATTTTATTAATTTAGATAATAACTAAATTAATATTACGTCGTTCTTTGGGTTCGATATTTAACTTGGTCACTTGTTGAAGCTGCAATTGATATCCTTAATACTTGGAAATTAATTTTGAGTGCAAAGAAAACACGCATTTCGTCGGGAGAGTAAGTGACAACTTCACCTCTTGGGATGCTGCTTTAGACGAGTATTTTCTCCTCAGGCTGTTATCCTTCTGCGGCTCACAATATTATTGGGGAAGATGGTCCTAGTTCCGTGGTCGCTGAGAATTCCCCTCCTACCGATGAGAACATTCGGGCACCTGACGGTGGGGTTACTATTGCCGTTATAGAGACTGAGATGGCCAAACCGAGTGCAACCCCAGGATGGGCCGAGTCGGTGATGAGGGTCTTCCCAAGGATGACGTCGTGGCTTGGGCCCATCGTCATGACAGAGGGAAATCACCGATGGGAGATGAGGAGGCACGAACTTGTGCAGCTTTCGGTTATACTTCGTGCACAAACCGTGTTACTGGGGTGAGGATTGATCATGCACAGGCCCCGCCGGGACCTAGTCAGCCTCGAGGGCCCCGAGCGGATGAGGGTATGCCCACCGAGAGGGGCGGTGTCGGAGGCAGGGCGTCTCTGGTCAACTTAGTAGATCTGTTGAGGTTGCAGAGCATTGGGAAAGCTCGTGTGGCAATAGAAATGGAGCTAAGTATGTCCAAAGCAGGCTTTGTCCGAAATAGGACAGAAGTGCTCGAAACCAGAAAGTGGAGAAGTTAAGCGCATGGTTCGACCAAAGGAGAGGTGGTTCGACCAGCACCTGAAGTTGTGTAACATAGCGGTTCGACCACGACATTGTGGTTTGACCAGGCATGATGGTCGAACCGTGGTCGAACCAAAAGCCTGAAGTTTTGCAAAAGTGATTCCACCACGTAGCTTCTGGTTCGATCGATGGTTCGGGTCGAACCAGTTACTTGCCAGTGCATTACAGGCCAATTCGACCAAGCACTTAGTGGTTCGACTAAGAGCCTTGGTCGAATCAATACAGGAAGCTTCTGAATTTGTATTTTTACACCTTTAGTACGTGTTTTCACTCAAGAAGCCCATTAGAGGTCCATTGGAGAAGCTAAAGTTATAAAAGGAAGACCCAAAGCAGCAGAGAGAGACACCATTCACCACCTTCATTCTACACAATATCCAAAACCCTACACCATCCTATGGAACTGTGGAGAGAGATTCGTCTGTCGAATCAAATGAGAACCGAGTGAAGATTCAAGACGGAGAGAGACGCGATAGTGCCCGCATCTAGGGTTTACTTCGCATCTTAATTTATCTTGTAATTTTCAAGACCATGGGTAAGATCTATCCAACCACCATGATTGTTCTTCGATCAATCATGGGCTAAAACCGTCTTGGTAGTTCTAGGGTTTATGAAGGTTTTATGAGTTAATTGAACTTCCATTTGTATACTCCGTACGACACTACTTGTGGTTTATTTTATATAAGACTATGCTTTTTTAATTCATACTCAGAGTTGTTTTGTGCATCATTAATTGTTATGTAGAGTCTGAATACATATCTTGATTATTGATTGAGTGCGTTCACTATTGAGCAGGATTACATGTTATGATTCTAAGTTAGGGGATGTTGAGAGTGAAAATAAGTTTGTTTTAGTATCCAATCTAACACTTTTTTATAGGAATTGATGTTATATATTAGCACAAGTGCCTTATATATGATATATATGAGAAAAAGTTGCGTTTGAGGTGTTTTATTGTATTTTAGGTGAAAAAAGGGTCAAAAATGCAAAGTTAGAGAAAAGATGCAATTTGTGCAGGAATGCTGAAAAACGCATGTCCAACTTGTGTAATATTTTTGTATTTTTTTGGAGCTCTGAACGGGAAGTGTGATACATGGTTGGAACGCCACTGAAGAGAGGGTTGTTTTGTCTTAAAAAAACTCAATCGGAATCCAAACGAGAAAGGTGGTGACGTCGCGTGAGCTGTGCCGAACAGAACAGCTGTGTTAGTTGCATGGCTTGTTACACCTTCAAATCTTAGATTTTTTATGAGTTCTTTATATGGATAGAAAGTCAAGAAAGAGAGGATCGCGTGAGCATAAGAATTACTGAAATTGGAGCTTGTATGTGGAAGTTATACATAAAACGGTGAGATTATGCACTACAGTTTGACTAGAGTTCAACCACGACACGAGTGGTTCGACCACGTGTCGTGGTTGAACCAGAAGCCTGAACAGCACAAAATCAGGATTTTTACCCCCTGTTCATGAATTTTCTTGCTTTCCAAGAAAAAGTCCATCCTAGGTCCACTAGGCTTACAAGTATAAAAGGGGATGTAGATCACACCAAGAAGTTATACGGATTGGATACAACACAACACAATCATCCTACACCGACAAGGGGGGTTCACCCCCCAACCATCATCCACATCCTTTCCTCCATCCATCCATCACTTTGAAGATTCATTTATGGAATCAAAAGGAGAACCAAGAGGAGGATTCAAGATGGAGAAGGATGCGATGACTCTCACATCAAGGGTTTTATTCATTTTCTAATTTATCTTGTATTTTCCAGACATTCGGGTAAGATTAATCCAATACCCATGACTTTTCTTCGTAACATCATGAGCTAGAGCCTTTTTGGTAGAACTAGGGTTGTGAAAATTTTTACCAATTAATTGAACTTTCGTGTGTAAACTCCGTACAATACTACTTGTGGATTTATTTTATATATGATTGTGCCTTTTTAATTCATACTCACGGTCGTTTTGTGCATCATTAACTGTTATGTAGAGTCTGAATACATATCTTGGTTATTGATTGAGTGCGTTCATTACTGAGCAGGATTCCATGTTATGATTCTAAGTGAAGGGACTCTGAAGTTTCATTAGAGCTATCATATATGAATATTTATTAATTGAATTGAATTCGGGTTATTAAGTAGGATAGAGAGAATAATTTTATAATACCTATAAAGGGAGATCATATCGGGTTAGAGTACCAATTGGCCAGGGAAATAATTGATACTGATAGTACCTAGAAAGGGGGGTGTAATTATATCTCTTGCTCTGAGGTTATTCCACACGTGTTACACGCATGTTTACTTGTGTCTTTAGAGTAGATATGCATGGTTTAGTGATGCGTCCATATTCCACAAGGCAGAGTCGGCCAGCATATGAGAGGGAAGTTAAGTAGTAAAACTGGATTACCCTAGAGCTACCTATTCTCCTACTTGATCCACTTTTATATTATTCGAGTGATATTTTATTTTATTTATTATTTTAATTAATTATTAATTAGTTACTAATTAAATCCTCAAACATTATTGCCTTGTCTTAATTAATTTAGTAAATAATTAAATTGATAATACGCCGTCCTTTGGGTTCGATAATCACATGGTCGCTTGCTTATGCTGCAACTGATATCCTTAATACTTGGGATTAATTTTGCATGCAAAGAAAACGCGCATCAGGGGACTCCGAAGTCTTATTAGAACTATCTTATATAAATACTTGTTAATTGAATCTTATTCAGGTTAATAAGTAGGACAAAGAGAATAACTTCATAGTACCTATAAAGGGAGATCATATCGGGTTAGAGTACTTAGTGCACGGGAAATAATTGATACTAATAGTACCTAGAAAGGGGGTGAGTTATATCTCTTGCTCCATGGATACTCACACGTGTCACACGCTTATTTACTTATGTCTATAGAGTAGATTTTCATGATTTAGTAATGCATCCATACTCCACGAGGCAGAGTCAGACATTGATACACAGAAGGAAAATTAATAAGTAAAACAGGATGGCCCGAAGGACTATCTAATCTCTCACTTATTCACTTTCGTTCAATCTCTACTGCTTGTTTATTTTAATTGCGATTTTAATTATTTGTTTATTAGTTACTTAATTCATCACAATTATATTGCCAACCTAGCCTTAATTAGTTAGATTATAATTGAATTGATAATAATACGTCCCTTGGGTTTGATAATCACTTTGTCGCTTATCAAAGCTACAATAGCATCCTTTATACTTGGGGATCAGTATTATGTATTGAGAAAACGCTCATCACCTGTTCTAACTCGTTGGCTTCAAAGCGCGGGGTATGGTCAAGCCATCCCTCCTGGTATTAGCCTGAGTAGTGAGGCCTCGGTCCATGCCGGAGAAGGTCTAGCCTTCTCCAAGGCTTGACAGACATTGGTAGCAGAGCAGTTAGTTGCCGCGGCTAATGCTCAGTCTGAAGCTTATCGTGAGCAGGCTCGGGTGGTCGAGGGTCGTGTTCACCAATTGTAGGCTGCACGCTATCTTACTGAGCATGAACTGGAGCATGAGAGAGAGTGTGTCGCATAGCTAGAGGCAGAGGTGCCTTGGATGAGGAGCCTTCGCGAATTTGCTGGTGGCAGTGCTGATGGGGCTGGCCCGAGTGGTGCAGGTGGGGATCTAGGCGGAACTGGCGGCACCTTTTAGTTTAAGCTTTATTTTTCTATTTTGGTGTTCCTGTAGGGAACTTCTGGGTTGTAGCCTTTATAAGGCATCTTTTGAACATATTTTGAACTTATCAGTTAACGTCCATTACTGAATTGTTATTTTGGTGTAGTGGGTTGTGGCATAGTGTGCGTTTTTTTTTTCAAGTAATTTGTTCGCAATAAATGTTAATTGATTGTAAATTGGTATGTACTTCTTTGTCATACAATTACAAATTCATACTCAACTTAGCAATATATTCACACAAGCTTTGATGAAGATAATTTAGAAATCGACCACAATCAACATAAAAAAAATAAAACTAACGACGGTATTTGCATTCACTTATCTTCTTATATAATTCTTAGTTTATGACCATTACACTGATTAATGAATTTATTTTAATGCTTATTTTTTATTCAGTTGCTGAAACAAATTCGAATCATGTACACTCCTCAGCATGCTCGAGTTTCTTTGTATTTGGAGAAAGGTTTTATCATCGATCTTATGAACTGAACTGAACAAGAACATCCATTCTGACATCGAATAGTCTTGCAATCTCTTATCCTTTAAATTTATATAACTTCAAAAGATTGTGTCCCTGCTGGTTGCAATTTGATATTAGGCTCCATAGGCGTCTCAGCCGGCAGATTTACCATATTTGCGTTGATTGACAAATATACCTTCCTTGGATCTTGCAAACTCCATTCCAAGAAAGTATTTCAACACTACTAAGTCCTTGATTTCGAACTCTTTTGCAAGCTTCTCTTCAAGCTCCCCAAGCTTCTCATAGTCACTTCCTGTTAAGATGATATCATCAACATAGACAATCAACACTGCAATTTTTCCTTCCTTCGAGTGTTTATAAAATATGGTGTGATCAGCTTGACTTTGAGCATAACCAAGTCGCTTCACAGCTTTGCAAAAACGTTCAAACCAATCTCTTGTGGACTGCTTAAGGCCATACAAGGACTTTTCAGTCTACACAACTTTGCAGTTCCAAACTTTGTTTCAAAACCCGGAGGAGGACTCATAAATGCCACTTCATCTAGATCTCAATTTAGGAAGGCATTCTTAACATCAAGCTGATGTAAAGGCGAATTGAAGTGACAGAAGAACTCGAATTGAATTAATTTTTGCAACAGGAGCAAATGTTTCCTGATAATCAATTCCATATGTTTGTGTGAAGCCTTTCGCTACGAGCCTCGCCTTATATCTCTCTACACTACCATCTGCCTTGCTTCTTATTGTGAAAACCCACTTGCACCCTACTATCTTCTAATCCTTAGGTGCTTCAACAATTTCCCAAGTCTCATTCCTTTTTAAGGCATTCATTTCTTCAAACACTGCTACTCTCCAATCTTGATCCTCCAGTGCTTCCTGAATGTTTCTAGGCACAACAAGTTTCGAGATATTAGTAGTAAATGCCTTATGTGTTTTAGACAAATGATCATAGATTAAGTATCTGGCAACTGGATATTTGGTGCAGGTTCGAGTACCTTTCCTAAGGGCAATGGAAATGTCAAGGTCATTTTCTTGTGGGACAATCGAGGTTGGATTATCGAAATTGACATTGGAGGCTTGTGAAAAACAGGTGAAGGAGTATTTTTTGGTGGGTTAGGAAAAGAAGTACCTTGAGTCTCCACAGTTCCGTTGTCGGAGGATTCCGATGAAGCTTGTGTTGGAATGTTAATTCATCTTCACCCTTTTTGAGGATATTTCTCCTAGAATAAACCAAAGGTTCAAAGATATTTTGATTTTTTTCCATTCGTAGTATTTCCTTTTCTGATAGACCAATTTCATAGTTGATAATTGTAGATTCAGGCTCCCCATTTTTGAAAGGTTGGTCAATAACCAAATTTGGAAGGGCTTCCCAAAAATTTGGTTCCCTTAGATTATCCCCCTGAAGCAAATTTTTGGTAAAAAATAATTTTGCCCATGAAAGTGGCATCCATTGTTATGAAAAATGTTTTGTTAGAGGATTGAAAAATTTGTAGCCTTTGCGATTTGCAGCATAGCCTAGAAAAACACATTTTTCTACCCTAGGATCTAACTTTAATTGGGATCTCTTAGGTATGTGAACAAAAGCTGTGCAGCCAAAAAATTTTAGTGGTAAATCCGAATTTATCCGAGATTTTGAATTTTTTTTTCAAACAGTCCAATGGTGTTGTGTGCTTTAAAACTCGTGTAGGCATCCTATTAATTAAATATACTGCAGTTAAAATTGCATCTCCCCACAAGTATTTTGGAACATTCATGTAGAACATTATAGCCCTAGCAACTTCAAGTAAATGATTATTTTTTCTTTCTGACACCCCATTTTGTTCTGGAGTATCAGGGCAGGTCTATTGATGTAACACTCTTTTGTTTTAAAAAAATATCTACATACTGATTGAAATACTCTGTTCCGTTATCGGTTCGCAAAATGCTTATTTTTGTTTGAAATTGATTTTCAATCAAATTGTAAAATTCTTTAAAAAAATTTCGACCTTATTTTTTTCTTTCATCAAAAATACCCAACAGAGTCGAGTATGATCATCTATAAAAGTTGCAAACCATTTTTTTCTTGATAATGTAGTTACCTTGGAAGATCCCCACACATCACTGTGAAATAAGTAGAAAGGTTTTGACTCAAGGTATGGTCTAGAAACATATGTTCTACATTGACTTTTTGCAAGAACACAACATTCACATTGAAAATCTAATGGAATCATTGTTTTAAATAAATTTGGAAGCAAATATTTCATATATGAAAAACTAGAGTGGCCTAAACGTCAATGCCAGACCATTATTCGATCATGAACAGAAAGGGAACTAATACTACTAAGCCCTTGAACAATTTTATTACTAGGTAAGATATTCTTAAAATAACAATGACCATTAACCATTCTAGCACTGCCAATCTTCCTCCCCGAGCTCTGGTCCTGAAAAATATAATGAGAGTCACAAAAAATCACACAACTTAGAGTCTTTGGATAATTTGCTGACTGATAAAAGATTGCAGGTAAGTTTAGGTACATAAAGAACAGACTTAAGGTCTATTTTTTCAGAAATTTGGACCAAACCTTTTCCAACAACAGGTGAAAAACTCCCATCTGCAATCTTAACTTTTCTATTTTCAATACAAGGTGAGTATATTTTAAGCAAGTTCAATAAGTTGGTCATATGATCAGATGCTTCAGAATGAATTATCCATGGAGCAGAAATTCCAAAAACACAAGAAAATGCATTTATTTCGTTATCCGTGTGTGCACGGAGACACTAGGAGCACTAGACGATGGATTGGAATTTAACAGTGCTAGAAGCTGATCCAACTGCTCTTTGGTAATAGAGCTGGCAGTAGTTTTTGCCTCATTTGCAGAGTGAAAAAAATGACCAGTTTTGTCTCCAGTTCTGCCCTTGAAGTTAGCAAGTTTGCCATGGATCTTCCAGCATGTTTCTCGTGTGTGACGTGGCCTGTTGCAATAGTCGCACCATACACTTGGTTTCTCCTCCAGTTTACGCAAAGTGACAGCACCTTTACGTATGTTTGGGGCTGTAGAAGTGAGGGCAGAACCTTCAACAACAGCAGTAGGTCCTTTTTTACTGAGCATAACATTCCTCCGACTTTCCTCCCTCCTAACTTCAGAGAAGACTTCACCAAGAGGTGGCAGCGGCATCCTACCAATGATTCTCCCCCTTACCTCGTCGAACTCGACATTGAGGCCAGCCAAAAACTTGAAAATACGGTCATTTTCCACTGTTTTATTGTGGTGTTGTCCATCTTCAATATTCTTCCACTCATGAGCGTCAAAGAGAGTCTCTTCAAAGAGTTGAAATACTTGGTCACTGTTTTGTCTTCTTATCGCAATTCACCAAGTTTGATAGTCAACTCAAAATTTTGGGAATGATTCCCTAAATCAGAATACATCTGATTTATATTTTCCCACAATTCACGAGCCGTGGGAAAACACATATAATTTGCACCAACCTCCTCTTCCATGGAGTTTACCAGCCACGTCATTACCATGGAATTTTCAGCATCCCATGTAGCAAACATTGGATCGTCTTTCGATGGATTTTTCTTTTTACCTGTTAGATATCCCATCTTTCCTCGGCCCCAAATATACATTCTTTCTGATTGGGACCAACGCAAGAAGTTATCGCCATTCAGTTTGATGGTGGTGATTTGGACAGGGTGTGAATCAGGGGTTGTTTTTGGTAGATCTCTGGTCACTGAGGACTGCAGATCTTTGGTCACTGAGGACTGCGAAATTGTGGTAGATTCATTGGAAATTTCTGACATGGTTCTAGCTTAGGGTAAAGGTGCAGAGAAAAAAAATGGGCAGAAAAGGGTTGGCTCTGGTACCAACTTGAAAGAGATAAATTGAGGGAATAATTTCTCTTCTATTGAGATTGATTTTATAGTGATTTTACAGAATAATTACAGCCCAATGTCAGGACTAGAATCACTGATTTAGAGGGAAATAATAAAAGAACTTACTAAAAATTAACATGACAACTAGCTAATATAATTTACAGCTCAATATACCCTATTTTCAACCATCTCAACAGCTTGATTCAACCAGTGAAGAAAGGCTGAAATGGGCGGAACATAATAACATTGTTTATAACTATTGCACTTATACAAAGCGCTTCGTTCAGGGACTCCCTCCAGAATGCACCAGCACCACCTCCATCACCACCACCACCACCACCACCACCACCGGAGGTATATGAGAGATAAGCTAGTTTGCCCTCCTGCATGTTTTGCAAGAATATTTAACGCTGAATTAGTTGTAAAATTACTCAATTTTTCACTGTATTGTATTGTGATAAAGCTTTAGATTGTTTGGTGCAGCCTAGTACACTTGTTTCTTGAATTAAAATGTGTTTGTTATTTATTCAGTATAACTTTATTTTATTCCCAAAGTTAGTTAAATCATTCATTACTTGTATCTACTTGCCAGAAAATCTAATATCGGAGTGAATAACCAACAAAAACAAATATGCATAAAATCATTTTCTCTAAACCCATGAAATTAATAGTGAATTTGGAAACGAACATATGAAGTGTTGTTGTAAACTAGTTCTACAGTTGACAACATAAGTGGGCAGTATATAACTACATTCTTCACAACTGACGAACCGCAGATATCTTTTCAGCAACTGATTTGATCTTTTTCATCCTTTCATCCACCAATTTTCTCAGTTGCTCCTCTTGGTTGGCCAGACTCTCGTCATCCTTTTCAATGCTGCTGCATTCACCGCCCTGGGACTTAAACATGGCAAACGACATATCCCCATCAAACTGAGTTAGGATATCAATTAGCTGCTTCCCAGCCCCACCTTCGGATTCTTTCCCCAACACATCAGCTTTCACACGGTTTGAAACAATAGCCTTGTAATTATCCATGCATTTCTCCTCGGTCGGGTCTAAACTAAGGTAGATTAGTATCTCCCAGCACTGAACAAACTGTCTCTTGTTAATTTTCAAACTTTTCCTAACTTCTACAACAATACTTGCCGGAGGTCTACATTGACATGGCTGGCTTTTCTTCAACAGATTTTCATGCTTTAATAAAGAGATAACAGGATCAAGTGCTTGATGGATAGGATCAAAAGCAAGCAATCGCTGCACATCAATGCAGGTTCTCACATGTTGGAGGGACTCCACTGGTTCTTCAATAGTTAGGTCATAAACATCATCAGAAATCGCTATATCGTTTAACAGTTTAACAAGAATACCACCATAACCCTTCCGTTGGTAAGGAGGTATAATCAATATCTGCAATCAAACAAATTAACAATTTCTTAATTTTTAATCAAAAGGATATAAGTTTAATTAGTCACATAAATCATCTTAGGGCTCATTTAGTTTCAGAGACATGATTGATAAGACTAATTGATTACAATAGAATGGCGATATTAATGGATTGCCGAATTTGAAGAGTTGGATTGAAGTTCAGCGATGCAAGATTAAAGTATTTGATATGGAATGAGGAATAGTATGGTTTAAATCCACATGAGCCAAATTAATTAATTATCAAACCAAAATGGGCGACACCGCGACAACATATCAATTAATTTCACTATTTCAGTTTAGGCAGGTCATTTAGCGCCAATCACCATATGAAGGATGACGAGTGATAGCAACTTATCATGTATTCATGTCCGTTATTATTAAATTAAATAAGCCCTTAGAGGTGACAATCTATCTAGGTTTAAAACCAATAAACACATTCACACCTGACCAAGTCGCAGCCGTGAGCTATCAGGGTATCGGTGAAAACGATAAACAGCGGCAAAACCAAGCAACTTAATGCAATGATCTTGCTGACCTTTCTGCACTAATATATAGATTTCCCAGCTTGGATCAGTAACATCGATTGGATTGCTACCTGTAACATCAGGAATACTAGTCTGCATCATTACATTTCATTTTCATAACCAAAATACAAAATAGATTTACCATCCACTAAAAGAAGAACAAGTGGCACCAATCGGGAGTAGAAGTGCCCCACCCCAGCATTACTAACCCGAAAAACCTGCAATAATGCAACAGAAATACAAAATAAACAACATTAAGCATGAAACATAGTAGTAGCACATAAATAACTGGTAAATGCACTGCATGCACTGCCACACTGGAGATGTAAAAGTTAACAAAAATCTTAAATTAATTGATATACAAAGAAATTTAAATTTGATGAAAAAAATCAAAGTATTTTAATATATTAGATGGGATTGTAATTTAATCTTAGCGAATTTTTAATAGAAAGCACGATGTGTGAAACTAATTTTTTTATTTTTTTATATTTTAATGAGGGCATTGCTTTCAGTCATAGAGAACAAGGATGAAACTACCTCAATATCAGCAGCCACTTCTTTTAGTTGACAGTCAGTGTTGCCACTACAACCATTAGAAGTATATTTTAGCAAGCCTTCTGCACCGGAGACAACAGTTCTGGGTGCAAGGAGTTAAAAATACCAAAGTAAGAACCATAGGCAGCATCTTACATTAAATCACGTAAAATAATGAACTGGCATACTTTACATAGTTGCATTCGGTTGAAAACATTTGAAGAAAGTCATCTTTCGTCTCGACAAGATTCTCCGCAAAAATATTCTGCAATATTTTTTAGAAAACAATTAATTTTTCATATGAGATTCAGAATAAAGATCAAGAGAGTTTTCATAGTTTTAAAGCCAAAATATACCTGAAGAGAAGATTTCAGATCTGTTATTCCCTTGCCTCCCTATAGTGTTACAAAATAGTAAATACAACATGTTCATACAAACACAAACGTAAAGCAAAGACTTTAATATTGTAAGAGAGTATCAAATAAGATCATTCCCTGCAAATCCAGAAGTGTTCTTAAAGGTTTAATCACTAATAACTCTTTATAAATTTATAATGTTGCATTAAAACTCTAATCCATCTTGGAATAAAAACTCAATTAACAGCTATGGTCTGGGTGTTTGCACTCAGTTTGCGGGGCTGATGGCTAATTATTTACAAATAACCATATGATTTAGTGCAAAGTATTGATTGCCTGTGTTCATATATCACCAAGTTAAAATTTTCTAAAATAGTAAAGAGGATCTGGCTAGTTGCTATACCATTTTGCATGAAAATGAACAGGAGAATATAGATAGTTAAAATGAATCCAAAAGATACTATTAGTGCCATGTCTTGTTATTTTACTTTGCAAACAACAATGTAAAGCTTTTCAAAGTATATATATTTGTAAAAAAAAAAGCTTAAGCAAAAGAAGAAGAAGGATACAAATACATCAAATGAGACTATTTACAGTTTTCATATTGACCAGTGATGAAATAAAATTCATTTACACAAATCCTGAACTCAGGGAAATTTTTAATGGGCATCCAACAAATCTCTGAATAGATAAAAGCTACAACAGGCCACCAACTAAAGCAGAATTATTACTTGGTCTCACAATACATACTGACCAACCTACAAATTATAAAGCACCTTAAAGAAAGTAAACGCTTACATCTGATGAGCTCTCAAATGAAATATCAGCATATGCATGGAAGGATATACTGCTGAGCCAAACAGTGATCTGCAAAATACAAGGCCAGATAGATGAGATGCAGATGAAAGGGAAATAAAATATTAATAAGATAAAAAGAGATTTCAAGAAATGGTAGGTCTATTCACTACATAATTAACCATTACCACAAAATCAAGTCCTTGAGACAAAATACCAAAATTGATAAGTTCCACATTATCACTTCTCCAGTTTTACCCCTTGATCAACATTTATTTTACTAACATTGGAAAGCCGGGGTTGAAAGACTCACCAAAATGAACTGAATCAGCATATACCTAATACCAACCGTTCCCAAAAAAAAAAAAAAAACTACATATGTGGAAATTGAGTACAAATTATTTACACAATCATGCACTTATTATTCAGACTATCATGCGTCTGCTAGGTAGCATGCAACAGCCAACTGGAGACGCAGAGACGGTATTCAAAAACTCAAGCAGGAATTTAAAAACTAGATTCTTTATTCACCAACAGTCACCGAAAGTAACACATGCAGAAGACGCAGCTGATAAGATAAATAGATCTGTAGAACTCTACCTTCAGACCCTGGTAACCATATATTTTCCCATCATCTTCAAAAAAGGTGTTAAGGTCAACTGGTTCGAGTTGGAAACTATTGACAGACTCCACTTCATCCTTGCTAGACACTGTGTGAACACTTTATTAGATTAATTGGGAAAACAGAAATATGTACATACTTGATAAAATAAATAATAAACTAGGGGCTTACTTCAATTAGCATGTTGCCTACTTTCAGATAAATAAAATATAAAATATAATTAAATAATTAAAATAAATTGATTAAATTAATTTTCACATTGGCATTATTGTCAAAGTAAAGTTTTTGGGAAGTATTCTTCATGACTAAAATCACTCAACTAATGCAAAACTGCCCTGAATCGACTAAATCAACTCTATTTTCTGCATATTGGCCACCAAAGTTTTTCCTAGATGCAACTTAATCAATGAATTTTTTCAGTCTTAGGCCACTATACCCCCAAAAAAATTGCAATTTCTGCACATTCTACCCACTAAAAAGATAACCACCACTGGAATATTTGGAAATGATCTCTTTACATGAGTACACAGTCCTTTAATTACGCAAAGTTCAGTGGGTAAGTTAAAACAAAAAAATAAAAATAAAAATGGTGGGCAATTTAGAAGAAGATGCATTAAATAGTACAATTCACCATGTAAATCCCAAAAATTGGATGAGTAGATTGTAATTTAGAGAAGTAAGGTGAGCAATTTGCAAAAACATGCATAATTTGTTGGGTAGTGACATATATGCGAAGCTGTCATTCTACCAAAGAGTATGTTTACACAAACATAAATGTGTTTCATTTACATTTTTTTTTCTCAAAATTTATAATTCTAACTACTAATTATTCAACTTTCTTCAAAATAACATATATCAACAGTAATGAGCAATTAAATAAGCAATAAGTACCCAAGAAAATTTTGATGCACTCATTTGCTTCAATTCCCGCATCTGCGCAGAAAAAAGGGGGAAGTAAAATGAAATCCGAATCCACTTCTTATGACCGAAAAACTGTGTGCAAAAGAAGATGACCAAGAGAAGAGTTACCGATTTTGGAGAAGCCGGCTCGGCGTCGTTTCTTGTTTTCCGATATGGGATCGGAGGAGGAGTGGTGCTTCGTTCCCATTTTCAGAAATTAGGGTTCTGCAGAGAGGCGGGAAATGTGAGAGGCGGGAAGTGAAATGGTGTGTGTTTGGGCAAATTAAGTAGAAAAGTGAGCGGCTATTGGAAGAAGAAATGCGCAGAAAAGTGATAATATTTAAGGGGAGCTTTATTTCCACCCCAAAAATACTAAAGTACCCCATAACTAAAATATCTTTAATTAAAAAGTTATAAATAACCCTAAAAAAGTCATATAATTAAGATTTCCTAATATTCGCTCATTCCAGCCGTACACTCGTTATAACAGATAAACAGAATAAATATGTTCGCTAGTTATAAGCGAACAATATGATGATCTTTATGTTTCCGATGATCAGTGGTTAAGTTTGATGGTAGCAAAAAATTCATCATGGCTAGTGTTATCATTCTTTACCCAAATGCGAATGAAGAGACTGAAGATGAAGACAGGTATCCACTCTAAATGTCATGTATGTGGCAATCACTTTCCAACTCCTCAATTTCCAGCAAGAAAATCGAAATACCTGTGTAGGTGCCAACGCCATTAGCCAAATAGAAAAGGAAGTTTAGACGTAGAATAGATACGTGGATCGTATCTAGATAATAGTCAAGGCAATTTTTTTAGTTATGTGTCAAACAAACAATACACCGATTTTATCGTTGATTGAAGCATATGATTGAATGGGCAGCAAATTAATTTTCTCATGTTATCCGATTTGGTGATTCTATGCGAGTGCAAGGCCGAAAACATTCGCAACACCATGACCAATACCCCAAAGTAAACCACAATTAGTTTGAAAGCCGTTGTTGTCGTGCTTCCCATCTACGAAAAAATTCTTAAAATCGATCAACAAATGCTCTCATGAAAGCTATGCGAATGAAATTTTTTTAGATCTGTTCGGTTATACTAACCGAACAGAGTCATTAGTTATGGGGTATGTTTAGTAATTTTGGAGTGTAAATAGACGTCCCCTTTTCCAAATTTGAAACCAACCTAAACCCTAGAATTCATGTCAATTTCAGAATGAAGAAGTGAAATGACAAAAACAAAATTACATGGTACTTACTTGACATTGACGAAGCCTTGTCGGTGGATAGAAGGTGTTCTTCCCTCTCCTTTCTCTTCTGAAGAGTCGCAGCAGATTCGGCAGAACACACCAGTTATCGTTCCCTTTTCAAACGTTCTCGATGATAAGCAAATCATCTTTAACATATGCACTCATGACTAGGTTCGGATTCTCCAAGATAGGTGTAATCCCAATGAAGTCCATGTGGTACGACTCAGCCACAGGAGTAAGTAATCCTCCTATATTCACTCTCTGAAAAGTGGAATTCCTGAATCTATAAAGCTGCTGAATCAAATATGAACCCACATTAAATTGCACTCCATTCATCATACACCATAGAGCATACAACTCTCCCCTCGAGACGCAACTCCCCTCAGATTGGGTAAACAGTGTGTTCCCAAAATTCTATCCATGTATCGATGCACGGGGTTGCGAATCAAAGCAGGACGAGCTTCTTTTGCCTTAAAATCCATGGCCTCCCCCAAAATCGATCTCCAAAAATTATTCGGCCTAAAGTATCTGTTCTCGTGCCTAGAAATCCCCCTCGGGGTTCCAAGCAGAATATTAAAATCCTCAGCCGTCCATGTTCTCATTTCGCCTCACAGCTAAAACGTGCACTCATAAGGGAGAGAACTAGAACCCTTCTTAACCATGATCGAGCACAAAACCTCCGCAGTCACATGAAAGTATGTCGGCTTCTTCAATTCCATAAAATGACGGATGCCCACTTTATCAAACATCCATATAATATCATCACGGGTGTTCATTGTAATCATTGCCCTATCATCTTGGTACCTCGTTCGAGCGATCTTATCGGACATAGCACCTCATTATTCCTTTATCTTCTCCCAATTCTCCATCCGTATGTGGAAATTCCTAGGCAGCCTCTCCTTAAGGCGTAATTTCTTTGTGACCTCATCTTCAAGAGGCTGCCTATCCTCCCTCTTCTTGAAGCGGATCTCAATTGCCTTTCCTTTTCCTACAAAATAACACTTCAATACCAAACAATTGCAAGAAAGCAACCAATCCTAGTTCAAAACCAACTACACATAAAACTCTACTCAAGACTTCAAGTTATACATGTATAATCAATTCCAAATAATCATGCTCCCAATCTCCATGTGTTCATAAAATTTAACAATGAATCATACACATGCTAACCAATTTCACTTCAAGTTCAACTCCTCAACAAGAATTTTTAAACAATTGCATCATCCCTTCACTTTCTTAAGCATGCATTTATCAAATTCAACTCAAAATTCTAACATGCTTCACTTCACCAGTTGTTCATATGAGATTTCAAACAAAAAATCAAATTACACTATGTATCCATATAAAAACGAGTTCAATCAACCCACTAAAAATCAACCAAAAGAACTTCAATCCTAAGGTAATAGAGTCAAGAGAACATACCTTTCGATCTAGCCATGGCTTAGTATGAACAAAGTATGAAAATTCCCAAATTGGACGGAAAACTCTAATTTTGCAACTAAAATGCTCCAAATCCGTGAGAATTAGAATGTGGGAAGGGAGATAGTGGTTTAATCGGAGTAGAATGAAGTAAAATTAAAGTTTAGAAGGGAGGGTTTTTGGTTCGGAGAGGATTCGAGCGAGGATGGTGTGAAGAATGTACGGAACGGGAGCGAAAATCATACTTAAACATGACTTACCTGTGTAGTTCGACCAAACCAAGTGGTCGAACCACCTCGTCATGGTCGAACAATGCTTCTGGAAAACTTCAACACTTTGGTTCGACTCGAATCATTGGTCGAACCACCATCTCGAGGTCGAACCAGCCTGTAACAAACTTTCAGGTGGCTGGTTCGACTCGAACCCTTGGTCGAACTGTATCACTCTTGGTCGAACTGGCCTGTAAATTTTTCTCTGGTTAGCGGTTTGACTCGAACTGCTTAGTTTGACCTACACCAGTGGTCGAACCAGCCTCCTGCTCCTTCAAACTCAATCTTCTTCATCCCTTGCAAACTTCAAGCTCAAAAACGATCATTAGGTACCAAAACAGAGCAATACTATAGCTAGAGAACCACCATTAAGACTCAATTATAATTGTACATATACTCCACATATGACTCAACAAATAAAACACTACTGAACATTAGGTAAATTGCAAAAAATCGATACATCAACACCGATTAAAGTATTAATATACCACAAAAAATCAACTCCCCTAACAAACGGTACAATGAAAAGATTATACTCTCGGTGCTACGATGACGTAAGTACATCACACACCCCGAAACTTAGTAGAAACTATAGTCAAAATTAAGTTTGCAAAGAGATGTAATTTCCGATAAGTAAGCACGTCAAATATAAAAATTTCTTACTCACACTAATGGAATAAAGCGATAAAACAGGAGGGAAAACTCCCAACAGGTGCTCATGTTTAACGTTGGAGAGTCACGACGATACCATATCAATGTAAGGTATCCTCAAAGACAATGCAAGCATCATCCGGCAACTTATAATGCTCCAATCGATGCCCATTCGCCGCTATGATGTCTTCGTCCTTGTCCATGATCTCAAAACTCCCCCCTCCGTAGGCTCTATGGATAATGAACGATCCCGTCTACTTCAATTTTAATTTTCCTACAAAGAGCTTCAAACGAGAATTAAAGAGTAATACCTCATCACCTTGCTTGAATTCCTTGTAAGTGATCTTCGAATCATGCCATTTCTTCATTCTTTCCTTGTAGATCACCGAATTCTTGTAAGCTTGATTTCTGAACTCGTCTAGATGATTGATTTGAGTCAACCTCAACTCTTTTTGATCCTTAAGACACAAGTTCAAACTTCTCAATGCCCAAAAAACCTTATGTTGAATCTCTACAGGTAAGTGGCACGGCTTCCCATAGATAATTTGATAAGGAGACATGTTAAGCACAATCTTGTATGCAGTTCAGAACCCCCACAAAACATCATCGAGCTTCACAGCCCAATCCTTCCTATTAGTTCTGACTACCTTCTCCAAAATTTATTTCACTTGTCGGTTAGAGACTTCAACTTGCCCATTAGCTTGAGGATGATAGGGTGTAGTAATTCTATGCTTAACACCATATTCCTTGATAATCTTTTCAAGAAGCTTGTTGACGAAGTGGGAACCTCCATCACTTACAAGTGCTCTAGGAACTCCAAAGCAGGCAAAGATATGTTTCTTTAGGAAAGACAACAGAGTCTTTGAATCATTCATGCTAGTAGGAATGACTTCTACCCACTTAGAAACATAATCCACTGCTAGAAGAATATAAAGAAATCCATTAGATGGGGGAAACGGCCCCATAAAATCGATTCCCCATACATCGAAGATTTCAATAATAATGCTCAGTTGAAGTGGCATCTCATCTCTTCTACTTATGTTTCCCATCCTTTGACATCTATCTAGATGTTCTAAACCCTTTTCTTTCATGTTTCCATATAATGTGAGGGCTTTGACTACGATCTGAAATGATGATAATCGGTTGATAAACACTCTGGCGCACGAGGCTATATCGATAACGTGCTTGAGAAGAGGTGATTGGAGGACTGTGGCTTAGATGTATGCTGCCGGAATGTATCAAGAGCTACAAAGGATTGTAGATGAAGGGCAGCAATGGCAGCTAGAGCCGCAGTAGCATCAGCACGGAGAGCACGGTGATGAGCATGTTGAGATGCCTGCAGAGGAGCTGGTCCATCCTGGATAAATATTCCGCAGTAGTATGAAATGCCACCACCGCCATATCCAGCACAGCCACAGCAGCAACATTGGAGCGGCCCTGACGAGTATTATAGGGAGCAGTTCCAATTGATGAATGAGCATCTCGTCAACTTGAACAACAATCCGAATGAGACAAACTGTTAATTGGGCCTCTGACAATAATTTATGTCGTGCTCGATATGCGTTACAACGTGCTGCGTGCTAACTATGTGGTGATGGATCAGAAATTAGGGGATTTGAATGATAATTATGAAGTATTGGATAGAAAGGTGGATGCATTTCAGAGAGGTTTTGATGATTGGCGCTGAGATGATGATGATGATGATGCTTCGGAGGAGTAGAGGGCACCAGGTTTTCATCTTATCTGCTTAATCTCATCCCCCTTCTCTTTTTTCTCTCAGGATGGGTATTTGGTGGTGTGAGTGGCATGTACTTCTATTTGATATTGATTCTGATGTTGGATTGATGGTGATACTCGATTGGATTGATATGATGGATTCTTTGCTAAGTATGTTGCATTCGTATTTTGCATATGCTGATTTTGTTGATGAGAAGCATGTATAACTTGTTAAATATGTGAAGTTCATTGTGGAATTGATCTTGATTATATGCTATGAGGAGTGCTTAGGAATCTATTTACCCATGTGAGAATTTGAGCCTTATGAAATCATGCTATATCCATGCATGATAGTTTATTCTTGTGAGAATCGTTCATATGACCGTATTCTAGAATTTGGCTTGGAGTCCTGTGTGAGACTTATGATTGATTAGTTATTATGACATGATTTTAGGCCATTATTGTTTATTTGAGTCACTTAGCCAAATTTTACCTTCCCTTATATTATATATATCATTGAAAGCCCTGTTGAGCCTTTAAAAGTCTTTGTCAAGCCTTGATAAAAAACTTTATTTATCCTTTACTTGAGCCTTGTTGAATACCCTATTCATTAGTAGAGTGTTGGGGTGAATATGTGCTAGCTTGAATGTTAAAAGAAAAGGAATAAAAATTTGGTTGAGCGATATGAAGAAATGAAAAAAATATGGTTGAATCTTGTTAGGGGTTGTGCCTGAAACCGGTACCCTGACTGCTTAGAAGGGTAGTGCCCAAAATTGGTACCCTTATACTTTGATGAATGAAGATGTTGATGCCAAGAAAAATAAGGAGAAAGATGAATCGCAAAGATCATGATAATAAGATGGAGAAGAAGAATCTGTTTGATGAAATGCAAAACTCCAAGGTAATTCTCTACTAGTGAGTTACGCACTGAATCTATATTTTCCTACCTTTACCAAAGAACCAACACTACAACCCAAAAACAAGTCCTTTGTGATCCTAGTAATAAAGTGATTATAAGTTGATTTTTGAGACCCTTGCCAAGCTTATGGTTACGCGGAAATATGAATTGAGTATGAGCTTATATATTAACCTGTTTAAGTGTACTTTACACTTGAGAGTAAGAGTAAACACTTATCTTGTGAGCTAGATGAATGAGTACTCCGAAGTGTATTATAATTGAGTATTTTTTGCATTAATAAAATGTATGATACGAGTGGTATTTATTTTAAATTGATAGAATTGCATGTGTAGGAATGTATTGTACTTAACTAGATGGACTTGTGAATTTTACACTTGCTCTTATGGTTTTGATTTCGTTGCCTCAGAGCGAGCAACATGTAAATTTGGGGGGTTTGATGAGAGTGTAAATTCACGTAATTTGAGTGCTGATTCCTGTGATAATAATGTATGATTTGATCTTAAGTCGAGATAAATTAAGATATGTAGTGGAAAGTCAGGAATCAGGTGCGTGTGAGGCCATTTGAGAGGATTCTCGAAGAAAAACATGACAGAAGTGCTCGGAACCAAAAAAGAGGTATTTTAACACCTAGTTCGACCAAGAGGGGAGGTGGTTCGACCACCGATGCTGGTCGAACCAAGCGTCTGGAAGCTTTTTTAGAGGGGTTCGACCACGATGAAGTGATTCGACCAGGTATAATAATCGAACCAAAAGCCTGAAGATTTGCAAAACATGGTTCGACCACGAAGCTTCTAGTTCGACCAAGGATTCGAGTCGAACCAGCTTCTTGCTAGTTCATTACAGGCCAGTTTGACCAGGCCATGAGTGGTTCGACCACTGGTCTTGGTCGAACCAATGCCCAAGAAGATTTCGGATCAATATTTTTACACCTTCAGTACATGTTTTCCCTCAAAAAGTCCATCCAAGGTCCATAAGGAGAGTTTACAAGTATAAAAGGAAGCTCTACGCAGCTGAGACAGACACGATTCACCACCTTCATTCCACACAATATCCGAAACTCTATCATCATCCACAGAGCTGTGGAGAGAGATTCGTCTGTCGAATCAAGTGAAAACCAAGTGAAGATTCAAGATAGGGAGAGACGCGACGGCGCCCGCATCTAGGGTTTATGAAGATTTTATGAGTTTATTGAACTTCCGTGTGTATACTCCGTACAACACTACTTGTGGTTTATTTTGTATAAGACTATTCCTTTTTAATTCATACTCAAAGTTGTTTTGTGCATCATTAATTGTTATGTAGATTCTGAATACATATCTTAATTATTGATTGAGTGCGTTCACTGCTGAGCAGGATTACATGTTATGATTCTAAGTGAGGGGACTTTGAAGTTTTATTAGAACTATCTTATATAAATACTTATTAATTGAATCTTATTCGGGTCAATAAGTAACACAAAAAGAATAACTACATAGTACCTATAGAGGGAGATCATATCGGGTTAGAGTACTTAGTGCACGGGAAATAATTGATATTGATAGTACCTAGAAAAGGGGGTGAATTATATATCTTGCTCCAAGGATATTCACACGTGTCACACGCTTATTTACTTGTATCTATAGAGTAGATTTGCATGGTTTAGTGATGCGTCCATACTCTACAAGCAGAGTCGGACATTGATATACGGAAGAAAAATTAATAAGTAAAATTGAATGGCCCGAAAGACTACCTAATTTCTCGCTTATTCACTTTCATTTAATCTCTACCGCTTGTTTATTTTAATTGCTGTTTTTAATTATTTGTTTATTGGTTATTTAATTCATCACAACTATATTGACAACCTAGTCTTAATAATTAGATAATAATTAAATTAATAATAATACGTCCTTTGAGTTCGATAATCACTTGGTCGCTTATCAAAGCTACAATATCATCCTTCACACTTGAGGATTAATATTGTGTGTTGAGAAAACGCTAGTCATGGGGATGGTGGCAGAGGGTGGTGGTGGTTAGGGGGTAAGGTTGGGTGATAATATTTTTATTATTTAAATATTAAAATCTAAAATTTAAAAAAAATTGCGGGTGGCCGGTGGATGAGGGGTGATAAGGGGTAGGGTTGGGTGGTAATATTTTTATTATTTAAATATTAAAATCTAAAGTTTTATAAAAAAAATTATTGGTGGCGGGAGATGGGATAGGAGGTAGGGGTACTAGAGTTTAAAATTAATATATATATATATATATATATATATATATATATATATATATATATATATATATATATATATATATATATATATATATATATATATATATATATATATATATATATATATATATATTAATTTATTAATATTATATACTATTTTTATATTTTAATATATCAATTACACAGAAATAGAAGGATTTCAAATGACACGATTTGAGAAAGGATTTGAAATCCATTAAAAAACAACTAAAAATTTTTCAAAATCAAATTCATGATTTGAAATCCATTGATTTAAAATCTTGAATTTATAAATTCATTAATTTTAGGTGGCATCCAAACATGAAGAATGAATTTGAGGGAGGGATTTATAAATCCCTTCTCAAATCCTTTAATCCAAACACACCTTAGTGTTTATATATTTATAACTAATGTTAGAAAACTTGATATTGAATATTAGATTGTTTTTGGATTGAGTCATTTTAAATCCAATGTATTTTAAATTTCTTCGATATTAAATCAATTCATTTGAATTTCACTGTTTGGATAAATTAAGAATTTTTAAAGGATTTTAAATCCATAATTCAAAAATTATTTTTAAAATAAAATTTTATACTCCCTCCATCCCATTTTAGATGCACACTTTCCATTTTGGTTGTCCCTCAAAAGTTTGCACCTTCCTAAAAAAGAAAAAATTCAAACACAATCACTCTTCCTCATACACTTAATTTACAAAAAAATCACCCCTATTTAACACATCTAATATACTTTATCATTTACTCCCTCCGTCTCCTTTCAGAATATTTTTTATTTTGGGCTGTCCCACAAAAGTTTGCACATTTCAAAAAAAGCAAAAAGTAAAAAACAACCATCCTTCCCCATACACTTTATTTACAAAAAAACATCTCTACCTAACATATTTTATCATTTATTTATAACATAAAAATACCATTATATCCCTAAAAGTTATCACTTTCTTCATCTCGGTGCTAAAATTGGGGGTGCAATCTTTTGTGGGACGGAGGTAGTATTTATTACCAAAAAAATATCATAATACCTTTAAAAGTTATCACTTTCTTAATCTTCGTGCCAGAAAGAGGGGTACAAACTTTCCTGGGACGAAGGGAGTACATGATAAATAAAAATAATAAAATTTTATTATATTAAACATTAAAATCTAAAATTTTATTAAAAATAAAATTTTTTGGGGGAATTCTACCACCCCTACCCACCTCCTACCCAAACTCCCCCACCCCACTCCACCTTCCTAATTTTTTTTTATTTTATAAAATTTAATTATTTAATATTTAAATAATAAAAATATTACCATCCAACCCTACCCCTACCCACCCCCACCACCCACGCTCAATCCCCCATTTTTTTAATTTTAAATTTTAATATTTAAATAATAAAAATATTACCACCCAAACCCTACACTCTATCCATCCACCCACCCACCCCACCCCACCCCTCCCCCGCCCACCAGCTATTTTTTTTAAATTTAAATTTTAATATTTAAATAATAAAAATATTACCACACATCCCTACTGATGAGTGTGTAAATTCACAAGTTTGGCGCTATGTTTTGTGCTAGTTTTGGAGAGTTTTGATGTGGAAATAGGTGGAAAACTTATATATATTGTGAATTAGCATGAATCAGGTGTTAGTGGAGCTATTTGAGTGTTTTCTTAGCAAAAACGGAGTGAAAGAGCCAAGAATCGAAGAGACGGAGTCGAAGCCACGCGAACCGCCCAAGAAGTAGGTGGGTTCGACCTTGCTAGAGGAGGGTTCGACCTCTCCAGCAGGTCGAACCAACGTTGCTGGTGTTGGATTGTATACTAAAAGTCTAGCTTTTTGTATGAACAATGTTATAACAATTAATTTGAAATGAGAATCATATGATCAAATGATTGCATCTTATAATTTATTTATATGTTTGATGCAATAGTCCACTTACTTTATACTGTAGATAATATGTTGTGCGACAACACGCGGAAGATCATATTATCGGTTTCCTTATAAAGTATAAACAGATGCTCACAATCGAGATAGACGGGAACTCTCTATCGGGATGGTTGTAGTGTGGTTTGGTATTAGCTTGTCTTGGCTATAGAATCACATTAGTGCACTTGTGTGTATTGAGCAGGACCGCTTGAGATCGTTCGATTTATACTGACTTATAGGAGAACTTGATCTCAGTTATTATGGATGATCGTGCTCTTAATCCCTATACAATAACCTCGACACATAGGGCAGTATGTATTTCTTTGATTCATCAATGGGTGAGATTTACATGCAATTAAATCAATAAACTCGGTGAGTTGGGAAGTAGTGCTGTCTCTATGGTGTGCTGTTGATTGTAGAAGGAATCCGTGTCCGTCATAGGTTGATGATGTCCCCTTGAGGAGCTCATAAGGATTATCATGTAAACCCTGCAGGTGGAATTTATTCCGGCATGATAATGAGGTTGAGTGGTACTACTCTTGGATGAGATATTAATTAATTGAGTTGTCAGTAACTTAAATTAATTAATGGACATTGTATATCTTAAACATGGGGAGACTAACGGGCTCATAATAAGAAGGAGCCCAAAACATAATTTTGGGATTGGTATGGTAGTGCAGTAATAATATTTTAGTGGAATATATTATTATTATTGGACTTAAGTATAAGCTTTGGGCTAAGCTTGGATACTTAAGCCCAATGGAGGCCCAACCCAATTTCTCCTCCTGGTCCCTGCTGTAGCCCATGTATATAAGTCACCTCAACTTATCTGGAACCCTAATCTAATTCATTATTCACGTGTGATGAGGGTTGAGAGCAGATTGAGTAGGTCTCGTAGATCGTCGCCCACACGACGTCGAGATCGGACTTGGGACATACAGCAGAAGACCGGAAGGTCGTTTGCTGCTGCAGTTCGTCATGTTCCAAAATTCATATAAAATCGTACAGTTCTTTGATTTTGATGTATTATATACTGATGGAAAGCCGTCGAAGAGAGGATCGTCTGAGCACAAAGATCACTCAATTTCGACATCAGAAGAGGAACTTATGGCCATTCTCGTGGGACTGCGCAGACTGCCTGCGAGATTCAACCTCTACATCAACCCTTGGTGAAAGGTAATGCGTTTCATGTTTAATTGCTTCCGCTGCTTGTTAGAAATACATGGAACCCTAACGGGTCACGTTAACCAAACGATCGAATGCCAACAATTGGTATCAGAGCTTCGGTTTCGTGGTGAAGCGTGACACGTTAGGATAGGGTTTATGTGATTAATTTTTCGGAATTAGGATCACATGTTTAGGGTTTTGGTTTTATTGCGCAAACCATGAATATCCCTATATATATATATACCCTATATCATATCTGTTCGTTGATGGTTGTGTGTGAGAGGATTCGACGAAAACTGTTCGTCAATTTCACATGGAAGGAAGAAATTGAGAGAAAATCCAGCGCAGTGATATTGCAGAGGCAATAACCAGAGTTTCAACCGTCGGATCAGGCTGAATTTTGGTCAGCACGTTCGGATTTTGTGGATGTACATTCTGAATGGTGAAGATCATATTTGGAGCTTTGTGTTGTGGGGAATACGCCGAAAACAGAAGCAGTTTTTTGGGCGATTCTGTTCTGCGCAGTCGAGAGAAAAGAGCCGTTTCTCACAATATAACCGTTGGATCGATCTGTAATTTGGACAGCATGTTCAGGACTTACAGTAGTAGATTCTGGACGGTGGAGATTGGATTCTGAAGTTCTTTCAGTTTCGAACTACGAACTTACAGTAGTAGATTCTGGACGGTGGAGATTGGATTCTGAAGTTCTTTCAGTTTCGAACTACGAACGACAGTTGGTGTAGTTTGGTGTTGCGCGTTGGGCTGAACTTGGTTCCATGCAAGTAGGCCCTTGGACGAGCGACAGTCCGGGCGAGGGGCGCTCGTCAAGGCACTTAGGGCGCTCCCTGACATAATTGGCGGTGGGATATGACGATGGACGTCTTGGGGCACAAGCAATCCTGCTTTTTGCGTAAGGCATCGATTCCACAGTAGGAGTGTCGGACAAGACATTAATATTTAGAGGCGTTTTTATTCCTAATATATATAACTGTCATAATTGATTTAATTGTCTATTATTGTTATATATATATATATATGGATGCCTGATCTCTATGATTTATTGTCTTATATAGAAGCATGCTAGATTGCGTATTATATTTGGTATATTATATGCATGTATTGCTAGAGTGTTGGATAAGACATCCAATTTTAAGAAAACTAATTCCTAATATATAACTGGCATAATAGATTGTATATTATTGTTATATATGGATGTCGAATTAATTCCTAATATATGACTGCTATAATTGATTTAATAATCTATTATTGTCATATATGAATGTCGAATTAATTCCTAATATATAACTGCTATAATTGATTGTCTATTATTGTTATATATGGATGTTGAATTGATTCCTAATATATAACTGACATAATTGATTTAATTATCTATTATTGTTATATATGGTTGCTCATCGATATCGATGATTTTGATAATCTAGACGATATGACGATCGATATCGATAGTTTCGGAATTTTGATAATCTTGATATTTTTCGAATATTTGATAATCTAGTCGATATCGATGATTTTGATAATCTGGACGACATCGACGGTCGATATCGATGGTTTCGAAAATTGGACAATCTGAAAATTTTGAAAATTTGATAGTCTGGAAGTCTTTGCTGATATTCGTGCCTGGTGGCGAACAATCGAATTCGCTGATATATAACTGTTAATGATTGATTTAATTATTGATTATTGTTATATATGTATGCATGACTCTCTGTGATTTACTGCCTTATGTGCCGTAATAGAAGCATGCTAGCGTTGCGTATTTTATTCTGAATATCATATGCATGTAAAAACCCTCGGTGTTAAATTACTAAGTGGGAGAGGGGATTGGTAAATATTCCCGCGGCCTCCATTATTGGTTTGTAAGTGATGTGAGTAAACTTGCGTGTTGGCAATAGGCCTTCCTCCCTAACGGATGAGTTTATTCACGGATCACTGGTACAGACTTCATTACATAATTATTGTTTGTAATGTGGTACATGAACTTGCGTGTTGGCAATATGCCTTCCTCCCTAACGGATGAGTTTATGTGGGGCTCACTGGTACAAACTTATAATTGATGATTGTAGGAAGCTATCCGAGCGCGTGTGTACTTCTCCAACTGTAAGGCACACAAGCTCGCGCAGTGGACTTGAGATCAAATAATGGTGTACACTTAGGTGTAAATAATTAGTATCCTCCCCAACGGAGTCACTGCTATTATTTGCATGGCTAAAGAGGAACCGACTATTAATTATTTTGTCATAAAGTTAGGTTGACAAATGAAATTAATGGGTAAAACCTTCTCTTGTAACTGTTTGGGTTTGTAAACGTTCACACTAACGTGGCTTGCAGACTCACGGTGCTTGAGATGTCGGTGAATTTTATTTTTATATAGTTTTGAGGGAATCAATATAAAAGGATAAAATTCGAAGATTTGATCGGTATATTTATTTATGATTCTCTGTAATTTTAAATGGTTTTATCTCGCTTATTGTTAACTAAAAGAAATTATATTTACTGGTCCAAAATTAGATGATTAGAAAAGAATCTTGGTTTTGAATTTTACTGCTTAAGAAAATACATGTGTGTTCTCACAATGGACGTCTCATGATGCCTATTAAAGTCTCTAGTGAAGAGATGAGAGGTTCATAGAAATATGATGGTCTCATGTAACTCTTCGGATACTTGAGTAAGTTAAAAGGCAGAAGATCATGATTTAATTTGATGAATGAATTGGGAAAGCATGGAGTATAAATTGAAGGGAAACCTAGATCAATTTAATTCTTTGTGAATTGCCTAGATGTTTTTGAGTAAGTTCCACCTGAATTACAATAGGATGTATATGGTGGAAAACTTCTGGCAAAACATGTGGCAAAGGAAAGCCATTTTCATCATAATGTGAACAAGTTTTATATCTTATTCACTAGTTGTTTAAAACATGATTAGTGATGGCATTTATTGACACGAAGTGTGTAGATACTGGAATCACTAAATGTTTATTACTAAGTGAGGATAAGATTATTTTATACATGGATAATACTATGAGAGTAGTGGCTGTTGCAGTGGGAGTTGTTTATTTATCTTACGATATGAATAAACATTTGATTTTATGAAATTGTCTTTACGTACATTTTCATAGAAAGAATTTGATTTCGGTTTCTATGCATTAATAGATGGATACTCCATTTCATTTAAATGACATGGTCATTATAATGAATGATAGAGTTGTAATCTGTTATGGTACGTTGGTGAACAATTTGTACACTCTTAAATCATGTTTATCCCCTGGATGCGACAAATAGTAATTAATAATGAGTCTTCTAATCTAGTAGGAGAAAGGTACCTTCGGAAATGAATTTCCCACCTTAATGGTGTGACGAATAGAAGGAATATCACTCTTATGGTAGTGATTAGATAGATGATGAATTATTTGGAATTACTAAATTCATTTTATGGATATGCCCTAGGAATAGTAATTCGTAAGAATGTTTTTCTGTTTGTGGGATATCCTAGAAAAATGAAGGATGATTTATTTAGTCCACAAGATCGAAGAGTGATTGTTAACATAAACACTAGATTTTTGGAAAAAGGACTATGTAATAAATCAAATACCCATGTATAAGTTGTTCTAAAGGAAGTGAGAGGAAAACACAAAGTATAAGTACCAAGTGTACAAGAGGATATACCACAAGGTAAACTGCAACGCATGTCACGTCTGATATACAATTGCATGTAGTGCCTTGTCGTAGTGGGAGGGTTCTTCGACAACTTGTAAGATACATGTTTTGGGAAAGTCGTGAGACTTGGTCCCTCGCAAACATGAAATGGACCCACGGATACGACGAAGCACTACAAGTTAGAAATGCCTAATCCTAGCAAAGTGCAATGAATATTAAAATAGAACGATTTTAAATTAGGTCTGGATGCTTGTTGAACCGCTAAATGGCGTAAAAGCCATTGGAAGCGGGCATGCAAGAATAAAGAGGATCATAGAATAAGGTGAAAACCTTGGAAGCAAGCTTGTTGCGAAAAGGTATACTCAGAAAGAAATGGTTCGATTATGAGAAAACCTGTTCGCCGGTAGCTATGCCTAAGTTGATCCAAACTCTTTTATTTGTTGCTACTCATATGAAATATGAGGGATAGCAAATAGATGTCGAGACAGCTTTCCTGATTGGAAGTCTTAAGGGAAACATCTTTGTGAAGCAACCAGAGTGATTCATTGCAAAGAGCTAAGAGCATTGTGATAGTGAGCTTAAAAGTGTCCATTAATGGACTAAAACAAGCTTCAAGATCATGAAACATCCGTTTTGATGAGGTAATCCAGTGACATGGATCTAATCAATGATCGGATGGTTCTTGTGTATTGAAAAGAGTGATGGAAACGTGGTGGTATTTCTTGTACTATCGTAGATGATATATTGCTCATTGGAGACAATGAAAGAGTATTGTCGGGCGTATGTGTATGGATAATAAAGCGGTATGAAATGAAGGACTTAAGAAGAGCAAAAATATCCTTTTGATCACGGTAATACGGATCACAAGAAAGGATATTATGCTTGTCTCAAGCTTCATGAATTGATACGATCCTTACTTGTTTTAGCAAGTAACTTTATCTAAGAAAATATGTCTTGAGACACAAAAGGAAGATAAAGGTGACGAAAGCGGTTCCTTATGCTTCGGCGAATAAGGAAGCTTAATCTTAGGAATGCTATGCGCGAGAATGGATATCTATTTTGCTGAACGCATGAACAGTGGGTATCAACGTAACCCGGAACAAGAATGATGAACTGTGGTAAGACATATATGAAGTGCCTGAGAAGGACTGGAAATTATATGTAAGCTTACTGGGCAAATTCACTGCTTCTTGTGGATTACGTAGATTCGAATTTTTTAGTCAGATTGGACGGCAGTAAATCCACCTCAAGGTTATGTGTTTAATTTTAGGAAGTTGAGTCATAATGTGGAGGAGTGCTATATAGAAATATATTTCAGACTCCGGACTCCATCATGGAAAGATGATAAATTGGAGCCTATGAGGCAGCCAAAGTATCTGTATGACTCTGGAAACTTCAAGATGGACTTCGAAGTGTTTCTAAGTTTGCCCAAGGATATCACAATTTATATTGATGATATTGGTGCAGTTGCAAACTTGAAGAAATCACGAGCCCATTAGGCAATTAAACACATGGAGTGCAAGTACCACCTGTTACGAGAAATCGTATGATGAGGGGAAGGTTGTTGTTGCCTAGATTGCATCGGATGATGACCTAGTAAATCCATTTACAAGGATATTAAGGCGAGAGCTTTTAATGGTCGTGTAGTGGGAGTGGGAATCAGATGTATGGCGGAAGACATGACAGCATAGTCTTTTAGTATAAGTGGGAGATTGTTGGATTGTATACTAAAAGTCTAGCTTTTTGTATGAACAATGTTATAACAATTAATTTGAAATGAGAATCATATGATCAAATGATTGCATCTTATAATTTATTTATATGTTTGATGCAATAGTCCACTTACTTTATACTGTAGATAATATGTTGTGCGACAACACGCGGAAGATCATATTATCGGTTTCCTTATAAAGTATAAACAGATGCTCACAATCGAGATAGACGGGGACTCTCTATCGGGATAGTTGTAGTGTGGTTTGGTATTAGCTTGTCTTGGCTATAGAATCACATTAGTGCACTTGTGTGTATTGAGCAGGACCGCTTGAGATCGTTCGATTTATACTGACTTATAGGAGAACTTGATCTCAGTTATTATGGATGTTCGTGCTCTTAATCCCTATACAATAACCTCGACACATAGGGCAGTATGTATTTCTTTGATTCATCAATGGGTGAGATTTACATGCAATTAAATCAATAAACTCGGTGAGTTGGGAAGTAGTGCTGTCTCTATGGTGTGCTGTTGATTGTAGAAGGAATCCGTGTCCGTCATAGGTTGATGATGTCCCCTTGAGGAGCTCATAAGGATTATCATGTAAACCCTGCAGGTGAAATTTATTCCGGCATGATAATGAGGTTGAGTGGTACTACTCTTGGATGAGATATTAATTAATTGAGTTGTCAGTAACTTAAATTAATTAATGGACATTGTATATCTTAAACATGGGGAGACTAACGGGTTCATAATAAGAAGGAGCCCAAAACATAATTTTGGGATTGGTATGGTAGTGCAGTAATAATATTTTAGTGGAATATATTATTATTATTGGACTTAAGTATAAGCTTTGGGCTAAGCTTGGATACTTAAGCCCAATGGAGGCCCAACCCAATTTCTCCTCCTGGTCCCTGCTGTAGCCCATGTATATAAGTCACCTCAACTTATCTGGAACCCTAATCTAATTCATTATTCATGTGTGATGAGGGTTGAGAGCAGATTGAGTAGGTCTCGTAGATCGTCGCCCACACGACGTCGAGATCGGACTTGGGACATACAGCAGAAGACCGGATGGTCGTTTGCTGCTGCAGTTCATCATGTTCCAAAATTCATATAAAATCGTACAGTTCTTCGATTTTGATGTATTATATACTGATGGAAAGCCGTCGAAGAGAGGATCGTCTGAGCATAAAGATCACTCAATTTCGACATCAGAGGAGGAACTTATGGCCATTCTCGTGGGACTGCGCAGACTACCTGCGAGATTCAACCTCTACATCAACCCTTGGTGAAAGGTAATGCGTTTCATGTTTACTTGCTTCCGCTGCTTGTTAGAAATACATGGAACCCTAACGGGTCACGTTAACCAAACGATCGAATGCCAACAGCTGGACGTACAGAGATTGATTCGACCACGACTCGGCTGGTTCGACCTGGCCATCAGGTCGAACCATGGTCGAACCAATTTGTAAGAAGGAGGATTCGACCACGACGTTTGGGTTCGACTTGCCAGTTGGTCGAATCGGGAGTGGGAGTTGTCCAGTGCTGAGGTTCGACCTGGGGTTTGACCAAGGCCTGAGTGGTTCGACCTGTCCAGAAGGTCGAACCTGTGCAGAATTCTTCCAGTAGCGAGGTTCGACCTGGGGTTCGACCTGTGGCTAGGGGTTCGACCTGTTTGACGTGGTCGAACCTGTGTGCGAGAACTTACCTTATCCGGATTTTTGAGGCCGAAACACGTGAGATCACTTAGAAAGCCCATTCCAAGCCCTAGAGACGTGATTACAAGTATAAAAGGAGGCTCATACAGAGAATAAGGAGAGCTTTTGATCGTCAATCGTAGGAGAGACAAGAGTAGAGGTGGTGATCCATCCGGAGGGCTGTGACAGAGGTTTGCTGAAGGTTCAAGTAAGAATGATCAATCTAACCATGATTGTTCCTAGATCAATCATGGGCTAGAACCACCTTGGTAGTTCTAGGGTTATGAAAGTTTCATGATATAATTCGTGTTTCGTGTGTAAAACTCCGTACAACACTACCTGTAGTTTGTTTTATATAAGATTGCATATTTAATCCATACTCATAGTCGTTTTGTGCATCAATGATCGTTGTGTAGAGTCTGAATACATAACATGGTTATTGATTAAGTGCGTTCACTACTGAGAAGGGTTTATTGTTATAATTCTAAGTGAAGGGATTCCGAAGTATTATTAGAACTGTCTTATATGAATATTCATGAATTGAATTAAATTCGGGTTGATGAATAGGATGAAGAGTATAACTTTATAGTACCTAAAAAGGGAGATCAAATCGGGTTAGATTCTAGACGTAGAAGATAATTGATTATGATAGTACCTAGAAAGGGGGGTGAAGCATATCTCTTGCTCCGATGTTATTCACACGTGTCAAGCGCATATTTACTTGTGTCTATAGAGTAAACTTGCATGGTCTAGTGATGCGTCCACAAACCACAGGGCAGAGTCGGACACCATCACATGAAAATACGAATTGCTAGTGAAACTGGATGACCCGACGAACTACCTATCATTCTTATTGATCACAACTCACTTTTCTCTACTCTTGCTATTTCTTTTGTTATTTCGATTAGAAGTTATTATCCATTAAACCTTTACAATTACCAAACATAGTCTAAAATATACTAGAAGATAACAAAATCGATATTTATCCGTCCCGTGGGTTCGATATTGTAACTTGGTCATCTTCGCGACTACAATTGATATCCTTATACTTGAGGATTAATTTGTGTGTTGAGAAAACCCCTATCAAGTTCTTGGCGCCGTTGCCGGGGACGGCGTAAAATATCTTTTTTGTATTATTTCTAGTTTATTAGGACTATTTACCTTGTTTTGTTGTTTTCTTTCTTGTTCGTTTTAGGTGTATGCTCACAAGATCAAAGAAAGGTAATCTTGAACCGTATAATCCTGAGATTGGAGCATCATCAAGAAAGAAGAAGAAGAAGAAGAGCAAGGCAAAGACAATAGACTCAACTGAAGCTCTGAATTTTGGAGTTGAGGTTGACGAGCAGATTTCGCAAGTGATTGAGGCTACAACTGAAGTTAATTTGGAAGTAGAAACAGTCAACATGGCAGCGAATCCGGATAATCTAGCCATCCGAGAGGTTTTCAGAAATAATGGAGCTGGAAATTATGAGCTTTTAGGAGCAAGGGGAACTAACACAGCGTTCGATCTTCATCCCGCTCTTATTAGCATGATAGAAAGAAACTCATTTTCAGGAGGGTCTTTCGAGGATCCGCAGCAGCATCTGAACAAGTTCTTGGGATATGCAAGTACTCAAAAAAACGTAGGAGAACATGAAGATGCTAGGAAGATCCTTTTGTTCAAATTCTCGCTTACTGAAAAGGCGAGGGATTGGTACGATACTATTAACGCAGCTGAGTGCACCACGTGGGAGCAATTGAAGTTAAGGTTCTTGGAGAGGTATATGCCACCTTCGAAGGTGTTTTAGATGAAGCAAGATATTAACCAATTTGCTATCAGTAGAGGTGAGAAATTTCATGAAGCGTGGGATAGATTCAAGGACATGCTCAGGAAGTGTCCTCAACATGGGTTATCTAAAGCCCAATATATCAGTATATTCTATAATGGATTGGACTGTGAATCAAGAGTGCTACTTGATGCTTCTTCTAATGGGGCATTGCTTACAAAGTCATCCGTTGAGGCCGAGAGATTGTTTGAAGACATATCGATGAATTCGAGGGATTGACCTACTGATAGAGTTAGAAGTACGTATGTTCTTGGAAAGGTAGCTCAGGTTGAACAAGCAATGGTGAAAACTAAGAGGGAGGATGAGATCGTTTCGAGCTTGTCCAATATCAACAAGCTACTTGAGTCTCAACAGAAGCAGATCAGCGAGATATCCCAACGAGTGCCAATCATGCAGCAAGAGATGATGAATAATGGAACCATCCAAGACGAATTGGAGGAAGCAAATTATGCCATGGGTCAAAGTATTCAAGGAACGAGGTACCCAAATCAAGGAAACCGGAACTACCAAGGAACTATCGAGGGAACTTTAATAATCGTGGTCCATCTGGTAGTTATCAACAGCAACCAAGGAGGCCTGAATTTTCATGGAGCAATAGGAACAATGCAGTGCAACTTCCGATGGGTGTTGATCCGGGAGAAAAGGTGGAAGAAGGGAAGCCTGGGTTCGAGGATACTGTGAACCGGTACATGGTAAAGAATGATAAAAGAGTGAACCGTCTTGAGGCAAAGCTTGAGAAAAAGATTGATGATCACCACAGAGATTTGTCCACTCAAGTGAAAGATCTCACATTGTTGATGGGTACAATTGCAGAGAATGTGAACACATTGACTCAAACTGTAGGAAAAGGGAAGTTTTCGTCTCAGAGTATAGAGAATCCAAAGTCGTGTAATGCCATCACACTGAGGCCAGGAATGCAGTACGAGGGACCGATGAGGCCGGAATCAAAGTTGGAATTTTCTATGCCTCGGTTCGACCAACAGGCAGAGGGTTCGACCAACTTTTCAGGTCGAACCTCATCGGCCAGAGCACTCTGTTTCGACACAGGAGCGGTTCGACCAACACGCAGAGGGTTCGACCAACTTTTCAAGTCGAACCCAGGTCAAACCTCATTGGCCAGATCACTCTGTATTGACGCAGGAACGGTTCGACCACGATCAAAAGGGTTCGACCAACTCTTCAGGTCGAACCCAGGTCGAACCGAAGGATGAAGATTATACAATGAAGCGGTTCGACCAAAGGGGCAGTGGTTCGACCTCCAATGCTGGTCGAACCCAAGTCGAACCTCCGGAGCAGAATGAGATCAGTCTTCCAGGAGAGAGGTTCGACCAATACAGTCCTGGTTTGACCTCTCAGCCTGGTCAAACCCTAGTCGAACCTCGCAGAGATGTTTTGTTTGATGCACCTGTTGTTCCTTTTGATGTTGATGCAACTCCAGTGGTACAGAATGAGCAAAGTACATACATAATAGCTGAGAAAAAATGGGAAAGAGCTAAGCGATTAAGAGCCGAAAAGGAGAAAGCGGAGAAGGTAAATCTTGATGAATGGGGGATTCCCAAAACAAAAATACCTCCACCGTTTCCCTACAAGCTAGTGAAGAAAGGGTTGGAAGAAAAGTTCAAGAAGTTTTCAGAGATAATGAATAAGATAAGCTTGAACATCCCTTTTTCAGAGGCAATCATGGAGATGCCATATTATTCTCGATTCCTTGAAGACATATTGATGAAGAAGCGAAGCTTAACCGGAGTTGAAACGGTAAACTTATCTGAGAATTATAGCTCAATTATTCAAAAGAAGTTGCCACCAAAGATGAAAGATCCGGGGAGCTTTACTATTCTATGTGAGATCGGGAAGGGGCCAGCACGGCGAGCTTTGTGCGATCTAGGGGCAAGCATCAATTTGATGTCGTTGTCCATCTTTCAGAAGCTTGGTTTGGGGGAGCTGACCCCGACAACTGTTGCTCTCCAATTGGCAGATAGATCAATGACGTTTCCGAAAGGTATAGTTGAAGATGTTCTAGTAAAGGTGGAGAAGCTAGTCTTTCCTGTGGATTTCCTTGTATTAGAAATGGATGATGACAAGGATAATGTTCCTTTAATCTTGGGGAGGCCATTCCTTGCTACAGCTGGAGCTATGATAGATGTTCGGAAGGGAGAACTGAAGTTGAGAATGGACAAAGAAGAAGTACTTTTCAACTTGGACAAAGCAATGAAGATGACAATGGAGTCCCAGTGTTATAGTATTGACGTGGTGGAGGAGATTGTGAAGGAGGATATGTCTCTGATCTTGTCAAAGGATCCTCTTGAGACATGTTTGATGGAGTCTCTTACTTATCCCACTACAGAGCTTGACGGACGTTCTAACGAGGTATGTATTGAATTTCTTGAAAACTTACTTGCTTTGGGTGATGACAGGTTTGCATTGGAAAGAAATAAAGTGGAAGAAGTCAAATGGACCAGGAAGTACTTGCCTTTGGATAACGAAAACACTCCAGTGGAGAAAAGAAAAGAGGAGTTGAAACCATTGCCGGACCACTTGAAGTATGCTTTTCTTGGTGATAATGCACAATATCCGGTAATTGTATCTTCTTCCCTTAATGATGATCAACTTGAAGAGTTATTAGATGTCTTGAGGAAGTACAAGTCTGCAATAGGGTGGTCACTTGATGATTTGAAAGGTATTAGTCCTTCGTATTGTATGCATCAGATTAGGTTGTTGGATGAAGCAAAAGCTTGTGTTCAGAATCAGCGTAGGGTGAATCCCGCAATTCAAGAGGTGATAAGGAAGCAAATTCTTACGTGGTTGGATGCTAGAATTATATATCCTATTAGTGATAGTCCCCATGTGAGTCCATTGCATGTAGTTGCTAAGAAGGGGGGCATGACTGTAGTGAAAGCTGAGGATGGAGAAGCTATAGCCACGAGAATTCCTACGGGATGGCGTACATGTGTGGATTACAGGAAATTAAATGAGAACACGTGTAAGGACCATTTCCCTCTTCCGTTTATGGATCAAATGTTGGATCGTCTTGCAGGGTATGAGTTTTATTGTTTCTTGGATGGATACTCGGGGTATAATCAAATCATGATTGCTCCCGAGAATCAAGAAAAGACCACTTTTACTTGCCCCTACAGGACATTTGCTTTTAGGAAGATGCCGTTTGGATTGTGTAATGCGTCTGCTACTTTTCAGAGATGTATGATGGCGATTTTTGATGGTTTGATAGAGAAGATCATGGAAGTATTCATGGACGATTTTTCAGTCTTTGGTTCTTCTTTTGATATGTGTTTGTCTAACCTTGCTGTTGTTTTGAAGAGGTGTCAAGAAACTAATCTTGTCTTGAATTGGGAGAAGTGCCACTTCATGGTGAAGGATGGGATTGTTCTTGGGCATCATGTTTCCGCCAAGGGATTACAGGTAGACCGTGCTAAAGTGGTGGCAATTGAGAAGCTTCCACCACCGACCAATGAAAGAGGAGTGCGGTCCTTCCTTGGACACGCCGATTTTTCAGGAGATTCATTAAAGACTTCTCAAAATACTCTAAGCCCCTATCTCATTTACTTGAAAAGGATATTCCTTTTGTGTTTAATGATGAGTGTCTAACAGCTTTTCAAGTTTTGAAGGAGGCGCTTATTACTGCCCCTATCTTGATCACACCGGACTGGACTCAACCGTTTGTACTTATGTGTGATGCAAGTGATGTAGCATTGGGTGTGGTGCTTGGGCAGCTAAGGGAGAAGAAGTTCTGCGCCATTTACTACGCGAGTAAGACTTTCGATGCGGCACAGAAGAATTACACGGTGACTGAAAAGGAGTTTTTGGCTGTTGTGTATGCATTCGATAAGTTTTGTCAGTATTTGGTTGGCATGAAGACGATTGTGTATACGGATCACTCAGCGATTCGTTATTTGATGGAGAAGAAGGAGACGAAGCCTAGGATCATAAGGTGGATTCTACTACTGTAGGAGTTTGACTTGGAGATTCGGGATAAGAAAGGAACAGATAATGTGTTGGCAGATCACTTATCAAGGTTGGAGACTAGGGAGCATTGTGATAATTCTTTCGAGTATATTGAAGAGATGTTCCCTGATGAAAAGATCATGGCTGTGGCTGTTGAAGGTACCGAGCGAGCATGTGTGGTTGCAGCGCAAGGTATGGATCCATGGTATGCGGATTATGTTACTTACATTGTCATTGGAGAAATTCCAAGGGATCTCAACCGATATCAACTTGCGAAATTTCGTAGGGAAGTTGAGACATTTATATGGTATGATCCGTTTGTTTATAAGATTTGTACAGATTCTATCGTCCGAAGATGTGTACCCGAGATGGAAATGGAAAGTGTGCTTGAGTTCTGTCATGCACAACCGAATGGGGGCATTTCGGAGCGCAAAAGACTGCAGCTAAGGTACTTCAATCCGCTCTTTATTGGCCTACTTTGTTTAAAGATAGTGAGAGCTATGTGGCGTCTTGCGATAGATGTCAGTGCATGGGTAATATAAGTAGGAGAGATGAGATGCCATTGCAGCCTAGCATAGTCGTGGAGATATTTGATGTATGGGGGATCGATTTTATGGGGCCTTTTCCCCCGTCGAATGGGTTTCTCTACATTCTTCTTGCGGTGGATTATGTTTCGAAGTGGGTGGAAGCAATTCCTACTCGTGTTAATGATTCGAAAGTTGTTTTATATTTCCTGAAGAAACATATTTTTGCCCGTTATGGAGTTCTGAGAGCATTAGTTAGTGATGGAGGTTCTCACTTCGTCAATAAATTTCTGGAGAAGGTGCTTAAGGATTATGGTGTTAAGCATAGGGTTACTACACCCTATCATCCACAAGCGAATGGGCAGGCAGAGGTCTCCAACCGTCAAGTAAAGCAGATTCTGGAGAAAGTGGTAGGAACTAATAGAAAAGATTGGGCTATGAAGCTTGATGATGTGTTATGGGGGTTCCGGACCGCTTACAAGACGGTGTTGGATATGTCACCGTATCAAATTGTCTATGGGAAGCCGTGCCACTTACCTGTAGAAATCCAACACAAAGCGTTTTGGGCTTTGCGTCGCTTGAACTTGACCCTTAAGGATGTAAAGGAGTTGAGGCTAACTCACATGAATCAATTGGATGAGTTTAGGAGTCGTGCTTTCAAGAATTCAGAGATTTATAAGGAAAGAATGAAGAGGTGGCATGATTCCAAGATTTCATACAAGGAGTTCAAGCAAGGAGATGAGGTACTATTTTTTAACTCTCGTTTGAAGCTTTTTGCAGGCAAGTTGAAGTCTAAGTAGACGGGACCGTTCATGATTCATCGAGCCTTAGGAGGGGGGAGTTATGAGCTTATTGACAAAGATGGAGATGTTATCATGGCGAATGGGCATCGATTGAAGCTTTATAGGTCGCCGGATGATGCGTGTGTTATTTTTGATGATACCTTGTTCTGATTTGGTACCGTCGTGACTCTACGACGTTAAACATGAGCGCTTGTTGAGAGCTTACTCTTCCGTTTTATTGCTTTATTTCTTTTGTGTGAGTAAGAAATTTTTATATTTAAGATGCTTACTAATCGGCAATTACATCTCTTTTCAAACTTGGTTTCGACTTACATTTTTACTAAGTTTGGGGGGGTGTGATGTTATTACCTCATTGAAGCATTAAGAGTATAATCTTTTCTTTGTATTGTTTGTTAGGGGAGTTGGTTTTTGCGGCCATATTGAAATTTTAATCGATTTTGATGTGACGATTTTTTACAACTTGCCTAATGTTCAGTGGTTTTTGGTTGTGTTTTCTTTTACGGAGATACTCATGAATGATATTATGTGGAACAATTTTTGAAGTTGTGCTCTAGATTGTACCTAATGAAGTTGTGTTGAAGCTTGAAGTATGTAGTGAATGAAGAACACTCAGTTTTGGAAATCAGGAGGTAGGTTCGACCAAGTCTAGGAGTGGTTCGACCAGAGCCAGAGGTCGAACAAAAGCAGAGGAAGTCGAACCGGCGTTGAAAGTTGTCCAGAGAGGAGGTTCGACCAAAGGCATAGTGGTTCGACCTGATCAGGAGGTCGAACCTATGGTCGAACCTGTCAGTCGGAAGCACTCTGTTTTCCAGAAGAGGGGTTCGACCAATTCAAGGAAGGTTCGACCTGTTTAGTGATGAGAGTGAAAATAAGCGTGTTTTAGTGTCCAATTTAACACCTTTTTGATTGATATTCTTTTCATATATTAGTATAATGGTCTTATATTCATTATATGTGAGAAAAAGGTGCACTTGAGGTGTTTTGTTGTGTTTTAGGTGGAAAAATGATGAAAAGAGCCAAGTTTGAGAAAATGTGCAATTTGTGCAAGAAATGCTGATAAACGCACGTCGAACTTGTGTAATTATTCTGTATTGATGTGGAGCTCTGAACGGGAAGTGTGATATATAGTTGGAAAGCCACTGAAGAGAAGGTCGATTTGGCGTAAAGAACATCCCATTCGGAGTCCGAACGAGAAAGTTATGAGCAAAGTGGTGACGCCGCGCGAGCTGTGCCGAACAGAATTGCAGTGCTACTTTCCATGGCCTGTTACATATTCAATTGAGAGGATCGCGTGAGCGCAAAAATCACTCAATTCGGATGTCGGATGTGAAAGTTATACGCGAAACGGAGAGACTGCGCAAATCCAGTAGCAGGGTTCGACCTGTGGTTCGACCAAAGAGGAAGTGGTTCGACTTGTTTGACGAGGTCGAACCTACGCTTCGGGAACTTACCAAATCCGTATTTTCGAGGCCAAAACGCGGGGGATCACTTGAAAAGCCCATTCCAAGCCCTAGAGACGTGATTACAAGTATAAAAGGAGGCTCATGCAGTCAAGAAAAACGTCACCAATCACCGAGGAGAGGTCACAACATACAACACCCCACAAGGGGGGATCACCCCCCATCCATCATCCACTTCCTTTCCTCCATCTATCCATCACTTTGAAGATTCGTTTGTGGAATCAAAAGGAGAACCAAGAGGAGGATTCAAGATGGAGAAGGGCATGAAGACGCCATATCAAGGGTTTATTCATTTTCTAATTTATCTTGTATTTTCCGGACATCCGGGTAAGATCTATCCAACACCCATGATTGTTCTTCGAAACATCATGGGCTAGAGCCTTTTTGGTAGATCTAGGAGTTTTGATGGTTTTATGAATTAATTAATCTTCTATGTGTAAACTCCGTACAACACTACTTGTGGATTTATTTTATATATGATTGTGCTTTCTTAATCCATATTCACGGTCGTTTTGTGCATCTTCCATTGGTATATAGAGTCTGAATATATATCTTGGTTGTAGATTGAGTGCGTTCACCGCTGAACAGGATTCCATGTTATGATTCTAAGTGAGGGGACTCCGAAGCTTCATTAGAACTATCATATATGAATACTTATTAATTGAATTGAATTCGAATTATTAAGTAGGATAAAGAGGATAACTTTATAGTACCTATAAAGGGAGATCATATCGGGTTAGAGTACCAATCCTAGGGGAAAATAATTGATACTGATAGTACCTAGAAAGGGGGGTGAAATTATATCTCTTGCTCCGAGGTTATTCACACGTGTTACACGCATATTTACTTGTGTCTATAGAGTAGATTTGCATGGCTTAGTGATGCGTCCATATTCCACAAGGCAGAGTCGGACATCAACACATAAAAGGGAGATTAATGAGTGAAACTGGATTATCCTAGAGCTACCTATTCGTCTACTTGATCCACATATGTATTCTTCGAGTGATAGTTTATTTTATTTGTTATTTAATTTAGTATTTTAGTTATAATCAAACATCAAACTCTTATTGCTTTGTCTTAATTAATTTAGATAATAATTAAATTGATAATACGCCGTCCCTTGGGTTCGATATTCACTTGGTCACCTTTCGAGACTACAATTGATATCCTTCATACTTGGGGATTAATTGTGTGTTGAGAAAACGCTCATCAAGTTCTTGGCGCCGTTGCCGGGGACGGCTGTTATTATTGATTTTATTATTTCTAGTTGATTAAGATTTTTTTTTCTTCTTTTATTTGTGATTATTTATTTTCTATCTAACCTTGAATTTTTCCGAGTTACTTGTGTGCTTGAAAAAGGAGAGGAAGGAAAAGAAAGAATAACACATTGAGCTAAACATGGCCGGAGCAAGGCAGAATCCGGATAATGTTGGCATACGTGAAATTTTCACGAACTTTGGGAATGTCAACATGGGGTTGATAGGAGCAAGGGGGGAAGTTGATGATTTTGAGATACATCCCGCTCTTATTAACATGGTGGAAAAGAATCCCTTTTCTGGAGATTGGTTTGAAGATCCATATCAACATCTCCGAAGATTTCTTGGTAATGCAAACACTCAAAAGGGCAGTGGAGCGAATGATAATGCTAGGCGGATCGCCTTATTCAAGTTCTCTTTGATTGATAAGGCGGAAGCTTGGTATGACACTCTTGATGCCACAGAATGCACTACATGGGACCAACTGCAGCAGAAGTTCTTAGAGAGATACATGCCACCCTCAAGGATCTTAAGAATGAAGCAAGAGATCACCCGATTTGTTATGAATCAGGGTGAGAAATTTTATGAGGCGTGGGACAGGTTTAAAGACATGCTCAGGAGGTGTCCACAGCATGGAATGTCGAAGGATGAATACATAAGCATCTTCTACTATGGATTGAATTGTGAGTCGCGTGTTTTTATTGATGCTTCATCAGGAGTAGCGCTGTTATCAAAGACAGCATTTGAAGCGGAAAAGTTTTTTGAAGACATCTCTATGAATTCACGTGACTGGACAATAGAGAGAGATAGAGGATCATATGTACTTGGCGAGGTAGCTCAGGTTGAACATCAAGTGGTGAAGCCGAATAGGGATGATGAGATCGTCTCTAGTCTAGCTAACATCAACAAGCTAATAGAGTCCCAGCAGAGGCAGATTACAGAGTTGACACTAAGGGGGCCTAGTATGAAGCAGCACGAAGTGAAGAGTGATGAAGATACCTTCAATCGATACATGGCTGAGAACGATGCAAGGATTGATCATCTTGAGGATACCATGAATGTTGATCATCCAGATTTATCTAAGCAGATGAAGGAGCTTACTTTGATTATGGGGCAGATGACCGTGAATGTGAATCAATTGACATAAACATTGGAGAATAATGCCATCACGTTAAGGCCTGGAACGCAGTACGAGGGATCGATGAGGCCGGGATCAAATTTGGACATAGCTAATCCTCGGTTCGACCAAAACCCAGAGGGTTCGACCTGGCATTTAGGTCGAACCATGGTCGAACCATACCATGCGAAGCACTCTGTTTTTCCAGAACACCGGTTCGACCAAAGCAAGGGTGGTTCGACCTGTTCTGCAGGTCGAACCAAGGTCGAACCTCTTCATCCGGCGTGCTCTGTTTTGTCGCAGCAACGGTTCGACCACGACCATAATGGTTCGACCAACCCAGCAGGTCGAACCCAGGTCGAACCGGAGGATATAAACTATACAGTGAGGCAGTTCGACCTACGGGGCAGTGGTTCGACCTCTAACACTGGTCGAACCCTAGTCGAACCTCAAGAGCAGAAAGAGAGCAGTTTTCCAGGAGATAGGTTCGACCATTACGTACCTGGTTCGACCTCTCAAACAGGTCGAACCCAGGTCGAACCTCAAATTAAAAAAAAGAGCCGTTGTCCAGAAGGTAGGTTCGACCAGTGCGTGCCTGGTTCGACCTGTTCCACAGGTCGAACCCTGGTCGAACCCATCCAAAAGTTGCCCGTTTCTGTACCGAATGCTCCGCATGATATTGATGTTACTCCAGTACCATTATATGAGCAGAATACTGAGATTACAATGGAGAAGAAGTGGGAAGAAGCAAAGAGATTGAGAGCCAAGAAGGATAAAGCGAAGGAGGTTGAACGTGATGAATGGGGAAGACCAAAGACCAAGATACCTCCTCTGTTTCCTTCGAGATTGGCCGAGAAGGGATTGGAAGAAAAGTTCAAGAGGTTTCACGATGTCATGAGCAAAGTAAGCTTGAACATTCCTTTCTCTGAAGCAATCATGGAGATGCCATACTATGCCCGATTCCTCAAGAATATTATATCAAAGAAGAAAAGCTTGAATGGAGTGGAGACGGTGAACCTATCAGAGAATTGCAGCTCAATCCTTCAAAGGAAGCTACCTGCAAAGTTAAAGGATCCAGGAAGCTTCACTATTCTTTGTGACATTGGAAAAGGGTCGGCACATAAAGCCTTGTATGATTTGGGGGCAAGCGTTAACTTGATGCCTTTGTCCATATTTAAAAGGCTTGGTTTGGGGAGTTAACTCCCACGAATATTGCTCTTCAATTGGCGGATAGATCCATGACTTGTCCAAAGGGTTTAATTGAAGATGTTTTACTGAGAGTGGATAAGTTAGTTTTTCCCGTGGATTTTCTTGTACTTGACATGGAAGATGATAAGGGTGATATTCCCCTTATTTTGGGACGACCGTTCCTTGCCACAGCTGGAGCTATGATAGATGTTAAGGAAGGAAAGCTTAGACTGCGAATGGATAATGAAGATGTGATTTTCTCTCTTGATCATGCAATGAAGATGCCCATGGAGACTCAATCGTGCAAGAGCATTGATATGGTTTCTAACTTGTTTAATCTTGATTTTTCTAAGACAGGTGATTCTGAATTTAAGTGGAAGGTTGACAAGGAGGAGTCTAGACAGCCATGGGAGGAAGGAAATTTCAATGATCATATTTTTGTGACCAAGAAAGGTGAGGTGTTGAGTGTAGACAAGAAGAGGGAAAGAAAGTATTTGAAGGTGAGGATGCGAGAAGACCGTCCTCTACCGTCGTGACTCTACGACGTTAAACATGAGCGCCTGTTGGGGGCTTGCCCTTCCATTTTATTGCTTTATTTCTTTTGTGTGCGTAAGAAACTTTTATATTTGGCGTGCTTATTATTCAGAAATTACATCTCTTTTCAAACTTAGTTTCTACTTACGTTTTTACTAAGTTTGGGGGGGATGTGATGTTCTTACCTCATTGAAGCACCAAGAATATAATCTTTTCTTTGTAATGTTTGCTAGGGGAGTTGATTTTTTGCGGTATGTTGAAACTTTAATCGGTTTTGATGTGTCGATTTTTTGCAATTTGCCTAGTGTTCAGTGGAGTTTCTAGTGTGTGGAGTCGATTACATAGTCAATTAATTCTTTCTTATAGTTCTTCTATTTTATTATTGATGAATCTTGTGATGATGAGTTTGTTTGAGCTTTGATGATAGAAAAAGGTAACTAGGTGGCAAGATGAGTTCTACGCTGAGGAGCTCGAGCATTCATTGAAGAAAAATCAGGTGCCCTCGTTCCCTTATTCTAATTTTTATATGTGCTTTTAATTCATGGAGTGGAAGGATTGAGTTTAAGGTGGTGATCCATGTGAGCTTATATGTTTAAAATTGTCTTTGAAATTCATATGCTCTTGAAATTGATGAAGGAAGTGTACTTGAGTTATATTGTGATATGAAGTTCTATGTGTACTTGTGGGATATTGCTTACCATGAAAGGTACTTTGTTACTTGTTAAATCCCATGTGAGATTTTGAGCCTCGTTGATCATGTACATAATCACATGATATTTCTTTCTGGTGAGTATCGTTCTTGTGCGTGTATTCTAGAACTTGCCTTGAGTCTCCTTGAATATTCAAGATTAGTCTAGCGGATTATGGAAATGATATTAGGCCATCTTTGATATTTAACCCATATTTTCCCATATACTTTACCTGAATTCATTAAATCCCTAGTCAGCCCATTTGAGCATGTTTAAATCCATTCTTTTGATATCCAATAAAGCTTAATTGAAGAGAGTGTTGATTTGAGGGATGATAAGGATGATGAAAGAAAAATCTTAAGGATCAAGAAGAAATTCGTGGAGTAGTGCTTAAATCTAGTACTCCATGGAATCAAACACCCTAGGGTAGTGCTTAAATCTAGTACCCTATGGAGGATGTGAGAGGTAGTGCCCGAAACTGGTACCTTGAAAGAAAATTAAAAAAAGAAAAAAAGAGGGTGAAGAAAAGGAGAATGATGGAGTTGAAGAGCAAGAAATTGTTGGAAAAAAAATACGTTGTGCTTGAAGGAGAAAGATGGAAGAATGTTGTGCTTGATTGAAGTGATGAGGAAGAATGAAAGATCGAGAGAGACTGCAGCTTGATTGATCCGAGTTTTGAGTCACTTATCCATATATTTCCCACCTATTCCAAAGAGCCTACATTACAACCTAATAAAAGACCTTTTTGATCCATGATTTACTAGCTACAAGTAAAAGGAGAGTTGAGACAATAGGTAAGCTTATGGTTACGCATGCACTTGAATTGAATTTGAGCGTAAACACCTTAACCCATAAGTGTACATTTTTACACTTGAGTGCGAGAGATATATACTTCCCGTGAGGACATGTTGATGGAGCATTTGAATTGGTGGTGATTGTCTTAACTTGTATGCTTTGAATTGATTATTACATGTAATGAGAGTTGCATGACTTAAGTTGATGACGATTGTATTTTGAATGTGTATTGGTCATAGTCCTTGTTTCCCCGCTAATTTTCATACTCTCTTTCTCTTTATTTTTATTTTGTTGCCTCGGGACGAGCAACGGGTAAGTTTGGGGGATGGATGAGAGTGAAAATAAGCGTGTTTTAGTGTCCAATTTAACACCTTTTTGATTGATATTCTTGTCATATATTAGCATAATGGTCTTATATTCATTATATGTAAGAAAAAGGTGCACTTGAGGTGTTTTGTTGTGTTTTAGGTGGAAAAATGATGAAAAGAGCCAAGTTTGAGAAAATGTGCAATTTGTGCAAGAATATTGATAAACGCACGTCGAACTTGTATAACTATTCTATATTGATGTGGAGCTCTGAACGGGAAGTGTGATATATGGTTGAAAAGCCACTGAAGAGAAGGTCGTTTTGGCGTAAAGAACATCCCATTCGGAGTCCGAACGAGGAAGTTATAAGCAAAGTGATGACGCCGCGCGAGCTGTGCCGAACAGAATTGCAGTGCTACTTTCCATGGCCTGTTACATATTCAATTCTTAGAGTTTTGGTGACATCTTTATATTCATAGAAAGCCAAGGAAGAGAGGATCGCGTGAGCGCAAAAATCACTCAATTCGGAGGTCGGATGTGAAAGTTATACGCGAAACGGAGAGACTGCGCAAATCTAGTAGCAGGGTTCGACCTGTGGTTCGACCAAAGAGGAAGTGGTTCGACCTGTTTGACGAGGTCGAACCTGCACTTCGGGAACTTACCAAATCCGTATTTTCGAGGCCAAAACGCGGGGGATCACTTGAAAAGCCCATTCCAAGCCCTAGAGACGTGATTACAAGTATAAAAGGAGGCTCATTCAGTCAAGAAAAACGTCACCAATCACCGAGGAGAGGCCACAACATACAACACCCCACAAGGGGGGATCACCCCCCATCCATCATCCACTTCCTTTCCTCCATCTATCCATCACTTTGAAGATTCGTTTGTGGAATCAAGAGGAGAACCAAGAGGAGGATTCAAGATGGAGAAGGGCATGAAGACGCCATATCAAGGGTTTATTCGTTTCCTAATTTATCTTGTATTTTCCGGACATCCAGGTAAGATCTATCCAACACCCATGATTGTTCTTCGAAACATCATGGGATAGAGCCTTTTTGGTAGATCTAGGAGTTTTGATGGTTTTATGAATTAATTAATCTTCTATGTGTAAACTCCGTACAACACTACTTGTGGATTTATTTTATATATGATTGTGCTTTCTTAATCCATATTCACGGTCGTTTTGTGCATCTTCAATTGGTATATAGAGTCTGAATATATATATATCTTGGTTGTAGATTGAGTGCGTTCACCGCTGAATAGGATTCCATGTTATGATTCTAAGTGAGGGGACTCCGAAGCTTCATTAGAACTATCATATATGAATACTTATTAATTGAATTGAATTCGGATTATTAAGTAGGATAAAGAGGATAACTTTATAGTACCTATAAAGGGAGATCATATCGGGTTAGAGTACCAATCCTAGGGGGAAATAATTGATACTGATAGTACCTAGAAAGGGGGGTGAAATTATATCTCTTGCTCCGAGGTTATTCACACGTGTTACACGCATATTTACTTGTGTCTATAGAGTAGATTTGCATGGCTTAGTGATGCGTCCATATTCCACAAGGCAGAGTCGGACATCAACACATAAAAGGGAGATTAATGAGTGAAACTGGATTATCCTAGAGCTACCTATTCTCCTACTTGATCCACATACGTATTCTTCGAGTGATAGTTTATTTTATTTGTTATTTAATTTAGTATTTTAGTTATAATCAAACATCAAACTCTTATTGCTTTGTCTTAATTAATTTAGATAATAATTAAATTGATAATACGCCGTCCCTTGGGTTCGATATTCACTTGGTCACCTTTCGAGACTACAATTGATATCCTTTATACTTGGGGATTAATTGTGTGTTGAGAAAACGCTCATCATTTAGCAAGTCGAACCCCTGGTCGAACCAAGAAGATCGTTTGTCCAGAAGAGAGGTTCGACCTCGCCATCCATGGTTCGACCAGTTCAGGTGGTCGAACCCGAGGTCGAACCAAGCCAGGTACGCGATTTAAGTTCGAATTTTCAGAGGGGTTCGATCACTTTTTCGAAACACCAAACCTCGAACCCTCTTCGAGCCTCTACACCCTTGCACAAATTCTTCAATTACACTTGATTTCACACCGATTACACAACATTACACCTTGAATTATCGATTCGGTCGCGGATTTGGGCGGATTTCGTCGCGAGTTAGGGCTGAAATCGCGATTTTTGGTTGTTGTGTGTTCTCGATCGGTTGTTCACCATGGGCAAGTCACAAGGTACGTTTTTCCAACTCAATTACTCTAGGATTGAAGGTTTAGGTAAGAAATTCGATGTGAATGAGAGAATTGATGTTGAGTATGGTTGAATTTCATGGTGAATGTTGATATTTTGATTGGTTTCATATGAATTCTTGTTTCTTGGTTTTTGGTTGATTGATTATTGATAGAACTTGAATTTTATATGGATTAATCAAGGGTATAGAACATATCATAGAATGAGCATGTTGATTTGGTTTGAAATTGATGAAATTGAAGTAGTTCATTGAGGGAAACATGTTGAATTTTTGATTGAATTGCTTGAATTGCTTAATGCATGCTTGTTGGTTATGTTTTGATGATTAAAGAAGATGTAATTGAAGATGTTTTGAGAATGTTGAATAAGCAAGTGGTGTTGAGATGATAGTTTGTACGAATATGCATTGATGCTTGAAGTCTTGAGTAGAGTATGTGATGTGCTAGTACAATACTTGCTTTCTTGTCTTGTTGGTTGGATTGAAGTATTTGTTTTCAGGAAAGGGACAAGTATCAAGTAAAGGAAAAGGAAAGGCAGAGGAGGAGAGATCAAAGAAGAGGCATGACAGGCCTTCAAATTTGGACAAAGTGACAAGAAAACTGAGGCTACAAGATCGTTTACCTGATAACTTCAAGATTAGGATGCAAGGTTGGGATGAGATTAAAGAGAAGTGGGAAGAAGTTTCAGACAAGATAGCTCGCACTTGATACCAAGATGATGAAGCGATGAGGATAATGAGAATAGGGGATGATATATTTTGGATGTTTGATCAAGTAGGGATCCGAAGATTCATGGAGTTGAAGAGGCCGACGTACTTCCATGTTACAGCAGAAGTAGTTTGCTCGTTTGAGATGGAGAAGGACCCGCTTGGATACCCCTATCGGTGTACGTTTCAGCTTGGTGGAGTGAGTAGGAGATGGACGTCTGAGGATTTCAACGAGCTGTTTGAGACGCCTTTGAAGATCCCTCGTTTAGAAAATGCTGCATTCAGTGTAAAGCAGTTTTCGAGGGAGATCACTGGGGAGATTCATGATTACAAGACCAGACAGGCTCGTGCTTCCGCAATAAAGAACCCTGTCTTGAGGTACATGGACCGCGTCCAGAGCAACACGTTGTTCGCCTGCTCGGAGGGGAGTGTTGTGTCTAGAGGAGAGCTATATGCCCTGTGTTATATGCTGAATGGAGTGAAGTTCAACGCTGGAGCTTATTTTATTGCGCAGCTGAATCGATTCAAGACCATTGGTTTTCAAAAGGTGAATATTGGAGGGTTATTGACGATTTTGGCTGAGCATTACAACTTGGATCTCACCGGCATTACACCAGTAGAAGGAGAACCCGATTTGATTATGAGCACGTGCGCGAAGGGAGGGTTTGCCCATTTTAGAAATGGAGATTGGTTTTTCACGAGAGGTCTCAAGCCTTTCGAATTTATGATCCCTTTCGACGTGAGCAACTTGACAACTATTCGGGAAGCAAGGAATAAGCTAATGAATTCTCTTGGACACACCGCTTTATCCGTGGCGGCGAAGTCGGGTGGTGATTGGAGAGCGGTAGCACAGATGTGTGCTGAGGGGAGGATGAATGAGTTACAGCAAATCGTTGATCAAGGAGAGTTCCATCCACCTCAGCCACAACAGTCTGAAGAGGAGGATCAGGTAGATGAGCAGCCGGAGATGGAGATTCCGGAAGGAGATCAGCATGATGCGCCTCAGCATGCTCCGGTACCGCAGCAGCGGCGAACAGTTCCAGGTACTAGGGAGCAGCTTCGCTTGATTCATGAGCAGCAGATCACGGTGGTAGCTGCGCAGCAAGAGACGAAGAGGCAACTCGCGCTCGCTAACGCCAACTACGCCACGCTGAACGAAAGGTACTCTGCCTTGGATGAGCGTGTTGGTAGAGTGAGTAGTCGAGTGGATATGATGGATAAGCACATTACCAGTCTGTGCCGAGCTGTGGAAAATAGAATGGATGAGGATGACGATGATGATGAGGATGATGATGCTCCTAGGGAGTAGTTTCAGGTTTTCTTTTGGCTTCTCCGATTCATCTTATCTCCCATTCTTCTTTTTATTTTTACAGATTGGGGTGTGATTCATGTGTGAGTGGCATGTACTTGATATAGTTGATCTTGTATCGTTGCTCTGTATATGGGTTATTGATTATGTGCATTCATATGTTTACGTGTTTATTTTCATTTGGAAAGAGCATGAATAATTTGTTAAGTATATGGAATTCATGAGGAATTGATTTTGATTATGTGCTATGAGGAGTATTAGGAATTGATTACCTATGTGATGATTTGAGCCTTTATCATGATTAATCATGATAGTTTATTCTTGAGAGAATCATTCGTATGAACGTATTCTAGAACTTGGCTTGGAGTCTTGTGTGAAACTTATAATTGATAAAATATTAGGATATGATCTTAGGCCATTTTTGATTAATTAAGTCACTTAGCCAAATTTTACCTTTCCTAATGATTTTATAAATCTTTGGTAGCCTTGTTTGAGCCTTTTAAAAGCTTTTTCTTTGGCAAGCCAAATATAAGAGCCTTAATTACCTTATTTGAGCTTTGAAAATACCCTGTTCATTGGTAGAGAGAATAAGGTGAATAAGTGTAGAAGAAACAAAGGGAAGATGGAATGAGGTTCAGTAAGAAAAGTGCATGGTTAAATCTTGTTAGGGATAGTGCCTGAAATTGGTATCCCGAATTGCTTATACATGGGGCTTGAAGTTTTTAAGAAACAGCCGAACGATGTTCGAGAAGGGTAGTGCCTATAACTGGTACCCGAGCAGTTAAAAGAAGAATGATGTTGATGCAAGGAAGAGAAGGAAAATTGATAATTGCAAGTGCAAGAGAAGAATTGGAGAAGAATATGAAGCCGAATAAGAAATCAAGAACCTCTAAGGTAACTCTCTACTAGTCTATTAAGTTACTATGACCAAATTTTCCTACCCTTTCCAAAGAGCCAACATTACAACCTAGAAACAAGTCCTTTGTGATCCTAGTATTAATCTAATGTGAGTTGATTTTTGAGACCTTTGCCAAGCTTATGGTTACGCGTGAATATGAATTGATATGAGTGTTTATACTAGCCTATAGTGCCTCACGCACGAGCGAAAGAGAGTAAAGACTTATCTTGTCAGTGAGATTACTTAGTACTCCGAATGGTGTGTGATTGGATTGATTTTACATGAGTGAAATATTTGATGCAAGTAATTCTTGTTTGATTCAATGAAGTGGCATGTGTAATATGTGTTGTACTTGATCTTGTTGAATTATACACGACTCCTGTGGTTTAAATTGGTTGCCTCGGGACGAGCAACATGTAAGTTTGGGGGTTTGATGAGTGTGTAAATTCACAAGTTTGGCGCTATGTTTTGTGCTAGTTTTGGAGAGTTTTGATGTGGAAATAGGTGGAAAACCTATATATATTATGAATTAGCATGAATCAGGTGTTAGTGGAGCTATTTGAGTGTTTTCTTAGCAAAAACGGAGTGAAAGAGCCAAGAATCGAAGAGACGGAGTCAAAGCCACTCGAACCGCCCAAGAAGTAGGTGGGTTCGACCTTGCTGGAGGAGGGTTCGACCTCTCCAGCAGGTCGAACCAACATTGCTGGACGTACAGAGATTGATTCGACCACGACTCGGCTGGTTCGACCTGGCCATCAGGTCGAACCATGGTCGAACCAATTTGTAAGAAGGAGGATTCGACCACGACGTTTGGGTTCGACTTGCCAGTTGGTCGAATCGGGAGCGGGAGTTGTCCAGTGCTGAGGTTCGACCTGGGGTTCGACCAAGGCCTGAGTGGTTCGACCTGTCCAGAAGGTCGAACCTGCGCATAATTCTTCCAGTAGCGAGGTTCGACCTGGGGTTCGACCTGTGGCTAGGGGTTCGACCTGTTTGACGTGGTCGAACCTGTGTGCGAGAACTTACCTTATCCGGATTTTTGAGGCCGAAACACGTGAGATCACTTAGAAAGCCCATTCCAAGTCCTAGAGACGTGATTACAAGTATAAAAGGAGGCTCATACAGAAAATAAGGAGAGCTTTTGATCGTCAATCGTAGGAGAGACAAGAGTAGAGGTGGTGATCCATCCGGAGGGCTGTGACAGAGGTTCGCTGAAGGTTCAAGTAAGAATGATCAATCTAACCATGATTGTTTCTAGATCAATCATGGGCTAGAACCACCTTGGTAGTTCTAGGGTTATGAAAGTTTCATGATGTAATTCGTGTTTCGTGTGTAAAACTCCGTACAACACTACCTGTGGTTTGTTTTATATAAGATTGCATATTTAATTCATACTCATAGTCGTTTTGTGCATCAATGATCGTTGTGTAGAGTCTGAATACATAACATGGTTATTGATTGAGTGCGTTCACTATTGAGCAGGGTTTATTGTTATAATTCTAAGTGAAGGGATTCCGAAGTATTATTAGAACTGTCTTACATGAATATTCATGAATTGAATTAAATTCGGGTTGATGAATAGGATGAAGAGTATAACTTTATAGTACCTAAAAAGGGAGATCAAATCGGGTTAGATTCTAGACGTAGAAGATAATTGATTATGATAGTACCTAGAAAGGGGGGTGAAGCATATCTCTTGCTCCGATGTTATTCACACGTGTCAAGCGCATATTTACTTGTGTCTATAGAGTAAACTTGCATGGTCTAGTGATGCGTCCACAAACCACAGGGCAGAGTCGGACACCATCACATAAAAATACGAATTGCTAGTGAAACTGGATGACCCGACGAACTACCTATCATTCTTATTGATCACAACTCACTTTTCTCTACTCTTGCTATTTCTTTTGTTATTTCGATTAGAAGTTATTATCCATTAAACCTTTACAATTACCAAACATAGTCTAAAATATACTAGAAGATAACAAAATCGATATTTATCCGTCCCGTGGGTTCGATATTGTAACTTGGTCATCTTCGCGACTACAATTGATATCCTTATACTTGAGGATTAATTTGTGTGTTGAGAAAACCCCTATCAATGCTCACAAGATCAAAGAAAGGTAATCTTGAACCGTATAATCCTGAGATTGGAGCATCATCAAGAAAGAAGAAGAAGAAGAAGAGCAAGGCAAAGACAATAGACTCAACTGAAGCTCTGAATTTTGGAGTTGAGGTTGACGAGCAGATTTCGCAAGTGATTGAGGCTACAACTGAAGTTAATTTGGAAGTAGAAACAGTCAACATGGCAGCGAATCCAGATAATCTAGCCATCCGAGAGGTTTTCAGAAATAATGGGGCTGGAAATTATGAGCTTTTAGGAGCAAGGGGAACTAACACAGCGTTCGATCTTCATCCCGCTCTTATTAGCATGATAGAAAGAAACTCCTTTTCAGGAGGGTCTTTCGAGGATCCGCAGCAGCATCTGAACAAGTTCTTGGGATATGCAAGTACTCAAAAAGACGTAGGAGAACATGAAGATGCTAGGAAGATCCTTTTGTTCAAATTCTCGCTTACTGAAAAGGCGAGGGATTGGTACGATACTATTAACGCAGCTGAGTGCACCACGTGGGAGCAATTGAAGTTAAGGTTCTTGGAGAGGTATATGCCACCTTCGAAGGTGTTTAAGATGAAGCAAGATATTAACCAATTTGCTATCAGTGGAGGTGAGAAATTTCATGAAGCGTGGGATAGATTCAAGGACATGCTCAGGAAGTGTCCTCAACATGGGTTATCTAAAGCCCAATATATCAGTATATTCTATAATGGATTGGACTGTGAATCAAGAGTGCTACTTGATGCTTCTTCTAATGGAGCATTGCTTACAAAGTCATCCGTTGAGGCCGAGAGATTGTTTGAAGACATATCGATGAATTCGAGGGATTGGCCTATTGATAGAGTTAGAGGTACGTATGTTCTTAGAAAGGTAGCTCAGGTTGAACAAGCAATGGTGAAAACTAAGAGAGAGGATGAGATCGTTTCGAGCTTGTCCAATATCAACAAGCTACTTGAGTCTCAACAGAAACAGATCAGCGAGATATCCCAACGAGTGCCAATCATGCAGCAAGAGATGATGAATAATGGAACCATCCAAGACGAATTGGAGGAAGCAAATTATGCCGTGGGTCAAAGTATTCAAGGAACGAGGTACCCAAATCAAGGAAACCGAAACTACCAAGGGAACTATCGAGGGAACTTTAATAATCGTGATCCATCTGGTAGTTATCAACAGCAACCAAGGAGGCCTGAATTTTCATGGAGCAATACGAACAATGCAGTGCAACTTCCGATGGGTGTTGATCCGGGAAAAAATGTGGAAAAAGGGAAGCCTGGGTTCGAGGATACTGTGAACCGGTACATGGTAAAGAATGATGAAAGAGTGAACCGCCTTGAGGCAAAGCTTGAGAAAAAGATTGATGATCACCACAGAGATTTGTCCACTCAAGTGAAAGATCTCACATCGTTGATGGGTACAATTGTAGAGAATGTGAACACATTGACTCAAACTGTAGGAAAAGGGAAGTTTCCGTCTCAGAGTATAGAGAATCCGAAGTCATGTAATGCCATCACACTGAGGTCGGGAACGTAGTACGAGGGACCGATGAGGCCAGAATCAAAGTTGGAATTTTCTAAGCCTCGGTTCGACCAACACGCAGAGGGTTCGACCAACTTTTCAGGTCGAACCCAGGTCAAACCCCATCGGCCAGAGCACTCTGTTTCGACACAGGAGCGGTTCGACCAACACGCAGAGGGTTCGACCAACTTTTCAGGTCGAACCCAGGTCGAACCTCATCTGCCAGAGCACTCTATTTTGACGCAGGAACGGTTCGACCACGATCAAAAGGGTTTGACCAACTCTTCAGGTCGAACCCAGGTCGAACCGAATGATGAAGATTATACAGTGAAACGGTTCGACTAAAGGGGCAGTGGTTCGACCTCCAATGCTGGTCGAACCCAAGTCGAACCTCCGGAGCAGAATGAGATCAGTCTTCCAGGAGAGAGGTTCGACCAATACAGTCCTGGTTCGACCTCTCAGCCTGGTCGAACCCTAGTCGAACCTCGCCGAGATGTTTTGTTAGATGCACTTGTTGTTCCTTTTGATGTTGATGCAACTCCAGTGGTACGGAATGAGCAAAGTACAGACATAATAGCTGAGAAAAAATGGGAAAGAGCTAAGCGATTAAGAGCCGAAAAGGAGAAAGCGGAGAAGGTAAATCGTGATGAATGGGGGATTCCCAAAACAAAGATACCTCCACCGTTTCCCTACAAGCTAGTGAAGAAAGGGTTGGAAGAAAAGTTCAAGAAGTTTTTAGAGATAATGAATAAGATAAGCTTGAACATCCCTTTTTCAGAGGCAATCATGGAGATTCCATATTATTCTCGATTCCTTAAAGACATATTGATGAAGAAGCGAAGCTTAACCGGAGTTGAAATGGTAAACTTATCTGAGAATTGTAGCTCAATTATTCAAAAGAAGTTGCCACCAAAGATGAAAGATCCGGGGAGCTTTACTATTCTATGTGAGATCGGGAAGGGGCCATCACGGCGAGCTTTGTGCGATCTAGGGGCAAGCATCAATTTGATGCCGTTGTCCATCTTTCAGAAGCTTGGTTTGGGGGAGCTGACCCCGACAACTGTTGCTCTCCAATTGGCAGATAGATCAATGACATTTTCGAAAGGTATAGTTGAAGATGTTCTAGTAAAGGTGGAGAAGCTAGTCTTTCCTGTGGATTTCCTTGTATTAGAAATGGATGATGACAAGGATAATGTTCCTTTAATCTTGGGGAGGCCATTCCTTGCTACAGCTGGAGCTATGATAGATGTTCGGAAGGGATAACTGAAGTTGAGAATGGACAAAGAAGAAGTACTTTTCAACTTGGACAAAGCAATGAAGATGCCAATGGAGTCCCAGTGTTATAGTATTGACGTGGTGGAGGAGATTGTGAAGGAGGATATGTCTCTGATCTTGTCAAATGATCCTCTTGAGACATGTTTGATGGAGTCTCTTACTTATCCCACTACGGAGCTTGACGGACTTTCTAACGAGGTATGTATTGAATTTCTTGAAAACTTACTTGCTTTGGGTGATGACAGGTTTGCATTGGAAAGAAATAAAGTGGAAGAAGTCAAATGGACCAGGAAGTACTTGCCTTTGGATAACGAAAACACTCCAGTGGAGAAAAGAAAAGAGGAGTTGAAACCATTGCCGGACCACTTGAAGTATGCTTTTCTTGGTGATAATGCACAATATCCGGTAATTGTATCTTCTTCCCTTAATGATGATCAACTTGAAGAGTTATTAGATGTCTTGAGGAAGTACAAGTCTGCAATAGGGTGGTCACTTGATGATTTGAAAGGTATTAGTCCTTTGTATTGTATGCATCGGATTAGGTTGTTGGATGAAGCAAAAGCTAGTGTTCAGAATCAGCGTAGGGTGAATCCCGCAATTCAAGAGGTGATAAGGAAGCAAATTCTTACGTGGTTGGATGCTGGAATTATATATCCTATTAGTGATAGTCCCCATGTGAGTCCATTGCATGTAGTTGCTAAGAAGGGGGCATGACTGTAGTGAAAGCTGAGGATGGAGAAGCTATAGCCACGAGAATTCCTACGGGATGGCGTACATGTGTGGATTACAGGAAATTAAATGAGAACACGTGTAAGGACCATTTCCCTCTTCCGTTTATGGATCAAATGTTGGATCGTCTTGCAGGGTATGAGTTTTATTGTTTCTTGGATGGATACTCGGGGTATAATCAAATCATGATTGCTCCCGAGAATCAAGAAAATACCACTTTTACTTGCCCCTACGGGACCTTTGCTTTTAGGAAGATGCCGTTTGGATTGTGTAATGCGCCTGCTACTTTTCAGAGATGTATGATGGCGATTTTTGATGGTTTGATAGAGAAGATCATGGAAGTATTCATGGATGATTTTTCAGTCTTTGGTTCTTCTTTTGATATGTGTTTGTCTAACCTTGTTGTTGTTTTGAAGAGGTGTCAAGAAACTAATCTTGTCTTGAATTGGGAGAAGTGCCACTTTATGGTGAAGGATGGGATTGTTCTTGGGCATCATGTTTTCGCCAAGGGATTACAGGTAGACCGTGCTAAAGTGGTGGCAATTGAGAAGCTTCCACCATCGACCAATGAAAGAGGAGTGCGGTCCTTCCTTGGACACGCCGGTTTTTACAGGAGATTCATTAAAGACTTCTCAAAATACTCTAAGCCCCTATCTCATTTACTTGAAAAGGATATTCCTTTTGTGTTTAATGATGAGTGTCTAACAGCTTTTCAAGTTTTGAAGGAGGCGCTTATTACTGCCCCTATCTTGATCACACCGGACTGGACTCAACCGTTTGTACTTATGTGTGATGCAAGTGATGTAGCATTGGGTGTGGTGCTTGGGCAGCTAAGGGAGAAGAAGTTCTGCGCCATTTACTACGCGAGTAAGACTTTCGATGTGGCACAGAAGAATTACACGGTGACTGAAAATGAGTTTTTGGCTGTTGTGTATGCATTCGATAAGTTTCGTCAGTATTTGGTTGGCATGAAGACGATTGTGTATACGGATCACTCAGCGATTCGTTATTTGATGGAGAAGAAGGAGACGAAGCCTAGGATCATAAGGTGGATTCTACTACTGCAGGAGTTTGACTTGGAGATTCGGGATAAGAAAGGAACAGATAATGTGTTGGCAGATCACTTGTCAAGGTTGGAGACTAGGGAGCATTGTGATAATTCTTTCGAGTATATTGAAGAGATGTTCCCTGATGAGAAGATCATGGCTGTGGCTGTTGAAGGTACCGAGCGAGCATGTGTGGTTGCAGCGCAAGGTATGGATCCATGGTATGCGGATTATGTTAATTACATTGTCATTGGAGAAATTCCAAGGGATCTCAACCGATATCAACTTGCGAAATTTCGTAGGGAAGTTGAGACATTTATATGGTATGATCCGTTTGTTTATAAGATTTGTACAGATTCTATCGTCCGAAGATGTGTACCCGAGATGGAAATGGAAAGTGTGCTTGAGTTCTGTCATGCACAACCGAATGGGGGGCATTTCGGAGCGCAGAAGACTGCAGCTAAGGTACTTCAATCCGCTCTTTATTGGCCTACTTTGTTTAAAGATAGTGAGAGCTATGTGGCGTCTTGCGATAGATGTCAGCGCATGGGAAATATAGGTAGGAGAGATGAGATGCCATTGCAGCCTAGCATAGTCGTGGAGATATTTGATGTATGGGGGATCGATTTTATGGGGCCTTTTCCCCCGTCGAATGGGTTTCTCTACATTCTTTTTGCGGTGGATTATGTTTCGAAGTGGGTGAAAGCAATTCCTACTCGTGTTAATGATTCGAAAGTTGTTTTATCTTTCCTGAAGAAACATATTTTTGCCCGTTATGGAGTTCCGAGAGCATTAGTTAGTGATGGAGGTTCTCACTTCGTCAATAAATTTCTGGAGAAGGTGCTTAAGGATTATGGTGTTAAGCATAGGGTTACTACACCCTATCATCCACAAGCGAATGGGCAGGCAGAGGTCTCCAACCGTCAAGTAAAGCAGATTCTGGAGAAAGTGGTAGGAACTAATAGAAAGGATTGGGCTATGAAGCTTGATGATGTGTTATGGGGGTTCCAGACCGCTTACAAGACGGTGTTGGATATGTCACCGTATCAAATTGTCTATGGGAAGCCGTGCCACTTACCTGTAGAAATCCAACACAAAGCGTTTTGGGCTTTGCGTCGCTTGAACTTGACCCTTAAGGATGTAAAGGAGTTGAGGCTAACTCACATGAATCAATTGGATGAGTTTAGGAGTCGTGCTTTCAAGAATTCAGAGATTTATAAGGAAAGAATGAAGAGGTGGCATGATTCCAAGATTTCATACAAGGAGTTCAAGCAAGGAGATGAGGTACTACTTTTTAACTCTCGTTTGAAGCTTTTTGCAGACAAGTTGAAGTCTAAGTGGACGGGACCGTTCATGATTCATCGAGCCTTAGGAGGGGGGAGTTATGAGCTTATTGACAAAGATGGAGACGTTATCATGGCGAATGGGCATCGATTGAAGCTTTATAGGTCGCCGGATGATGCGTGTGTTATTTTTGATGATACCTTGTTCTGATTTGGTACCGTCGTGACTCTACGACGTTAAACATGAGCGCTTGTTGAGAGCTTACTCTTCCGTTTTATTGCTTTATTTCTTTTGTGTGAGTAAGAAATTTTTATATTTAAGATGCTTACTAATCGGCAATTACATCTCTTTTCAAACTTGGTTTCGACTTACGTTTTTACTAAGTTTGTGGTGGTGTGATGTTATTACCTCATTGAAGCATTAAGAGTATAATCTTTTCTTTGTATTGTTTGTTAGGGGAGTTGGTTTTTGCGGCCATATTGAAATTTTAATCGATTTTGATGTGACGATTTTTTACAACTTGCCTAATGTTCAGTGGTTTTTGGTTGTGTTTTCTTTTACGGAGATACTCATGAATGATATTATGTGGAACAATTTTTGAAGTTGTGCTCTAGATTGTACCTAATGAAGTTGTGTTGAAGCTTGAAGTATGTAGTGAATGAAGAACACTCAGTTTTGGAAATCAGGAGGTAGGTTCGACCAAGTCTAGGAGTGGTTCGACCAGAGCCAGAGGTCGAACAAAAGCAGAGGAAGTCGAACTGGCGTTGAAAGTTGTCCAGAGAGGAGGTTCGACCAAAGCCATAGTGGTTCAACCTGATTAGGAGGTCGAACCTATGGTCGAACCTGTCAGTCGGAAGCACTCTGTTTTCCAGAAGAGGGGTTCGACCAATTCAAGGAAGGTTTCGTATGAATTCTTGTTTCTTGGTTTTTGGTTGATTGATTATTGATAGAACTTGAATTTTATGTGGATTAATCAAGGGTATAGAACATATCATAGAATGAGCATGTTGATTTGGTTTGAAATTGATGAAATTGAAGTAGTTCATTGAGGGAAACATGTTGAATTTTTGATTGAATTGCTTGAATTGCTTAATGCATGCTTGTTGGTTATGTTTTGATGATTAAAGAAGGTGTAATTGAAGATGTTTTGATAATGTTGAATAAGCAAGTGGTGTTGAGATGATAGTTTGTATGAATATGCATTGATGCTTGAAGTCTTGAGTAGAGTATGTGATGTGCTAGTACAATACTTGCTTTCTTGTCTTGTTGGTTGGATTGAAGTATTTGTTTTCAGGAAAGGGACAAGTATCAACTAAAGGAAAAGGAAAGGCAGAGGAGGAGAGATCAAAAAAGAGGCATGACAGGCCTTCAAATTTGGACAAAGTGACAAGAAAACTGAGGCTACAAGATCGTTTACCTGATAACTTCAAGATTAGGATGCAAGGTTGGGATGAGATTAAAGAGAAGTGGGAAGAAGTTTCAGACAAGATAGCTCGCACTCGATACCAAGATGATGAAGCGATGAGGATAATGAGAATAGGGGATGATATATTTTGGATGTTTGATCAAGTAGGGATCCGAAGATTCATGGAGTTGAAGAGGCCGACGTACTTCCATGTTACAGCGGAAGTAGTTTGCTCGTTTGAGATGGAGAAGGACCCGCTTGGATACCCCTATTGGTGTACGTTTCAGCTTGGTGGAGTGAGTAGGAGATGGACGTCTGAGGATTTCAACGAGCTGTTTGAGACGCCTTTGGAGATCCCTCGTTTAGAAAATGCTGCATTCAGTGTAAAGCGGTTTTGGAGGGAGATCACTGGGGAGATTCATGATTACAAGACCAGACAGGCTCGTGCTTCCGCAATAAAAAACCCTGTCTTGAGGTACATGGACCGCGTCCTGAGCAACACGTTGTTCACCCGCTCGGAGGGGAGTGTTGTGTCTAGAGGAGAGCTATATGCCCTGTGGTGTATGCTGAATGGAGTGAAGTTCAACGTTGGTGCTTATTTTATTGCGCAGCTGAATCGATTCGAGACCATTGGTTTTCAAAAGGTGAATATTGGAGGGTTATTGACGATTTTGGCTGAGCATTACAACTTGAATCTCACCGGCATTACACCAGTAAAAGGAGAACCCGATTTGATTATGAGCACGTGCGCGAAGGGAGGGTTTGCCCATTTTAGAAATGGAGATTGGTTTTTCACGAGAGGTCTCAAGCCTTTCGAATTTATGTTCCCTTTCGACGTGAGCAACTTGATAACTATTCGGGAAGCAAGGAATAAGCTAATGAATTCTCTTGGACACACCGCTTTATCCGTGGCGGCAAAGTCGGGTGGTGATTGGAGAGTGGTAGCACAGATGTGTGCTGAGGGGAGGATGGCTGAGTTACAGCAGATCATTGATCAAGGAGAGTTCCGTCCACTTCAGCCACAACAGTCTGAAGAGGAGGATCAGGTAGATGAGCAGCCAGAGATGGAGATTCCGGAAGGAGAGCAGCATGATGCGCCTCAGCATGCTCCGGTACCGCAGCAGCGGCGAACAGTTCCAGGTACTAGGGAGCAGCTTCGCTTGATTCATGAGCAGCAGATCACGGTGGTAGCTGCGCAGCAAGAGACGAAGAGGCAACTCGCGCTCGCTAACGCCAACTACGCCACGCTGAACGAAAGGTACTCTGCCTTGGATGAGCGTGTTGGTAGAGTGAGTAGTCGAGTGGATATGATGGATAAGCACATTACCAGTCTGTGCCGAGCTGTGGAAAATAGAATGGATGAGGATGACGATGATGATGAGGATGATGATGCTCCTAGGGAGTAGTTTCAGGTTTTCTTTTGGCTTCTCCGATTCATCTTATCTCCCATTCTTCTTTTTATTTTTACAGATTGGGGTGTGATTCATGTGTGAGTGGCATGTACTTGATATAGTTGATCTTGTATCGTTGTTCTGTATATGGGTTATTGATTATGTGCATTCATATGTTTACGTGTTTATTTTCATTTGGAAAGAGCATGAATAATTTGTTAAGTATATGGAATTCATGAGGAATTGATTTTGATTATGTGCTATGAGGAGTATTAGGAATTGATTACCTATGTGAGGATTTGAGCCTTTATCATGATTAATCATGATAGTTTATTCTTGAGAGAATCATTCGTATGAACGTATTCTAGAACTTGGCTTGGAGTCTTGTGTGAAACTTACAATTGATAAAATATTAGGATATGATCTTAGGCCATTTTTGATTAATTAAGTCACTTAGCCAAATTTTACCTTTCCTAATGATTTTATAAATCTTTGGTAGCCTTGTTTGAGCCTTTTAAAAGCTTTTTCTTTGGCAAGCCAAATATAAGAGCCTTAATTACCTTATTTGAGCTTTGAAAATACCCTATTCATTGGTAGAGAGAATAAGGTGAATAAGTGTAGAAGAAACAAAGGGAAGATGGAATGAGGTTCAGTAAGAAAAGTGCATGGTTAAATCTTGTTAGGGATAGTGCCTGAAATTGGTATCCCGAATTGCTTATACATGGGGCTTGAAGTTTTTAAGAAACAGCGGAACGATGTTCGAGAAGGGTAGTGCCTATAACTGGTACCCAAGCAGTTAAAAGAAGAATGATGTTGATGCAAGGAAGAGAAGGAAAATTGATAATTGCAAGTACAAAAGAAGAATTGGAGAAGAATATGAAGCCGAATAAGAAATCAAGAACCTCCAAGGTAACTCTCTACTAGTGTATTAAGTTACTATGACCAAATTTTCCTACCCTTTCCAAAGAGCCAACATTACAACCTAGAAACAAGTCCTTTGTGATCCTAGTATTAATCTAATGTGAGTTGATTTTTGAGACCTTTGCCAAGCTTATGGTTACGCGTGAATATGAATTGATATAAGTATTTATACTAGCCTATAGTGCCTCACGCACGAGCGAAAGAGAGTAAAGACTTATCTTGTCAGTGAGATTACTTAGTACTCCGAATGGTGTGTGATTGGATTGATTTTACATGAGTGAAATATTTGATGCAAGTAATTCTTTTTTGATTCAATGAAGTGGCATGTGTAATATGTGTTGTACTTGATCTTGTTGAATTATACACGACTCATGTGGTTTAAATTGGTTGCCTCGGGACGAGCAACATGTAAGTTTGGGGGTTTGATGAGTGTGTAAATTCACAAGTTTGGCGCTATGTTTTGTGCTAGTTTTGGAGAGTTTTGATGTATAAATAGGTGGAAAACCTATATATATTGTGAATTAGCATGAATCAGGTGTCAGTGGAGCTATTTGAGTGTTTTCTTAGCAAAAACAGAGTAAAAGAGCCAAGAATCGAAGAGACGGAGTCGAAGCCACGCGAACCTTCCAAGAAGTAGGTGGGTTCGACCTTGCTGGTGGAGGGTTCGACCTCTCCAGCAGGTCGAACCAACGTTGCTGGACGTACAGAGATTGATTCGACCACGACTCGGCTGGTTCGACCTGGCCATCAGGTCGAACCATGGTCGAACCAATTTGTAAGAAGGAGGATTCGACCACGACGTTTGGGTTTGACTTGCCAGTTGGTCGAATCGGGAGCGGGAGTTGTCCAGTGCTGAGGTTCGACCTGGGGTTCGACCAAGGCCTGAGTGGTTCGACCTGTCTAGAAGGTCGAACCTGTGCAGAATTCTTCCAGTAGCGAGGTTCGACCTGGGGTTCGACCTGTTTGACGTGGTCGAACCTGTGTGCGAGAACTTACCTTATCCGGATTTTCGAGGCCGAAACGCGTGAGATCACTTAGAAAGCCCATTCTAAGCACTAGAGACGTGATTACAAGTATAAAAGGAGGCTCATACAGAGAATAAGGAGAGCTTTTGATCGTCAATCGTAGGAGAGACAAGAGTAGAGGTGGTGATCCATCCGGAGGGCTGTGACAGAGGTTCGCTGAATGTTCAAGTAAGAATGATCAATCTAACCTTGATTGTTCCTAGATCTATCATGGGCTAGAACCACCTTGGTAGTTCTAGGGTTATGAAAGTTTCATGATGTAATTCGTGTTTCGTGTGTAAAACTCCGTACAACACTACCTGTGGTTTGTTTTATATAAGATTGCATATTTAATCCATACTCATAGTCGTTTTGTGCATCAATGATCGTTGTGTAGAGTCTGAATACATAACATGGTTATTGATTGAGTGCGTTCACTACTGAGCAGGGTTTATTGTTATAATTCTAAGTGAAGGGATTCCGAAGTATTATTAGAACTGTCTTATATGAATATTCATGAATTGAATTAAATTCGGGTTGATGAATAGGATGAAGAGTATAACTTTATAGTACTTAAAAGGGAGATCAAATCGGGTTAGATTCTAGACGTAGAAGATAATTGATTATGATAGTACCTAGAAAGGGGGTGAAGCATATCTCTTGCTCCGATGTTATTCACACGTGTCAAGCGCATATTTACTTGTGTCTATAGAGTAAACTTGCATGGTCTAGTGATGCGTCCACAAACCACAGGGCAGAGTCGTACACCATCACATGAAAATACGAATTGCTAGTGAAACTGGATGACCCGACGAACTACCTATCATTCTTATTGATCACAACTCACTTTTCTCTACTCTTGCTATTTCTTTTGTTATTTCGATTAGAAGTTATTATCCATTAAACCTTTACAATTACCAAACATAGTCTAAAATATACTAGAAGATAATAAAATCGATATTTATCCGTCCCGTGGGTTCGATATTGTAACTTGGTCATCTTCGCGACTACAATTGATATCCTTATACTTGAGGATTAATTTGTGTGTTGAGAAAACCCCTATCACCTACCCCCTATCCACCCACCCCTCTCTCCCTGCAACTACCTCCACCCCGATGGAGTAGGCAGGATGATAATATTTTTATTATTTAAATATTAAAAACTTTATTTTAAAAAAAATTGGGGGGAGAATGGTGGCAGGAGATGGATGGGTGGGTGGGAGAGGTTAGGGCTGAGTGATAATATTTTTATTTTTTAAAATATTAAAATCTAATTTTTTTAAAAAAAAAATTAGCGGTGGGTGGGGGTGGGGGTGGGTGGATAGGGAGTAAGGTAGTGTGGTAATATTTTTATTATTTAAATATTAAAATCTAAAGTTTTATAAAAAAAATATTATTTTTTATATATTAATATATCAATTACACAACAGAAGAATTTCAAATGATACGGTTTGAGCAAGGATTTGAAATCCATTAAAAAACAACTAAAAAAAATTCAAAATCAAATCCATGATTTGAAATTCATTGATTTAAAAACTTGAATTTATAAATCCATTGATTTCAAGAATTTGAGGGAGGGAACTCCTCAAATCTTTCCATCCAAACACATTAGGGTCTAATACACATTCAACTTCTTTTTAGGGATTGCAATGACATGACAGGTATATTCGTGCTATTTTTTCTTTGATACTGTAATTTTTTTTCTTTTTTTATTTTATTTTATTTTATCTTTATTTATTTTTTTTACAAATGATGGAAAGTGATTAGTCATTTTGTAGTAGGGATGACCAATTAAAATAATTTATCGAACCACAGGAAGGTCGGCGCTAGAGTTTAAGCGAGATCACGTTTATCGCAATTTTATAGAGACGATTCATCAATGGGTAGTTTGATCAAACAAAAAATTAAATCAATCAAAGCAAGAAAGGAAGCAATGATTAGCAAACAAGATAGATGGATGAAAAGTGGTATTCCAAATTAAGTAAAAGTGAGATTAACAACAATTAAGAAGTGGAAATCTGATGAGAGTGAAAATAAGTGTGTTTTAATATCCAATTTAACACCTTTTTGGTTGATATTGTAGTCTTATATGAGCACAAATGTCTTATATTCGATATATGTGAGAATTATGTGCACTTGAGGTGTTTTATTGTGTTTTAGGTGGAAAAAGGATCAAAAGAGCCAAGTTTGAGAAAAGGCGCAATTTGTGCAAGAATGCTGATAAAAGCACGTCGAACTTGTGTAATATTCTGTATTGATGTGGAGCTCTGAATTGGATTTATGATATATGGTTGGAAATCCACTGAAGAGAGGGTCGTTTTGGTGTAAAGAACATCCCATTCGGAGTCCGAACGAGGAAGTTATGAGCAAAGTGGTGACGCCGCGCGAGCTGTGCCGAATAGAATTGCAGTGCTACATTCCATGGCCTGTTACATATTTAATTCTTAGAGTTTTTGTGAGTTATTTAGATGGATAGAAAGCTCAGGAAGAGAGGATCGTGTGAGCACAAAAATCACTCAATTCGGAGGTTGGATGTGAAAGTTATACGCAAAACGGCGAGACTGCGCAAATCGGTTCGATCTAGGTTCGACCTGAGACATTCTGGTTCGACCTGTTGGGCTGGTCGAACCAAGCACCTGGGGCTTCCAGTAGGGTGGTTTGACCTGTGGTTCGACCTGTGCTTAGTGGTTCGACCTGTTTGCTGAGGTCGAATCAATATTCGGGAAATTACCAAATCCGTCTTTTCGAGGCCTAAACGCGTGGGATAATTAAGAAAGCCCATTCCAAGCCTAGGAGACGTGATTACAAGTATAAAAGGAGGTCTATGAAGCCACAAAATCATAATAGAGAACACAATACAAGAGAGGAGAAGAGAGGCCACAACCATACAACACCCCACAAGGGGGGATCACCCCCCATCCATCATCCACTTCCTTTCCTCCATCCATCCATCACTTTGAAGATTCGTTTGTGGAATCAAGAGGAGAACCAAGAGGAGGATTCAAGATGGAGAAGGGCATGAAGACGCCATATCAAGGGTTTATTCGTTTCCTAATTTATCTAGTATTTTCCGGACATCCGGGTAAGATCTATCCAACACCCATGATTGTTCTTCGAAACATCATGGGCTAGAGCCTTTTTGGTAGATCTAGGAGTTTTGATGGTTTTATGAATTAATTGATGTTCTATGTGTAAACTCCGTACAACACTACTTGTGGATTTATTTTATATATGATTGTGCTTTCTTAATCCATATTCACGGTCGTTTTGTGTATCTTCAATTGGTATATAGAGTCTGAAAATATATCTTGGTTGTAGATTGAGTGCGTTCACCGCTGAACAGGATTCCATGTTATGATTCTAAGTGAGGGGACTCCGAAGCTTCATTAGAACTATCATATATGAATACTTATTAATTGAATTGAATTCGGATTAATAAGTAGGATAAAGAGGATAACTTTATAGTACCTATAAAGGGAGATCATATCGGGTTAGAGTACTAATCCTAGGGGAAATAATTGATACTGATAGTACCTAGAAAGGGGGGTGAAATTATATCTCTTGCTCCGAGGTTATTCACACGTGTTACACGTATATTTACTTGTGTCTATATAGTAGATTTGCATGGCTTAGTGATGCGTCCATATTCCACAAGGCAGAGTCGGACATCAACACATAAAAGGGAGATTAATGAGTGAAACTGGATTATCCTAGAGCTACCTATTCTCCTACTTGATCCACCTACGTATTCTTCGAGTGATAGTTTATTTTATTTGTTATTTAATTTAGTATTTTAGTTATAATCAAACATCAAACTCTTATTGCTTTGTCTTAATTAATTTAGATAATAATTTAATTGATAATACGCCGTCCCTTGGGTTCGATATTCACTTGGTCACCTTTCGAAACTACAATTGATATCCTTCATACTTGGGGATTAATTGTGTGTTGAGAAAAAGCTCATTAAGTTCTTGGAAAATCCTAGGATAAATGCATCGAATTCACATGAATCATGGATTGAAGACTAAGGGTCAACACTAAGATCACCTAAACTCCCTCTCAAGATCAATAGGATATGGTTCTAAACATAGCTCAATGAGTTGGTTCTCACTCAAACAATTCTAACTAATTACTAAGCTTGAAATGAGAGTTCCTTCACATGATTAATCAACTTCTCGATCAAATCAATCATATGTTCTATCAAAGGGTTCTAAACTCTAAAGGATTTCTCAATCTCTTTACAATTTATAATGCACATGAAGTGTTTGATGAAATGATTCACTCAATTATCCTAAGCACATAATTGGTTTCTCAATCTAATCACATATTTAGAACAACTAAACACACAAATTATCAATACAAATCAAGTAATTAATAATCAATGATATAAAACCATAGATCCAATCAACATATGAATTCAAATACACAAATTCCAAAATTACCCAACAACTCTCATGTTGCTAATCTCACAAGGGAGATTAGCCTACCATATTCATAAAGAAATTAATATAGACAATTAAATCCTTACAAATCATGAAAAACTATAATGTTTAATACAAAGATTGAATGGAAACTCCCTTGATCTATCTTCAATGGTGATCTCCTTCCCTTCTTTGCACTTTCCTCTCTTCCTTGATCCTTTTCCTTCACTTGGATGTAAAAATTGATGGTAGGATGATGGTAGATCCAAAGGATGAACAATGGATGAAGATGATGGTGTAGAATGGAAGAAATGATGTGTGAGGTGTGTGCAGGGCTGTGAATTTCGAATCTCCATCTAATATTGAATTATTCGGTATTTATACCCCTTGGGAAGCTTCTAGAATATTCTGGAATTTTTAGCGGCTTTTTACACAACACGAGTCGTGCTCTGCAATATGGCCACAAGGTGGCCGTGTTGGGTGAATTGATGTCGCTGCACGGCCAAGACTTACAGGGCCGTGTTACGCAACATGGCTCGTGTGCTGTAACACAGGCACAGGGTGGTCGTGTAGGATTAATTAATGACGGCACACGGCCACCTCTTACAGGGCCGTGTTCTGTACACGGCCCGTGTTGGTGCATGCCCTTGTTTTCTTCACTGTTTTAGCTCGTTCTTCCTCATTTCAACTCTGAATTGAAAATCATAGGTTTAAGCTCATTCACACACATTTCAATAAAAATACAAAATACAATCAAATAACACATAAATACGGATAAAATAATATAAAAATGAATATAAAAAGATACGAAAATTTAGGTGAAAATATCACTCATCAGAAAGCAATGACAGTTTCATAGTCCCTATTATATCACATGATCAAATTTTGGTTTAATCTGCAATTAATTGATTACATCTGTATTTTACCATGTCTTTTTATGCCTTTTTGCCTTTTTTCATTGACAGCAGGAATTTTGTGTTTCTACAATGATTTCTATGCATATGTTAATTGGCCTGTTTTTCGGGTTTTTTTTAATGTATGAGATGCCTTGATTGTTTAATAAAGGTAGAGTGCACTTGTTTATTACAAGAGTAATTTATGTTAAGGATTGGTCACTGGAAACAACATATTTCTATCTTATTACTAGTACTATTATTAAATCTTTCTTTTACTATGGTACTTTTTTCGGTTCTCAATTTAAGCCTCATGTTGTCAACATTTGCTTCTGAATCTCCTTTATTAGCTAAGAACTCAAGAACCTGTTAAGATGATATTGAGGTGCAACCTTATGTTGACTGCATACATTCGAGCACCTTAGAAACTAGGATGTGCTAAAGTTAACAGTTGAGATTGACTTTGACTAAATTTTAGATTTATGTGTTATAACTATGTGGTATTCGAGGTTAATAGAATCTTTTTAGTGATGAAAATCGCACCTGCTTTTGCTATATCATGCACTAAATCACCTAATTTAGGAACTCGAAAACCATGTTATTAGTAGATAGGGATTATATTTAGGAGGCTGATGTTTTATACATAATATAACGGACAAATAAATTATTATCGTTCATTTACCGAGCTTATTGAGATAAATGATTATGTTAAATGTAATATAATAATTTATATTATGTAATTATTGTGTACATTGTAGCATAATTTACCAGGTTGATGGTTTATGATTTTAATTTTGCATAGGTATTATTGAGTACATTGTAGCTTTATTTATAAGTTGACTTTATCACCTAAATTGATACTTTAAAATACTCTGACTTTTGGGATTGTTACTAGGCTCTACCGTAGGTGTTGCAACTACAGAAAATATATGATGGGAAATATGCAAAATTTTGTAATTTACCCTAAAACTATTTTAAAAGCTAGAGTTTCTTGAATCATATATTAGATAGGGAATGTTGGTTCTCTCTTGCCAAAGGGTTCTCCCATTCAATGCTTTTTGTTAATTGTATTCTTTCTTGCAGTTGTCAACTTAACTCTCATTGATCTCTTGGGTTTAATGAAAGTTGTTGAGAAGGTAAGTATTGTCCAAGACATTTTGATAGAAGGTTCGCACATGTGTTGAGAAGGTAAAAAGAAGTGTCTATTTTAACATCTAATAACCATATCTATTACTGTTATTGATTTTTCATTGCATTATATTGGAAATATTTTAGTTAGGTGAATTGTTGTTTGTCAGGCTTAATTTGCAAGAAAATGTATTTATTAATTCAAGACAAGATGAAAAGAATTAGAACGTAAGAAAAATGACTTATACATTGTGAGTGCTGAGTTCTAAATAAATGTATGTTGGAAGCCCACTCTTCTTGATACTTATTCTACATTTTAGCATTTTGCTCAATTTAATATTCAAGGTTTGCAGAGTTCCTTAAGCTATACATTTCTAAGAGTTATTTTGATTTCATTCTGACAATAAAAGATTATGACCCAACATATTTATTTTGAAAAGAAAAGACGATAGAATACTTTTAACAAAGCAGGAAACTTTTTATGTAATAAAATGACGAACATATGCTTTCACTATTTATTAATTTTACTTTTTATTGGTTTTGATTTGGTAGATATATGGATATTGTTGGATTTATGTTAAGATTTGTCTTTTCTTGGGTTTATGTTTAATTATGCTTGACTAGTGACGCATAAAATTGATGAAGTTTAAAAAAAAATTTGAAGCATTAATTGATTTTGAAGTCAGTACTTATCAACCAGTGATAATCATAATCTATTCTCTTATTATGATTGCCGCATGTAATGGATATACTATGTTAGTTGTGAATATCATTGTTATTTTTACTCTATACTAACATTTTGTTTGGCCACCATTTCTCCTTTAAATTAATTTAATCAAAGATTGTTTTAACTTTCACATTTCTACCTCCTAATATAACTTCACTTACAGTGTCATGTAAACAGAGGTTTCACGCGATAAAACTCTTAATAATTAACAAATTCAACGAGTATCAAATTAGTAGTCTGTATCCAAAATTGTTCTTTTGTACTCGCTGCCCTTTATAAAAAAATTCTCAATAAAAAATAATCATTCATTTTAAATTCTTTAAATTTACCACAAAAAATAATAGGGTTAGACTATATGTAATTAGAGTGAAAATAAGCGTATTTTAAAGGCCAATTTAAGATATTTTTTATAGAAATTATTATTATATATTAGTACAGGTGTCTTATATTCAATATATTTGAGAAAAAGGTGTATTTGAGGTATTTTATTGTATTTTAGGAGGAAAAAGGATTAAAAGTGCAAAGTTGGAAAAAAGGTGCAACTTGTGCAAGAATGCTGAAAAACGCACGTTCAAATTGTGTAATTTTTTTATATTCATGTGGAGCTCTAAACTGGAAGTGTGATTAATGTTTCGAAAGCCACAGAAGAGATGATCATTTTGGCATAAGGAACACCTCAATCGGAGTCCAAACGAAAAAGTTATGATCGAAATGGTGGCATCGCGCAAGCTGTTTATACTCAGCACGACTGTTTCACTTTACATTACTTGTTATATCTTCAAATGTTGGACTTTTAGTGAGATATTTATATCAATAGAAAGCTAAGGAAGAGAGGATCGCGTGAATGCAAGAATCACTCAAATCGGAGTTTGGACAAGGAAGTATACTCAAAATCGTGAAGTCGCACAGCTACCAGCAGAATTTCTGAAAATTTCCAAAAATTACCTATTTCTTGGAGCATAATTAATCTCCTTATCAAATAATCCTCCATGATTCATCATATCTTTTAATTCCTTATTTAATTCCCTTCTCACACCTATGTATATTTTACATCATTATTCATGTGAGAAGGCACCACAACACAATCATCCTACACCCCACAAGGGGGGGATCACCCTCAACCATCATCCACATCCCTTCTTCCATCCATCCATCACTTTGAAGATTCTTCTGCTGAATAAAGAGGAGAACCAAGAGAAGAATTCAAGATGGAGAAGGAGCGACGACGCCCACATCTAGGGTTTTTATCATTTTCTAATTATCTTGTATTTTCCAGACATATAGGTAAGATCTATCTAACCCCAATGATTGTTCTTTGCAATATCATGCGCTAGAACCATTTTGGTAGATCTAGAGTTTGAAGATTTTTATGAATTAATTGAACTTTTGTGTGTATACTTCGTACAACACTACTTGTGGATTTATTTTATATAAGACTATGCTTTTTGTGCATCTTCAACTATTATATAGAGTCTGAATATATATATATTGGTTGTTGATTGAGCGCGTTCACTGCTGAACAGGATTCCATGTTATGATTCTAAGTGAGGGGACTCCGAAGCTTTATTAGAACTGTCATATATGAATGTTTATTAGTTGAATTGAATTCGAGTTAGTAAGCAGGATAAATAGGTTAATTTTATAGTACACATAAAGAGAGATCATATCGAGTTAGAGTAGCAATTGACCAGGGAAATAATTAATACTGATAGTACCTAGAATGGGGGATGAAATTATATATCTTGCTCCGAGGTAATTCACACGTGTTATACGCATGTTTGCTTGTGTCAATAGAGTAGATATGCATGGTTTAGTGATGTGTCCATAATCCACAAGGTAGAGTCGGACATTGATACACAAAAAGGAAATTAATGAGTGAAATTGGATTATCCTAGAGCTACTTATTCTTCATTCTTGATTCACTTTCGTATTCTTCAAGTGCATACTTTATTTTATTTGTTATTTTAATTAATTGTTTAGTAGTTAATAATTACATACATCAACCTTATTGCCACAATTCGTCTTAATTAATTTAGTAAATAATTAAATTGATAATACGTCGTCCTTTGGGTTCAATATTTAACTTGGTCGCTTGCTTAAGCTACAATTGATATCCTTAATATTTGGAGATTAATTTTGCGTGCAAAGAAAACGTTCATCAAGTTTTTGGCGCCGTTGCTGGGGACGATAGTTATTATTGATTTTTTTATTTCTAGTTGATTAAGACTTTTATTTGTGATTATTTATTTTCTATCTAACCTTAAATTTTTCTGAGGTACTTGTGCACTAGGAAAAGGAAATGAAGGAATAACACAGTGCTAAACATGACCGGAGCAAGGCAGAATACGAATAATATTACCATACGTGAAATTTTCACGAACTATGGGATTGACAACATGGGGTTGATAGGAGGAAGGGGGAAAGATGATGATTTTGAGATACATCATGCTCTTATCAATATGGTGGAGAAAAATTCCTTTTCTGGAGGTTGCTTTGAAGATCCATATCAGCATCTCAGAAGATTCCTTGGTTATGTGAACACTCAGAAGGGTACTGGAGCTAATGATAATGCTAGGCGAATCACCTTATTCAAGTTCTTTTTGATTGATAGGGTAGAAAAATGGTATGAGGCTCTTGATGCCACAGATTGCACTACATGGGACCAACTGCAGCAGAAGTTCTTAGAGAGATACATGCCACCCTCAAAGGTTTTCAAAATGAGGCAAGAGATCACCCAATTTATTATGAATCAGACTGAAAAATTTCATGAGGTGTGGGATAGGTTTAAAGATATTCTCAGGAGGTGTCCACAGCATGGGATGTCTAAGGCTCATTACATAAGTATCTTCTACTATGGATTGGATTTTGAGTAGCGTATTCTTATTGATACATCATCAGGAGGGGCACTGTTATCTAAAAAATACTTGAAGCAGAAAAGTTGTTCGAAGATATCTCTATGAATTCACGTGACTGGCCCACAGAAAGAATAAGAGATCTTATGTAATTGGTAAAGTGGCTCAAGTTGAACATCAAGTGGAGAAGCCACATAGGGATGATGAGATCGTCTCTAGTTTAACTAATATCAACAAGCTACTAGAGTCCCAGCAAAAGCAGATTATAGAGTTGAAACAAAGGGGCCTAGTATGAAGTAGCATGAAGTGAAGAGTGTTGAAGATACCTTCAATCGATACATGGCAAGGAATGATGAGAGGTTGACTGCATTGAAACTAGTGTGAATGCTAATCGTGCAGATTTATCTAAGCAGTTGAAGGACCTTACGTTGTTGATGGGACATATTACCAGAATGTGAATCAACTGACGCAAATGTTGGAGGAAGGAATGTGCCTGTCTCAAGGCATAACGAACCTGAAAGAGTGTAAAGTCATCACATTGAGGTCCAGAATACAGTACGAAGGTCTGATGTGGCCGATGGACGAAAACAAAGAGACCAAGAGCCAGATCTACCACAGTTCAACCAAACATCTTGGTCGAACTATGGTCGAATAACATGGGAAAAACAGAGAAACAATACTCTATTTTTTGGCTCGCAGTTCGACCAAATCACTCCAGTTCGACCAGACTTAATCAATTAGTAGAAAAATGCTTTTTGATTTGTTCAATGTTGTATCCTACTGGAAATTTTAAGCATTTTCGTGTTGTATTCACTATGCATTTTTATTTAAAAAGTGGTCCAATTAATTTCGAAGAGTGATCTAATTAATTCCAAAGAGTAATCTATTTAATTTCAAAGAGTAACCCTATGTATATTAAAGTTTCATATCAAAGAATGGTCCAATAAATTTAAGAGTAATCTAATTAATTCGAAAGAGTAATCTATTTAATTTCAAAGAGTAACCTATGCACATTAAGAGTCTCAAAATCAAAGAGTGGTCCAATCAATTTAAGAGTGGCCTAATATTAAGAGTCTCAAATCAATGAGTGGTCCAATCAATTTAAGAGTGGCCTAATTAATTCCAAAGAGTAATCTATTTAATTTCAAAGAGTAACCTATGTATATTAAGAGTCTCAAATCAAAGAGTGGTCCAATAAATTTAAGAGTGACCTAATTAATTTCAATGAGTAACCTAATTAATTTCAAAGAGTAACCTATGCATATTCAAGAGTCTCAAATCAAAAAGTGGTCTAATAAATTTCAAAGAGTGGAAGAGTAGCCTAATTAATTTTAAAGAGTAACCTAATTATTTTTATAGAGTGATCTAGTAACGTACAATTGCATACAATTTAATTATTCATGCTACATTACTTCATTTCAGAAATAAGAGTGTCAAACAAAGAGTAATCCTACTAATTAAAAAAAGTAACCTATTTATTTACATAGTAAATACTCGACACATTGAATGAAACTTGATACATTATGGAAAGTTTCTACCAAATTCATTAAAGCATAGGAACTACATTACAGTATACTTTTACAAGCATCGGGCTTGCTGTCTTGATCTATTCGGCTAAACATTGTTGTCCAAACAGCTGATGCATTGGCATACCTCCACAGTTCAGATATCATAAACAGGGATGTGAAGACCAACAACCTCCTCCTAGACAATGATTTTCATATAAGAGTGGCTGATTTTGGGCTATCAAGATTATTCCCAACCAACGTCACCATGGAGAGATGACTATCAGGGAGACATTAGATTTTTCTGGATATTGCTTGGGAGTTGGAAGCAGATACGACCTGCTCATAGAATTGTCTAGGTGAGAAAAAGAAGTCAGAATCAAACCCGACCCTGTAATCGATGCATACATGAAAGCAGCATCAATGGTTGGCATAACTGCTCCCTTTTAAATTGAAAAGAATTTAAATTCCTTCAAGAAATGACAAGAATGTTCCTTCTTTTTTCTAAGTGAAAATAAATTTTCCACAAAACATTTCTTCCTTTAGCTACAGTGTCAATGAAATTAAGAGTTACAGAATTCCACATCCAACGAAATTTCCCAAATAATCACACCTAAATTAAGAAAGGGATTCTGACAAGGTGTGAAAATGGAGCGGCAGCAGCGAAGAGGAGTATGGTGCGTCCGATTGACCATCGACTTAGTCTATGTGCCCTATTGATCGGCATATTAGATAGGCATCCCCAAGATCTTCAGATCTTGTAGCTTCTCCACTTTCTACTTCCCGCGCTTCCTCGGTCGTTGCTTCTGCTTTCCTGCTTTGCACCATTGATTAAGAGTGCTGAGGGAGATCGAAGGTAGTATAGAAGATGAAAGGGAGAGATTGGAGATGAAGAGAGAGAAATAGGAAGAAGTGCCGAGAGAGAGACATATTAACTTTAATATATATTTTCAAATATTTGACCCACTTTACAAATAAAGATCCGGTTCCACATATTATAAAAATAAGCCTGGCGTATTCTAGTCTTTGTCTAAAGTATAATATTTTGTGTGGAAGGAAAGAATAATAATTTTTAAATTAATGTATACTTTTGATGTTTACTAGATATTACCATCCGTGCGTTGCACGGAAAGAATTAAGTATATTACAATTATGTACATTTAATTTTTTAATCATAATATACATATATATATATATATATAATTATTTATTTATTTATTTGAATTTATGTATTTTATAAAAACTACTAATTATTTATGTATAATATATAAATGTATTTTTTAAACTTTCTATTATTAATTAATCGATATTAAAATTATTTTATTTTAATTGATCTATTTATTTTTAAAAAAATAAATATAATTTCTCTATAAAACTCAATTACTGTTTTTTAAGATATAATATGCTATAATTTTATTTTATTTTTAAGTGAATAACATACGGATAAATTATAAAATATTATTTAATATAATAAATTATGAATATTAAAATAATATTTATGGAAACGATCCTAATGAAAATAAAATTGAAAGAAAAATTAAAATAAATCAAAAAATTTAGAAAATAAATTTCATACATTAATCCTAAAGATTAAATTAAAAGAATATATTTATAGAGACGATCCTAATGGAAATATAATTAAATGAAAAATTAAAATAAAATACAAAATTTCGAAAATAAATTTCATATATTAATCCAAAAAATCAAATAAAAAGTGTATTTGACCTGTACTTTGAATCTCCAATTCTAAAATTTCTAAAATTAATTTTAAATTCTCCAAAAAAATTTTTAATGATTGAAGTAGCAAATAAGATCAAATAAAAATAAGAACAATAAGGTTTAAAAATTTATAAAAATAGATTTTATAAAATATAAAGAAAACAATAAAAATGAAAAAAAAAGTAATGATGTGATTAGGTAATGAAAATGTTTATATAGAACGATTTGAAAGAATGAACACTCGTGATTGAAATCAATCAACGACGTAGTAAAAAAAGGTGGATAATTACCAAAGATAGTGTTGAAAGATTTGATATTATTAAAATTAGTATATTGATTGACAATTAGAGAATATATGCCAATAATATTTTTATATTTATCAAATTTATATTGTTATTTAAAAAATAAATAAATAATCTATTATTAGCATAAATAGGATTCATGATTGAAATCAAAAGTATGAAATGGACGGTTAAGATTAAAATTGAATGAAAACTAAATTTACTAAAATTGAAAAGATGGAGAAAAATTAAAGGTAAAAATAGAATTAAGTTTGTTTTTATATATGTATATGTATATATAAATTAAGCATATATTGATTAAAAATTAGTCAAATATGCCAAAAATATCTCCAATATTTACTAAATTTATATTGTAAAATAAAAAAGAAAAATTTAAATAATAAAATCAAAAGCATTAATTGGACGGTCAAGATTAAAATTGAATTATTTCCTCAATAGAATAAAATTTTTAAAAAAATTGAAAATAAAAGTAGAAGTTTAGGTTTGCTTTTATATATGTATAGATAAATAGATATAGATAGATTAAAATAAAATTTTCTTTTTGGAAGTTAAACAATAATATGAGACGAAACAATGAAAAAAAGAATGAACAATCTTTGAAGGGAAGGGAGTATATTAAAAGTGTAAACATTTTATCCCATTATACTCCCTACTATTTTTATTTTTTTAACATCAGTTAATAATCCTAATATATTAAAAAAGTGCCAAGCTATGACTCCTTCTGCTGATGACAGTGATACACTAGCAATGTCTGGTTTGTGGGAGCAAGTAAATGTTACAAGAGACTCATCTGATTATCTTTGGTATTTGACAGAGTGGGATTCTATCAACCTTTGCTGCAAGTTTTCTTCATTAGTGGACTGTTGTCTAATATAGAGTTATTAGCATAAGATCCATGCTATTTTACAGTGTCAAAATAGCATCGAATGAAGGGTTTTTGAAAACAAGGCAGTTGGCCACTCTCACGGTTATGTCAGATGGCCATGGGAAGTTATCAGGTTATTAGAAATCTCATATTGCTTAAAGTTCATATTTATAATCACGAAAATATTTTCTTAATGCTTCGTCTTTCCTATAATAGGGATTGTTACATGGCTCTAACCAAGCATGTGCCATACTGTACTACCAGAGCTGGAATACATGAGTTCTTGGTCCTATCATTTTGAAGGGTCTAGATGAGAGGACAAGTGACTTAACGAGGCATAAATGGTCGTACAAGGTTTGTGTTATCTTAACAATACTGTCTTCTTTGGTGATACTTTGAACTTATTAAGCCAAGCTCAGAAATAAGAAGAATTATATTTGATTCGGGCAATCTAATAAACTTAACACATTCAGTGGAGTGGGTAGAAGGATCTCTTCTTGCTCAAAAGCAACCTCTAACATGGTATAAGGTAAACTGGTGATGTGCAGTTTTTGGTGAACTGTAATTGGAAAGTAACTTAATCAGCCTGATATAAACATTCCAATCTCTCTCTCTCTCTCTCTCTCTTACACACTACATTTAATATACCAGATCCATTAGGTATAGATATAATGAGAATGGGCAAAGGTGAAGTATGGATAAATGGAGAAAACATAGGGAGACACTGACCTGCATATATTGCAAGAGGTAGCTATGGTGGATGGAATTATATAGGCACTTTCATTGAGAAGAAATGTCAAAAGGATTGTAATCAACCATCTCAAAATGGTAAAGTTCATATAATCATTTACGCTTCCTTGAAAACAATATAAAAGCGAAAAAACTCTCACATAAGTTGGAAATTTTTAGGTACCATGTTCCACGTTCTTGGCTGAAACCAAGCGGGAATGTTTTGGTTGTATCCGAAGAATGGGATGGCATTCCGACTAAAATCTATTTAGTCAAGAGAACAACATGATAAAGTAAAAGCAGACTTTCAGTTGCTCAATTTGTTGATAAGCTGCCTAATAAATACATAAGCTTTGTTAATGAAAGATATTTAAACAAGAAATTTTATAAAAGCATTTTATCTGAAAATTCCACTCCAGATACTGCAAGGGAGTGATTAATTGTAAATCCATATCAATCTCCAGTGATCTAATATGGAAAAAGCAGTTAAATACAAGATTAGGATGATCCATATCACTCTCCAGTGATCTAATATGGAAAAAGCAGTTAAATATAAGATTAGGATGGTTGTTATTAGATACATTACATGATTCAAAGCCAAAGTACATACAAGTAATTTATGTGCTTATCATATAATCAATTAGATGTTAATTTCAGTTTGATTTACTGTAACATCCCAAATTTTCGATAACTTAATTTCTTGAAAATTAAAACTTTTAATCTAATAAATAGCGGAAGCATAAAATTTATTAAAAACTTAATGACTTAAAGATGAAATGTCCTAATTCTTGCATAAAGTAAATGAAATAATAAATTATCATTTATTTATTTCCACTGCCTCCCGAATCACCGCCTCCTCTTCAATCTGAAAAATTTTTAAGTTTGAGGGTAAGCACTTAAAGCTTACTGAGAAAATTTTATACATAAACTTAAATACAAAGCAAAACACTTTGATTCATATCATAAATATTTAATATCACAAAATCAAATAATGTTATGAATAATTTTCATGTCTCAAAACACATCAAAACCCATGATACTTTTATGTCTCAAATCATATCATTCCATGGTACTTTTTATGTCTCTTTTATATGATTGATCAATATAAATATTTGGCACTGTGGAGTCCCCGAGGATCTCTCTCAATCCCGGCACCTCTAGGGCCCTGGCACATCTCGAGTGTTTTTTTAAAACACTTGCAAAGTTTAATTCATGCCTCATATACCTTTGAAAGTACTTGTAAAATATTTAATTTTCATGTCTCGTATACTTGCAAGAAAAGCATGTGAGAAGTTTATTTTTCATGTTTGGAGAACTTAACATATGAACACTATTTGCATGTAGGTAAACATATACAAATACTTTTGACAATACTTAAAAATATGCATTCATTTTCATGTAAAAATAAAAGGGTACTCGCATGTAAGTAAACATATAAATCTTTCTTCACCTTAGCAGCGTAGGGTGTGGGTAGGAGGGGGAAGTCGATAGGCCTTTGTGCTTAAGGATCACTCGAGTGGTTGCTAGTGTGAGAGAAGTGTGTCCAAGAGTGATGGGGAAGGGAGGTTAATATAGGTGAGGGAGAAATGTGGAGATGGAAGGTGGAGCACAATCCTCCCCATCAATCCCTAAATTAAGGATTTTTTAATTTGAAAATGAGGGTTGTAGCTTGGAAGGGAGAGATGCAGGCTATCCAAATTGGGTGAAAAAATTTAAATATGGAAGGTTTGGCTCCATTCTTTTGATCAAGCAAAATCAGTTTTCTCCTATTAAATGCTGCCAAATTTATTTTCCCTAATTTTTAGGGCAAATTGAGAGCTGGTTGTTATATTTATTTAAGATAATTTTCTATTTTTCCTGTTAGAAATGATCATACTAGTTGTAAATTGCAATACTCCATCAAGCACACTAAGCACATTTTTTTTTCTTAATTCTAAAAAAGTTAAAACTCCTGTTAGAAATTATCATACTAGTTGTGAATTGCTATACTTCATCTTGTACACACAGCACACTTCTTTACTTAATTCTAACATGTTAAATCTCTTTTATCTTTTGCTAGCAGAACAAGATAAATAAAACTGAGAAATATAATCTAGATTTTGAACTAGCTTTTATATTTTTCTATTTTTCCACAAATCAAACTGCTTTTACACCCAAAGCATCACAAACAAGATCCAGATCGTTGTTTTCTTTAACATCTTTCCCTTGATTTCTCCACCTTAATACTCTAGTGAGAAGATCCCTTTGCATCTGGAAACCATTTCCATATGTTCTATTTGAAGTAGCCTCTTGATACACTTCAATAGGTAATCACAAGACTTTAACTTCACTTGGTATACGAAATCCATTCCCTCCTCTTCAGTTTCAAACAAAGAATAACAAATACTCATAGTTGTATCAGTTATATCAAACACAGTTCTGCATCCTGTAGCAGCCTTTGGTTTTGTACACTGTTCAATCCACGTCTCTGAGCCCCCACATGACTTATTTTTCCAACTTTTTCGGATTTGTTTGCCTGTAAAATCAATGATACTTCCTGTTGCAGCATAATGCAAAAGCAGCAAACATGCAGTTTCATTTAAACGATGAGGACAAAGAAGCAAGATGCCTAAAGGTATCCTCCTCAACAAATGCTTTTGGTGGGCACCAAACCCATTGATATTGGAACCTGAAAATTCAACTTTCTTTCCATAATGCTTACTATATATGTCTTTAAATTCCTTGAGCCAAAGGGAAACTATCCAACTATCCATCTCGTTTGAAGTTGTTACATCCTTATCATGTAATTTAAGCCTCCTAGTTTCCTTGTTAGACCCCGTTACAATGTCATGTTTATTTGGGCTGGAGTACCTCAGAGTCCATAAGTCTGAAACTTTAACTAGATAATCAATCAGAAGTGATTGGTTTGAATCAATCATTGGATTCAGAATCCACGCAATAAAATTTGCTGCCCCTGAAAGACTAGTGACTTTCTGATCATGAATTATACAAAGTTTATTTGAACCAGAGATGTATCTGGGATAGAATATACCTGGACGTTTATCGTCAATAAAGAGCATCATAGATGCAAAAGACAACCAATCAGGAAAGTTCATCGCCATGGACCTATAATGCAATAAATTAACTCATGTCTTTTTAAAGTAAACAAAGATCAGCTCAAATGATATGTTTATTATGGGAATATATTTGACGCCATACTACATAGATTTATGATCTATTACATTGATCATTGTAGGAGCTTTCCTTGAGGATGTGTGTATATGACCTTCAACATGAGAAGCTTGTCCTGTTTTTTTTTAAGCAACCGGTGAAAATTTTCCAAGGATATAGGTCCAGCCAAAATTCTCAATAATTGGTGCTCGGAGGAAAAATACGCATGAGAAATTAGGAGCTTAGATCCAACATCCATGAATATGCCCCAATACATAGGTCTGGTGATTATATCTAGCATTTGCCCAACGATCTCAGACTGAAGTTCCAATACAGAAGTCAAACCCCTGTTACATAAATTCAAGCCTACCAACTGAGTGAAAAAGTTAAAAGATTTATTATAGCTCACTCTAAATTTTCAGCTGTATTGGATAGAAGGATTTCATCTTATAGTTTCACAAATTGTGAAATTCCATGGCAAAATTTACATTGGAGAGAAGTGGTGAATTCCAACGTTATTAAAAGATCAAGAAAAATAAGAATGAGATAATCAAACACTTACGTCATTAGGAACCAACTGTGCAAGAAAGCTCTCGTCACAACAAACATTATTGAGAATAATACAAGGCAAATCATAATGGATCTCCACTCTATCCTCTCATATATTTCCATTCTTAAAGAAAGTAATTGCCTTTTTATGATTTCTCTCAAAATTTCTGATACATCTTGTTTCAAAATCATTGGATCTAAATGCCATAACAGCAACCTGCAAAGCAATTATAAAGATTTTATTTTAATTCAAAGAAAATTATGTACCATGAAGGATTAACAAAACAAACTAAAGCAAAGTACTCTAATTAGTATGTAAGTACATAAAACTTGGATCTTAAAACTGGTTGAATTAGTAGTCAGATGTCTCAACATCAACTCCTTGCCACATTGAGATGCTTGAGCATCTGGCAAGTTCAATTTTTACACATTAAAACATTATTATGGTTAAAAATATAAACATTGCACAAGCTACTCATTTGCATTCCTATATGCAAACCAAATACTTTTCTATTTATTTTTTTCCCACCTACAATAAGAAATACTCCCTCCATCTCCTTTCAAATGATACACTTTCTATTTTGGGCAGTCCCACAAAAGTTTGCACATTCCAAAAAAGCAAAAAGTAAAAAACAACCACCCTTCTCCATACACTTCATTTAAAAAAACCATCTCTACCTAACATACTTTATCATTTATTTATTACATAAAAATACCATTATACCCCTAAAAGTTATCACTTTCTTAATCTCCGTGCAGGAAAGAGGGGGCGCAAACTTTTCCGGGACGGAGGGAGTATATGCCCATAATAAGTCCCCCTCCACCCTAAAAATAACCCCACCCATCCACAATACAATTTTTTTTTTCTGGTCAACTAATTTAAGGAATAACATCTTATGAATCATCAGTTCTCACTTACGCCCCTCCATTATTTGTTAAGTTGAATTTTTCAATCACATGAACTCTCAAGTACTGTCATAAAGGCATTATATCGAAATAACATAAAATAAGAATCCTCTAACTTGTCTCACATGAAATTCATTTAGTTAAGAAATGTTTCTAGAAAGTATCTTACATTCTTGCTCAATTATAAACAATGCAAGACAGGAAAAAGATAAAGAAAGGCCAAAAGAAGAAAATACTTTTAGGCAAGGATTAGTTACGTGGGATTTTGGAAGTAGGCATTACCAAAGAGAGTTCAGGTGCATATTGGTTTTCATAAGAATTAGAATATGTTTGGAGAGCTGCTTCTTATGAAAAAAAATATAGGTGATGGAAGGAAAATCATGTAAACCATAAGATAGGTGATAGCATAATTGGTTGATGCTTTATTAACTAATTTTTCTAACTCACTATTGTACAATACAAAAAATACAACTGAAAATAGTTCTCATCTTTCCCATAAAATCATTCACTCTTTCCTCATTTTGTTGTTCCATAAAATGGTTCACCCCCCTAAAAAGAAATAAATCTTAATTCAACACCTCAAAAGTACACTTTAATGTAAAAAATGTCATCCACTTTCTACACACATCATATATTTTATACTTTATCTCTATTACATATCTCTATTAAAATGTTTTTCCATAAAGTATACATGCTCTCACAGTGGCTGGTACATATCTCTATTAAAATATTTTTCCATAAAGTATACATGCTTGTGTCTATCCAAGTACCTATCCATCAACTCATTCTAATTCTCATAGTTTCTCATACAATCCAATCATAATCAAAATTGCACACAACCTTCAAGCTAAAAAATTCCGGCTGTTGCCTATAAATAAAAATGTACACACTCCTGGTCCATATTGTTCCCAACATTTATAGGATCCGATTAAATAAACATAACATAGACGATACCAAAATGGCACGGCCAGATAACAATTAGTAAACAATCTGATAGTACCTTGTTTACTAAAGAACGTAATATACAACAAAATTGGAAGTATTTAATGAGCAAGGAAATATAATTGAACCTTTATTGGAACCTAGTTTCCTCGAAATATCAGCACACCTATCCATAAGACTAGAACAATCACTCTTCGAAATCAATCCACCTACTCTCAAAACCTGCTCCTTGTTGATTCTCAGCACCTTACACTCAAATCAACAGAAGAAGATAAAACCGTAACAATCATTTTCAACGTGAATTCAACGATCGAATCTCAGACCTACAAATATTCACACAGCTTTAAACTTAAATGTCAAAGCTATTGCTTGTACAACATTAAGGCCAATGAATGTAAACCAAAATAAATAAGAATTTTAATAAGAGGATTGAGTCCATTGAATTTAAATTGAAACAAACCTTTGGGGCGGAGAAGCACATGAGTGAGAGAGCAGTGTCCAGAATGCAAACCCTAGGAGGTTCAATCAGGTTGAGCGAACGACTGAGATTTGAGATTGAGATGTCTATTTCATTTTGAACCAACGAATCTTGAGCTAGGAGATTGGATGCTAGCGCCGGAAAGAGAGAGTTGATCTCTGGAAATCTCGACATTCCGAAAGAATAGAATCGGGAGTGGCATTTTGAAAGTCTACTGAAGTCGTAAAATAATTGGTAAGCGGATTCTGACGAAAACTTGTCGTTTCCTATAATGGACTCCACGATGGTATTTTTCGGCAGCTTAACACTTCTAACAGCAACCAAATTGAATAGTATCCTCAATTATTGTAAAATACTAATAAATACATTATCAAATTAGTATATTTAAATAACTAGAATTTCACGACGTGCATTGCACGTTACTCTATAATATATTCTAAATGAATTATAATTTTAACTTTCACATGAAATTCTTTCTCTGTGCTATGTTGAATATCTCTTCACATATACGAATGCATGAAGATTAAAAAAAAGTACTTTTTAAATATAAATAAATTGTGTAAATAAATTAAGCCTATTTTGATAATTCAAATAACAAAGTGAATAATCTTGGTGAGTAAACTTTCTTGTCTTTTTTATTTCCTTTGTTTTAAGGTGAAAATCAAATGTAATGGAAAAAATATAAATAAAAGTTATGACAAATGAGATTGAATGAAAAAATAACTTAATGGAACATGTTGAACCAAATCCAATTTACTTGATAAAAAAAGGTGGTATCCTACAGTTCATTTTAAACATTTTCTCCTTGTAAGATTATAGTTCGAGCTACTCCCTCCCATCTTTTTTCCTTTTGGTCTACATGTTTGTAGACGCATGCATGAGACTTCCATATCCAGAGGTCATTGTCCTATACTTCGACCTATCACACTATATCAAATATCCTACAAGCGAAAAATAGAGTGCCAAAAATGGTGACCTTCATGCTAAAATGGCATTGTTTTAAAATATTATAATGAACTTCTTCTAGCTTCAGTGGTCTACATAGTAGATCATCCAAACAACTACAGTGCTCCATCCATAGTTGTAATCATCATTGTCCATCATACAATATCATTCATCTTCATATGATACAAATATCTTTCTACAACACTTTATGAAACCACATTTAGTATATAAGTTGATTAATTGACTTATTATCTATGGTTGCTTCCAAATGTTGCCTAAACGCATACACAACTAAAAATTTATGCATTCACGCAGATACATATTCATTTGTGCGAATAAGTTTTCAGTAATCTCTCTTACCTCAATACATACGCTCGTTTCCGCTCAAGATCCCAAACAAAAATGTAATTAGGAGATCTAAGAACACAATCTATATGTAACATTTAAAGAGTAATTAACAAAATATTTCTAAAAGTAACTATCAAGATTGTGTAGAGCATAATGACTACATAAGATCGGCTATTCATAAGAAGTTTTTAAATAAGAGAAAAATACAATTGTCATCCTTTATCCTTAGATGTATTTACCTCCTACTCAAATGTAATGCCATCACCTTGCTCAGTGAAACGCTCTCGTCCATAAAGATTATCTTAGTAAAATAATTATACCTGCATACAATTCGAATTTCATCTATCGTTAATTCAAGAATAAAAGATATTTTGTTTTAGTATGGGAAATGCATCATATTCGAAAATTCATGCAGCAGACATTTCAAAGTTTCATTTATTATGGAAAACACATACAATGATCAATGCAATTGAATGCTAAAGCCATTCATACATATATACACCTATTTTTTCATCTTTCACTTCAAAATGGGGGATGGGGATCATGGAATCTTAAATAACTGCCTATAATTGAATTTCAGGATTCACATTGCTGTTATTGGAAAACACACACTCACAGCAATGTAGAAAAACCCCTGCTTTGTCCTCTTCCTAATGTATTCTATATAGTGTCCAACTGCTTCCTAACAATCTCATCAAACTACTTGAACAAACTGTTCTCCACAGTCAAATCCTCCACATCAACCTTGTAAGTCTTCTCACCTCCTTTAGACATGCATCCATCACTACGATTACTGTTTTTTAATTGCAATCATGTTAGGTGACATTGGAAAATTCTTGATTTGAATAGCCTACTAGGGCTGAGCCAAGTTTGACTACACATCAATCTACCAAGTAAAAAATCACACTCCAAAAAGAAAAAAAGGCAACAGTCAATTAGAAAACCACCTAAGTTCCCAATAAAATTCAAAGGTAGAATGAAAATGAATGTAATTCTAACCATTTGTGCCATTTGGGAGCATTTACGAACTTCACGGTTCATGTGCCTCCTTCTTACGTTTGATCTCACAGTAGTCTTTGCGATAGCCATAGCTCTTTCTGTGCTCCTCAATATACTCTTCTTGCAGCTGTTAAATTCAACTATTCTTAGCTACATCAACAAAGCTATAGAATATAGAAAATAAAAATTATAAATCTTTGCCATGTAACTAAAGAGCAGTAACATTTGATAGAGAATTAGACAAATAGATCCTTGGCCAATGAAATTTTGGGAGCACTAACGATGTTATCGCCGATGAAGTAAGAGGGAATATAGATTTGAAGTGGCCTTTACATATCCATTGAACTCCTTTAGCTACTCCGGAGAATCAGGGAAGAACTGGCCAACGCACAGCGGCGCATTGAAAGGCCCTACCACTTATTCACCTAAAAAATTGAAGATAATTGAAACAAACTCAAATCCAGCTAAAAAAATTTCCCCAAATTGAGTGCTTGTCCTAGTTTTCAAAATTAGCAACTAAGAGACAACCACGAATAGTTTTGACAATATACTTTATAGACCATTATGAAACGAAAGCTTGTCAATATTACTTTAAAGTCATAAAATTGGCTAATTAGAGCTAACTATTCTATCAGCTAACAGCCCCAGAAATTTGGTGCCACAAGCTTTATAAAATAAAAAATCAGTTTATAAATAAGTAATTTTCTAGGTTCATTTTATAAATTCATAAAAATTAAATAAAAACGAATAGGGAATATATAATAATGTGTAACCTTTTCGAGCAGCTCAATGTGTTAGATATGATTTGCTTCTTCTTACTTCTGCAATATTATACCTCAGACAACAACAAAATCAATCAAACCACCAATCAACTATTACGCGATTGAAAACACAAATTCACTAAAAATGGTAAATTTCCTTCGGAAGCTGTGTACTTTCGGAGCAAAGTGGCAAAAGTAATAGGAAGAGAATTTTAAATAAAAATCCACAAATCACGCAATCATACAGTTGTAGCTTATAGAAGCTTGAAAAGAGATTAAAAAAAAGTGAAGAACATAACAATTGTAGCAACGCAAATTACCCCGGATACAGTTTGTTATTGTGACGGATCTCGTGAACGGTGGTAGGAATCTTCTAGTGGAGCGGCAGTCCGACATAGAAGAATATGAGAACCACCGCCGCTAGCAGCGTTAGGCAGAAGGTGAGTTTTGCAGTGGGAGATGACATTGTAGCTCGCTCTTCAGTTTCAGTACGCGAATGAGAGAAAGAGGAGAAGATATCTAGGTCAAAAGATATAGGTCAAAAGACGTACTAATTACTAAATAAGGTTAAAAGACTGCATTCATTCATAAACTAATAAATTAAGAAAGGGAATGTTAAATTAAAATTTAATTTAATAAAAATTAGTGGTGATAGAGTTGAAAAAAACTATTTAGATTTATAAAAAGGTCTAAAATTTAATATATATTAAGGGCAAAAGCTCATGCGCCCCCCGCACACAGAGGGATCCCATGTGAACACAACACTCCCCCTCCAATTTTATTTAAACATATGTATTGCTAGGAGTTTAAATTGCAAAGGGGAATTGAAATTGCAAAGGCGCATGAAATGTGCTCCGTGCGCCCGGGTGCACAGGAGCCTCACTCTATATTAAGATTAAGGATTGTATTTTTAATATTTTAAAATTAAAAAAATATTAAATATTTGGCATTTCTTACATTATAAAAATTTTTTTCATAAAAAAAATAAGAATAGATTAAATATAGAAATACATATTAAAATAATTACAATAAGTATGAAGAGTCGTTATTTAATAAGAATAGATTAAATATAGAAATATATATTAAAATAATTATAATAAATATGAAGAGTCATTATTTATTAAGTTATTATATATTATAGGTCATTAATATGTGAAAGGATAAAAATATGTAATTAAAAAGTATGAGTAGGGATATAATTGGTAAAAAAAAGTTTCTCAACTCCTTCACACTTTTAATATATTAAGATAAGATAATGAGGAAATGCTTATTGTGATCTCATATTTCTTCCCGTCTGCTATTGCCAATGAAAAGTGGGAGAAACATGATTAAATTATCATATTACTGCATAATACTATATACTTTCTAAAATTAATATATTTAAATAATAATTTAAAAAAAAAGTAATGGAGAAATGGTAATGGGATCCTCTCATCTTTCTCCCGTGATTAATCATCGATGAAAAGTGGAAGAAGCAGTATTGAATGAGGGAGTATTGGGTGTATAATGCAATTTTGAATGAGGGGTAATTGGGTTAGTATATGAAGCAATTTGAAAATATTGGAGCATATATAAAGTATAGGATTAGAATTTGTATTTTTTATAATATTTTTTAAAAATTCGGGTGTCTTCAAAGTGTCAGTGGCAATAAGTCATTTTTTAAAAAACTTTGTGCCTACAAGTAAAAAAGAATGTTAAGTTGGGATGACAGGAGTATTTAAAAAGGTTACACTAATTTAACAAAATTAGTAAGATAACAACTTTATAATATTGTGTATCCACAGTGTTGGCGCAAAATAATGTGGAATGGATATAAAATTATAGAAATATTTTAAAGTGTCACGAAATCTTATTCCCATCTAAAACTCATAATATATTTTATAATCTATCCATATACATATATAAAAGCAAATTTAAACTTCTACTCATATTTTCAATTTTTTTTCAATTTTACTCTATTTAGAAATAATAATTCAATTTTAATCTTGCTCGGCCATTAATTAATGATTTTGATTTCAATTATAATATTTAATTATACTAATAATGAATTTTATTATTTGAATTTTACTTTTTATTTTACAATATAAATTTTGTTACTATGGGAAATATTTTTGGAATATTTGACTAATATACTTTAATTTGTTAATATACTTTAATTTGTTATGTTTTATGTTTTATATTTACTTTTATTTGATCTTGCATATATCATTCTTCTTTTTTATTTTTTGTTATTTTTTCTCTTCTATTTATTTATTTTATTTATAATTCTATAAACCCTAATTCTATACTCTTTTATACTTTTATTTGATCTTATTTTTAAATTCAATCATTCTCCTTTGAGGTATCATTCTTTTTTTTCGTTTATCTTATGATTTATGGTTTTTCATTCGTTTTTATTATTTTCTTTATATTTTATAAAATCTATTTGTATAATTTTTTTAAATCTTATTGTTCTTATTTTTATTTGATCTTATTTGCATCTTCAGTCATTAAACAAATTATTAGTATTTGGAGTGATGAATTTGGACAATCTAGAATTAATTTTAGAAATTTTAGAATTGAAGATTCAAAGCACGTGTCAAATATATTTTTTATTTAATCTTTTGGATTAATGTATGAAATTTATTTTCAAAATTTTGTATTTTATTTTAATTTTTCATTCATTTATATTTCCATTAGAATTGTCTCTTAAAATATTATTTTAATTTAATCTTTAGGATTAATGTATGAAATTTATTTTCGAAATTTTGTGATTTATTTTAAATTTTCTTTCAATTTTATTTTTATTAGGATCGTTTCCATAAATATTATTTTAATATTTATAATTTATTATATTAAATAATATTTTATACTTTATTTATTTATATATTATTATTCAATTAAAAATAAAATATAAATTATAGTATACTATATCTTTCTTAAAAAAATAGCAATTGAGTTTTACAGAGAGATTATATTTATTTTTTAAAAAATAAATAGATATCAACTAAAATAAAATAATTTTAATATAATTAATAATAGAAAGTTAATATATACTCTATTTATTTATTTTAAATATCGAATCAAATTTAATGTTATAAAAAATATGCGTATAAATAATGCGATTTAATTGATAAATATAAAATTATGTTATATTAAAAAAAATATCTATATATTATACATAAATAATTAGTAGTTTATATATATATATATATATATATATATATATATATATATTATGATTCAAAAAAATTAAATATAAAAGTACATAATTGTAATATACTTAATTCTTTCCGTGATGGATAATATCTAGTTTATTATTAAAAAAATTAATTAAATCAGTAAAATTAATAAAAGAACAATTTTCTTAAATTTCACATCTAATATGTCGGCGCAAACTGATGTTGGATGGAAAATTTTAGAAAGGTTTAAAGTTTTCCTTAGGGATGTCAATTTTATCCACAGGATCGGGTTATCCGTGAGTACCCGAGGTGGTGGGTACGGGTAGGGTAGATATTATTGGGTAACGGGTAGGGTAATACTCGAACCCGATAAAAATTTTGTGGGTAAGGACAGAGTACATTTTTAATTACATTATATATTTATATATTCATATTTACATTATTTAATTTTTAATTAATTATGTTCAAGTAATATATTTATTTTTATTTATATTATAATATTATATATTTCTAATTATGTATGTATATATTTCTATTCCTACTTTCAAAAATTATATATATATTATATTGTTTATTTTTAAATTACGTATTTACATCATTTATTTAGTTTTTAATTAATAATATTTAAGTACATTATTTAATTTCAAATTTATATTTATACTTAAAAAACTTTTTAATTTCAATACGGGTAGGATTGAACAAGTTTGAGAAATGACGGATATTCATATAATATTTTATAATAATTGCGGGTACCCATTTACTCGCGGATTATCCGCATACCCGACGGATATACCCGTACCCTACCCGATGTTCAATTTTAGGGTAATAGGGTAGGGTAAGGATAGGGTAAATAGGGTAGCGGGTAGTATGTGGATTTGTCCAACCCGTACTCTACCCTACCCATTTACATCCCTAGTTTTCCCATTTGAGTATACAGTTATGTTTGATTTAATACAAAGTAGTACTCAACGATTTGGGCTAGAGATTTCAATCTTGTCCCGGCCTGACCCGACCCGCAAGATTTGGGGCAGCCCAGATCTGACCCGAAGTAGAAACGGGGCGGGCCGACTCGGACCCGTAAGCATATGGGGCGAGTTCGCGTCTTGATTATACCCTGCCCCGCCCCACCCCACCCCACCCCATTAAATATAATAATAAGTATATTATATTATATATGTTATATAATAATATATTATATATAATTATATTAATTATTTATTATGATATAATTATTCAAGCTCTAGCCCTAGCACCTCTGTCCATTTCATTCCTAGCCCAGCTGTTTCACTCCCCTCACTCTCTCTCTCGTCTCCTTTCGTCTCTTCCACCATCCGCTATCCACCGGCCACCTCCCGACAGCCACTGTCCTCCCCCCATTCCCAAGTCCCGGCAGTATTCTCTCTCTCTCTCTCTCGTCTCTTCAAAGTTTCAAAGGACCAGCCACCATCTGCCAGCTGTTTCTTCGCCGGAATCCCATAATAGTCAAGGTTACTACTAATTTTTGGGTTGCAATAAAATAAAATGGGTTAGGGAGGGGGATTTTGAAGGGGTTTGAAGGGAGTTTCTTGAGAGTGAGATAGAGGTAGATGTAATCATCACCGGGAAGTAGTTGGAGCTTCTGGGTCGACGATTGAGCAGCTTTGAATTTCAGATGCACTGATTTTTTCATGTATTGCAACTTCTTTGATTTCTTTGATTTTGTTTCACTTTTAAAAATATTAGGAAAAAAAAATGATGAATAGTTAAGCAGAAGAAGAAGAGAATAGTGTGTTAAAATGGGACGAGGCGCGGGTCTGTGAAGTAGGACCCGTGCGGGGGGCGGGTCTGGGGCGGACAGTTTTGAAAAGGGCCAGGTTTGGGTAGTTAACTACCCGGCCCGACTGGCCCGTTGACATCCCTAATTTGGGCAAACGTATCACTTTTTTTTCTTTCCTTTTATTTTAGGGTAAATTACCAAAACTCCCTCGAGGTTTGTCCAAACTACCAAATAAACCCCGTGATTTGAAAAATTATCAATTACCCCTTTAACTTGTTTTTTATTTGAACATTAATAAAAATACACTTTTTCTTAAAATAAAGAAGGATGAAAATGATATCAAGACCCATATATTTAATATTGTATTTTTAAATTTCACTATTTTTTTAAAAAAAATATTTTTTAAAAGAGGTAATTGGTAATTTTTCAAAACACGGGGTTTATTTGGTAATTTGGACAAACCTTGAGGAGAGTTTTGGTAATTGATTTTAAAATGGGGCAGTAATAATTACACTTTATATCATCCTTTTATTTTAAAAAAAATAAGTGTAATATTATATAAAAATTATCTACTTATACATAAAATAATTACCCTGAAAAAATAAATAAATAAATGGATGCATGTAATATTCAAACATACACCTCGTGGAAAATAACATTTGTTATAAATTGCGGTATCACCTCTCGTAGTCTTCGCAATGGTATCGTCTGTTGGATGCTTCCAAAGCTCCTTTCTTCAGCTGGTGCGCAGGACGCTCAGATTGCGACCAATCTTCCTAGCCGCTTAGGGCCGGGCTTAGAGCGCGTGAAACTCATTAATTCAAATTATATTAATTATTTGAATTTTAAAAAATAAATAAATGGATGCATGTAATATTCAAACATACACCTCGTGGAGAATAACATTTGTTATAAATTAATTCAAATTATATTAATTATTTGAATTTATTTTTATTTGAATGTTAAAAAATCAATATTACACATCTTAATGTTTATGGTTTATCAATTACCTTTAGAATTTATGATAGAGCGGTGTCCTTCGAGTTTTTACTTTCAATTCGTTCAAAATTTAATGTGGTGCACAAGATCGTGTAATACGTTCACAAGATTTAGTCCACTAAAAAAAAAAAAAAACTCATCTTCTCGTATCAAACAACCACGGCAATAATCTTGTGTTTACCAACTAAATTGAAACAATCAAACAATAAATTGAACTCTAAATAAAGTACAAAATTTTATATAATCTCTTACCATGGTTCTATGTAAAAATAATGATCAACTGGTGTCAAATCTTAAATACAGGTTTTTATGATACCAAAATTGTGTTTATAAAGAAACAGATTTTTATTTATGATCAATGGAAGGCTCATTAGTAATTCATCAGCAACACTGATGAAAATATTAAATCATTGATCTAAATCATAACAAATACCATTTTCGACACTCGCTTGAACTGGAATTCATTTCCATTATTGAGAATTTTGGGATCTTCTGGAGTGGAATTCTTTGGAGAAGCTGCAAAACCACACTACTTGTTTATTTCGACACTCAACCTGTGTATTATATCGTCCTCACAACACCTACACCCGTATCCAATGACGTGAACTTGAAGTTCCCAGATAGTATTGATTCTTTATCTACACAGAAAGGTAGCCACAAATTGTCAATTGGTATATGTGTGATAGTATTGATTCTTTATCTACACAGAAAGGTAGCCACAAATTGTCAATTGGTATATGTGTAATTGAGTTGCATTACATTTTACTTTGCATAAAGTGCAATATACAAACAGAAATTTTTCTTCATTAAAAGGAGCAAACTTTTGAAATGCAATCTTAGCAAAAATTCTGTGCTTCTGAAATGTATTACTACTTTTTACAAATGAACTTCAACCATACCTGTCATTGAGAGACAAGTCGCTTCTCTACGAATATACCTTGTCATAGCCTAGAATACCATAAAAAATGTGAGAACATCGTTAATCGTATGTAACACTTACTTTCAAGCACAGTGCGGAATGAATCAAATACAACAAAAACAAAAGTTTTTGTTATTCAACTACATAAAAGGACAGAGCAACACTTTGCACAAGAAACAGATGAATAATCAAGATCTGTCGCTTCTTGAAACAGATTCCTGCAGAAACTGCTGTGAAAATTTAAGGCATGCATCACTAACTGTAATCAAATAGTAAGCATGAATTGCCCGTAGAGATTAGTCTATCTCTAAAGACTTCTGCTAGAAAGGAGTTGAAATCTGGGACCTTACATCCGTCAATTAATGATTGGATTTAGGGATCTTAGTTTCTGATCGGTCCTGCTTGGGTACAATACTGAATAGGATAGATGGAGAAAAAGGTAGATGCTGAATAATGTACAGAACACACACCATGGCAGCTCTTGTAATGTTATCTCAATTCTCATATATATGTATGGAATGACATACAAGTTTGGGTCAACCCCTTACATTTAACAATGGTTTTGATTAAATTCCAACTTCCAGGTGTGAGGCAGATGAATTTTTTTTCAACTGTTTAAATAAATCTGAATCAACTTAAAAGTAATTCCTCCAGAAGCTAAAAGAAACTAAAACTCAGATCCAGGGATATCAATTACTTGGATTAAATCTAGATATAAACTTAAGTTCAATAAGTACAAGTGTCAATTGTGTAAATGAGGCAATCTGTCATAAACCAAAATTCAAATTAATCAACTCTAGTGGAAAAGTACAAAATACTAATATCACATGAATCCTGATTTATAGAAGGTTGTATTTTACCTAATATATATGTAACCTTTTTTGTGTGGATCTATGATTTCAGAGACATGTACATGAAGGAATGAAACAAGTCAAGAATGACTCAAAGACTTACCAATCATAAAAGGACTTGAATGTATCAGAATATAAGATAAAACCCAAGACATTTAGAAACAGCCATAATTTGTCGTGTGGCGTTCAGAAGATCCATACAAACTCAAAACATCTGAAGAAACAGTAAGATTTTCAGCAATCTTTTTGAAAATTTAATAGCTCCCATCTACCCCGCTCTTTTAGGTAATTGTTCATTTCCAAACACCCACCCTCCCCAGCAACCCTTGGCCAAAAAATAATTGCAAATGTGCAATCAAATAGTTTTGTAAAAGCAAGCAATGCAACAAGAAAAGTTATGCAGACTTGCCTGGACAGAAAGTAAGGCACCTTCATTTGGTTTCAATATACCATCATCCGAGAACACATTCCTACATCACACACATGCAACAACAACAGATATATCAATAAGACTAACTCAAAATCTATCACTGAGATAACCTTAAAAATGCTTGGCCTCCGCCATTTTGCTTGCCTAAGCTGTTAAATTACTGATGATGAGGAATATCATATTGTCATCAAGTCACAATGTAATTTTAACTTATTTCATCTTTTATTTTAGCTTAGTATTACATTGCTGTCTTCACAGCCAAAGGCTAACTTGCTATGCATTATTTCATTCAACTTCTAAAAAAGCTCCAGTGCCATATTTGCATGAGCAAGTAAAACAATGGATGGCATACAGCCAGGGATTTTCTGAATCCATACCTCCAAATGGCATCTTGCAGCTCATTTTCTTTCCCAATGGCAGCATCGTAAGCAACAATGTTTCCATAAAATATCTTCTCCAGCTCTTTCATCCATTTAGATAACAACAAATTTACCTGCACTTTGAAGGGAGAATGAAAGAGTTGAATTACTTGGAACTATGGTACTACAAAACTAAAGCAACAAGTTGTAATGTTCCCAACATAGGTTTAAATTTTAAGTTTACCCCTTAAACTATCTTTTTAATCTTATTAGTCAGGGAATATGTTTTAACATACAAATATATATATATATATATATATATATATATATATATATATATATATATTTAAAACAGTGAGTGCTAATATGAATGACCAAAGAGATAACTATCTCAATAACCATATTTGAAACCTTCGAAATTGAAAGGTGAATAAACAATGGTATATGAGAGAGAAAGAAAATGTGTGCAACTAACCCCAGCCTTAGACACCCTCAATTCCAGATCATGATTGTAAATCTCATATAAGTACTGCCCCAACTCAACACCTTCCTTTCCCTCCTTCTTTAGACGATGCAAACAAAGCCACATATGGAGTACAAGCAAGGAGAAGTTTGTTTTAAAAGTCTCCTCCAAGTTAAAAACTGCATGTCAAATAAGGAAGTGCTCAAAAGTCAGACAATTTCTAATTAGACAGAGTGAATTTCAGATGTTAAATAAGGAAGTGCTCAATGTCAGACACTTTCTAATTAGACAGCAATATAGACACAATGAATTTCAGAAGCTTGGTTATTTATCTAAATACACAAATAATTGAGTTCAAAAACAATTTCAAGATGCCAATCTGGACAGATAACATGGATACCAAACATTCAGATGAGCAATATTAATGGTTTTACTTATCAATGAAAAATTTCAATCATAAAAAGATACATGGGAAAACAGAATCCAGCAGAATGGCTCATTTGCAAACATATAATTAATTAAAACCCACTAAGACAGAAATACTGACCGTCATATATAGCAGGTCCATCAACTTGATTTTTTACACGAAAGTAAATAACATTGGCCCAACGGATTTGTTGACTTTGTTTGCTGTAGAATAGCATCAACTTAAGGATAAACCTTTTGATACCCTCATATTGTGGGTCTTCAATTCTATACGGAGAATCCATTGCCACTGCCAATGAACATGGCTTGGACAAAAACATCTTGTTATGATTCACCTAGAGTGACACGTTTCTCAGTTAATCTGACAAGGAAATGATAAAAAGTACGAAGTTTTATGGTAGTAATTATAAAAAACAAATCAAATTTGTGAAGGATACTCAGTATTTGTTGACCTCCGTATTACAACAGTTCCCATCCCATTATATGCTACCATGATCAACAATTGTTCTATTTTACCTAAGTTTTTCGACTAAGAAACAACAGCACGCTGGATGGTATGCTAATAGTTCTGGTATATAATAGCTTAAGATGTTGGGTTAAATTATCCAAAATCAAATTCTAGATCAGGTTCATGTACTTCTAAGAACAAAATCATGCGCAGGTTCCAGAAAACCTATAAACTACGTTTTTATTCACCAATCATCACCTATTGACTAAATAATCCTACATTAATATAATGTCATGACCTATCGTAGAGTATTTTAAAATTCTTTTCCACATCACAACACGATGAATTTTCTTTTGTCATCAATCTAATTAAGCCACAAGATTCTTTTCTAACCAAGAATTTGTTAAACCTTGATGCGCCTGAAACATCCTAAACTAAAAAAATTATACACAGGAACCACAAAATGAGGGAACAGTCTTATGTTCAGTCCTACTGAAAATAAAGCTCAATTAGACCAAAGCAGAAAAAACAAATTAAGATATAAAATCAATACAAATTTACAGTGTATCAATTTGCATAAAAACTAATAATTTCAGATCTCCGATACCATTGGTTTATTAGTTTCGGAATTAACATTTGGCTCCATAGCAGCTGCAGCCGTTGCATAATTACGAATCGGAAAACCAGAAAAACCTCTCCTCACAAATTCAAAACTCTTCTGCATATTGTTAACCCTGGCTATATATCTGAATGCATTGCTCCACCTTGGCATCATTTTTTCTCCTACATTAAATAAAAAGGAATGGGTGTGAAAAAGGACTAATTTTCAAAAACAAAAACACAATACCACCTATTCAATGCAATATTCAGACTCTGGAAGCGTTCTAGCATGGATGGAAACTTCCAGTACAGGGAGATTTGAGTGAGAAAAGTGATATACCTATTTCTGTAACCAATATCAAGATGGAAGATTAATAACATTCTTAGAAGTTATTTTGAGTCTTAGGACATGTCCAATGGATGCAATCACCAAATATTGGTGATTAGATGCATCCCTCCTCCAATGGTGAGTACCAATGTATCAAAAATTTGATAGATTGATCAAAGCGTATCAAATTTGATCAATTTTGTGCTTGTATCAAATCCTTGCACCTTTTTTTTAATTTCTTTTTCATTATTTTAATGCTCACTTTAGATATAAATTTTTTTAGACAAAGTCTCTTGTGAGACGTTACTTATGTGATACGATTTGTGAGACGTGTTAAAGTATGCTTAGTGTTCGTAAAAGTATGTTTTCTAAAGTATGATGGATGATGAATTAAAGTATGATTTTAGGGTGTTATAATATGATTCACTATTGACATACTTTAGTTACAAATACGCATACTTTATCTATATAAAAAACATACTTTAGTATGGGTTGACCCGTCTCACAAAAACCCATCTCACAAGAGAGTGTCCCATTTTTTTATATATATTTTTAACCACACTTGATAATTATTTTTAATTGTTAATTATATTTTTATGTCTTTTATATTTAATTGGAAAGTATATTTTTATATTTTACATAATTAATATATAATAAATTATGTATCATAATAATTTAAAATAAATTTTTAAAAAATTACTCCTAATTAGAATTACATATTACATAAAAAACGAAATGAATAATTTAGTGTAAAATATGTCACTCTCTTTGTTCCATAATAAATGTCACATTTTCCGTTTAGTTCATCCCACAATAAATATGTCACTCTGTCCCATAATAAATGTCACATTATCCGTTTTAGTCCATCCCACAATAAATATGTTATTCTCACCTAACAAACATAACATACTTTATAATTTATTTATTACGTAAAAAAACTACACTACCCTCTAAAAGTAAGAAAAATTAGTCAAAAATAAACTTTTCTTAAACTCTATGTCTACAATAAGTGTGACATTTATTCCAGGACCGAGGGAGTATATTTTGGGTAGGTTTTGACCCTTCGAATTAATTATTTTACAGATACATTAAAAAAATAATAAAGTGTAAAGTATATTACTTGTTTATTGAGAATGTCAATTTTGAAATTAAAATATATTATGAACTTACAATGTTCAGTGTCGCTCTTTATTTTAGATGCACAAAAACATATTAAGAAAAATAAATTTTGAAGAGTATGTATGGAATTTAAGGGATAAATTGTATAAAGTGATGAGTGGAGTATCCAAAGGTGGTCACATGAATAATGAATGAGGAGACATATGCATGCATATCAAGTGAGTGAACTCATGTCTCCATTGTCCACATCCTACTAATGATGAACTAAAATGTTGCATGGATAATAATTAGAGTTGTTAAATGAGTCAGTCCTAACGAGCTTCGAATTAATCGGGCCTATTTAAACGGACCACTAAAATGTGAACTTAACTCTAACCTTAGCGGGCTTCGGGATAGTCCTAAGGGCTCTACAATAAAAATTTATATATACTATTTTTAACGGTAGATTATAACTACATAACACAATAAAATCATAGTTAATTCATACATGGTTATTATATCTAATAACATGTTAAAATTTAAATATAAAACTTAAAAACTCAAATTATCACTCGTCTAAATTCTTCCCCTCTTGACATTCATTATTACAAACTGACTGGCTTTGTGATTCCATCATAGTGAGGAAAAATTAAAACACATTTCAATCATCTTTTATTGAAATCATCTTTTATTTTCAATAGTATGATTGTATAACAATAAGTTCATTTTACATTTGGTTCATTTAATTAAATAGGTTATGTCTGCTTAAAAAAATGTCATATTCCATTTTACTGGACAATTCGAAGGAAGGATTGTTTTCAATCAAATACATTTAAAATCTTTAAGGGTGAAGTACAGAAATACAAAAGAGTTATAATGGATTGAAATGTAAATCAAATCCTGATCTGAATTGAAATGGATTGAAATGTAGATACACTTTAGGGGCGATTCCATAAACCCTATTTTCTTTCCTATTTTTCAACATTGCATTATTATAGCTTGATTTAGAGCAAACTGGAGATAATTTTATAGGAACAAATGCTTACCACTGCAGCTAATTCCTCTTTGATTGAATTAGCGTACCTTATATTTCCATAGCTATAAGACCATCTAATTAAAAGGAAAAAAAAATCATACGGAAAAATACTAAGGTAAATCCTAATTAAAAAAAAGGCAAAAACTTGTGTGCCCCCGGGGGTACGCCGTGCGCCCACCGTGCGCCCCTACCATGTACTATTAAATTGTATACTCTTTAGTATAAAGATGTGTACCCTTTATTTTTTGAAAAAAATAAAAAAAATTAATGAAAAGTGTAACCTTTAGAACAAAATGATGTACCCTTATTAATTAAAATGTATACCCTTTAGAACAAAATAGTGTACCCTTGCACACTTTGTGCACCTGGGGACACAAGAGACCAACTTTTAAAAAAATTGGGTTTAAACAATCTGATTCTGATTCCCTCAAGTACCACTACTCCAGAAGAATTGATGACAATAATAAAATGTGTTTGATAACTAAAGATTAGAGAATAGTGAACTTACAGTAGATGAATACGATGAACGGTGATGGAGATAGCTGGCCAGGAGGCGTTCGGTCGACAGTCTTCGCCGGAAAGTGAGGAAATTCCAAGGATTGAGTGGAGCCGAGATAAGAAGAGAGTGGAGGCAGACAGTGTAATGTTTCAGCTTACCCCCAACATTCTGCAAATAATGCACATTCTGGAATCACTTCATCATTTCAATCACCAACACATTCAATAAATCACTTACTCCTCAACAGGTAATATACAATAGCATTAATATTTATATTTTGGGTTTGTTTGTTCTTCATTATCTTATTCACTTATTATATGAGGTTTTAATTACAAAACTAATAACAGATCCTTTGATACACAGATATATAGCAAAATATTTGCAGTGACACCACTCTTCAAGTTGGTTAAGGATATTGAAGGAGGTTATTAATTACTACAAAGAATGAAGTTGCCCTGATTCGTGCAGCAAATGTTCCTGCGTAAGGTAATAATAAATTCAGTGAACCATGAAATATGTGTTTTGTGACATGGAGTTATGCATCAAATTATTTCATGCTTATTTACAAGGATTCACAAACATTTTACCGATCAAACATTTAACTTGAAGGGAAAAAGAGTGCATGCCACAATCAAACCACTGATTATTAAAGACGAATACTAAAGGAAAACTTATTAAGAACTTGAATGTTGAAGTGACAAACAAGTGTACAGAATTACCAGCAGAAACTGAAGATGTAAGCCCTACAAATTCATACCTCATCATTTTCAGTGAAACATTTTTTTCATCTCAAGAAATTTACTTTATATATAGAGTTCGAAGTTATTGGATTTTGGGTGTTAATACACTAACTATTAACAATAAACAGATTCCATTTTAAGATTTGATGAAGATGAGATTGACATTGATAAGTTAATCTTTCTTTATTATCCCAAGAAGCATTACATGCCGTGGTAATTTGAAAATTTACCAAACAACTACTTGTGTAATACGACATATCAAATTACTGGTATAATACGACATATCAGTTTTTAATGATTAACAAACTCACATTGCTTGTAGTCAGCAGAAATTTCTCAAAACAAACTATATAATCAAATAAGCACTAGACTGTATGCTCAAGATGTAATTTTGTGTGGAAAAACTTATCTACCTCAAAACACTACTTGTAAGACGATTATTTATCTTTTCACATTCTCAGGAAATTCTTACAAAACCTTAAATTAATTAAATATTGAAGGATACCCTTGCATTTCATACCGAATAACAATACAAGTACAGATTGTCTGAGGAAAGACTTACAGGTGACAGTAACGACGAAACGAGCAGCGGCGGCGACTCTGCGGCGGAGGCGGCAGCAGTGGGTTTAGGATTTCATTAGAGGAGCAGCGGCGGCGGTGCTAGAAAGTTGGTTTTACGATTTGAGAAATGAAAAATTAGTTACGGAAAAGGGGAAAGTTGGGTTTTACGATTTGAGAAAACCAGCAGTGATGTTTTATGCTCTACCCAACACACATCTATTTGACTTTACCTTTTTAAATAAGGGGATTGTTTTCGATTTTACTAAGTATACCCCAGTTACTAAATAAACTCCAACAAAATTTTATAACACATTATATTATTAAACAAACCCCTATTAAAGACTTTTTATCCTTTAATTTAATGCTAACCCCACCCCCGCAAACCTTACTCATCCGTAATCACGTGAAGGAATCCGACGAAGACTTCATCTACCCAAATGACGCCGTTTCCAAAGTTGGCCGCAACGCCAAGCAGCTCACTTGGGTCATCCTCTTGAAGGCCCACAAGACCGTCGGCTGCCTCGCCTCCATCGCCGCCGCATTCTTCCCCCTCGCCGCCATAGTCCGCCGCCGCGTCGCCTCTGGCCAGACGGACTCCACCGACACCTTGTTGACGGAGAATAGTGTCTTTAAGTCAAGATTCTACACCTGTATTAAGCTCTTCCTCTGGCTCTCTCTACTGCTGCTCTGTTTTGAAATAGCTGCATACTTCAAAGGATGGCATTTCGGAGCTCCGGATCTTCAGTTGGATCGACTGTATACCATAACACGGGGGATATGACGTGAGAGATGTTTTTGATTTGTTGTATTTGAACTGGGTTTGGATCAGAATGTAGTATCTTGCTCCACCTCTTCAGTTCTTGACCAATGCTTGCATTGTGCTCTTCTAATCCAGAGCTTGGATTGGCTAATCCTGCATTTGGGTTGTGCTTGGATGAAGATCAGAAGGATTAAACCCGTCCCCAAACAACGCCTTTCGAATCTTGAATCAGGAGATGGAGATGGCTACTTCCCAATGGTGTTAATCTAGATCCCCATGTGCAATGAGAAAGAGGTAACTCCACTTTCCCCTCTAAATAATCCAGAAATCAAACCACAATTTGGCATATGATTGATCTTGTTTTGAATTGTTGTAGGTGTATACAACTTGTATTTTCAGGGCCGTCAATGGCAACGTTCACGAGTTTTTGGTTCGGGTGCTATACTGTAGAAGGTGTAGTCTTTTAGATATAGATAAGCATAATTTGTATTAATTCCATAATTAATTGTATAAGGATATTTATGTAATTTTGTTGATGGTTTAGTCTTATTCATTTAAGGGGTACGTTAAGTAATTACGGGGTTGCGAATAGCTACCCCCTTTAAATAATCTTGGGTGAGTCTTTGTAGGATACCGTCTCACGGATCTCATTGCGTAAGACGAACTATTCAATTAGCGCATTAATCCATACAAAAGCTACGGATCCGTGGTCGCTGCATTCACGCATCAAGACTGATAATTACTCCCTCTATCCCATGAAAAAAATTGCATTTACTATTTGCACGGAAATTAAGAAATATAGTATTTTAATATGTAATGGATTAAGAGATATAATAATTTAATGTATAGTGAGTAGTATTAGTGTTGTGCGTGGGCCTATGAAGATAAAGTGATTGATTTATATGGGTCCCTGATGAGCATTTTCTCAATACACTATTAATCCTCAAGTATAAAGGATGCAATTATAGCTTGATAAGCGATCAAGTCATATTATCGAACCCAAAGGACGGATGATTATCAATTTATTATTAGCTAAATTAACTAAAACTATTGTTTGGCAATTTAGTTGAGGAATAATTATTATTCTACTAGACAAATTCATTAAATAACAAATAAAATATAAAACAGTAGAGAATTAACGAGAGTTGAACAAGTGAGAAGATAGGTAGCTCTTCGGGTCATCCATTTTCACTAATTAATCTCCTTTCCATATATCAATGTCTGACTTTACCTTGCGGAATATGGACGCATCACTAAGCCATGCAAATCTACTCTATAGACACAAGCAGATAAACGTGTAACACATGTGAATTACCTCGGAGCAAGAACATAATTTCACCCCACTTTCTAGGTACTATCAGTCTCAATTATTTTTCGTACATTAAGTACTCTAACCCGATATGATATCCCTTTATAGGTACTATGAAATTATCCTCTTTATCCTACTCACTCACGCGAATTCAATTCAATTAATAAGTATTTATATAAGATAGTTCTAATGAAGCTTCGTAGTCCTCCCCACTTAGAATCATAACATGGAATTCTGCTCAGCAGTGAACGTACTCAATCAATAGCCAAGATATATATTCAAACTCTATATAACAGTTAATGATGCACAAAATAACTCTGAGTATGAATTAAAAACGCATAGTCTCATACAAAATAATCCACAAGTAGTGTTGTACGGAATATACACACGGAAGTTTAATTAACTAGTAAAACCTTTTTAAACCCTAGAACTATAGCGGTTCTAGCCCATGACGCTTCGAAGTACGTTCATGGTGATTGGATAGATCTTACACATAGTCTTGAAAATTACAAGAAAGATTAAGTTGCGAAATACTCCCTCTGTCCCACAACAAGGAGTGCATTTTACCATTTTCGTCCGTCCCAACACAAGAGGTTCATTTTTCTATTTAGTAAATGAGACCCACTAAAAATAATAATATATCTTCATGGGACCCACACACCATACTAATACACCTACCCACTATATATTAAAATATTATTTCTCTCACCTCAACTACCCTCAACTACCCATTAAATAATACATCCTTTAATCTACGTGCAAAAATAAACGCACCTCTTGTGACGAGACGGAGGAGTAAACCCTGGATGTAAGCACCATCGCTTCTAGCTCCGTCTTGAATCTTCACTTGGTTCTTACTTGATTCGCTGCATGAATCTCTCTCTACAACTCCGTAGGATGGAGTTAGGGTTTGGATGTGGTGTAAGATGGATGTGGAATCTAACTCACTTTTTTTTATGTGATCAACTCCCCTTTTTATACTTGTAAAATCTCTTTATGGACCTTTGCTGGTCTTTTTCTTAGAAAATACGCCAAAACACGCACTGGAGGTACGGAATTACCAAAAATAGAACTCCACGTCTCCGCTCGACCAGAATGGCTTGGTCGAGCGGCGTTTTTATAAGCTGAAGCTCTATCCAATACCTCGCTCGATCAAATCTACTGTCACTCGACCAGCATAGCTTGGTCGAGCGGCTCTTCCTCTGGTCGAGCGGTACCTCGAAAATCATATTTTCTGATTGTGAGCACTTTTGACTTATTTTCCTGTATAAATATGCTCAAATAGCCTCAGTAGCATTTGATTCATGAATTTTCCATAAATATCCCGATTTGCCTCGATTATAGATCAAATTGTACTCAATTTCACATAAATCAGAGCTCAAAATGCGTGAATTTACACTCTCATCAAACCTCCAAACTTCCATGCTGCTCGTCTTGAGGCAACAAAATCAAAACATAGGCAAGAGAGTGTGATTCACACGATCCTCATAACATGCACTACTTATAATAACACATGTAATTCCATCAAATCAAAACATGCATTCATCCATCATACCATTCACTCATACAAAAACATCAATTAATCACAATACTTCTACAAGTGCTAAGTCATCTAACTCACTAGATATGTGTTTACTCTCGCTCTCGCATGTAAAAGATGTATACTTAAAGGGTTAGTATATATGCTCAAAATCAATCCATACATTCGCGTAACCATAAGCTTCGCAAGGGTCTCAAAAATCAATTCATAATTGTTTCAACACTAAGATAAAAAATGACTTGTTTTTGGGTTGTAATATTAGCGTTTTGGTAAAGGTAGGATAATATAGACAAAGTGACTAATTCACTAGTAGATAATTACTTTGGAGTTTTGCTTTTCATCAAACAGCTTCGTTTTTCTCTGTTCTTTTCTCATGATCTTTTCGATTCTTCTTTTCTCCTTCGTCTCTTGGAATCAACATATTTCTTTTTTCTTTTTCAAACATAAGGGTACCAATTTCGGGCACTACCCTTCTTAGCAGTCGGGGTATCAATTTCAGGCACTACCACATCCAAACAGGATTTAACCATGAACTTTCCTTCACTTTTCATCACTACCACCAATTTTTTCTTCATTTCCCTCTTCAAATTCATCACTTAGCAATTTATTCACCTCAACTCTCTACTAGTAAATAGGATATTTAAAAGGCTCAAGTCAAGGTAATAAAGGCTTTTTATCAAAGGCTTGCCAAAGAAAAAAGTTAAAAGGCTTAACGGGGCTTCCAATGATATACACATTATAAGGATAGGTAAAATTTGGCGAAACGGCTCAATTAAAAAATAATGGCCTAAGATCATATCCTAATATCTATCAATCATAAATCTCACACAAGACTCCAAGCCAAGTTCTAGAATACGAACATATGAACGATACTCTCAAGAATAAACTATCATGCATTGATGTAGCATGATTATTAAGCTCAAATTCTCACATGGGTAATAGATTCCCTAAGCACTCTTCAAAGCATGTAATTAACATCAATCTCTACATAAACTACAAGTAATCAAATAAATAGTACATGCCTTTCATCAACAAAATTAACATGCATAAAAAAAATAAGTGCACATGCATACAAAAGAGTCAACAACTCTACTCAATCCATCAAAATTCACATTAAGTGTACAAATATCCATCAAACACCATCAATATGATCAATATGGTACATGCCACTCATGCATAAATCTCATACAACCCAACTCTACCACTCACTCAATACCCAGCCTATAAGGTGAAAAATAGAAGGGAGGCGAGAGGAAACGGACAAGGAAAAAACCTGGCGCACTCTACTCCTCCGAAGCATCATCATCATTATTCTCATTGCGCCAATCATCAAAATTCCTTTGCAAGATATCAATCTTCCTATCCAATGCCTTGTAGTTCTCGTTCAAATTTCTTAATCTTCTATCCATAGCATCATACCTGAGGTTGAGCGCAGCATAGTTCGTGTTCGTCAATGCTAACTGGCGGTTCGTCTCTTACTGATTTGCATTCAGAGTGGCAAAGTGCTTATTCATCATTATGAATTGCTCTCAATAAAAACAATCATGAGGCTGCCAGAAATTATATTGTTGCTACTGTGGTGGTGGTGGCTGTATCGGAGGAACTCTCATCACCTAAAAATCATGAGGCATCTCCATGTGTACCTTAGGAATCGATTGCTGCTGCTGATGCTGCTTTGGCTCATATGGCTCATCCTCCTTCGGGTCTTCTATTAAGATCATATCGAGATCTAGATAAACCCCGTCTAAATGCATCTGAGCCAGCGTCCGCCAATCTCCATTTCCATAACAAGTAGTAGAGATCGCAATATGAGAAGGAGTGTTCATCAGTAGGTTCGCATTGATATGAACAGAAGTAAGATCAACGAGAGAGAAAGGCATCTTGAAATAAATAAGGTTGATCTCTCGGATGAACATCCAAACACCATCCTCCCTCCAAGCCAAGTTCATCCTCATACACGCTGACATAATCAAATCCGGGTCTTCTAAGATCGGCCGATGTCCTGAAAAGTCAACATTAAAGTGCTTCGCTAACAGAGTGATCAACACCCCTATGTTGACCTTCTGAAAAGTGTGTGAAGTGAACCACTGAAGCTGCTGGAAAAAGTAAGCACCCAGATTGAAATAGACCTCGTTCATCATGCATCAGAGGACGTATAACTCTCCTCTCAGAATACACCCACCCTCAGCTCGGGCAAATAAGGTGTTTCTAAGGATCTGGTCCATATGTAAGCGATCACCGGGTTATGAATGAAGGCACCCATTGATGTTTGAGGATTATAGGCTCCTTGCAATCCCGTGATCGAACTCCAGAACTCATCTGCATCAAACCCCTCGTGCTCATGCGTGGAAATCCCCGTAGGACATCCAAAAGCCCTATTAAACTCATTCGCATACATGTATTGCAGTTGTCCTCCAATCCAAAACCACACACTCTCCGAAAGAAAGTGCTCCCCATGAATCACCTCTAACGTGCAAAGCATCTCAGCCATGATGTGGAAGTAGGTCTCTCTCTTCAAATCCATGAAACCACTTATTCCTACCTGGTTAAACATCCACCTGATGTCATTAATGATATTCATCTCCACCATGGCCTGATCGTCCTGGTAACGAGTCCGAGTAATCTTCCTTGAAATTACTCCCCACAACTCCTCTCTTTCTTCCCACTCTGGTATTTGCAAGTCAAAGTCAGACGACATCCTTTTGTCTTTCTTCAATCCCTTAGTAGTCTCTCCTTTCTTTGGTATCCCAGATCCTCTCCTCTTGATGAGGTAGCAATGCCTTTTCCTACAAAAATTATACTTCAATACAACATATAGGCAAGAAATCAAGTATACCCATCTTAGGACTATTTATAATATATATTCTACTCAAGACTTCAAATCATATGCACAACCAATTCAAAACTTAACTTTCTCCATAACTTCATATGTATATACGAATTAAAATAATAAATCTCAACAAGTTATATCTTGGAGAAATCAACTTAATAAGTCCTAAGTAATACAAGGAGTCAAATCTAATTCAACAAATACCAACATGCTTGAAATTGAATTAAAAAATCAACAATTAAACATCCTTCATAAACATGTATCAATACCACGATTCCAATTACTCATGATCATCACTCAAAATCAATGAGCCCATGCAACAATTCAATAATTAAACTCAAGCCCATGACATTTGCATCATCAATTTCACACAATTCCATTAATACAACGTATAATTGAACTCATGCAAATTCATGTAAAATTTTAACAAAAACACCCAAATTCAAATTCAATAATAATCAAAAGCATGCTTGAACAACTTAGCCAACTAAACGAAATATATAACAATCCAATTCAAGGGTAATAAGTCAAGAAAACATACCTTTATCTCTAACCATGGATGTGTATGTGACGAAGAGCTAGAATCCCAAATTTTGAGTAGAAAAGCTCTAATTTGGACTTGAATCCTCCAAAATTTGTGTGGAATGTGTGTGGTTAGGGAAAAGAACAGTGTACTAAGGGGTTGGAGTGAAAATCTTACAGTTCGGAATGAGTGTTCGAGGAAGGATGGCGAAAAATGATCGAGCAGCGCAAAAACTGCCTTTAAATCCTAAAATTTCACCTTCGCTCTGGTCGAGCGACCCTTGGAGTTGTCGAGTGGCACCTCTGTAAGCTGAACCATTTTTGCACTCCCGCTCGACCTCTCGCTTGACCAAGAGATGTTGGTCGAGTGGCCATTCTGTAATCTGAAAACTTTGAACCAGCCTTCGGAAGTGTTGTTTGACCTCCAGCCGACCTCATTGACTAGTCGAGTGGACTTCCGACGTTAAGTTTTCCATGATTCCTTCATCCCCTGCAAAACTCAGACTCTGAAACAACATTAAGTATCATATCAAGCCAAAACAATAGCTAGAGAACCACTCCTTAGATTATATAAAATATGCATATAACTCCGCCCACAATACAAAATAAAATAAAACACCACTGAATATTATGCAAATTGCAAAATAATCGACATATCAAAATTGAAAGTTTTAATATACCGCAAAAAATCAATTCCCCTAACAAACGTTACAAAGAAAAGATTATACTCTTGGTGCTACGATGAGGTAAGGATATCACATCCCCCAAACTTAGTGGAAACTATAGTCGAAACTAAGTTTGCAAAGAAATATAATTGCCGATTAGTAAGCACCTTAAATATAAAAATTTCTTACTCACACGAAATAAATAAAGCAATAAGACAAGAGAATAAGCCCCCAACATGCACTCATTTTTAACGTCATAGAGTCACAACGGTACCAACTTAATCCAAGATATCCTCAAGATGACACAAGCATCATTCGGCGACTTAAAGGCTTTAATCAATGCCCAGTAGCCGCAACAATATCTCCATATTTGTCCATTAACTCAAAACTCCCTCCCGGCAGAATCTATAGATCATAAACGATCCCGTCCACTTCGATTTTAATTTTTCTACGAAAAGCTTCAAACGAGAGTTAAAGAGTAATACCTCATCTCCTTGCTTGAACTCCTTGAAAGTGATCTTCGAATCATGCCATTTCTTCATCCTTTCCTTGTAGATCACTGAGTTCTTAAAAGCTTGATTTCTGGACTCATCCAATTGATTGATGTGAGTCATTCTCAACTCCTTTTGCTCATTAAGGGACAAGTTCATACTTCTCACTGCCAAAATAGACTTATGCTGAATCTTTATGGGTAAGTGGCATGGCTTCCCATAGACAATTTGATAAGTTGACATGTCAAACACAGTCTTGTATGAAGTCCGGAACCCCCACTAAACATCATCGAGCTTCATAGCCTAATCTTTTCTATTAGTTCCGACTACCTTCTCTAGGATTTGCTTCACTTGGCGGTTAGAGACTTCGGCTTACCCATTCGCTTGAGGATGATAGGGTGTAGTAACCCTATGCTTAACACCATAATCCTTGAGAACTCTTTCAATAAGCCTATTGACAAAGTGCGCGTACCTCCATCACTCACAAGCGATCTAGGAACTCTATAGAGGGCAAAGATATGCTTCTTCAAGAATGACAAAATAGTTTTAGCATCATTCATGCGAGTTGGAATCGTTTCTACCCACTTAGAAACATAATCAACAGGAAGAAGGATATAGAGAAACTCATTAGATGGGCGAAAAGACCCCATAAAATTGATTCCCCATACATAAAAAATCTCTACAACAATGCTTGGCTGAAGTGGCATCTCATCTCTTTTACTTATGTTTCTCATCCTTTTACATCTATTGCATGTTGCTATATAGGATTCATAATCTTTAAACAAGGAAGACCAATACAAACCGGATTGAAGTACCTTCGCCGTAGTCCTTTGGGCTCTGCTCCTTTAATAAACACCGCCATAATCTTCTTATCAGGGAACATCTCTTTTATGTATTCAAAAGAATCATCATAATGCTCCTTTGTCTCTAACCTTGATAGGTGATCCGCCAACACATTCTCTATTTCTTTTTTTTTTATCTCCAATCTCCATATCAAACTCTTGCAGAAGAAGGATCCATCTAATGATCCTTGGCTTCGCTTCCTTCTTCTCCATCAAGTACCTGATCGCAGAGTGATCCGTGTACACTATGGTCTTCACACCAATTAAATACTGTCGAAACTTATTGAATTCATACACAACAACTAAAAATTCCTTTTCAGTGACAGTGTAGTTCTTTTGTGCTGCATCAAAAGTCTTACTAGCATAGTAGATGGCGCAAAACTTCTTCTTTTTCAACTGCCAGAGCACCACTCCAAGTGCTAGATCACTTGTATCACACATAAGTATAAACGGCTGAGTTCAATCTAGTGTGATCAAGATAGGCGCAGTAATAAGTGCCTCCTTCAAAACCTGAAAAGTTGTTAGACATTCATCATCAAAATTAAAAGGAACATCTTTTTCAAGTAAGTGAGACAAAGGCTTTGAGTATTTTGAGAAGTTTTTGATGAATCTTCTATAAAATCCGGCGTGTCCAAGAAAGGACCGCACTCCCTTCTCATTAGTAGGTGGTGGAAGCTTCTCAATTGCCACCACCTTAGCTCTATCAACTTGCAATCCTTTGGCCGAATATGATGCCCCAGAACAATCCTATCTTTCACAATAAAGTGACACTTTTCCCAATTCAAGACAAGATTAGTTCCTTAACATCTCTTCAAAACAGTAGATAGGTTAGACAAACAAATATCAAAGGAGGAACCAAACACAGAAAAATCATCCATAAACACCTCAATTATCTTTTCTATCAACCCATCAAATATAGTCATCATGCACCTTTAGAAAGTAGCAGGCGCATTACACAATCCAAAAGACATCTTTCTAAAAGCAAAGGTTCCATAAGGGCAAGTAAAAGTAGTCTTTTCTTGATCCTCGGGTGCAATTATGATTTGATTATACCCCGAGTACCCATCCAAGAAGCAATAAAACTCATACCCTGCAAGACGATCTAACATTTGATCCATGAAAGAAAGAGGGAAGTGGTCTTTGCATGTATATTCATTCAGTTTCCTGTATCCGTACACACACGCCATCCTGTAGAAACCTAGTGGCTAATGTCTCTCCATCATCAGCTTTCACAATAGTCATGCCCCCTTCTTAGCTACAACATGCAATGGACTCACATGGGGACTATCACTAATTGGATAAATAATTCCTGCATCTAACCATGTTAAGATTTGCTTCCTAATCACTTCTTGAATCGTGGGGTTAAACCTCCGCTGATTCTGAATACACCCCTTAGCTTCATCTAGAAACCTTATTTTATGCATGCAATATGATGGATTTATACCTTTCAAATCATCAAGAGACCATCCAATAACAGACTTATATTTCCTAAGAACATCTAACATCTCTTCAAGTTAATCATCAGTAAGGGAAGAAGATACAATTACCGGATAAGTTTCATTCTGGCCTAAATAGGTATACTTCAAGTGTTCCGGTAGTGGTTTCAACTCCTCCTTCTTTTTCTCCTTCGGTGTGCTCTCTCTATCCAATGGTAGGTACTGCCTAGTCCACTTGACCTCTTCTAGCTTGGTTCTTCTTGGTTCAAACCTATCATCACTCAAAGTAAGTAAGTTTTCAAGAAATTCAATATATACCTCATTGGACATACCTCGTTGGAGAGCTCATCTAGCTTCGTGGTGGGAAAAGTAAGAGACTCCGCCAAGCATGTCTCTAAAGGATCCTTTGAAAGGATTAAGGACATGTCTTTCTTCATGATCACCTCTACCACATCAATTCTATAATACTGTGTCTCTATAGGCATCTTAATTGCTTAACGAGGTTGAACATGACCTCTTCTTTATCCATTAGCAGTCTAAGCTCCCTCTTTTGAACATCAATCATAGCTCCAGCAGTGCAAGGAATGATCTCCCTAAAATAAGAGGTACATTATCCTTGTCATCTTCCATCTCTAGTATAAGAAAATCCACAGGAAAGATAAGCTTCTCTACTTTCACAAGTACATCTTCAATCAAATCCTTCGTAAAGGTCATAGACCTATTCGCCAATTGTAGAGCTACTGTTGTAGGAGCAAGCTCCCCCAAACTTAACTTCTTGAATATAGACAAGGGCATCAAGTTGATGCTTGCGCCAAGATCGCACAAAGCTTTTCGTGCCGACCCTTTTTTACTTTCATATAGAATCGTGAAGCTTCCCAGATCTTTCAACTTTACTGGCAGCTTTCTCTAAATGATCGAGCTATAGTTTTTAGATAGATTAACAGTCTCAACTCTGTTCAAACTCCACTTCTTCAATATGATATCCTTTAAAAACCGGGCATAGTAAGACATCTCCATGATTGCTTCGGAGAATGGAATGTTCAAGCTTATCTTGTTCATGATATCTGAAAACCTCTTGAACTTTTCTTCTAATCCCTTCTTTTCACTAACCTCAAAGGAAACGGAGGAGGTATTTTTGCCTAAGGGATACCCCATTCATTACGCTCAACCTCCTTCGATTTATTATTCTCGGCTCTCAATCTCTTGGCTCTTTCCCACTTCTTCTCAACTATCTGCTCAATATTCTGCTTTTATGGTAGTAATGGAGTGTTCTGAACAGCAGGTGTAATGTCCTATACGAAAACCGGCGTCGAACTACCTTGCTCGACCTCTGCTCGACAAGAATGATCTAATTGAGCTAAGTCAAATTGGTCGAGCAGGGTCTCTGTAATCAGAGTATGACTGTTCAGCTCTATAGGTAGCCGCTCGATCTCAGCTCGACCAGAAGGGTCTGGTGAACTTGGTTTTAATTTTGGTTAAATTGATTTATAGCAAGTGTACTCTATCGTGTGTAGCACGTAAGCGACCAAATGCACAATTTATAAGATATCAAATCCAAGGGCGAAAGTAGGTAGCCGTATTTGAAAGATGTTTCACTCTAGTAGGACTAATCAAAGAAGGAGGGGGTTGATTATACTACAAACTAAGCTAGAAAGCAATTAAAAGATAGAACATGTACAAATGAGATGGATGATGGGTGAAGGTGAACAATCTAAGAATTATGTAAGGCAAGCAACATTCATGGTAAGGTATATATAGACTCACACACACACATGTATTGATGGTTTTCATGTTATGATAGTAAGGGCAATCACGTTTGTACCCCTAACCCCTATGGCCAAGGTGATTAGGTTATCAACTATTTTACAAGTTTAAATCTCCTAGGATTGTTCTTACTCTCAATTCCCATGAAGGTACTATGATCATAAGTTGGGTTTCCCTCAGTAGTTCATCACTAATGTTCTATCATGAGGTTCTAAGCACTTGAAGGATATGGCTTACCTCTCCTCATACTAACTAAGTCATCTCATGCAATCAATGTTCAATCAAACCACTATGCATAATACTGGAATGGACATCCTAACACTATGAATAGAGAATTTAATCACACAAATCATACATAAAATGAGAATAAGCATTCATGATAGAAAATATTCATAACAATCATTTCATCAAACATGTGGTATGCAAAATCTACATAATACCTAACCAATCATATTGCTAGCCTCACATGAGGACTAGCCACTACATATCATAGTAAAATCAATACAATCCATAGCATGCTCCAATTGAGCCAAATAATGAAGAAAATAACAAAATAAAGGTAAGTTGGCTCCCATTTGATGGTGAACTTCCTCCCCTTTGATCATGCTAAAATCTTCAACTAATGATGAATTCCCCTTCTTAGATTGGTGGATGGATGGATTTATGGATGGATTTGAGGAGATCAAGTGGTTTGAATGGATGAAGTGAAATATGGAAGATATGGAGATGAACGTGTGTGATTTAGGTGTTTAGTGTGTGTGGAAACTGATCCAAAATGATTCCTCCAGGATTTTGTGGTCAAAACATGTATTTATACCCCATGGAAGCTTCTAGAACACATGGATATCATAAAACTGCCTTTTGCACCTACACGGGTCGTGTAGGTGCACACGCCCATGGGTGTGGGAGAGTAGGCATTTCGGGTGTTGGAACTCGCCCTAGGCGTACAGTGGCGTGTACACCTACACAGTCGTGTAGGCGTATGGCGTGCAGCACAGTCTCACCGTTTCGCTCATAACTTTCACATCCGATCTCCAATTCAAGTGATTCTGGCGCTCACACAATCCTCTCTTCAGTGGCTTTCCAATCATATAACACATATCTAGTTTTGAGCTCCATATGAATGCAGAAAAATTACACAAATTGAACTTGTATTTTTCAGCATTTTGCTTTGGCTCGTTCTTCCTCATTTCAACTCCGAATTGAGCTCCGTTTTTTCCCACATCTTCTTTATCGTGTCTAGAATCTATTTTTACCTGAAAATCACACAAATTACACCAATTTAACAATTCTTTAAATATTCACAAATATAGCACAATTTAAGGCACTTAATCTTGAAAATCACACATTTATCATTTCAAAGCACACATCTCCATATTTTCATATAACACCACCAAATGATATACAAATGAATAAAAACACACAAAACACATAATAAAAGACACTAAAATCTAGGTGAAAATGACACCGATCAACCCCCTAAACTTAAAGTATTGCTTGTCCTCGAGCAACGAAAATAAAAAAAGAGAGGGGGAATTTTCACCTAGAGAAAGACCTAAAGAACATAAGCAACAATACATCATAAGTAACAAGGACTACAAATCATATCGAGTCACACTACAACATTAAAATCATGATATAAAAAATTAACAAGTTCAAGTCTAAGAAAATTAAGAGTAATAAAATCCCTTCCGGTCCAAACCTCAAGTCGGATATCAAAATACACTCAACACTCTATAAAGTAGGGTAATTTTCACTCATCAATCAATTAAACCCGACGCACCATAGGCTTGCTCACGGACTACATTCACAAGCCACTAAGGCTTCAACTAATAATCAAAAAGGACTTTATCTTTTGGATGTAATGTTAGGCTTTTTGGTAAGGGTAGGGAGATTATGGATAAGAGTGACTCATCGAGTGTAAGTAATCGAAGAGATGATCAGCTTCTTCAACTTCTTCACGTTTCTATCTTCCTTTCTCTCCTTTTCTCCTCACAAGCACTAATCATTATCATTCCTTTGATTTCTTGAGCTTCTTTTGATTTTATGCTACCTTCATTTGACTTGGCATTTGCTTGAGCATATTTTTATTGTTTTTGCTCCTTTTTTACTTTGAAGGTTGCATGTGTATTTGATTGAGCTCTTTTCATCCTTTTCTTGCTTGTTTACTATTTTCTTCTTTCTCTTGCACAATTCTCACATCAAACGTTGTAGACCATCATCTCCTCAATCACCCACACAAAGGTTATATATATAAGGCTCAAGTGGGTATTCAAGGCTTGTAATGTGCTAATATCACAAAAATAGGCTTAAGGCTCAAAGTGGTTAACTAGGGATGATGTATAAGGTAAGGAAATATATGACAATGACTTTAAAGTAACAAGGATGGCCTAAGATCATCTCACTAATCTCCACCAATCGGGCTCATTCCCATAGTCCATGAGCAAGTTCTAGTTTACCAAGACTCAATTAATCCACTCATGAAAAACTAACCGTGGAGGCACGGTTGAGGCTCAAACGCTCACAAGCTTTTGCTCGGACCTTTAGGAACTCATTACACCTCAATTCATCTCAAAATTGAACAAGTTAAATAGAACATGTAATAATTTTAAAGAGTAGAGATTCTCAACATAGCTCACCATCACTTATTACAAACAACATGCCATTACTCACATTCAAAAATGACTCACAACTTCCCGAAACAAACTACCAAACATACCTATACAAGAATAAAAATATAAACAAAACACATGAGCAAAGACTCACCAAGCAAGCAACAACACAAAAACACTTAACATGCAACATGAAAATTCCATCCATCAAAAGAAAAGCAAGCACATATCCTCATCATCCAATATCATTTAAGCTCAAGATTTCGCCACCTTATTCAAAAATAAGGAAAAAAAAACTAATAAAACAACTCCCAAGTACATAACAAATGAAGTAACATGCCAATTCAATCAATCCAAATCAAATCAAATTGTCTATGCTAAGCAAATGGAAAAGATGAGTAGTAAAGTGAACTCCCTGAAAAGGCATCTGGAGGTGGAAATGGCTAGCACAGACAAACGGGCTGCATACAAGATGAACTAGAACCTTGGGATGCATACTGAGTGAATGGCAGGTTTGAAACTACTCACGAACTCGGGTTTATAAAACTGCCTTCAGACGCTACACGGGTCGTGCTTCGCTACACGGCCTCAGTCATGGCCGTGTAGTATTTTCTGATGCTCGAGCATGGCTGCATGTTACAGGGCCATGTTCTGCACACGACCTGTGTTTCTATCCCCTGCACGACTCGAGTTCAGAGCTCGCCCTCGACCCTGGGCGAGTAGCCTCTTCTGATGTCAGTACACGGCCAATCCTCACAGGACCGTGTACTGAACACGGCTCGTGTAGCCATTTGCACTGTTCTTCCAAATTTCACACTTCACACCTCATTTTGCCTTATCTTTGGACTTCCAATATACCTCACATATGCTCAAAATTTCATCAAAAATCATTAGCTCAACAATTGTAACCAAAATATGAACTAACATGCACTTCAACACAACCAAACTAACCAAAATCAAACCAATACTCATGAGAAATTTTTTTAAAATTTACCCAATTTTACAAGAAGATCTCTCAATCAACATAATAAGCACACTCAAGTAGTGAGTCATACCACACACTCTCCCCTCAAACTTAAATCGAAACAAGTTGCGAATTAAGTTTGCAAAAAGTGGTGGGACTTACCCTTGTAGTTTCCACCAGTGATCTTCTTGTAGAGAAACATATGCATCACAACACTCAAGGTACGTCCACCATGTACTATCCCTCCAAACTTAAATTGAAACATGAGTTTCAATTTAAGTTTGCAAAAAGTGGTGAGACGTCCCTTCACACTTCAAATCAAGCACTTCTCGTATTTTCAATACGCATCCTTCTCCATAAGCACAATCAACCTACATGCTAAAAATACAAAAAAACTAAATCAAAGCATTTAAATGAAAGCATTAAAATAAACGATGGGTTGCCTCCCATCTAGTGCTAAGTTTAACGTCTTCAAGCAGGACGGATCATGGAGAACTCATCGGAATGGCCAAGGATATCGTTCGTTCTTGCCATCAAATTTTAATCGTTGTGCTTCTTCCTCTATTAGGTATTTGTGACAAGTAACGACCATAGTAGCATCCTTTGAGATTGGTTTTAAAAACTCAACTCGCTTGAGCTTGCATTCCATTAACCTTTCTTTTCTCAACCACCACTTATTCCTTTTTATCAAGTATGTTCCCAACATTTCCTCAAGTTCTCTTTTGTACCTAAGGCATTGAGAAGAATCAATAGGTAAGACAATGTCAATATAAACAATATTTTGAAAATCAATGCAACTTTATGAGTTAAAAGGTGTAGATATGCTCATTTCACTCCCGAACTCATCATCAAGTTCTCTTAGACCTTGTTCCACTTCATCAAACTCATACTCCTCTATTGATTCTTCATCTTCACTTAAATTTTCCTTATCAACAAGGGACAAGAAATCTTGGATAATCTCTTTATTCTCAAAGCTCTCTTCTACCTTAGGCTCATTACTCCTCTCACTTTTCTCCTCTAAGCTTTCTTTTACCTTGTCTTCCTTATCCTCAATAAGCTCAACATCTCTTGAGTCTTCTTCATTATCCCCCGAACACTCTTCTACCTTCAACTTTTCTTTAATCTTTTCATCACAATTCTCCATTTCACGAAGAGTGTTCCATTCTTGTATCATTTGACTCATTCGATGTTCTAAAGCTTTGAATATCGTATCTCTCAACTCTTTCTCTTGTTTCATGAAGTCAAATCTTTTATCATTCACCTCTTTCTCTTGTTTCATAAAATCAAACATCTTGGCCATTTGATCTTCTATTGTAGGCTTCCCTTCATTATATGGTGGACACTCTTCTTGGAAATTCTCTTGAACAAACCCATTTTGCATACATATTCCATTCCCTATTTGGTAACTAGGCATGTTCCACACTTGTCCCCTATTAAAGTTGGAAGTTGGCATTTTGAGGCTCATAGCTTGAAAAACTTGGTTGAAAACTTTGCCTTGTATCACTTCCATAAGCATATCTTCTAAGCATTTCCATCAAGGCATTATTTTCAGATAGAGGAGTAATCGTAGGAACTTGATTGTTATAAGAACTTGGTACGAAATAAGTGTTTCCTTGATACGGTTGAAATGTATTCACATTGTAAGCTCCTTGTCATCCCCCATATATTCCATTATTGTAGCATTGATCTATTTTTGCTCTTCCTCTCAAGATCTACTACAATTCTTCTCCACTTACTATTTTTGGTTTGTTCCTTCTCCCCTTCTTTCAAGGTTGATGTACCTATCAAGAAGAACAAGTGAGAAAAATATAAAATGCAAAAATAAGAAAAAATATCCTAAGTAGAGCTAATAAATCCAAACACGTTACACCTAAAGCCTTTTTCCCGGCAATGACACCATAAACTTGGTTTCAATTTTGATTAAATTGATTTAGAGCAAGTGTACTTTATCGTGTGTAGCACGTAAGCGACCAAGTACAAAATTTATAAGATATCGAACCTAAGGGCGAAAGTGGATAGCCGTATTTGAAAGATGTTTCACTCTAGTAGGACTAATCAAAGAAGGAGGGGGGTTGATTATACTACAAACTAAGCTAGAAAACAATTAAAAGATAGAACATGTACAAATGAGATGGATGATGGGTGAAGGTGAACAATCTAAGAATTATGTAAGGCAAGCAACATTCATGGTAAGGTATATATAGACTCACACACATACATGCATTGATGGTTTTCATGTTATGATATTAAGGGCAATCACGTTTGTACCCCTAACCCATATGGCCAAGGTGATTAGGTTCTCAACTCTTTTACAAGTTTAAATCTCCTAGGATTGTTCTTACTCTCAATTCCCATGGAGGTACTATGATCTTAAGTTGGGTTCTCCTCACTAGTTCATCACTAATGTTCTATCATGAGGTTCTAAGCACTAGAAGGGTATGGCTTACCTCTCCTCATACTAACCAAATCATCTCATGCAATCAATGATTCAATCAAACCACTAAGCATAATATTAGAATGATCATCCTAACACTATGAATAGAGAATTTAATCACACAAATCATACATAAAATGAGAATAAGCATTCATGATAGAAAATATTCATAACAATCATTTCATCAAACATGTGGTGTGCAAAATCTACATAATACCCAACCAATCATGTTGCTAGCTCATATGAGGACTAGCCACTACATATCATAGTAAAATCAATACAATCCATAGCATGCTCCAATTGAGCCAAATAATGAAGAAAATAACAAAATAAAGGTAAGTTGGTTCCCCTTTGATGGTGAACTTCCTCCCCTTTGATCATGCTAAAATCTTCAACCAATGATGAATTCCCCTTCTTAGATTGGTGGATGGATGGACTTATGGATGGATTTGAGGAGATCAAGTGGTTTGAATGGATGAAGTGAAAGGTGGAAGAGATGGAGATGAATGTGTGTGATTTAAGTGTCTAGTGTGTGTGAAAACTGATCCAAAATGATTTCTCCCGGATTTTATGGTCAAAACATGTATTTATACCCCCATGTAAGCTTCTAGAACACATGGATATCATAAAACTGTCTTTCGCACCTACACGAGTCGTGTAGGTGCACGCTTATGGGCGTGGGCGTGGGCGAGTAGGCGTTTCGGGTGTTGGAACACGCCCTAGGCGTACAAGGGCGTGTACACCTACACAGGTCGTGTAGGCATATGGCGTGCAACGCAGTCTCACCGTTTTGCTCATAACTTTCACATCCGATCTCCAATTCGAGTGATTCTTATGCTCACGCGATCCTCTCTTCAGTGGCTTTCCAACCATATATCATGTGTCTAGTTTTGAGCTCCATATGAATATAAAAAAATTATACAAATTGGATTTGCGTTTTTCAGCATTTTGCTTTGGCTCGTTCTTCCTCATTTCAACTCCGAATTGAGCTCTATTTTTTCCCACATCTTCTTTATCGTGTCTAGAATCTATTTTTACTTGAAAATCACACAAATTACACCAATTTACCAATTCTCTAAATATTCACAAATATAGCACAATTTAAGCCACTTAATCTTGAAAATCACACATTTATCATTTCGAAGCACACATCTCCATATCTTCATATAACACCACCAAATGATATACAAAATGAATAAAAATACACAAAAATACATAATAAAAGACACTAAAATTTAGGTGAAAATGACACTGATCATCTGGTCGAGAGACTCTATTTTGGTCGAGCGAGGTCCCTGTAATCTGAACTAGATTTTTCAGCTACTCAGAATGTCGCGCGACCATTGCTCGACCAAGAGACTTGGTCGAGCGGTAGTCGAGCGGGGACGCGTCATCTCCATTTTTGCTGATTGGTAGTATTGGACCTTCATGCTACGTTCCTCACCTCAAAGTGATGTCATTATGTAATACCCCAAATATTTATAATTATTTTTACACTATTTTCAGAATGTTACTAATATAATTTGTTTTGCTTCTAAAAATTTACAGGAAGAAGTGACAGAGACATCCAAGCTCAACCGCACTCCTAGCACCAATAAAATAAAAAGAACACTATTTTGTACTTAAATGGAGAATAATAAAATACAAAAAATATTTTTTACTAACCATTTGTGATAATACTAAATAATAATAATAATAAAAAATAAAAAATAATAACATATATATAATATAAGTATATAACATAATAATAGTGATTAATATGAATAGAGCACGCCTATTTTTCAAAATCTAGTAATAGTTAAAAGTCTTGTTGTACAATCAACGAAAATACGTAGTAAATATAACTTCTCATTATTTCTGTGCATACGTTGACTAAAATTCACCTGCCAAAATAAAAATTAAATAAATAAATAAAAATAAAAGGGAAGAGATAAGAAAGGAAGTGAAATTAATGAAGGTACATGGTCAGTAGACTTAACGTGTGTATGAAGAAAATATATGCGATCGTATGTTAGGAAATATTTTTCCACAAAGAGTAATAATGATTGTGATAGGTTTCATCTATAAATAAGAGTAAATCACCTCATTTTTACCATCCAGAACGAAATAGAAAGAGTAGTAAGCATCTGCTATATTTCCATATTCATACACGACACACACATGCAAATATATATATATATATATATATATATATATATATATATATATATATATATATATATATATATATATATATATATATATATATATATATATGATATACTATATATAATAAATAAATAAATTTTGTGAGTTTTCCTTCTTCCATCGACAATTTCCTTTTAAGTCACTACTAATATTATTATTTTCATTTTATGATATAAAAGGAAGACCGAGCCTCAGAACTTATCATAAAATGATAGTTTTTCTTTCTTACTTATATATAAATAAACAAAAATATGGCTGAAAGTTTTTAAAATGAACCATTTGTGCTAGGTAAAGAGCTGGTGAACAAGATGTCGGATCACTCTTCCACTCAAGTTGTAATACGGTATTTTAAGAGAATCAAAGGTGGGTAAATTGAAGATGGTTGGATGTTATTATTGGTTTGCATTTGAAGTATGCTTATTTCTTCTCTTATGGTAGTGGCCATATGGGTCATGAATTTCATGATTACGATTGACGAGTCGTGACAATGGTAGTAGTCAACGGGCTATGAAACATAGTAGTGACTAACTCTCGGATTGTCATGAAAAAGAATAATCATATCATTATGTATTTACTGATTAACATTCTGCCAAAATTACCCACTGAGATTTTAATCTTACATTTTCAAACCACAAATTTGCGGGTCAATGATTGGGACATCTGGACTGCGACAAGATATGACATTCTCCGTGGTTCTCACTATAATTCTACATAAATATTTATTAAAAATACAAGGACTATGGATTTACAAATAATGATTTCTTAATGTAATTTTTTATATATGTATGTATTTATATATTAAATTTTACTATTAGCATTTATATTATTAAGCTATTATAAAAATTATTTTCAAAAGTTATAAATCATATTTTCCTCTTTAAAAATATTATATTAAACTATTAAGTAAATTTATGATAATATTTTGATTCATTAGTAGTACTTCAATTTCAAAAACAAAAAATAATTTGGGCTCAGGGTGCTACAGAGTGGTATCAGAGCCATTGTTTATATCATCCTTGAAAGTATATACGAGTATACTTATAAAATATATTTAATTAACAACTAGAACACTTTAAAAGATCCACGGAGAACCATGCCATGTCAGCAGACAATGGTCGGAAAACTTTTTTTGGGAGAGAAGAAAATTTTATAAAGTGTTTTTAGAATAAATAAATAAAAATTTGTCCATTTAGGAATGGAACCCCACGGAAACTCGGTTGTTGAACTATACCAGACTTGTGCCCAATACAGGACGGAAACTTTAAGGCACTATGTTGATCGAGTCCTAGATCTTAGGATCGCTGCATGGAAACAAGGATTTATAAAAGAGGACTTCGACGCTGCGATGCGCCTGAAGAAAACTGTCTCCACCAGATATAGGGCAGCTGCACAGATACTATTTGATAATCTCAGCACAACGGATTCAGCTGGAGAATCAAGGACTGACTATGTGAAATATGCAAGGGCAATAATTAAAGCAGCGAAAGGAAGGACAGAGGTAGAAAAATTAGCAACAAAGTGGAAAGCAGAGGCACGAAAGAGAGATGTCAAAGCAAATCAGTGGGACCAAAAGGCTATGGAGTATGAGAGACGGGCGAACGATTACAGGACCAAGGCTATTGAACAAAGGTAGAAATCAATTAAATCTAGAGAAAGATCCATAAGGTATCAGGAGGAACTTGTAAATGGAGGAATAATTTCAGATCCCACGGCCTTACCGATATTCTGGACTGAAAATATAAAGTCGGAAACTGAGGGAGAGCTAGTCTGTAACCTAATGCCACCATTTAACCCTTACAACGACCCAGAAAATTTAGGAATGGCTGCAACAAGAACAACACAATACAAAGAAAACATCTATATGAATGATAATACCTCTCTTTTCAAGGTATGAGGACGAAGCAGGACCCAGTATTCGCATTCCAGGGTGTAAGGATGAAGCGGGACCCAACACTCGTAATTTCTTCTTTTAAGACTTATTGAAGACCATGAGAAACTAGACTATTGATGCCTATTTATAATTTTCTTTTAAAATGTGTAATGAGAGTATGGTACGGTGAAATAATCGTAAGGTAATAATGTGAAATCAATGTGGTGTGACTATGACATAATAAATAGATGTTTTCAAGTCTTTTTAATAAGTTTATTCCTTAGATGCTTTGTCTTACCTCGTATGCCACAATAAGTTGAAATACGATAAAGACCTGTTTAAAAATATAGCACCAATAAAAACACAACTTTATTGATCCTTTTTAGTTTTGACAAATGACGCTATCAACTAGAAACCAAAGAAGGATAGAAGGAACATGGGATCATCTGAGGATTCTGTGAGACATGATCAACAGGAATGCACCAATACTAATTCAGGAGCCGTTATGGCCTGAGAATTTTTTACCACTCTTCAAAACTATATTCAACAAGCACCACAACCACCACAAATAAATGAAATGAGACCAAGAATGAATGATGTCGTGGAATAATATCATCGTTTACAACTACCTCGATTTCGAGGAAAGAAAGGACCATTAGCCACCGAAGAATGGATCGCAGAGATAGACCGAATATTCAAACACATGGAGCTAACCGAAGCACAAAAGGTTTCTTGCGCTGTTTTCCAACTAGCTTAAGATGCTGGCCAATGGTAGGACTCACACGAGCGCACTATGAGTGAGGAGGCGAGGCAAGTTTTAACTTGGAACGATTTTAAAGGGATTATGATGAACCGATACTTTCCACAAGCTCTTTGTGATCAAAAGAAAATTGAATTCATCAACATGCGTCAAGGAATTGCTTCCGTAACTGAGTACGAATGCAAATTCAATAACCTATCAAAGTGTGCTCCACAGCTCGTGGACACGGATGAGAAAAAGGCTAGAAGGTTTTAAAGGGGACTACACCGGGAAATTGGGGGAATCATTTCTAGATTGAAGATAGTTTTTCGAGAGGTATTCGAAAGAGCATTGACTATCTCTATTTGTCAAGGGTTTGAATACAATCAAAAACCTCAAGAAACATTGATCAAGAGGGAGTGGTAAGCCTACGAAAGGAATAGGCCAGATTCCTCTATAAAAAGAAACCAATTGGCAATAACCACAAGGCCCAATCTGACTAAAATACCACCATGTGCCATTTGTAAACGTATGCATCAGGGAGAATGCTTGCCGTGGAAGGATGTATGTTACAGATGTAACCAAAGAGGACATAAAGCTCATGAATGCACAAGAATCAATAATGGTGGACCAATTGGAGGAACCAGTCAAGCACCGATGCCTATACAAGCTTGGCAACCACCAAAGAGGAATGATGTGATACCAAGACTACAAAAAGGGAATGATCGTACTTAAAATTTGAAGGGAAAGGCACAACTGAATGCAGTCGTTGAAGAAGAAAATTCAGAGGGGCATAAAACAATGACAGGTTCGTTAACGATATCTAACATGCCAGTATGTGTTTTATTCGATACTGGTGAATCCCACTTCTTTATATCTGAAAGATTTATAAGAAAACTAGGGATCAAAAGAAACGTGGAAGTAACAATGGATGTGGGTGTTGCTTCTGGGGAAAATATAAGAGTAAACAATATGTTAAAAGGTGTTAAATTAGAAGTGATTGAGCACATACTTGATACTGACCTCTATATCCTTGAAATGAAAATTTTTGATATCATTTTGGGAATAGATTGGTTGGGTAAGTATAAGGCCATCATATGTTGTGCAGAGCGAAATATAAATTTAGAAACGAGAGAAGGCCAAGAATTCATATTCTATGGTACCATACAATGTCTAAAAGTGAGAATCATATCCTCAATGAAAGTCATGAAGATGCTACAGAAGGGAGAATGCCAAGGATATTTGGTGAACATCACAAAGGAGAAAGAAGATGACAACCCACCAAATAAGGTGCCAATCATTAAGGATTTCCTTGATGTATTCCCTGAAGAACTACCTGGAATACCTCCCGATCGCCAGATAGAATTCACCACCGGTGTTATTCCTGGCGTGCACATGTTTCAAAGGCCCCATATTGAATGTCACCAAAGGAATTACAAGAATTGAAGGAACAGTTACAAGAGCTTATTGAAATTTTTTTTATCAAACCTAGTGTATCTCCTTGGAGGGCTCATGTACTATTTGTAAAGAAAAAGAATGGATCATTAAGGATGTGCATTGATTATCGAGAACTGAATTGCCTAACTATAAAGAATAAAAAATACCCATTGCCTTATATCGAATACCTTTTTGATCAATTGAGAAATGCATCCATTTTATCAAAAATTGACCTAAGGTCCGGATACCATCAACTAAAAGTCAAGGAAAGTGACATCCCTAAGACAGCATTCAAGACTAGATATGACCATTATGAATTCACTGTAATGCCATTTGGAGTAACCAATGCACCAGCAGTCTTTATGGATTGACTGTTTTGTCATTGTGTTTATTGATGAATTCTTGTCTACTCAGAAAATGAGAAACAACATGAGAGACATCTTAGAATCTTGATGGAAACAATGAGAAGAGAAAAATTCTACGCCAAATTCAGTAAATGTGAATTTTGAATTGATCGAGTTATCTTTTTGGGCCACATAATCTCTTCTAGAGGGATCGAGGTCGACCAAGAAAGGTGGAAGCAGTGCTAAACTGGAAGGCTCCCTCGAATATAAATGAAGTACGGAGTTTTCTAGAATTAACGGGTTACTACCGGAGATTCATTCAAGATTTCTCTAGAATTGCAAAACCACTAACTCAACTTACAAAGATAAATGAGAAGTTCATTTGGTCCCAAAAGTATGAAGATAATTTCTAAGAGCTGAAACAAAGATTAGTATCATCACCAATTTTAACCATTCCAGATGGAACTGAAGGGTTTGTAATTTACACAGATGCTTCAAAATCAGGCTTAGGATGTGTGCTAATGCAAATGGGAAGGTTGTAGAATATGCCTCAAGATAATTAAAATAGCATGAAGTAAATTATCCAACTCATGATCTTAAATTAACTGCAGTTGTGCATGCGTTAAAGTTATGGCGTCACTACCTCTACGGGGAAAATGCCAAATTTGCACGGATCACAAAAGATTGAAATACTTCTTCACCCAAAAAGAACTAAATATGCGACAGAGAAGGTGGCTCGAATTAGTAAAGGATTATGACTGCGAAATACTTTACCACCCAGGAAGGAAAATGTTGTGGCAGATGCTCTCAGTTGGAAGCATGAGGGACAATTAACTATGATACCTACGAAACAAAGATCTTTGGATCAGGAATTCTTAAAATTAAATTTGCAATTCGTTAGGCCATATTGTACCTCGATTATAGTTACAACTTTAACAGTACAACCTACCTTGAGAGATCGCATGAAAGAAGCATAAAGGGATGATGTTTTTCTAAACAAAATAAAAGGGAAAGTTGCGGTAAAGGTGTTCGAGGATTTTTTATAACCACTGATGAAGTTTTAGTGTACAAAGGAATAGTGTGCGTACCCAATAATGAAGAATTGCAGAAGGCGATCCTCACTAAAGCTCACAACACACCCTACACTGTACATCCAGGAGAAACCAAGATGTACAAAGACTTGAAGAAAATTTTAAGTGGAGAGGGATGAAAAGAAGTATTGCACAGTTTGTGAGACAATGCCTAACATGTCAGCAAGTTAAAGCTGAGCACCAACGACCTTCTGGATTGCTCCAACCACTCGAGATCCCTGAGTGGAAATGGGAACATATTACAATGGATTTTGTAACTGGATTGCCAAAATCCAGCAAAAATCATGATGCTATCTGGGTAATTATCGATCGACTCACCAAAGTAAGTCACTTTATCCCAGTGCGGATGACATTCACTATGGATCATCTTGCTCAGTTGTACACTGAAGAAATCATGAGGTTACATGGAATACCAGTATCAATAGTATCCGATTGAGATACGCGTTTCACTTCAAAATTTTGGAGAAGTTTGCAGAAGGCAATGGGAATGGAACTCAAGTTTAGTACTGCCTATCACCCACAAACAGATGGACAATCCGAGAGGACAATCCAAAAGTTAGAAGACATGCTCCGAACTTGTGCCTTAGACTTTGAGGAAGACTTGGAAACTCACCTTTCATTAGTAGAGTTTGCTTAAAACACCAGCTACCAGGCTACTATTCGAATGGCACCTTTTGAAGTACTATACGGAAAAAGATGTCGCTCACCAATTATATGGGATGAAGTTGGAGTTCGAAAAATTTTAGGTCCTGAATTGGTAGAGAAAATGGTAGAAGTAATCACTACAGTGCGAGAAAGAATCAAAGCAGCACAAGACCGACGAAAGTCTTACGCCGATATACAAAGGAAGGATTTACAGTTTGAAGTTGGAGAAAAAGTATTTCTTAGAATTGCACCAATTAAAGGGTTGATAAGATTCAGAAAAAGAGGAAAATTGAAGCCAAGGTATGTTGGACCATTCGAAATACTGGAGAAAGTTGAAAGAGTGGCTTATAGATTGGCCTTGTCACCTGAACTATCTTCAGTTCATAATGTGTTTCACGTATCAATGCTTCAGAAGTATGTTGCAGATCCAAGCTACGAGTTTGATTTTAAAGATCTAGAAGTTAATGAGAACTTGACCTACGAAGAGATACCGTTGAGTATTTGATGAGAGTGAAAATAAGCGTATTTTAGTGTCCAATTTAACATATTTTTTATAGGAATTGTTGTCATATATTAGCAAAAGTGTCTAATATTCCATATATTTGAGAAAAAGGTGTGTTTGAGGTGTTTTATTGTGTTTTAGGTGGAACAAGGATCAAAAGTGCAAAGTTGGAGAAAAGGTTCAACTTGTGCAAGAATGCTGAAAAACGTACATCCAATTTGTGTAATTTTTCTCTATTTTTTGGAGCTCAAAACTATAAGTTGATATATGATTGGAAAGCCAAATAAGAAAGGGTCGTTTTGGCGTAAGAAACACCTCAATTGTAGTCTAAACGAGAAAGTTATGATCTAAATGGTGACGTCGCGCAAGCTGTTTCTACTCAGCAGGACTGTTTCATTTTACATGACTTTTTACATTTTCATCTGTGGGACTTTTCCTGACATCTTTATATGGATGGAAAGCCAAGGAAAATAAGATCGTGTGAGCATAAGAATCACTAAAATCAGAGTTTGAACGAGGAAGTTATGTTAAAAATCGTGAAGTCGCACAGCTACCAGCGAGAATTTCCGAGAATTTCTGAAAATTATTTATTTCTTGGAGCACAATTAATCTCCTTATCACGTAATCCTTCATGATTAACTTATATCTTTTATTTCTTTATTTAATTCACTTCTCACACCTATATCATATAAGAAGGCATGGTAACACAATCATCCTACACCCCACAAGGGGGGATCACCCCCAAATCATCATCCACATCCTTTCCTCCATCCATCTATCACTTTGAAAATTCATTTGCTGAATCAAGAGGAGAACCAAGAGGAGGATTCAAGACGAAGAAGGATACGATGACGCCCACATCTAGGATTTTATTCGTTTCCTAATTTATCTTGTATTTTCCAGACATATGGGTAAGATCTATCTAACATTCATTATTGTTCTTCGCAGCATCACGGGCTAGAACTGTTTTGGTAGATCTAGGGTTTTGAAGGTTTTTATGAATTAATTGAACTTTCATGTGTATACTTCGTATAACACTACTTGTGGATTTATTTTATATAAGACTATGTATTTTTAATTCATACTCAGAGTTGTTTTGTGCATCATTAATTGTTACGTAGAGTCTGAAAATATATTTTGATTATTGATTGAGTGCGTTCACTGCTGAGCAGAATTATATGTTATGATTCTAAGTTAGGGGACTCCGAAGCTTTATTAGAACTATCTTATATGAATAATTATTAATTGAATTGAATTCGGGTTAGTAAGTAGGATAAAGAGGATAATTTTATAGTACCTATAAAGGGAGATCATATCGGGTTAGAGTACCAATTGGCCAGGGAATTAATTGATACTGATAGTACATAGAAAGGGGGGTAAAATTATATCTCTTGCTTCAAGGTTATTCACACGTGTTACATGCATATTTACTTGTGTTTATAGAATAAATTTGCATGGTTTAGTGATGCGTCCATATTCCATAAGGCAGAGTCAGACATTGATACATGAAAGGGAGATTAATAAGTGAAACTGGATTATCCTAGAGCTACCTATTCTCCTACTTGATTCACTTTCGTATTTTTCTAGTTTCTTATTTGTTTTATTTGTTATTTAAATTAATTGTTTAGTAGTTGATAATTAAAATTCCAACTTTATTGCCATTCGTCGTAATTAATTAGTAAATAATTAAATTGATAATACGCCGTCATTTGGGTTCAATATTTAACTTGGTCGCTTGCTTAAGCTGCAACTGATATCCTTAATACTTGGGGATTAATTGTGTGTTGAGAAAATGCTCATCAAGTTTTTGGCGCCGTTGCCGGGGACGGCTGTTATTATTGATTTTATTATTTCTAGTTTGATTAAGACTTTTATTTGTGATTATTTATTTATATCTAATCTTGAATTTTTCTGAGGTACTTGTGCACTAAGAAAAGAAGAGGAAGGAAAGGAAGGAATAACACATTGAGCTGAACATGGCTGGAGCAAGGTAGAATCCGGATAATGTTATCATACGTGAAATTTTCAAGTACGATGGTATTGGCAACATGGGTTTGATAGGAGCAAGGGGGGAAATGATGATTTTGAAATACATCCCACTCTTATTAACATGGTAGAAAAGAATCCCTTTTCTGGGAGTTGCTTTGAAGATCTATATCAGCATCTCAGAAGATTCATTGGTTATGCAAACACTCAAAAGGGTGTTGGAGCTCATGACAATGCTAAGCGGATCGCCCTATTTACGTTCTCTTTGATTGATAGGGCAGAAGAATTGTATGAGACTTTTGATGCCACATATTGTACTACATGGGACCAACTGCAGCAGAAGTTCTTCGAGACATACATGCCACTCTCAAAGGTCTATAGAATGAAGCAAGACATCACCCAATTTGTTATGAATCAGGGTAAAAAATTTCATGAGGTGTGGGCCAAGTTTAAAGATATGCTCAGGAGGTGCCCACAGCATGGGATGTCTAAGGCTCAGTACATAAGTATCTTCTATTATGGATTGGATTGTGAGTCGCATATTCTTATTGATGCATCATTAGGAGGAGCGTTGTTATCTAAGACAGCACTTGAAGCAGAAAAGTTTTTTGAAGACATCTCTATGAATTCACGTGGCTGGCCTACGGAAAGAGTTAGAGGAACTTGTGTAATGGGTAAGGTGGCACATGTTGAACATCAAGTGGTAAAGCCAAATAGGGATGATGAGACCATCTCTAGTCTAGCTAACATCAACAAGCTACTAGAGTCCCAGTAGAAGCAGATTGTAGAGTTGACATAAAGGGGGCTTAGTATCCAGCAGTAAGAAGTGAAGAGTGTTGAAGATACATTCAATCGATACATGGCTAAGAATGATTCAAGAGTTGATCATCTTGAGGCTACTTTGAATGCTAATCATGCAGATTTATCTAAGCAGTTGAAGGACCTTACTTTGATTATGGGGAAGATGGTCGGGAATGTGAATCAGCTGATGTAGAATATGGAGAAGGAAAAGTTCCCGTCTCAAGGCATAATGAACTCGAAAGAGTGCAAAGCCATCACATTGAGGTCAGGAACACAGTACAAAGGTCCGATGATGCCAGCGACCAAAAATAGAGAAAATATAAGCTCGCTCAACCACAGCTCGACCAAACTATTTGGTCGAGCAATGGTTGAGCAACGTCTCATGAAATAGAGAATCGATACTCTATTTTTAGGTCCACAGATCGACTAAAATCACCTCGCTCGACCAGACCACTCTGTTTGAGCAATGGTCGAGTAGCACACTGTAACTCTGAAGAACCCAGATCAGTGTACAAGTCCCTTGCTTAACCAAAACAGCCTTGTTCGACTAGACTATTTTGGTCGAGCTGAGGTCGAGCAGCCTCTGTCGGGACTGTACGTGCAAATCCACGAAGGGGTACCTCGCTCGACCAAAATACCCTCGCTCGACCAGAACCTTTTGGTTGAGCTGAGGTCAAGCAACAACATCTGATCTAGTTTTCCATACAGAATGATATACCTGATGTTCAGCGCAGTTCAGTACCATCACAAGAGCAGAATACAGAGCTTAGACTGCGGATAGATAATAAAGATGTGGTTTTCTCTCTTGATAAAGCAATGAAGATGCCCATGGAGACTCAATCATGCAAGAGCATAGATGTGGTTTCTAACTTGTTTAATCTTAATTTTAATAGGAAAGATGATTCTGAATTTGTGTGGAAGATTGACAAGGAGGAGTCTAAACAGCCAAGAGAGGAAGGAAATTATGATGATCATATACTTATGACCAAGAAAGGTGAGGTGCTGAGTGTAGACAAGAAGAGGGAAAATTCTTCTTTACATACTCTGTTTTTTATTTTATTGCTTTATTATTTCTTTCATGTGAGTAAGGAGTTATAATATTTGAAGTGCTCACATTTTGGTAATTATATCTCTTTTCAAACTTAGTTTCGACTTACGTTTTTACTAAGTTTGGGGATGTGATGTACTTACCTCATCTTATGAGCACTAAGGGTATAATTTTTCCTTTTGTTGGTTGTTTGTTTGTTAGGAAGTTGAGTTTTTGCGGCATATTAATATTTTAATTAGTGTTGGTATGCCGATTTTTTGTAACTTGCCTAATGTTTAGTGTGTTGTGTTAGTGTGTCTAGTGTGTGGAGTCGATTAGATAGTCAATTGAGTCTTTCTTATAGTTCTCCTATTTTATTATTGATGAATCCTATGATGATGAGGTGTGCTTGAGCTTTGATGATAGAAAAGGTACATTAGTGGCAAGACGAGTTCTACACTGAGGCTTGACCTGACCGAATTGAACAACTCGAGGAGCTCGTGCATACGTTGAAGGATAAATCAGGTGTCCTAGTTTCTTTACTCTTATTTTTATGTGTGCTTTTAATTCATGAGAGTGGAAGGATTGAGTTTTTGGTTTTTGTGATCCACATGAGCTTATATTTTTTAATTGTGCCTAAAATTCATATGCTTTTGAAATTGATGAAGGAAGTGTACTTGAGTTATATTGTAGTATGAAGTTCTATGTGTACTTGTGGGTAATTGCTTACCATGAAAAGTGCTCTGTTACTTGTTAAAAACCCATGTGAGATTTTGAGCCTTATTCATGTACATAATCACATGATAATTCTTTTCTGGTGAGTATCGTTCTTGTGCGTGTATTCTAAAACTTGCCTTGAGTCTCCTTGAATATTCAAGATTAGTCTAGCGGATTATGTAAATGATATTAAGCCATCTTTGAATAGACCATCTTTTCCCATACTCTTTCCCATATTAAACCCGTTTGAGCTTTTTTAAATCCATTCTTTTGATAGCCAATGAAGCTTAATTGAAGAGAGTGATGATTTGAGGGATGATAAGGATGATGAAGGAAGAATCTTAAGGATCAAAAGGAAAATTCTTAGAGTAGTGCTCAAATCTAGTACTCCATGGAAACAAACACCCTAGGGTAGTGCTAAAATCTAGTACCCTATGGAGTATGTGAGAGGTAGTGCCCGAAACTGGTACCTCGAGAGAAAGAAAAAAAAGTAAAGGAATGGATAATGATGGAGTTGAAGAACTAGAAAAAGTTCAGAAAAATTGTTGTGCTTGAAACAGAAAGATAGAAGAGTTTGAGGAGAATGTTGTCTTTGATTGAAGTGATGAGGAAAATAAAGATCGAGAGAGACTACAGCTTGATTGATCCGAGTTTTGAGTCACTTATCCATAAATTTCTTACCTTTTCCAAAGAGTCTACATTACAACCAAATAAAAGAACTTTTTGATCCATGATTTGCTAGCTACAAGTAAAAGAAGAGTTGAGATAATGGGCAAGCTTATGGTTACGCATGCACTTATTGAATTTGAGTATAAACACCTTAAACCATAAGTGTACATCTTTTACACTTGAGAGCGAGTGATATATACTTCCCGTGAGAACATGTGAATGGAGCATTTGAATTGGTGGTGATTGTCTTATCTTGTATGCTATGAATTGATTATTACATGTAATGAGAGTTGCATGACCTAAGTTAAGGATAATTGAATTTTGAATGGGGTATTGATCATAGTCCTTGTTTCGCCGCTAATTTTCTTACTCTCTTTATCTTTTTTTATTATTTTAGGGAAAAAGACTCAGAAACTTAGAAATCGATAGATACCTTTAATACTAGTACTATGGAGTAGGAACAGTAGAGAAGAAGCAACATGGGAACATGAGGACAAGATTTTAGCTAAATATCCAGACTTTTACAGGGAAGCGAGTAAGTAAATTTTGGGGACAAAATTTTATTTAGTGGGGGAGGATGTAATACCCCAAGCATTTATAATTATTTTTACACTATTTTCTTAATGTTACTAATATAATTTTTTTGCTTCTAAAAATTTACAAGAAGAAGTGACAGAGACATCCAAGTTCAACCGCACTCCTAGCACTAATAAAATAAAAAGAACACTATTTTGTACTTAAATGGAGAATAATAAAATACGAAAAATATTTTTACTAACCATTTTGGATAATACTAATAATAATAATAATAATAATAATTAATAATAATATATATATATATATATAGTATATACATATATAATATCATAATAGTGATAAATATGAAAAGGGCTTGCATAATTTTCCAAATCTAGTAATAGGTAAAAATCTTGCTGTACATTAAACGAAAATCAGTAGTAAATACAACTTCTCATTATTTCTGTGCATACGTTGACTAAAAATTCACCTGCCAAAATAAAAAATAAAAAATAAAAAATAAAAAATGGGGAAGAGATAAGAAAGGAAGTAAAATTAATGAAGGTACATGGTCAGTAGACTTAAGTGTGCATGAAGAAAATATCTGCGATCGTACGTGGAAATATTTTTCCACAAAGAGTAATAATGACTGTGATAGGTTTCATCTATAAATAAGAGTAAATCACCTCATTTTTACCATCCAGAACAAAATAGAAAGAGTAGTAATTATCTGCTATATTTCCATATTCATACACGACACACACATGCATATATATATATATATATATATATATATATATATATATATATATATATATATATATATATATATATATATATATATATATATATATATATATACAAATTTATTTACTTATATGATATACTATATATAATAAATAAATAAATTTTTTGAGTTTTTCTTCTTCCATCGATGATTTCCTTTTAAGTCACTACTAATATTATTATTTTCATTTTATGATATAAAAGGAATGCCGAGCCTCAGATCTTATCATAAAATGATAATTTTTCTTTCTTACTTGTATATAAATAAACAAAATTATGGGTGAAAGTTTTTAAAATGAACCATTTGTGCTAGGTGAAGTGCTGGTGAATAGGACGTCAGATCATTCTTCCACTCAAGTTGTAATACGGTATTTTAAGAGAATCAAAGGTGGGTAAAATGTTTGAAGATGGTTGGATGTTATTGTTGGTTTACATATGAAGTATGTTTATTTCTTCTCTTATGGTAGTGCCCGTATGGGTCATGAATTTTATATTTATGATTGACGAGTCGTGACAATGGTAGTAGTCGATGGGTTATGAAACATGGTAGTGATTAACTCTCGGGTTGTCATAAAAAAGTGTAATCATATCATTATGCATTTACTGATTAACATTATGCCAAAATTACCCACTGAGATTTTAATCTCGCATTTTCAAACAATAAATTTGCAGGTCAATGATTGGGATATCTGGACTGCGACAAGACATGATATTCTTCTATGGTTCTCACTATAATTCTACATAAATATTTATTACAAATGCAAGGACTATGGATTTACAAATAATTATTTCTTAATTTAATTTTAATATATGTATGTATGTATATATTAAATTTTACTATTAGCATTATATTATTAAGTATTATAAAAATTATTTTCAAAAGTTATAAATCCTATTTTTCTCTTTAAAAATATTGTATCAAAATATTAAGTAAATTTATGATAATATTTCAATTCATTAGTAGTACTTCGATTTCAAAAAAAATAATTTTGGGCTCGGGGTGCTACACATTACAAGATTTTGGGTTCGTTATACTTTGAGAAGGAAACTTTCCCCTCTCAATTATTTGTGTTAGCTTGTTAACATTCCCTGAAATCTCTCCCATCAACAACGTAAGGTCTTCATCTGCTTAAATAACTCATCATGATTTGAATCTATCTTTGTTTCCAAACGATCTACCCTTGCATCATTCCTAGCCACATAATGGTTCATCATATCCTCCAAACTAGGTTTTTCTTCTTCGATCTTAGCACCAGGATCAAATACATAGGCGGCTGCATTGCTGTATTCGGTTTGCTCCATGAAAATTTTGGCCTCCTTGGTTGTTGATAATTACCCGAGGGACCACGATAGTTCCCTTGGTAATTCTGGTTTCCTTGATTTTGATATCTAGTTCCTTGAATACTCTGTCCCATGTCATAGTTCGCCTTTTCTAATTCCTCTTGGATCGATCTCTCTTCACCAACATCCTGCTGCTGTATCATTGGTACTCTCTGTGACAACTCTGTAATCTTTTTCTGTTGAGACTCAAGTAGCTTATTAATATTTGCCAAACTAGAGACGATCTCGTCTTCTTTACTCGATTTCACCATAATGTGTTCAACCTGCGATACCTTTCCAAGAACATAGGTGCCTCTCACTCTATCATTTGGTCAATCTCTTGAATTCATCGAAATATCCTCAAAGAGCTTTTCAACCTCAATGGGTGTCTTTGCTAATAGTGCTCCACTTGATGACACGTCTAGTAGAACACGAGAATCACAATCCAACCCATTGTAGAATACACTGACGTATTGAGCTTTTGACATTCCATGTTGTGGGCACTTTCTGATCAAGTCCTTGAATCTGTCCCAAGCCTCATAGAACTTTTCTCCTTGACCGATAACAAATTGATGAATATCTTGTTTCATCTTGAACACCTTGGAAGGTGGCATGTATCTCTCTAAGAATTTCATCTTCAGCTGTTCCCATATGGTGCAATCAGCAGCACTAAGATTGTCATACCAATCTCTCGCTCTTTTAGTAAGTGAGAATTTAAACAAAACGATCCTCCTTGCATTCGCATGATCTTCTGCACTCTTTTATGTACTTGCATAACCAAGAAATTTATTCATATGCTGTTGAAGGTCTTCAAAATCTGCATCGGCTCCGCGCACTCCTAACAGCCCTAAGTTGCCCCCTTCGTTGTTCTTAAAGACTTCACGGATGACAACATTGTCCAGATTTACCCTATCTTGGGCCAAGTTGACTGCTTCTGCATTCGACTTGTCTTCAGTTAAAGCTTCAATCATTTCCAGTTCAGTACTTCAACTTCAACTCTTAGATCAGCAGTTTCGGTTGCTTCCACATTCTTATTCTTCTTCTTCTATGCTTTCTTCTTTCTTGATGACGCTCCGATCTACGGGTCAAAAGTTGCTAATGGTACTCCCTTTGACCTAGTGTGCATACACATAAGAAAAATTCAGCGTTAGAAAATAAAGACAAGTATGGAGTAGTTTCAATTAAACTAGAAATAATAAAATTGATAATGACAATCGTCCCCGGCAAAGGCGCAAGAAACTTGATGGGCGTTTTCTCAACACACAATTAATCCCCAAGTATGAAGAATGTGATTGAAGCTTGATAAGCGACCAAGTTATATTATTGAACCCAAAGGACGAGTAGCAATTTATTATTAGCTAAATTAACTAAAAATATTATTTGGAAATTTAGAGAGGAGTAATTATTATTCTACTAGACAAATTAATTAAATAGCAAATAAAATAGAAAATAGTAGAGAATTAACGAGAGTTGAACAAGTGAGAGGATAGCTCTTCGAGCCATCCAATTTCACTAATTAATCTCCCTTCCATGTATCAATATCCGACTCTGCCTTGCGAAATATGGACGCATCACTAAGCCATGCAAATCTAGTATATAGACACAAGCAGATAAGCGTATAATACATGTGAATTACTCGGAGCAATAACATAATTTCACCATACTTTCTAGATACTATCAGTATCAATTATTTCTCGTGCTCCAAGTACTCTAACCCGATATGATCTCCCTTTATAGATACTATGAAATTATCCTCTTTATCCTACTTACTAACCCGAATTCAATTCAATTAATAAGTATTTATATAAGATAGTTCTAATGAAACTTTGTAGTCCTCTCCCTTAGAATCATAATATGGAATCCTGCTCAACAGTGAACACACTCAACCAATAACCAAGGTATATATATTCAGACTATATATAATAGTTAATGATGCACAAAATAACTCTGAGTATGAATTAAAAATGCATAATCTCATATAAAATGATCTACAAGTAGTGTTGTACAGAGTATACACACGGAAGTTTAATTAACTAATAAAACCTTCATAAACCCTAGAACTACCAAATCGGTTCTAGCCAATGACGCTTCGAAGAAAGTTCATGGTAATTGGATAGATCTTACCCATAGTCTTAAAAATTACAAGAAAGATTAAGTTGCGAAATACTCCCTCTATCCCACAAGGAGTGCATTTTACCATTTTTGTCCATCCCAACATAAGAGGTGCATTTTCATTTTAAGTAAATGAGACCCACACAAAACAATAATATATCTTCATGGGACCCACACACCATACTAATACACCTATCCACTATACATTAAAATATTATTTCTCTCACCTCAACTACCCTCAACTACCTATTAAATATTATATCCATTAATCTACGTGCAAAAAAGAAATGCACCTCTTGTGCCAGGACGGAGGGAGTAAACCCTAGATGTGGGTGCTGTCGCTTCTCACTCTGTCTTGAATCTTCACTTGGTTCTCACTTAATTCGCTGCACGAATCTTTCTCTACAGCTCCGTAGGATGGAGTTAGGGTTTGGATGTGGTATAGGATGGATGTGGAATCTAACTCTTTTTTTATGTGATCTGCTCCCCTTTTTATACTTGTAAAATCTCCTTATGGATCTTTACTGTGTTTTTCTTAGAAAATACGCCAAAACATGCACTGAAAGTACGGAATTACCAAAAATAGAACTCCGCATCTCTGCTCGACCAGAATGACTTGGTCGAACGGCCTTAACCTTGGTCGAATGGCGGTCGAACGGTGTCTCTGTAAGTTAAAGTTCTGTCCAGTACCTCGCTTGATCAAATCCACTGTCACTCGACCAACATAGCTTGGTCGAGCGGCTCCTTCTCTGGTCGAGCGGCACCTCGAAAACTATATTTTCTAATTCTGAGCACTTTTGACCTGTTTTCCTATATAGCCTCAGTAGCATTTGATTCATAACTTTTCCATAAACATCCTGATCTGCCTCAATTATAGACCAAATCGTACTCAATTTCCACATAAATCAGAGCTCAAAATACGTGAATTTACACTCTCATCTGTCCCATCTACTAAAAAAAATATAACTCTTGTAGTGGGATGCCCAAATTAGTAAAATGAAACTCTTGTGGCGGGACGTAGGGAATATACTCTTTTCATTAGTTTGTTTTTAATCAAAACTATTATTTTCCATCCGTGCATTGCACGATGAGCATTTTATTATAGGATTGTTGGTAAAAAAATTATTTTAATAGTGTTATGTATATGTATGAATATGCTTGATCTTCTCTCATCATGTTTTGGTCTGGTTTGAATTTTTTATCGTATTATTTTTTTATCTATATTTATAATTATTCCATATGTGTTTTACACGGAAATAATTATATTTTGTGACTAATTTTTAAACAGTTTATTATAGGATTAATGTTAATTATATTTTCAAAATTTTGTTGTATTATTATTTTTTATTATATTTTTAATTATCACATATGTGTTTTGAATGGAAATAATTATAAATATTGTTATCTATTATTGGTTTTCTTTCTTATATTCCCTCTATCCCGCGTTAATATGTACGTTTACTTTTTGCACGTAGATTAAGAGATATGATATTTAAATGGGTACTGAGGTAAGAAAATAATATTTAATGTAAAGTATGTAGTTGTATTAGTGGTGTGTGGGTCTATGTGCAATAATTAATTATTTTGTGTGGACCAAACTTGACAAAAAATAAAATCTAAATCTTAACGTGGGACAAACCAAAATGAAAAATGTAAATCTTAATGTGGGACGGAGGGAGTATTTTCTATGTTCTCTCTGGGCCTTCTAGTTATATATTTCCTTTATGGGTATATATTCCTAATAGTTTTATTAGTCTTTTTGGTATGTGGGGCCCATATAAAATGATTAAACTATCTCCATATGACCCTCCTACCATTCTAATAAAACTATCCACTATACATTAGAATATTGTATTTCTTAATTACCGTGCAAGAAGAAAATGTAATCATTAGGACGGGACAGAGGGGTATTATTATTTCTTGTATATTGTGTAGTTGTAGTAATAGAATTTAATGGGGCTAAACCAATTTTTTTAGATTTGCCAAAAAAATTCGGCTGCCCATCATTCTATCAAGTAGAGATCTGTTTAACATTCAACATTAGAACTAAAACAATAACTTCAGTATATGTTCACCATTTTGGTTAGTTTCTATTGGTCATTCTCTGAATCTAATAGTTGATATTATTATAAATTCCATACAGGTGACGGTGTTCAAGGCTTTTTTTTTCTTTTAATCTCTAAATGATGAAATCATCTCCATAACCATTTAGTAACTGCTTTTTTTAGCTTGCAGATGATTTATACAATTAAAACTATCTTGTGATTTTGTTCATATCTTGTTAAATACGAATCCTTCCATTAACTTCAATTGTTAAATTATTATTGTATAAAACTGTAGTTAATCTTTGATACATGATATTATATATATATATATATATTAACAGTAAAATGTAAAGATATTGAAATGTATTATATGATTAATAATTGTTAAATATTCAAAGCATCGACACAAATCTTAAAAATGTTTAGACTGTGATTTGGAAAAACTTAGTGTATGTAACATTAATATACGAATATGACCTTTTGAAAATGAAAATTTCCATTATAAACACTTTCTCTCCTAAATATCTCAAACCTTTTCCCTTACATCAATATAAAGTCCATTCTTGTATGTTGTGACGAAGAGGGAAAATAGTTCTGACTTAGCAATCCCACACATTGATGAGAATAATACAATTTCCACAGCATTATCAAAATTCCATTAAGAATCAATTTCTGAATTCAGGAAAAAAAATAGCTACATTCAAGCTTAGGTGATAATTTCATTAACACCTATATTTTCACAAACCTATCCCACTATATACTAACAACCAAACATACAAATTAAAATGCATCATCCTACCATCCCATGATTTCTTATTCAAGATTTTACAGCAAGCTTCATCCAACAACCAAAAAACTCTTATTCCGACACCAACTACTAAATAGGAAGTATATGTGTTATCTCTATATTATAATAAGTAGTAAACAATTCACGAACTGATCAAATATCTTCCAATCATACAATCATGCTAGAAGGTTCTAAAAGCTCCTAAGTCCTAATACCACTTTGTATTCATAATTAAACTTAATCCTTCAGGTTTTGTTTAATTAGTTAATGACAATGAATTTTCACCGAATTAGTATAATTAAATCTTATAATTGAAATATTGATTGATATATTAATTTAAATTAAGCATATATTGATTAAAAATTAGTCAAATATGTCCAAAATATCTCCCATATTTACCAAATGTACAATGTAAAATAAAAAGTATAAAATTTAAATAATAACATCCATTATTAATATAATTAAATTTTATGATTGAAATAAAAAACATTAATTGGACGGTTAAAGAATATTGATTGATATATTAATTGAAATTAAGCATATTGATTAAACATAGTCAAATATGCCAAAAATATCTCTCATATTTACTAAATTTGTATTGTAAAATAAAAAAGTAAAATTTAAATAATAACATTCATTATTAATATAACTAGTAATTGAACCTGTGTGTTGCACTGGAGGTGTTATTTTTAGGGCAACAACTTCACTTAATATTATGATATGTGTACCAAATAATATTTATTTAAATTATATCTAACCTAATGTTTAAATATTAAAGTCTAATGTAGTTATGGACAAAGCACTTTTAAAACCTTGCGAGCCTGTTAAGTTGATCAATTCGTATAAGTTTACTAATATCTTTTGCAATGAGGTTAAAATGCAGAATTTTAGCAATTTAAAATGCAACAATAAAAATTTCTTTTTTTTCAAAATTATAAGATCAGACTCTATATTACTAATTTATAAACATCAATCAATTAATGAAATATTTTACTGTTAATAAGTCAACAAAACTTCCATTGCAAATAATTTAAAATACTCATCTAAAGTTTCGTTTATACAATTATTTAATTATTTTAGTGGATGACTGAGATTTGTTTGAAAATTTTGAATATATTCAAATAAAATATTTAATACTCCCTCCATCCCATAATACTTTTCTCACTTTCCTCATTGTTTGTCCCACAAAACCTTTCACCCCCCAAAAAAGAAAACACCACTTTATCTAACAACCTCAAAAGTTACTTTAATTTTAAATTTGCCACTCTATTTTCACACACATATCATTACTTTATACTTTATTATTACCTAAAAATACTACAATACCCTCCAAAGTCAATAAAGTTTGTCAAAAAGTGCAACTTTTCTTAAACAACGTGAAACAATAAAGGTAAAAAGTTTTTCGGGCGGATGGAGTATTATTCAAATTTTAATGAATAATATCTTATTTTCTGGTTTGAAAAGGTCATAATTATAATTATATAATTATTTTAATGGGTAGCAGAGATTTATTGGAGAAATAGATGGTCAGGATTTAGACTAAATTATTTTCTGATTTGAAAAAGTCATAATTATAATTATTTAAGTATTTTAATGGGTGTCTGAGATTTATTTTAAATTTTTATATATATTCAAATAATATATTTAATATTATTCACGTTTTAATAAATAATATCTTATTTCCTGATTTGAAAAAGTCATAATTATAATTATTTAATTATTTTAAAGGGTGGTTGAGATTTGTTTGAGAATAGATAATCAGGATTTGAACTAAATTATTTCAATAATACTTTTCACGTTTACTGTTCCATGTTGTTTAAGAAAAGTTGTATTTTTTGACCAATTTTATTGACTTTGGAGGGTAATGTAGTTTTTTTTGTTAATAAAAAAGTATAAAGTAATAATATTTGTGTGAAAAATGAGTGGCAAATTTGAAATTAAAGTAACTTTTGAGGTTGTTAGATAAAGTGATGTTTTCTTTTTTTAGATGTGAAATGTTTTGTGGGACAAACAAATGACGAAAGTATGAAAGGTATTATGAGATGGAGGGAGTATTTAATTATTTTAATGGGTGGCTGAAAACATTATGTCATAAACCTTAAACCCTAAATCTAAACCTAAACCTTGAATCATAAACCCTAAACGCTCTGAAAACATCATGTCATAAACCCTAAACCCTTATAATTATTTATTTACTTTTTATGCCATAAACCTTAAACTCTCAACCCTCAACCCTCTGGAAATATTATGCCATTAACTCTAAACCCTAAACCTTCAACCCTATGGAAACATTATGTCATTAACCCTTAACCCTTATAATTATTTAATTATTTTAATAGGTGGTTAAATTTTTTTAGAAATAGATAACTGATTTGAAAAAGTTATAATTGCAATTATTTAATTATTTAAGTGGGTTGCTGATATTCGTTTGAAATTGAAAAAGTAATAATTATAATTATTTAAGACAAACACTAGGTTGGGCCTTGCTTTTTGTTGGAATCGAATATGGCACGTCATATATTATAATGTTGGATTGTATACAAAAAGTCTAACTTTAGTATGAACAATGTTTTAAAAATATTTGAAATGAGAATCATTGATCAAATGATTGCATCTTATAATTTATTTATATGTCGATGCAATAGTCCATTTACTTTATACTGTAAATAATATGGTGTGCGGCATCGCACGGAAGATCATATTATCGGCTCCTTATAAAGTATAAACAGAGGCTCACAATCAAGATAGATGGGGACAATCTATCGGGATAGTTGTAGTGTGATTTGGTATTAGTTTGTCTTGACTATAGAATCACATTAGTTCACTTTGTGTGTATTGAGCAGGACTGCTTGAGATCGTTCAACTTATACTGACTATATGAGAGAACTTGATCTCAGTTATTATGGATGTTCGTGCTCTTAATCCTATACAATAACCTCGACACGTAAGCCAATATGTATCTCTTTGATTCATCAATGGGTGAGATTTAAATATTAAATCAACAAGCTCATTGAGTTGGGAAATAGTGATGTCTCTATGGTGTGCTATTGATTATAGAAGGAATTCGTGTTCTATTAAATAGGTTGATGATGTCCCCTTGAGGAGCTCATAAGGATTCTCATGTAAACCCTGCAGGTGAATTTATTCCAGCATGATAACAAGGTTGAGTGGTACAACTTCCGAATGAGATATTAATTAAAGGAGTTGTCAGTAACTTAATTAATTAATGGGCATTGTATATCTTAAACATGGGGAGAATGTCAGGCTCATAATAAGAAGGAGCCCATAATGTAATTTGGGAGTAGAGCGGCAGTGCAGTAATAATATTTTAGTGGACTATATTATTATTATTGGACTTAAATATAAGTTTTGGGCTAAACTTGGATACTTAAGCTCAATGGAGGCCCGACTCTAATTTCTCCTCCTAGTCCCTACTATAGCCTATAAATAAGTCATCTCAACTTCCTGAAACCCTAATTATTCTCTGCGCCTAATAGAGGGAGAGAACAACATATTGAGAGGATCTTGGAGATCGTCGAACAGACGACGTCAAGATTGGACTTGGGAATACAACAGAAGATCACGAGGTCGTTTACTGCTGATGTTTGATCTCTATGCACGTTCAATTTCTACATTTTCTGTATTTATGTGGAATTCAAAACTAGTGGTGTGATACAAGATTGGAAAGTCACGGAAGAGATGATCATTTTGGCGCAAAAATCACTCAAATTGGAGTTTGAATGAGGAAGTTATGCTCAAATTTGTGAGATCGCGCTGCTGCCCGGTGAGAATTTTCTCTTCTTCAACATACCCTGGTGAAAGGTAATACAATTCTATATTCTTGCTTTCACTGATATTGAATCACATGGAACCCTAACATTTCACGTTAATCAAACGATCGAACGCCAACAATAAAGTGGGTCAAACCCATTTGTAATCAAACCCATTTATACTCAGTGATATTTCCTCCTATTTCCTCTTGCAATCATCTTTTTTAATGAAAATAGGCTCTTTCTCTTCCTTTATTAGATGTGAGGAAGCTTGGATTTCTTCATCAATGGCCGTCCTTTTTCGATAATAGCTGCCATTCACCTCGGCGTGCCACCAAGCACTGTCGCCGGTGTCATGTAACCAACCGACGGCGGTGTGGATCTTATTCTTGACGCGCCACTAGCCACTAGTACATATATGAGATTCTGAAGCATCGTCATCCACCATGACACTGCCGGGCGTGCAACTACTGCTGGTCCTGCTGCATATCATCCTACCATACTGTTGTGTTCAACTAAGTGCCGCTGAGAACTACACATTTACATACAGTAGGTGCGAGAGAGAAGAAGAAGAATTTAAGGGGCTTCCAGTTGTCAAGATAAGTAGAGAGTTGGAGAAAAACAAGAAAAACAACAATATGTCTAATTAGTGGGTAGTAGAGAGAGAGAGTGTGTGCCATGGTAGAGAAATAGATGACTATATATGGGGTTAGGTGAGATCATTTGTTATGTTTGGATTGTACGGTGTTGTTGAGAGAGGAGTATCAGAGGGTGAGAATAGATTTGTACGATGTCAAGTGCGGAGAGAGACACAACACGAAGAATTGGGTTAGTGAGAGAGTGAGAAGTTTTTTCTGGTTCAGATTTTTATTTGAAGATTCTGGATAATCTTAGATAATCTAAGATTCTAAATCTTTTCCTCATAGCAGATTTAGAAGAAATAATTTGCTGTGGAGATAGAGTTAATACATTTTTTTTCTTTTCTCCTTGCATTGAAATGGGTCTCAATTTTTTATGAATTTTATTTATTAACTATATACTCCAAGAAAGTGTGCTGACTATTAATTCAATTAGAATTTTATTATACAGTATTGGAAAATTTTTTGTTTAAATTAAAGAGTAATTCAACTAATTTCAAAGAGTAATCTAATTAATTCCAAATAGTAACTAAAATATTATAAAGAGTAATCCAATTATTAAAAAAAGGTAACCTATAAATAATTCACTCGTATCTCAATATATATTTTCATTCAAGATAGCTTGAACCATCACTCGAATCTCAGTATATATTTTCATCCATGATAGCTTGAACCAAAAAAGGACAAAAAGTTATATAAACACATTAATATAAGAGTAATCTAAATCATTACAAAGAGTAACCTAATTATTAAAAAAGAGTAACTCAATTATTAAAAAAGGGTAACTTATAAATAATTTACTCAATTTGTTCCTAATAACCTAAAATATTATAAAGAGTAACTCAATTATTAAAAAGAAGTAACCTATAAATAATTCACTCGTATCTTAGTATATATTTTCATCCATGATAACTGATGAGAGTGAAAATTCATGTATTTTTTTGTCCGATTTGATACCTCTTTGAGTATTTAATTGTTGTTATTTGCACAAATCTTAATACTTCAAATTATTATCGATTAAAAGGTGTATGAGAAGTATTTTGTTGTATTTTTTATAGGAAGAAGGATCAAGAACGCAAAGTTGGAATGAAGGGTGAACTTATGCAACATGCAAAGAAATACAAGACCATATTCCATAATTTTTCTGTATTTGTATGAAAGTCTAAACTGGCTGCGTGAAATATGATTGGAAAGCCATGGAAGAGAGAAACGCATGGGTGCAAAATTTGCCTCAATCAGAGTTCAAATGAGAAAGTTATGATCATAATGGTGAGATTGCGTAATAATTGGCGAAAATAGCCAAACTCATTTATGATTTGGATTGGGGCCCACGGCTGAAAAATACAATGACAATTGAAATTCCTACCATGCCACGTAATCTCACATGGTGAGAAATATCACATGACTTCTTGTGGGCCCATTAATGACCAAATGCAGCAAATGAATTGATTTACAAAGCTATTAACTCTAATTTGAGTAGTGGGCCCGTGTTGATATATGAATGAGGAATTGAGTGAGATTTCTAAGGCCCAACACAAGCACTCATTCCACTGCCTAATATGCCAACTCATCATAAGCCCATGAACCCATCTTGCTGCTGAAACAAAATCGTGAAATCACCAACATAAAAACAGAGCCTACACACGTTATTCACGATGGATTCACGCCTAGAATCCTATCATTCATCATCTTGCCCTAATTCACTCACCACCTTCCATCCATCCACCGGAGAGACGATCGGAGTTGCTACTTGGATCGAAGATGGAGCTCCTGTTGGAGATAGTAATTGAAGAGACGGAGTCCTCCAAAAGGGTTCTTTATTTTTCAGTTCATTATCTTTGTTATTTTAGAGCAATGATTGAGGCTTATTACGTCTTTGTGATTTGCCCTCGTAAATCTATGGGCTAAGTTTCTTTATTGGTAATGTTAGAGCGTTAAGACAGTTTCGACTATGTGATTTGATTGCCCTAAACTTGGATTTCTTATACTGCAAAATATTTATTTCTTATTGAAGAAGATATTTTGAGATTTCATATTTTTGTGTTTTGAGTTTTGATTCCTTTAATTATTCATGACGGTATCACTGATTGATAGTTAATACTCCATCCGTCCCATAATATTTTTTTCACTTTTCTCATATGTTTGTCCCACAAAACCTTTCACCCCCAAAAAAGAAAACACAACTTTATACAACAACCTCAAAAGTTACTTTAATTTCAAATTTGTCACTCTTTTTTCACACACATATCATTACTTTATACTTTTTTGTTACCTAAAAATACTACAATACACTCCAAAGTCAATAAAGTTGATCAAAAAGTGCAACTTTTCTTAAACAACGTGGAACAGTAAAGGTGAAAAGTATTCCGGAACGGAGGGAGTAGGATTCTTTATTTCTGCATGATAATTGTTATTTCTAGTGGCAATCTTAGAGGATTGACCTATAATTCCTAAGAGTGTTAGACAATCAACTTGGAATATTAATTACTTGGTAAAATATCATTATTAAAATAATTGGTAAGGAGACAAAAGGGGTTAATAATTTATTACCTAGAAAGGAAAGTCTAGTGCTCTCTCTACCTTTTAATGGAATTTAACATGAAGTACCTATAGATGGAGTGAGAGTTAATTCCTTATCGATCCTAGGATTTGCAGCTCATTATAAGTGTTAAATCCTACCCGATCAAGGTGATTTAACTAGGCTTAGTGATCCTCTTATAAACGTCTGCAGGTAATTAATTTGGGTCTAAATAAATCTGTCACATAGTTAAGATGTTTGTCCGAGCATTATCAATTCTCCATCTTTGAATTCTAAATCGTTATTCTTCCGTAATTTATTTTCTTTGCTTAGTTTAATTATTTAATTTCAGTTTTTATTAGTTACTTTAATATTTTCAAAAACTCCAAGATTTGTCTTGCATTTAAATTGTCATACATAAAATTAATTATTAAGTCTATAACTATCTGATGGGAACGATAATTTAACTTGGTCACACGCGCATCAATCGATCTTTATGCTTGAGGGTGAAAATAAATAGCAATCAATAGCTTAAACCAAAAGGAGACAAAAATTGATATAAACACATCAATATAATATTAATTAAAAAAAAATTTAATAGTAACCTAAAAAAATCGTTATAAAGAGTAACCACATTATTAAAAAAAGTAACCTATAAATAATTCACTCGTATCTCAATATTTTCATCCATGATAGCTTAGACCAAAAGGGAACAAAAATTACAGTGGACAAGTTCCAAATTGGCCATTAGCATCAATAGGCACATGGGCACATGACGCCACCTAAACCAAACATTTCCACCTAACCATATGTGATCATCTCTCTCATTAATATGGAAACCATTTTCGCTTCCCCCTCCTTCTGCCCTTTCTTCAAGACTCCTACTTCTCAACCCAATTCAATGGCAGGGCTTAAACCCATTTGCTGCACTCTCAGATTACAGTCTCTTCAACAATCTTTCTATGGTCCTACAAATTGGCTCAACAACCTACATTAGGGTGTAGCACACCCCAAAACACACCACCCAAATATATAAATATAATGTTAAAACTTCATCTTTCACTAAAAGAATTTTCACCAAATTAGTGCAGAACATGATAATCTTCCAACAGCAAAATATAGCTACTAAGATGTTGATCAAAGAGAATAAATTCCATGATTCTACACTAATCAGCTTGTACTTTATAGTTAAAAAATGAATTATGTAATTAAAGGCCTTCACGACTTCCAATTCAAAATGGGCTTCCGCCGCCGCCACCTCCGACGTTACCATCTCTAGCTAGAAACAACTTGGCCCTTCTTGGATCTCATCAATGCTCTCAATCACTTGTTGGATTATCCCGTTGTCAGTTGAATTCTTTCCAATGGGTCATGAGCTTCACTCTTGATGCGGTAGAGCAGCACGAGATTCCGGCGATGCTCTTCTTTTACCTTTCTGAATTTTGGGATGTAATTTGGTATTTATATTAGTAGTAGAGAGAGAAGAAAAATAGTTATTTTCAACTCATAATTTGAGGTTTCTTTACAGTGGAAAGAAAATGGAATAGGTACATGAGAGAGAGAGAGGGGGGATGGTTGTATTTTTAAAAAAGAGAGAGGTGTTCGTCAGAAAGAGAAAGGATGGTTGGATTTTCAAGGGGAATAGAGTGTACACATGAGAGAGAGAGAGAGAGAGAGAGAGAGAGAGAGAGGTTGGATTTTCAAGATAAAGTTGTATGTCTAGAGATTAGACTTATTTTCTTGAAGAGAGAGAAAGCAGTGCACGTATTTTGAGAATATTATGTGGATGTAGAGATTTAGGGAAGAGATCCGGCAAGAACCAACAACCCACGAGATTTGATTTTGGGATCCGATTTCATGAAATATTCCTGAGATCGGTTTTACCCTGATAGTACTCATTATTTAATTATTTTGATGGGTGACTGAAATTTATTTGAAAATTTTGAATATAATCAAATAATATATTTAATATTATTAAAATTTTAATAAATAATATCTTATATTTCCTAATTTAAAAAAATTATAGTTATAATTATTTAATTATTGTAATGGGTGGCTGAGATTTATTTGAGAAACAGATGGTCCAGATTTGAGCTGAATTATTTCCTAATTTGAAAAATCATAATTATAATTAATTAATTATTTTAATGGGTGACTGAGATTTTTTTGAGAAATAAATGTCCAGTGATTAAGATTAAGATTAATATAAGATTAAATTTTATGATTGAAATCAAAAATATTAATTGGAAAATTAAAATTAAAATTGAATTGTTTCTATATAGAATAAAATTGAAAATAAATTAAAAATAAAAGTAGAAGTTTAGGTTTGCTTTTATATATATATATATATATATATATATATATATATATATATATATATATATATATATATATATTTAAAATATATGGCCTTACTTATCTGACCAAGGTCACATATGCCCCAGGTGAAATCTGACTGTTAGATTAATCTATCTTCAATTCTAGTCATTGGATAAAAAATTATTTAAAGGCTACCTATTAAGCATGTTCCTACTACAGAGTATGCAGGTTGATGTATTTATCAAGATACTTTGCTCAGTAATCCAAGGAGAGAGAAGGGTGAGTTTTTCTATTAAGTTAGCATTTACTGCAATTATGTCCAAATATTCATCTCTGCCCCATGTGTCAATGCTATTCACCTCCACACCACACCCATGTCCAACTATCCATCTCTGCACCATGTCAACATTGTCATGCTATTCATCTGCGTACTACACCTTAAATCTGCAGGGCAAAGTAACTCTCGCCATGTATCCTACTATGTTTGCTTACATTATAATCAATTTGTTTTCTCGTCGGACAATTGTCCACCACCCAAACTTAACAATATACAAAATATGAATCGATCCTAACAAAATTATCTAGTCTTATTTTTCTTTTTTTTCTTTTTTCTTTTTGCTATGTTTTATTAGTGAAAATTTAATTTTTTTAAAAAAAATTATTTTATTATCATTCTTGTCTTAAACTTTTAAATATAATGGTGGCCAAATTTAATGATATAGAAGAGTATATTTCATAACTATTGCATCTAACAAAACAAATTTTAATAATTTTTTTCCTTAATATACTTTTGTTTTTAATTTTTTTTATATAGGTGTTTTTCTATAATACAATTGTAAATTGAATATTTAATATTTATTAAGATTTTTATTTTATATTAAAATATTTATTAAAAGAGCGACTCTATTATGAGACGGGTTATTTGAGAGATGGGTGTGAGACGGGTCGACCCATTACTAAAGTATGTTTATTGTATAGATAAAATATGCTTATTTATAATTAAAATATGTTAATAATAAATCATATTATAACACACCAAAATCATACTTTATTGTATAATTCAACATACTTTAGAAAACATACTTTAACAACCATTAAAATATTTTTTCTATACAATAAGCATACTTTAATGATGGGTCGACCCGTCTCACAAGAGACTTTGTCTTATTAAAAATATAACTTTTCAACATTTCCATTCCACATAGTATGCGGATTATATATATATATATATATACCAAAGTATTAAATCCCGTGTAATATGTGGGTTGGAATACATATTAAAAATAAATACAATTATTTACAAGTGTTGGCAAAAATTAAAATTTAGAAAGGGTTCGGCTATTCACATTCCCGAAACTACTTGACACACCTCAAAAATATTTAAATTATAATATTTTTTTATTAATATGACTTAAATGCGCTTATCACTAAATATACCAATAAATATGTTCTATTTTTATTAAATATACCCCTACCTTATCTTAATGTGATCTTGGCTTCTTTCCTTCAAATCGTATATAAGGATTAAAAAGTATCATTGAATTATGTTTCGGACCGCCAACAACACCTTCTTCATCGCCGTCCTCCTCCTCTACTCCCTCTACTCTCCCAAGATCATCCTCAATAAATAAAACGATCTCACATGTTCTCTACTTTCCACCGAAGTCACCACCAAATAAAATCTCAAAATCGAAGACGATGACACCTCCTCCATTTCTTCTTTGCCTCCACGCCGTCGCCTCCTCCCCCACTGCCAAATATTTCCACCTGCAACTGCAACTTTGCACTCGCCTCCCTCACACGATCGAAGACAGAGCTGAAGCACGTGGTGTTCGGCATTGCTGCGTTGTCCAGTCTGTGGGATAAGAGGAAGGAGTATATCAAGTTGTTGTGGTGGCAGAATGAGACCAGGGGATGGTGTGGCTGAACAAAAGTGTCAAGGTTTTCCCGGAGGAGCAGAAGAACCTGTAGAAGATACGGATTTTGGGGAACACGTCCAAATTCGACTACACAAACAAACAGGGAAAGAGATTAGCACTGAGAATCTATAGGTTGGTTTCGGAGACTCTAAGGTTGGGAATGAAGGATGTGAAGTGGTTTGTGATGGAAGATAACGACACGATTTTCATAGTGGATAATGTACTAAGAGTTCTATCAAAATATGATCCCAATGAGTACTACTACATTGGGAGTTTATCAGAGAGCCATGTGCAGAACATCTTCTTCTCCTATTCTAGGCTTATGGTGGGTTGGCTTCGCCATAAGTTATCCTCTGACTAAAAAGTTGGAGAAGATCCAAGATCAGTGCACTGTTATAAGGAATTTTTTTTGCAAATAAATTCTCTATTACAATATCCTGATTTATCTCATCCAAAACAGAATTCAATGACTCTTTTTAATCTTTGTGTACGGTTTGAAGGAGAGAAGACAACACCACGTTAAATATAATACCCACAATTTTTATTTTTTAATAATAATTATTATCTATATTATTATATATATAAAAAAAAGTTTTAGTAACGATGTGTGCAAGTGGCTTTAGTTTCATATAAGAATTACAGTTGTAGTAATTCTTATCCACCAGGTATTCTTGATATATATATCAAACTACACAATATTATAAAAAAATTAAAAGAAAATAAGAAGGGGACAAAGAAAAAGGAAGGGGAACAACAAAAAAATAAAAAAGTCAAAACAGGTGGCTCAGAGGATCAAAATGAAAAATAAGATATGATTAAGTAGTACGTCAAGGAGAAAAAATTTGACTTGTACAATAGGAGACAACTACAATCATGAAAAAGCTAAGAGCATTAACCGTAACTAGCGGTGGAACGTGAGGTGGAGCCAAATAGAAGGGGCTGATCTCGGACTTCGTGATCAGCAATGGGCTAATCTTGGCAATTGGGCCATAGGAAGAGGGATGTGCCGGGGTGAGTAGCCTTACTCCTCCCTTGTTAGCAAACTACACAAACACTGTACAAGTTGTGGCCAACTCAAAAACTACGAGATTAATATCATTAATCAAATACCAAGCTGCTCGGAGCAATAAAAGAAATCAACAGTAAGATCATATACAGGGCGAGCTAGGAATTAGTAGAAGCCATTCATGTTAAGAATGCTGCCATCTAGTGGCAGATTCAAGTCAATAAAAGCAAGCACTAGGCCTCGTCTGGAGAAGTCAGGGAGAAGATTGAAAAAATATACGCTACAGTGTGTCCCCTCCAAGAAAATAAAGACAACTTGAAGCTGTTGTGGGTCAAAGTAATCAACCGTAAGAGAGAGTTGATCGCCGCCTGAAGGCTGGTCGAAAGCCAGAATTGGCTGAGATGAAGGCCGCCATGAGACGACAAGTCTGTGCCTTCACAATAACATTCTTAGTCTTCAAATAGTCGAACCCGACATTGCATAAGACCAGACCAAGAAGGACAGCAGCATAGCTTGGATGATTCTTAACTTGCTGTTGGAGAAGAGACGTTGTAATCAAACCAAGCACCGGAACTGGGCGCTGCAAGAACAGATTGCACGAAGCAATGGCAGGTCTGAGCAGGACCCGAAACTGAGTTTCCAGCGGCTGAAATGTCACGAGTAGTCTCTAAGAGCAGGAGGTGAGGCCGCCAGTTAAGTCTGTAATTCGCACAAGGTGAAGTCGACAGCCAGGAAGGCTCGTTGGAAGTTCGCGCACGGGTAGAAAGGTAAGCAGGCCGCTGTTATCATTAAATCAGACGGCGGCGATTTTAGAACATGCCCTAGGCTTCTGTCAATGGAGGAAGCCATGAGTCTCTGACGCTGAGAAATCGAAGCCCTGTTCAGACCCCAGCGGGGACAGAATCATGAGCTCTCTTCTCCGGTGGAGATCTGTACAAAAAATCGATGCCCATCGATGTGAAGCTGTAATCAGACGGCATCGGCACCGGATGTGTACCCAGTGGCGAAAGCTTGAGTAGATCTGTACATCAATGCCTAGATCTATATGAAAGCAAGAGCCGTCGGTAAGGAATCGATGGTGGCGTTGGGTCGAAGCAGAGTCCATCAGCAGTCTGCGATAAGTCGGCGGCGCCGATTTGAATGAGACCCACAGATCAGAAGGACGCCAAAGTGAACTAGAGATCCCATTGACGGCAATAATATGCATGAAGTGAAAGGCAGTGGGACATATTAAGCATTGACAAAGCTAAAAAGAAAGAAAGGAAATCACGCAAGGGTTGAATAAACATAGCATCGGGAGGAGAGATGCGAGGGGCAGGTCCGGCGACACCAGCCACCTGCCCCCTCACCGGAGAAGGGAAAGTAGAGGGTAGAAAGTAGAGAGAAGGAGAGAAAAATGTAGAGAGAGAGGGAAAAAAGGTTGAAATATATATATATTAAAAAAATCGAATAACAATTACCTATTCAAATAAGGAAGAAGCAGTTCTCAACTTATCGTCTATAATTTACTATATAGATGTGATATGAGTTAAATAAGTTCCATCGAAATTTTTAACCCTTTAATGGCATATTTTGTTTCGGTGTGATATAATTTTGATATTATAGGTTATTTTGAAGCCCTCCTCACGAAGATCACAAACATATAATTTGTTTTGAGTTTTAACGTGAAATGAAAAAGATATAACGAAACCGACTTCGAGTTCGAGTTCGAAATTGTGTCTCATTTAAACTTCGTTATTTTCATGAAAAATTGGTATGCATGTGATTCTCGCTTTACGATGACTCCATAAGTACTTTCAGAATTTCAATTGGAGTTGTATAATTTTTGTTGGATCAAATTGAAAGAAAACTTAAATTTTGAATAAAGTTTAAATGATAATTTAATATAATGTAGGAATTTAAGAAAAGAAGTTGAATTAAAACCCAACTTGCAACGTGCCATGAGGAATATATATATATATATATATATATATATATATATATATATATATATATATATATATATATATATAATTTATTTTTGGATATTATATGTAAAATTTATTTATTTATTTATTTATTTTAACTTTTTATATTAAATATTAACTATAATTTTACCACTATTATTAATTTAGGTATAGAATTGTTATTTTATATCCAATTTTTTTTATAAAATTAATGTCATTTGTATTCATATTTTAATGTTACAATTTATTAATTGAGTTGTAGGCTAAAATCGTTAAATTACTATTTTAACTTTTAAAAATAAATATTTATTTTTATTTATTATTTTAAGTATAAATATTTTATATTAACTTATTTTATTACATTTTCTTAAGTTAATAGTTAGTTTACTTTTTAATTATATAATATTAAAATTTAGGTTAAATACTAGGAATTATTATTAGAAATAGAACTCAATTTAGTATACTTTGCAGGCATATCAGAGAGCGAGCAAACCTAGTCCACTTTACACACTTCTAATAAGCTTCAAAGTGGGGTAATTTTCACTCTTTATCGAGTGCTACATTATATGTCATGATTGCGATGTTAAAATGTGATATATGTTACTTATATGTCATGTTATGTTTCATGTGTATTTTTAGTTCGATGACAAATATTTTTCTACTAACACTTATATGGGGTGATGACTCGATGCACATATACCAACTAACACAAGTTATCGGACGACGATTCGGTACTAAAAATTTTCAAATCTACTAATACTCGTATTGAATGACGATTCGTTGCACCTGTACCAACTAACACAAGTTATCGGATGATGATTCGGTCTAAAATATTTTCATTGAATTATTGAACGACAATGTGCAAAATATTTTATTAAATGGCATATGTTACATTTTATGGTATATTTGACATTATATTTATTTTTAACTGTGCAATCATTTAAGTTAACCCATTGAGTATATTTTAGACTCTCACCCTATATTGATTTTAAGAATAAGGTTTAGAAGATGGAGAAGCCACTGCAGATGTCCCAAGCCCTTAGAGGACTTTATATTATGACTTATATTTTGATATTTTGTTAGAACTTTATTTCAGATATATCATCTGAACGTACTTATTTTGGATATTTCACTTTACTCGGTGAGTAGAGGCTAATATGTAAAATAATTTTTATACCACTTTTACTTTATTTTGTTATCGTTTTGGGGATTTTTAGATTATTTCCGTTGTGCATTGTCGATCCCTTTATTATTATATTGGGAATTATATATCTAGTAACGTCCCAACTCCATAGCGTAAACCGGGGCATTACATTAAAATCAATGTGTGTGTGGACATTTAAGTCATACTAATAAAAAATATTATAATTTAAATATTAGTGGGGTGCGACAAGTAGTTTCAGGGGTGTGAATAGCCGCATCCATTTAGAAATTATGTGTAGCGACGCCACAGTCCTTCACATATATTTTTCTTATTTTCTTATTTATTATTGTTATTATTATTATTTTAAATCATTACTGATTTTATTATTTATTATTGTTATTATTATTATTATTTTAAATCATGATGTATATTTGTTACTAACTTAATTTTATTTACATAACTTTTTTTTAATTATACAAGTGTCACTCTAACTTTTTCCAATAATACTATAACTTATTATGTCGTTTTAGGCTTTTTTTTTAATATTTTAGATAATTAAATATTAAATAGTATGAATTATTATGTGGTCTGGAATAAAAATATTCTTCATATTTAAGTAAATTAAACATAGTTTTTTTTAATTCTAAAATTAAACATATTTTTAATATAAATAATTTTTTTAGTATTTTATTTTTATTCATTTAATATTTTTATTTAGTAGACTTTTATATAAATATATTAATACTAGTTTTATCTCCCGCGTACGACACGAGTTCTTTTTTGTGTATTATCTTTATCTTAAATATATTTTTATTATTTTATATTTTATATTTTATTATTAAATATATATATTTATATAAGATGATGGACTCTCGTTTGCTGATCACGAAGCCTCTGCTCGATTATGGCAAGGATCTTCTATCATAGATCAGCCCGTACTGTTCTGCTACAAGCACATGTCCTCGTTTGTTATGGTTGACTCTCGAAGCCTCCCTTTTTAAAAATCATGATTATAGGCGAGCTCCATTGCTACATTTCATTTTGTACTATTTAATCATGCTTTTATTTTCTTTTGTCTCTCAGAGCCACCTGTTTTGGCTCTTTTCGACAAGCCGTTTGTTTGACTTTTTTTTCCGTGTTCCGCATTATCCTTTTTCTTTGTCCTTTTCTTATTTTTTTATCTTTTTAATAATATTGCGTAGTTTGATGATTAACTCTCTTGTAAGACGAATTTATGTGAGACGAATAGTGAAACGGGTCGACCCGTTGTTAAAGTATGCTTGCTAAAGAGGTAAAATATAGTATTACTTAATAGTTAAAGTATGTTTGTAGTTAATCATACGATAATACATAAAAAAACATACTTTCTTAATTCATTATTCATAGTACTTTAAAAAACATACTTCAACTACAAATTAACATACTTTATCTACATAACAAGCATACTTTAACACCAGGTAGACTCGTCTCACAACCCGTCTCACGTAATTAGCGTCTCATAAGAGAGTTTGTCATATAATATATTTTTAATTTAAAATTTGAAAAATGGATAGACTATGATTCACAGCTCGAATTATTTTTTCTATCAATTAAGGTCTTGAAATATATAAAATTATAAAAAGGAAAGTTTTCATAATAAGAATATTTTTTTCTATCACGAATTATTAAACTTTATTAATTACTATTATAGAAACTTTATCTTTACATCTATCTAATGTGATTCAACATCAAAATGTGCTACTAATGTCATAATTATGTTTGAGTATTTTTTAGAAATCGGACAGAGTCTCTTAAAACAATGCCTTCTTTTCTTTTTGAGTATAATCATTTACTAAGAGGCAAATTTGATCATCTTACATTAACTTAAACTCATAATTTATGGCATTAACCCATTTTTCAGCATCTGAACCATGCATGGCTTGATGAATATTGTTTAAATGTTCTACCATTAATTTTATAGTGTCCTCATTATTTAGGAGAAGAAATATTAAATCATCCGAATTGTCTTTCTCCCAACTCTAATTGTTTCCTTAGTGACATTAATTCTTGAGGTTGTTGAATTTGTTATTCTTTAAATATTATTGACATTGTCTTATCGATATTCTAGATTTGCAAATTCTCAAAAGCATATGTAAAGTCGAATTGACTCCCCCTCAAAGACAATGTCTCTAATATTATTCTTCCCTCCAAATCAACATCCTCAAAGAATACCGTATTACCCGTCTCAAATATGATCCAATTAATGAATCATAAATTTTTTATTCATAACAAATAAAGTAGCTGATAGCTATTTGAGTCCAATTTTCTTTAGTAGATCCCAAAGATCTAGCCTTAGTTGGACATCACCAAATGTGAAACTCATAAAGAGTTCTAACAAGTACTTTAGTTGGAATTTTATTGAGACCATAAGCTGCAATATATTTTAAATTATGAAATATTAATGAAATCAAAATAGATTGTTTGGTTTGTAGGTATCATACCTACTACAGTAATTTAATTCCTAAAAAATTGGGAATGTACCATTCCTTCATAAATTGGCAGGTATGACTTTCATTCCTGACCAAGTTAGTTTTTTAATGACAAAAAATCTTTTAATTTTTTTTAAAATATTAAAATAATATAGTTCTAAAAAAATTTATAATTAAAATTACACTAATATTAGTAAAAAATAATTACATTATAATTTTTTTCAAACATATGATATTAATTTCCACCAGGGTTGGTCCTGAGAATTTCGGGGCCTAGGCGAAATTTATAAAGGGGCCTATTTAAAAATAGTGTTTAATAAATATTTTTTTAATTTTTTAGTATAATATATTTAATAAAAATGTTTATAAATTTTATTTTTAAAAAACTTGAGATACTTTTTAGTATAAAATTCTTCATCTATATATTTCTAGTTTTGATATTTTATTATAAATATTATTTCAAAAGTGTATTATTTTTCAAGTTAATTATCTTTTTAGTTATTTTGTAGCATTTTTCTCTCCAAATTAATTTTATTTTCATTCAAACTAAACCCCATTTAAATAACAAAAAATAATAAAAGGAAATAAGAGGCAGATGGATGATAGATAAATAAAAAAAATCATTAAAAAGAATTAGGAGGCAGATGGAATAAGTACATTAGAATTAGAATTTGGAGGTAGATCAGTTAGGAGGCAGATGTAATAAGAACATTAAAATTAGAATTAAGAGTTAGATTAGTAAGAAATATTAGTAAGAAATTTATTATGATCAAAATATAAAAAAAATTTATATAAGGAAGAGATCAACAGAAAGAATTAAAAAATAAATTAGAAAAGAAAGAGTGCACAACCGTTAGAATTTAATAAAAAAACAATTAAAGAAAAAAAGTTAAGATTTGAATAAAAAAAAGAAAGAGATCAAACTATCAAAGTTTAATCTACAATCAAAATATAAAGAAAGAATTAGAAAAGAAAGAGTTAGAATTGAATAAAAAAATTAAAAAAAGAAAGAGATCAAAATATCAAAGTTTAAATAAATACTAAGAGATAAGATTAGTGAGAGATTACTATGATCAAAATATAAAAAAAAATTAAAAAAGATCCAAATATAAAGAAAGAATTAGAAAAGAAAGAAATTACAATAAAAGAAAAAGAAAATTATTACAAGTATTATAAGGGTAGTATTATAAGGGTAAGAATTGGGGGCCCTGGGCAGTCGCCCTTCTTGCCGATGCCCAGGGCCGGCCCTGATTTCCACCAACCTACCAAACACTACAATTATTAAAGCAAATCCATTATCATTCCACATTACTATCGTCATTCTCATTCCTTAAGATAAACAAAAGACCATTCTCATTCCACAATACTATTACCCTCATTCCTATTCTATTTCCTTTTAAAATATGAAACAACCCCTAAAAGTTCTTTTCTTAGGCAGGTTTTAAGACTAGCTCTCTAAAAAGATCACGAGTGTTGCTAGTTTTAGTTTTTCCATTCCAGTCCTGTTAGTGCAGGAGGATAAATCTTTAACCAAATAAGCAATATTATAAATATAAAAAGAGTCCGATTTTTTAATGGCCACTTCTGATAAAGTACAATTTAAAATAGCCACATCTCTTAAAACCAATTTTTACTAGCCACTTTCAAGTGGATTCCCCAAATTACCCCCATAACTGTTACACAAAGGACGAAAATAATTGAGCCATCATCATGTCAGTTTTGACTGCAATAAATGCGGGGTGGGTGGACCACATTTTTTGAAGTTTTAAATTTTGAATTTAAGATTTTGGATGTGGGTTGGTGGGGTACATCAATACCCATCACTTTCACCTTTTTCTCTCCCTTCATTCTTTGTTTCTTTGTTTCTTTCTATCTCATATTTCGTCCAACACACTCTCTCTTCTTCTCTCCATTCGTCCAACACCTCTCTCTTCTTCTCTCTATTCGTCCCAGTGAAGAACAGTGCATTTCTTGGTGGAGAATTCTCCATTTGCGGTCTCCAGAATTCTCCATTTGCGGTCTCCAGAGTGCATCAACTTGAAATGGCAAATTTTCAGGTATGTATATAAGCATTGTTATTGGCATGTTAAAATACCTATAATGTACTGTGTGTAATGTAATGTAAGGTGTTGAATTGGCCTTTACTGTAGTAGGAATGCAGTGGTGTTCATTTATTTTTGGTTTTTTTTAAATATTGTCTTGGCTGAGTAGATGTTTTCAGTAGGCCGAATAGAACAATTCTTCAGGCCGAATAGAACAAAACGTCAGGCCGAATAGAACAAAACTTCAGGCCGAATAGAACAAGTGTAGGCCGAATAGAACAAAACTTCAGGCCGAATAGAATAAGTGTAGGCCGAATAGAACAATACTTCAGGCCGAATAGAACAATACTTCAGGCCGAATAGAACATGTGTAGGCCGAATAGAGCAAAATATATGAGCAATGAAATATAATTTTGGTTGGCCGAATAGGAGTTTTCAGTAGGCCGAATAGAACAATACTTCAGGCCGAATAGAACAAGTGTGTAGGCCGAATAGAGCAAAGTGTAGTAATGACTTTTTTAATTTTGGTAGGCCGAATAGAGGTTTTCTTTAGGCCGAATAGAACAAATCTTTAGGCCGAATAGAACAAGTGTTGGCCGAATAGAGTAAACTGGAAGACTTGTATTTTTAAATTTAATGAAATTTTTGTTGGCCGAATAGAGATTTAGAGTTGGCCGAATAGAACAACTCTGTAGGCCGAATAGAGGAATTGGTAGGCCGAATAGAAGGAACTTTGGGCCGAATAGAGTAAATGTTTGTGTTCAAATATTTCGTTTTAGGGTTTTCATGAACTTATTGTTATTTTGCCCATAATTATGAATTTATGTCTTATTTAGCAAAAAAAAATATATATGTGCAGGGTGAATGGAAGCGTCCTTCCATGCAGGGTCAACAATGCAGTATACATAATTACTGCAAACCTGGGGTAGTTATGGATATCATTCGTAGGCAGTTAACTAGGGTTGGGGGTAATGCGGAGGAGAAATTTAAGAGATCATGTTTTGGTCATTACTGGGATCTCAGCGATGAGTGGAACGCGAATGCTCATCTGCACAGTCTCATGACCTGTGAGATCATACATAGGGGGGACGATTTAACGGCTAGGTATTTTCAGGTTGGAGACGTGTGCCTTAGATTTAGCCGGGTAGAGTTCATGAGGATTATGGGACTCTGTTTTCGGGATAGACTCGGCTTTGATCCGAACGAGACGTATGGTATCCCGTCTGGTGGGTTATATGATAGGTTTTATGGTCAGGGTGAGAGACCTTTAGTAAGTCAGATTGCTAGTGACTTTGAAGGGCGAAGATTTATAGGTGTTAGCCCTGAGGACGCAGTTAAGGTTGCTAAAGTTCTGTTGTTGTACTACTTTCTCCTTGGGTCGGATGTCACCAAGGTGGGAGTAGACAACTGGGTCTGGTGCCTAGTGGAGGACGAACAGAGATGGGATTTATTCCCTTGGGGACAGGTCAGCTATATGACGCTTTTGCACTTTATGGACCACATTGTGACCAAAGTCCCAGCTAAAGCAAATCCCGATCGGTACAGATACCACTTTTACGGGTGCACATTCGCATTACTGGTACGTGTTTTAGGTTTGATATATTAAAGTTATAGTGTATTTTCAATTTTAGTATTAATTATCTGACATATGTGGTTTACGTGTGACAGGTTTGGGCGTACGAGCGTCTACCTGCCGTTGCTGCACCGTATGGCCATGTTCCCCACGGTAGGTTGAATTTAAGGCCACTCTGCTTGCGATGGATTTTTCGCAAATGGAAGAGGGTTGATAGGACTCTGTTTGATCAGGTATGACTTATTAATCCATTTAGTGAAGACATATATGTTTTATATTGTTTCTTATGTAATTGTTTATTTTGAATCAGGCTCTTGATGTGGTTGATTTTCCGATGATCCTTCCTGATGAGCTTAGCCAAGGGTATTGGATTGGCATAGAGGATGAGCCTTTGGAGGGGTTGATCATGGGGATGTACACAAAGTCATTCTCTAAAACCAGCACAAAGGCTGTCCGGGCATACGATCCTACCGGTAATCCATGGGATCAGCGGTACTATACGGGTGTGGCTGTTGATGATGCGTGGAGAGGCCAACATGCGGATGATGCTGCGGCTTGGATGACAAATCGGGATCCCCATTCCTACCAACCTCGCTGTACTCCCAGTCCTGATCACAGCGGATATGCTTCAGGGGAGAGGACGTATGTTGAGCCCGGTTCCTATGATCCGAGTGCTGGCTGGCATGCTCGATTTATGAAAGAGCATGACGAACAACATCGTTACGACGCAGACGCGCAGCAGCCTCTTGACGATAGGATGAATGATTCCCCAGGTTTTCATGGGAGTGGCTCTAGGGACGCATACCGAGGTGATCAACCCCACCAGGGATATGATCAGGACTTCCAAGAAAGGGTCTTTCGTAGGCTGGATCAACAGGATGAATTTTTACACAACCTTGCTTGTCAGGTTGTGTCTGAGCATCAAACAGCTCATTATTTTCGACAGGCACTTACGGCTGAGATTAGGCGCCTTCGATCAGAGCTTGCGCAGACCAGGATATCTAAAGCTGGGCCAACCAGCTCGAGGTCAGGGGTTAGACATTCCCCTACTAGACCGGTAGAGGCGCTCAGCCCGATGGCCCCCACACCCAGGGGTGATGAAGAGGGTATAATGCGGTCTAAGAGGCAGCGACAGGACAATGCACCCTTGACCATCTCTCATATCCCCACGACCCAATCAACTCCATTAACTCCTGCGATCGTGTCCCACATCTCAGTAAGTCCATCATCCTGCAAATAACAATGTAGGAGTGGTAAAATTAGGTTAAAGAAGACATTGTACCAACTCGTTCTTGTAAAAAAAATTACAAAAGTGTAATATGTTGGTTGACTCACTTATCAAAATCTCTCGGTAGATATACATCCATCGCACGATGGAATGTATATAAAACATTCTTTCCAAAGCCAGCCAATCTGCGCTTTAAATGGTAGCCACATAGACCGTGATGGGCATCAGGGTACACAGTAGAAATAGCGTGTGCAATACTGGCATGACCGTCAGAAACTATCAACAGGTCTCGTGGACATCCGTAGGACTCGCGTAACCTTTCTAGAAACCACGTCCACGACATGTTGCTCTCAACATCGCCAGTGCCTAAGGCGAGTGGAAATATCTGATGGTTTGGATCATGCGTGACTGCGACAAACACGGTTCCTCTGTGACTACCCTTCGTATGAGTGCCGTCAATGACAATGACCGGACGACCAGACTCTAAAAACCCCCGCCTCGATGCTCCAAGTGCATAAAATGTAAACTTTAAACGGTCATCTTCATCGACAGATATTCGGGTGTACGTACCGGGATTTGTGGATTCCAACTGATACATGTAAGCAGGGAGCAATTCGTATGAGCTATCGTGATCCCCGTACGTGTGTCCAACAGCGTAGTGTTTCGCCTTTAACGCTATATTGTAGCTAATGTTGAATCCAAAATCAGTCCTGATCTCATCTATCATCGCACTGGGTCGGAGGCCATGAACCTTATCAAACTGCCTAGCAACAAAATATTGACCGATTACTTTGGACGACACCTGTGTAGGAGCAGATCTGTCTGGATCATTTAAACAACCAAGATGTTCGACGAATTTAACCACTCTCCACAACCCAGAGCTCATTCTTGCGTGCAACTTAAATGGACAGCCTGTTTGACCCTTCATGTTACATACAACGTTGTACCTTGTCATGCTAGATCTTTCAACATAGGTCTCCACTCCGTGCCTCAAGTTATACATGCCTACTGCTGTCTGGATCTTCTCTTTTGTCTGAAATACACTGTTCTTTTCAATAACACCAGACGCATCAATCTCAAGGCCAGTCAGCTGATCTACTCTCTCTGCTTCAATCGGCATGCCTGGAATCAACCAAGGACGGGTGTTGGGCCGTGCACTACGCAACTCTTCTGACTGCATTTCAGGACGGCGCAACTCACGATTAATCGGTTCAAGAAAGCTAGGCCCTCCTCTCTTACGTATGTAATCACATATTTCTTCATACAATTGGTGTCTTCTCTCCTCAGCACCATCATCGCTTTCGCTAGAAGACTGATTAGTATCCTGCTGTATGCGATCCCCTTCTTCCACCGTTCTATTCCCGGGGTCATCATCATCATCGTTACAACCGTCTACGTCCTCCGCACCCTCACTAGAGAAATCACCAAATTCTGCATCTACAGATTCTCTAAAACCAGCACACTGCATCTCTGAGGTCGGACAACACTCCACATTCAAATCAAAATCATGCCTCCCAGAAGAATTTGCCCTCGTACATGGGTCATTGCTCGTACCAGCACCTCCGTCATCATAACCCATCCCTAAAACCATACTACTCCCTGCACCCGTGATAGGACAGAGTGTGACGTACATCATTCCGACATCATCAACACACTTGAACACTTCTGCCACACGTGCATCATTCTTTATCTTATATTTGAACAAACGGCCATTGTAATCAACTAGAGAATGAACTACATAACCCCAATGCCCCAAATCAGCTTGCACTATGTCATGAATTTCTTTTAGCAAGCTACTATAACACAAACTGGCCTCTGGCAAGAACAACCAGTTCACCACTCCACCTATATATTGCAATCCTTCCCATGCTCCACCCCAACATATCCCAGCTTTTCTATAACTCATCTGCACATTTTTTCAAAAACAACTTTAATGACATCAACATTAAAAGATTAGATAATTAGTTGCATCATTAAATCATTAGAAAATTTGTACTAAATTTGTATTCTATCCAGTCAACAAATTAATGTATGCAAACCTACACTGTTTCAACAAAACCCTAAACCCTTGACACACCTTAAAATGTGTCAGTATTTTTTTCTTCTATTCGGCCAATTATTCCTCTATTCGGCCCAAAAGTGTCTCCTATTCGGCCTAGTAACTTGCTCTATTCGGCCAACATTGAGTTTCTATTCGGCCTACCAACGCTTTCTCTATTCGGCCAACGGTTTCTCTATTCGGCCCACCAAGCTATTCTATTCGGCCCACTAACTTCTTCTATTCGGCCTACTAAGTTTCAGAAAATAAAAGAACATTTTTTGGGCATTTCGGCCAACGGGTGTTTTATTCAGCCCACAAAGTTGTTCTATTCGGCCCACTAACTTCTTCTATTCGGCCTACTAACTTTCTGAAATTTAAATAATTTTTTTGGGCTATTCGGCCAACGGTTACTCTATTCGGCCCACCAAGCTATTCTATTCGGCCCACTAACTTCTTTTATTCGGCCTACTAAGTTTCACAAAATAAAAAGATTATTTTTTGGGCATTTCGGCCGACGGGTGTTCTATTCGGCCCAAAAAGTTGTTCTACTCGGCCCAGCAACTGAATCCATTCGGCCTACTCACCATTGTTTAACAAATTTGAAAAGATTAATTAAAAAAACCAAGATGTAACATGAGTGGTGAAGATTTAAGAGATAAAAACTTTTGAATGTTACAAAATTATTCTACAAGTCATACAATTTTTTCTATTCTATTATAAAAACGTTGAATAATTAGAATACACTCGTGAGCCATGTCAACAATTATAAAATTAGGGCATCACAATTATAAAACTTGTTTTAACATACCTTGTACACCTGCTACCCAAATATCTTAATTCTCTCCAAAATTACTGGAAATTTGCTCCCAAATGCTCAACCTCTGGTACAAAAAATTTTAATATGTGTTGGACGACCACCCCCATTTTTCAATTTCCACTATATATTATCCTCATTATTTTGTATGGATATGGGGGAGCTACGGGAGCACATGCCTACATAGTAGTACTAGATATTAGGTATTGTACTTCCACACTTTATTCACAAATAAAGAAGAATCCGATTCCTTTACTGTACTTTGGGTCAAAAAGTGTGGAATCTCATCTGCAACCACCTGAAAAGTGGGTCCCCCACAAGGGCATTTTGGTCAATTCATTTCAAAGTGGCTAGAAAAAATTATGTATAACAAATGTGGCCACTTAAAATTACAGTTATCCAAAAGTGACCACTTTTTACCATTTCCACATATAAAAAAGAGAGTACAAGTGATAAAGATGTATTAAGGCAGAGCCTTAAAGGGGCCAAACAGGCTCCCCAAAAATAAATTAACCTTTAAAAAAACTAAGAGGTCCTTAATGATTAACCATTTTGCTCTTTTCTTAGCTTCATAACTACTGGGATATTCATGGTATCAATCGGCTCCGGCAGGTTGAGTTTTGATTGAGAACGAGTATTAGGCCTAACACCCGGTTGAAATTTTTTCTTGGTACGTTTGCTTTTGTTCTGGTTGACACTTTGAAGAGTAGGAAACTCCTTAATAAGGTCCTGAAGTTTTGTAGTGGGCTCAACAAAAGCATAAGTATCTTCCAAATTGTGTGAGGCAGCATGAATTTGTGAAGAACGGATAGTACGCATAGCCTCATCAATGACAGAAGGGGATGCTGCTAAATCAGCCAAACCAGACTGATTAACAGCATGAGTAGAATGAATCTGATCAACAATGATTGGTCCTAATTGGTTGGCCGTGTTAGCTTCATCATTGTGAATAGTAAGAGCCGGAGGGCCTGCATCACGCACTGGTTTGCAAGCCCCCTCCTTGTCTCCCTTGGGAAGGAGATCATCGGAAGGGTCAACATTGTTATCCTCAATTTCTATAGAAGCACCCTTGGATGAAGAGCCTGCATCCCAAGCAGTCTGATTAGTCACGTTTTCAATCATAACATCAGAATTCAACATATCAAACTTAAATAGAGTTGTACAGCCTGAGGAGCAGTTGAAAAGTGAGCAGCCCCTGCAGCTTGACGAAACTGACCAGGGGAGCGAGAAGAAGGGACTTCTGTCCAATTTTCGTTGGCCGAAACAAATCGACCGCCATCATTATCAAACCTGTTGGAAGTCTGTAAAGCAGATGGAGGATCAACCTCAAACCTTGCAGGACCAGGTGCAACTGAAGCTGGAGCAGCCTGGTCAAAATCAGAGGCAGTAGCGAAGTCATCTCCAGCCTGAACAGATTTAAGATGAACAGAAGGGGTGTTTTGTTGTTCATAACATCAGTCCCTTCTGCTAGATTAGAGTGCTGCGCACGAGAAGGTGAAGAAGCCTTCAGATTCAGAACAGAGCCATCTACACTCTGAGGACCAACCGTACGGCCAGTCAAGGGAGAAGCATCAGCATCAGTTGGCACTAATTTCTCTTTCGACATTTTCTTCCTTTTCGATTCTGCCGGTTTAGATTGAGCAGATTTGCTCCTTTTTTTCCTGCAGTCTTCGGCAAGGTGACCAAGTTTGTGGCATGCTTGACAAAAATCTGGCAATTGATCATAACCAATGGATATATTGAGGGATGTAGAAGAGGTTTCAACGCAGATATGATTGGGAAGATCATCTTGCACATCCAAGTCCACAAGAATGCGGGCGAAGTGACCCATGGAACCATCAAGAGCTCGACTATCAACACGCAAAGGGGTTCCAATGGCAGCGACTATGGACAAGAGCACTCCCTCCGTCCACAGCTCGAAGGGTAGCTGATCGAAGAGCGAACCTTGTATGGATTAAACGATGGAATCCATTTTTGTACCCTGATTCGGCCGCAATCAACATCAAAGATGCGTTCGTGAAGGAGTTTAGTACGTTAGCTATCATCACCGATTAACATACTGAAAAACCCTTTCCCAAGAGGAGAAAGATGAACATCCATATGCCTCAGTGCCGAGAGCTTGCGCGTTAGGTCCGGAGTAGAAACCGGTTTATGGCCCCTTTCTTGAAGCAATCAAAAGGGGCTGACAAATAGCAACCCGATTTTTGTAGTATTCCTCATCAATTGAGATTGTAATTTGATCCCCATTTCGAATTGGAATGAAAATGTCAGAAGAATTTGATTTTTCGCAGAAAATTTCCTTGAATCTGTCAAACAGTGGAGGAGGAATTCCCAGCCGGGGATTCACGAGACAGCAACGGCGACCCAGAAATTACCTGTTTGAAAGTCGGAGGGGGCTGAGATTGCTGGGCCGTCGGAGATTGCAAAGAGAGACCGCCCGATTGGGGCGAACAAGGAACAGTCTTACTGGTGTTGGGAAGCCCAACCAAAGCCGACGGTATGGACTAGGAGCGACCATGAGAAACTGAAAATGACGCCGGTGGCAACGTCGTTGTCGGTAAAGGCGCTGGGGACCCAGCGGCCGCTGAGGTGGTCATGGAACCCTAGACGGGAAAGGGATTTCAATGGGGGGAAATTTTCTAGAGAGAGAGTGCCAAAATATCTTCAAGTGCTGGAGGATAAATCTTCAACCAATGCATGAAGTGTGATGTGAATAGCAAATAACTCTCATTGTTATTCTGTAAGTTGCAATTTTTATCCTTGAATAAATCCTACATATTATTATTATTATTATTATTTTGTTCTATTTAAAGCACTAATCTTAAAATGATGTTGATTTATGGTTGATGCACTTATATTTATGAAGCACATTAATCGGGAAGAGATGTATCATATATGTTGATGTTAGAGTGAGTGCATTCTATCTTTGTCTCTCTAATTGCTTAAGAATGAAGTTGGTGATTTGGATTTTATGGAATCTGATGTTTTTAGATGACACTGGTGTGGAAACCAAAAATCATCACTTCATTGGCCCAAAAGGCTTTTTAAATTAAGCTGCTATTATTTAGTTATTATGACTTTACCCTTTTATTATTATTATTATTATTATTATTATTATTATTATTGTTATTATTATTATTAAATGCCAAATCTCCTTACCACCTCTCCAATCATAGTTTTTTATGAACACTTCTCTCTGTTACACAAATTATTCTGCCCTTTGAGTAATATTAATCACTATAATTTGATATATGCTCTATATCATTTGTTAAATTCATCGTTAGATCATGAATGGGGTACAACTTAAAGTATAGTGCATAAATAGAGGGGTAATATTTTACAATATTAGCATTTTTACAATAACACCACATACTTTTTGTACTTTATTTTACTAAATTCAAAACCTTTATTCATTTTTTTCTATATGAATTATGAATTATTCAAAATACTCTTCATTTATCTTACAAAATTTGAATCAACAAAAGTATATTTTTAAATCACGCGAACTCATATACGTGAAAAGATACCCAATACGGAAGAAGTATATGTCATGTTTTAATTAAATAGTACTCCCTCAATCTCCTTTCAGATTACACACTTTTCATTTTGCGTGTCCCATAAAAGTTTGCATCTCAATTAAAAAAACAAAAAGTCAAAACAATCACCCTTTCCCGTACACTTTATTTAAAAAAATATCACCTCTACCTAACACCCTAACATACTTTATCATTCATTTATTACAAAAAATATCATAATAACCTCAATTTTATTAATTTCCATATCGGAGTGAGGGTGCAAACTAAAGTGGGATAGGGGGTATAAAATTATACTGTGATTAAACATAAAATTACAACTTATTTTAAAATACATTACATAATATAATGTGCAAGCAACGTGAAAGACATGTTTTGAAATCTAACCAAGAAAAACACCGCATCGTGAGTGGTGATTACAAATGGTCTACCGCACTATTAGTCGAAATTTTCATAGGGTCCTCACTGCCGTACGTCCTCAAGCTTTATCCATTGTTGCTCGTACGACTTGTTCCCATTGATGAGCATTGTACTAATAACAGGTTGAAGTGCTTTAAGGTAAATTATTTAACTATTTATAATTATAACTTTGATAAAATACTATTGGAATAGGTTAATAAGTACATGTGTTATGTACTCCTTAAGGGATGCTTAGGGGCGCCACGCCGTATGCACATTAAAGTTATTGTTCCGAAGACGGATCAGGGACAACACCCGTGACCGCAATGAAAATTATACGGTTAATATCCTAGGTGTTTCTGAGTTTAACCTTCATTTTATATGTGTTAAGTGGTTGGGAGGGTAGTACGACTGATTCCAGGGTCCTCCAGAATGCCAAATTAGATATCTAAGATTTTGCGTATCGCACGATAATTTATTGGTCTCTACTTCAATGTACAATGTATAGTGGGGTTAAAATAGTTACCTAGTGAATGTAAAATATTAATGTAACGGCTGGCTAGTATACGGTGTGAAATTTTATTTGGACTTTAGTTGTTAAGATGTATTTTACATTTTGAATACCTTTTAGATCTTGTAATTTGGAATTTGTTCGAATTATTGGTTTTGTTTTGGTTATTCACCTTTTAGCTTATTTTATTATGACATCTTATTTTATTATGACATACTTATATAAAGATAAGTATCTCTCTGAAGTTGAAAAGTTGTTGTACAATGTTATATAGTTGGCTTCTTGTGTGGTCATGTTCAGTGCTAAGTACCAGTTATGAGTCGTGTGTATATATATATATATATATATAATTAAATCTTGAAATCTAATTAATATCTTGAACTTAAAGCATCTTTGTAGTTATGTTTAGAACACTAGCTCATAGTGTGTGCTACTAATATTGTTTGAATTTTTGGTTGTTTGTGATTATATATGTTGTGCATTGATATATGTTGCTCAGAAATTTTCAAGCCTAACAATTAATTGTGCTATAGTAGGCTATATCCTTCATATATTTTCTTTATTTTAATACATGTTTTTTTCTCATTTTTTTATGTCACTTTGAGATTGTTTCGACCATTTAGATTTCTTGTGAATACTTCCATAAATAAATCCCTCCATTTTGTATAGTCGAATGAGTTACCAACTTTGGATTCCTCGTAGAGGTTAGAAGGCGATCATGAGTGGCTTATCTTTAAGAATAAGTGCATTAGGCTAGTATTTGATTTAGAAATAATCGTAAGAAGTACCTTGCACAGAGCGTAGTTATTTTTTTAAGTAATGAAGAAAAAGTTCTTTATCATATCTGCATTATCTTAAACTTGTAGGCACACTACTCAGCAATTGAAAATATTAGCATTAACATGTCAACACCATTAATAAAATTCTCATTATCTTTGCAAATAAACTTGTGTGAGGTAATTGGTTTTTATTTATGAAGTGATGTGATGTTATAATTGGAGTAAATATTTTCTCTGCGTTTTACTACGAATCTGACTTCGTGCTGAATTTTTTATATATATGTTTTAATATACTCTACCTTCATAGCATTCAAGTGTCTATAATTTATGGACACGGTCAACATGAGTCGAGCAGAATGTAGAGCACCGTCGTCTGCTGTGCCCAAATGTCGTATCTGGAGTCCAGATAAAGAAATAAATTTAGTGACAGCCTTGGAGTACATCGTTGAACAAGGGAATAAAATGGTTTTCGTAGTGATTATGCTTCAGAGTTGGAGAAGGTGATGAAACAGTTGGATCCGTACTTTGATCTGTGCAGAGCCTCATACTACACCCAAGATTCATGTGTGGGAGCGTGACCATCGACTTCTGAATCAAATGATGGGTGTCTCAGGTTTCTCATGGGATGAAAAGTCTAGCAGATCGTTGTGGGAAACAATGAGGTGCGGGATGCATATGTTAAGGTACGTATAAATTATATATAGAGCAAGTTACTGTAAATATTGTGAATATGTCATTAACAAGCTTCACCTGAAATTTTTTAATCATAGGTAGAGGAAAGTGTCAAACATATGCAATATAACACTTTTCGCAATGTGACGTGATATTTTTGGAAACGATCGCGCTACCGTGTGATGGGAGTGATAATTCACGTGTTTTGAGCTCTGATTTACGTGAAAATTGGGTACGATTTGGTCTGTAATCAAGGTAAATCGGGTTGTTTATGGAAAGTTGTGAATCAGATGCTGATGAGGTTGTTTGAGCATATTTATACAGGAAAATAGGTCAGAAGTGCTTAGAATCAGAAAAACGAATTTCGAGACGCCGCTTGATTAGAGAAGGGGCCGCTCGACCAAGACCGTTTGATCGAGTGACGGCAAAGATGGTCAAGCGGAGCACTGCACAGAGTTTTAGCGAACAGGGAGGCCACTCGACCGCCGCTCGACCTGTCCGAGCTTGCTCGTCCTGAATCATCTTGGTCGAGTGGGGACATGCGAGTTTATTTTTGGTAATTCCAACTCTCCTGTGCATGTTTTGGCGTATTCTCCAAGAAAAAGCCCAGTAAAGGTCCATAAGGAGGGTTTACAAGTATAAAAAGGGAAACAGATCACATCAACGAGAGAGTTAGATTCCACATCCATCCGACACCACATCCAAACCCTAACTCCATCCGCATGAGCTGTAGAGAGATTCGTGCAGCGAATCAAGTGAGAACCAAGTAAAGATTCAAGACGGAGCGACAAGCAACGGCGCCCACATCTAGGGTTTACTTTGCAACTTAATCTTTCTTGTAATTTTCAAGACTATATGTAAGATCTATCTAAACACCATGAACGTTCTGTAAATGTTATGGGCTAGAACCGCTTTGGCAGTTCTAGGGTTATGATGGTTTTTATCTAGTTAATTGAACTTCCGTGTGTATATTCCGTAAAACACTACTTGTAGATTTATTTTATATAAGACTATGCGTTTTTAATTCATACTCTGAGTTATTTTGTACATCATTAACTGTTATGTAGAGTCTGAATACATATCTTGGTTATTGATTGAGTGTGTTCACTACTGAGCAGGATTTTATGTTATGATTCTAAATGAGGGGACTCCGAAACTTCATTAGAACTATCTTATATGAAAACTTATTAATTGAATTGAATTCGGGTTAATAAGTAGGATAAAGAGGATAATTTCATAGTACCTATATAGGGAGATCATATCGGGTTAGAGTACTTAGTGCACGGGAAATAATTGATACTGATAGTACCTAGAAAGGGGGGTGAAGTTATATCTCTTGCTCCAAGATTATTCGCATATGTTACATACTTATCTTCTTGTGTCTATAGAGTAGATTTGCAAGGCTTAGTGATGCGTCCATAGTCCACAAGGCAGAGTCGGACATTGACATACTGAAGGGAGATTAATTAGTGAAACTGGATGGCCCGAAGAGCTACATATCTTCTCACTTGTTTAACTCTCGTTTATTTTTATGTTCCTATTTTTATTGTTATTTAATTATTTTGTCTACTAGATTAGTAACCATTCTACAATTAAATTGCCAAACAATAGTTTCCTTTAATTTATATAATAATAAGTTGATAATCATCCGTCTATTGGATTCGATAATTTAACTTGGTCGATTATCTAAGCTACAATCACATCCTTCATATTTGGGGATTATTGTGTGTTGAGAAAATGCCCATCAAGTTTCTGGCGCCGTTACTGGGGACGGTTGTCCTTATCAATTTTATTATTTCTTGTTTAATTGAAACTACTCCATACTTGTCTTTAATTTCTAACGCTTAATTTTCTTAAGTGTATGCACACTAGGTCAAAAGAAGCACCACTAGAACCTTTTGATCCAGAGATCGGAGCGTCATCAAGGAAAAAGAAGGCAAAGAAAAAAAAGAATAAGAACGTGGAAGCAACCAAAACTCTTGATCTAGGAGTTGACGTTGAGGTACCAAACTCGAAAATAATTAAACTGCAACCAAAGACAAGTCAAAAGTAGAAGCAGTCAACATGGCCCAAGATAGGGCAAATCCGGACAATATTTCCATCCATGAAGTCTTTAAGAACAATGAAGGAGGCAATTTGGGGCTGTTAGGAGCACGCGGAGCAGAAGCGGACTTTGATCGTCACCCCGCTCTTATCAGCATGATAGAAAGGAACCCTTTTTCTGGGGGGACTTTCAAAGATCCTCAACAGCATCTGAATAAATTCCTCGATTATGCAAGTACATAAAAAATGCAGGAGATCATGAGGATGCAAGGAGGATCATTTTGTTTAAATTCTCGCTTACTGAAAGAGCGAGAGATTGGTATGACACTCTTCATGCTGCTGATTGTACTACATGGGAGCAATTGAAAGTGAAGTTCTCGAAGCGATACATGCCTTCAAAGGTGTTTAAGATGAAACAAGACATCAATCAATTTGCTATTGGTGGTAATGAGAAATTCCATGAGGCATGGGATAGATTCAAAGAGATGTTAAGGAAGTGCCCACAGAATAGATTATCTAAACTGCAATACATCAATATTTTCTACAGTGGGTTGGATTGTGATTCTCGTGTTCTACTCGATGCTTCATTGAATAGAGCATTACTTGTAAAGACACCCGTGGAGGCCGATAAGCTCTTTGAGGATATTGCGATGAATTTAAAAAATTGGCCTACTGATAGATTGAGGGGCACCTACATACTTGGAAAGGTAGCGCAGGTTGAACACACTATGGTAAAGTCAAGTAGCGAAGATGAGATCGTCTCTAGCTTAGCCAATATCAACAAGTTACTTGAATCTCAACAGAAGCAGATTACAGAGTTGTGACTTAGAGTACCAATGATGCAGCAGCAGGATGTTGGTAATGAGGGAGCTATCTAAGAGGAATTAGAAGAGGCGAAGTATGACATGGGTCAAAGTATTCAAGAAAACTAGGTTTCAAAATCAAGAAAACATGAATTACCAAGGGAATTACAATAATCGTGGTCCCCCGGATAATTATCCACAACCAAGAAGGCTGGAATTTTTATAGAGCAATCCAAATGCAACAATCAAACTTTCTATGGGTGTTGATCCTGGTGCTAAGATCGAGGAGGGAAAACCTGGTTTAGAAGATACTGTGAACCGATATGTGGCTAAGAATGATGCAAGGGTGGATCGGTTGGAAGTAAAGATAGATTCAAATCATAAGGAGTTATCCAAGCAGATGAAGGACCTTACTTTGTTGATGGGAGAGATGGCGGGCAATATGAATAAGCTTACGTAGACAATTGAGAAAGGTAAGTTTCCTTCTCAAAGCATAACAAATCCAAAATCCTGTAATGCCATCACTTTGTGGTCAGGAACGCAGTATGAAGGTCCAATGCTACCAGTCGGTGAAAACGGAGAGGAAGTGTCTCCGCTCGACCAAGACTCTTGGTCGAGCTATGATCGAGCGACACTCTGAGGTTCTGAAAAGTCATGATCAGGTTACAGGCACCTCGCTCGACCAAATCGATGCCGCTCGACTAGACCCATCTGGTCGAGCTGAGGTCAAGCGGATATATGTGCATCTGGACAGTCAAACTCTGATTACAGGTACCTCGCTCGACCACTATTAGGTCACTTAACCAAACTTTTTTGGTCGAGCGGAGGTCGAGCAAGGTTAGTCGACTCCAATTTTTGTATAGGACGTTACACATGCAGTTCGGAACACTCCAGTACCATTACAAGAGCAGATTACTGAGTTGATAGTGGAAAAGAATTAGGAAAGTGCCAAGAGATTAAGAGCCGAGAAGGATAAAATGAAAGAGGTTGAACGTGATGAGTGGGGAATCCCAAAGACAAAGATACCTCCTCATTTTCCTTTAAGGTTAGTGAAGAAGGGATTGAAAGAAAAGTTCAAGAGGTTTTCGGATATCATGAACAAAATTAGCTTGAACATTCCATTCTCCGAAACAATCATTGAGATGCCTGATGTGCATTTTCTTTGCATGCAAAATTAATCCCTATGTATTAAGGATATCAGTTGCAGCTTAAGCAAGCGACTAAGTGAAATATCAAACCCAATGGATGATGTATTATCAATTTAATTATTAACTAAATTAATTAAGATGAATTGGCAATAAAATTGTGAATTTATTGTAAATTACTAAACAATTAATTAAAATAACAAATAAAATAAATTGGGAACTAGGAAAATACAAAAGTGAATCAAGTAGGAGAATAGATAGCTCTAGCATAATCCAGTTTCACTCATTAATTTCCCTTTCGTGTATCAATATTCGAATCTGCCTTGTGGAATATGGAAGCATCACTAAGCCATGCATATTTACTCTATAGACACAAGTAAACATGCATATAATACGTGTGAATAACCTTGGAGCAAGAGACGTAATTTCACCCCCCTTTCTAGGTACTATCAGTATCAATTATTTTTCCCTAGGATTGGTACTCTTACCCGATATGATCTCCCTTTATAGGTACTATAAAATTATCCTCTTTCTCCTACTTATTAACCTGAATTCAATTCAATTAACAAGTATTTATATAAGATAGTTCTAATGAAGTTTTGGAGTCCCCTCACTTAGAATCATAACATGAAATCCTACTCAGCAGTGCACTTACTCAATCAATAACTAAGATATGTATTCAAACTCTACATAACAGTTAATGATGCACAAAACAACTCTGAGTATGAATTAAAAATGCATAGTCTTATATAAAATAAATCCACAAGTAGTGTTGTACGGATGATACACACGAAAGTTCAATTAATTCATAAAAACTTTCAAAATCCTAGGTCTACCAAAATGATTCTAGCCTTTGATGTTGCGAAGAATAATCATGGGGGTTTGATAGATCTTACCCATATGTCCGAAAAATACAAGATAAATTAGGAAATGAAGGAAACCCTAAATGTGGGTGTCGTCGCATCCTTCTCCGTCTTGAATCCTCCTCTAGGTTCTCCTCTTGATTCCACAGACGAATCTTCAAAGTGATGGATGGATGGAGGAAAGGATGTGGATGTTGGTTGGGGGGTGATCTTCCCTTGTGGGGTGTAAGATGATTGTGTTGTTGTTCTCCAATGAATAATGATGTGATCTACATTCCCTTTTATACTTGTAAGCTCTCCTTATGGACATTGGATGAGCTTTTTCTTGGAAAACATGAAAATACATGCACTGGGTTGTAAAAATACGGATCTGCAGCTATTCAAGCATTTGGTTCGACCATGGTTTGACCTTCATGGCTTGGTTGAACTAGAGCTGTCGTGGTCGAATCGGTCTAAATCAGCTTGCGCAGTCTCACCATTTCGCGTATAACTTCCACATCCATGCTCCGATTTGAGTGATTCTTGCACTCACACAATCCTATCTTCCTTCGTTTTCTATACATATGAAGAACTCACAGAAACTCTTAAAATTGAATGTGTAACAAGTCATGCAAAGTAGCACAGCCGTTCTGTTCGGCACAGCTTGCGTGACGTCACCATTTTGATCATAACTTTTTCGTTTGGATTCCGATTGAAGTATTCTTTACGCCAAAACGATCCTCTCTTCTGTGGGTTTCTAACCATGTATGAAAATTTCAATTCGGATCTCCCCAAATATACAAAAAAATTACACAAGTTGGACATGCATTTTTCATCATTCTAGCACAAGTTGCACCTTTACTCCAACTTTGAATGTTTGATCCTTTTTCCACCTAAAACACAATAAAACATCTCAAGTTCACTTTTTTCTCACATATATTTAATATAAGATACTTATGCTAATATATGACAATAATTCCCATAAAAAGGTGTTAGATTGGACACTAAAACATGCTTATTTTCACTCTCAACAATGCCTTACTATGCCCGATTCTTAAAAGATATCATATTGAAGAAGAGAAGCTTGAATGGAGTTGAAACTATTAATCTATCTGAGAACTGTAGCTCGATCATTCAGAGAAAGCTGCCAGCAAAGTTGAAGGATCCGGAAAGCTTCACTATTCTATGTGAGATTGGAAATGGGCCGGCATGAAAAGCTTTGTGTGATCTTGGTGTAAGCATCAATTTGATGCCCTTATCTATATTCAAGAAGTTAAGTTTGGGGAAGCTCGCTGCCACGACAGTGGCTCTACAATTGGCAGATAGGTCTATGACTTTTTCGAAGGGAGTGATGGAAGATGTTCTTGTAAAAGTAGAAAAGCTTGTCTTTCCTATGGATTTTCTTGTGCTAGAGATGGAAGAAGACAAGGATAATGTCCCTCTTATCTTAGGGAGGCTATTCCATGCCACTGCTGGAGCAATGATATATGTCCAAAAGGGGGAGCTTAGACTTTGCATGGATAATGAAGAGGTTCTGTTCAATCTCGATAAAGCAATGAAGATGCTTAGGGAGACATAGTGTTACAGCATTGATGTGGTGGAGGAGATCGTGAAGGAAGGCATGTCCTTGATTCTTTCAAAGGATCCCTTGGAGACATGCTTGGCAGAATCTTTTACTTTTCCCACTATAGAGCCAGATGAGCTCTCCAATGAGGTATGTATTGAATTTGTTGAAAACATACTTGCTTTGGGTGATGATAGGTATGAACCGAAAAGAACCAAGTTTGAAGAGGTGAAGTGGACTAGGCAGTACCTACCCTTGGATAGAGAGAGCACACTGAAGGAAGAAAAGAAGGAGGAGTTGAAGCCGCTACCGGAACACTTGAAGTACGCCTATCAGGGTGATAATGAGACATATCCGGTAATTGTATCTTTTTCCCTTACTAATGATCAACTTGAAGATTTGTTGGATGTGCTTAGAAAATATAAGTCTGTTATTGGATGGTCTCTTGATGATTTGAAAAGTATTAGTCCATCGTATTGCATGCATAAGATAAGGTTATTAGATGAAGCTAAGGGATGTATTCAAAATCAGCGGAGGGTTAATCCCGCGATTTAAGAAGTGATTAGGAAGAAAATTTTAACGTGGTTAGATGCAGGAATTATTCATCCCATTAGTGATAGTCCCCACGTGAGTCCATTGCATGTTGTAGCTAAGAATGGGGGCATGACTATTGTGAAAGCAAATGATGGGAAAACATTGGCCATTAGGATTCCTACGGGATTGCGTTTGTGTACGGACTACAGGAAAGTGAATGAAAGTACATGCAAAGACCATTTTCTCTTCCTTTCATGGATCAAATGTTGGATCGTCTAGCTGGGTATGAGTTTTATTACTTCTTGGATGGGCATTCGGGTTACAATCAAATTATGATTGCACCCAAGAATCAAGAAAAGACGACTTTTACTTGCCCTTATGGAACCTTTGCTTTTAGAAAGATGCCTTTTGGATTATGCAATGCACCTGCTACTTTCCAAAGGTGCATGATGACCATATATGACAGGTTGATAGAAAAGATCATGGAGGTGTTTATGGATGATTTTTCTGTGTTTGGTTGCTCCTTTGATATTTGTTTGTCTAACCTATCTACTGTTTTGAAGAGATGTCAAGAAACTAATCTTGTCTTGAATTGGGAGAAGTGTCACTTCATGGTAAAAGATGAGATTGTTCTTGGGCATCATGTTTCGGCCAAAGGATTGCAGGTTGAGAGAGCCAAGGTGGTGGCAATTGAAAAGCTTCCACCACCCACTAATGAGAAGGGAGTGTGGTCCTTCCTTGGACACACATGATTCTATAGAAGATTTATCAAAGACTTCTCAAAATACTTCAAACCATTGTCTCACTTACTTGAAAATGATGTTCCTTTTAATTTTAATGATGAATGTCTAACAGCTTTTCAGGTTCTGAAGGAGGCACTTATTACTGCACCTATCTTGATCATACCAGATTGGATTCAGTCTTTTGTACTTATGTGTCATGCAGGTGATCTAGCACTTGGAGTGGTGCTTGGGCAGTTGAGAGAGAAGAGGTTTTGAGTCATCTACTATGCAAGTAAAACTTTTGATTCTGCACAAAAGAACTACACGGTAACTGAAAAGGAGTTTTTAGCTATTGTGTATATATTCAACAAGTTTCGACAGTATTTAGTTGGCATGAAGACTATAGTGTATTCCGGATCATTCTGCAGTCCGGTACTTCATGGAGAAGAAGGAAGCGAAGCCCAGGATCATTAGATAGATTCTTCTTCTACAAGAGTTTGATATGGAGATCCGGGATAAGAAAAGAACGGAGAATATTTTGGCGGATCACCTATCAAGGATAGAGACAAGGGAGCATTGTGATGATTCATTTGAATACATAGAAGAGATGTTATCGGATGATAAGATCATGGCGGTGTTTGCTGAAGAAGCGGAGAAGGCTTATGTAGTCGCTGCTCAAGGAATGGATCCACGTTACGCTAATTATGTAAATTAAATTACATCAGGTGAAATTCTTAAGGGGTCTCAATAGGTATCAACTTGTCAAATTCAAGAGAGATGTTGAGATTTTTATATGGTATGATCCGTTCATCTACAAGATTTGTACGAATTTTATCGTCCGTAGGTGTGTGCCTGAGATGGAGATGGAGAGTGTTCTTGATTTTTGCCATGCACAACCTAACAGAGGGCACTTCGAAACCCAAAAGACTGCAGCAAAGGTACTACAATCTGCTTTATATTGGCTTTCCTTATTTAAAGATTGTGAATCCTATGTAGCGATATGCGATAGATGTCAGAGGATGGGAAACATTAGCAAAAGGGATGAGACGCCACTTCAGCCAAGCATTGTAGTAGAGATTTTCGATTTATGGGGAATCAATTTTATGGGGCACTTTTTCCTATCTAATGGATTTCTCTACATCCTTCTTGTAGTTGATTATGTTTCTAAGTGGGTGGAAGCTATTCCTACTCGCATGAATGATGCAAAGATGGTGTTGTCTTTCTTGAAGAAACATATTTTTGCCCGATATGGAGTTCCTAGAGCACTTGTGAGTGATGGGGGTTTACACTTTGTCAATAAGCTTATTGAGAGAGTTCTCAAGGAATATGGTGTTAAGCATAGGGGTTACTATACCCTATCATCCTCAACCGAATGGGCAAGCCGAAGTCTCTAACCGTCAAGTGAAGCACATCCTGGAGAAAGTACTTGGAACCAATAGAAAAGATTGTGCAATGAAGCTCGATGATGTTTTATGGGATTCCGGACGGCATACAAGACTGTGCTAGACATGTCACCTTATCAAATTGTCTATGGGAAACCGTGCCACTTACCCATAGAGATTCAGCATAAGTCTTTTTGGGTCATGAGGAGTTTGAACTTATCTATTAAGGAGGTAAAGGAATTGAGGATGACTCACATCAATCAATTGGATGAGTTTAGGAATCAGGCTTTCAAGAACTAGGTGATCTATAAGGAGAGAATGAAGAAGTGGCATAACTCGAAGATCACTTTCAAGGAGTTCAAGCAAGGAGATGAGGTATTACTCTTTAACTATCGTTTGAAGCTTTTTGCAAGTAAATTAAAATCAAAGTGGACAGGACCGTTCATTATCCATAGAGCCTGCGAAGGGAGGAGTTTTGAGATCATGGACAAAGATGTAGACATCATAGTGGCGAATGGGCATTGATTGAAGCAATTTAAATTACCGGATGATGCTTGCATTGTCTTTAAAGATACCTTGTATTGAAGTGGTACCGTCGTGACTCTCTGGCATTAAACATGAGCTCCTATTGGGGGCTTACCCTCCCATTTTATTGTTTATTTTATTTTGTGTGAGTAAAAAAATTTTATATTTAAGGTGCTTACTAATTGGCAATTACATCTCTTGTAAACTTAGTTTCGACTATAGTTTCTACTAAGTTTTGGGGGGAGGGTGTGATGTTCTTACCTCATTGTAGCACCAAGAGTATAATCTTTTCTTTGTAACGTTTGCTAGGGGAGTTGATTTTTTGCAGTATATTGAAACTTTAATCGGTTTTGATATGCCAATTTTTTACAATTTGCCTAGTATTCAGTGGTGTTTTAGTTTATTTCGTAGTATGAGTAGAGTTATATATGATTTAAAGAGTCTAAGTAATGGTACTCTAGTTATTGTTTTGGCTTGATATGATACTTAATGTTGTTTTAGAGTCTGAGTGTTGTAGGAGATGGAGGAAATCACGAAAAATGAGTGTCGAAAGCCCGCTCGACCAAGAGTTAGGCCACTCGACCAGTCACTGAGGTCGAGCGGACCATTGTAAGGTGGATCCTGAATTTTTCAGAATACAAAGGTCCCGCTCGACCAATTGGGGCTGCTCGACCAGAACATCTTGGTCGAGCGAGAGGTCGAGCTGAACACATAAGACAATTTCAGCTTACAGTGTCACCGCTCGACCAATTCAGGGGTCGCTCGACATTACGCTCGACCCGAGCGAAGAAGGAAAGTCGCGAATATAAGGTCAGTTTCTGCGCACCGCTCGACATTTTCTCACCATCTCTTCTCAAGCGCTCATCCCGAACTGTAAGATTTCCACTCCAAACTCGTAGTACACTATTCTTTTCTTAACCACACACATTCCACATCAATTTTGAGAGATTCAAGTTGAATTTAGGGCTTTTTCCTCTCAACTTTGAGTTGTTGTTCTTCGTCACTCATACACATCCATGGCTGGAGATAAAGGTATGTTTTTTTGGCTCATTACCCTTGAATTAGATTGTTGTATACTTAGTTTTAGTTGGGTAAATGTCAAGCATGCTTTTGATTTGGATTGAATTTGAATTTTGGGTGTTTTTGTTGAAATTTTACATTAGTTTGCAAAAGTTCAATATTACGTTGGATTGATGGAATTTTGTGAAATTGATGATGAATTTGATATGGGCTTGGGTTGAATTGTTGAATCTATGCATGGGCTCGTTGATTTTGAGTGATGAGTATGAGTAATTGGTATTGTGGATTGTTGAATGCTTAGGAATTAAGTTTAATTGTGAATGTTTTTGAATTAGATCCTAAGTATGTTGGTATTTATTTGAGTATAGTGAATTCTTTGGTGTTACTTAGGGCATTCAATCGAATTTCTTCATGATATAACTTGTAAGATTTATTGCCTCAATACATGAATATTTGTGAAGTTGTGGAGAAGTTGAGTTTGAATTGATTATGCATATGATTTGAAGTCTTTAGTAGAGTCTATGTGATAAATAGTCCTAGGACTACAACATAAATGGCTTTATGTAACATGTAAAAAATATTATCTAATAGCTTAAATGTGTTATTATAGACGATAGATAACACTTTTAGGGGTGTCGCTGTTGCCACTATTATCTATTATCTTATATAATACTTTTTCTTAATATAGTAATACTTAAGAAAAATGTTACATTTACTTTAGTAACACTATATAAAAGTTACAACAAAATGTTTATGTAACACATTGTAAAATAAAAAAATAAATTTTTATTACTTAGATTTGATCCCATGACCTATGGGTTACAATTCATTTCCTTCACCAACTTAGCTAGTCCATCAATCTTAACATGTATTAGATATTTATTTTATTATATATTTCTAGTCTTTTTTTTTTCCTTTTTAAATAAAATTTTTGCAGTTTAATATTTTAACCATTAACATAAAAGGTAATTAAATATATTTTAAAATATTTTTTCGTGAATAACAGTATTCTTTTAAATTTTATAATTCAATTCTAAATAATACTCCCTCCGTCCCACACTTGTGTTCACGCTTTCCGTTTTCGTCCGTTCCACACTTATCTTCACCACCCAAAAAAGAAAACTTCACATTAACCAAGAACCTCAAAAGTTATCTTAATTTCAAAAATACCTAACACACATAACATACTTTATATTTTATTTATTACCTAAAAATACCACAATCCCCCTACAAATTAATAAAGTTGGTCAAAAGGCAGTTTTTCTTAAATTTTGTATCTACAGTGTCGACGAACATAAGTCCGGGACGGAGGGAGTATATATTAAAATAAAATAAATTTTATGTAAAAGAACTATATATATTTTGAATTATATAATTACATTAAACTAATTTATTATATATGTGTGTGTGTGTGTGTGACGTTTTAATTAATATTCATCTTATAAATTTGGAGTATTAAAAATACAACTCCATTTTAAATATTTTGTAAATAATTTATGTATGTAGAAGTGTTACTTAAAAATATTTCTTATGTATAAGTGTTATATTATAGTGTTACCTTTGTAAAAGTGTTACATAAAATGTGTTATATTTATAAAAGTGTTATATGCACGTGTTCCATATTAGAAAAGTAATACATATATGTGTTACTTATATAGAAAGTGTTAAAAAAATATTACATATCATAATAATTTTAAAGGGTTACCATTTTGTGTTAAATAAGTTTATAGTGTTACTATGAGGTGTTATTTAATTCTACTTATATTGTAGTGATTGGTATATTCGTCTTTATGCCTATGTTTTGTATTGAAATATAATTTTTATAGGAAAAGACATAGCATTCTCGTCTAAGAGGACGGGATTGGAGCACCGAAGAAGGGCGAGACAGCCAAGAGACTTAAAAAAGATAAATTAATGATGTCCAATTTGGTTTACAAATACCCGAGTAGAAAGATAAAGATGAGATACGGGGAATGATTTCTAGAAAGATAGCTCGAACTCGTTATCAAGACGATCAAGCCATGATGGAGATGAATATCATAAATGATATCAGATGGATGTTTAACCAGGTATGGATCAACGTATTCATATATTTGAAGAGGGAGACTTATTTTCACATTACAGCGGAGATGTTATGCACTCTAGAGGTGATTCGCGGGGAGTACTTTCTTCCTACAGCCGCTTGGTTCTGACTGGGAGGGGAATTGAGGTACTTATATGCTAGTGAGTGTAACATGATATTTGGGTGCCCGGACAATGTATTGATGCTGGAGAATGAAGAATTTGATGGGAACGAATTCTGGTGGTCAATTACGGGTTTGCGAAGAGAGTATAATCCGCAGACTTCGAGGGTTGCTTTCATCTGCAAACCAGTGATTACTTACATTGATCGTACCCTCGGTAACACCATTTTTGCTAGAGCTGAGGAAAGGTGCATTCATAGAGGAGAGCTATATGTTCTTTTGTGTATATATGGTGAATATAGTTCATTTCAATTTGGGTGCCTATGTATTACAACAGCTGCATTGGTTCATTTCACATAGGTTTCAGAAGGTGAACATCGGAGTTTTGATTACACCGTTGGCCGAGCATTACAATGTGGATTTATCAAGGTTTAGGCCAGTCCAAGGTGATCCAGATTTGATTTTGTCAGTGTGTGCGAATGAACTTGGCTCAGAGGGAGGATGGTGTATGGATGTTCATCCGAAGGATTAACCCTATTTCTGTCAAGATGCCTTTCTCTCTCGTTGATCTTACTTTTGTTCAGATCAATGTGAACTTATTGATGAACACTCCTCCTCATATCGCGATCTCTACCACCTATTGTGCGAATAGAGATTGCCGAACATTGGCTCATATGCATTTAGATAGGGTCTATCTGGACCTTGATATGATTCTGGTAGGAGAGCCTGAGGAGTTCGATGATGACGAGCCACAGCAGTAGTGATGAGTGATATTTTCACCTAGAATTTAGTGTCTTTTTATATGTGTTTTCGTATTGTTTTATCCGTATTTTAGTGTATTTTGGTGGTGTTATGTATTTTCATAGGAATGTGTGAGAATGATCTTAAACATACATATAACAGGTGAAAATGGAATAAAAATGAAGAAGGAAGATCAAACAAAGAAGAAGAAACAAAGGTGCAAGAACACGGCCGGCCGTGCTGTCAACACGGCTCGTGTTGCAGCAAAACGGCCCATGTGCCAGACACGGGCCTGTCCAGAATGGTCGTGCGGCGGCATCTATTTATCCAACACGACCACCACTTGGTCGTGTTGTGGAGCACGACCCGTGTTGCGGAGAACGACCCGTGTACAAGACACGGGCCTGTAAGCGGAGGCCGTGCGGCGACGTCTAGGCATTCAACACGGCCACCCTTTGGCCGTGCGACGCAGAACGACTCGTGTGCCGCATGCCCTGACATGACACGACCCGTGCTACGTAGCACGACTCGTGTCGGCACCAGAACAGGATATTTTTTACAATTCTTCTAGAAGGTCTCCATGGGGTATAAATACCAATCCATTCAACATTTTAAAGGAGATCCGAAATTCTACTGTTCCCACACACCTCACACACCATTCCTTTGATTTCACACCATATTCTCCATCCCATTCATCCATTTTTGAGATCTACATCATCTCTCCATAATTTCCTCCATCCAAATCAAGTGAAGAAGCAAGGAAGCTTGGGTGATCACCAAAGGAAGAAGGGAGATTCAATTGGATCCATTTCCAAGGGAGTTTTCATTCCAATTTTGTGTTAATCCTTTAGTTTATCATGATTTGTAAGAATTATAATGTCTATGTTATGGATCTTATGAAGATTGTAGGCTAATCTCCCTTGTGAGATTAGCAACATGAAGGTTGTTGGTTAATTTGTGGATCTATGTAATTAAATTCATATGTTGATGGGGATATTTGATTTTCTATCATTGGTGCTTATATATCTTGAGATCTATGATGTTTTGTGTGTTTGATTGTTCTAATTATATGATTAGATTGAGAAATCAATGATGTGCTTAGGATAGTCAAGTGAATCATTTCATCAAACACCTCATGTGCATTATAGATGGTAAAGTGATTGAGAAGTCCTTTATTATTTAGAACCCTTTGATGGAACATGTGATTAGTTAGATTGAGAAGTCAATTGATTATATGAAGGGATTCTATAATTGAACTTAGTACCTAGTTGGAATAGTTTAATTTAGAACCAACCTTTGAGCTATTTTGAGATTGTGCAAATGATCTACATCCTATTCATTTCGAGAGGAAGTTTAGGTGGTATAAGTGTTGGCCCTTAGTCTTAACCCTTGATACATATGAGTTTAATGCATGAATCCATAAGTTACCACTTCATTAGTGTTGTTAATCTCACTTCTACTTAATTTGAAAAACCACTCATTCATCATTTTTATCTTGTCATTGGATTATTGTTTGTCTACTTTCATTTAATTACTTGTTACCCAAACCATCCATCTATGATTCGTCTCTATAAAATCGTGATAAACGTGATATCGCTTAAGTGCTAGCATCGACCTCCATGTGGTTCGATAAATTCTTGAATTGGTCAACCCGACTACAAGTTATGGCTAATCAAATGGCGCCGTTGCCGGGGAGGTAACGGTCGCTAGTAGTTTGACGAAGGATTGTTTAGAGTGGTCTTAATAAGGATATTTTTTTTATTTTTGCATCTTATTTTTGCTTTGGAAAATTTTGTTCTAATTTTTCTTTCTTTTATAGGTGCATACCTTGAGAAGGAAGAAGAAGGAGAGCAACCCCAAAAATATGAGCTACATGGATACTCTTCGAGATATGGTGAATAGAAGTGTTCATTCCGTTATGAACACACAAGGAAATTTTCAATGCAAAGGAAATCTTCATGATGCAATTCAAATGGATCAATCATGTAACACATCTAATTGCCTCCCAATTTAAGCTATCATAGTAAGAGAGATCACTATTTTCACCTAAACTCTCTCTCGAGATGAAGAGGATGTAGGACCTTACAAAGACCCCAAAGTAGCACATAGGATCAATACCATAGCGAACACCTCCCAATAGGTACTAATTACACGTACGAGTTCCCTAAAAGGTACTAAACCATAGGTAATATTCCCTTTCTAGGTACTATGAATTCATTAAGGTTGGGTTCCCCTCACTAGATTAATTGACCTCTCGATCTAACCTCTCTAGTGTCCACTTATGTAGTTCTAAACATGAGAGGTCGTCTCCAACTCTTCCCACTTTAATCCACATAACCCACATGATGAAATGATTAAATTAATTCCTAAAACACATAATTGAACTCTCGTTCTAACCACATGCACTAGATAATTAACCACACAAATCAAACATATAGATTAAACAATTAAGCATCCATAAATGAAACTAATCAAAGCCGGGATTGCAATTTAAATAATATCACAAATTAATCCATAATCTAAACATCACTTAAACATCCAAAACATAGAAAATAAAAAGATAATAAGTAGGATTAGATTACACCTTAATGAAGTTTTACATCCATGAGGATCATCCTTTCCTTGGTGTCCCCACCTTCTTGGAAAACAATAAAATCCTAATCTAGAAAAAATATTTAAACTACGGACGGATCCCTCACCCCGAAAGGGGGAGGGATCTCAACTATGGAGATCTTAAAAAGCTCTCCTTAACTATTGAATCTAATGATTCAATTTAATGGAATTTAATGGGTGAGAATTGATCAATGGTGACTTTAATGGAAGAGGGTATTTATAGTAGTAAGGGTGAGAGAAATTTGAGTGAGTTTCCAATGTGGGACAAGTGGGTTCATGTAGTGATAGAGTGGGAGGAATTTGTGGTAAGTAATCAATGTGGGATAATTTAGCTCATGGCACCAAAAATGAGATTTATAATAATTTTTCCTTTGGCCCGTTCTTGCTCGTTTCAACTCCAAATCGAGCTTCGTTTTCTCCTCCTCTTCACTTGTAGAATCCATTTTTATCAAAATCACCCATTTTTCTGCAAAAATAAACAAAAATACCTTTCTCCAAATAATCAAGCAATTAATAGTATTTTCATTAAAATCATGCTCAATTATTAAATTAAAGCCACAAAAATCCACTTAAAATCTAGGTGAATTCCACAACGATCAAGTAGCCGTTTGAACAGCCGATTCTTGAGGTACATATGGAGATGCCTCATGATTTTTCGAAGATGGGAGTTCCTCCGATGCAGCCACCACCACCGCAGCAGCAGCATCAGCAGTATGATTTTGGAAGGCTCAGGATCGCTTTTATAGAGAATAATTCTGAATGATGCATGAGCACTTTTCCGCGTTGAATACCAACTAGCAAGAGACGAACCACCAACTGGCTTTAGCGAACACGAACTATGTTGCGCTCAACCTAAGGTATGAAGCTATAGATAGAAGATTGCGATATTTATATGAGAATTAAGAGGCTTTGGGCAGGAAGGTAGATACCTTGCAAAGGGATTTTGACGATTGGAGAAATGATAATGATGATGATGATGCTCTGGAGGAGTAGTGTGCAGGTTTTTCCTTTATCCGTTTCCTCTCATCTCCCTTCTATTTTTCACTTGACAGGTTGTGTTTTGAGTGGGTGGTTGAGTTGGGTTATTCGAGATTGATGCGTGAGTGGCATGTATTTGATATTGATTATATTGATGGTGTGATGGATACTTGTACATTGATGATGATTTGATGGATTGAGTAGATATAGTGACTCTTCTACATGCATGTGCTCTTGAATGTGATATATGTTGATTTTTTTGATGAGAGGCATGTATGTTTGATTACTTATAGTTTATGTAAGAATTGATATTGATTTCTTACTTTGAAGAGTGCTTAGGAAATCTATTACCCTTGTGAGAATTTGAGCCTTTTAATCATGCGACATCAATGCATGATAGTTTATTCTTGAGAGTTTTATTCATACTTTCGTATTCTAGAACTTGGCTTAGAGTCTTGTGTGAGATTTATGATTGTTAGATATTAGGACATGATCTTAGGCCATTATTGTTAATTGAGCCACTTAGCTAAATTTTACCTATCTTTATAATGTCATATCATTGGAAGCCCTATTGAGTCTTTAAATGATTTTTCTTTGGAAAGCCTTTGATAAAAAGTCCTTGTTTTACCTTACTTGAGCCTTTTGAATATCCTATTTACTAGTAGAGAGTTAAGGTGAATAAAAGCGAGTGTTAAATTTGAAGAAGGGAAGGAAGGAAAAGTTAGTGCTAGTGATGAAGTGAAGAAAAGTGTGGTTAAATCTTGTTTAGAGGTAGTGCCTGAAATCGGTATCCCGATTGCTTAGAAGGGTAGTACCCGAAATAAGTATCTTGCATCTAAAAAAAGAAAGATGTTGATTCAAAGTAAAGAAGGAGAAAAGAAGTATCCAAAAGAAGATGAGAATGATGAAGGAGAAGAAGAATGAAGTTGTTTGATGAAAAAATCCAAGGTAATTCTCTACTAGCGAATTAGTCACTTTATCTATATTCTCCTATCTTTACCAAAGAGCCAACATTACAACCCAAGAGCAAGTCCTTTGTGATCCTAGTATTGGAATAATTATGGATTGATTTTTGAGACCCTTGCCAAGCTTATGGTTACGCGAATGTATGAATTGATTTTGAGCGTATACACTAACTCTTAAAGTGTACATCTATCAAACTTGAGAGCAAGAGTAAACACTTACCTAGTGAGCTAGATGACTTTGCACTCGTAGAAGTATTGTGATTAATTGATATTTTTGCGTGGATGAAAGGTATGATGATTGCATGTTTTGGGATTGATGAAATTACATGTGTTATTATAAGTTGTGTATGTATGAGAATCTTGTGAATCACACTCTCTTGCCTTTGTTTTGATTTCGTTGCCTCGGGACGAGCAACATGGAAGTTTGGGAGTTTGATGAGAGTGATAATTCACATATTTTGAGCTCTGATTTACGTGAAAATTGGGTACGAATTGGTTTGTAATCAAGTCAAATTGGGTTCTTTATGGAAAAGTCGTGAATCAGATGCAAATGAGGCTATTTGAGCATATTTATACAGGAAAACAGGTCAGAAGTGCACATAATTGGAAAATACGAATTTTGAAATGTCGCTTGACAAGAGAAGGGTCCACTCGATCGAGACCACTTGGTCGAGCGACAGCAGAGATGGTCGAACGGAGCACTGTACAGAGTTTCAGCTAATAGGGAGTCCGCTCGACCGCCGCTCGACCTGAATCATCTTGGTCGAGCGGGGACACGCGAGTTTATTTTTTATCATTCCGACTCTCCTGTGCGTGTTTTGGCGTATTCTCCAAGAAAAAGTCCAGTAAAGGTCCATAAGGAGGGTTTACAAGTATAAAAATAGAAGCAGATCACATCAACAAGAGAGTTAGATTCGACATCTATCCGACACCACATCCAAACCCTAACTCCATCCGCAGGAGCTGTAGAGAGAGATTCATGCAGCGAATCAAGTGAGAACCAAGTGAAGATTCAAGACGGAACGAGAAGCGACAGTGCCCATATCTAGGGTTTACTTCGTAACTTAATCTTTGTTGTAATTCTCAAGACTATGGGTAAGATCTATCCAAACACCATGAACGTTCTCCGAAATATTATGGGCTAGAACCGCTTTGGTAGTTCTAGGGTTATGAAGATTTTTATCTAGTTAATTGAATTTTCGTGTGTATACTCCATACAACACTACTTATGGATTTATTTTATATAAGACTATGTATTTTTAATTCATACTCAGAGTTGTTTTGTGCATCATTAACTATTATGTAGAGTTTGAATACATATCTTGGTTATTGATTGAGTGCGTTCACTGCTGAGCAGGATTTTATGTTATGATTCTAAGTGAGAGGACTCCGAAACTTCATTAGAACTATCTTATATGAATACTTATTTATTGAATTGAATTCGGATTAATAAGTGGGATAAAGAGGATAATTTATAGTATCTATAAGGGAAGATCATATCGGGTTAGAGTACTTAGTGCACGGGAAATAATTGATACTGATAGTACCTAGAAATAAGGTGTACATATAGGGTTTGTTCGTTTTCTAATTTATCTTGTATTTTCTGGACTACGGGTATGATCTATCCAACACCCATAATTGTTCTTCGCAACATCATGGGCTAGAGCCTTTTTGGTAGAACTAGGGTTGTGAAGGTTTATACGAATTAATTGAACTTTCGTGTATAAACTCCGCACAACACTACTTGTGGATTTATTTATATATGATTGTGCTTTCTTAATCCATATTCATGGTCGTTTTGTGCTTCTTTAATTGGTATATAGAGTCTGAATATATATCTTGGTTGTAGATTGAGTGCGTTCACCGCTGAACAGGATTTCATGTTATGATTCTAAGTGAGGGGACTCCGAAGCTTCATTAGAACTATCATATATGAATACTTATTAATTGAATTGAATTTGGGTTATTAAGTAGGATAAAGAGGATAATTTTATAGTACCTATAAAGGGAGATCATATCGGGTTAGAGTACCAATTGGCCAGGGAAATAATTGATACTGATAATACCTAGAAAGGGGGGTGAAATTATATCTCTTGCTCCGAGGTCATTCAAACATGTTACACACATGTTTACTTGTGTCTATAGATTAGATATGCATGGTTTAGTGATGCGTCCATATTCCACAAGGCAGAGTCGGACATCAACACATGAAAGGGAAATTAATAAGTGAAACTGGATTACCCTAGAGCTACCTATTATCCTACTTGATCCACTTTCGTATTCTTCTAAGTGACTTTATTTTATTTGTTATTTTAATTAATTGTTTAGTATTTAATAATTGAAACCTCAAACTTTTATTCCCATTCGTCTTAATTAATTTAATAAATTATTAAATTGATAATACGTCATCCTTTGGGTTCGATAATCACTTGTTCGCTTGATTAAGCTGCAACTGATATCCTTAATACTTGGGGATTAATTTTGCGTGTAAAGAAAATGCGCATCATCGGTTCGACCTGTGCTGTTGGTCGAACTGAAGTGCGAAAACTTACCATATTCGTATTTTTACACCATTCAGTGTGTGTCGCGTGTCTTACATCCCATTGCATGTATTTTTATGTTTTCCAAGAAAAAGTCAATCTAAGGTCTATAAGGAGAGCTTACAAGTATAAAAGGGGATGTAGATCACATCATTATTAATTAGAATAGAGATATTGAATTGGAGAGAGAGCCACATCCATCCTACACCACCCCACAAGGGGGGATCACCCCCCAACCATCATTCACATCCTTTACTCCATCCATCCATTACTTTGAAGATTCATTCGTGGAATCAAGAGGAGAACCAAGAGGAGGATTCAAGATGGAGAAGGACGCGATGACTCCCACATCTAGGGTTTATTTCGTTTTCTAATTTATCTTGTAATTTTCCAGACATCCGAGTAAGAACTATCCAACACCCATGATTATTTTTCGTAACGTCATGGGCTAGAGCCTTTTTGGTAGAACTAGAGTTGTAAAGGTTTTTACAAATTAATTAAACTTTCGTGTGTAAACTCCGTGCAACACTACTTGTGGATTTATTTTATATATGATTGTGCCTTTTTAATTCATACTCACAGTCGTTTTGTGCATCATTAACTGTTATGTAGAGTCTGAATACATATCTTGGTTATTGATTGAGTGCGTTCACTGCTCAGCAGGATTCCATGTTATGATTCTAAGTGAGGGGACTCCGAAGCTTCATAGAACTATCATATATGAATACTTATTAATTGAATTGAATTCGGTTTATTAAGTAGGATAAAGAGGATAATTTTATAGTACCTATAAAGAGAGATCATATCGGGTTAGAGTACCAATTGACTAGGAAAATAATTGATACTGATAGTACCTAGAAAGGGGGGGTGTAATTATATCTCTTGCTCCGAGGTTATTCACACGTGTTACGCGCATGTTTACTTGTGTCTATGGAGTAGATATGCATGGTTTAGTGATGCGTCCATATTCAACAAGGCAGAGTCGGACATCAACACACGGAAGGGAAATTAATGCGTGAAGCTGGATTATCCTAGAGCTACCTATTCTCCTACTTGATCCACTTTCGTATTCTTCGAGTGATATTTTATTTTATTTGTTATTTTAATTAATTGTTTATTAGTTTAAAAATTAAATCCTAAAACTTTATTGTCTTCATCTTAATTAATTTAATTAATAATTAAATTGATAATACGCATTCTTTTGGTTTCGATAATTCACTTGGTTGCTTGCTTAAGCTGCAACTGATATCCTTAATACTTAGGGATTAATTTTGAGTGCAAAGAAAACACGCATCAAGTTCTTGGCGCCGTTGTCGGGGAATCATTTTGTGTGTTGAGAAAACACTCAAGTTCTTGGCGCCTTTGTCGGGGAATCATTTTGTGTGTTGAGAAAACACTCATCAAGTTCTTGGCGCCCCTTTTATACTTGTAAGCTCTCCTTATGGACCTTGGATGGGCTTTTTCTTGGAAAACATGAAAATACATGCAATGGGATGTAAAACACGCGACACACACTGAGTGTTGTAAAAATACGAATATGGTAAGTTTCTGCACGTCAGTTCGACCAACAGCACAGGTCGAACCGATTCTCTCTGGTCGAACTCCTGGTCGAATCGACCTGTACATCAGTTGCAGGTCTCGGATTCGACTAGAGTCCTGGTCGAATCATAAATGTTCTGGTCGAACTGCAGGTGTGTCTGCTTAAGCTTCTGGTTCGACCATGGTTTGACCAACTGGCTTAGTCGAACGGCACGATCATGGTCGAATAGCACTTCATCTCAATGGATTCGACCACAGGTGCTAGTCGAACTAATTCTTTCTAGGTCGAATCCATCTCCTGCTTGGTCGAATTGCACCCTGGAATCTTCTTTTTCCGGATCCGATCACTTCCAACTCGTTTTCCTTCGAAAATCAACTTAAATAACCTTGTAGACACCTGATTCGTGACTTTCCACCATGTATATCGATTCACGTCGAATTACAATCATTTAACAAACCATAAGTACACGAATTCGAGCTCGAAACTAGTGAATTTACACACTCATCAAACCCCCAAAGTTACATGTTGCTCGTCCCGAGGCAACGCAATCAAAACATAGAGTAGTGTAAAATTCACTCAACCACCATATTCAATACAATTCATATTCACACATGCAATTTCATCAATCGAAAACAAGTATTACTAGCATCATATATATCATTCATGTAAACCATTACTCAATTATTACGCAATTTGGAGTACTAAGTCATTTAGCTCACAAGATAAGTATTTACTCTCTCTATCTAGTGCAAAAGATACACACTTCAATAGGTTAATATACGCTCATATCAACTCATTCTTCCACGTAACCATAAGCTTGGCAAGGGTCCCAAAAATCCACTTACAATCAATTCCTTACTAGGATCACAAAGAACTTCCTTTTGGGTTGTAATGTTGGCTTTTGGTAAAGGTAGGAGAATTTAGGTAAAGTGAGTAATTCACTATTAGAGAATTACCTTGGAGTTTTGCTTTTCGTCATACAACTTCATCTTTTTCTCCATCTTCTTCTCATAATCTTCATAGTTTGTATTCTCCTTCTTTTCATTAGCATCAACATCATCTTTCTTCAATGAGCAATGGTACCAGTTCCGGGCACTACCCTTCTAAGCAGTTGGGGTACCAGTTGCAGGCACTACCCCTAAACAAGATTTAACCAACTTCTTCATTTTTCATACTTCTCAACCAAGCTTTTACCTTTTCATTCTTTCAGGCACTACATTCTTTCCTTCTTTTTTTTTTCTTTTCTCTCGAGGTACCAGTTTCGGGCAGTACCTCGCACATTCTCCATAGGGTACTAGATTTAAGCACTACCCTAGGGTGTTTAGTTCAATGGAGTACTAGATTTAAGCACTACTCCATGATTTTCTTTAGATGCATTTTCAAGCTTCAATCACCTTTTCAACACCAATTTCATTCCTTCCCAAACTGTATCAAACTCCATCAACACACTTTGAAAAGCCATAAATTCTCTTTTAGAAGGACAATCAAGTCTAAAAAAATTCAAAAGCTCAAAGTGGTTATTTCTTGTAGGCTGCCAAAGAATAAGATTTTTAGGCTCAACGGGGCTAAATACGGATAAACATCATTCAGTAGGAAATTATTTGGCTAAGTGACTTATAAATTCAAGGATGCCTTAAATCATCTCCCATCATCTAACACACTTGTAGTTTCAAGTAAGACAAGAGGCAAGTTCTAGAATACACGCACAAGAATGATACTCACCAGAAAAGAAATATCATGTGATTACGTACATGATCAACGAGGCTCAAAATCTCACATGGATTTTTAACAAGTAATAGAACACTTTTCATGGTAAGTAATATCCCACAAGTACACATAGAACTTCATACCACAATATAACTCAAGTACACTTCCTTCATCAATTTCAAAAGCATATGAATTTCAAGCACAATTTAAAAATATAAGCTCACATGAATCACAAGCATAAAATCAATCCTTTCGCTCCCATGAATTAAAAGCACACAAAAAATTTAGAAAAAGGAAACGAGTTCACCTAATTTCTCCTTCAAAACGCACGAGCTCCTCGAGTTGTTCAACTTGATCAGGTCAAGCCTCAGTGCAAAACTCATCTTGCCACTCTCCTACCTTTTTTTATCATCAAAGCTCAAACACTCATCATCACATGATTCATCAATAATAAAATAGGAGAACTATAAGAAAGAATCAATTGACTATCTAATCGACTCCACACACTAGAAACACCACTGAACACTAGGCAAATTGTAAAAAATCGACACATCAAAACCAATTAAAGTTTTAACATACCTCAAAAAATAACTCCCCTAGCAAACATTATAAAGAAAAGATTATACACTTGGTACTTCAATGAGGTAATAACATCACACCCCCCAAACTTAGTACAAACGTAAGTTGAAACTAAGTTTGAAAAGAGATGTAATTGCTGATTAGTAAGCACCTTAGATATAAAAATTTCATAGTCACACGAAAGAAATAAAGCAATAAAACGAAAGGGCAAGCCCCAAACAGACACTCATATTTAACGTCAGAGAGTCACGATGGAATATCACTTTTTGAATTACTGGATCAGATGGCAGTCGTCTCGCATCCTCACCTTCAAGTATTTTATTTCCTCTTCTTGTCTATACTCAGCACCTCACCTTTCTTAGTCACAAGTATATGATCCTTAGAATTTTCTTCCTCCCATGGCTTTCTGGATTCCTCCTTGTCAATCTTCCACTTAAATTCAGAATCATCTGTCCTATTAAAATCAAGATTAAACAAGTTAGACATCTCATCTATGCTCTTGCATGATTGAATCTCCATGGGCATCTTCACTCTTTCCCACTTCTTTTCCACTATAAGCTCAATATTCTGCTCTTGGAATGGTACTGGAGCACTCCGAACATCAGGTATAGCATTCTGCATGAAAACGAGAGTGGGAAGAGATGGTTCGACCTCGATTCGACCATGAGTGCTGGTCGAACTAGGTGTGTCGTGGTCGAACTGTGCTTCAAAAAGTGTGCTCTTTCCCGTACAGGCTGGTTCGACCACGGTTCGACCAATAGAATTGGTCAAAAGATGCTGATCGTGGTCAAATCATCTTTCTGGAAAAATAGGGTGCTCGGGACAGGCTGGTTCGACCTCTGTTCGACCAACCGAGTTGGTTGAACCATGAGGGTCTTGGTCGAACCGGTCGGCTGGAAGCTCCAAAGGTTGCCCAGGTGCTTGGTTCGACCTCCATAATGCGATTTGATATGTTGGCTTGGTTGAATTGAGGTCAAATCGTGCTTCTAGAGCTTCAAAATTCATTTTCGGTATCATCGGTCCCTCATACTGCGTTCCAGACCTCAACATGATGGCTTTACACTCTTTGGGATTCGTTATACCTTGAGACGGGAACATTCCTTTCTCCATAGTTTGTGTCAATTAATTCACATTCCCGACCATCTGCCCCATCATCAAAGTAAGGTCCTTCAACTGCTTAGATAAATCTGCATGCTTAGTATTCATAGTAACCTCAAGACGATCAACCCTTGCATCATTCCTTGCCATGTATCGACTGAAGGTATCTTCAACACTCTTCACTGCTTGCTGCTTCATACTAGGCCCCCTTTGTGTCAACTCTGTAATTTGCCTCTGCTGGGACTCTAGTAGCTTGTTGATTTTAGGTAGACTAAAGACGATCTCATCATCCCTATTCGGCTTCACCACTTGATGTTCAACTTGTGCCACCGTACCAAGTACATATGATCCTCTTACTCTTTCCGTAGGCCAGTCATGTGAATTCATAGAGATGTATTCAAACAACTTTTCTACTTCTAGTGCTGTCTTAGATAACAGCGCACCTCCTAATGATGCATCAGTAAGAATACACGACTCACAATTCAATCCTTAGTAGAAGATACTTATGTACTGAGCCTTAGACATTCCATGCTATGGGCACCGCCTGAGCATGTCTTTAAACCTTTCCCACGCCACTTGAAATTTCTCACCCTGATTCATATCAAATTGAGTGGACTCTTGCCTCATTCTTAAGATCCTTGAGGGTGGCATGTATCTCTCCAAGAACATCTACTGTAGTTGGTCCCATGTAGTGCAATCTGTTGCATCAAGAGTCTCATACCAAGCTTCACGAAACTTCTCATTGCCATGGATAGAAAATTGATTCATAAAAGATTTTATCTAGATTCATAAAAGGGGCAACATATCAATTAATAAGTGTGGTCCTTCCTTGGACACGCCGGTTTTTATAGAAGATTCATAAAAGATTTCTCGAAATACTCCAATCCCTTATCTCATTTACTTGAAAAGGATATTCCTTTTGTTTTTGATGAAGAATATCTAACAGCTTTTCAGGTTTTGAAAGAGGCACTTATTACTGCACCTATCTTGATCACACCAGATTGGACTCAGCTGTTTGTACTTATGTGTGATGCGAGTGATTTAACACTTGGAGTGGTGCTTGGGCAGTTGAGGAAAAAGAAGTTATGCGCCATTTACTATACGAGTAAGACTTTTGATGCTACACAAAAGAACTGCACGGTGACTGAAAAAGAGTTTCTAGTTGTGGTGTATGTATTCAATAAGCTTCGACAGTATTTGGTTAGCATGAGAATGATAGTGTATACGGATCATTCTGCGATAGGATACTTGATGGAGAAGAAGGAAACGAAGCCAAGGATCATCAGATGGATTTTTCTTCTGTAGGAATTTAATATGGAGATCCGAGATAAGAAAGGTACGAAGAATGTTTTGGTGGATCACCTATTAAGGTTGGAGACAAGGGAGCACTGTGATGATTCTTTTGATTACATTGAAGAGATGTTCCCTGATGAGAAAATAATGGCAGTGCTTGTTAAAGGAGTGGAAATTCAAGAGGGATGTGAGACATTTATATGGTATGATCCATTTGTCTACAAGATATGTACGGATTCCATAGTCTGTAGGTGTGTGCCTGAGATGAAGATGGAGAGCGTTCTTGATTTTTGCCATGCACAACCTAATGGGGGCACTTTGGAGCTCAAAAGACGGCAACAAAGGTACTTCAATCCGCTATTTATTGGCCAACTTTATTTAAAGATTGTGAAACTTATGTGGCGACATGTGATAGATGTCAAAGGATGGGGAACATAAGTCGAAGAGATGAGATGCCACTTCAGCCAAGCATTGTTTTGAGATCTTTGATGTATAGGGGATCGATTTTATGGGGCCTTTTACTCCATCCAATGGATTTCTTTACATCCTTTTAGCAGTGGATTATATTTCTAAGTGGGTGGAAGCCATTCCCACTCGCATGAATGATTCAAGGACTATTTTATCCTTCTTGAAGAAATATATCTTTGCCCGTTATGGAGTTCCTAGAGCATTGGTAAGCGATGGAGGGTATTACTTCATCAACAAGCTTCTTGAAAAAGTATTTAAGGATTATGGGGTCAAGCATAGGGTTATTACACCCTATCACCCTCAAGCGAATGGGCAGGCTAAAGTCTCCAACCGACAAGTGAAATAAATTTTGGAGAATATAGTCGGAACCAATAGGAAGGATTGGGCTATGAAGCTTAATGATGTTTTGTGGGGGTTCCGAACTGCTTATAAGATAGCGTTGGATATGTCACCGTATCAAATCGTCTATGGGAAGCCATGCCACTTACCCGTAGAGATTCAGCACAAAGCTTTTTGAGCATTGAGGAGTTTGAACTTGTCTTTAAGGGATCAAAAGGAGTTGAGGATGACTCATATTAATCAATTGGATGAGTTCAGGAATCGAGCTTACAAGAACTCGGAGATCTACAAGGAGAGAATGGAAAAATGACATGATTCAAAGATCTCATACAAGGAGTTCAAGCAAGGTGATGAGGTATTACTTTTTAACTCTCGTTTGAAGCTCTTCGTAGGAAAATTAAAATCGAAGTGGACGGGGCCATTCATTATCTATAGAGCCTACGGAGGGGGGAGTTTCGAGCTTATGGACAAAGAAAGAGACATAATAGCGGTGAATGGGCATCGATTGAAGCATTACAAGTCGCCGGATGATGTTTGCATCATCTTTGAGGATACCTTGCACTAGATTGGTACCATCGTGACTCTCCAACGTTAAATAAGAGAGCCTGTTGGGGGCTTTTCCTCCTGTTTTATTTGCTTTATTTCTTTTGTGTGAGTAAGAAATTTTAATAATTGATGTGCTTACTTATCGGTAATTACATCTTTTTGCAAACTTAGTTTCCACTATAGTTTCTACTAAGTTTGGGGGGTGTGATGTATTTACCTCATTGAAGCATCGAGAGTATAATCTTTTCTTGGTACCGTTTGTTAGGGGAGTTGATTTTTTGCAGTATATTGAAACTTTAACCGATTTTAGGGTGTCAATTTTTTGCAATTTGCCTAATGTTCAGTGGTGTTTTGTGTTGTTTTGAGTGTGGTATGCGGAGTTACACATATATATTGAGTTTTAGGATTAATTCTTGAGCTAAGTTTGCTCATTTTTGGTACCTAATGTTCGTTTTTGAGCTTGGAGTGTACAGGGGATGAAGAAAATTCGACTTTGGAGCTTCAGGTGTCCGATTCGACCAAGGGTGCAGGTCGAACTGAAAAGCTCAGGTCGAACTGGTGATCAAAGAGTTCATTACAGGTCAATTCGACCACAGAGGAGGAGGTTCGACCAAGGCTTCGACCAAGATGAAAGTCGAACTGGTGATCAGAGAGTTTGTACAGACCGATTTGACCAAGAAAGGTTTGGTTCGACCAAAGGGGTAAGTCAAACCATGGTCGAATCGGGGACCTAAAAGATTTGAACAGAGGAGTTCGACCACGATGTTGCGATTCGACCAAGGCATTTGGTTGAATCGATATCGAATTCAATCTCCAGTAACATGGTTCGACCACGTCAATCCAGTTCGACCACTACATCAGGTCGAATCGTACCAGGTAAGTCAGTTTTTAACCCCATTTTTCACCCTCATTCGATCACTTTCACACTACCTTCACTCGAATTTGCTCTGAATGGAAAGCCCTTACTTCTAAACTTTGATTCCGCACGATTTGCTCCGATTAAACCACATTACACACTCTTTCCACTCAATTCGCCACGTTTTCGGAGCAATCTAGTTGAAAAACTAGGGTTCGTCGCGATTTTATCACACTTTTTCATTCTTTAGCCATGGCCGGTTCAAAAGGTACATTTTCTTGACTCTATTACCCTCGGATTGGTGTTCTAATTGTCGATTGCAAGTGGTAGGTTGATTGAACGAGTTTCTTAGGAATTCATGGTGTATTTTGAGTTATTGTGTGCAAATTCATATGAACAATTGATGGGATTGTTTTGATTGTATAATTTTTTATCAAACCTTGATGTTTATGTGAATTTGGGAGCATTGAGGAGTGTGAGATGAAGCATGTTGGATTGTGAGTAAATTGCTTGAGTTTGAGTAGTTATTCATGTTGGATTGTGAGTAATTTGAGTAGTAATGCATGCTTGTGGTTAATAAAATCGTTTGTTGATCTTGTTGCATACTTGATGATTGGAATGAAGTTGAGTAAGCATGTGAATTGAATTGTTGAATCATGATGATGGAACATGCTTATTTGGTGTGACTATGCATTGAAAAACTTGAAGTCTTGAGTAGAGTTGAATGAATTAGCATGGTTTTCCTTTCTTGTTGTTGGTTTTGAAGTATTGTTTTCAGGAAAAGGAAAGGAAGCTGAGGTTCGTTCCAAGAAGAGGCAAGATAGACCTTCTCGTGAAGATGCTGTGACAAAGAAGTTAAGGCTTCAAGAGAGGTTGCCTATGAATTTCAAGGTGCGGATGAATAATTGGGATGATATCAAGGATAAGTGGGGTGATATATCAGACAAGATTGCAAGAATGAGGTACCAGGATGATGGAGCGATGGTTACAATGCGCATCCGAGATGATATCTTATGGATGTTTGATCAAGTAGGGATTCGTCACTTCATGGAGTTGAAGAAGCCTATGTACTTCCATGTGACTGCTGAGGTGCTTTGTTCGATTACTGTGAAGAAGGGTTCGAGCCATCTCCCGAATGAGTGTACATTCTAGTTTGGAGGTGAGATGAGGACGTGGTCGACTGAGGAGTTGAATGCGTTGTTTCAGACTCCGAGAGTGATCTCTAGAAATAAGAATGGATTCTTCAATGTTAATAACTTCTGGAGAGAGATTTCTGGGGAGGATATGGATTTCAAGACAAGTAGTGCTCGTGCTTTGTTGATCTAGAATCCGGTGCTCCAATACATGGATCAAGTGTTAAGCAACACACTGTTTGCTCGGTCTAAGGGGAGTTGTGTATCGAGGGAAGAGTTATATGTCCTCTGGTTTATGCTCAATGGAGTGAGGTTCAATGTGGGATCATACCTTATTTATCAGCTATACAGGTTCAGGTGCTCTCCATTTCAGAAAGTTAATATAGGAGGTCTACTTACTACTGTGGCTGAGCATTATCACATAAACTTCACCGGTATTACGCCCATTCTTGAGGATCTGGACTTGGTCATGAGTACATTGTGAAGGGTGGATTCACTCATCTTCTCAATGGAGATTGGTTCTATACGAGGGGGTCGAAGCCCTTTACTTTTATGTTCCCATTTGATGTGAGTGAGTTGACTTCTATCCGAAATGAAGGCAACAAGTTGATGAACACGCTGGCACACGATGCTCTCTCCGTTACTAACTTGACAAAAGGTGATTGGAGGACTGTAGCTCAGATGTACGCTGAGGGGATGATGGAGGAACTTCAGAGGATTGTAGACGAGGGGCGTGTTCAGCCACATCCTCGGGCACAGCCACAGCAGCAGCAGGAGCCTGGAGAGGATCAGGTAGATCCACAGATGGGAGATCCACAGTCGTATGAGATGCCACCACGTCCCATTTCGGCATGGCCACAGCAGCAGTGGGCTGGTCCTGATGCTTATTTTCAGGAGCAGTTTTAATTGATTCATGAGCAGTTCGCCATACTGGATGCGAACCAGCAGGAGACGAATAAGCAGCTGGAATTGGCAAATGCGAACTACGCAGCACTGGATGGGAAGTATAACACGCTGCAGAATAACTATGTGGAGATGAATAAGAGATTGAAGAGGATGTATGCTCATGAGCGCGAGTTGGATAGAAAGCTAAATAGTCTTCATAGAGATTTAGATCGATTGCGCTCGGAGATGAGTGATGGTGATGACGAAGAGGGTACGAGCAATGATGATGCTCCGGAGGAGTAGGATGCACCAATTTTTTGTTCTTTGCCTGTTTTATCTCATCTCCCTTCTCTTTTTCTTTTTACAGGATGGGTATTTATGGTGTGAGTGGCATGTACGTATATTGACATGATTGGATGTTAGATTGAGAGGTGATGATTGATACTTGAGGGTGGAATTGGTTGGTTATACTTGTATGGATTGTCATGATATGAGGGTTCTTGGTTTTAGTATGATGCATTCATATTTTACATATGTTAATTTTTGTTGATGAGAAGCATGTACAACTTGATAAGTATATGGAGTTTATTGTAAAATTGATCTTGATTATATGCTGTGAGGAGTACTTAGGATTCTATTTGTCCATGTGATTATTTGAGCTATTTAAGTCATGTTAGTTCATGATAGTTTATTCTTGAGGGAATCATTAATATGACCGTATTCTAGAACTTGGCTTGGCGTCTTGCGTGACGCTTATGATTGATGAATTGCTAGGACATGATCTTAGGCCGTTATTGGTTAATTGAGTCACTTAGCCAAATTTTACCTTACCTGATAACAAATGTATCATTGTAAGCCCTTTTGAGCCTTTAAAAGCTTTTTCTTTGGCAAGCCTTGATAAAAAGCCTTATTAAACCTTTACTTGAGCCTTGTTGAATATCTTATTCATTAGTAGGGAGTTGAGGTGTATAAGTGCTTGAAAGAATGAAAAGGTAGAAGCTTGGTTGAGAAATATGAAAAAGGAAGACGTTGGTTAAATCTTGTTTAGGGGTAGTGCCTGCAACTGGTACCACGACTACTTAGAAGGGTAGTGCCCAGAATTGGTACCCTTGCTCATTGAAGAAAGATAATGTTGATGCTAATGAAAAGAAGGAGAATTCAAACTATGAAGATTATGAGAAGAAGATGGAGAATAAGATGAAACTGTATGACGAAAAGCAAAAATCCAAGGTAATTCTCTACTAGTGAATTAGTCACTTTACCTAAATTCTCCTACCTTTACCAAAGAGCCAACATTACAATCCAAAAGCAAGTCCTTTATGATCCTAGTAAGGAATTGATTGTAAGTGGATTTTTGAGACCCTTTCCAAGCTTATGGTTACGCGGAAGTATGAGTTGATATGAGCGTATATTAACCTATTGAAGTGTATATCTTTTGCACTAGAGGGAGAGAGTAAATACTTATCTTGTGAGCTAGATGACTTAGTACTCCGAATTGCATAATAATTGAGTGATGTTTTACATGAATGATATATATGATGCTAGTAATACTTGTTTTCGATTGATGAAATTGCATGTGTGAATATTAATCGTATTGAATATAGTGTTTGAGTGAATTTTACACTACTCTATGTTTTGATTGTGTTGCCTCGGGACGAGCAACATGTAAGTTTGGGGGTTTGATGAGTATGTAAATTCACTAGTTTTGAGCTCGAATTTGTGTACTTATGGTGTGTTAAATGGTTGTAATTAGATGTGAATCGATATATATGGTGGAAAGTCACGAATCAGGTGTCTACAAGGTTATTTGAGTTTATTTCGAAGAAAATAAGTTAGAAGTGATCGGATCCAGAAAAAGAAGATTCCAGGGTGCAAGTCGACCATGCAGGAGATGGATTCGACCAAGAAGGAATCAGTTCGACCAGAACCTGTGGTCGAATCCGTTAAGATAAAGTGTCGTTCGACCAAGATCGTGCCATTCGACCAAGCCAGTTGGTCAAACCGTGGTCAAACTAGAAGCCTAAACAGACGCACTTGCAGTTCGACCAGAAAGTTTGTGATTTGACCAGGACTCTGGTCGAATCCGAGACCCGCAACTGATGTATAGGTCGATTCGACCAGAGAGAATCGGTTTGACCTGTGTTGTTGGTTGAACTGACGTACGAAAACTTACCATATTCATATTTTTACACCTTTAATGCATGTGATCGCTCAAGAAGCCCATCCAAGGTCCGTAAGGAGAGTTTACAAGTATAAAAGAAGAGCTTTTGCAGGAGAAGAACATCATTCATCATCCATCCATCACCGAAACCCTACCATCATCCGAAGGAGTCGTGCGAAGAGGTTCGTCTGGTAAGTCAAGTAAGATCATACCAACTAGCCATGATTGTTCCTAGATCAATCATGGGCTAGAACCGCTCCGGTAGTTCTAGGGTTATGAAAGTTTTATGAGTTAATTGAATTTCCATGTGTAAACTCCATACAACACTACTTGTGGTTTATTTTATATAAGATTGTGCTTTTTTAATTCATACTCACGGTCGTTTTATGCATCATTAACTGTTATGTAGAGTCTGAATACATCTCTTGGTTATTGATTGAGTGTGTTCATCGCTGAGCAGGATTATATGTTATAATTTTAAGTGAAAGGATTCCGAAGTCTTATTAGAACTATCTTATATAGATACTTGTTAATTGAATCTTATTCGGGTTAATAAGTAGGATAAAGAGTATAACTTCATAGTACCTATAAAAGAAGATTATATCGGGTTAGAGTACTAAGTGCACGGAAAATAATTGATACTGATAGTACCTAGAAAGGAGGGTGAATTATATCTCTTGCTCCGAGGATATACACACGTGTCATACGCATGTTTACTCGTGTATATAGGGTGAACTTGCATAGTTTAGTGATGCGTCCATAAACCACAAGGTAGAGTCAGACAATAACACATGGAAAGAAAATTAATAAGTAAAACTGGATGCCTGAAGAACTACCTAATTTCTTACTTGATCACAACCGTATTTTCTCTATTGCTTGTTTATTTAATTGCTATTTAAATTACATGTTATCTAGTTTCATAAGTATTCCAAACCGATTTATCAACATAGTCTTAGTTAACTAGCAAATAATCGAATTGATAATAATCCGTCTTTTGGGTTCTATAATCACTTAGTTGCCCATCGAAACTACAATTGATATCCTTACACTTGGGGATTAATTTTGTGTGTTGAGAAAACGCTCATTAAGTTCTTGGCGCCGTTGCCGGGGATGTTCATTCATAGTATCTAGATAAACTTGATGAGTCGATGGTTGCAGCTTAAGCAAGCGAACTGGTCGAACTGCCCCGTTCGGCACCATTTTCTATGACGAATATTTTACATGATGTTAATGCTACTCCCGTGCCATCTCAAGGACAGAATACTAAGCTTACAGTGGAAAAGAAGTGGGGAAGAGTGAAGATGCCCATGGAGACTCAATCATGCAAGAGCATAGATGTGATTTCTAACTTGTTTAATCTTGATTTTAATAGGATAGATGATTCTGAATTTGAGTGGAAGATTGGCAAGGAGGTGTCTAGACAGCCATGGGAGGAAGGAAATTCTGAGGATCATATTTTTGTGACCAAGAAATGTGAAGTGCTGAGTGTAGACAAGAAGATGGAAAGAAAGTATTTGAAAGTGAGGATGCGGGAAGACCGCCATCCTATCCAGTAGTCTACAAAGTGGTATTTCGTCATGACTCTCCGACGTTAAACATGAGCATGTGTTGGGGGTTTGCCCTTCTATTGTATTGCTTTATTATTTCTTTCGTGTGAGTAAGAAATTTTTATATTTAAGGTGCTTACTAATCGGCAATTACATCTCTTTGCAAACTTAGTTTCAACTTACGTTTTTATTAAGTTTGGGGAGGGGTGTGATGTTATTACCTCATTGCAGCACCAAGAGTATAATCTTTTCTTTGTAATGTTTGCGAGGGGAATTGATTTTTTGCGGTATGTTAAAACTTTAATCGATTTTGATGTGTCAATTTTTGCAATTTGCCTAGTGTTTAGCGGTGTTTCTAGTGTGTGGAGTCAATTAGATAGTCATTTGAGTCTTTCTTATAGTTCTCCTATTTTATTATTGATGAATCATGTGATGATGTGTTTGTTTGAGCTTTGATAGAAAAAGGTAGAAGAGTGGCAAGATAACCGAGTTGAACAACTTGAGAAGCTCGTACATACGTTGAAGAAAAATCAGGTGCCCTTATTTCCTTATTCTAATTCTTATGTGTGCTTTTAATTCATGGAGTGGAAGGATTGAGTTTATTTTTTGGTGATCCACATGAGCTTATATTTTTAGAATTGTGCCTGAAATTCATATGCTCCTGAAATTGATGAAGGAAGTGTACTTGAGTTATATTGTGATATGAAGTTCTATGTGTACTTGTGGGATATTGCTTACCATGAAAAGTGCTCTGTTACTTGTTAGAAATCCATGTGAGATTTTGAGCCTCGTTGATCATGTTACATAATCACATGATATTTCTTTCTAGTGAGTATCGTTCTTGTGTATGTATTCTAGAACTTGCCTCTTGTCTTACTTGAAACTACATGTGTGTTAGATGATGGGACATGATTTTAGGCCATCTTTGAATTTATGAGTCACTTAGCCAAATAATTTCCTACCAAATAATTTATCCGTAGTTAGTCCCGTTGAGCCTAAAAACCTCATTCTTGGAAGCCTACGAGAAATAACCACTTTGAGCATCTGAATTTTTTGAGCCTTGATTGTCCTTCTAGAAGAGAATTAATGGCTTTTCAAAGTGTGTTGGTGGAGCTTGATAACAATTTGGGAAGGAATGAAATTGGTGTTGAAATAGTGATGGATCTTGATAATGCATATAAGGAAAATCATGGAGTAGTGCTTAAATCTAGTACTTCATTGAATCAAACACCCTATGGTAGTGCTTAAATCTAGTACCCTATGGAGGATGCACGAGGTAGTACCCGAAATTGATACCTCGAGAGAAAAAAAAGAGAGAAAAAAAAAGAGAAGGAAAAAATGTTGTGCTTGAAAGAAAAGTAAAAGAATTGAGGAGGATGTTGTGCTTAATTGAATTGAGTAAGAAGAATGAAAGATCATTATGGAATGCACGCTTGATTGATCCGAAGTTTGAGTCACTTATCCATATATTTCCTACCTTAACTAAAGAGCCAACATTACATCCAAAAGAAAAGTCCTTTTTGATCTCATTGTCAAATCATACTTTTAGTGGTGGAGAGTTTGAGACATTTGTCAAACTTATGGTTACGCATGCACTTGAATTGAATTTGAGCGTAAACACCTTAACCCATAAGTGTACATCTTTTACACTTGAGTGTGAGTGATATATAATTCCCGTGAGAACATGTCAATAGAGCATTTGAATTGGTGGTGATTATCTTAACTTGTATGCTATGAATTGATTATTACATGTAACGAGAGTTGCATGACTTAAGTTGAGGACAATGGTATTTTGAAGGGGGTATTGGTCATAGTCCTTGTTTCCCCGCTAATTTTCATACTCTCTTTCTCTTTATTTTATTTTGTTGCCTCGGGACGAGCAACGGGTAAGTTTGGGGGATTGATGAGAGTGAAAATTAGCATGTTTTAGTGTCCAATTGAACACCTTCTTGATTGATATTGTTATCATATATTAACACAAGTGTCTTATATTCAATATATATGAGAAAAAGGTGCACTTCAGGTGTTTTATTGTGTTTTAGGTGGAAAAGGGATCAAAAGTACAAAGTGGGAGAAAAGGTTCAATTTGTATATGAATGCTGAAAAACGCACGTCCAACTTGTGTAATTTTTCTGTATTTGCGTGGAGCTCTTAATGGAAAGTGTGATACATGGTTGGAAAGTCACTGAAAAGAGGATCGTTTTGGCATAAAGAACACCTCAATCGGAATCCAAACGAGAAAGTTATGATCAAGATGGTGACGTCGCGCGAGATGTGCCGAGCAGAACGGCTGTGTCACTTTCCATGGTTTATTACACCTTCAATTCTTGGAATTTTTGTAATTTCTTTATTTGGATAGAAATCCAAGGAAGATTGAATCACGTGAGCACAAGAATCACTCAAATCGGAGTCCGGATGTAGAAGTTATACGCGAAACGGTGAGACTGCGCACTACATTTCGACCACGACACGAGCGGTTCGACCACGTGTCGTGGTCGAACCAAAAGCCTGAACAAGCGCAAAATCGCAATTTTTACCCACTGTTCATGAATTTTTGTGCTTTCCAAGAAAAAGCTCATCCTAGGTCCATAAGGAGAGCTTGCAAGTATAAAAGGGGATGTAGATCACACCAAGAAGACACAATAGAATACGGATTGGATACAACACAACACAACCATCCTACACCCCACAAGGGGGGTTCACCCCCCCAACCATCATCCACATCCTTCCCTCCATCCATCCATTACTTTGAAGATTCATTTGTGGAATCAAGAGGAGAACCAAGAGGAGGATTCAAAAAGGAGAAGGATGCGACGACGCCCACATATAGGGTTTATTCGTTTTCTAATTTATCTTATATTTTCTGGACTACGGGTAAGATCTATCCAACACCCGTGATTATTCTTCGCAACATCATGGGCTAGAGCCTTTTTGGTAGAACTAGGGTTGTGAAGATTTTTTACGAATTAATTGAACTTTCGTGTGTAAACTCCATACAACACTACTTGTAGATTTATTTTATATATGATTGTACTTTCTTAATCCATATTCACGATCGTTTTGTGCATCTTCAATTGGTATATAGAGTCTGAATATATATCTTGGTTGTAAATTGAGTGCGTTCACCGCTGAACAGGATTTCATGTTATGATTCTAAGTGAGGGAACTTCGAAACTTCATTAGAACTATCATATATGAATACTTATTAATTGAATTGAATTCGGGTTATTAAGTAGGATAAAGAGGATAATTTATAGTACCTATAAAGGGAGATCATATCGGGTTAGAGTACCAATTGGCCAGGAAAATAATTGATATTGATAGTACCTAGAAATGGGGTGGAATTATATCTCTTGCTCCGAGGTCATTCACACGTGTTACACGCATGTTTACTTATGTCTATATTGTAGATATGCATGGTTTAGTGATGCGTCCATATACCACAAGGCAGAGTCAGAAATCAACACATGAAAGGGAAATTAATAAGTAAAACTGGATTACCCTAGAGCTACATAATCTCCTACTTTATCCATTTTCGTATTCTTCTAAGTGACTTTATTTTATTTGTTATTTTAATTAATTGTTTAGTAGTTAATAATTGAAACCTCAAATTTTTATTCCCATTCGTCTTAGTTAATTTAATAAATAATTAAATTGATAATACGCCATCCTTTGGGTTCGATAATCACTTGGTCACTTACCTATACTGCAACTAATATCCTTAATACTTAGGGATTAATTTTGCGTGTAAAGAAAATGCGCATCAAGTTATTGGTGCCGTTGCGTATTATCAATTTAATTATTTACTAAATTAATTAAGACTAGGCAATTAAGTTTGAGGTTTGATTATCAACTACTAAACAATTAATTAAATAACAAATAAAATAAAGGCACTTAGAAGAATACAAAAGTGAATCAAGTAGGAGAATAGGTAGCTCTGTAAGATAATCCAGTTTCACTCATTAATTTTTCTTCCGTGTGTTGATGTCCGACTCTGCCTTGTAGAATATGGACGCATCACTAGGCCATGCAAATCTACTCTATAGACACAAGCAAATATACATGTAACATGTGTGAATAACCTTGGAGCAAGAGATATAATTTCACCCCCCTTTCTAGGTACTATCAGTATTAATTATTTCCCTGGCCAATTGGTACTCTAACCCGATATGATCTCCCTTTATAGGTATTATAAAATTATCATTTTTATCCTACATAATAACCCGAATTCAATTAATCCCCAAGTATTAAGGATATCAGTTGCAGCTTAAGCAAGCGACCAAGTGATTATCGAACTCAAAGAACGGCGTATTATCAATTTAATTATTTATTAAATTAATTAAGATGAATGGGAATAAAAGTTTGAGGTTTCAATTATTAACTACTAAACAATTAATTAAAATAACAAATAAAATAAAGTCACTTAGAAGAATACAAAAGTGGATCAAGTAGGAGAATAAGTAGCACTAGGGTAATCAGTTTCACTTATTAATTTCCCTTTCGTGTGTTGATGTTCGACTCTGCCTTGTGGAATATGGACGCATCACTAAACAATGCATATCTATTCTATAGATACAAGTAAACATGCGTGTAACACGTTTGAATGACCTCGGAGCAAGAGATATAATTCCACCCCCTTTCTAGGTACTATCAGTATCAATTATTTTCCTGGCCAATTGGTACTCTAACCCGATATGATCTCCCTTTATAGGTACTATAAATTTATCCTCTTTATCCTACTTAATAACCCGAATTCAATTCAATTAATAAGTATTCATATATGATAGTTCTAATGAAGCTTCAGAGTCCCCTCACTTAGAATTATAACATGAAATCATGTTCAGCGGTGAACACACTCAATCTACAACCAAGATATATATTCAGACTCTATATACCAATTGAATATGCACAAAACGACCGTGAATATAGATTAAAAAGCACAATCATATATAAAATAAATCCACAAGTAGTGTTGTACGGAGTTTACGCACGAAAGTTCAATTAATTCGTAAAAACCTTCACAACCCAAGTTTTACCAAAAAGGCTCTAGCTCATAATGTTGCGAAGAACAATCATGGGTGTTGTATAGATCTTACCCGTAGTCTGAAAAATACAAGATAAATTAGGAAACCAACAAACCCTAGACGTGGGCTTCATCGCGTCCTTCTCCATTTTGAATCCTCCTCTTGGTTCTCCTCTTGATTCCACAAATGAATCTTCAAAGTGATAGATGGATGGAGGGAATGATGTGGATGATGGTTGGGGAGTGAATCCCCCTTGTGGGGTGTAGGATGGTTGTGTTGTGTTGTATCTAATCTGTATTCTATTGTGTCTTCTTGGTGTGATCTACATTCTCTTTTATACTTGTAAGCTCTCCTTATGGACATAGGATGAGATTTTTCTTAGGAAGCACAAAAATTCATGAACAGGGGGTAAAAATCCCAATTTTACGCTTGTTCAGGCTTCTGGTTCGACCACGACACGTGGTTGAACCGCTCGTGTCGTGGTCGAACTCTGGTCGAACTGCAGTGCGCAGTCTCACCATTTCGCGTATAACTTTCACATCCGGAGTCCAATTTGAGTGATTCTTGTGCTCACGCGATCCTCTCTTCCTTGGAATTCTATTTATATAAAAAATCACAAAAACTCCAAGAATTGAAGGTGTAACAAGCCATGGAAAATGACACAGCCATTTTGCTCGGCATATCTCACGCGATGTCACCATCTTGATCATAACTTTCTCGTTTGGATTCCGATTGAGGTGTTCTTTACTCCAAAACGATCCTCTTTTCAGTGGCTTTCCAACCATGTATCACACTTCTCGTTCAGATCTCCACGCAAATACATAAAAATTACACAAGTTGGATGTGCGTTTTTCAGCATTTATACACAAATTGCACATTTTTTCCAACTTTGCACTTTTGATCCCTTTTTTCACCTAAAACATAATAAAACACCTCAAGTGAAAATTTTCTCACATATATTGAATATAAGATACTTGTGCTAATATATGACAACAATATCAATCAAGAAGGTGTTCAATTGGACACTAAAACACGCTAATTTCCACTCTCATCAAAGTTATATCTCTTGCTCCAACGTTATTCGCATGTGTTACACGCTTATCTGCTTGCGTCTATAGAGTAGATTTGCATGACTTAGTGATGCATCCATAGTCCACAAGGTAGAGTCGGACATTGATATACGAGGGAGTTAGTGAAACTGGATGGCCCGAAGAGCTACCTATCTTCTCACTTTTTTAACTCTCGTTTATTTCTATTGTCCCTATTTTTATTGTTATTTAATTATTTTGTCTACTAGATTAGTAACCATTCTATAATCAAATTGACAAACAATAGTTTTCTTTTATTTAGATAATAATAAATTGATAATCATCCGTCCTTTGGGTTCGATAATATTACTTGGTCGCTTATCTAAGCTATAATTACATCCTTCATACTTGGAAATTATTGTGTGTTGAGAAAACACCCATCACCATGCACGATGCAGAAGACGTGTATGAGGCTGGGCGGCAGACACTTGGGGATCACATACTACCCAACATAGGTCAATCTAATGCATTTGATGCTCTTATCATGGATGAGTTGAACGAGTCTCATCCCTCATATCACGCCCCAAATTCAATAAAAAGAAGAGGAGATTTTGTTCGTAAATATTAACTCTCAAGAGGGACATGAACAATTAATAAAATCAAAATGATTACTAAAATATCATTATAAAATTACATAAAAAGGATTTTTGTGCACGCATTAATAAAAAGCTTTTACACAACGCATTCATCCCTGGTACGCCATCGTAGCCTCAACCTGAAAAGGATTTGGAGTTGAAGGGGTTGAGCGTCTGAAATACACAAAGTGGGTTAACTACTTCTAATGGAGCTAGTGAGATAGGGGATAAAATGGTAAAAACAAACATATAAACATATACTACAATTAATTGGTTTTCAAACCCCACATAAACACAAAACAAACTTTGCCTAAGGGTAAACCATAATCCCTATGAGTAAAATATGACATGAACTATTAAGGTAAATGATCGGCTTCATTTTCACCTAGGTTTTATAGGTTTATTTTGGTTATTTTAGTGTGTTTTTATTACCACAAACACTTTAACCCGTGCGTTGCATGGGAATAGATTTTAAAAAATAAAATTATATAAATATAGATTTTTTGTAATAGTAAATATATATATATATATATATATCGTGGACACATAAATACATATAATTACGTATTCCCTCCGTCTCATCCTAATAATTAAATATTTTTAAATTGGGTGTAATATTCTAACTGTTATATTTTTTTCTATGAAACCCACACAATTAATTAATTAAAATATCTCAATATGACTCATCCGCCACATTAATACAATCATCTACTATACATTAAAATATTATTTATCTCACCTCAATACACATTAAAATAATAAATTTCTTAATCCCTGTGCAAAAAATAAATATAACTATTAGAATGGGACGAAGGAAATACATATGTATGAGATTTTATATTGTGATGGTATGTATATTTAGTTTAGTTCTTTATGTGTAATGAATTAAATAGTATTTAGTTGAATCGATGTAATACGACCTTATTCGTGTACAACAAATTAATGTAATTATAAAAAACCAACATTTTTAAAAATTTTACTAATATTTATATTTCATTACATAATCATATGTTAACGTATAAGCAATTTCAAATAATGATTTTAATTACTCAACATTATTTTCAAATACAACCCAAATTTTTTCAATAATTAACTCAAATTGAAACAAATTTTAACATGTTAATTGATAAAAAAAAGTATATAAAAAAATATCTTTAATTTCAATTATTTTGTTGAACATAAAATTATTAGAATTAATAAATGTGATAGATTTTAAATAATTAAATAATTGATGGTTGAAATAAATTGTCCTAAAATTAATATTATATTTTAATCATACATTAAAAAGGAAAATCAGTATAATTGGGATGAGAGAAATTGAGGAGAAATTAAAGAGAATCGAGAAATTGAAAAGATATTATGGAGAGATTTTGACCAAAATTTGAGCGGGAAAACTTTAGTTGGCCCTATGTGCTTATATATATATATATATATATATATATATATATATATATATATATATATATATAGATTTTAGTGTGAAGTATCATAGCATTTGTGTAATGTTTATTGTGATATTATAATTATTTAGGGTTTAATCAAATTATGCTTAAAACATGTGAAAATGGGAGAAAAACGGAGTCGGAACTGCAAACAAAGAAGAGCTCAAAATCATACTCAAACTCATGGCGAGTTGCACAACTCACCACGAGTTAAGTGCCAAGATCGTCTTGAGATCAAGACTTGCCCTGGCAAAAGGGCGAGTTCGGACAGCCCCAGATCTACAACATCAACTCGCCCCTGCGAAAGGATAAGTACGAACTCGCCACGAGTTGGTGACAACAACTAAAACACGAGTACTGCAAGTTGAGGCGAGTTGCGAAAATGCCAACTGTCTAGAAAACCCTAAAGATTCCCCAAATTGGATATTTTAACTCCCTTTCATCATTTAAAAATCATTTTTCATATCCTGCTTCACACACACACACACACACTTTTCACCTCTTTTCACACACATTTTCTCCCATCTTCATCATCCTTCATCCTCCATCAACACCCATCAATTAACCCATAATTTCCACCTATTTTTACATCATTCATCCACCCATCACATATCTAAGGGAAGATCATCAAAGAATTGAAAGGATTATCAAGATAACAGAAGACTAATCCTTAAGAAGATTAGAGAGAATTCTTAGGATCTATATAATGATTTTGTTATAGGTCTCATGGATTCTATGGTAGGCTAGTCTCATTAGTGAGGCTAGCCACATTATGGATTAGAGATTATTAGATTTATGAATTTATGATGGTTTTTTGAATTGATCATTGATATTTCTATCTTAATACTTATTTCTTAAAATGTTATCATGAGATGTGTGGTTGATTTATCCTTCTATGCAATCAGGACTGCAAATCTAATTAGTTGTTAGGGTTGTTAATTGAATTGTTTCATTATAGAATTTAAGCATGTTAGTGATAGGGGAGTCGTGCCAAGACCTCCAAGCACCTAGAACACTTAAGGTAGAACACTAGAAAGATTAGTCATGTAAGAGGATTAGACTGGTGTGGGAAACTCCATCCTTGCAATCATAGTACCCTTGTTGGGAATTGAAAGTATGATCAATTCTAAGAGCTATTTAGGGATTGTAACAATAATCTACATTCTATTCACTATGGAAATTAAGAGTGGGTGAGTCGAGTGACTGCCTCTATGTCTTGATCAACAAGAGAAATCATTGCATATCTGTTCACTGATTTTCCTATGGAAAATATAATCTCACCCTCAAGTGTAAGGGATCAATTGTAGTGCGCGTGTGACCAAGTCAAATTATCAATTCCATGGGATAGTTTTAGACCTACTAATAAATCCTATTTATAACGACTAAAGCTTAAGACAAATCTCTGGGGGGTTTTGAAATATTAATTATCAACTACTTGTATAAATAAATAAAAAGACTAAAATATAATATATGGATGAGAAAACGATTGAGTGATCAAGGTAAGAGACTGGTAATGCTAAGGCAATTTAGTTGAACACTGACTAACTCTCTAGACCTATGATTCACTACCCTGCAGATACTTATAGGAGGATCTCTAAGCCAAGCTAGATCACTATGATCAAGTGATATCTAGTATTTATCATGAGCTGAAAATCCTTGGATCGATGAGTAATTAATTCTCTTCCTTTCTAGAAACTGAGAAATTAATCATATATCCCCTTATTAAATACCAAGTACTGATATTTTACCTAATATTTAATATTCTATATTGATTTTGTAGCAATTATAAGCTATATGGATTAATCTCCTATAATTATCACAGAAAACAACTACATTCATGCAGAAATCAATATTCCTAATAATAATTTAATTCAAGTTAATTTCATAAATTATCAAAGGAATAATAATTCAAAACACAATCATAAAAGTCTCAAAACTTTTCTTCAATAAAGAAGTAAATATTCTGCAATACTTGTAAATCTAAGTTTATAAAAATTAAATCACATAATTCAATTATCTAAATCCCTAAGATCACCAATGAAATACTTAGTTCATGGTATTACAGAAGTAAATCACAATTAAGCAATAAACTCTAACTATGAGTCTAATTAATACAGAAAATAAAACTGAATAAGAAAGAACTTTATATTTGGACTCATTTTCTTCAATTGTCGTCTTTGCCAGGATCTCTATCTCAGACCAAGTAGGCAACACCGTCTTAATTTTTCTCCAAAAGTATGGTGGATCGAAGGTGAGTGATGAAAAATGTGAATGATGGAATGGATTTGTGGTGTGTCTGTCGTGTATGATGGTGATTCTGATTCTGCTCAGAAATCTTCTTTTATAGTGAGATCGAATGTATCATGGAGTAGGCTTGAAAATTACAGACTTGGGCCTCGAATTTATGTTGCTTGGCATTGAGCGAGCCTGCTCGAGATCGAGCGATTGTGATCGATGACTTGCTCGACTCCGAACGTGCTCTTTCTCTCTCCTAGAACTCCCAATCGGTATCGAGCGAGCTCGGTGGGTACTGAGCCATCTTCCACGTCAAATTCACTTTGTCCAAGCTCAATTATCGACATCGAGCGTGTTTGCTCGATGAAAATTGAGTAATAATCTTAACTATGCTCGCCATCGAGTGGTTGTGCTCGATTGCCATCGAGTACCCGCTTGCAGCTTGCGCGACTCCACGATTTTAGGCATAACTTCCTCATCCAAATTCCAATTTAAGTGATCCTTGCTCCCTCGCGACCCTCTCTTCTGTGGCTTTCCAACCATATATAATATGACCAGTTTGGACTTAAAAAATATAGAAAAATTATGCAAAGTGGTCATGTGATTCCTTGACATGTTGCACAAGTTTACCATTTTTTCTATCAAAATACAACAAAATACCTCTCAAGTACCTTTTAGTCAATAAATGCAAAGCATTAAAATTTGTGCAAATAATAGCAAATAAAACACTTAAAGAGATATTAAATTGGACAAAAAAATACATGAATTTCCACAATCGTCCTTAGTCATAGTGTGGTTAGCCTTGCTACTTCCTTAGATTGATATTTCATCCGTTTTCTCATCTCTTATTGTTGTTATTTGGTGTTTTCTTTATTTGTTCACTTTAATTATTAGTTGTTACTTGTGATTGATTTTACACCCCAAACCATATTGCTATAACTCGTATAAAGATGATAAAATACAAATCTGATACATTTAAGAGTCAACATCTCCCGTGAATCGATATTTAACTTGATCACCTAAAGACTACTATGATAGAGTACACTTGCTCTTATCAAACGCAAAGAATTTACCGATCAGTAAAATACATCATGAACCACAAGGTTGACGATTAGTAAAATACTTTGTGAACCACAAGGGTGAACGATTAGTAAAATACATCATGAACAACAAGAGTAAAATTATAATTATACCCTGAGAATCAATTAAACTAAATATAAATTTTAAGAGTGAAATACACCATGAACCACTCTTTTAGACAACTACATCCTAGAAAATATTATTAAAATAAATACTCCATCCATCCCCTTCAAAGAGGATTTTTTTTTCATTTTGAGCGTTCCACCCAAAGAGTTCCCTTTCTTTTTTACACACATGAGACCCACACACCCACTAATACAATTAAAATATGAGATCTACATTTCCACTAATATAACTACTCACTACATATATTAAATAATACTCCTTAATCTACGTGCAAAAAACAAAAGACTTTCTTGCTATGGGACGTAGGGAGTATAAACCAGACTTTTATTTGAGTTTATTATTTCAAATTTAGATTTAATAAACCTCTCGTATATACACTTCCAATTTCATGAACATTAGTAAAAGTTGTTTTTTTTTTAACTTAATTGGATATTTTTTGGATAATAAATTAATTGTAAAGTAATATGTTATATGTTATGTATGCAAAGTGTTGATAACATATTTAAAATTAAATTGTTTTATAAATTATTGAGTTTGACATTGTTTTCTTTTATGTTGTGTGAAGATAAGTTGAGAATGGAAAAAAATAAAAAAATGTAAAGTTTGGTTGATTACGAATAGACTATAAAATTATAATTAAAATTGAACATAGGATAGATAATTAATTAAGAGACTTATTTTAATAAAAGAAGAGGTTCGTACATATCTTGTATATACTAATTACTAGTACGAAACCCGCGTAACACGTTACGCGGGATTATTAAAATATTATTTTTAAAACATATTAATGAAATTGAAAAATATTAAAAGTTATAATTTATATTAATAAAAGACAAAGACTTGCGTGAGACCGTCTCACATAAGGGCTTATGTGAAACGGTGAGAAAGTGATAACTTTTATATAGGAAAGTGATAGTAAACTAATGAAATGTGATAATACTATTTCATGAACAGTTTATAGTATAAATAAAAAGTGATAACATTTTATAGCCAAAGTGATAATGTTTTATAGCGAGAATGATAACTATTTTAAAAAGTGAAAAATGACCTCATTTGAGATGGTCTCACGCAAGACCTAACCTTAATAAAAATATCTAACTTTATTGGTAGAATAAGGATTATAATAAGGCAAAAATTTGTGTGTTCTCGGGACATGTTGTGCACCCATATCTTTAATATAATTTTGTATATATATCTCATTTATATAAAAAGAAATTAATAGTACTTTGTAATGGGAAAGATCAAAATGACAAAACGAATATTTAAAATAATAATGAATTATCTCATGCATTCGAATACACGCGTACACCCATCTATATTAATTTTATTCAATACTAATGTATATATGTATTTCTTACTATTTTTTAAGAACCCTAAACCCTAAACTCTAAAACCATAAACCCTAAATTTAGGGTTTAGGGTTTTAGAGTTTAGGGTATATACATTTGTATATATTTTTTTATATTCAGTAATTTATTAAAAAATTAAGTAAAAATCTGGAAAAAAATTATTGACAAACTTTATAAATTCTTTTATTCATTAATATGTAATATGATAGGTCTGGCATGAAACCGCTTCACGTGAAATCATTTTACACTTTTTATAATACTTATCACTTTCGCCATAAAATATTATTAATTTCGATATAAATTGTTATCACTGTCATTTATACCATAAGTTGTTCATAAAATAGCACAATCATTGGTTTAATATCTTTTTTTATAGTACCCGAGGGTATTGCGGTATTATCCGTACTCGTTCCAAACCCTAATGTGATTTTCACAACTATTTGTATCCGTCTCAAACCCGTTTACAATTACCCATACGTGCCCAATTAAGATTTGGATAGAATAGATACTTAAAATGCCCATTTCATTATCATCCCTAACTATTATCATTTAATAAATAAAATCAATAAATGTATATAATAATTATAAATTATTGTATAATTAAAATTAATTATTAAAAATAATAAAATAAATATAAAATAAATAATTAACAATAAAAAAATTATGAAAATTAATTAATATTAAACTAAGATTTATTTTTTCATGAAATTCCTCATTTAGAATTCTATAATAAACTAAATTTATTAAACTTAAAATTCTAAGGATAAATAGATTAAATCTATTAAATAATTTCTTACTCTTCTAAAAATATTTTATTTATTAATATATTTTATTAAAGAATATTTTACAATATAAAAATTGTTATTAAATTTAAAAATCTATTTCTCCAATCATATATTATTAGTAATATGGATGTCAAATTAAAGATCATGAAAAGACAATTAATTTGATATAATTTTATATAAATTCTATTTAAAAATAAAAAATTTAAAACACTTAAAGTTTTAGGTAAATTTTTAAATAAGATAAAGAAAAATGAAATATTTTGATTGGTTATTTAAAATAAAGTAACTACATTATCTTCCTTCCTAAGCAAGTTTATTATTAAAAAAAATTAAAAAATCTATAAAAATGACACATCACCTAAATTACTCACATGATGCCATATAATAAATTCAAAATCCTCCTTTAGTATATAGTATATATATATATATATATATATATATATATTTTTCTCTATTTTTTTTATATGTCTTTTTCTTTTTTTCATCTCTTGCTATTTTTTTTTACTATCAAATTTTAAATTTACAATCATCCATTTTTTCATTCTACTCTATTGCTATTTTTTTATATGTATATTTTTCTCTAATTTTTTTATATGTATCTTTTTCTATATATCACGTATCGTATTGCTATTTTTTTTAACTATCAATCTTTAAAATATGTATCTTTATCGATTTTTAAAATATATATCTTTTTCTCTATCATACTATCAATCTTTAAAATATGTATCTTTTTCTTTATCATATATGATTGATAAAAAAATTTATCTTTTATTTTATTAATTTCACCATGATATCTATCGATCTTTAAAATATGCAATTTTTTCTTAATTATCATTGCAATATTTTGTTTACATTTTCTAATTCTATATGAGAATTTCAAATAACTACTTTTCTAATGCTATATGAGAATTTCAAATAACTATAAATTGATGAAGAGGGGTTGATGATGAAGAAACTCCTAGTCTTATAATAAGAGATCTCCCAATGATCAATTGACGAAGCGGCCACCAAATCTACGAAATAAATCGATGATGATCATTAAGTAGTGTCGGCTCCTCCACTATTGCCGCCGACCCCAATATAAATCGACGACTTCGAGAGATCATTAAGTAGTGCCGGCTCCTCCACATTGACGTCGGCCCCCATATTTAGTCCGCAATCGACATGGGCAACCATATTCACAAACCTACCTTGAGACTCAATAATACTTTGCCCATGACCACTTATATATAGTCAAGTATCAATCTTCTTGTAGAAGTTTTGTACATGTCTTCTTGTGGAAGTCTTGCACAATCTTCTTTTGGAAGTTTTGCAATTGTCTTCTTTTGGAAGTTTTGCACCTATATTAATAAATTAAAATTCACAATAAAAGAAATTAAATTATTTTGGTGGTTTACTAAATAGTTTCTTGGCCTTGTATTCTTATATATAATAATAAAATATATTAATAATAATATTATATATATCTTTAGTAAACTAAAGGAAGGTTTAATTTTGCTTAGGGGGCAGTAGGAGATTAATTTGTAGATGACGTGTCTTTTTGTTAGAATTTTGAAAATATTTTTTCTGCTTAAATAAAAAAATCGGTGCTTATATCCGTATTTTAGTATATTATATGGGCTAATGTGCAAATCTTTATACTACTTAAAGTAAAAAATAAGCGGTTCTAATAAAAGACAGACTTGCAAGGCATCAGTTCGTTCGACCTTCTCTCTCTATCCCTAATCTCCATCCCTCTCTCCAGTCTCCACCCTATCCTCTAAATTGCCGGCACCAAAGGTAAATCTCCACCACCATCGTTCAATTCTTTTGGCGAACATCATCAGCAAAAGAAGAATCACAGTCTTCCGGCGAAATCATCAGCAAAAGTAGAATCCCAACTTGCAAGCCCTCTGTCAAACGTCATGTGCATACAGAAGAATCTCAACCCACCCTCTCTCTCTACCCTAATATCTCCGGTGCCGAAGAAGGATTAAACTCCTTCGCCGTTATTTAAGCCGGCGAAATCCACCATAAGAAGGTAGACGGACTCTCTCTTTCTCTTGGGTTTTTTTGCGTGTATGATTTGAAGCTAATAAGGATATGAAATCTAATGTGTGGGATAATTTTGTAATATGGATTTGAAATCTAATATTTGAAAGACAACTCTTAGTATTTTATAGATTTAACGTTTGATTGAATGAAATGATGAACGTGGAGGGATCTCGGGGAATAGAAAATCTTTGTGAAATAATGATGAACGATGGAGGGATCTCGGGAAATAGAAAATCTTTGTGAAATTGTGGAGAAAAATAAATGGAATTTTGTGAGAATTCAATTCATACTTGCATATAATATTATTCATATCATTGTGATTAGATTTAATGGTGGTGTGAATCAGAGCATTTTGATTGATTTTTATGCTAAAATTTTATGATTTTTGGTGTGTTGGTGTGGTTGATTCAAGTTTAGATTTACATAGATGGTATATTAGTGTGCTTTCTGAGATTTAAGAATTGAGAAGATGAAAATATTACTCATTCGTTCTACTTTGTATAAGATTGTATAAGATTGCAGATGGGATGAAAATGATGAAAATACAAGTTCAACCCATAGTCTATGAAAATACAAGTTCAACGGTAAATCTATTACTTTGAAAATGGTGGAGGTGGAGATTCAGATAGGGGATCGACTTAGAGATATTGTTTGCCTCATTTGTAACAAATTAGATTTAACTATTTGATATGCATAATAAAGTTCAAATATTGTTATCAATAATGCTGCTTTCTTAATTTAGATAATAAATCAGCTTCTTTATATGGAGGGTGTAGAGATTTAATGCAAAGTCTAGAAAATGAAAGTATAAATTACCTCTGACATAAAGGTTGTGAATAATATAAAAGAGCATATGTCTTGAATATTGATAAAGATTGATTATGCAGAGAAAAAAATACATGTTTTGAAATAATATTGATAAAGATTGATTGTGCAGAGAAAAAAATACATGCTTTAAAAAATTAATCTGACGGAATATATTACTCATAAATATATTTTTGAAAAATAATTATTAGTTATTATACTTCAAAATATATAAAATTAATAATATAATATAATATGTATATACTTATTATTATTATAGTATGCTATGAAAAACGAATTTGAAATATAGCAAATGTTTATCTTAAAGTATAGGTAGAAGAATCAATGATATATATTTAGGATTAAATATAGGTACAAATTCAAATGATATATATTTAAACGATAGTTTAATTTGTTTTATTAGTGTATATAGGAGCACATTGATACGATACTTTGAATATATTATAAAAAAATGAGTATATTTTAGTAATATAATAGTATGCTACAAAATTTATTTAGATGATTTAGTTTTCCAAATTTAGTAATTTGCTCTATACATTCAACATTAGGATAAAAATAAAATAATTAAATACCAACAGTTACTTCTTTAACATTTACCTTATCTTTACCGACTATTTATTTGTATTTACAACTAACTTAATTTTTTTATTCGTAGATTTGCAATAATAAAAGTTAAATTCCAAACAAAATTAAACTATGAGGTCTATAAAGAAAAATATAAGTTTATTTATTTATTTAGTAATTCATTCACATATATATGTATAAGCCCTAATACATTTGTTAATTTATTATAATAAATTTTGCAGGAATGTCGTATGAAGAGAATTCTATGAATAGCCACCAATATAATGATCAAATAATTCATAGCCACCAATATAATGATCAAAGCCTACGTTTAACAGTGAAGGGAACAAGATAAAAACACTATTTATTTTTTATTTTTTGTTTTCTTAACTTTTCATAATTGGTAAAACTCATAATAAATGGAACTGAAAGAAATATTGTCTTTCAATAAATTCATCCTTAATTTAATTATTATTTCATCTGATCTCTCAATAAATTCATTCTTAATTTAATTTTTTATTAGATGAAATGCACATTAGTATTCATGTACCGGATCGAGAGACTTCCAAAGCAGCAAGATATTTGCGCAAGAATACTCTAGCTTATAAGAGATCACGTACGTTAATTTACATTTTTTTCTTTCTAAAATTATAAATAAATAAATAAATTTTTTCTTATGTTATAAATATCTGAAAATCTGATATAAGATTTCTACCTTTATTATTTTTATTTAAGATGTATTTTCAAAATTAAACATCTTCAATATAATAATAATAATCATAATTTAGATCATATTGTTCAACTGGTGTGTACTAATTTTGAGTATTTATTTATTTTTATTGTTTTTGACTCTCTTCAATTGAATCCCAATGATTAGTTTTACATAAAATTTTTTAATTTCATTTTGTTTAAGGTGCTCCCGATGAAAACACCAAGTTCACACATGAAATGATATTGGAAAGAAATCTGAATATGATTGGAAAACGCAAATATCAAGAAGCAGGTAACTTTTACTTAAATATAAACTGTTATGTTAATTCAATAATATATATTTATTAGTTCATTTGTTCATATTTATTTTTCTAACGTTGTCATAAAACTCCTATAACAATTGTAAGATAAAAAATTGCATTATTATTAAACTAACTATCATGTTGCACAAATCAATGCTTAACTAGATTTAGAATCCAAGAAGATATCCGCGGATACTCCCCGTGAAGATTTTAATCTTTCAAAGTCAGCACGAAAACTACGTAAATTAATTCTTGAATCAAAAAGACAAGGTTTGTTTACTACTATTTTTCACTATTATTTAAGTGTATATGAATAAAATATAGCCTAATTATTTATTAACAATTGTTGTATTATAATTTTAGGATCGTCAACAAAAAGTCAGAGATCTATCACAACAATGGCACATGTTGAAAATGATCATGGTCAGATTATTCATTTTTAGAAAATTATAGTACATTAAATACATTAAATAAATCATATCATCATTAGTGGTACAATCATTTTGAAATTAAGAGATTATGTCGTATCGTAAAGAAAAAATAACATCTTTAAATAATTAGATAGTTTATTTGATTTCAATGAGGCATTTATTATTATTATTATTATTATTATTATTATTATATGATATATTAAAATTTAAAATATCATATGCACAAAAAGAATTTTTACCATAAGAATTTGAATTACATGGCATTTCTATTGAGAAAATATAAATTTATATTTCATTTAAGGGGATAACACATTACAGAGGATTTTTTTTCTTTCAATCTTGGGTAAGTGAGATTTTTTTTTTATAAATGGTTAACTTTACTTATATTCCACAATCCAGAATATCTGGACTTTGGTGATCCAACTTACAATTGCACTCATTGTGGGGCGTTGTTCTGGTATGATGAGAGAATCTCAAAGAAGAACAAAAACATTCAACCGGTATATTCATCGTGTTGCTCTAATGGAAAGATCCAACTTCCTTTGCTCAACAAACCACCAAACCTATTAGTATATCTATTCTCTGGTGATGATCGAAGGAGCAAAAATTTTTTAGAAAACATACGTGCTTACAATATGATGTTCAGTTTCACTTCAATGGGAGGAAAAGTTGACAATTCAATTAATAAAGGCAGTGGTCCGTATACATTTAGATTGCAGGGTGCAAATTATCATCGGATCGGTAGCCTATTGCCACAAGATGGATCGGCTCCAAAGTTTTCACAACTCTACATCTATGATACTCAAAATGAAGAAAAGAATCGAATTCAAGTATTGAGGTACATATATTTCCCAAAGTAATACTATATTTTAAGCATTTAGAATATATTATTATACTCATTAATGAAATATGGTTATAATTCATAGATTGTAACTTCTTAAAACATATAAACATATTATAAGTTATTTTATACATATAATAACATCTAACATCTTCAAATACTTTTTAAAGATAAAAAAAAAATCCAACATTATCACATTTATAAATTCACAACAAATTCTTAATTAATGAATTACTAAGTTAGGCGTAATATATTAATCGTAAGTGTATGGTTAAACTTTATAGTTACTTCTAACCATATATACTTTTTAGTGTATTTTTATTATATATAAATTAGTATAGATGATATTTTAATATATCTTTAAATCAATAAATCTAATCTTCATCTTAAATATATATATTTGCAATAAATATTTAAATTTGAATTTTTTTTAAAAAAATTTAAAAAAGATAAAAAAGTTCTAGCATATTTACAAATTTTCAGCATTGATTATATTTGTTGGTGCACTATAACCTTTATAATATACGAATGCTCATTAATATTAACATATTTATTATTTTGTGCATATATTAAAAATTGATTTAAATTTTATATTATTGAACTTAAAAATATATATACACCGCATATGATTTTTCAAACTGAATATATTTTAATTAAATCATCTTATTTCCTAAAATACATTTATTGTTTAATTGATAAGGCTCATTTTTTTTATTACAAATAGTAGGATAAAAATTAATGCTAATAATATTTGAATATGAATGGAATTTAATGTTTTTAACTAAAAATACTAAATTATATTTTATTAATTGATTGATATTATTTTTTAATAATATTTTTTAGTGTATCTTCTATATTATTTTATGAATAGATATAAAAATTATTTTAATAAATAATACCATAAAATAAATGTAAATTCATGAAATATATATTCTACTGTCACTATGCTGTGTTAGGTCGTTTTAATTTACCATACGTACATTATCATAATATTACAAAATAATAATAATAATAATAATAATAATTTTTTATTGTGGCTATTTTAATTTCTATACGGATTTTTTTAATTATTAACTTTTTTTTGTAATTTATTAGAATTTTCAATAATATTTTTATTTTAAATCATTATGTATCATAAGATATTTAATATATGTATTTTGTAAATCTTAGTATACATGTATCACCTAATTTAATTGATAAATTATTTCTCTTCAGGAAAGGGCATAAAGAATCTCCTGATTCACTTGATCCAATGATTGTGCGCGATATAAAAGACATGCTTGATATGTATAATCCACTTGCGAAGTCTTTTAGAATGGCCCGTGAACGATTTGAGGATATTCACAGAACTTCTGTGAGGCTTAAATTGATTGATGGTCGTGCTACCGATGGAAGAACATTCAATTTGCCCACAACATCTGAAGTTGCAGCAATTATTGTTGGTGACATTGATGTACAAATGGAGCCCAGAGACATAATATTGGAAACACGTGGTGGCGCTTTGAAACGAATAAGCGAGTTGCACTCTTCTTATTTGCCACTACAATATCCACTATTGTTTCCATATGCAGAGGATGGCTACCGAATTGGGATTCTACATAGAGATGCATCATCCACGCAACGAAAGAGGATTAAATTGACAATGCGTCAATTCTTTGCATTTCGGATTCATGAGAAAATAAACGAATCGTCTCACTTGGTTAGTGCAAGACGTTTGTTCCAACAATTTTTGGTTGATGGATACACAATGATAGAAGCTGAAAGATTGAGCTTCATTAGAAATAATCAGACTTTGCTTAGAGCTGAGAACTACCAGGCGGTTTGTGATGCAGTTGAGAGAGGTGAAACAAATGCTATATCATCGGGGAAAAGATTCGTGCCTACTTCTTACACTGGAGGTCCTAGATATATGAAGTAAAATTATCTAGATGCAATGGCTATCTGCAAGTGGTTTTCGTATCCTGATTTGTTCATAACATTCACTTGCAATCCTAAATGGCCAGAGATTACCAGATTTTTAAACAGCAGAGGGTTGAGGTCTGAGGATAGACCAGACATTTTGTGTAGGATATTTAAAATGAAGCTTGATAGTCTCATCAATGACTTTAGGGAAAAGGGAATATTTGGCAAAATTCAAGCAGGTGACTTTCGTACATGTATCCAATCTATAAATATACATTATATATATATATACTCTTTTGTGAAAACTATTGGAAAAAATAATCATACGAATATTTGATAACTATTTTATGATATTAAGTAATTACCACAGTCACATTGTTTTAGTTTTATAATATATAAATTGAACAATTCTTTTATGATCACAATTTTACATCATAAGTTAATAATATCATAACATTATTTTATATCTTAATTATGATAATAACAAATCATAATTAATTGCATATGTTTTATTCACCACACATAGAATCATAGATATTTATTAAATTGAATAACTAATGAATGATTTGTGATATTATTCTACTCATCAATTGTTATAATGTTCATTTAAATGTTTTGAGTAGATATTATTTTATATAAACTAATTGTGTTTTTCAATCGATGCAGTTGTTTACACCATTGAGTTTCAAAAGAGAGGTTTACCGCATGCTCACATATTATTATTCCTACATCGTGATAATAAGATTCCTCATCCATCTGATGTTGATCGAATAATATCAGCTGAGATACCTGATAAAAGTATTAATTTGAGGTTGTATGAATTGGTTAAGGAATATATGATACATGGACCTTGCGGAGCGTTGCGTGAGACATCTCCATGCATGGAAAATGAAAAATGTAAAAAGTTTTTTCCAAAAGATTTCCAGAATAGCACAACTGTTGATGAAGATGGATATCCAATATATAAGAGGAGAAATGACGGCTCTACTCTTGATAAGAATGGTGTTGAGCTCAACAACCAATTTGTTGTTCCTCACAACAGACAACTATTGATGAGATATGAAGCTCACATCAATGTTGAATGGTGCAATCAACATAGATGTATCAAGTATCTGTTCAAGTATATTAATAAGGGTTATGATCGAGTTAGGGCATCTCTCCAAGAAGATATTAACAATACACATTCAAGTCAGTCTGAAGATGAGATAATGAATCATGTGAACTGTCGTTACATCTCACCATGCGAAGCTGTTTGGCGAACAATGGCATACGATGTTCAATTTAAAGTTCCAGCTGTTCAGCGTTTGAGCTTTCATCTACCTGGTGAGCAAAGCATAATTTTTGATGATGATGACTCATTGGAAAACGTGTTGAATAAGCCAAGTGTAAACCATTCAATGTTTCTTTCTTGGATGGAGTGCAATAAAAAATATGACTCAGCAAGAGAATTGACATATGTTGAGTTTCCTACTAAATTTGTTTGGAAAGCTCATCAACGTGAGTGGGTGCCGAGAAAACAAGGATCATCAATTGCAAGACTAATGCATGTTCCCCCTGGAAAAGGAGAGCTTCATTATCTTGGATTGCTTCTTTTGCATAATAGAGGTGCTGCGTGTCATGAGGATATTCGAACAATTGAAGGTGACCTCTGCCCAACTTTTAAAGATGCTTGCTATAAAATTGGGCTTTTGGAGGATGACAGAGAATACGTGGATGGTATCAATGAGGCTTCATTTTGGGCGACGAGTCATGAACTCAGAAATTTATTTGTCATTCTTCTAATGTCTAATTGCATGAGCATGCCTGAAGAAGTATTTAAAAAAACATGGAAAAATATGTCAGACGACATTCTTGACAGACGAAGAAATATACTTATGATAAAAGGTATCACTACAAGAAACTGTCAGATTACCGACGGAAATTTCCGTCGGTAATGTTTGAAAAAATCGTCGCTAAACAGTTTAGCGACGGATTACCGACGGAAATCAATTGGTCGCTATATCGATGGTCGGTAATTATTTACCGACGGATTTTAAAAATTCATCGGTAATTACCGACGGAAATATTCGTCGGTAAATAATATAATCCGTCGGCAATTATGCACATGAAATTCGTCGGTAGCCAAAAAATAGTGACAGAATTGCCGACGGAAATATTCCGTCGCTAATTACCGACGGAATTTTCCGTCGGTAAATACAAAATATGGTGTCATATATAACTTATATTAGCGACAGAATTCCCGACGGAAAAATCCGTCGGTAAATACAAAATATAGTGTTATATACCATTTTTATTAGCGACGGATTTGCCGACTATAAATAGTTACCGACGGAAAAATCCGTCCGTAAAATGTTGAAAGTGAGATTTAACGACGAATTTTCCGTCGCTAAAATATTTTTATATTTTTAATATATATTTTTAAATTAATATTAATAACTGATAAATAAACAAAAATTGTAATTAATTAAACCTTCAAAAAAAAAACCTAATATAAAATCTCAACAATTTCAAATAAAGACCCAAATTCGTCACAAAATATCAAATCCTACTCAATCCTACAAAATATTTGATTACATTAAACATTAAGTAAAACTAGATTGGTTGCTTGTACTTCCTTCGCCCAAATTACCAATGCCGAAGATCGCTTTGTCATTATCATCTGCAATATAATAAACATTGTAATCAGGCAGAGCTGGGAGCATCAGGTTTGTGATCATATAAAAGTCAAGCATAACACTATATTGTTAAATAGTATATTATGAACGAATAGAAAAAATAGAATAAAGTTGCAAGCTCTCAAAGAGAAGAGTTGGCACAACTTTTTACAAATAGAAAATTACCGTTCCAAGCGGATATATTAGCGAAAAGCTTCCGAGCCGCAGCTCTGGTGAACATCTTAAAGCCACACTGAAAAATAAAGAGGAATAAGAAAAAGGAAAACAAAAAATAACCTGGAGCAGTATTTTGAAATAATATAAAGTATTTAACTCCATTCAAAATCTAAGGATTCATAACATATTAACATTAATGTATATGTAGAACGAGATAAAGAATAATCAAGAACATGGTTTCCTTGTCATTCAAAAACAATTGCAGAATGAAAAAATAGAAAAGTACACTTATTTCTCAAAAGCATACCATAGTCATTATCCCCCCAAACCACATCAAGCCAAACAAAACCACGAGAAGAAAAGTGACTAAAACCCCAAACCAAGCCGTCAAGCACAAAATATTTAAACGAAAATAAATAAATATAACGGAATAAGTTATCAAATCAACACTACCTACGTGTCCCTAATGCCAAGACCAGCAGCCAGCAAGAACTACCTAATGGAATCCCCTCATCAAGAAATTACGGTACCATTTCCTCTGAAAAATGCGAGGAATAATTGCACAGATTAGCAACAATAGACACAAAAACATAAAAAAGCCTAACTCATCATGCATGCACACAAGTGACCAAGAAACGAAACTCAACTGATGCTAGGGCCTTCTCCTCAAGATGAGCACGTGACCCAAAAACAGCTATAGGGACATCTGAGATCTTAAAAGTCGCATCACTAGCAGAAGAATGCCCATATTTGTTTTCTTTGACAGCAACTGAATGAATCTGACAGTGAAATCATCAGTCCCATGTTATAACAACTAGCTCTAGACAAGAAAGAAATGCTGCACAAAAGTGCACGCCCAGAGTGGTTCATTTGCAAAAAAACTATTGAAAGATGCATTAAAAAAAGTATAAGATATGAGTCTGCAGACATTTTCTTGAAAGGACGTATTTAATAATAGTAGTTTAAGTTGAAGAGTTTCCTTGAATGTAAATATATGGTAAATATGAGAGATTCTGTTGAGAGAGAATAAGATATATGGAGGAGTGAGAGAGATGGACTTACAAAGTGGCTAGCTTCAAGAATACAGTAAAAGTGGAAATTTCTGTAAGATTTGATACAATCCTTTGTCATTTTTTATTGCCCACAAAACAGTGGCGTTCTTTCCAAGTTTAAGAAAGTTTTGTGCCCATCCCACCTGACAAAATAGATCAATCAATGGAGGGTTCTTAAATAAATTAATTAGAAGAATTACCGCCTAGTAAAACAGTATTAGTACTTGAGCTTTTCAACCCATATATGCCTCAGTTCCTTTAGTTGAGCAAATCACATCAAGCTACAAAGAAGAATTTATTAGTTTTTCACTGCATAAGAATTCATACAATGCAAATTTGACATTAGTATATCTCCACAAAAATAGTTATATCTCTATATATAGTAAATGAAGCAAAATTCTTACTTGACAACTATATATAGTCAAATTGACTCATTTTGCCAGCAATTCAGTAACCTATCAGTACAGTGACTTTGGCATATCATGCTCTTAATTATTTTCTAGGATTTTTTATATCTTAAAGAAAGCTTAAAGAGTTCCCCACAATCAGGCTTAATAGTAAACAATCATCAAAAGAACCAAATCATGAGGAAGCAGATAGTTCTAGTTGCAACCATATAATAAAATATTCAATATCCTTTCTTAGAAACTATACTTCAGCATGTCTAGAGAATTATTAATGAGTAAACAAAGTTTTTTTTGGCTTTGAAAATGTGAAGGCAGCATTCATAAGCAAAGATGGTAAAGAGAAACAAAGTAAGTCATTATCTCTTAATAAATATTTGGTGAATTTGAAAGAATGTATAGAAAAGCATTGACCAAAATAGAATGTTTTTTCATTAATACATCTTCATTATATCAAGATATTTAAGGAATTAAAAAGGAGGAGTTCAAGGCATTAACACATAGCTGGTCAATTTTGTTATGTTCATCTAAATATGAAGGTTTGAAGAATTCAAGGAAGCCTAGGATGGCCCAAAATATGGTCCTGCATTTAAAGGACAATTCTTCAAAAAGTCCAATTAAATATCAATTCTCACAATGGAGATTCAAACTTATAGTTTCTGAAGGGGGAATGAAAGAAACATGTTTTATGTTTTGCAGAAGAGCCTTTAAGACATAGTTATGCAACCTTGCAGACAAGACAAGCTAGGAAGAACAAATTGCTAATAACATAAACACAGATCCTCCTTCAAAAACATAAATTCAGTTCAGAATTTCCACTTCTATTCTTACACCTGCCAATAAACACTAAGAAAGATGCCTGAGACTTGAAACCCACCTTGAAAGTTCATTTAAACACCAGAAACCAAAATTCTAGCATAAAACTGAGGCATTACTTTCTTGTTAGCCTGAAAAGCTCTTTGTTGACAGCTTTAAATCATTGAATTGATTGACTAACTCCTACCACCACAAGAATATGAGACTGCATATCATCACCTGAGGTAATGGTGAAGGAGGAGCTGCATCAATGGGAGAAAGTGTGCTTGCTTTATTAGCCAACCTACATAAGGCCATAGAACTATCTCGTTGATGCTTTGAATTAGATGATTCAAGAAGTTCCAAGAGCAACACCAGCCCTACAAGTATAAGAGAAGTGTGAGAGAGGAGGTAAAAGTTATAGTCAAGAACACTGACCATGCACAATGCAGAAACTGTTGATTTAAGTATAAAAGATTCTGACATGATAAAATACTTGTACAAATAATTACCATTGTTATCAATGAAAATAGTTCTCTGGTCATCTGGAGAACAAAGATGGCCAAGAGCCAGAGCCACACGTCTCTGAACACTTTTATCTCCCGCACGCATCATGTACAATAAATGACTTAATACCTGATGGGGTAATCAAGTTCAAGTACATAGTTTCATCAATATCAGCTCAACACCTCAAAACATGTTGATGTTTTATCTTATTTAAAATAAAAAAATAAAACACACACACACACACTTGTTCTGATGAATTCAATTATATTCTCATCATACAAACAGCTAAATGTAGCTCACCCGCCCATGAATCTTCTCTTCAAGTCTTTTCAGGGTCTTGGCAACACAATCCCTGGTAGGCTGTAACAAATGAATTAAGGTTAACTCCATTCTTCACTCAATAATGAATTCTTTTCTAAGGGAAAAAAATATATTTCTAAGTCATACTTGGACAATAAATTCTCCATCTTGTAATTTCTGTACACCGCCAACCTTAATAAGATCTGCAACATTATCCTACAAAAGATAGACAAAGAAAGGAATTAAAAAAAGAACAAGAACAAGAAATCAGCTAATTGAATATGTCAAAGTTCTGAAATTATTAAAATTCTTCTCCATTTTAAAAGAAGCATCACGCTGGACCAGTAAGTGATGGAAATCTCAAGACTGAAGAGAAAATTTCTTACAAAGCCATTTATAATTCAGTTTTTTTCCAATCAGAAGATATTATCAGTCAACCTTACAGTCAGAATCTGTTGCAGCAAACTGTCCAAGAAGCAGAGCAGCCTCTCTTTGACTCTCAGAACAGCAGGAGCTGTTTTAAATGGATGTAAGATTTACAATTCAAATCAAATTAAAGAAAAGGAAGTCCAATTTAAAAAATATATATATATATAAGCATACATATATTTTTTAATATTCTATTTTTAGGTCTTTACTCATACTGAAATGGGAAATTAGAGAAATGGGAAAAATATGAAAGAGCATGATGAGCAACGACAATTCATGATTTGGATCCAAAATAGGACAACTTAGACGTGCTCCTGAATATTTCATGAAAACGGACAATAAAATAAGCAGAAAACGCGTTATAAATATATTATCAGAGATACTCTTTAACAAGCAAATAATCGGCTCAGTTGTTCAAATTCTATTTAATCAAGAAACCCACTTTACCTAAGTTATATATACCTTCCCTGCTATGACAAGAAATCAGACAATCCATGAATCCAACATCAAATATCTAAAATGTAGGCCCAATCCAACAAGGAAAACTAGTCTACGTCTTAAACTGTAAATATGCTACAAGAGAACAAAGGCTCCTGCATGCAAAATTAATAGCATACTGCTGACCATACCGCAATAAGCCAATGACAGGCTGCAAAGCTCCAGTTGCGAGGACTTCCTTCTTAATATTTGGTGATGAGTGGACCAAACTTACATCTACAGTTGGCGGTTAGAGCCACACTCTCCCCGGCGGCGCTCGCCACCCGCAACTCCAACGGACAGCCGCCGTTCAAATCCGCCACGCATCCAGTGTTGGTGCAGTTGGAGCCGGAACCTCCCTGAGGAACCACCAGCATCGGCAGGTTATAGCCATCAACAAGGCTGACGTCTCACGTCGTAGAAGTCCTTCCCCGCGTCTCCGTTGAGCGTGAACTCCGCAAGGGTAGCAGGAGGCGCCGCTCTGCCGCTGGCGCATTCCAGCTTCCCGGAGCCACAATCGCCTGTGAGGCAGGAGAATTTTCCGGTGGAGTCTTCGGTGCAGTGAGTTCTTCCCCAGAAACGGCCGCCCCATGTCTGCGGTGCATTGATGATTCTGGATTCACCGCTCTATAGTGAGAAACCAGTGGAGGAAAGTGGATAACGTTAGGTTACAAAAGAAGCAGAAGAAGGTGGGAAGAGGGAAACGCCTTCTTCTTCTTCTTTCTTCAGGGGAAGGGGAGAGAGAGGTGAGGAGGTTCTTCGATTTCGGGAGAGCGATGGCGGCGAGAAGTGGTGGCGGCCGGCGGGTTCTTCCATTTCTCAGTGGGAGATCTTCGATTTCGGCGGCGCCATACCTAGGGCTTGATCCGTTCAATTTTGATTTACATGTTTATTTTTTTGTTTAAAGTCTAATAGGTGTATGAATATTTTGGGTGTAAAAAACAAAAAAACGTTTTACATAAAAGAAAACAGAACACACGTTTTTTGTTTTTGTTTATTTAAATAAAATTTTGTATATTTCCCGACGGAATAATCCGTCGGTAAAGTAAATACTAAATTATTTTTTTAAAATAAAATTTGATATATTTACCGACGGATTTAATTTGTCGGTAATTAAAATTAATTTTTTTAAAAATAAAATTTGATATATTTACCGACGGATTTAATCTGTCGGTAAATTAAAGAAAAAAATTATTTTTTAAAAAATTATTTTTGATATATTTACCGACGGATTAAATCCGTCGGTAAATTAAAGACTAAAATTATTTTTTAAAAATAAAATTTTATATATTTACCGACGGAAAATTGTCGTCGGTAATCTTCCGGGATATAATCCCTCCAAAATAATGACGAAATTAGCGACGGAAATAAATCCGTCGCTAATTCCGTCGGTAATCCGTCGCAAAAACCGTCAGGAATTTCTATTGATGATTTTTTTAAAAAAAAATCATATTAAATCAATAAAATATCGGTAATTCGTCGGTAAACCGTCGGTAATTACCGACGGTTTTATTCCGTCGGTAAATCCGTCGGTAATTAGGCAGTTTCTTGTAGTGTATGTTCAGTATGTTGTTTGCTTATTCCATAATTTTTCTAATTATCACAGAATTTATTATAGTGGAATAATATATTTTTATATACATATTAAGATTGTTCTAATTTTTCAGACTTGCGAATGAATGTTGAAGAATTGAAAAATCAATGTTTAATTGAGATCCATAAATTATTGATGAAGAATGGAAGCACATTAGAAAAGTTCAGCTCTATGCCTTTTCCAGACTTATCTTTGGAATCAGAAGGAATAAACCATTTGATACATGAGGAAAGAAGCTATGACTTACTTGCTTTGAGAGAAGAGCATCGAAAGTTGTTCGGCTCTTTGACTGATGAACAACGGAAGGCCTATGACGAAATTCTTGATGCAGTAAAATCGGAAACTGGAGGCATATTCTTCCTGTATGGATTTGGAGGAACAGGCAAGACTTATGTTTGGAATGTTCTTTCAAGTGCCCTTCGATCTGAGGGGGAGATAGTTTTGTGTATTGCATCAAGTGGAATAGCATCATTATTGTTGCCTGGGGGCCGCACAGCCCACTCGAGATTTGGAATACCTTTATCAGTTAATGAAGATTCAACATGCTATATTAAACCAGGAATGGAGTTGTCGGAATTGGTTTCAAAGACCAAACTCATTATTTGGGATGAAGCTCCAATGGTCAGTCGATATTGTTTCGAGGCACTTGATCGAACGTTGAATGATATCATGAGGTGTCCAAATGGAAACATGCAAAATTTGCCTTTTGGTGGGAAGACCGTTGTATTTGGAGGGGATTTTTGACAAATTTTGCCGGTAATTCCTAAAGGTACAAGGGAACAGATTGTGTATGCAACCATCAACTCATCTTATCTTTGGAACCATTGTAAAGTGCTCAAGCTTACGAAGAACATGCGGTTGCATGGGCAAACCTTAGGTAATAACAATTTTAGAGATGAGCTTGAGCAGTTTTCTAAGTGGACTCTAAGCTTAGGAGACGGAAAATCAGGAGAAATAACCGATTATGGCTCCAAGATCAAAATTCCTGATGATTTATTATTGGAAAGTGTACGTGATCCAGTTGATTCTATTGTTGATTATGTTTACCCATCTGTTTCTACCGAATACAAAAGGTTGCATTATTTTGAAGATAGAGCAATTCTTGCACCCACACATCGAGTTGTTGAATCGATAAATGAACATGTTCTGTCTCTGATTCCGGGAGAAGAAAAAGTATATTTGAGTTCTGACAGTGTTTGTAAAGTGGATGGTGTTTCAGGCAGCAACGATGATCTTTATTCTACTGAGTTCCTCAATTCTATGAAATGTTCGGGACTTCCAAACCACCAGTTGAAGCTTAAAATTGGTGTCCCAATCATGCTATTGAGAAATATTGATCAGAGATCGGGATTATGTAATGGTACAAGATTGATTGTGACTAAGTTGGGAAACCATGTTATAGAGGCATGAATAAATTGTGGAAGAAACGTGGGAAATATCGTCTACATTCCAAGAATGACTCTTACTCCTTCGGATGATAGCACGATGGTAAAATTTAATAGAAGACAGTTTCCTATGGTGTTGTGTTTTGCAATGACCATAAATAAAAGTCAGGGACAATCTCTTGAAAAGGTTGGATTATATCTTCCTAAGCCTGTCTTCACACATGGACAACTATATGTTGCAGTTTCAAGAGTGAAAAGTAGAGGCGGACTTAAAATTTTATGCCTTGACGACGAGGGCATTGTGTCAAATGAGACACAAAATGTGGTTTATAGGGAGATTTTTAATAATGTTGTGTAATTTTAACATGGTAACGAAGATATATTATTAATTTCATTTTCTATACTTACTTATATTGCATTGTTATTTAAATCTTACTTATATTACAAATAAATTATAGAATGAGTAGTTTTATGTGAAACCACGTTACTTTTATTTAAAATGTTATTATTTTTCTTTATAATTTTATTGTTATAATTAATTATTGAAATCATAGTTCAAAACACTGTTGTAACTTTTTATCAATTAAGCATCACTTCTCATAATAAAGATTATCACCAATTTTTATCATCTGCATACAAGTCTTTCTCATTATAGAATAATATATTTTTAAGAATTGTTTGTATAATGTCTTCTTCTCTCTCATATTTTTTAGAATTGTTTGCATATTTAATTAACGCAAGACTTTTATGAGACCGTCTCACGGATATTATTACGTGAAACGGATCTCACCATGTAGAAGTTGACCCGCGTTAATTGATATTAGTTCATGTATACTTGAATTGTTTTCGTTATTAAGGAATATTACAAAAGAATTTCATTAAACGGATAAAAAATAAGGATATTTTTATTGAAAATTTCACATGTGATTAAGTAAAAGTGATAATGTGTCTAGGAAAAATATTTCATAAGACGGATAAAAAGTGATATATAATTAATAAAATGTTGTATAATTAATAAAAGGTGATAACCACTTTTATAAAAAATAATACAAGGTCAGGAAGAAGTTATAATCAATTATACAAAATTATTTCATGAACGATTTGTATAAAAGTGAAAAAAATGATAATATTTGTGGATTAATTGCATTAAAATAGACCACTTTATTCTCTATTTTTATTTTAATCATGAACTATTTTTTTTATGTCAAAAAAAATGCATGACCTTTTTTTCACGTTTCTTATTTAAACATGAATTTTTTTTCTTACTTAAATACACGATCATCTTATACCTTCTCAATTAATCACAAACTTTTTCTTTTTTTAATTAAATACATACTTTTTTTTTTTCAATTTAATCAGAATACTTATATATTAATAAATACATGACTAACTTAATCGAAGAAACAATACATAATTATCCAAAATATAAATACATAAATTATTTAATTAAGACTAAAAAAGTTATAAGAAATATAATTATGAATATTATTTAATAGTATGAAATGATTGTGTATAAATATATGAATTGTTCTATATATATATATATATATATATATATATATTATCAAAACCTGTTGTAATATTTGTATACACGAATTATTGTCTATTTACTATATATTTTATCAATTTATAAATATATGTAGTATATGAATTGTTTAATATTATAAATAATTTATGTATTATTATATTTTAAATGATTATTGAATATTGATTAATATTAATTGAATTAATTATAAATTTTATTAATAAAATAATTCAAATTAAATTGTAAAACAAAAATTAAATATACTTAATTGAAAAAAGAAAAAAATTGTGATTAAATTCATTATTATAAAAAGATGGTGTATTTAATTGATGAAAAATAAGTTCATGATTAGATAGAAAATAGATGGAATGTTCATGTATTTTATTGATAAAAGAAAATGTTTGTGATTAAATTAAAAATAAAAAAAAGGTCGTGTATTTTAATGAAATTAATCATATTTTTTATGAAATATGATAACATATCAAGGAAAAGTGATCTTTAGTTGAACTAAAGATTTTAAATATGAACAATTTATAGGATAAATATAAAGTGATAATAATTTTAATAAACAGTGATACATGTTTTATGAAAAAGTGATAATTATTGATTAAACTATTTTGTGCATGAACTTTTAAGATGAATAAAATGTAATATTTATTTTACATTTTTATTAAAGAATTGAAATAATAGAATTAATTTAAATTAAAGAAAACTAATAGAAAAGAAAAGAAAAGAAAAAATAAAATTTTTAAGAAAGCAATAGACGATTAAGTTTTTTTTTATCTTTCCTTTTAATTTATATGTATGATATAATGGGATTCGTGGGATTAGTCTTTCTTTTTAAATGATTATTACATGATATAATAGACGATTTCATTTAACTAAATAAAAAATTAAATAATTTAGTATATTATGCAAAACTCCATACTGAACAATGCAATTGGTTTATAGCTTCACAGGGCTTAGAATTTAGACATCTATAATAATTTCTTTACTTAAAATAATATCTCCTTTATAATCATGATCACCGCTATCTTTTGAAAAATTAAAAAGATTCTGATTCAGCCGTTTTGGTATCTCTCTTTTCTCAGAGGATCTAGGTGTCTTGGAATACGAAAAGTTAAACCAATCTATACCATTTAGATACTGCACAATACAATAATTACATCATTTTAATATTTTTTTAAATTTAATATATATTGATCTATGTACACATTAATGTGTTAATTAGAAAGCACGAGAAAATCACTACAAAATTATTTACATATATTAAACATGAAAACAGGTGAGGTGAATCCATCTTCTTGAATAATAATAATATTTTCCTATTTTCAACATGCATGTATCAAAATAAAATATAATTAGAGAAACTCTAATAAAAATTTTTTTATTAAATTTTATGTTTAACGTGAAAACAAAATAAATTAGATTCAAAGACTAAATACCACAAAAAAAAACCCTAAAAACCTATCTGTAGAAAACAATGCTGATATTAATGCAATAGGAAACTTGAGGGGACTTAAACGCATGCAGAATAATATGATTGCAAAAAAAACCAATACTGATATTAATGCAATAAGAAACTTGAAGAGACTCCCGCGCATGCAGAATAATATAATTGCATTAAAAAATTAAATATACAAATAAATTGCATTGGGTTTTGTATCAAATTTTACCTGTTCATCAGCTCTATAAATAGAGGTTCTACTTACTTCAAACTTCACCACAGCTGATCACTTTTACAAGTAGAGCTTTTATCATTTCAAAATTCACTCACCTTCAAACTTCCAGCCCTTACTCACCAACATGCCTCCTTTATTTTCTTTGATACGTGAAATCAACCCTTCGAGGAGCTCATGGGCTGTGAAAATGCGTTGTGTCCGCTTATATGAGGTTCCCGGCTATGGTGGAAGAGGGAAACCCTTCAGTTTAGAGTGCACGTTTCATGATTCTGAGGTGGTATCTGTATAAATATATATATATATATATCATATATTTGTATTTTATTATCATATGCATACAATTAACTGATATAGATACTTCCTAATATATATCATAGATTTAAATTGATACATTTAGATATATAGATACAACAATAAATTTAATATTTTTCTGTAAGAACATTATCATCATATCATTATTTTTATTGTCATGTATTTTTATGCTATCATTAACTGTACCATGAATTTAAAACAATATTTGCTGCATGAATAAAAATAAAACTTTTATATTACAACAAAAGATACGACGAAAGACTAAATTCAATAACTCAAATTGTTTTGTTTTTGTGTAGGGTGATCGCATACATGGTAGCATTAAGCGTGATCTTATATCAAAGTTTAAACCAATGATGCGAGAAGGACATGTGTATGCAGTACGATCTTTCATCATTGTGACCAGCAACACATTGAAATACAACACTGCAGAAAACAAGTTCAAAATGGTTTTCCAAGCCAAGACCCAGGTTGTTCAAGTAACGGATGATTCTTTCCCCCGCTACATGTATGCTTTCAAAAAGTTTTCGGATGTTAACATTTTGAAGAATGCAGACGAGACAAGGCTTATTGGTAAATACTCTTTCAACTTATAATCTATTATTGAAGGTTTAAGTCTCTCTATCTAATATATTTTTACTTTAAAATGAAAGATTTAATTGGCAAGGTTGTAAATCTCTATGCGCCACAAGAGAAAGATCTCAAAGATGGACCAACACGATTAATGGACATCGTCTTGGAAGACCATGAGTTAGTTTTCAATATATCTTCGTATTTTTACATATAAACTCAAATTTATTATTCTAATCAATTTTTTCCCTAGACGCAACACCGTATCATGCACCTTATGGGGTGAAACGGTAGGAAAAATGCTTGAATATGTTGAAGCATGTGGAGAGAAGCCAGTTGTTGTCATTCTGCAAATGTTTCGGACAAAGATTTTTAGAGGTTATTTATTAATAATGCATATAAGAAGTATTAGTTGGATAGTTTAAATATTGTAGTGTATTTGTGTATAGCATAACAATCTGTTTTTCTTTTTATCCTAATTGCTAAGTAGATCAAGTTGTTGTTTCAAATGCGTACTATGTCTCAAGCGTTGTATTTGGCGATGATATACCAGAAATTGCAGCTTTCGTATCAAGGTTTAAGTTTGTTTAATTGATTTATTGTTGAATGATTTCAATTTTTTGTTTTTCATTTAGTGTATAATCAAAATTAAATTACTTGCAGCATTAATGAAGCATCTTCTTCATCATTGGTTATTAAAAACCCCTCTTCATCAAGAGGAGGTGTTGTGAGTGAACTCTCAAGTGGTCATATTTTGGTTCGTACTATCGATCAGTTGAAGGAAAATAGAAAGGTTTGAATTGTGTTGTTTGTCTATGCATATCACCTATTTTATATATTGGATGTTTTATGATTACACTTTCTATTTCTCTATTTTAGGTGGGCAATTTTTGGGTGTATGCTGAAATTTCAGAGATTGAAAGTTGTGATGATTGGTGGTACTTATCATGTCCTACTTGTCCCAAGAAAGTTGATCCGTGTGGTGACTTCTTTTATTGTGATAGATGTGACGAAGTTACTTATGATGTAGTGATGAGGTGTGTAGTTTCTGCATATATATTTTCTATTTGAAAAATTCAGAACTATCCTAACACATTTTAACATGGGCATATGAAGATACAAAATTCAAGCTCGAGTTGTGGACAATTCTGGAACTGTATCGTTATTGATATGGGATAGAGAGTGCATTGAGCTGATTGGGAAAAAAGTAGCAGAAATTAAGGAAGGAGCGAAGGAGGTTTTATATATATATATATATATATATATATATATTATTTCTAATTTGATTTGGTTTGATATAATTACAATATTTTACTTAACTTTTGAATATAAAAAATTGTAGGATGGATTTTTCAATTCATTGCCCGAAGAAATCATACGTTTGATTGGGTTGAGGGTGTTTTTTAAAGTCCAAGTGAAGTCTTTGAGGTTTAAAGGGCCATTTACTGTTATGAAGCAAACCACGGATAAAGATCTTATCTCTATATATACTGTTCCCCTTCTAAAAAAAGGTTTTTATGTACTTGAAATTTCTATTTTATATTCTTTTAAATATTATTAGTTTTTTTTCTATATCAACGTTATTTCTAATCATATAGGAACCAACCGAACTTGATGTGTTCGCTGAACTTTTGAAAGAAGAGAACTGTCTTACCAAGGTTATATTTTTGTATTTACTTAAAAAAATTTTGATTCATATACGGGGTAAGTTGAATAAAATATATTCTATTTACAATAAAAAAAATTAATAATTATATATATTTATTTTTTTAGATTGGTTCAAGTACTCAAGATTTACCAATGGCTGCAACCAAATTGTCAAATGAGCTTGTGGTTTGTGATTTTCCTGATGGTGAAAATATTAAGCGCGCATTGTTTGATGATTTCCCGGAAAATGTTGAAATTGAATTGAAGAAGGAAATCAAGCTGAAGAAGATAATCAAGCTGGAGAAGGATGATTGAATGGTTTATTAGGATCCAAATTTGCATATTTTCAATTATTCGATGATGATCATGTGATTTTATTCACCCTTTTATGGTTTTTTTTGCAAGTTTATGTCGATCACGGTGATTGTAATCACCCATTTTGGTTTTTAACGATTAGATCGATCGGTTGTATTACCCCTTTTGAATTTGGATCATATAAACGATCCAATTATTATTATTATCATGGTGAACGTCGTATTCACTTTTTTCTTAAAATTCTTACATTGACCCAACTAATCTTACATTCTTACTATATGTATACATAACATTCTATGCACCATTTTGAAATTTATAATTTATTTTATATGTTTTTATAATTTATTTTATATGTTTTCAACAAATATTATGTTGTATTTCCAGATTTTTACTGTACAAAAAATAGATTGATATCATAACAAAAATGAACCTAAAATCAAATAAGGAATTTATGTTGTATTTATTAAATAAGTATAAAAGATTATAATAAATCTAATAACTATAATATTAATATTATTGGGAAATGTTTATAAAAAATTTTGGGTTTGAGATTATATTATTATATTTATTATTATATCAACAAACCTGTTTATACTTATAATCACCAGTAATTTTAATGTTTAGACTTTTTAAAATAATTTTGAACTCTTTTAATTTTATACTAAATTATATAATTTTAGTACAAAATTTTAACTATTTCAATTTAAAATCAAATAAACTTTATATAACTTGATTTATTACGTTAGTATTAATTTATTTTTTTTATTTTTTTTATTATAATTTAATTTTATTAAGTGACAGTATTTTCACGTGAATTAAATAGTATATTTTTAAAATTGGATATGGCCCTTTATTTTTAAATAAAGAATAGTATGTTTAAATTTATAATTTACAGATATTTCATAAAAAAAGGAGATATATGTACTATTTTGTTTATCAATAAATAGTATTTAACTTTTATCATAATATATAATATTTTTATAAGTACAGATACCTAAAAATTCATTAAAGTGATATTAAAAAATTATTTATGTTTACGAAAGTTTTATCTGTTAATTTTTTAATTTAAATAATTAATATAATTTAATTAGACTTAGTTAGTAATTTATTTATAATATAAATAAATAAATCTAATGTATACAAAATATTTGAAACATTGAATATAAATATCACGCTTTTTTGAGATTGAATATGCTATGTGTACGTAAGTTTTCCTTTTTCATAAATTGGTGTGAAGTATAAATTATTTATTTAAATATTAATATAACAGATTAGCATGACAGAAGAGAGAAATATTATATATTGATTAAATATTAAGTGCTTCCGTTAAAATTTTTGGATTGATGTATTATTATTATTTTTGGTGGGGCATTGGAGATTATATTAGATCAGGTATTATGCATCCTATTTAGATTTGTTGTGCATATCAAAGATCTTATATTAAGAGACGGAATCCCTATTCTAAACAGAACGAATTCCACCTTTCACCCAAATTTTTTTTTCAACCCATTTATACAGAACACAAAAGGAAGATTCCAAATATGAACATTTACCACACAAGGGAAAAAAAACATGGTATTATGCATCCTATTTAGATTTGATGTATAGACCAGGTATTATGCATCCTATTTAGATTTGTTGTACATCTCAAAGATCTTATTTAAAGAGATGGAATCCCTCTTCTAACTAGAACGAATTCCACCTTCACCTAAACTTATTTGTCAACCTATTAGATTCCATGGTAGAGAGATTTAGAACCAGAAGATATTAAAAATGAACAAGAGCATAAAAAAACCATAGAACAAAGATATCACAAGTGAAATCACTGAGATGCGCACCAGGAGGATTGGAGAAGGGAGAACCCTAGGGCTCCCCCTAGGCTCCGAGAGAGGGGAACCATCGATCCCCTAGGCTCCGATGGGAGGGGAACCATCGATTTAGTGTCCAGTGGTGCCACATAGCACGGAGGTAGGCTGCTGGAGGCATCAATTGAAAGCGCCCAACGCGGGTTGATGAAAGGCCAGAGCATCGGCGTGAGAGCATGTCGAAAAGGCCAGGCTTGGCTAGGAGATTGCTGGGCTGGCCGCAGCAGTGAGGAATCCCATGGTAGCGGCAATCCCTTTCGATTTGAAGAAAAAACAAAAAATGGTTTGACTAATTTTCAACGCGACAGGATGTGTGAGGCAGACTGTCTTTAGATTATGTGCAAGATTATATCTTTTGAAAGAGAATTGCTTACATTTTGGATGCAAGGAATGAAGCCATTCAACTATGGAAAATGATTTAATTTCATGAACCATTAATCCATTATTGTAGTTGGTTGGAGGTTGAGAGAAGGGTGGGTGGGAGAAGGAACAAAGTCAACCTTTTTTGGGAATTGTGAAACATGTGAAGAGGAAAATGGTTAATGGCAGGATGATACTGAATATTGATGTGTTTTATCTTACTTTTTACTAATGAATTTTAAATTTAGTACAAGTATCCCGTTTCTTAGGATTTAAGATTAATAGTAGTAATTCTTATTCTTCGCTTTTGCTTTGCTATATACTCCCTCCGTGCCAATATAAAAGAGTAAAATGCTTTTGTGCACGTAGATTAAACTTTACAATATACTCCCTCTGTCCCAATCTAAGAGAGCCAAATACTTTTGTACACGTAAATTAAAAAAGTATTATTGTTTAATGTTTAGTGGTTATGTGAAATTTATAAATTACCTTTTTACCCTTCCACCTAATTAATTTATCATTAATTGTAGTATGGTATTTTTATCTTTTGAAAATATAAAATATTATTATGAAATGTTAGTGGTGAGACACTCAAATTCCTAAAATATAAACGGCTCCCTTTAAGTTGGACAACAAAAATGGTAAAATGGCCCCTTAGTTGGGATGGAGGAAGTAATTACAAATTCCCTCGATGTTTGCAATTAATATACAATATAATTTGAGAATACGTATTTTAAAGTTTTAATACTTTTTAATCAAACATTATCCGACATATAATTGTCATTGGTCACTTATATATTATAATAATACATATTGTAATATATATGTATACATAGTTTATATTATATTAATATTTAATTAATTATAAGAACAAAGGTTGTGAACATTGAAATTTCAAATGGTTATCAATTTAGATAATATATTATCTTTAAACAAGACTCCTTTCACGGTGTCGTACAAATGTTTAGTTCATTTAATTTTTTTTATTTATATAATAAAATATAAACGAAATATTTTATTATACGATACACTTTTAATTAATGGGCTATAATTGATTGTCTTACTTTGTAAACTTTCTTTTTAAATTAACTAAAAAACAAAAACACAGACAACACAAAATCAATGCAATGGTCTATCTGTAAAAAAAGGTAATGGTTTATTTTTAAATGAGGCATTGAAATAGTGTCGTTATATAGGAATCTTAAAATTTACTTAATCATTAAAAAATTAGAATTGTATTTAAGAGTTACCATTTTTTTAAAGTTTTTGTTACTTTATATTTTATAAGAGTAATTTATGTTTCAAAATACTTCTTAAAGTATTAAATTTTAGAATATTATTTAAATGACCGTTCCATTTGAATATCAATAAATTTTGCCCTAATCAAATTTCTTAGTTGCATATTTCGCTATTACCATCCTTCAATATTTGTTCCATTGCTCTAACATTGCTCTAACTGAACACATATTAGAATACTCCAATCAAACACTTTATGAAATCTATCCAACTAAAGATATTTATGTCTTATTAATTATGAATATTTTAATTTAATTATTTTTTAAATACATTTAGCAAATTTAGAAATACGAATATTCAATTTCATAAAAAGATTAAAATCCCGCGAAACGTGATTTGCCTTTCAAATTCGTATACTATATGATTTGCTTCGTTTCCCATATTTATATGTTAAGGTAAAGTATATTAAATCAATTTTCTATTTCATTCTAATTTTTATTTATAATCATCTATTTTTTTCATGCTATCTCTATAATACTTTAACTAGGGTTTAGGGTTTTAGTGTTTAAAGTTTTAGGGTTTAGGGTTTTTGGGTTTAGGGTTTAGGGTTTTAGGGTTTAGGGTTTTAGGGTTTTAGGGTTTAGGGTTTAAAATTGATGAGAATTTCAAATAACTATAAATTGATGAAGAGGGGTTGATGATGAAGAAACTCCTAGGGCGAACATCATCAGCAAAAGAAGAATCCCAACCTGCAAGCCCTCTGGCAAACGTCATGAGCAAACAAAAGAATCTCAACCCACCCTCTCTCTCTGCCCTAATATCGCCGGTTTCTTTAAGCTCCTTCGCCATAGACTGACTCTCTCTCTCTCTCTCAAGGTCTTTTTGCGTGTGTCCGATTTGAAGCTAATATGGATATTAAAGAAATAGATGAAGTGAGGAAAGAGAAATAAGGGCAAACCTAAAAATAAAAGAAAAATAAAGCCTAAAATAAAATTAAAGTATTAAATTTTAGAATATTATTTAAATGACCGTTCCATTTGAATATCAATAAATTTTGCCCTAATCAAATTTCTTAGTTGCATATTTGGATATTACCATCCTTCAATATTTGTTCCATTGCTCTAACATTGCTCTAACTGAACACATATTAGAATGAACACGTATTAGAATACTCCAATCAAACACTTTATGAAATCTTAATAATAAAGATATTTATGTCTTATTAATTATGAATATTTTAATTTAATTTTTAAATACATTTAGCAAATTTAGAAATAGGAATATTCGATTTCATGAAAAGATTAAAAATCCCGCGTAACGTGATTTGCCTTTCCTCGCCGTAACATTACCCGGCTCCAACTACTAATGCAAATTCGTATGCTATATGATTTGCTTCGTTTCCCATATTTATATGTAAAGTAAAGTATATTAAACCAGTTTTCTATTTCATTCTAATTTTTGTTTATAATCATCTATTTTTTTCATGTTATCTCTATAATACTTTAAATAGGGTTTAGGGTTTTAGGGTTTAGGGTTTAGGGTTTTAGGGTTTAGGATTTAGGGTTTAGGATTTAGGGTTTAGGGTTTTAGGTTTTTAGGGTTTAGGGTTTAGGGTTTTAAATTGATGAGAATTTCAAATAACTATAAATTGATGAAGAGGGGTTGATGATGAAGAAACTCCTAGGGCGAACATCATCAGCAAAAGAAGAATCGCAACCTGCAAGCCCTCTGGCAAACGTCATGAGCAAACAGAAGAATCTCAACCCACCCTCTCTCTCCGCCCTAATATCGCCGGCTTCTTTAAGCTCCTTCGCCATAGACTGACTCTCTCTCTCTCTCAAGGTCTTTTTACGTGTGTCCGATTTGAAGCTAATATGGATATTAAAGGAATAGATGAAGTGAGGAAAGAGAAATAAGGGCAAACCTAAAAATGAAAGAAAAATAAAGCCTAAAATAAAAATTAAAGTATTAAATTTTAGAATATTATTTAAATGACCGTTCCATTTGAATATCAATAAATTTTGCCCTAATCAAATTTCTTAGTTGCATATTTGGCTATTACCATTCTTCAATATTTGTTCCATTGCTCTAACTGAACACATATTAGAATACTCCAATCAAACACTTTATGAAATCTTAATAATAAAGATATTTATGTCTTATTAATTATGAATATTTTAATTTAATTATTTTTTAAATACATTTAGCAAATTTAAAAATACGAATATTCGATTTCATGAAAAGATTAAAAATCCCGCGTAACGTGTTACGCGGGCTTCGCACTAGTATATATATATAAAAGTATATAAATCTTATTATTCTAAATAGTTTATTAAATGTTTACTATATATATATATATATATATATATATATATATATATATATATATATATATATATATATATATATATATATATATATATATATATATTATAACACTATTAAATTAACATATTCTCATTTATTGAGCATAAATATTTTTATAAAAGTAAATGATGATTGATAATAAGAGTTTTTTATTTGTGTATACATTTATTTATTAATTTCATATATTCATATTTTATCCATTTTTTTATGTTATACAAATATTTTGCTTACAATAAAGTTTAAAATAGAATAAATAATTTCTTACTATTTAAAAATATTTTATTTATTGATAAATTTTAATTAAAATTTATCTTTAATAAAAAAATTATTATTAAATTTAAGAATCTATTTCTTAAATTATATTATATTGGTAATATGGATGTCAAATTGAAGATCATGAGAAGACGATTAATTTGATATAATTTTTATATAAAATCGATTTAAAAATAAAAAATAAAAAATATTTAAAGTTTTAAGTTAACTTTTAAATAAGATAAAAAAAAGTGAAATAATTTAATTGGTTAATACTCAACTCTTTCTTAGCAAGTTTAGTAAAATAAATTCAAAATTCTAAGAAAATGTCAAGTCATCCCTAAATTACTCTCAAGTTGACAACTCATCAAATCATAAACTTCCTTTAGTATACTAAAGATGAATACACTGCTATAAATAATTTTTTGAAAGTATGAGGTATTGCGACATGGTTAATTGTCGTATATTTTTATTTTTTATTTTATTATTACATATATAATCTTTCTACTTTTATTTATTTATTTATTTATTATTATTATTATTATTATTATTTTTCATGTAAATCTTTGAATCATGTATATTTATAAATTAAATACCACCTTTAATCATTTTTTATTAGTTAGGAATAAATATTCAATAAAATATATCCAACTAATAATAATAATAATATTATTATTATTATTCATATATCTTTAAATTATTTATATTTATAAATTAAATATCACCTTTAGTTTTATTTTTTAATTGATTATAATAAGTCATCCGCATATTACGTGGGAATATGTTCTCGTAATTAATATAATTACTAATTATTTATTAAATAATAATTTTTGTAATTCACGAGGAAAATTTGAATAATAACATTTTTTTAATTCACGAGAAAATTTTATAACCTTTGAAACAGATAAAAATAGAATTTCATTCGTTTTAAAAATACTTGCACACTTTCTATTTTGGTTTGTCCAAAAATACTTGGACATTTTATAATAAAAACAATACACAATATAAATAATCTTACAATACTAGTAAAATATTAAAAAATATCATATTCTTTTTACACACAATCTAATCAAAATCAAATATATAATACACTTTATTTTATTCAATTATCCAAAATATTTCTTTTTTTTCTTATATTATTACAACAAAAAATTATTACTTATTTTTAAATTCCGACACCTAATAAGTTCATTTATTCATGGAAGGGGAGAGTAATATTTGGAATGTCGATTGTTAAACTATTCGTATTACTAATGAATAACATTATTTTTATTATCGTACAAAAGAGTACAGCTTGGTATGTGGCACGACCAAGTATTTGGCGATAAAATAAAAAAGGAAAAACTCAACAAAAGACAAAAATTTGTGTGCGCCTGGGCGCACGGGAGCACATTCCGTGTGTCTTTAGAATTTTATGTTAAATTGTACTCCCTCCGTCCCATTACTATTGCTACTTTTACTATAGATTATGTGAGAACTTTTTGCAGTCAAAAGTAGCAATAGTGATGGGACGGAGGGAGTATATCCTTTAGTATAAAGATGTGTACCATGACAAAAACTTATGTGTGCCCGGGCACACGGAAATACATTACGTATGCCTTTAAAATTTTGTGTTAAATTGTATATCTTTTAGTATAAATATGTGTACCCTTTATTTTGTGAAGAAAAATAAAAAATATTAATAAAGTGTACACCATTTAGAACAAAATGGTGTACTTTTTATTAATTAAAATGTATCATTTAGATCAAAGTAATGTATATTAATCATAATGCCAAATTCTAAAAATGAATTAAATGTGTTTCAGTGCGCCAAGCGCACATAAGCCACGCTCAAAACAAAAATAAATGAAAGGGATCAAAAAGCAGACCGAAATCTAAAAAATATCGCTAAAATTCGGAGCATTGTAACAGAGAAAAAAGTAGAAAATTTCAGCAGACACAGTCCATACCTTGTAGACTTTCACTCCCAACAAGGATTGATTTTCATGGTTCAGTAAACTAAGAGAGCTAAACAACAAGAAAAGTTACATCTCTGAGCCTGCCCAGATTTTCTTCCGACCGAGGCGGTGAGATTGATGGTTCCATCACCGACTCTGTGACCCAACAAATGGCCAAGACTTTCTCCGCCAATCCGGATGATTACAAGCTTCTAGAAGAGGTGGGATACGGTGCCAGCGCAACTGTTTACAGAACGATCTATTTGCCTTCCAATGAAGTCGTCGCTGTTAAGTGCTTAGATCTCGATCGATGCAATAGCAATCTGGTTTGTGCAATCCATTTCCTTGTGATTTTGTTTCTTTGCTTGATTTTCGGGAGCTGGGGATTTAATTCCCATCTTATTATTTTGTATGGGGAGAGTTTTGATCTAGCTGGACTGCGCTTCTGATGTTGCTTGGGGTTTTAATGCGTGGGGTATTCGAGATCCCCGTTTTTGGTTGTGAGTTATTTAAGTGGAATGGGTAGTTTTTAGAAGGTAAATCTTTGGAATTTGAAGCACGAGTTGGTTCAAGTGGATGGTAGTTAGAGAATGTTGAATTCTTTTAACTGAAGCTATTTTTGGAGTTCGTCTTCTGTATATGAGGTTTCAAGACCATTTATTTGTTCCTAGTGAACGTTGAGGTGTTATTGATTTGAGCTATGCTTTTGGCTTGAATTTTCATGCATGCAACTGGCTCTTGCTGCAGATGGTAATTACTAGCAGGTTTAGTTTGCGTTTCGTGGAAGAGTAATTTTTTACTTTCCATTTTCTAGTATCATCATCGTGTGTTTACTTGGAAGAGTGGCTTCTTGCAAAGATTACGCGTGATCTTGCCTGTCTTCATGAGTATTATATTTCCTTTTGATTGTCAGTTACTGTTGATGAAGAGTGTCAGATCACAATAGGTAGAATGAGCAGATTCATCCAAGGTTGGAATTTTACTCTTGATTATTAAAGATTTAAAGCTGTTATTATAAATCTGGGATCGTAAATTATACCTCATCTGTTTACTTAGAGTTGTTAGAGTTGTTCAGTCTCAACTCGAATAGGCAGCTTGCCAACTGTGCCAAAGCTTCTATGCCCAAAATGGACCCTTTATGTCTCATATTGACTGATTGTATGGTGTGATGGGAATTGTACTGTTACAGATTGTGTCCCTGTTGGGTAGACTAGGCACATTTTCATTTGCAATTTAGCAGTTGGATCTATCATGGAGTAATCCTTACATGTGTACATATATGTTGTGAAATCTTTATTTATTTATATCCCTAACCATAAAAGCTGGGGCTGATGTCATTATCATCATATAACCAAGGAAAGCGAGACTAATCTTGATAGGACCCTTTTATTATGTAAAATTATTAATCCTGAAGTATACAAATAAGTCTTTCATTACATCTTAATTAATAAGATGTTATACCCCTCACAAATTACTTTAGGTATTTTGACCCCCGCATGCAATAAAATTATATCTTCTGTTTATGATCTGCTACTTGTCTTGCTCATAATATTCTGACTATAAAAATGCAATGGAAAAATTTTCAGTGCTGTAAGCGTATGTGCAATGAAACTATGCTTTTGAAGAAATGAATATACTTAATAGAATGATTGAAATTTCATAATAGCTCAAGCAGGTAGTGCTTGAAGTAAGATCTGAGTGTTTAAAAAAAGAAAAGAAAAGAAAAGAAAAAGAAGTTTGTATATTGGTATAAAATATTTTGAATCAGCCATTTCGAGTGAAACTGAATAATTGCCCTTAAGACAATCTCTGTTTGTATATATCAAGGATTTAAGTTGAAAAATGACAAAAAGGTTGGGTTTAAGTCAAAAAAGGTCAAACTAAAATTGGTCATTGTTATAAAAACTCTGAAGCAGTTAAAGCACCTCCTACCTGCTTCAAGAGATCTTTTATCCCTGCTAATATAAGCAAGAATTGAGGTTTAGAAACACCTCAAACTACTAAAACAATTTAAGAGCGAACTTTTAGCCTGTAATTCTGTCGTAAACACTCCCTTCATGTATTCCATTTTATCCCTTAATTGAGGGGAAGTATTCTAATTACATTCAAGATACATTTTTCCAGTCCAGTTTCTTAGGCACTTGATTGATCCCCTATAAAAGTGTGATTTGGATCTTTCTGGTGAAAATTGATAATGTTGGTTAATGGTTTTATAACAGTTAGATGAAACTTTGTTCACCACTGTATTTTTTTTGGAGTCTGCAGAGCACATGACCTGAACAATGAACTGTTCATGTGCTCAATGCCATTATGCCAGGTTATAAAGGGTATAAATATGGTGATCAATGAATATGGCTTCTCTTTCTATATAACATTGATGTGTTTGGGCTCTAATTTTATCCTTTCGGCAGGATGATATTCGCAGGGAAGCTCAAACTATGAGTTTAATTAATCATCCTAATGTCATAAAAGCATATTGTTCATTTGTTGTTGACCGCAACCTTTGGGTGGTAATGCCTTTTATGGCTGAGGGTTCTTGCCTACATCTCATGAAAATAGCATATTCAGAAGGATTTGAGGAATCTGCCATTGGGTCTATCTTGAAAGAAACTTTAAAGGCTTTGGAATATCTTCATGACCACGGGCATATTCATCGTGACGTAAAGGTTAATTAATTATTCTAACCAAGTATTTTGCATATTCTTTGGATTGTACACATCAAAGAATCACTTGTTTAACATTTATGTACAGGCAGGAAATATATTAATGGATAGTGATGGTGAGGTGAAACTTGCTGACTTCGGTGTTTCAGCATGCATGTTTGACAGGGGTGATAGACAACGTTCAAGGAATACTTTTGTAGGAACTCCATGCTGGTACACGCACTGTCTGTGTGTGTATGTGTGAGTGTGTGGCACAATCCTATCAGTCAATATATACTAACCGCTATAAACTGTTTCATTTATGTGTACAGGATGGCCCCAGAAGTATTGCAGCCAGGAACTGGTTATGATTTCAAGTGGGTTTTATTCCATCACATTTGTCTTTCTTTAATACTATGAGAGTTATAGTTCATAAACTTAACACTGCGGTTAGTTAGGCTTCTAAAATGTGATAAACAAGTTGTGTAAATAAATATTGCAATGGTTTTTCATTAATCTCATTGGATATTGTAACCCACCTGTCCCATGGGTTGTAATCCTCTAGTCCGGTAGATGTTAAGTAATGGGCTTGAAAAAAGTAGCCCGCATGAGTGTAATTAGTGGACAACTCACAACTCATCTAACTTTTAACAATTTTTAGATGCTCATTTAATATAATTAATCAAATGTGAACCAAACAAACCCTAATTGTTGCCTGCATAAATGTCTGATGAGCACTGTAGAGGGGATTTTGTATTCATGTTAGGCATATGAGATAGGAAGCCCTAACTTCACCAGGTTGGACCAAATTGTTAGGCATATAAGATAGGGAGCCCTAACTTCACCCAAAACAATGGCTGAAGGTGAAGGGTTGACCCCCACTTATATGCCCTTCCACACCTGCATGTGGAACCGATGTGGAACATCATAACAATTCATGATACATACATTTAAACTATCTTATTTCTTTTGGACTTGCATGTCCTAGAGTCACACTGCAAATCATTTTTCGGTTTAATGTACAGGTAAGATGGCTTATTTTTGCCGATAAAATATTTTTCATTTTGCATTCAGCTAATTTTCTCTGATTATGTTTATCCATATCTGAACATGACCCATCTGACGGACTTTATTGGCACTCAAAACGTATGATTAACATATTTCAAGATACACATGACTTTTGAAAGTCTATTTTCTATGCTGAATCAACTCGTACCTTATCATTTTGTAATGTTTCATAGTATTTAACTAGCATTATTAGATTGTTTAGTGCTTTATTTATAGCACTTGTATAAAATTTTTAGGGCCGACATTTGGTCATTTGGAATAACTGCACTGGAGTTGGCACATGGACATGCCCCATTTTCAAAATATCCTCCAATGAAGGTATAGCTATTTCAAAAAGTTTTAGCTGTTTTCAAATTGATACAGTAGCTAACCCCTTGCATTTTTCCCTCCACCTTCCAATAGGTTTTGTTAATGACAATACAAAATGCCCCGCCAGGACTTGATTATGATCGTGATAAGAGGTTTTCTAAGGTATTCATGATATTATTAGGATAGCCACACTTCTGAGGTATAGAATTTTTAATATGCAATTTTTGCTTTTGGACAGTCTTTTAAAGAGATGGTTGCTATGTGCTTGGTGAAAGATCAAACAAAGAGACCAACGGCAGAAAAGTTGTTAAAACATTCTTTTTTCAAGAATGCAAAGCCTCCCGAACTCTCTGTGAAAAAATTATTTGCTAACTTGCCACCCTTATGGAAGCGCGTGAAAGATCTCCAGGTATATCACAGTGATGGAATTAGTAGGGTTTTTAAGTTAACATTTTTTGAATTCTTGTTGATGTTGTTAATTGGGTACAGCTCAAAGATGCTGCACAGCTTGCTTTGAAAAAAATGCCTTCAGCAGAACAAGAAGCTATATCTCAGGTGTGAAATATTTTACTTCACTTGTTATTTTATTGAGTTTATTGCTTCATGGATGCTTCTGAGAAATTTTATCTGATGCAACCTGCTTTTCTCATCCTGGTAGTCTTAACAATTTTTTTTTTTTACATGGGCTGCGATGTGCAAGATAATATGTTACATATTAAACATATGGTACATATCTGCAACATTTTATTTTTCTGAAAATGCATTTCTTTATATGTTGGTTGACATGCTTTTTTCTTTTGTGATGTATACCTGATTGCTCAGGTATATTATTTCATATGAGAAATATTTCTTTTTTTGATTGGTTAAAAGGATATATCCTCGTGATTTTTTCTTTTGTCTCTATTGGATTCTTTTTAACCTTTTGGGCTAAACTGGTTACTATGGGTCCTCTCTCTCTCTCTCTCTCTCTGCCCCTCTCTTATTTCTCATTTTGTAAAAAAATTGTTATTATTAATAAATCAAGTATTGCTGAGAGGAAAGTACAGAATCTACAATGCACTACAAAATTAAAGAGTTTCATCGTGTGTATTTTTTGTGTTTTATTTCTTGATTTATTAGTTTTGATTCTCTTTTTCAGAGTGAGTACCAACGAGGAGTAAGTGCGTGGAACTTTGATGTCGAGGACTTGAAGCTCCAAGCATCTATGGTATCTGAAGAGAATTAATATTGATTCTCCCCCATCCCCCAAAAAACTAATAATTAAATATTATGGAATAAACCATTAACGCTGCAATTGGTTATGTGCTGTTCTGTTCTTGACAGCTCCAAGACGAGGATGAAATACAAGAAATCAGAGAAGAAGATAACCTAAAATTTTTTATGAGCCAAAAGGTGGTTAACATTTTTCTATAAATAATTATCTTCTTGACATGAAGCTCCTACCCATTTTCTTAAAATTGCCTCTGTCCTATGTTTATTGCTTTGCAGATCATTCTGATAGTAGTTAACAAATTTCCGTTTTCTGTTCATAGGTTGCATCCAATTCTGTGGTAAAATCAGTTTATGCAAGCAACGATATTATCAGGTAACAGTATGATTCTTGTGTTATTTTTACCCGAATTCATATTTTTACTTTATTAAATATTTTGGTCTTCTCAATTTTAGTTTTCCAGATATTAGTTAAACTGATTTAGATTTTGAGGTTGCGACCTGTTTTTGTATGATGAACTTGCATACTTCCATGCTTGCTTTGTCACCTTTGACTTGCAGGGAAAAAGCTAATGGCAATGAAGTGTTTGTATATGAGAGCCAGATAGATAAGGGAAAGATAACTGAAAGTGAAATAACTGAGCATGACAATATGGAAAAAAAGGATGTCAAGAAGAGTGACTCAAAATCTGAACTGTCGTCATCACTGTTAGAGAAAGAAGCAGCACAAGCCAAGGCTAGAAATCAGACAAGCAGAACCCGTCAAACTCAAAGTGGACCTCTCACGCCCGGTATTGTGCTAAGTAATTCACAGTCAGAAAGAGGGCGCACTTTTGAAAGGTTTATGAGGATTTATTTATTTGCTTCATCTGTCCAATTTATTCATGTTATCCCTTGTATTCTTCTTACACAAGAAGTTAAGAAGGTGATCCTTAGGGTGACGCTTTCTATCTATGATGGAGTACTCACGCTGCATAATGGATAGCAAGTCTCAGACTATAATTCTGACCATCCTCTTCACCTTGCCTCCTTTTCATATAATGATTTCATATACTGATTTTAACATGGAGTTGATACCTTGTTTACTCTATTTCAGTCTCAGTAATAGTTGTGAACCTGATAGTGTGTTGGAAAATTTTGGTGGCATCTGTATAGGTTATTTCTGATGTTACACCCTACATTTCAATAATGTCTTGCATCGGCAATGATCTCAATTATCATATCTATAGTTTCCTAAATGAAGTATAAATGTTATCCAAGTAGACTCATTGATATGATAATACCAGACCATTTCCAGTGAAGATATTCTCATTTTTATGCTTAAAAATATAATAAGTTTATCGTTTTCTTTTTGCTCAACAATTTTAACTTGACTAGAAATGTGTTGTGCTTCCTATTGCTGGGACTATATGCAATGTGCATGGGTTGAAGCGTTGGGGCTTAAATTCATTTCATTTTCAATCTTGTTAGTTTGATAAATCATCTCAAATTCTATTAGGCTAAATTTGAAGGACTTTGAATCATTGCATGACACTTAGCTCTATTCATTTTGTGCTTTCATGCTGTAAAGAGCTCATGAGAAGACTTCTAATTTAACCAGAGAGTAGCAAATACTGACAGAATACTTGGATATTATTATGAAAAACCTTTACAGATTTAAATTTGACATTCTTTCAATGTTGACTTTGTTATATGTATGGCCATTTCCAAACTTTTTCGTGTTAGCAGGAGAATTCCTTTACCTTGTTAAATTCACTAGGAAATACAAACTTCTTGTCAGATATGAGACTGAAAACCCCCAAGCATCTGAGAAGAGTCAGCAAGTGCGAAGAGCCCCAAGTTTTAGTGGTCCTTTAAACCTCCCAAACCGAGCTTCAGCAAACAGTTTATCAGCTCCAATCAAATCTTCTGGAGGTAACTATTTCATTCAAGTAATCAATTCAGTCATCAAACTTTAGCTATGTATTATGGATAATTTTTTTTGGCATCAAATCATGTCATCTCTTCATTTTTAAGGGTTCAAAGATTCCTTGGATGACAAATCAAAGATGAATTTGGTACAGATAAAAGGGCGCTTCTCTGTAACATCAGAAAATGTAGATCTTGTAAAGGTATGACAACATGGCAATAGTACTTAGTTCTGTTTCATGACTGTTGCTAACTTAAATGTAATTACTAGGATATTCCATTATCCACAGTTTCTCGACGAAACTCTCAGGTAAGATGGAGGTTGCTTTGACTGTTTGAAAGGTGGCGAGGTTGTTTAGTTTTATATTGATATGTTGTTTAATGTGATTGTCAGGGGTCACCATTAAGGAAGTCTGCTAGCGTTGGAAACTGGATATTTGACTCTAAACAATTGGTTTGTACACTTGTATTAATTGACATTTAAAATAGTAGAGTGTTACTTCTAAGTCATGTTTGATTCCTTAGTTTCCTTGTTCTTGGTTTTTCAGCCCAACAACCAGTCCCCAAAGGAAATCGGCAACGGTAATGGACTTGCCTCAATTCTCATGCCTCACCTTCAGAATCTGTTCCAACAAACATCAATCCAGCAAGTAAGAAATTTCAAGTTCATCTTCATCTCAAAGAAAGTGGTTTTTCCTCTCATTATGCATCACTTTAGCAAGAGTTAAGCGAATTCTCACCTCAGCTTGTTTTCATTTCTTGCCACTCCTGCAGGATCTTATTGTCAATTTGTTGAGTAGCTTGCAAACCGTGGAGGTAGAAAATGGTGAGTTAAGAATCTGTTGATTGACTATTTATGCATATAACTATAAAGTTCTGTATCTGTTTAGCTTGTTTTTTTAAATTTTTTATTTCATTATTTTTTCTCTGTAGGTCCTCAAAATGGGAAGCTGCCTCCTTTACCTCGGGGTTCAGAAACTAATGGCAGTGTAAGTTTTTCGCACTTTTCAGATTTGCATATTTTAGTGCTGTTATGATGTGTCTGAAGTTGATTTGTTAGCACCAGTTGAATTTTCTTATTAAAAAGAAAAAAAAAATCATGTTTGGAAGGGTGTGTTTTTTGAGGCTGAGAATGGGTGACTATTTGTCTTTGGATTTTTGTTATTCCTGGGGGATATAATACGATAGATTGGATAGAAGAAAATAATTTCTTAATAATTATCAACAATATTGATGAGACATTTGTTTTATAATTAAATCTTAAAAACCATTATCAAGCATATTTCACAATTCCCAGAGAGAAAGAGCATCTCACCTAGATTCAATCACAATTTTTTTTCCTTCTAAAACCAATCGCTTATACCCATTTTAGTTTCGCATATTCTCCTGACTTCCAAACAGTACCATTTCTGCATTCCAATTTTGTTGCTTTGGAACCAAATTAAAGGCAACCCAACATAGAGGTAAGTTTAGTTTGCAGGACGATATTAAGAATATCAACTTAAATAGTTCAAATTGATGTTATTTAGTGTAATTTGTGAGTTAAGGCTGTAAGCAATGTTTGTTATTAATTTCCTGGGTCTCTTTTTACTCTTCCAGATTGAACACTTGGTTCTGAGTTTATTTTCTAATAAGCAATTAATTTCTGCTTATTTGGATGCCTAAATTTTTTCTTTAAAAAAAATAAAATTATAGTATTATTTTAAACTTTATATTTACCCTATTTTATTTCAAATATATATATTGAAGACTTTATATATACAATAACTTAATTAGACTATAATTATCTACTACTTTTTGTCTTCCCTGAACATCCAATGCCATATTACATACGGCAAGTTACAAAAACATGAACCAGCTGTTTCTTTCTTTCTGAATCTATATTGATTTTATCAGTTCATGGGGGATTGGCCACATGGAAGTGCATCTTTTCTATCTTAATTTAGGGTGTTAACACATGTATGATTCTTATGCAGAGGAAGGAATCTCTTCGTTGCATTTGGCAGAAATTGTTCACAAAATGGAGAAATTATATCACTCATTTATTATTTTTATTTGAAATTTGTATTGTGCAATTGGAACTTGATCTTGAAGAGTTGACTTAATTGTTGAGTTCTATTTGTCAATTTCTGCTTGTGCTGTTTGGCTGTTATGCAGTTTTCACGTTTTCAGAACAAACTTTGTATATGCATTATGTTTCCATGTCTACTGTCTTTCATCGATCCATTACAAGCAGTCAGATTAAACAGAGAATTTAGAGTTCATTCTCTTATTTTTTATTGTTCAGGGTACAAGGGGGAAACAAGGTGGTTTTGAGCTAAGTTGGCATGTTTTTTCCTTTCTGGGATTCAGCTAAAGCTGAATACTTTTAACTCTGTTTGAAGAAACACATATTCTTTTTTGTTAATTTTGAAATAATAATATTCATATTAAAATTTAGTTTCAAGGCTGAAAATTGAGCATAAAATCCTTCTTTTGATTTTCTATCATCTAACTTGGACCATTATTCTTGCCTTCAATTTTTATTGCTGCTCCATTTTTTCCTTATGAATTTTAAATGTATTAATGATTGTTTATATCCATTTTTAAGATATCAGATAAATACATAATATGATTCCCTTCTGATTAAAGGTTCAATCTATTATTAATATCAATGTGGAGTAGCTGCCACTGATACGTGATCCATTTACAGGTCGAATCAATTATTTCTGAACGGGAACGGATGCTTCTTATGAAGGTATCGGAACTTCAAGCTAGGTGTGTATCAAGTAATTTGGAAAGAATTGGAGAAACAAACTCAATAAGCCAAATTATCTTTGTTTCTGTTTTCCTTTTTGACTTTCAAGAAGCTTTACTCTCATTCCAAACACCTGCAGGATGAATAGCTTGACTGATGAATTAACTGCAGAAAACCTGAAGTACATGCAAGTGAGTGATTAGTTTGCACTTAAACATATTGATTATTTGAGATTGACGTCACATATTTAGTTGTATGTGACTATTGATGTTGAAGATACAGTCTTGATAACCATTAAACTACAGATTTCTATTATGGGTCTTTTCCAATTGGTGACTGTGCTCTTCTTCTGCTTGCAGTTACAACAGCGACTATCTGCAGTTTCCCCACGCGAAGAAGATGGAGATAGAAGGGGAGGAGATTCATGAATTCCTTAAGATTTGCTTGCGAATTGTTAATTATTAACACCTTGGAAATTCAGGTAAGTTCTCTGAAGGATCTATACAACATACATTTTGGTTACATTTTTATTGAGTTTAGTATTACATTCAGTTTCCAATCGGGGTGATTTTTCAGGGTGATAATGTAGAAACAAGTCGAGGATATATTGTTCACATATCTGGAATCATGCTTGTAAGTCTGGTGTTGACTAAGACCCGATAAAAGATTCCAGCTTTGCCCAAAACTAATAAGAGAAAGCTCAGATTCAGAAGGTAATCAATCGGTTCATTTTTTTGGTTGGTGCAGTGGCTCTCTCCTTGTTCTCTTAATCCAATGTGTATTATTTGTTTGATCATCTCTATGAGATAGAAAACCACAGGGATTTTTAATGTATTCTGTAGATTTTGTGCATGTTTTAGCTTGAAATGCCATATGAAACTGTATTTCTGTGAATAGATCATTTGTAACATTATGTGCTGGTATATAAAGCTGGCCTTACGCTGAGCTACTTACCCCCCCACCCCTCCCCTGGAGAGTTGATATGTTTCCCTAAACTGTTTGCTGTTATCTGCATACATCAAATAAGGGACTTAATCTGAAATGAATTTGTACCTTTAACATCATCTTTGGTAAAGTTTCGAGACAGATTTTTGTGTCAAATGGTCTAATTGTGACGAGTTCTGGATTAGGTTGATTTTATTTCTGACAAAGTGATGAAATTATGTGGTACATCTCAGTAAAGCATGTCCTAAGTTTCATAATCAAATGGGGGATGTTAGGTAATCCACGTTAATCTATTTCGATATTCTTTTCTGGTTTTCGTTCAATGTGTTCAAGGGTTGGACGATGCTTAATGTGCTATGGATAACTGTTACTCCCTGCTAAGTGTTTCACCGTCATCCTACACGTGTAGTTTAGGGAATGCTGTTAGTTGATCAACTTTTGGCCTTTTAGGGATATTGTAGTTGTAGTATTTTTAAATAATAAATTAATTAAAAAAAATGTTTTGTGTGTTAGTAAGAGATGATATTTTTGTAAATAAGATGTGCTCGGTAGTTATTTTTTTGGTGTTGCATGCTTTTACTAAAAATGGAGCGTGAAACTTTGATAGGTTGTTTAAATGAGAAAAAGCGTGTGTAACTTTTAATGAGACTTGAGTATATTTGTATTTCATTTGATGATATAAAATTAAATTACATCTATTTATATTGATTTTCTTAAATATTTAAGTGTGTCATAGCGATGTGCTAAATACTAAAATGAAAGGTACATTTTTATTGATTTCTTTCCTCATTATAAATAAGATTGCACGACAGAGAAGTGGTTTCTAATGTCAAATGTTATAGTATATCAGTATATAAAGGAAAACCATCTTTAAGTATGGTTGCAAAACGCATCCAATCTGTGATTAAAAGTAGGGGTGGTGTTTTTTTTTTTTTTTGTAATTTCTCGAAAGTAGAATTAATTTGCAGTAAAGCTTATAATTTTTTTTTCAATTAATTCTTTTTTAATTCAATTTCACACTGCTAAATGGTAAAGGAATCCAAGAGGATGGAGGCCGTGTGATAGGGGATGAGGTGGCAGTGATTCTTTCTTTTCTGTTTCTCCTCGCTCACTAATTTCCTTTTATGGGGTAACATGATAATTCATACAAAATGGGCATATGGGTTGACAATTGCTAAATACAACTTTCAATTGGTCCAGCCCAAATCATTTAAATCAAATATGGTGTGGGTGGTGGATACACACGGCTATGCTTCATGGTATACGGCTATCCACTTGTTTGATTCCAATCAATTCATGAACATATTTCTTTCCCTTCTTTTGTATCTAATTCATACGTAATCACCTATTCCTACAATAAAAATAGAAAAATAAGTTAAAATTAATAATAATAATAAAATAGCAACAAATAAGACGCGAAACGATACAAAAAATATAAAAGTAATATTAAAACAGATAAACTTGGTGAATTTCACGACAATCAAACCCATACACTTAAGTTGTTCGTTTTCGAAAAATGAGAAATGAAAGAACAATTGGAGTGTAATTCACCTAAGTTAAACACAAGAATTTAGAGCAATCAAACATCCACCTAAAAATCAAAGGCACTCAAGGAAATTTAGAACTCTATTCCACAAAGAAATCTACTCAAGGAAACTTTAGCTTGCTAAAAGATGGGAAAACTCAATCAATACATTAACACTCTTCAATAACAAACCTCACAAGGAATTTATATATTAGAGCATATATTTTACTTCATAATTTCAACTTCATTTATTCTAACAATGAATTTCTCAAGTGTATGCACTCAACTTACATTAAATGACTTCCCTTAGTATGCCAATGTTGTTCTAGGAGATAAAATACAAAAATTAATCAAGAATTAAGCCCCACAATCATGCATCATTACGCCGCACATTCTCTCATGAACAATCACTCATCAATTCAAGTCATAATGAAGCATAAGGAAGCAAAAATTTTCATTCAAGTTACATCAAACACTAGCATGCATTCTCAAGGCATAAGAACATCATTCATATTTTCAATGCAATTTTCCTAAATTTTAAAGCAAACCAAATCAATCATACAATTCCCACTTCACCTCAAATATTTATTCCACATTTAAGAACATAAGCAAAACTAGTCAAAAAAGTTTCACACCATGACAGAATGAAATTAGCAACTTGCAACAGTGCCCTAGCAAGAGAATATTCAAGCCCCATTTTATCCAACTAAAATTGAACTGAAGTAAGAGTTTAGAAAGACATACCTTGCTTGCTTCAAACGAATGCTTTCAAGAGATTGAGAAAATTAAGCAACTAATGCCTTTATTATCTAAAGAATTCCCACATGTAGAGAGATGGAATGTACTGAATGAATGAGGAAAATGGGTGCTCGAGGGTGAATGAAAACAAATGTTTGTGTGTGGAGTGTATTGTAGTGGGTGAGAAAGATGGGATGTGGAGAAGGATGAGATGCGGGTTCATGAGTGGTGGTGCGGCGAAGTGAAGGTTGAAGTATGATAGAGGCGCACTAACGATGAAGAAAACAAATAAAAGACACAACGAGAACAATCCCTCAAGAAGGTCACGGAGAATGGAATTCTTATTGATGATCTCCCTAGAATAACATACAGTATTGCCACAATCACAACCTTAACCCTAATTACTAATATAGTAGTAATATATAAAATAGCAGGAATAGGAAATAGGAAATAAGGAAACTAAATAATCTAAACTTAGCAAATTATTAACTAGAAAAAAAATACTAAAATAACTTCTTGCTCTATCAAAGTAGCCTTGTATGGTGGTTAGCGTGGAGAGGGAGAGGAGTTAGATAATAAAGTGAGAGAAGAAAAAGAAAGAATATATACCTGGGTAGTTGAATCACACGATCATACCTCTCAACAAGACCAAGAGGGCCAGGCGTGTTTCTACTGTCCAACCACCTGAGCCTTCAACACAGCCCCCATGGCCGTGTTAAATCATATAGTCGTGTTCTAACTATTTCCCCTGCTCATTGTACTTGTAAAATATTTCAAACTCCCCAATTCTTTTCACTTTTAAAATTTTTCATTCTGTAACGCCCCACTTTACGCTATGGGGTTGGGACGCTACTAGATATAAAAATTCTCAATATAATAATAAAAGGGTCGAGAATGCACAGCGGAAATAAAATAAAAATCCCCAAAGCGATAATATAATAAGTTAAAAGTGACATAGAGATTATTTTACATATCAACGTCTACTCACCCGAGTAGAGTGAAATATCCAAAATAAGTCCGTTCAAATTATATATCTGAAATAAAGTTCTAACATAATATCATAATATAAGTCATAATGTAAAGTCTTCTAAGGGCTTAGGACATCTGCAAGAGCCTCTTTATCTTCTAAATCTTATTTTGAAAATCAATAAGGGGTGAGCATCTAAAATATACTCAGTAGGTTAACTTAAATGATTGCACAATTAAAAATAAATATGCATGCCAAATATACCATAAAATGTAACATATGCTAATTTCATAAAATAATTTGCACATTGTCGTTCGATAATTAAATGAAAATATTTTAGACTGAACCGTCATCCGATAACTTGTATTAATTAATATATATGCATCGAATCGTCATTCAATACAAGTGTTAGTAGATTTGAAATATTTTTAGTACTGAATCGTTGCCCGATAACTTGTGTTAGTTGATATATGTGCACCAGTCATCACCCCGTATAAATGTTAGTAGAAAAATATTTGTCATCGAACTAAAAGACACATGACACATAACATGACGTATAAGTAACACATATCACATTTTAACATGACAATCATGACATATAATGTAGCACTTGATGAAGAGTGAAAGTTACCCCACCTTAAACTTTACCGGGAATCGTACGTTTGACTAAACTTGCTCTTGGGTATCAGGTATGCCTGCAAGGATATACTAAATTGAGTTCTACTTATAATAATAATTCCTATTACTAAAACTAAATTTCTAATATTATTATATAATTAAAATAAACTAATTATTAAATTAAGAAAATATGAACAATTAATCGTTAAATAAAATGAGTTAAAATAAAATAATAAATTAGAAATACATGTTCTTGCTCCGAGGTACATAATTCACACGTGTTATACGCATGTTTGCTTGTGTCTATAGAATATGTATGTCTGGTTTAGTGATGCGTCCATAATCCACAAGTTAGAGTTGGATATTGATACATGAAAAGGAAATTAATGAGTGAAACTGGATCATCCTAGCTAGAGCTACCAAATTCTCCCTTCTTGGTTCACTTTGTATTCTTCTAGTATTTAATTTATTTTATTCGTTATTTTAATTAATTGTTTAGTAGTTGATAATTCTATATCTCAAATTTAATTACTTTTTGTCTTAATTAATTTAGTTAATAATTAAATTAAATTGATAATACGCTATCCTTTGAATTCGATATTTAACTTGGTCGATTGCTTTATCCTTAATACTTGGGGATTAATTTTGCGTGCAAAGAAAATCCTCATCAGCCTAGTAGCTTGTTGTCAATCCTTTATCTTACTAACTGCATGGCCCCCACTTTATGAACTGATGTGTAAATGAATGCAGCTGGTTATTAACTACCCAAAATGATCTCCTCAATCCATTAAAAACTGCTCCAAATCAGATGACTCACACATGCATCCCTTTTGCTTATTCAAACTGCTGCAGCTGTTGTAACAACTTTTCTAAGCTTCATGCATCTATTTTACACGTCAGCACTCCCATACCCATTGTACAATCCAAAATTTCCATGCACTTGTTTAATTGGATCAAGAGTTACAAGCAACCATCCTTACAATTCATTGACTCTGTGAGTGTGTGTGTGAGAGAGATGAGACATTTGAAAGAAGTGGCTTCTTCTTCTTCATCTTCTTCTTTAAGAAAGTATGATGAGGGTGGAGGTGATAAGAATGTTGGTGGTTCAAAGGTAAGTGAAAACTGTATAAATCAAAGAGTTGATAAAGACCACACATGCAACCAACTGAAGTGCCCTCCTCCATGATCGATCTCCGCCTCCTTCCGCCACCGCCGCCTACCCAATACACGTACTCTCTGCCCATTCCCTCTCTCACTACTGTGTACCAATCGAGCAGGCGCCTGCGATCCTATTATGGGATATGAGAGAGATTGGGCCTGAAGTTGAGATTCGGGCAGCCCGATTCTCCATTGAATAGGATGTCTAGAGAGCAGCCTCCTCGCGAACTGGAGAAATAGGTAATTGATATGGTGGGAACGATACCAGAAACAAAGGGAAATGTGAGTCTGTGTGAGAGAGAAGAGAGATTATTGAAAATGGGAGAGGGTTAGGGGTGTTTTGACTTGAAGTAGACAAGTCATGTATTCTAGAATTAAAAAATAAATAAAAATCAATGTCACGATGAACGGATGGGAAACCTTCTATACCCGTAAGAGTACAATTTTATCAAATTTTATAAATTTAATAGACTAATTTCAAAAGAATTAAACTGATGGATCAATTTTAAAACGACGAAAGTTAATATATATAAAAAAATATTTAGCCTAAATTAAATAATTAATTCCCTTATACAGTACAAATTCCGCATATCACACAATGTAAAAATTAAAATTTAAAAATTTGATGTAAATTTTAAATTTAATGTAATTCCGCATTTTAAAATTCTTTATTTAGAATATGTAAATTTTGGAGGGAGTGATAAATTTAAAAATAAATCTTTTATATTCGGTATAGTATATAATTTAAAAATAATAATAATAAATAGATAATTTTATTTTAATTAGGTAAAATTAAAATTGAACGACATGTAACATTTTTTTTTCTTTCTTTTAAAAAAATTAATTAAATTATTTTTAAGTATTTAAAGTGATATGTAATTTTTTTATAAAAAATATTATCACTTTTTCTGTTCTCATAAATAATTTTATTGGACATATATCAGCTTTTTTTTATGATTAACTATAATTTTTTATTAAAAATATTATCACTATTTATATATTCTAATTATTTTTCATAAAATAGTTTAATTGAAAAATTATCACTTTATATTGATCAAATATATTAAAATTTTATGTCACTTTTTATTCGTCCAATTAATTTTTTTTTTTGCAATAATTCACTTAATCAGTTATAGCTTTTCTTTATAAGCATAACTTTTTGTTAATGATATTATTAATTTATTTTTATTCATCCTGTTAATTGTTCGTTAAATATTAAAAATAAGTGAATATCAATTTTTTAATCAGATATCACATTTAATTAAAAATATTATAATTTTGTATTCATGATACACATGAAATAGTTTAATTAAACGGATATTAGTTTTCTTTCATTTTTATTTTTTTAAATATTATTACTTTTTATCTATCCTGTAATTAGACATTAAAAAAAAGACAAAGATTTGCATGAGACCTTCTCACGTAGCCATTCTGTGAGAACTTTGATAGATAAGAAGTGATAATATTTTAAAGAAAAATGATATTCAATTGATAAAAAGTATATTGGTGCAGTAAACTATTTCGTGAACAATTTATAGTATAAATAAAAAGTGATAACATTTTTAAAGAAAAATGATAACATCTTTAGAATAAAAAGTGGGTAAATAATTATTATTTACTAATTAAAAATCACCCACACTAGGGTAAATCGGGTTCACAGTGTAAATAATGTAATCCCCTCTTCCAACCCTTTTACACTGTATTTACAGAGTGCTAAAATTATGGGATTACAGGATTTACAAGATTTATGATGTAAACCCGATTTACAAGAGATTAACTCATTAAAAATATTAAAATTGTCTCAACGTGAGATGATCTCACCTAAAATTGCCCTAGAAAAATTAAATCAAATAAATTCAATTATAATTTAAAAATTAAATATACATTATAGAATAATAATTTTGAAATAAAAAATAGTTTGAATATAATCTAAACATTATAATAATTATTCTTCATATATTTAAATTGAATAGTGAATACTGATGGAGTGAGTTAAGATCATGGATTTATTGAGTTTAATCTCACTAAATTAAATTTGTAAGACGATTTAAATAAAAGTCATGTATCTCTAAGTTTATTGATATTTCTAAATAATTTAGTGATAAAATTTAATTAGAAGTACTTCAATTAGTAGTTTCTTATTATATTTCAAATATTTTTATTATATACTCTTTCCCTATGCTTATAAAGTATTCATTTTATTATTTTTGACGTTCGCTTCAAAAGTATTCATTTATCTTATTTAGTAAAAAAATATACAATATGACCCACCACTTCCCTCTAATACAATTACACATTTTACATATAATAATAATACTCCTTAATCCACGTGCAAAAAACAAATGGATACCTTAGAATTGGATGGAAAGAGTAGTTGACACGGTTTGAGTAAAGATTTGAAATTCATTCAAAAATAACTAAAAAATTCAATTTCAAATCCATGATTTGAAATTCATTGATTTAAAAATCTTGAATTTATAAATCCGTTGATTTCAAGTAGCATCCAAATATGATGGATGGATTAGAGGAATGGATTTATAAATCCTTCCTCAAATTCATCCATCCAAACACAGCCTTGGATAAGTTTATATTAAAGATAATATAATCTTTTTAAGTTATTATTTTTTAATGATCGAGTGCTCTTAGTAATCATTCGCGTGGCAATAGCGCCGCAACAAATAATTGTCTATCCAACTTATTAAATAAATCTGAATCAGTGATACATTTCAAAACTCATTTCGTCTAGCTATTTGATTTTCATTTCAGGTAGGTTGAAAATAGTAAGGTATTGATATATAACAGATCGCAATTAAATACGTTTAAATGCTATTTTATTTCAATTAAATGAACATAGATTATGTTTGGATGGAATGATTTTTCCTCCCTCAAATTCCGCCTTTACATTTAAATGCAATTTGAAATTAATAAATTTATAAATGCAAGATTTTAAATTAATGAATTTCAAATCATGGATTTGATAATTTGAAATCAATAAATTTATAAATTCAAGAATTTAAATTAATGGATTTCAAACATATACATTTGATTTTGAATTTTTTTTGTTGTGTTGGATGGATTTTTAAATCCTTACTCAAATCGTGTCATTTGAAATTTTTCAATTGTATAAATGATATATTAATATATAAAAATAGTATATAAAATTAATAAATTAATTATTTTTTTTTAATTTTAACCCCACCACCCAGCCTACCCCTACTTATCCCACCCCAAAATTTTTTTTCAACCCTAGATAATTCTATCTATAATTGTTTTTAGGAGTATTTATCTACATTAAGGTTAGGGTTTTTTTTTTTATTTTTTATCAGCCAATGTTAGTAGTTAATTTGCATAGGGAATCGAATTTGGGTCACTCACCTTAGTGAGGAATCCAGTGGCCATGTGAACTAGCCCGCCTGATTTACATTAAGGTTAAGGTGGTTGAAATTTAATTCATCTAATATAATTTGGGTCTTCCCGTATGATTTGTGATCCTCTCCGCCAACGTCCCTCTTAGAAGACACTGAGTAAACACCTCGATTGCTGAAATTCTTGATCCTCTCCGCCAACATCCCATCGGAGCCATAGAATATCAACTGCTGCTACACTATATTGCAACAACAAATTATATACCATAGCACCATGTACTGTCTATACATTCGCCTAGAATCTCAGCTCCTGCAGCACTGTACTTTCATTCATGGCCATCACAAATCTTGGTAAGAAAAGCATAGGATATCAAAACAACCAACAATTATTTGAAGTCATTAATTGCTTCCTGTTTGCCCCAACACAAGAAACCCAATCTTCTACTTCAACTAATGATGTTATCACTCACTATTCCTCTACAAAATACTTGATTTTTTATATCCCCATTAGTATTAGATATAGAGCATGCTGAACTTGTATTTTCTTGCTTTTCTCAAATAATAAAGCATGCTGCGCTAAGGCTGGGTGGATGAAAAATGTTCATATATTCATGCCTTTAAGATAAAATAAGACAACATAAGACGAGGTTTAATACAGGCATGGAAAAAAAGACAAAAAGTAATATATGTATAATAAATTACCTCTAATAATGGAATGAATCCTCTGCTTCACACCATATCTAGATTCTAATTCAAGTTGTCTATATAAAAAAGTTAGAGTAGCTGTATCCCATGCAATTTCAATAGAATTCAACACTCTTAAGAAATGTGTTCCAACTCGATTCCTACTTTTATCAGGGAATAAAACAGAACCATATACATACATCAGATATTCTCGAACTGAACACTCACGATCATCTGAATTATTAGATGCCACTTTATCTTGTAAATATGCTTTCAGCCATGACAATCTAATGGTTCTACCCCGAACCTTATTCAACTCAGGAACATCATCCTGAGCTTTCACTCCTAACAATCGTTCAATTAAGGTTTCCTCGTCTTCCATCTCATTATCTTCTTCCACCTCTAGAAGGTCTATAGGAGCCTCCTTGATTTTTAAACCAGTCAAACAATAAACGTCATCTAACGTGATTGTCATTTCTCCAAATGGCATGTGAAAAGTATTGTCTCAGGATATGCCACCTATCCACAAAAGTACCAATAAGAGATTTTTTCGCACTACAATACGACAAACCATGCAAATGCAACACATTTGTACTCCTAAATAAATTTCTGAAGGGTCTAGAGGTACTATCTTGTAGAATTTCCTGCTCCAATATTTTGGTCACGTGGTTATGAACTCTTAAAAGCTCTCGTTCTTCACCATTCCAAATCCTAGCAGCTACATGTGTTTCGAAACTAGGAAATAAAGATGGATTTGTTGGACCACCAGGAAAAGGCCATTTGAGCACCTCATCATTACCACTATCAACTCGATCATCCTCACATGACGCTAAAAGTACAAGTTATAGGTAAATGAATAAGAAGTAAGACATATTATAGATAAAGGAATAGAAGAGATAAATATGGAGTTATTTTTAATTTTGACTAAAAAATCTCTAGCAAAGTAGTTGTATCTCAAGTTTTCTATTAACATATCACTCTGTTATGCCTCATGCACCCTATATTTCAAGTATAAGTCAAGTTGGTGTTAAACTAAAGATTTGAGATATGAGATTATCTTTTTTTAGCTTGCATTATTGGTTTCAAACTAAAGATCTCAATAATGTGTAAATTTGATATGCTATGAAATTAAACATTTAGCTTTGGAACAACTCATAAAACTCATGGCAGTTCTTAGTTTTCGTGCAGTAGAAAGCAAGTTTGGTGAGAAAATCTTAACTTGTTAATATGGCATAGTTATATTTCTACATTTGTATACACTCACACATAGATTGATGGATTTTTGCCCAGGGGATAGACATTAGTTTAAGATGTTTGGAAAACTTGTTGCAATGTGATAAATTGAACTTTGGTCTGATTGAAGTCTGAACTGAATTGTTACTGTGTTACATGATGTGTGTCCATGTTGATGTTGCATTGGCTGGCGTAGCCGAGCATTCATGATTAATATATGTTTATTTCGCTATAAAGATGACAATTAAAAAAAAAGTTTTTTTCTTTATTTTATGAAAAAGAAGATAGTGCTAGATATTTTCTTGAAGCAAGATGGTATTCTTTTATCTGATTGTCTGCAATTTCATTTCTTGTCTAACTAGATGATCTTTAGTTCTATAAAAAATTAAAAATTTAAAAAAATAGAGAAGACTGGATTCAACTCATTGTTCTTCTATGATTTGATAACCATCCTCTATTGATCCTCTATTGCAAGTATAAGACAAGTTGCAAGGCATATGACTTAAGTAAAATTCTACTGCAAATAATGACAATAAATCCCATGATGTAACTGTGGCAATACAAACTACACACGAAATCTCATGATGCATCTCATGAGTCCTAAGCTATGGAGAAAAACAAGATTATGCAATAAAACACCATATTCGATCGCAACAACTGAACAGGCTACCCAGTTCGACTACAGTGGTCAAACGCAATAAGTTCAGTGGGTTTTTTGAATTCATATACGTACTGCTCCGAAACCTGTCTAATTGCTTCTAATTCATGGAAAATTCAACCCAAAATTGTAAGACAATTACAACAACACATTACAGAAATATAAATTCAAATTACCCATGCTTAATTTCCAAATTTGAAACCAACCTAAATCCTAGAATTCGTGTCCACTGCAGAATGGAGAAGGAAATGACAAAGACAAAGATTAGATGGTACTTAACATAGATGAAGCTTGACGGTGGATAGAAGGTGTTCTTCCCTCTCTTTTTTCTTCTGAAGCGTCGCGACAGAACACATCAGCGTCGTTCTTCTGTTCTATTTTACAATTTAACAATTTCTGTTTTTTTTTTTAAATTTGTGATTAATTAGTTTTTTTTTTCATTTGGATATCGTTAAGTAAAAGGGTAAGGTTGTCTTTATATGTAGTGTATTTAGAAACTTAAATATGTAAGTTTTAATTTAAGTGAGATGCGTTTAGTAATCGGGTTTATCTAAAAATTCTAGGAGTGCAAATAGTCAATTTTTTTTATTTATTAATAGTAATCTAGAATACTCCCCTATTTTGTTAATAGTAATCTGCAGTGGGTCTTTTAGAATATACCCCTATTTTATTTGGGTTTCAGTTAAAAGTAATTATAATGCAGTTTGATCAATATTTAATGAAATTTAAATTGCCTTGCTTATTCGTTTAATTTTAAATTGTGATTTTCAATTTTAATTCATCACTCTATTTTAACAATTTGGTGGTCAGTTTTGACAATTTAACGATTTAAATAATATAATAAGTTGTAATCTATCTTAAATATACTAATACGGAGTTCAATTTTAACCATTTAACAATTTAACTAATAAAATAAGTTATAATCTATCTTAAATATACTAATACGAGGTTTTAGCTTTCGTGTCATCTCCTCCTGAATTCTAGGCTGACATGGTGGTTTTCTATCATTATTATTTGAATATATATATTTTAATTAAAATAACCGGTTGTTTTTTTGCCCCTCTCTCTCATAAATTTTCAATTTTAAAAAATTGAAATAACATTGTAGATATGCGCATCTAATACAAACCACAAAAATAAGCATCAATCCAGTGGTTGTTGCGCATTTTCCAACACATGCAGTAATTAATTCTCCAAATATAAAGAATATCAATTTTAGCAACAATCGATCAAGTTATAAAATTGAATTATAAGGACTGTTAATTATGTACTTAAATTATTAAGTCAAATAAGACACTGTTAATTATGTACTTAAATTATTAACTCAAATAAGACACGCAAGCAACTTCCAGGATGACTAGGGTACAATCAGTCCCACTAATTTATTGGTGCAACCGGATCCCACAACATCAACAATTAAATTCATGGATCCTATGTCTTCTTTTCGTAAAGAAATCTCGCTGGGTTTGCTGGATTTGGATTTGTTGTCGATCTCTGTCTTCTTCTCCTCTCTCCTCTTATTCCTTCCACCGGTTGCCGCTCCGATTCTCGAGAAATCGCCTCAGTCGACGGTGGCTCCTCTCTCTTCTCTTACTCTCTCCATTCTCCGCCGCCGATGGCTCCTCTCTCTTCTCTTACTCTCTCCATTCTCCGCCGCCGCCCCATTCTCTGATCATCGATACAGAATGGAAATAGAAATCAATTACATTTTGTCCTCAATTAAGAGAACAAGTTGTCTAACAACAGTAGTAGGTTTAGCCTCTTAATTTTGTTTTATGACTTTAATTTTACTCTGAAAAAAACCAATTTTCATTGGATTACTGTGGGGTTTTTCTTCGAATTTGTAGACTGTGATTAAGTAATTCGGTGAGAGCGTCTATGAGAGTTTGGAAAACATGGTTACTGTTGAGTTGTGTGTGTATTTTTTTTAATAATCTCTTTTTTGCTTTTGACGTCGTCCTGGTGCTTGACAATGAGAATAACTCCAAGAAATCCCGATTTCTTGGCCATAGGTTGTTCGACGATTTTTGTAATAGGTGCAGATTTCTATAATTTTCTTACTGATAATCATAATCAAGGAAAATTATACAAAATTCTTGGTGATATATATATATATATATATATATATATATATATATATATATATATATATATATATATGTATATATATATATGGTTAATCTATGTAAGTTTCTTTCTCTTTAAGAGCGAAAAAAAAGAATGATTACAAATGAGAAATTAAGAATGTTGTTTTCATTAGATAGCAAAGATGAGAGTGATCTGAGGAGAGAAAAAAGTCAAAATGAATAATTATCTCATCTCACCTCCACTAATAACTCAAAATGAATAATCATCTCATCCACCTCCACTAATTACTTAATTTATTATACTTAATTAATTAATTTCCTTTAATTAATTAATTTTATAATACAAGATTGATCATCCATGGAACATAGGGTGGATAACAATCAACTATGTAATGAATACATGACTTAATTTTTGAAAATCAAATCTCAAATCATGACTTATTTTTTGAAAATCAAATCTCAAATAAAAGAGTAATCCAATTTAATTATAAAGAGTAACCTAATAAATTTCAAAGTGTAATATAATTATCTTTATAAAGTAATCCAATTAATTCATTATAGTTAGAAAATCGGAGGCTTAAATGAAAGAGTAATCCAATACATTATAAAGAGTAACCTAATAAATTCCTAAGAGTAACTTAATTATTTTTATAGAGTAGTCTAATTAATTCATTACAAAAAAGACTTAATTGTTAGAAAATCAAAGTTATAAATGAAAGAGTAATTCAATTCATTATAAAGAGTAACCTAATAATAACCTAATTATTTTTATAGGATGGTCTAATGAATTAGAAATAGTAATCTAAAAACTTATTAATAGTAACCTAAATAATTCTAAAGAGTAATCTAATAAATTCTTAAGAATAACCTAATTATTTTTATAGAGTAGTCTAAATAATTCATTATAAAAAAAGACTTAATTGTTAGAAAATCAGAGTCATAAATAAAAGAGTAATCCAATTCATTATAAAGAGTAACCTAATAATAACCTAATTATTTTTATAGGGGGTCTAATGAATTACAAATAATAATCTAAAAACTTATTAATAGTAACCTAAATAATTTTAAAGAGTAACCTAATTATTAAAAAAGAGTAAAATATAATATTTTGAATTGTTTGTATAAAAATATAATCAAACGGAATAATACACTCGAATATGCATCTAAAAATTTAATTCTATATATGACCCAAATTGAAGGAAATAAGGAGCAGAGCAAAGTGTTACAAGGAAATGGCAATGAAGGCAGTTGAAGAAGGTGACACGATGGGAAGGTGATACGATGGGAAGGTGAGAGAAAATCTACTGAATCCACAAAAATGACGGATGGTGAGAAGGTACTGGAAGCTCTCCAATCTCACTTAAATCTAACAAAATTGGAGATAGATAATCTCGAATATTGCAATTTGGGTTTTTGGATGAAAGAGAAAAAAAATTTAAGTGGAATAACTATTTGGAGGTGTCGAAATTTAGCACTTCCATCTGGGTCATCTTCCTCATCTAAACTCCTTGCAATTGAGGGCCATATTTCCTTCAATTGAAAATAATTAACACATGCTCCCAACATCTCATCATCCTCAAAGTATTTGACTATGTTCGTCGCCGGCAATAGAAGACTAAGTTCCACGCAAATTTCGCTTCTCAATTCTGCTAAGCTCCCCATCTTCACCAAACCCGATTCAACATCTTTGCTAAAATTCCTACCGCCGAATCCCGCCGTCACCTCCATCGTCGCGTTGATGCTTCTCTTCTTTCTCTTCCCCACGCCGCCGCCGTCGATGTCGGCAGACCCGAGTGTGGCGTCGCCGAACCCCGCCATCACCTCCATCTTCGCGTTGATACTTCTCTTATTTCTCTTCCCCACACCGCCGCCGTCGATGTCGGCCGACCCGAGTGTGGCGTTCCCGTACAGCGGAGTGGTGGTCCCGCCGTGGAAGTTGAAGCACCCAAAATTGGGGTTGCATAGGCGGATTTGGGCGTACAACGTATTTCCTTCACTAGATGTGTGACGTGGCATGAGATTTGGGGAGGGAGTGCGGTCTGTGGAAGGAAATCGGATCAAGATCCGATTTGTCCATTGATCCAAAACCACGTATAAGATCCGGTCCTACGAAATGTTAAAAAAAAGCCTGTTGTATTAAAGCCTTAGTCCTTCCAGTTTTAAGAATTGAATTATTATCTAAGGAACAAAATAACCAATTAATTTAAATCAATAAGGTGGAATTTAAGTTTTATCCCAGAGAAAAACAATCCTAAGGAAATCTGGTGTAAAGTGGTTAATCTGATTCCTAGGCATTCAACTTCATATAACCAGTACTGATCTTGTTGAAAAAAGAATTAATTCAATGTAAACAACTAGCAATAGGTAGATAATCTAATTGAAAAGTGATTTTGTTGTAATGGAAATTAAAACGATGTTTGCCTTCACATTCCATTGATGAATTATTAGAGTTCGTTTGGTTGTAGGTATATGATATACATGGATTGTGTATAATGAGATTTGTTTGACTTGTGATTAATTGTATTATTGTTTGGTATTATAGATAAATGAGATTGTTGATAACTAGGTGTTAGTTATTTTAGGTTTGTTATTCATTATTAACAAATGAGATATTAAGTAAATGACATATTTAACTCTTATTATTATTATTATTATTATTTATTATTAATAATATGGCAAAGACTTGGGTGAGACCGTCTCGCGGATTCTCTTATGTGAGACGGATCTCCCATTAACCCATTAATTATATTTGTAAAGGTTCTGTTTGGTTATAGTTAAATTAGAAAATTGAAATTTTAATTATAAAAGTAAATTAATTAGGTCTTTTATATATATATATATATATATATATATATATATATATATATATATATATATATATATATATATATATATAATGTTATTTTTTAAATTATATTTTTATTATGAAAATTTTTATTAACTTAAATTTGTTATTCATTTAATTTATTTTTTATTTAAATATTATAAATTTATAAAATGTGATACTCAATTGATGAAAAATGATAATAGTGATGTAAACTATTATATGAACAATTTATAGTATAAATGAAAAGTGATAACATTGTAAACGAAAAGTGATAACTAATTATCAAAGTGTATTTTACAAATAATTTATAGAATGAATAAAATGTGATAATATTTTTGATAAAAAGTGATAATGGTGTTATGAACTCATAAAAATTTATATTATAAAAAAGTGATAATGTAAATAATAATTTATTTATTATTTTATTTTCCACATAAGAAGTGTGGATAAGAGAGAAGGTGAGGGAGTTAATAATACGTTTTATATAACTCCCATCTTTTGGGAATAAATGCACTGCATGGCAGTTGTCCAAAAAAGCAGAAGAGAGCGTATTCAGAATACGTAGAAAGCAGAAGCAGAACGCGTACGACTGAAGCGTTCATGCGCAAGGCAGAAGCAGAACGCGTACGTGAAGCGCTCATACGTTTACGTTACAGAACGCGGAACACAGAACGTGAAAGCGTATCTCTCTCTTCGATTTTCTTTTTCCATTTCACTACAGATTATCATATTCCACACAATAATACAACATCGTGAAAATTAATTCACAACCCCGTGTTGTGAGATTTGATCCAGAGATCACGGTTTACACGTGAGTACCAATAGGTTCGTGTTTCTTCCGCTGCAACACAATCCTACGGTGAGAGGTAAGAGATTCCTCTCTATGCATATTGAAGGATGTGTGTATCCAACATTGGTATCAGAGCCAATGGTTGGTACTCCGTGTTTATGTTTTCTCTCTGGAATGTTTTTAAGTTTTTCTGCCTTTATGTTTCAATGCTATTACATGACATGATTTGGTGTTTGGTGTCATATGATAAATGTATTATGTGACATTGATTGTGTCATAAATATGTTCTTAAGGCAGATTGTCTTGTTTCCAGTGGATATATGAATATATGACTTGTGAATCACCATGAAAGGTTGTGGGTATGATTTTTCGTCATTTTTTCGTGCAAGCAAAAGTATGTTTTGTTTATACTACTGGATAGGTCTCGTCGTGAGGAGTCCGTCAGTATTTTTTTTGTATTTTTTGGCCTTCTAAAACTCAAGATATGAATTTTTGAAGTTATTTTCGAAATTGGGGCTAAACTGCAAAAGTTCAGAAACTTCAGGGGTTGATTTTTGAAAATTCGATAAAGTTTAGGGACTTGATCGTAATTTCGAAAAATCTGAAGGCTGACCGGGTCAATCAGACGGATCCGGGTCAGACCCAGCAGAACCGGGTCGGTCCAGTGGGTCAACCCGTGACCGGAATAACCGAAGAACAGGGCGGCAGGTGGAGGCACGTGTCTCCCACGCTCCGAATATGCAACGCCGGCGATGGCGCGTGAATCACACGCGCTGGTAACTAGAAGTTGCGCGTGTAGACCACGCGCTGTCGGACACGTCTCGGCGGTGGCGCGTGTACCACACGCGCCGGAGTTCAGTCCACTAGCAGCCGCGCGTGGCGGCGCGTTGAAGCGCGTGCGAGCGCGTGGGTTGCGCGTGGAAACTCCTGCCGGTGGGTGGCGGCGCGTGGAGTGTCCAGCCGTTTCCTGGCCGCGCGTGGAGGCGCGTGGAGACTTTTTCCGGCGTCTGTCCGGGGTATTCTACCTGTTTTTTGATGCGTTGAGTCCGATGGTGATATTTCCGAGAGTTTTTGACGTCATCTTAAGTGTGTATTTGTAGTTTTACTTCATTTTGTGACATATTTCTTGAATACAAACCTATGCGGTGGTTATTTTGTTGCATTTTTTGAACAATATGCACCTTAATATGTCATTTAATTCTAAATTTATGGTGTTGAGTGATGTTATAATTGTTCAAACTCCTGTAGCCTATGAAAGTGGGAGCCAAAATGAGTTGGACTGATTCACTTGTGAATATACCTATTGCATCTTGGAAAGTTGTTTCCATATGCATTAAATAGAGAGGAAATTCATGTGATATAGTTTGACTAACACTGGTATGTTTGTTTTTGGTTGCTCATTTTCTCAGAGGCATGTCAGGACCGGGAACAATTTCAGAGGAAGACATTAGCACTAAAAATGAAATCCTCCATGAATTCTTGAATTATAAAATGAAGCCTACACACAACACAAGGGACCACGCAATTGATCTGATTGAACTATACAACCGATTATTGCCTTTAATTTATAGCAATACGATTCCACGTGATAAGTATTTCGATGTTTCCTGTCATGAGACCTGGGCGAACACTTTGCCTCATTACCTACAAAAGGATTTTTGGGTTCAGTGGGAGACTTATGAAGTGAAGCCTAATGGTCGATAAATTATGGAAGATTTAATTGATGTTTCTGTAGCAAGAGATAGGACACAGGCACTAAGATTGATCTGCTTAAGAATGGGAAGGATTTGACGTTCTGATTCTTTAAGACTTAATGGTCGAGAGAAGCGTCGGATTAAGAATCCTCATATAGATCCTTTGGGGCAAGCTATCTATAGTGTGGGGACTAAGAAATTTGATTATGAGCATCGATGGAAATCTAGTAATGATAAATTAGGGAGATTAATCCGTAGATTTCCTTAATTCATTTCCATTGTATTTCTAATTGGAAACTCAGGGAGTTCATTAGAATTTTATGTTCATGACTTGTCAGACTTGGTGGTTTTGCTATTGTGGATGGTTGTTTAAAGTTCAATTTATGAGTGGCTATTCAATGTTATTTGATTAATTATTTGAACAATGTGTTTTACGTTTTGAAATAAGAATCTGGTATTATGACACTTGATGAGATTGATGATTAGTAGTCTCCGAGCTATTTTTCGAGATCAAGTCTTGTGTTATTTATTGAGATGTCTCTATTTAGCTTAACGTAAAGCTTAATAAAACATAATTAACATACTGAATCGCTTTAATCTCTATCAAAGAAATGAGCTTCGAAATCTATTGTTGCTGAGTTGAACAAAGGTGAGATACTCATTGGTGACAATTATGACTCAAGGCGTGGTATGTATTGTATGAACAAGATGCATTGGATGCTATAAACCAAATGATAGTTGATCCAGTTGTGGGTTTCGAAAACCAAGGGAGACGTGACCAAGAAGTGTACCAGGCATGGAAAAGTAAAATTCTATTGCACGAGGTATTCTTGTAAGCTCAGTAATCGATGCAGTGATCATGAATGTGAGCAACAAACCCACCGCACATGATATCTGGGTGTATCTGCGTGAGATATGGCGGTACATCGGTTACAAGGCTTAGGCAGTAGATTATTAAGTTTGACACCTTAAAAAGGAAACCTGGTCATTACATTAGACAAAATCTCAGGGAGATGTCTAATATGATATTCGAACTTAAGACTGTCGGTCATATACTCTCTGATGAACAGTAAATCTAAGCCCTATCCGCTCTTTACCTGATCGTTAGAAACGTCTCAAAGTCAACTTGACACATTATAAAAGGATTGAAACCTTCAATGATGCTTCTTGTCATGTTGAGTTGAAGATGAGAGGCTGGGAGCCTCAAAGCCTTCTTCTGGGACCTTCATAACAGTTCTACTTCTAAAGGAGCTTCATGCTTCAAAAGGAAAAGGAATTGGAAGAAGAGAAAGAAGGGAAGACGATCTGATGGTGATGGTGGTAAGCCTGACGATAATCCAACTACAAAATTAATGAACAGAAAAAGGAAAACAAGCGTGATAAAAAGAATAAGAAAGATAAAAGCATGATGCCATGTTACAATTAAAGTAAGTTTGGTCATTATGCTCGTGAATGCCCTGATCCCGGGAGGGAAAAGGTGGATTCATCTTATTCTATTTTGTGTGAAATTAATGTCTCGAGTACTGTCTTTCTGTCTGATTCTTATCCTTTGAGGATTATAGACTCGGGAGCAACGGGCCATGTGACGAGAGACAGAGGAACTTTTGTAGATTTTCGCCATGTTCCAAAGGGGACTAGGTAGAAATATGTAGGAAACAATGCATGAGTCGAAGTCAAAGGATTTTGGACTTGCAAATTGGTCCTTAACGATGGTCTGAACTTTATCCTACATGATGTTCTATATGCTCCGGAGATCACGCGAAATTTGATTTCTGTTTCAGTTATACGTAATTTGGGTTATGATGTACTGTTCACTAAAAACTGTGGTAATTAGCGTTAATGATACTTGTCGTGCATCTGGACATATAACTGATGGCTTTAAGGTTTTTATATTGTAAAGAATGATGTTTAGTAGTTATAATGATCATTCTGTTGGCAATTGGATCGTGCGGATCAACGTGATCGTTAATAAAAGAGGTAAACAAAACAGCAGCGGAAGCAATTGAACCGTTTACTGTACTTCTGGGTTGGTGTAGAGGTTGATCGTTGCAGAGAACCACCTCTCAATCTTCTGCTGTATGTCCCAAGTGTGATCCTGCTGTTGTGTGGGCAACAGTCTGCAGGATCTCTCAATCTGCTTCTCTTTCCTTCTCTCACCAAAAGAGGCGCAGGAATAATCTGAGGGTTCCAGGAAGCTGAGTTCACTTATATATTGGGCTACAGCAGGGACCAGGAGGAGAAATTGGGCTGGGCCTCAATTGAATTTAATTAACCAAGCTTAGCCCAAAGCTTTTAATTAAATCCAATAATAATAATATAGTCCACTAAAATATTATTACTGCACTACCCGTCCAATCCCAAAATTATGTTCTGGGCTCCTTCTTATTATAAGCTCGACAGTCTCCCCATGTTTAAGATATACAATGCCCATTAATTAATTAAGTTACTGATAACTCAAATTAATTAATATCTCATCCGAGAGTAGTACCACTCAACCTTATTATCATGCCGGAAATTAATCCAGTTGCAAGATTTACATGATAAACCTTATGAGCTCCTCAAGGGGACATCATCAACCTATAATGGACATGGATTCCTTCTACAATCAACAGCACACCATAGATACAGCACTACTTCCCAACTCACCGAGTTTGTTGATTTAATACTTATAAATCTCACCCATTGATGAATCAAAGAAATACATACTGCCCTACGTGTTGAGGTTATTGTATAGGGATTAAGAGCACGAACTTCTATAATAACAGAGATCAAGTTCTTCTATAAGTCAGTATAAGTCGAACGATCTCAGGCGGTCCTGCTCAATACACACAAGTGCACTAATGTGATTCTATAGCCAAGACAAGCTAATACAAAACCACACTACAACCATACCGATAGAGAGTCCCCGTCTATCTCAGTTGTGAGCATCTGTTTATACTTTATAAGGAAACCGATAATATGATCTTCCGCGTGTTGTCGCACAACATATTATCTACAGTATAAAGTAATTGGACTATTGCATCATGCATATAAAATAAATTATAAGATGCAATCATTTGATCAATGATTCTCATTTCAAATATTGTTATGACATTGTTCATACTAAAGCTAGACTTTTAGTATACAATCCAACAATCTCCCACTTATACTAAAAGACTATGCTGTAATGTCTTCTGCCATACATCTGATTCCTACTCCCACTACACGACCATTAAAAGCTCTCGCCTTAAGGTCCTTGTAAATGGTTTACTAGGTCATCATCCGATGCAATCTAGGCGACAACAACCTTCGCCTCATCATACGATTTCTCGTAATAGGTGGTACTCGCGCTCCATGTGTTTAATTGCCTTATGGACTTGTGATTTCTTCAAGTTTGCAACTACACCAATATCATCAATGTAAATTGTGATTACCTTGGACAAACTTAGAAACACTTCAAAGTCCATCATGAAGTCTCTAGAGTCATATAGATACTTTGACTGCCTCATAGGCTCCAATTCATCATCTTTCCATGATGGAGTCCGGAGTCTGAAATATATTTCTATATAACACTCCTCCACATTATGACTCTACTTCCTTAGATTAAACACATAACCTTTGAGGTGAATTTACTGCCGTCCAATCTGACTAAAAAAATCCGAATCTACGTAATCCACAAGAAGCAGTGAATCTGTCCAGTAAGTCCACATATAATTTCCAGTCCTTCTCAGGCACTTTATAAATGTCTTACCACAGTTCATCATTCTTATTCCGGGTTACGTTGATACCCACTGTTCATGCATTCAGCAAAACAGATATCCAACATCGTTCATAGCATTCCTTAGATTAAGCTTCCTTGTTCGCCGAAGCATAAGGAACCGCTTTCATCCTCTTTATCTTCTTCTTGTGTCTCAAAGACACACTCACTTAGATAAATTTACATGCTAAACGAGTATAGATTGTATCATTTTATGAAACTTGAGATAAGCATAATATCCTTTCTTGTGATCCGTATTACCGTGATCAAAAGGATATATTTTGTCTTTCTTAAGTCCTTCATCTCTACCGCTTTATTAACCGTACCCATACGCCCGATAATACTCTTTCATTGTCTCCAATGAGCAAGATACTATCTACGTATAGTACAAGAAACACCACCACGTTTTCGTCACTCTTTACAATACACAAGATACATCCGCTGATTGATTTAAATCCATGCCACTGGATTATCTAATCAAAACAGATGTTTCACGATCTTAAAACTTGCTTTAGTCCATCGCTGGACACTTTTAAGCTTACTATCAAAATGCTATTAGTACTTTGCAATGAATTACTCTGGTTGCTTCACATAGATGTTTTCCTCAAGACTTCCAATCAGGAATGCTGTCTTGACATCTATTTGCTGTCCCTCATAATTTAATATGAGCAGCAATAAATAAAAGAATCCGGATCAATTTAAGCATAGCTACCAGCGAATATGTTCCCTCATAATCGAACCATTTCTTTCTGAGTATACTTTTTCGCAACAAGCCTTGCTTTCAAGGTTTTCACCTTTCCGTATGATCCTCTTTTATTTCCTATGACCACTTGCAATGGTTTTTACACCATTTTAGTGATCTTTCAAGCTCCAGACTTAATTTAGAATCCGTAGATTCTATTTCAACATTCATTGCAATTTACTAAGATTCCGCATTTTCATCTTGTAGTGCTACGTCATATCCGTGGGACAATACCATGTTTATTAGGGATCAAGTCTCACGACTCTCCCAAAACATATATTTATGGGTTGTCATACAACCCTCCCACTACGACAAGGCACTACATGTAATTGTGTATCAGACGTGACACGCGTTGCAGTTTACCTTGTGGTATATCCTCTTGTACACTTGGTACTAATACTTTGTGTTTTCCTCTCACTACCTTTAGAACAACTTATACATGGGCTTGTGATTTATTACATAGTCCTTTTCCAAAAATCTGGTGTTTGTGTTAACAGTCACCCTTCGATCTATTGGACTAAATAAATCACTCTTCATTTTTATAGGATATCCCATATACAGACAAACGTTTCACGAATTACTGTATCTAGGGCATGTCCATAAAATGAATTTAATTATTCCAAATAATTCATCATCTATGTAATCATAATCATAAGAGCCTTATACCTTCTACCCACCACACCATTCAGCTGGGGCTTGCCCGGTGTAGTCAACTTGAGATTTAATCTCAACTTCTGATTAATAGCTCCTAACTATCCCAAGATGTATTCGCCATCATGATTGAATCGTAATGACTTAATATATTTTCCATGACGCTTCACTGTACCAGCCTTACAATTCTTGAATTAATCCAAGAACTTAGACATGCAGTACATTATATAAATATATTGGTTTCCAGAATAATCTTCGAATATTCATAACCACTTCTCGCCTGGATAATATTAGGTTCGCTTGAATCAGAATGAACTAATTCCAACATATATATCTTTGGCTCTAAACCCCACAGCCTTGAAAAGGCAATTAACCATTTTTACTTCCAAGCAAGACTCGCAAGTCCGATAGTTTCCACTTCAGATAAACCTTACGGTCTATCGGCTATCAACTTTTGAATCCTACTCAAGAAAAATGAATTAGTCTTAGACGTCAAATGTATGTTTAGTTCATCTCCGAAGGTTCCTTTCTCTTACTAATATTAGAAGATGCATTATTAATTACTATTTATTGCATCTGTTAGATGTACATGATTCAAGAGTATACTTTTTATCCACCAACGTACTTTAACGGATTATAGCCTCATTCCTCATTACTATGACCATATCATTTAAATGAAATGAAGTATCCATCCGTTAATGCATAGAAACCGAAATTAAATTCTTTCTATGAAACGTACGTAAAGACAATTTCTCATAATCAATCGTTTATTCTTATCATGAGATAAATAAACAACTCCCACTGCAATAGCCACTACCTTTGTAGTTTTACCCATGTTATTAACAATCTTATCCTTACTCAGTGATAAACATTTAGTGATTCCAGTATCTACATACTTCGAGTAGATGCCATCACTAATCATGTTTAAACCATTAGTAAATAAGATATTAACCTTGTTCAGTTCATGATGAAAATTGGCTTTCTTTTGCCACATGTTTTGTTAGAAGTTTCCCACCATATACAACCTTTCGTATTTCAGGTAGAACTTGCTCAAAACATCCAGGCAAATTGTGAAGAATAAATTGATTTAGGTTTCCCTTTCAATTTCTATTCCAAGCTCTTCCAATTCATTCATCAATTTAACCATGATCTTCTGCCTTTTTAATTTACTCAAGTATCCGAAGAGTTACATGAGATCATCATATTTCTATGAACCTCTCATCTCTTCACTAGAGACTTTAATAGGCATCATGAGATGTCCTTTGTGAGAATACACATGTATTTTCTTAAGCAGTAATTTTCAAAACCAAGATTCTTTTCTAATCATTTAATTTGGACAAGTAAGTATAATGTCTTGTAGTTAACAATTAGTGAAATAAAACCATTCGAAATTCAGAGAATCTCAAATAAATATTCCGATCAAATCTTCGAATTTTATCCTTTTATATTGTTTCCCTCAAAACAATATAAAAATAAAATTCACCGACATCTCAAGCACCGTGAGTCTGCAAGCCACGTTAGGGTGGACGTTTACAAACCCGAACATTTACAAGAGAAGGTTTTACCCATTAATTTCATTTGTCAACCTAACTTTATGACAAAATAATTAATAGTCGGTTCCTCTTTAGCCATGTAAATAATAGCAGTGACTCCGTTGGGGAGGATACTAATTATTCACATCTAAGTGTACACCATTATTTGATCCCAAGTCCGCTGCCCAAGCTTGTGTGCCTTACTGTTGGAGAAGTACACACGCGCTCAGATAACTTTCTACAACCATCAATTATATAAGTTTGTACTAGTGAACCGCATATAAGCTCATCCGTTATGGAGGAAGGCACTATAGCCAACGCGCAAGTCCATATGCATCACATTACAAACAATAATTATTTACAGAAGTTTGTACCAGTGATCCGTGAATAAACTCATCCGTTAGGGAGGAAGGCTCTAATGCCAACGCGCAAGTTTACTCACATCACTTACAAACCAATAATGGAGGCCGTGGGAATTTATTACCAATCCCCTCTCCCACTTAGTTATTTAACACCGAGGGTTTTAACATGCATATAATATTCCAGAATAAAATATACAACTTAGACATGCTTCTATTAACAGCAATTTAAATAAATAAATTACATAGAACATGTCTTACACATATACAACAATAATTGACAATTAAATCAATTAATCAGTTATATAACATTAATTAATTGCATAAATAGTGGATTAATTAATTTGGGCCTGGAGAGCAACAAATAAGCACAAAATGAGCAGCATATTAATTAATTAATCAAGCTCATTATCCATGGCCCATAATCTTAACCCAAAATTAAATTAAGTCCACCAAGCCCACTAGAACAAAAAATCCATTAATAAAATTAATTAATCATGCTTGGCCCATTACCCACAATTAATTAAAATAGGATTAGCCCAGCAGCCCATTAGCATTTAATTAAAATTGGGCCATTTGATAACAGCCCAAAACCATTTAATTAAAAATGAGCAGCCCACAAGCTTAATAACTAGGCCCATCAAGACATTTAACTAAAAATTAGGGCCCAGCAAAGAAAATAAGCCCATCAGCCCAACATCAATTAAAATGAGGCCCAACAAGGAGAATCACATCTGCTGCCCTAATTTTTCTCCCAGCCGCAACCCATCCAAACTCCATCAGCTGGCGGATTGTGCAGTCACGCCAAACACACACCGGAGGAGGAAAAACACTGGCAGCAACCAGCAGATCCCACCGGTGCGCTGCTGCTGGCGGCCAACCCGTCAGCGTTCTCCTCCAGCCGGCCGCGCCAACATGCCAACCGGCCTCTCGCCGACAGCCAACCGGCACCGCGCCCGCACACGCCAGCCACCTGCCGCCGCTCGCCTGGAGGCTGCTGGACATGATCGGAAAATGCCAGGCTCCGTCGAGGCCCGACAGGTCCGCCCGAAGCTGTCAATTGACAGCCCAGAACACCCGCCGCCCACTGGACTCGCCCAGAAAATGAGCACCGCCTAGCGACAACGAAGCAACCGCGCTCGGAACTGCCTGAAGCCTCGCTCGAAGTCACGCTGGACGTCTGCAGCTTCCCTCAAGAGCGTCGCACCTGTCAACGAAAACGCTGCTGCCACAGCAAGTTCTCCCAGCCGCGGCAGTTATCCCAGGGACGCCTTTAAACAGACTCGATCGAGGAGAGAACAGTGTCACGTCAGATCATCAGCGACTGTTTCAAAATCCATCTCTGACTCAATTAGAATCGCCTGGGAATAGCCAGTCTGCCTTCACGTCGTTCATCCGCACCGGTCGTTACAGCTGCCAGACTCATCCACGACTGTGAATATCATCAGCCAGCGTCAACTCAGTCGGGCGCAACCGACGTTGTTTCTTTCTCTGATCCGTGGTTCATCAGCTTCCATATCTCGCCGCCCAGCAATCGTGTTCATCCAGATGTGATCGACGGTCAAGGGCCATTGCATTCATCATTCGATTGCCCCATGGGACGACGAACTCGCAACGTGTATGCCATTCAAGATATGGTTGTGTGTGTGATGTGCAGGCATTCGTCCGATAAAGGGTGTCACATAGTGTGTGTTGTGTCCAGATTCTCAATCAGTAACAATCACACATATTTTGGACAGGGTTTCAACGACAAAATTATACTAAACCCAATATTATCATGCGATTAAATCCATATAATTCATATAATCACATAAGCCTCATCAAACATGCTATTAAATCGACAATAACCACATGTAAGGCTGAAACCCTTATCTAACATCTCACGTTTCACCACGAAACCAACGCTCTGATACCAATTGTTGGCAATTGGATCGTGCGGATCAACGTGATCGTTAGTAAAAGAGGTAAACAAAACAGCAGCGGAAGCAATTGAACCGTTTACCGTACTTCTGGGTTGGTGTAGAGGTTGATCGTTGCAGAGAACCACCTCTCGATCTTCTGCTGTATGTCCCAAGTGTGATCCTGCTGTTGTGTGGGCAACAGTCTGCAGGATCTCTCAATCTGCTTCTCTTTCCTTCTCTCACCAAAAGAGGCGCAGGAATAATCTGAGGGTTCCAGGAAGCTGAGTTCACTTATATATTGGGCTACAGCAGGGACCAGGAGGAGAAATTGGGCTGGGCCTCAATTGAATTTAATTAACCAAGCTTAGCCCAAAGCTTTTAATTAAATCCAATAATAATAATATAGTCCACTAAAATATTATTACTGCACTACCCGTCCAATCCCAAAATTATGTTCTGGGCTCCTTCTTATTATAAGCTCGACAGTCTCCCCATGTTTAAGATATACAATGCCCATTAATTAATTAAGTTACTGACAACTCAAATTAATTAATATCTCATCCGAGAGTAGTACCACTCAACCTTATTATCATGCCGGAAATTAATCCACTTGCAAGATTTACATGATAAACCTTATGAGCTCCTCAAGGGGACATCATCAACCTATAATGGACATGGATTCCTTCTACAATCAACAGCACACCATAGATACAGCACTACTTCCCAACTCACCGAGTTTGTTGATTTAATACTTATAAATCTCACCCATTGATGAATCAAAGAAATACATACTGCCCTACGTGTCGAGGTTATTGTATAGGGATTAAGAGCACGAACTTCTATAATAACAGAGATCAAGTTCTTCTATAAGTCAGTATAAGTCGAACGATCTCAGGCGGTCATGCTCAATACACACAAGTGCACTAATGTGATTCTATAGCCAAGACAAGCTAATACAAAACCACACTACAACCATACCGATAGAGAGTCCCCGTCTATCTCAGTTGTGAGCATCTGTTTATACTTTATAAGGAAACCGATAATATGATCTTCCGCGTGTTGTCGCACAACATATTATCTACAGTATAAAGTAATTGGACTATTGCATCATGCATATAAAATAAATTATAAGATGCAATCATTTGATCAATGATTCTCATTTCAAATATTGTTATGACATTGTTCATACTAAAGCTAGACTTTTAGTATACAATCCAACACATTCATATTCTCTAAACACTTGTTCTTCTAGCAATGCAAATGTGAATGATGTTTGACATGCTAGATTAAGTCATGTTGAGCAAGATGGATGATAGACTTGTGGAAGGATTGTTGAATATTTCTTCTAAGGTCGAATTATCCAAATGCGAATATTATCTTGCTGGCAAAATGACTAGAAAATCTTTTGGTAAAGCCATTGCGTCTTAATCTCCATTAGTAGTAATCCATTCTGATATATGTGGTTCTGTAAATGTGAGAGCACGACATGGAGCTCACTATTTCATTACGTTCATTGATGATTATTCAGTCTATACGATATCTCACGTGTCTGAAGCATTGGATTATTTTAGACGATACTTGAGTGAAGTAGAAGACATGAATATCTATCAGAACAATTCAAGGAATTTTGTAATGAAAAGGATATAATCCGACAATCAACTTTTTCTTATACGCCTCAACAACATGGTGTTGCTAGAAAAGGAATAGGACTTTGTTGGAGATGGTAAGATCCATGATGGCACAAGCTATTATAACGAGATACGTTATTTACGGGAGCTTATGTGCTTATCGCGTGCCTTCTAAGTCAGTTGTTTCGACTCCATATGAACTTTGGACGGGTAGAAAACCTGACTTGAGTAACCTTAGAGCTTCAGGGTCAGCAACTTACGTATATGATTCATCGAGTCAGTATGCAAAGTTGGGTCCTAGAGGCAAAATAATATATCTTCATAAGATATTTCGAATTCTAAGGGTTACATGTTCATAGGAGATCACGATAGGAGCTTAACTGAGACAGAATAACATAATGCTCATTTTCTGGAAACTGAATTTCTTAGTATAGGAGGCATCAGGGATGCTGGACCTGTTTTCGAGATAGTAGAAAAACAATACCTACAAGATCCAAGTGGGAGTAATAAGCTGATGGTGGGGATCTTGATAGTTGATGGTGTGGATCTTGATAGATATTTGCCGATTGAAAATCAGGTGATTCCCAATGAGAGTATTTTTCTACAGAAGACCATCATAAGTTATCTCATCTCGAAAAGTTCTAGGAAACATGTGTCTAAAATGCATTATGACATTGAAGGACATGCCTTCTTGATTTCACCAGAAAGTTGAGATGTTTTTCCTGCTGATGAGGAAGAGCCCAGAAACATTAAAGAAGCTCTAACTTGTCCGGCAAAGGAGAAATGGATGAAAAAGGAGATGGAGTCTATGAAGTCAAATCGAGTCTGGGGACTTGTAGATCTTCCAAAGGGACGAAAGGAAATTGAGAATAAATGGATTTTCAAAATCAAAAGAAATGCTGATGGCTCAATAGAGAGGTAGAAAGCTCGCTTGGTAGTAAAAGGTTATACTCAACAAGGGTATAGATTACGTGAAAACTTTTTCACCTGTAGTGAGGTTTACTTTGATTCGTCTACTGTTCGTTATAGTGGCTAGTATGGATTTAGAATTACAGCAAATGGATGTTAAGACCGCATTTCTCAGTAGAGAATTAGAAGAAGTAATCTACATGCAACAGCCTGTAGGATTTATTCTTCGAGGTCAAGAGGATAAAGTTTGTAGATAGAAGAAGTTGTTCTATAGACTCAAACTATCCTTTAGACAGTGGTATTTGAGATTTCACACTACGATCATCTCATATAACTTTGTTATGATAAACGAAGACCACTGTGTTTACTTTAAACGGTCCAATGATTGTTTTGTGATTCTATCCTTTTATGTGGATGACATATTTCTAGCTGGAAATAACAAAAGAGTATCTTGAAACCATAAAAGGATGGTTGTCTTCAAATTTTGAAATGAAAGATATGGGTGAAGCAGAGTACATACTTTGGTGTGTAGATCCATAAGGATCATTCAAAGAAATTATTGGGTTTGTCTCAAGAGACTTACATCAAGAAATTTTTAGAACGGTACAAAATTGGACACCTGCAAACCTATTGATACTCTCATTGTGAAAGACGAATTATTGAGTTAGCAGATATGTCCCAAGGCTCTAGATGAGAAGAATAAAATGGCCAGAATACCATATGCCAATGTGATTGACTGCAGATTATTCTTTTTGTTATCACTGAATGGGTATACAGACGTTGACTGGAGTGGTGATTTAGATAAACGTAAATCAACTCTCGGTTATGTCTTCTTGCTCAATGATGGAGAAATCTCATGGTGTAACAAGAAACAGACTTCATCTGCAGTTCAAGAGACTATTTGGCTGAGAAGATTCATGAAATATTTGGAGGTCTCAAACACTCAAGTGGGAGTTATTTTAATTAATTGTGATAATCAGACGGTTATTGCTTACACAAAAGACCCCAAATATCATGAAGAGACCAAACACATTGACATGAAGTTCAATTTTGTTAGAGATATTATAGATAAGAAGAAAGTGATTCTTACTTACATTTCTACTCGTTTGATGTTAGGTTCTTTTTACTAAACCAATTCCTAGAGATGTATACATAGTACATGTAAGGGATTGGGTTTGCAAAGGATTTAAAACGATGAATTGAATATGTTTATGTATGTTAATGGAATAGTTAATGGTTTAACTATATACATGTTTTATATAATATATGTGATGGTTCATATATAATAGTATGTCGGCAAGTTATGATTGGCTCTCTCATACGAGCAATCGCCTCTGGCTCAGTGGGAGCGCAGAGATGAGATTACGATAGTTAATGTAATCGGGACAGATTTCGCCACGAATCTAATCCAACTTGTTATAAAGCTAAATCGACGGAGATCCTATACGTTGGAAGGAGGATATCCGGGTTAAGTGTATGGGACACACTTGAACTTTGATTTACACGATGTCTAAATTAAATGAAATACGACATACTCTTTCTTGGAAAGAAGTTAAAGACATTGTGACATGTGTTTTAGAAAAACGACATGTGCTAAGTTGACCTCAAAAGGATTGAAAAAATAATCCCTATTTTCTTAAAGGTATGAGTCCTTATCTATTGGTTACCCTTATGACTTTCTACTATATTCTAAGTCTTCACTTTGGTGTTGCTACTTTAGCATGCTACCAAAAGAGCTATGGTTAATAACGGCGATGCGGTACATGTCTAGGAAAGCAGCTATAGTGGGAGACTGTAGATACTTAGTGAGATGGGAAGAACGTCTTAATTTAACATATACTATTGTGATTCATTGACTAGTCAATCAAGCAGTGTCTTGATTATGAATACATAGTAATTTTGCAAAAGGGTTGAATATGCTCTGACAAATTCAGGGATTGAAAAGAGATATGTCAATTTATGTTAAATGTTCAAGAGTTCTGGGGTATAGCGAGCTTGTTGAGTTTCATTGATAAACTGGTTGAGTTGCTATATATCTCTAACAAGTGTATAGCGATTAAAACTCATATCCCGTGGGTCACACGATGTATTAATTTGTGTGAGAATATGATTTATGAAGAAATAGAGTCAGGCGGCTTTTTGACTTCATATGTGAGTGGGAGATATAAATAATAATTTATTTATTATTTTATTTTCCACATAAGAAGTGTGGATAAGAGAGAAGGTGAGGGAGTTAATAATACGTTTTATATAACTCCCATCTTTTGGGAATAAATGCACTGCATGGCAGTTGTCCAAAAAAGCAGAAGAGAGCGTATTCAGAATACGTAGAAAGCAGAAGCAGAACGCGTACGACTGAAGCGTTCATGCGCAAGGCAGAAGCAGAACGCGTACGTGAAGCGCTCATACGTTTGCGTTACAGAACGCGGAACACAGAACGTGAAAGCGTATCTCTCTCTTCGATTTTCTTTTTCCATTTCACTACAGATTATCATATTCCACACAATAATACAACATCGTGGAAATTAATTCACAACCCCGTGTTGTGAGATTTGATCCAGAGATCACGGTTTACACGTGAGTACCATCAGGTTCGTGTTTCTTCCACTGCAACACAATCCTACGGTGAGAGGTAAGAGATTCCTCTCTATGCATATTGAAGGATGTGTGTATCCAACAGATAACATTTTAAAAGAAAAGTGATAATATCTTTAAATAAAAGTGATGACTAATTACATATTTCACGAACAGTTTATAGAATGAATAAAATGTGATAATATTTTAAATAAAATATGATTTGTAATAAAAAAAGTGATATCCGTTTAATTTAATTATCAGTAGTATTATTTCACGAAAATTTTCTTAATAATAAAAGTAATAACGTTTTTAATATATAGTGATATCCGATTAAGATAAAGTGATAATAAAATAATTAACTATTTAATAATTAATTAATAATATTATTATAATTGAATAATTAATAATAATAATAATATCAATAAAATATAATAATATTTATTAAAACTGAAAGCTTGAAATAAACAAATATGCGTGCGTTGCCACGCTGCCCATGCACATGACCGGCGCTAATTTATTAAAGTTTTAGCTGATAATTAGTTTATCCAAACAAGGTCCTTATTTTACTTAATTTTTTTTATTTTTTGTTTTTATTTTTATATTAATGGATAGAATAGGATCAGTCTCACATAAGGGGATCCGTGAGACGGTCTCACCCAAGACCTACTCTAATAATAATAAATTTTAATAATATTAAGAATATTAGAAATAAGGAATATGATATTCCAGAGAATTTAGATCTGCTTAATAAGTGGACCATCCCTAAGATAGAACCTAGATTAATATATCAATTAAGTACTTTTGAAAAAATAGGTTTACAGCAAGTAGTCAAAACTACTGAAGAATCAATTTCATTAGATAGTAGTGATATGATAATTAGATTCAAAACTACTGAAGAATCAATTTCATTAGATAGCAGTGATATGATAATTAGATTATTATCTGAAAAGGAGATAGGTGTTTATAGCAACACTCATAAATTCCTTCATATAGGATTAGTGCAAATTGCATTTAAACCTTTGACTTTAAAAGGATTACCAGAAAGCCTTATAGCAGCTTTAAGAGATGGTAGAAACTTAAATTGGAAACAATCTTTAATGGGTATTATACAATCCAGCTTAACCAATGGACCAGTTTATTTTAATGTCTATCCTAATTTACAATTGTTTTTATCTGATGTCAATATACTTGACGCTTTAACATTAAATGTTAAAACACATGGTTATAATTATATTCCTGGAACATAAATTATATGTATCTGTTACAGAATATATTATAAACCATTGTATACACTGAATCCTCAGTGTAAACGTATTGATAAAATGAAAAATAAAACAATAATAATTGAAATTAATTTTAGTAGGTCTAATATTACGACCAGAAGACCTATTAAATGGGAAGAAATTGACTTTCCAGAAAATTGGATTATTGAACAAGCAGTTCCTGTACAAACACAGGTACAGAATCAGAATAATATTTCTGATATTTTTCAGAATACTGATGGAACAGTTAATATACGATTTGAGAATAATAAGTCTCTCCAAAGATATAATTCAATGAGAAATTATATTTCTCCAATCGATTACAAAGTGGAATTGCCACGATCTTCAACTTCTCAGATAAGAGAAGAGACTAATTCTGAAGTATTTACTCCTATTACAGAAAGATTATATATTAACAGGAATAATATTGTCAGAGAAGCAAATACTCGTAATATAGATGAGTCAGAACTGACAATGTCGGAAATAAATTTTAAAATTTAATTTATGAATTTTTATGAAAAAATAAAATTCAGTCTTGGTTCTTCAGCCAGAAAAATCATTTCTGAAGAATTTAAAAGTCAAGGTTATATACCTTTTAGAAAATGGTTTTTTGAGAATTTTACTCAAAATGAAATTATAAGTTTTCAAGATGAGTTTTATAAAACTTGTGAAGAAAAAAATATGTTAATACCTTTTGCAATATGATTTATGAATACCTATGTAAAAAATTATATTTTTATTTTAGAAAGAAATTATAATTTGCAAAATGGTACAGTTGTGACAGATACATATCCTCCACAACAATCTTTTCATATTGAAAAAAATGAAAAAATTTATAATTTTTTAGCTTTTGCTAAACTTATAGAAGATGATACAATACAAATTACTTGTAAACATATTAATACTATGTTTGAAAATCAGAATTATACAAATTTGTTTTTGAATATATTAGGAGAACAAATCCAGTCTATTCAAAATAAATTGGATATGATAATATCAGTTATAAATAAAGATAGTCAACCTACTGTAATTGTTACAGAAAAGGAGAAAAAAGATTTACAAAATCTCCAACTTGTAATAATTACAGATAAGAGAAAAGAAGCATTGCCAAGCTTTCAACCGCCTCCAGTAATATCTAATTTTAAAATTAAGCCATTATATGAGCTTGAGAAATATCTTGAGGAGAAGTTTAATAAACTAAGTATAAAAACTCTTGATAAAGAGTTATATGATAATATCATAGAAAATCCTGATTATAGGCAGGTTTTTCAAAATCAGATTAATAAGATCAACACTAAATGGGCTGATAAGCCAATTCAGAATAAGTTTTATTACAATAGACCAACATCCATAGATGTATTACATGAAGAATACACTGATACTATTAATATTAGTTATTCTAGTAATAAGATCTATGAGTGGAATATTGATGGTTATTCTAATAAACAGATTTATAATACAGTACATAGAATGCTTATGTACTCAACTATTTGTAAAAATAACAATAATTCTGATAAGGTTATTGCAGCAATGATAGTTGCTGGATTTACTGGACAACTTAAAGGCTGGTGGGATAATTATTTATCTCAAAATGATAGAGATAATATTCTCAATATGGTTAAATAAGAAGGTAATAATACTACCGAAAATACAGTTTATACACTTGCAGTAAATATAATTGAACACTTCACTGGAAGGTTCAGTGATAATAGTGATACTATTAGAACACAGCTCCAAACGTTGAGGTGCAGAACACTCTCTGATTTTAGGTGGTATAAGGATACTTTCCTAAGCAGAGTAATGGAATTGCCAGAATGTAATAACATTCATTGGAAATCAAAATTTATTGATGGATTACCCAGCTTATTTGCTGAAAGGGTAAGAAAAACCCTAAAACGTAATTATATTACGATTCTGTATGAAAATTATACTTATGGTGCTCTAATAGACACTTGTACTCAAGAAGGATTAGCTTTATGCAATGAAATAAAGCTAAATCAACAGATTAAAAGACAAAATCTCGATGAGAAAAAACAATTGGGAGAATTTTGTCAACAATTTGGTTTGGATAATTCTTCATCTAGTAAAACCAAAATTAATAGAGATAAAAAGGTTTATAAACCTAAACATAGGAGATATTCTCCTAGACAGATTGAGAAAAAGAATAAAAGAAAGGAAGAAAAGTTCCAAAAGAAGTCTTATAGACAAAGATATAATAAAAAAAAAAGAAAGATATTGCAAAATATGTGGTAGAAAAGGTCATACCAAAGAATTTTGCTGGACGAAGAAAAAGATTAATAATCTTAAGATTCCTGATGATATCAAGGAAATTATAATACAGACTCTTGAAGAAAAATCTGAATTTGAGAAATCAGAATCAGAATTTTCATCTACTTCTGAATCAGAAGAAGAAATCATCAATAATTTAGTTGATGAAGATATTTCTGAATCAGAAGAATGTGAGCCTTGTAAAGAAGGATTTATATGTCCTAAAGAGATTAATAATCTTGATAATAATCAGTCTGAGTTTTATAAGATTATATCTCAATTCTCAGATATGTCAATAAATGTTTTAACCTCTGATAATATCTTTGAGGCGCTAAAAATGATTAAAGATACTTTATTAAGGAATCAAATTATTAATAATATTAGTAATGGAGCTTTCTCTTCTAATAAAGAAGAAGAATTGACTCAGGACATTCTTAATAAGAATAAGTCTTATAACATGACAGAAGTCATGAACCAGTTAAGAACCAAATATCAGGTTCAACGAGATATATCTCTACAAGATCTTCATAAAGAGGTTAATAATCTCAGAGAAGAAATAAAATTATTAAAGAATAAGAATGTTATTCAAGAATCTAGAATATCTAGATTGGAAGAATTTTCTAAAGGAAAAAATATTTCACATAGAAATATTTCTCAAAATATTGAGGTTAATAAACCTAGTATGTTTAATGACACAGTTCTTTCTACTATTGAGATGGTTATATCCCAAAAATGGTATATAAAAATATCATTATTGATTGATAATCATTATACAAAAACATTTACTGCTCTTGTTGATAGTGGTGCAGATTTAAATGTTATACAGGAAGGGTTAATACCTACTCGATATTTTCATAAAACTAGTCATACATTATGGCATGCAGAAGGTGATAAACTCCAGATTAATTATAAGCTCCCTAAAGCTTATGTGTGTGAATAACAAATGTATTTCGCAAAGTTTTATCCTTGCAAAAAATATTTCAAACCAAGTTATACTTGGTACTCCATTTTTGAATAATATTTGCCCTATAAAAAAGATTGATAATAAAGGTATTATTGCTACTTTTAAAGGAAATAATATTTTCCTTGAATTTATTATTGAGCCTTTTACAAAAGTTTTGCATAGTCTTTATGATAATATCAAAGCAAAACAAGATCTAATTAGTTTTTTAAAACAAGAAATTAATATTATTACTTTTGATGATCAATTGAAAAATCCTAGATTACAGGATAAAATTAGTCTTTTGAAAAATAAGTTTTCATTAGAAATTTGTAATGATCATCCTAATGCTTTTTGGGATAGGAAAAAACATATTATTTCTTTACCTTATGAGGATTCTTTTAATGAAAAGAATATTACAACAAAGGCTAGACCTTGTCAAATGAATTCAGAGTATTTAGAATTGTGTAAAAAAGAGATAGAATCTTTACTACATAAAGGACTTATTAGTCATTCTCAATCTCCGTGGTCATGTACTGCATTTTATGATAATAAACATTCTGAGATTGAAAGAGGTATACCAAGATTGGTTATTAATTATAAACCTCTGAATAATGTTCTGAAATGGATCAGACATCCAATTCCTAATAAAAAGGATTTATTGGATAGACTTTATAATAGTCTAATATTTTCGAAATTTGATCTTAAGTCAGGATACTGGAAGATTCAGATTAATAAATCTGATAGATATAAAACAACATTTAATGTTCCAATAGGACACTATGAATAGAATGTGATGCCATTTGGTTTAAAGAATGCTCCTTCTGAATTTCAGAAGATTATGAATGATATTTTTACTCCTTATAGTGAGTTTATAATTGTTTATATTGATGATATTTTGGTATATTAAAAAACTATTGAAATGCATTTTAAACATTTGTATATTTTTAAATCATTAATTATTCAGAATGGATTAGTAATTTCTAAAACGAAAATGGAATTATTTCAGACTAGAATAAGATTTCTAGGTCATATCATTGAAAAAGGAAATATTATTCCTATTAATAGAAGCATTGATTTTGCTGATAAATTTCCTGATGAGATAACTGATAAAACTCATTTACAAAGATTTTTAGGAAGTCTTAATTATATTGCTCCTTATTATCATAATTTGGTTAAGGATACAGCTATTTTATATGATAGACTTAAGAAAAATCCTAAATCATGGACTGATAGTCATACTAATGCTGTTAGAAAGATTAAATCCAGAGTTAAAACTCTACCTTGCTTAATGATTAGCAATCCAAATTGGAAAAAAATTATAGAGACAGATGTCTCTAATATAGGATTTGGTGGTATATTAACCCAGATTAATCCAGATAATAAACAAACATATCTTGTTAGATTTCATTCTGGGAAATGGAATGATTCTCAGTAAAATTATGCTACTATTGCTAAAGAGATTCTTGCAATTGTTAAAAGTGTTTTAAAATTCCAAGATGATGTATATAATCAGAAATTTACTATTACAACAGACTGCAATGCAGCTAAATTTATGTTTCAAAAAAATTTTAAATATGATGTTTCTAAGCAAATGTTTGCTAGATGGCAGGCTCATTTAGCCCCATTTGATTTTGATATTGTTTATAAAAAGGAGAAGATAATAGTCTTCCAAATTTCTTAACTCGTGAATATTTTCAGGAATGAGTACACGAGGTAGGGGATCTTCCTCTTATAGAGGAAGAGGTGGCAGAGGAAAAATGCCTGAGATCATATCTCAACATGGCAGTAAAAAACTCGTAGCAATGAATAGAGTTGAAGAAGAAGCATATCAAGAATTTCTTAATAAAAGAAATAAACAGCATAAACTAAATGAAGAAAGTAATACTTCTTCATCATCATATGCTCAAGTGGTTGAAAAAGAAGAATCTGATAATATTGGATTCATTCAAAATGAATATAAAGAAATAATATTTCTTTTAGAAGAAAGAGATTTGAAATGGATCAATGATCCTTGGACTCTAATGCAAAGATATATGGATAATAGTTCCATGCAAAGGAGGACTTATAAGTGAAGATATCTATATGAACAGATATTACTTCAAACTAGTTTTTGAGATATTACACATTTTACATGAACTAGTAATGAAATTTATAATTTCAGTAAAATAATAATTAAAAAGGTAATATCCTTGGAAGATTGGGGAATTTCTCCATTGAGAGAAAAAAATGTTATGAATAATAAAGGAGTTCCAATGAAATATAATTATTGGGACTATTGTGATGCCTTTATAAAAGTACTTAATTATGAAAATGATAAAAAGAAACATACTTGGTTTATCAAGATATGTTCAAATGTTTATAAGGATGATATCCCACACTGGTTTATACACTGGTTTTATTGTTTTAGCCCCACTTCAATTATTTTACCAGAAAATATGAAAATTTCATTTGATAGATGTGTGGATATATCCCCACAGCTTTTGAAAAAGCAAGAATTAAAATTATACATTGAGGGTATAGCCTCATGCTACTTTTTTATTGAATTTTCAATAACATGGATATTTAAATGGTCTCTAGAAGTAGGTAATATCGAAACAGGAATCCCATGTATATACATGACATTTTATACTAAATTCTGGGATAAAATGTTATGTATAGATCCCAAAACAAATCAGATTTATGGGATAGAGACAATGGATCTCTTGGAGAAAAAATTGAAATTATATAGTAATAATTATAGAGAAGTTTATACTCCTTCTCCATTTGATCATATTTTGAGAAAATCCAAAATGAAGTCAGAAAATTTGACAAGAGAGCAGATGATAGCTGCCTATATTGAGAAAATGAAGAAGGATTTGATATCTCAATTTGGAGATGATAATAAATTAGAATCTACTATGGTCTCTGAACAAATGCAAGATGCACAAGATCCAAATGATATGGATCTAGATGAAATTTTTATGGCAATTCAGGATACTCTGATAGAAAAATTTACACTTGAAAAAGAAGCATCTTCATCATCATCAATTCACAAAGAAAAATAATATACCTGAAGAAGATGATGTCATTGCTTACGACATCAACAGTAAGCAGCCAGACAGGATACTGTTCATAAACAGTAAAGCAGCCGGACAAATCACTGTTCATTAATAGTAAATTACTGTACTTTTGACTTACTGTAGCACTTTATACTGTGCAGATCGAAAATTTCGGCTTTTTACTGTTTTTTCAAGCAGTTTGTACTGTTGAGACGCGTTTTCTTATTGTATAAATTGCTTAGAAGTTTTTTATTTTTGGACATCGATCAGAAAGCTCTCATTTCTCTCTTCTGATCACCCTTGTAAGCTTATGTGTTGAGCATCTCCCTCTTTTGTATATATAAGTTTGTATTAATAAAAGAAGGATTCTGAGTACATATAATTTGTAAGTATTTACAGTTTTTATTTTTTTTATTTAAATTATGTTCATGTTTAGCCTAATAGGCTAAATAATTCATGTGTTGATTCATAACTATTAATTGTGCTAGCATGGAACTTATATAATTTATGGCTAGGATATTTTGATTGGAATCTAATGGGTTAGATAGAAATTAATTGACTTTAAAATAAAATGATGCCTTAAATATGTTGCTCCTGTAAGTCCCACTTTTAGCCGTTTGAAAGGCGTTGTGATGGGCATGTTGGAGGTTTTATTTGGGTATGATTTTATTTAAAGATGCCAATTTTATTTCCATTCTGTAAAATGTGTGATACCATCTAGGGACAGGATCTCTACTCAGAATCCTTCTTTTATTAATACAAACTTATATATACAAAAGAGGGGGATGCTTAACACATGAGCTTACAAGGGTGATCAGAAGAGAGAAATGAGATCTTTCTGATCGATGTCCAAAAATAAAAAACTTCTAAGCTATTTATACAATAAGAAAACGCGTCTCAACAGTAAAAACCACGTGAATAAATAGTAAAAAGCCGAAATTTTTGGTCTGCACAGTATAAAGTGCTACAGTAAGTCAAAAGTACAGTAATTTACTGTTAATGAACAGTGATTTGTCCGGCTGCTTTACTGTTTATAAACAGTATCCTGTCTGGCTGCTTACTGTTGATGTCGTAAGCAATGACATCATCTTTCTCAGGTATATTATTTTTCTTTGTGAATTGATGATGATGAAGATGCTTCTTTTTCAGGTGTAAATTTTTCTATCAGAGTATCCTGAATTGCCATAAAAATTTCATCTAGATCCACATCATTTGGATCTTGTGCATCTTGCATTTGTTCAGAGACCACGGTAGATTTTGATTTATTATCATCTCCAAATTGAGATATCAAATCCTTCTTTATTTCCTCAATATAGGCAGCTATCATCTGCTCTCTTGTCAAATTTTCTGACTTCATTTTGGATTTTCTAAAAATATGATCAAATGGAGAAGGAGTATAAACTTCTCAATAAGTATTACTATATAATTTCAATTTTTTCTCCAAGAGATCCATTGTCTCTATCCCATAAATCTGATTTGTTTTGGGATCTATACATAACATTTTATCCCAGAATTTAGTATAAAATGTCCTGTATATACATGGGATTCCTGTTTCGGTATTACCTACTTCTGTAGACCATTTAAATATCCATGGTATTGAAAATTCAATAAAAAAGTGAGGCTATACCCTCAATGTATAATTTTAATTCTTACTTTTTCAAAAGCTGTGGGGATATATCCACCCATCTATCAAATAAAATTTTCATATTTTCTGGTAAAATAATTGAAGTGAGGCCAAAACAATGAAACCAGTGTATAAACCAGTGTGAGATATCATCCTTATAAACATTTGAACATATCTTAATAAACCAAGTATGTTTCTTTTTTATCATTTTTATAATTAAGTACCTTTATAAAGGCATCACAATAGTCCCAATAATTATATTTCATTGGAACTCCTTTATTATTCATAACATCTTTTTCTCTCAATGGAGAAATTTCCCAATCTTCCAAGGATATTACCTTTTTAATTATTATTTTACTGAAATTATAAATTCCATTACTAGTTCCTGTAAAATGTGTAATATCACAAGAACCAGTTTGAAGTAATATCTGTTCATAAAGATATCTTGATTTATAAGTCCTCATTTGCATGGAACTATTATCCATATATCTTTGCATTAGAGTCCAAGGATCATTGATCCATTTCAAATCTCTTTCTTCTAAAAGAAATATTATTTCTTTATATTCATTTTGAACGAATCCAAAATTATCAGATTCTTCTTTTTCAACCACTTGAGCATATGATGATGAAGAAGTATTACTTTCTTCATTTGGTTTATGCTGTTTATTTCTTTTATTAAGAAATTCTTGATATGCTTCTTCTTCAGCTCTATTCATTGCTACGAGCTTTTTACTGCCATGTTAAGATATGATCTCAGGCATTTTTCCTCTGCCACCTCTTCCTCTATAAGAGTAAGATCCTCTACCTCGTGTACTCATTCCTGAAAATATTAACGAGTTAAGAAATCTGGAAGACTATTATCTTCTCCTTTTTTATAAACAATATCAAAATCAAATGGGCTAAATGAGTCTGCCATCTAGCAAACATTTGCTTAGAAACATCATGTTTAAAATCTTTTTGAAATATAAATTTAGCTGCATTGCAGTCTGTTACAATAGTAAATTTCTGATTATATAAATCATCTTGGAATTTTAAAACACTTTTAACAATTGCAATAATCTCTTTAGCAATAGTAGCATAATTTTTCTGAGAATCATTCCATTTCCCAGAATGAAATCTAACAAGATATGTTTGTTTATTATCCGGATTAATCTGGGTTAATATACCACCAAATCCTCTATTAGAGGCATCTGTCTCTATAATCTTTTTCCAATTTGGATTCCTAATCATTAAGCAAGGTAGAGTTTTAACTCTAAATTTAATCTTTCTAACAGCATTAGTATGACTATCAGTCCATGATTTAGGATTCTTGTTAAGTCTATCATATAAAATAGCTGTATCCTTAACCAAATTATGATAATAAGGAGCACTATAATTAAGACTTCCTAAAAATCTTTATAACTGAGTTTTATCAGTTATCTCATCAGGAAATTTATCAGCAAAATCAATGCTTCTATTAATAGGAATAATATTTCCTTTTTCAATGATATGACCTAGAAATCTTATTCTAGTCTGAAATAATTTCATTTTCGGTTTAGAAATTACTAATCCATTCTGAATAAATAATAATTTAAAAATATACAAATGTTTAAAATGCATTTCAATAGTTTTTAAATATACCAAAATATCATCAATATAAACAATTATAAACTCACTATAAGGAGTAAAAATATCATTCATAATTTTCTGAAATTCAAAAGGAGCATTCTTTAAACCAAATGGCATCACATTCCATTCATAGTGTCCTATTGGAACATTAAATACTGTTTTATATCTATCAGATTTATTAATCTGAATCTGCCAGTATCCTGACTTAAGATCGAATTTCGAAAATATTAGACTATTATAAAGTCTATCCAATAAATCCTTTTTATTAGGAATTGGATGTCTGATCCATTTCAGAACTTTATTCAGAGGTTTATAATTAATAACCAATCTTGGTATACCTCTTTCAATCTCAGAATATTTATTAACATAAAATGCAGTACATGACCATGGAGATTGAGAATGACTAATAAGTCCTTTATGTAGTAAAGATTCTATCTCTTTTTTACACAATTCTAAATACTCTGAATTCATTTGACAAGGTCTAGCCTTTGTTGGAATATTCTTTTCATCAAAAGAATCCTTATAAGGTAAAGAAATAATATATTTTTTCCTATCCCAAAAAGCATTAGGATGATCATTACAAATTTCTAATGAAAACTAATTTTTCAAAAGACTAATTTTATCCTATAATCTAGGATTTTTCAATTGATCATCAAGATTAATAATATTAATTTCTTGCTTTAAAAAACTAATTTGATCTTGTTTTGCTTTGATATTATCATAAAGACTATGCAAAACTTTTGTAAAATGCTCAATAATAAATTCAAGGAAAATATCATTTCCTTTAAAAGTACCAACAATACCTTTATTATCAATCTTTTTTATAGGGTAAATATTATTCAAAAATGGAGTACCAAGTATAACTTGGTTTGAAATATTTTTTGCAAGGATAAAACTTTGTGAAATACATTTGTTATTAACACACACATAAGCTTTAGGGAGCTTATAATTAATCTGGAGTTTATCACTTCCTGCATGCCATAATGTATGACTAGTTTTATGAAAAGATCGAGTAGGTATTAACCCTTCCTGTATAACATTTAAATCTGCACCACTATCAACAAGAGCAGTAAATGTTTTTGTATAATGATTATCAATCAATAATGATATTTTTATATACCATTTTTGGGATATAACCGTCTCAATAGTAGAAAGAAATGTGTCATTAAACATACTAGGTTTATTAACCTCAATATTTTGAGAAATATTTTTATGTGAAATATTTTTTCCTTTAAAAAATTCTTCCAATCTAGATATTCTAGATTCTTGAATAAGATTCTTATTCTTTAATAATTTTATTTCTTCTCTGAGATTATTAACCTCTTTACGAAGATCTTGTAGAGATATATCTCTTTGAATTTGATATTTGGTTCTTAACTGGTTCATGACTTCTGTCATGTTATAAGACTTATTCTTATTAAGAATGTCCTGAGTCAATTCTTCTTCTTTATTAGAAGAGGAAGCTCCATTTTCATTACCAATATTATTAATAATTTGATTCCTTAATAAAGGATCTTTAATCATTTTTAGTACCTCGAAGATATTATCAGAGGTTAAAACATTTATTGACATATCTGAGAATTAAGATATAATCTTATAAAACTCAGACTGATTATTATCAAGATTATTAATCTCTTTAGGACATATAAATCCTTCTTTACAAGGCTCACATTCTTCTGATTCAAAAATGTCTTCATCAACTAAATTATTGATGATTTCTTCTTCTGATTCAGAAGTAGATGAAAATTCTGATTCTGATTTCTCAAATTCAGATTTTTCTTCAAGAGTCTGTATTATAATTTCCTTGATATCATCAGGAATCTTAAGATTATTAATCTTTTTCTTCGTCCAGCAAAATTCTTTGGTATGACCTTTTCTACCACATATTTTGCAATATCTTTCTTTTTTCTTATTATATCTTTGTCTATAAGACTTCTTTTGGAACTTTTCTTCCTTTCTTTTATTCTTTTTCTCAATCTTTCTAGGAGAATATCTCCTATGTTTAGGTTTATAAACCTTTTTATCTCTATTAATTTTGGTTTTACTGGATGAAGGATTATCCAAACCAAATTGTTAACAAAATTCTCCCAATTATTTTTTCTCATCGAGATTTTATCTTTTAATATGTTGATTTAGCTTTATTTCATTTCATAAAGCTAATCCTTCTTGAATACAAGTGTCTATTAGAGCACCATAAGTATAACTTTCATACGGAATCGTAATATTATTACGTTTTAGGGTTTTTCTTACCCTTTCAGCAAATAAGCTGGAATCCATCAATAAAATTATTATTAATTATTTGATTATTAATAATTATTATTAATATTATTATTATTGATATTATTATTAATGTCAATATTATTATTTATTATTTATTATTCATATTATTATTAGTTATTATTATTTATATTAATTATTTCCATTATTATATATAATTAATTAATAATAATTATTATTAATGTAATTAATTAATTATTAATTTTAATTATTATTGGATAAGGGTATAATGGTAAAATTACATTTAATACCTATTAAATTGTGGTATTGCGCATCCCACTCTTGAGGTGGTATACATAATACCAAGAAAAAAGTATTATTAATATTGAATCAAAATAATACCGAATTATAAGTATTATGAATATATCGAGACAAATGTGATATTATGTGTTATAATGTATCAATACCTAGCTAATCAATGCAAGCAACCGACCCCTTACTGTGTCTAGATTATGATAAATGAGTGGGCATCATTGGATTCGGAAGAATCAAGTCAGCCACAGCTAGGCGAGCTGAAGCTTTTGGTTGTTCAATCGACTCCAACACTCGTTCACAAAAACCAAATTTAAAATGCAGAAACTATTCTTCTAAGAAAGAAGTGTCTTCTTTCTTACATGATATTATATTTATTTATTTTTAACAGGTGGCATCCAATTTGGCAGTCAAAACGATACGTCATCATTCCGAACAGCCTCATGTTGCCCGATCAAGAACGGATCCAAAAATTAAGATTTGGGAGTACACTTCTTATTTATTGTTGAAACAAAATGACAAAGTCTCTTATGAGACAGTTATTATATGAGATGGATTGTGGACGGATCGACCAATTGTTAAAGTATGCTCATTATATAAATAAAGTATGTTAATTTGTAGTTAAAATATATTTTTTAAAGTATAATAATAATAAATAATAAATTAAAATATATTTTTAAAGTTTTATAGTACAATTTATTATAAACATACTTTAAGTACCAATAAATATATTATATTTATATAACAAATGTACTTTAATAATGAGCGACCACAATTCCTCTCACAAATACCCGTTTCATAAGAGAGTATCCCAAATGAAATATATATTTCTACTATTAAAAAATTAATATTTTTAAATTATAGCTATAGTACAAGCTGTTTTTTACTTTTACAAAGCTATTTAAGACAATATCATTAAAAATATGTGCAAATAATACGTTTTAAAGTGTAAATTTATAATAATATTTTCATAATTAGAGGTATAAAGTAATACTCTCTCCAAGGTATCCATTTTACTATTTTTGGCGTCCGCTTCAAAGGTACCAATTTCCCTTATTTAGTAAAAAAGTACACAATATGGCCCACCATTTCCCTCTAATACAACTACCCACTTTACATATAATAATAATACTACTTAATCCAAGTATAAAAAATAAATATTTACTTAGAACCGGACGGAGAAAGTATATATTTTTTTTAATAAGGGTAAATCATTAAGAAAATTTGATTTTGGGAGGTACAATTGTACTCCTTGTTCTACCATAGATCCGCCTCTGTACCTGATGATTCGATTTGCAGATTCACACTAAAGTGGGGTGCAATTTTGCAAATTTTCATAAATTTGAACTAATTCGAAATCGAAATAAAAGTTGAGACTTTTCTAAACATTAACTCTAAATTACATAAACTCAACTTACACGAGTATTTATCAATGTTTTCATGGTTATATTTCTTGCATAAGTATTTGTCAATGCTTTCATATGTTTTCATGGTTATATTTCTTGCACAAGTATTTGTCAATGCTTTCATTATTCTATTTCCTGCCTCCTCTTAATGGTTGAACTTGTTACTTTGTATTGGTGGTGTCACTTCACTCTCCCTTCACCATAGAATTCAATAGTGTAGGAGTTTGAGCATCTACGTGTATCTGGATCTCCTAAGACGCATTTCACTGGAAATGTAATTGATCTTGGATTGTTGCTCAAGTATGCAAAACTAACCCAAGATCAACATGATCTTAAACATTCAACAGTGACTAAACTGTTTCATTTAGAAACTCATTTAAAAATTATAAAGAATTACATTTTTAAATATTTTAAACCCTAAGATTAAACATTGAACCCTAATAGAACATAAATCAATAGGGTTCACAAAACTAGCTATGTGTACCCGATTCTCACAAGTGTTTGCCCGCATTCAAACTAATAATCTGTACCATATATTGTGATCAGTTGTGTGTTCAATTATTTTAATCATCCTTTCATATGATAATTTAAAATGTTCCAGGTACCATAGTAGCAACAAAACATACTCTTTGGTTTAACTCCTAAGACAACAGTAAGTTGCAGAAATATTTCCCTTGATTCCTTCATATTCCCAAAAAAAAAAAAAAAAAGTGTGCGATTCACATAGAGAGAGATGAATCATATCAGTTGCAACTCTCGAGATATCTCACTCATTAAGTTGGGTTGGCGTTCGCCCAAGAATTGGAATTCCCTATTCCACAATTTTGGTATTTCCCTTTGAAAAACTATAATCTTAACTATTAAACCTTTAAGCAGCGAATCGAATCAAACAGCAGCTTAGACTCGTCTAAGAAAAAGAAGACGAAAATGGCTATTACTGAAAGAACCCTTCTCCTTTTCAGTGTAGTGCTCTTCATCACCTTGCAAGGATCTCAGGTGAAGAGCTCCAGGATATAACTCAAGTGGTAGAGGGGAGGGTAGAAAGACCTTCTAACTGAGCTGATAGCTGCAGGGTGGGGGTTCGAATCCTTTGGCGGCATGATTAAAGGCAGGATTCGAACCCTTGCAAGCACAGTTAAACAGTAAGCCATTTCTATAAGTCACTTGAGGCAAATCCTATGATTTACCTCCTCCACCAATCCCCGCTGTGGGGCCTTTATGGTGGGGTACACCTTATAAGGATCTCAGGCGAAGAAATCAAAGGAAGAGTTAAAGTAAGTGACTCAGTCTATTTTGAGAAGAGTCAAGATTTTCGGAAAACCAGCTGGGCGCATTACTATGGGACTATTTGGAAAAACTGTCCCTAAGACAGCAGAAAATTTTAGACCCCTTTGGAGAGGGGAGAAAGGTATTGGCAAAAATGGGAAGCCACTGCATTACAAGGGAAGAACTTTCCACAGAATTATATGCTTCAAGGAGGAGATTTCACTCTTGGTGATGGAAGAGGAGAATTGCTGATGAAAACTTCAAGATCAAGCATACTGGACCTGGGCTTTTGTCAATGGCAAAGGCTGTGACCACAAGCTGGTTGGATGGCCGTCATGTGTTTGGAAGACGCGACGCTGAGGGTAGACAGAGTGGAACACCAAAGAGCAAAGTTGTGATCGTTGACAGTGGCGAACTTCCCCTGTAATTTGGCTTGCACTTGCACAGCCATTGCTGCTTTGAACTGAAAACTTACCATATGACAAAAAATAATTTTAAGTGCCACCCTTTTCCTAAGTTTTAACGTTATTAAACCTTTAAGCAATTGGCAGTAATCTATAAAGCTCCTTCATCACACCCCCGGCCACCCCAACCCACCCAAATGAGGTGTAGCTCAAGTTTGAGTGAAACATACATACCTAATATGGGCAGGAAAATGAACACCCGACTTCAATTCTCATGAAATCAAACTAACTAAACAACAAAAGATGATGTAGAAAGTAAAGAAACAACACAGTAAAATTTCCAAAACCTGAGTCTCATTCACTCCAATACTTCTCCTCGGGTACTGCATCATGTTCCTTCTCCCCATCAGACTCTTGTTCCGCTGAACTCAGCTTGAATTTCCTCACATCCTCCACAGCCGCACTTCTAAACAGCCCAACATCCGCCGCCCCCGACACCATATGGTACCCTCTCCGCCGCAGCTCCGCCGCCCCATCATGCGGCATCACGAACCCACTCAAGAACGCCTCACCCCCTTTTAGCACGGCTTTCTCCGCCCCACGCAGCACCTCCCTCACCTTCTTGTGCCCTGGGTCCCACAAGTACCCCATGCTCGCGCTCAAATCCAACGGCCCCATTTGGATGCAGTCAACCCCATCCACGGCGGCTATCTCGTCGATTTTCTTCACGCCTTCCTCCGACTCCACCTGACACATGATCACCAGCTCTTCTTCGTAGTTACTCAAATACCCTGCGTTGATGCCATAGTCGGAGGCCCGGACGATTGTGTGGGCCGACCCGCGGACGCCGTCGGGAGGGAATCGGCAGTAGGAGACGGCTTTTCGCGCAAATTTCGGGCTGTCGATCATCGGGAACATGATGCCCTGCGGGCCAAGATCCAGAGCCTTTTTGGCCCACACGGCGGAGGACTCCGGGAGGCGGAGGATAGCGGCGGTGCCGGTGGCGGCGAGGGCGTGGAGGCAGGGAAGGGCGCCGTAGATTCCTCCGGGGCCGTGCTCCATGTCCACCACTGCGAAGTCGTAACCCGCTAGCCCTGCAATTTCAGCAATCGTCGGGCAGAAAGTGAGGAGGAAGATTCCGTAGAGGGTTTCGCCATTCTTCAGGCGGGATTTAAGCGACTGCGGAGGAGAGGCGGGGGCGGTGGCGATGGAGGAGGTTGACGTCGGGGAGGATTGGGTTATTATTGATTTGCCATTAGAGTATCGGGTTAGGGTTTGAAGTTGGATATTTGGGAATGAGATAGAAATTCTGGAATTCAATTTGGAATGAGAAGGATTAATTGCATTTCTGAGGGTTGAGAGTGAAGAAGAGGAGGAGGAGAGAGGGTGACAATGTGGCAGTGAAATGGACGCCATTACTGATTCAGTGAGGTGAGAAGGTTTGGAGTGAGATGTAAAGGGGCAGAGATGGATAGAATATTGTTACACTCTAAAATCAATTTATTGCAAAACCCTCCTCCACTTCTTCTGAATTACAATTGCTCCCAAACAATTATACCTATTAGTCTATTCCGCCGTCTAATTCAACTTTCCATAAAATTCAAATGGTAGAGGGGGATGGAAAGACCTTCCAACTGAACTTGATTGTTGCAAGGTAGGGGCTTGCGATTTACCTCCTCCACCAATTCCCAGGGCAGGGGCAGTGGGAGCCCCTAATAGTAGGGTACATCATTCAATGCATAAAAAAACATTCAATGCAAAATTGATACAAGAACAACAACCCATCTTCATCGATTACTACTACTCCCTCTATCCCATCGAAAGGTCTCCATTTTATTATATTTGACGTCCCATTTAAAAGTTCTGTCAGAATCTAATGAAACTCACAATCACTCACTCTTTTTTGTATAATTATGTGTGTGATTGAATGAGTAAAACAATTGAAAATGCAAGATGAAATTTACATGGTTCGATTCATGAAGAATCTATATCCACGGAAGGGTAGATATGGCTTTATTGATTGAGAGTTTACAATGAAAAAAATCAGAGCTGCTATCTAACACATAGCTCAAGATGACTAAAAGTTAAGATGATGAATGAATCCAAAAAACTGATCGACTAGTTGTTTTATAGGTAGATAAGCCGTCAAATATACTTCATTAATAACTGATCTCTTCAAAAGATTTCAGCTTAATATCCAACGGATACAAGCCATTAGCTGATTATCACAATTCAACTGTCATCTTAAAATTTTTTTCGGATCACTCACTTGTGTGAGAAGCCCTGTGATCAGGTGGGCTAGCCCACCTGGTTACTATCATCTTAATTTTCAACTGCTATTTCTAGCTGGATGATCATACCACGTATCCGTGTTGCATGTTAAACTTTGTATTAGCCCGCTATACAATCCATCAACCATGTACCAGTTTTTATTTGGATCAAGGATTTCATGCATACACTCTTCAAGTTCCCATTTTCTCCTTTAAGTAAAAAGGATCAACCACTACCTATCACATTCCTCTAATAGAACTATCCAATACATATAAAATAATAATACTACTTAATCCACGTGCAAAAAGTAACAGCCACCTTTGCCTGGGACGGAGGGAGTACTTTTTATGGGTTAGTTATGTAAATCGGGTTTACATGTAAATTCTATTTTTTTTATAAAATTACTCTTTACTATACTCTCTCTGTCCCGTCAAAAGAGGGTCTTTTGCTTTTTTGCGCGTGGATTAAGGAGTATTGTTATTATTTAATTTGTAGTGTGTAGTTGTATTAGTGGGAATGTACACCCCATATTTTAATTGTATTAGAGAGGATGTATGGGTCCCACGTGTGTAATAAAGGAAATGGACCCTTTAGGTGGGAAAACAAAAATGGAAAAAAGAATCTCTTTAACTAAGATGGAGGAAGTATAAATAATTAAACTTTGAAGAGTAATAAATTTTATAATGTAAACCGGGTTTACATGTAAATTCTATTCTTTTAAAATTATTCTTTTACTATATAAAAAATTACTCTTTGAAGAGTAATAAATTTTATACAGAATAGTAATAATTCATGTTTCTAAATAGTAATTTTTTATGTACTAAAAAATAATAAATAAATCAGGGTTTACAAGAATTAGAAGAGTAATTTTTTATTTAGATGAGTAACAATTTATTTGTCTAAAGAGTAATTTTTCATATATTAAAAAGTAACAGGGTTTACTTATAAATGTATGTAAACTCGGTTTACTCAAGTGTTTGTGACTTTTTATACTTAAAAAATAAAAAATCATTTAATTCTTATTTAATTTTTTTTATAATTAAAATTAATATATCTTTAAATTTTAATATTTATCTTTAATTTAAAAATAAAATTAATATAACTTAAATATTTCAAAAAAATATTAAAATTAAATTAGAATATAATACTCCCTCCGTCTCGGGTATTTTTACCTGTTTGTACGAGCACGAAGATTAAGACGTTTTATTTTTTTAATATATAATGTTAGAGAAAGTAGGAATAAATTAGTAATTTAAAAAGAAAAGGTGAATAAAGTTATTGGGAATGATGAATAAAGTGTAAAAAAAATAATTAAAGTTGTTGGGATTGTAAAAAGTAAATAATAAAATATTATGTATTTTTGCCAAAAATGGAATGAATAAAAATACGTGAGACACCTCAAAATAAAAAGTGGGTAAAAATACGTAGGACAGATAGAGTAGTAAGTTTTGTTCAGGAGAAATTTGTATTTATTTAGTTTTATTTTATTATATAAGTTTGTGTTTTTTTAATTTGAGTATGTAATTTTATGTACTATGTAATTTTAAATATTTACTGTGTAATTTAATTTTATGTTATTTATGTTTAAATCTCATATATATTTTAATTTTATTTTTTCTTTGAAAAAAACTTACTTTTAAAAGTGTTGAAAAAAAATGTATATAATTTTCTCTTTCATCACCTTGAAAATAACTGAAAAAATATTTTAAAAAATATACACGTCAAAAAGCGGAAACAATCCATCACACAAAAATGCCGTTTATTATGTAGTGTGAGTTGTGTAATTTAATTTTATGTTGTTTATGTTTAAATCTCATATATATTTTAATTTTATTTTTTCTTTGAAAAAAAATTACTTTTAAAAGTGTTGAAAAAAATGTATATAATTTTCTCTTTCATCACCTTGAAAATAACTAAAAAAATATTTTAAAAATATACACGTCAAAATGCGGAAACAATTCATCACACAAAAATGCCGTTTATTATGTAATGTGAGTTAATCTAATGTACCACACATGTATACTAGAAACATGTCCATATTTAAACCTGGGTTAGGTATAAGTAAAATTTAGGAAGATTACTATTAGATAAAAAAAAATCCTTAATTATTATGAGATATAAATATACAAAAGTATTACTACTAACTACAAAAATATAGAGTGATATTTTAATATTACCCCTACAATATGCTGCACATAAATGTTATGTGCTGCAAAAGTTCATGTGCAGCAAAGTGTGTGCAGTAAAAAAAGTATGTGCAGCAAAATAGTGGGGTGGTCCGGCGGCGGCGGCAGCAGGTTTCCGGCGACCGGCTGGCGGTCCGCGCGATCGGCCGGCGGCGGCTTGGCAGAATTTCGCCGGCGGTCCGGCGGAGCTCAGCGATCGGCCGGCGGGGGTCCGGCGGTGGGTGGGATTTTGGGTTTGTGTTTTAAAAGTATATGGGTTTAGGGTTATATTTGGTATTTTACTCGAATATTTTGTATATGATAGTAATTATTTTAAATCAATGTATCTAATAGTAATTATGGGTACAAAAAGTGTGTAATTTTTCCTAAAATTTAGATCCTAATTTCTCCTAGGGGTGGCTATCTACTAAACGAACTCCAATTGTTAAACACACCCCACTAAAATTACAATAAATAAGAATCAATCACTAACATACCACGTGCATGACTATTTTTACCTTTTAATTAGAATTAAACATATTATACCATTTTGATAAATAAACCATTTAAATCCATCCAATATATATAACAACGGATCGAACGCCATTTCAGTCGAACATATCTAGGAACGTCATTTCGTATCTATATTTGATTATTTATATATTGTTAATGTATTAGGAGAATATAGACTCAATTTAATAATAAAATAAATCTGAAAGCCATAATTGTGATTCTAGGTTTTATAAAATTGTTGAGAAGGAATTGATAAAATTTGCAATGGTTCATGAAGGAGCCACCCATGTGAATATTATTGATCTGATCTTTGTGGATGCCATTTCACCTGGATTGGATGAATATGAAGATTTGAATACCAAAGATCGAGAGAGCTTATCATCTTTTTTTAGAGGAAGGATTTCCTATCATCAAACTGTATCATTATAATTTACAATGGCGTATTAATCAACTGGCAAAAAAAAAATAAAATTATACATTTACAATTTCTGCATCATTGACGTTTGCTCATTTCTTAGTTCATTTTTTTGTGTTCATATAAATTAGTTATTGTCTTGTGAATCTAACTTCGTTTCATATCCAAGTTTGAACAGCTATTTTTTTAATTGACTTTATAAATTGTTACGGATGATTATCATTCTTAGTTTTCATTATTTTTGCTTATTTAGTGATATTACACTAGTGCAGAATTCTTAGTATATAGAATTTATCGTGGGTTATTGATTATAACAATGAGGTACATTTAGAAATCTAATTGGGGTCTATATAATAATTTATCATAACTAATCTTATTTTATTATTTATATACGGGTATTTACTTCTTCTAACATAAATATATTTTAAATATATAAATTAATAGAGCTTGTTTAGTAAATTTGAGGGTGCAAATAGCCGCCCCCTTTCTCCTATTTTAACGCCTCTTCTACCCAACCTCCTCTTTCTTCTCTGGTACTCCTCTTCTCCAACCACCTCTGACTCTTCTAGTCATTCGCCCTCCGCCAATTCTCCATCTCCAATTCCATCCGTTTAATTATGTAGTGTTGCTTGAGTGAGTACTTTTTCATTGCAAATAAGTATTTCACTCTATTTTAATACTATATATATACGTATACACACACACACATATATAACATTATTTAACTTTTTTCATACAATAAAAATTATTATATCTTTTTTATTTTCATATTTATCTTTAATTTAAAATGAAATTAATATAATTTAAGGAGAAAATTATATTTATTTTTAAAAATTTACTTCCTCCGTCCAACAAAACTCTTCACACTTTTCTCATTTATTTGTCCCAATAAACACTTTACATACTAAAAAATGAAACATCATTTTATCCAACAACCTCAAAAGTTACTTTAATTTCAAATTTACAACTTCTTTTTACACACATACCTTTACATACTTTTTTATTACCTAGAAATACTATAATACCCACAAAAGTCAATAAAATTAGTAAAAATAAACAACTTATCTTAAACAACATGGAACAGTAAACGTGAAATGTTTAATTTTATTTAATTATATAAGTTTATGTTTTTGTAATTTGAGTATGTAATTTATTTTCTATGTAATGTGTCATTGCGGTCCGGCGGTGTAAGTGTATTTACGTCAGTGATGTTGTTCGTAGTGTGGTAACACTTCGTACAACTGATTAGAGCTATTTTCACCTACATTTTAGTGTCTTTTTATATGTGTTTTCGTATTATTTTATCCGTATTTTATGTGTTATTTGGTTGTGTTTTGTGTTTTTATTAAAATGCGTGTGAATGATAAGGAAGATGTAGGAAAAAGCGGATCTCAATTCGGAGTTGAAACGAGGGAGAACGAGCCAAAACAGTGAAAAGAGGAAGTAGGGCAGCAAGAACACGGGCCGTGTACAGCGCACGGCCCTGTAAAAATGGCCGTGCGCTGACACTCGAAACACCAACTCGGCCACGCCTGTGGCCGAGTACAGAACACGCCCCGTGCTGAGTACAGAAACACGGCCCATGCACCGCGCACGGGCCTGTCGAGAAAGCCGTGCACGAACGTCAGAAAACACAACACGGCCACCCCTGTGGCCGTGTGCTGCGCACGAGTCGTGCGCTGTGTTAGAACACGGGTCGTGCGGCGGAGCTCGAGCCGTGTTGGTGCAAAAACGCAGGAAAGTGCTGGAATCTTCTAGAAGGCCCACATGGGGTATAAATAGACTCATTTCAACATTTTGTAGATAAGATCCGAAATCCTATCATCTACACACACATCACACACCATTTCTTCCATTTTCCACCATCATCTTCATCCATCTTTATCCATCTTCATCCACCCATCATATCTTCCATTTTTTTGGTGCTAAAGACTTCAAAATCAAGAGCTAGAGGTGGAGATCAAGAAGAATAGAAGATTCTCTTCAAGAAATTGATAGGGAAGAATCCATTCATTTTGTATTTCTTTAGATCTAAGACTATGGGTATTTGTAATGAATCATTTATTTGTTTTATTACTTTTATCATGTTAGGCTAATCCCTCTAGTGGGATTAGGAATATGAAGAGCATATTAGATTTATATTATCATGTGGATTAAATTGGTTTTTGATTTAATTGATGTTGATTTCTATTCATGGAGTTTAATTGTCTTGATGTTGTGATGGCATGGTTTGTTATTCATGAATGTTTATTGGTTTAATGGATTGTTGATCAATGGATTATTTGTGGTAATTAAATGCTATCATGATGTTCATGTATGTATTGCTTGGAGTGAGACGGAAACGACCCTCTATAGTATTAGGAAGGCATGAATAGACATTGAGCTTGGGTTTGACCGAAAGGATATTTGAATTCAATGAAGTGAACCAATCCATTCGTTGGCCTTAGTACACAAAAAGGGATAGTTTAATCTAACTAGTATCTAGATGGAAGGGGTTAATGTTGGGCTTTGATCTTAAGTGCTTTTGGGAGTCTAAAATGGATCAACAACCTTTGTAACCCGAAAGGGAGCTTAGGATACAATCGTGATCACCCTTAGTCTACATCAATTGAGTTGAATTCCGTTTGCATGATAATATGAATCGAGTGTGCTTGGATGTTTCTAATCCCATGTTTTTCCATACTTGAACTTTAGCACCCATTTTCTATACTTGTCATTTCTCTTATTTGCTATTTTTATTTACTTGTTTCTTGCTTTAGTTGTTAATTATCTCAAAACCCCCGATCATCTTTACAAAAACAACAATGAACATGAGCTCACGTATTTTGCTAGTCCGAACATAACTCCTTTATGGATTGATAATTTTTCTTGGGATATACTACTACAACGATCGAGTATTCTTGCTCGTGAGTGCTAAAAATAGGCAAACAACAACAACGACTCTTATCAGAATTAAAATTTGAACATGAGATTACAAGTTCGTATAGTAGAAAACTTATTTCACGGAATTACTCAATCTTTTAGTAAACTTATAAATAAGTTTGTAGCGGCCTTATGGAAAAATATCACTAACTTAGAAAAAGTGATTTACATAAATCAAATTCAAAGAGATTGAAACATTCCTTCCACTCTTCGAATACACACATAGTATAAATTCTAAACAAATTCACAAATGGCAAAACCTAAATTGTTAGATCTAGATCCTACTTCAAGTATGCACTTCCACTACCTGTAAACAGTACACACAAAATATATAGGATAATACTATACACGTGATGCAGAACGAGATGTTACAACATTAGGTAAAACACTACAAGAGGAACATAGTCGAATAAACTCTATGTTCGGTGACTCTCTTTTAGGAACTCTCTAAGTTTTTCCACGCCACCGAAATGAAGTCTGACAGCTTCTATTTATAAATGTGAATCATGCTGCAGCCTTTTTCAAATAAGTGGTCCACTAGTAGATATAGAAACGGCCCATGATCAGCAAATAATCAACCCACTATAATGGGTAGTTATCTTCAACTTCTAGAATCTTCTGGACTTCTAGAACTTTCTAAATTGCTCCCCAGGCTTGTGGATCCCATTCAACACGATCTTCATTCAACTGCCACAACCCTGAAAGTAACATCAAGCACAACACTACACAAACATGTTAGTGGTTAAATAATAACTGGTGGAGGATCGGTGAGATTCCAGATGTAACGACACTGGTCTCCACACTTCACATCAACAATCTCCCCCAATCACGTTTATCCAAAACCACACAACCTGATGCAAAGAAACAAAGCAAAATAATATATCCAAATAATACATCAATTATTAGTTCGACAGTTGTGCAAAATAACTAAGCACTTCAGAGCATTATTACCAAAGAGGTAACAAAGATAATCTGCATAATCGATCAATAAGATCAGAGCTTAGTTCAGAGCTAACAAAAGGTGAAAACTAAAGTTACTAAAAATTCAGCAACCTAGTTTCAATAAGTTCAGAATTATAAACAAACTGAAAGAAAATATCCAGCAAGTCAGCAGAAAACAAATATCAGTTTAACAATCCAACAACCAAATAGTTAGAGGTTTAGAGAGTTAGAGCAGCAACAACAACATATTTTCATTCTTCATCAGAACATCAACATCAAGCTTTCTGATACGATCTGCTACTCTCCCAATCTCCCTCTTACTATACGAACTCCCCCTAAGTTGCAGCATCATCAGCAACATTAGTATCAGCACCCCAGCACCATCAACATTCTCTTCTTCTAGTTCTCCAGTGATGTCTTCGATTATAACTCCCCTTGAGCTTGATCTTTCAACAGCAGCAGCATTTTGAGCAGCATCAAGTACCTCTCCCCCTGTAGGTGTGGATAGCAAACCAGTCAAGAACTGAGCTCTTTGTTCTAGCCAGTCGGCTTGTTTATTCAATGTAGAGGCTTGGAGTTTGAGATGAGAGACTTGGCGTGTAAGTGCACTAGCTTGCTCTTCAATGTACCTGCAATGCATAGTAACAGAAACTACCTCTCCAGATAGAGCAGGGGTATCTGTGCATACAATAGTTTTTCTAGCATCAGGAGCAACATTATCTGATCCAGGTTCAGGTTCACAAGCAGGAGCAGGAGCGGGGTTCACATAGGGTAGATTAAAAATGCGATTACGTTCAAGTAGAGGTTTAGCAATACGTGACATTAGAGCATTCTGAGATAGAAAATCACCCTTACCTGTCTTAACACCTTGATCCGATAGCAAGAGATGGATCAGTGCTGAGTATGGTAACTTGCGAACCTTTGAAATATTTCCACCATAACTGATCAAGTTCTTATAAATAACTTCACCAAAGTTAAAAGACAAGTTCTTCCCTATCTTATAAATCAACATGACATTCTCAGTAGTAACTCTAGTGATGTTAGAGGTAGGCAACCAATTGTAGATACAAAGCTTGTGTAAGACAGCATGTAGACTTGTTAGACTTGGACTGAACAACTTCTTAGGCCAATAAGTAATCAGACCACCAGAATCACATAAATAATCTCATCCATATCATCAATATTATCATCACTTTCAGCATGTACAGTCCCCAACAATGCATTTATCTTTTCAAGAGAAAATCATAAATCTTTTTCCTAAAATAAGTCTTTCCAAACTTAATACTAGTACTCTTAATCATGCTTGAACTTTGCATAAAACTAAAAAATTCAATTGTTGCGGAAGGCAATAGAGTGCTTGAGAGATTTGAGCAAACTTCATTCTTCAAAGAATTGATTGAGATTGTGTGTGACAAGGTCTGCATCCTTCATTTTCCTTTCATGAATGACATCTTTCTTAACAAATTTATTATATCTGGCCTTACCATTATCAAAGTAGAATCGGTCAGTTCAAAAGTTCTCAAGATCATAATCAGAATCATCATCATCTTCATCAACATCAGGATCAGCATCATCAGCCAGTTCATCATCATCATCAGCTTATTCATCAACATCATTATCAGCATCATCTGGAGCAGCTTCATACTCATCAAATTCATCAGTGGTAGCACCTTTATCAGATTACTCGGGTGCATCCTCTTCATCATCAGATGATGAATCAGGACCAGGATCAGGATCAGAGGGGTCTGCATTCGCATCAGCAGGTGTTGCTTTATCAGTGGCAACATTAATAGCAATATCATCAATCAGTTAGTTTAGATCAGCTTCAATTTCTTCTTCAGGTGTTGCAACAGGGGTGGCAACATTGGAACAGAGTCATCATCAGAATCAGATAGGGAAATAAAAGACTTCCATTTGGCATAACTAGGCACATCCAGTGAGGCAACAGTGGTGCCCTTCTTCCGAATACAGATTGACCAACGTATAGGTTGTTCCTTCCATTTTGGATCAGTGGGCTTGCTCACCTTTGACCTAATCGGAACAGGCGGTGATAACAAAGAAGAAAATACAGTCGGATTCTGCTCAGTTTGGATAGAAGAAGCAATGGGTAATGATGTGAAAGGGACTTGAACAGGTTTAGATGGTACAAATGTTTCAGAGGGCTGAGTCTCAGATAGAATTTCAGACGGAAGGATAGATAATTAAGTGGGAATTTCAGATGATGGAGCAGGATTATCAGATTGGACAATAGTAGAAGGAGGTTCAAGCTTTGAGGCTTCAATTCGAGACACAAGAATGCCTGAATCGGCGACTTGAGCCTGAAGCAAGAGGAATACAGAGTCAGGAGTACCTTAAGGAAGGACAATATGTCTGGGTATGGCTGACTCTACAATGGGTCCAAGCGTCGGTGTAGCAGCATTAGGATTTATATTCTGAGCAGCACCAGTCGCGACATTCTTGGTGATCGAAGCTAGGGTTTGGAGTGAATTCGATTTGCAAGAGAAAGTAATGTTGGCATTTGGACCTTTTGGTTAACGTGAACCGTTAGGGTTCCATACGTTTCTACAGCGGAAGCAAGAAAATAAGAAACATATTACCTTTCACTAGGTTATGTTGAAGAAGAAACATTCTCGTTGGCAGCCTGCGCAGTGTCACATTTTTTGCCATAATTTTCTCACCCGATCCCTGATTTGGGTGATCTACACGCCAAAACGATCCTTTCTTCCGTGATTTTCCGTTAGTATATCACACGTCCAGTTTGGACTTCTAAACGATTTTATAAAAATCATGAAATTTGACAGACAAAAACAGCAAATGACCTTCCGATCTTCTGTCGTATTCCTAAGCCACGTCTCGACATTGTGTAGGCAACGATCTACGAGACGATCTCAATCTATAGCTCTCTAAAACTCACGGTGTTTTATGTCATGTGTATCAAGTTACTGGGCTGCTGCGATTGGCTATTTATAGGCTACAATAGAGACCTTGAGCAAAAATTAGGGTTTGGGCCTCCCATTGGGCTTAAGCATCCAAATTTAGCCTAAAACTTATACTTAAGTCCAATAATAACAAATCATTCCACTAAAGAAATATTATTGCACTGCCACCCTAATCCCAAATTACGTTTATGGGCTCCTTCTTATTATGAGCCCATTAATCTCCCCGTGTTTAAGATTCAATGCCCATTAATTAATTAAGTTACTGACAACTCTATTAATTAATATAATTACCGAGAATAGTACCACTCAACCTTATTATCATGTCGGAATAAATCCACCTACAGGATTTACATGATAATCATTATGGAGCCTCAAGAGGACATCATCAACTAATTCTGTTAGGACAAGGATTCCTTTTACAATCAACAACACACAATAGAGACAATATCATCTCCCAATCCACCGAGCATATTGATTTAATAAATAAATCTCACCCATTGTGCATAACTTTTTTTTAGTAAATACTAGTATATTAATTTATATAAGGGCAATGAGATGAGTATACATGAGAAGAATTGTCAAATAATAGGTCCATTATTAAGTATAATTATGACAATGATGGTAATTATTGACAGTTAAAATATATTTTTAATGGATCATGCCATAATAATATTATATAATTATATTTTAATTCATCATTATCATATTTTATAAAAATGCATTTTAATTATTAATAAACATTTTGTTATAATTATATTTTAATACATCACTATCATATTTAAGAAAAATATATTTTAATTATTAATAATTATATTTTATCTATATAATAAATATACTTTAATACTGGATCCATGAGTATTGTCTTACATTAGATTTTGTCTGCATTTTATTCAAAATAATTTCACAATTTAGTTATCACTGAAAATTTTCATAAAATATTTAAATTAAATGAACGTTACTCTTTTTTTTATATAAAAAATATATACTATGTAGTACTCCCTCCGTCTGCTTTCAAGGGTTCCATTCATCATTTACGGCATCCGTACCCAAGGGTCTCGTTTTTATTTATGTACAATGAGGGACCCACTAATAATTCTCCTACCAACGCTAAATGTATTTACAAATTACTCATTTGCCCCTCCTCATATTAATAAGGTGGAGGGGTACAAAGGTAAAACTTACACATTATATATTCACTACATATTAAATAACAATACTCTTAATCTCCGTGCTCAAAAGCAAATGATACCCTTAAAACCGGATGGAGGGAGTATATATTTAGAAAAATTATTCTGCGAACTCGGGTGCACTGTGCACCTACCTCAAAAACTTATATACTTATAAATAAAAATATATAATAATGAATTAAAATATATACACTTTGTTAGCGAATATTTTATTAATTTTTTAATAAAAAACTTAATGTAAAAAAAACTATACAATTATTAAATTTATGAATGTGTGCACCCAAATAATGTACATGATATCAACTCAATAATTTATATTATGAGTATAGATTATTGTGCATTTTAATAATAATAATAATAATAATAATAATAATAATAATTAATATTAATAATTTATTTACTAAAAAATATACACAATTAAACTTCGCCCTTTTTTTATATAATACTCCATACTGAATTTTTCCTACAAATGATGCAATAGAAATATGATCATCATAATTTTCATTCAAAATTTTGAAGGCAAAGAATTGCGTGAGACCAAGAGTTTACGTGAAATCGACAGAAAATAATAATTTTTATAATGAAAAATGATATTAAATTAATAAAATGTAGTAATGTTATTTCATGAAAAATTATACTCCCTGTGTCCCGGGTATTTTTACCTGTTTGTAAGGGCACGGAGATTAAGACATTTTATTTTTTTTAATATATAATGTAAGAGAAAGTAGATATAAATTAATAATTTAAAAAGAAACAGTGAATAAAGTTATTGAGAATGATGAATAAAGTGTAAAAAAGTAATTAAAATTGTTGGGATTGTAAAAAGTAAGTAATAAAATATTATGTATTTTTGCCAAAAATGGAATGGGTAAAAATACGTGGAACACCCCAAAATAGAAAGTGGGTAGAAATACGTGGGACGGATGGAGTAGTATAATTGAAAAATGATATTATTTCATAGCAAAAGTGATAACGTTTTATAGTAAAAGTAATAACTATTTTAAAAAGTATAAAATGGTCTCACGTGAGACGGTCTCAAACAAGACTTATCCAATTTCGAAAGACTCACGTATACTCTAATTATTTGCAAATCTTTTTAAATTTTACAAATAGTTAGAACTTCAATATATTTATTTTTATTTTTACAAATAAATTAAATTACTATTTTATAGTAGTAAAAATAAATAATTAAACATAATTTACTGTTTATCTTTCTATTATTATAAGTGTATGATTTATATCTTTAAAAAGTATGTGCTATGAAAAAAATTCAAGTCAAATTTACATAAAAAAAAATTTAAGGCTTTTATTATTTAAATATAAAAATAAATAAATTATTAATATAAATAAGATCGCACTTTAATTAAATTAAAAATAAAATACAAAACTTAGAATATTAAAAACTCTCTCCTAACACTTAACCAAACTAAACTTGCTGCAATAAGAAAACTCCTGCTCAATTCACAAATGGATATAAAAAATTAATTTTTTAATTAAAAAATATATAGAGCGCCAACTACAAAGGGAACCGCCAATTCTAAAATTCACACAATTCTTGAAATTTTCTATAGTTCTACAAATTTCTGCTGATTAATCTTTCCCCCCATTTTAAGAATTCTCACAATTCACGAAATTTTCTCAAATTCTAAAAAGATTTCTACTAATTATTCTTCCCTCTTGAATCCTGATACTCGAGATTTCACACATTTGAACGTCTCTGCGTTGCTATCATCTACGTCTCATCGATATATTTATCGAGTTGTCCATATCATTTCTCACACAAATAATTTCACCAATTGATTGTGAAGCTATTATCATCATCCCTATGTTACAGAATTTTATCGCTGAAATTTTTCATCTCTTTCGCGCCACGACGCCACCAACAATGAACTCGCTCCTCCCTCACCCGCAGCCTGCTCCCGTCACCCGCTCTCCCTAATCCGTCGCCCCTTTTTCGCGCTGCCCTGTGCCAGTCGCCCGCTCGTGCTGCTTTGTACACCGTCGCCCTCTTACACTTGGTATTTTTCTCTCTCTCTCTTTCTTCTATGCGGAGTTAGAATTTTTGTTTTCTATTTCCATTGTCTGAAGCCAACTTCAATTAATATGTCATGAAATCTATTTTTTTTTTCTCATTCCTCCATTCATCTGGTCTAGTGATTGTATGAAGTTTATGCAAATGATTTTCTATGTTTAGACTCTTGTTCAGACTTGATTGTTCTTCTAATGTTCTTGTTTTGGTTTGAAGAGAAAAACTCTCACTCTCTTGTGTTGAATTAAATTACCATATATCAGTATTGGTGTTGGTGGGAACTTTGATTTGAATTGAATTGTTGGGTAACTTAGAGTAACTTGTATAAACTAAATTGGAACAACCTGGAAATATTTATTTTAAATTGTACTTACAGTACCTGCAAAATTCTTGCCTTTTGTTATATTACAATGAGTGATGGTATAAACCTATCATCTAGACCGGTTCAATTGAAGTTATTCTGTTAATTTCTTAATTTACTCGTCTCTTTCTGCAGAAAAAAAAAATCCTTTACTGGATATCTTTGACATCCATTTTCTCTCAATTGGAGGTTCTTAGGGTATCTTTTCAGCACCAACTTTTAATCATTTTTCACATTGCTCATAAAAGGTTGTGCATGCTCTACCACTTGCGAGTTGATTAATCACTTTTGTTGATAAGGGAAACCACAAATATTGCATGCCAGTCGACTTGTTTCATGATTGCCTGCTGAAAGAGATTCAAGAATATAAACTTATTCATATATTGAGAGAACATCTACTATAATAAAGCTCTTAGCATAAAATCCATTATAACAAATGGTTAGGGCTCTAAGAACTAAAGGTCTTATCTTTGCAGGTGGAAGGACTGAAAGAGTAAACAAGGTTTGAAGCCTTGTTTCTCCGGCTCTGTGGTTGCCTCTGCTTAACTCCTTTCGATTCAACACCATTCCGCTTCAGGTTCGCCTTTTTTAGTGAATTATCTTTGAAGTTTCTATCTCTACCCTTGTCACAACACTGCCAAAAGCCTGTTCCTGATTGAGAATTCATATATTTGTCATTCTATTAGTAATATTTGTGTCATTGATTTTAAAGCGGTGGTTGTTTCTTTGGCACTGATACTGAAATGCTTACTCTCCAATTTCAAATCCACATATTTTTACTATTTTGCATTTGATTTTGCTATGATATATGCAGCTATTGTGAACTTTGATTGAAAATAGTTAATACAAAATTTGTATAGTGCTGGGATCATGTGTAATTTAAATCTTTAATGAAAAATAGTTAGATAAAAACTCCAACCGCTATACCTTATATATGCATTTGATTTGATGATCCAAGCTTGTATTTTGCAAATGATTCTTCTGTGCTATTATGCTTCTGCAAACCTTTCCGTTTAATTTTGAAATGGCTTTGAATTGTCATTCTTGAGTAACTTATTATAGGCAAATCAAATGTTCTAATCTAAGATAATATTTAGATTATAATATTATAGTCTAGTCTGCCACACTTTAGTAATTTTAGCATAACTTGTCCCTCAAAACTCCAAATTGCAAAATTCTATAGAAACTAGACTTGTGTGGCTTTCCAATGATATATCCCATGAACCTTAATTACATTAAAAAAAAAAGTTTAAAACGTTAACAGAAGAATAAGAGGTGTCATTCAATAGAAATTCTTGCAGTCTGCCATGCTTTAGTAATTTGAGCATAACTTATCCCTCAAAACTCCAAATTGAAAAATTCAAAATTATATAGAAACTAGACATGTGTGGCTTTTCAAAATATATCCCATAAACCTTAATTACATGTCAGAAAAAATATTTTAAAGTGTTTAAAGAAGAATAAGAGGTATCATTCCACTGATTTATGCAGTTTGCCACACTTACGTAATTTGAGCATAACTTGTTCCTCAAAACTCCAATTAGCAAAATTCAAAATTCTATAGAAACTAGACTTGTGGCTTTCGAAAAATGTATCCCAAGAACCCTAATTACTTGGGCTGATTCTAATGTGGTTAGATGCAGGAATTATTTATCCAATTAGTGATAGTCTCCATGTGAGTCCATTGCATGTAGTAGCTAAAAAGGTGGGCATGACTATTGTGAAAGCTGAAGATGGCGAGACTTTAGACATTAGGATTCCCATGTCTGTACTGATTACAATAAATTGAATGAAAATACATGCAAAGACCATTTCCCTCTTTCTTTCATGGATCAAATGCTTGACAGTCTAGCAGGGTATGCGTTTTATTATTTCTTAGATGGATATTAGGGTTATAATCAAATAATTATTGCACCCGAGGATCAGGAAAAGACCACTTTTACTTGTCCATATGGAACCTTTGCTTTTAGGAAGATGCCTTTTGGATTGTGCAATGTGCCTGCTACATTTCAGCGCTGCATGATGGCCATATTTGATGGGTTGATAGAAAAAATCATTGAGGTGTTTATGGATGATTTTTCTGTGTTTGAGTCCTCTTTTGATATTCGTTTGTCTAACCTATCTACTGTTTTGAAGAGATGTCACGAAAGTAAACTTGTCTTGAATTGGGAGAAGTGTCACTTCATGGTGAGAGATTCGATTGTTCTTGGTCATCATATTTCTGCTAAAGGATTGCAGGTGGATAGAGTAAAGGTGGTGGCGATTGAGAAGCTTCCACCATCTACTAAGAGAAAGGAGTGCGATCCTTCCTTGGACACGCAGGATTCTATAGAAGATTCATCAAAGACTTCTCAAAATACTCTATGCTGTTGTCTCACTTACTTGAAATGGACGTTCCTTTTGTTTTTGACGATGAATGTCTAACAACTTTTCAGGTTTTGAAGGAGGCACTTATTACTGCACCTATCTTGATCACACCGAATTGGACACAATCGTTTGTACTTATGTGTGATGCAAGTGATTTAGCACTTGGAGTGGTGCTTGGGTAGATGAGAGAAAAGAAGTTCTGCGCCATCTACTATGCGAGTAAGACTTTTGATGCAGGACAAAAGAACTACAATGTCATTGAAAGGAGTTTCTAGCTGTTATGTATGCATTCATCAAGTTTCGGCAGTATTTGGTTAGCATGAAGACTGTAGTGTACACGGATCATTCTGCGATTCAGTATTTAATGGAGAAGAAGGATGCTAAGCCAAGGATTATCCGATGGATTCTTCTTCTGCAAGAGTTTGATATGAAGATCCGGGATAAGAAAGAAATGAAAAATATTTTGGCTGATCACTTATCAAGGTTAGAAACAAGGGTGGTTTGTGATGAGCCGTTCGAATACATAGAGGAGATGTTCCCGGATGAGAAGATCATGGCAGTGTTTGATGAAGGAGCGGAGAAAGATTGTGTCGTAGCTGCTCAAGGAATGGAACCATGGTTTGCGGATTATGTCAATTACATAGCCGTAAGTGAAATTTCAAAAGATCTCAATGGGTATCAACTTGCAAAATTCAAAAGAGATGTTGAAACTTTCATACGGTATGATCCATTCGTCTACAAAGTTTATATGGATTATATCATCCGTAAGTGTGTGCCCGAGATAGAGATGAAAAGTGTTCTTGACTTTTGCCATACACAACCTAACAGACGGCATTTTAGAGCCCAAGAGACTGCAGCTAAGGAACTTCAATCTACTTTATATTGGCTTACCTTGTTTAAAGATTGTGAATCCTATGTAGTGACGTGTGATAGATGTCAAATCATGGAAAACATAAGCAAGAGGGATGAGATGCCACTTCAGCCAAACATTGTGGTGGAGATTTTTGATGTATGAGGAATTAATTTATGGTGCCGTTTCCCCCATCTAATGGATTCCTATATATTTTGCTTGCCATTGATTATTTTTATAAGTGGATGGAGGCTATTCCCACTCGCATGAATAATGAAAAAACGATATTGTCATTCATGAAGAAACTCATTTTTGCCCGCTTATGGAGTTCCTAGAGCACTTGTAAGTGATGGAGGTTCCCACTTCGTCAATAAGTTTATTGAAAAAGTTCTTAAGGAGTATGGTGTAAAGCATAGGGTTACTACACCCTACCATCCTCAAGCGAATGGACAAGCGGAAGTTTCTAACTGACAAGTGAAACAAATCTTAGAGAAGGAGGTCAGGACCAATAGGAAAGATTGGGCTATGAAGCTCGATGATGTCTTATGGGGGTTCCGAACTTCATACAAGAATGTGCTAGGAATGTCACTTTATCAAATCGTCTATGAGAAACCGTGCCACTTACCCGTAGAGATTCAACATAAGTCTTTTTGGGCAGTGTGAAGTTTGAACTTATCTATTAAGAAGGTTAAGGATTTAAGGTTGACTCACATCAATCAATTGGATGAGTTTAGAAGTCAAGTTTTTAAGATCTCGGTGATCTATAAGGAGAGAATGAAGAAATGACATGATTCAAAGATCACTTTCAAGGAGTTCAAGGAAGGAGATGAGGTACTACTCTTTAACTCTCGATTGAAGATTTTTGCAGGAAAATTAAAATCGAAGTGGACGGGACCATTCGTCATACATAGAGCCTGCGGAGGGGGGAGTTTTGAGACCATGGATAAAGACGGAGACATCATAGCGGCGAATGGGCATCGATTGAAGCACTTTAAGTCGTCAGATTATGCTTGCGTTGTCTTTGAAGATACCATGCATTGAAGTGGTACCGTTGTGACTCTCTGACGTTAAATATGAGCGTCTGTTGGGGGCTTACCCTCTTGTTTATTGTTTTATTTATTTCGTGTGCATAAGAAATTTTTATATTTGCGGTGCTAACTAATCGGCAATTACATCTCTTTGCAAACTTAGTTTCGACTATGTTTCTACTAAGTTTGGGGGGTGTGATGTTCTTACCTCATTGTAGCACCAAGACTATAATCTTTTCTTAGTGACGTTTGCTAGGGAAGTTGATTTTTTGCGGCATATTAAAACTTTGACCAGTTTGTGATGTGTCGATTTTTTTGCAATTTGCCTATTGTTCAGTAGTGTTTTGTTTATAGTGTGAACGGAGTTTTGTACACTTAATTTTAAAGTCTAATTAATGGTTCTCTAGCTATTGTTTTGGTTTCATATAAGGATTAATATTGTTGTTGAGTTTGAGTTTTATAGGGGATGAAGAAATCATGAGAACTCAGAGCGTTGGAAGGCCGCTCGACCAAAAGTAAGCTGCTCGACCAAGTCATTGAGGTCGAGCAGAGGTCAAGTGGACCACTGTAAAGCGGATCCTAGAATTTCAGAGCACAGAGAGTCCGCTTGACCAAATAGGTGTCGTTCTGCTAGGAAATCTGGGTCGAGCGGAAGGTCGAGCAGAGTACAGAGGAGGCTTCAGCGTACAGGATCGCCGCTCGACTCGAGCGGAGGAGTAGTTTTGCGATATAAGGTCAGTTTCCGCACTGCTCGACCATTTTTTTAACACCCTTTCTCGAGCAACTACCCCCGAACAGTACGATTCTTACCCAAATCACTTAGAACACTTTTCTTTACCCAAAACCATACACATTCCACTTCAAAAATCGGAGATTCAAGTTGAATTTGTGGACCTTCTTCTCAAATTCGAGTTGTTCTTCGTCACTTTCATGCACCCATGGCTGGAGACAAAGGTATGTTTTCTCAACTCATGACCCTTGAATTGGATTATACTTTGATTAGCTTGAATGGGTAAGTTGATTAAGCATGCTTTTGGTTTGAATTATTATACTCCCTCCGTCCCAAATTCAAATTTACGTTTACTGTAGATACGGAGTTTAAGAAAAGTCACTTTTGACTTACTTTTGAGGGTAGTATGGTATTTTTGGGTAATAAATAAATGATAAAGTATGTTATGTGTGTTAAAAAGGTGATGGCAAATTTGAAATTAAAGTATGTTAGAGGGATATTAGTTTGTTGCTTTTTCCTTTTATGGAAGTGTGAAGTTGAATTTGGGACGGACCAAAACGGAAAGTGTGAAGTTGAAGTTGGGACGGAGGGAGTATGAAATTGGGTGTTTATGTTGAAATTTTATATGAATTGCTTACGTTGGATTGATGAAATTTTGTGAAATTGATGGTGCATATGTCACAGGCTTGAGTTTAGTTGATTAATTTTTGTATGGCTCGTTGATTTTGAGTGACGTTGGTGATGAATTTGATGTGTGGAATAGTGTCGATGCTTAGGATTGAGTTGGAAATTTTGAGATTCTTTTTGGATATCCTAGTTAAGCATGTGGGTATGTTGATTCTTTGTTGATACTTAGAGACTTATAATGTTGATTTTCCATGGTTTCATGTGTCAAGTTAATCGTATTATTGGTTAAGCATGTGAGACTGTGGAGGAATTGAGTTTAAATTGTTGAGCATATGATTTGAAGTCTTGAGTAAGATCTATGTGATAATAAGTCCTAGGATTGGTATACTTGTTTCTTGTCTATGTTTTGCATTGAAGTATAATTCTTGTAGGAAAAGACATTGCTTCTTGTTCGGAGAGAAAGAACAGTGAAAGACTAAAGAGAGGAGAATTGGGTAAGAAAAGTAAGAAAGATGGGAAGATACCATCAGATTTTGGGCTGAAAATACCGGATTGGGATGAGAAGAAAGAGCTTTGGGGAGCGATTTCAAGGAAGATTGCTTGGACACGATACCAAGATGATGAAGCCATAGTGGGGATGTATATAATCAATGATATCAGATGGATGTTTAACCAAGTGGGAATCGGTAGATTCATGGATTTGAAGAGGGAGATGTACTTCCACATTACAGTAGAGATGCTATGTACTCTCGAGGTGATTCGGGAGAATTCTGTTCTTCCTACATCAACATGGTTCCGATTTGGAGGTGAGCTGAGATATCTATATGCTAGTTAGTTTAATAGGATGTTTGGATGCCTGGAGGATGTACCTACATATGAGGACGAAGGCATTGTTGCTGATGAGTTTTGGAGATCGATCATGGGTTTGCAAGGGCTTATGATCCACAGCGGTCGAGGGCTACTTATATTTGGAATCTGGTGATTGCATACATGAATAAGATCCTCGAAAACACCATCTTTACTCGAGCTGAGGGCGGGTGTATTCCGAGAGGAGAGTTATACGTCCTATGGTGCATGATGAATGGAGTCCACTTCAATATGGGAGCATATGTGTTGCAGCAGCTGTACTGGTTCATTACTATATTTCAAAATGTGAACATTGGAGGCTTGATCACACCATTAGCCGAGCATTACAATGTAGATTTGTCTGGACACCGGCCGCTGATTGGTGAGCCGAATTTGATTTTTTCGGCGTGTGTGAGGATGAACTTGGCTCGACATGAAGATGGTGTATGGATGTTCATCCGAGGGATGAATATGATTTCATTTAAGATGCCCTTTCCTCTCATTGACCTTACTACGGTCCAGGTCAATGCGAATTTGCTGATAAACACTCCTCCCCACATTGCGATCTCTACTACTTGTTGCGATAAAGGAGATTGATGAACTTTGGTAGATATGCATCTTCAAGGTGTGTAACTCGATCTTGATATGATATTAGTGGGAGAGCCGGAGTATGAGTACGAGCCACAACAACAGCCACCACCTTTTGAGCATCCGATTCCCGAGGTACATATGGAGATGCCTCACCATATTTTGAAGATGGTATTCCTCCGATGTAGCCACCACCACCACAGCAGCCATAGCAATATAATTTCTGGCAGGCTCAGGATCGCTTTTATGGAGAGCAATTCAGGATGATGAATGAGTTCTTTGCCACGTTGAATACGAATCAGCAGAAGATGAATCACCAGCTTGCTTTGGCGAATACGAACTATGCTGCGCTCAATCTGAGGTATGATGTTATGGATCGAAGGTTGGGAGAGATGCATGAGAATTACGAGACACTTGATAGAAAGATCGATAATTTTATCAGGGACTTCGATGATTGGCGCAGTGATAATGATGATGATGCTCAGGAAGAGTAGAGTGCGCAAGGTTTTTTATCTTTTTCTGATTCTTCTCATATCCCTTCTATTTTTCACTTCACAGGTTGGGGATTAATTGGTGGTTGATTTGGGTTTATGAGATTTATGCGTAAGTAGTATGTACCGTATTGATGATATTGTGAGATTGATGGTGTTGATAGATATTGTGCACTTGATGATGATTGATGGATTGATATTGACTCTTTGGTATGCATGTGCGATATACTTGTGATATGTGTTGGTTCTGTTGAAAAGAAGCATGTATTGTTTGTTATTACTTGTAGTTTATGTGGGAATTGAAGTTGATTGCATGCTTTGAAGAGTGCTTAGGAAATCTATTACCATGTGAGAATTTGAGCCTTATAAAATCATGCTACATACATGCATGATAGTTTGTTTTTGTGAGAATTGTTCATATGACCTTATTCCAAAATTTGGCTTGGACTCTTGTTTGAGACTTATGATTGATTAGTTATTAGGACATGATCTTAGACCATTATTGTGTACTTGACTCACTTAGCTAAATTTTATCCTCCCATATATTATATAAATCATTGGAAGCCCTGTTGAGCCTTTAAAAGCTTTTTCTTTGGCAAGCCTTGATAAAAGCCTTTGTTTATCCTTTACTTGAGCTTTGTTGAATATCATATTCATTAATAGAGAGTTAAGGTGAATAAATGCTAGTTCGAATGTGAAAAGAAAAGGAAGAAAATTTGGTTGAGCTATATGAAGAAAAGGAAAAATAAGGTTAAATCTTGTTTATGGGTAGTACCTGAAATCGGTACCCCGACTGCTTAGAAGGGTAGTGCCCGAAATTGGTACCCTTTTACTTTGAAGAAAGAAGATGTTGATGCTAATGTGAAGGAGGAAAGATTGAGTCACAAAGATCATGAGAATAAGATGGAAAAGATGAAGTTGTTTGATGAAAAGCTAACGTTCAACGGTAATTCTCTGCTAGTGAATTAAGTCACTTTCTCTAAATTTCCCTACTTTTACCAAAGAGCCAACATTACAACCCAAAAACAAGTCCTTTGTGATCCTAGTAACGAAGTGATTATAAGTTGATTTTTGAGACCCTTGCCAAGCTTATGGTTACGCGAAAATATGAATTGACTATGAGCGTATATACTAACCTTGAAGTGTACATCTTTTACATTTGAGTGAGAGAGTAAACACTTATCCAGTGAGATGACTTAGCACTCGTAGAAGTATTGTGATTGATTGATGTTCTTACATAGACGAAAAGTATGATGACTGCATGTTTTGATTTGATGAATTACATGTGTTATTAAAGTTGTGCATATATGAGGATCTTGTGAATCATACTCTCTTGCCTTTGTTTTGATTTTCGTTGCCTCGAGACGAGCAACATGTAAGTTTGGGGTTTGATAAGAGTGATAATTCACGTATTTTGAGCTCTGATTTATCTGAAAATTGAGTATGATTTAGGCGATTATTAAGGCAAATTGGTACGTTTATGGTAAATCCACGAATCAGAGGCTACTGAGGCTATTTGAACATAGTTTGTAGAAAAATAGGTTAAAAGTGCTCAGAATCGAAAAACACGAAGTTCGAGACCAGACCATTTGGTCGAGCAAGGGCAGATTTGGTCGAGCGAGGGTCTATACAGAGTTTTAGCATACAGGAAGGCCGCTCGACCACCGCTCGACCTGGACAAGATCCACTCGACCTCGTCAGTTTGGTCGAGCGGGGACACACGTGCCCATTATTGGTAATTTTGACCATTCTGTGCGTGAATTGACGTATTTTCCAAGAAAAAGCCCAGTAAAGATCCATAAGGAGAGATTAACACGTATAAAAAGGGATACTGATCATGTCAAAAAGAGAGTTAGATTCCACATCCATCCTACACCACATCCAAACCCTAATTCCATCTTACGGAGCTGTAGAAAGAGATTCACAGCAAATCAAATGAGAACCAAGTGAAGATTAAAGACGGAGCGAGAAGCGACGGTGCCCACATCTAGGGTTTATTTTGCAGCTTAATCTTTCTTGTAATTTTTAAGACTATGGGTAAGATCTATCCAAACATCATGAACATTCTTTCAAATGTCATGGGCTAGAACTGCTTTGGTAGTTCTAGGGTTATGAAGGTTTTTATCTAGTTAATTGAACTTCCGTGTGTTTACTCCATACAAAACTACTTGTGGATTTATTTTATATAAGACTATACTTTATTAATTCATACTCAGAGTTGTTTTGTGTATCATTAACTGTTATGTAGAGTTTGAATATATATCTTGGTTATTGATTGAATGCGTTCACCACTGAGCAGGATTATATGTTATGATTCTAAGTGAGGGATCTCCGAAGCTTAATTAGAACTATCTTATATGAATACTTATTAATTGAATTGAATTCGGGTTAGTAAGTAGGATAAAGAGGATAATTATATAGTACCTATAAAGGGAGATTATATCGGGTTAGAGTACTTAGTGCACGTGAAATAATTAATACTGATAATACCTGGAAAAGGGGGTGTAATTATATCTCTTGCTCTAAGGGAATTCACACGTGTTACACACTATCTGCTTGTGTCTATAAAGTAGATTTGCGTGGTTTAGTGATGCGTCCATAGTCCACAAAACAGAGTTGAACATTGACATACAGAAGGGAGATTAATTAGTGAAACTGGATAGCCGAAGAGCTACCTATCTTCTCACTTGAGCAACTCTCGTTTACCTCTACTGTCTCTATTTTATTTGCTATTTTATTATATGTTCATTAGTTTAATCAATATTTTCACTATAATTACCAACAATAGTTTCTTTAGATTAGATAATAATAAATTGATAACAAACCGTCCTTTGGATTCGATAATATAACTTGGTCGCTTATCTAAGCTACGATAGATATCTTTTATACTTGGGATTAAAATTGTGGGTTAAGTAAACGCCCATTAGACAGCACTCATATTGCCCATTTTCAACTATGCAACATCAAGTTTGCCCTAATCTTTAAAAAACATCTAATTTCTCGATTTTTCGTGTATATACCTGATTTACCCCCTTGACACATGTCAGTTATTTTCCTTATTTTTGAAAAATTCAAAAAGTGGCTTGGCAGTTCTTTTTTACCACGTTCACAGGCGTTAAAAGTAGAGAGAATCTTTGACCCCTTATCTCAAATTTTGAAAACTTGTTTATACTCTATCTCTCTCTCCACGCTTTTTGTGTGTGTCTCTCTTTGTCTCTCACTCTCGTTTTTTTCCAATTTGTCTCGCGGACACAGCTCTATACCCGTCCATGCGCTTCCCCCATCATCTCCATGTCGGAAAATTGAAGAAGCGAATATGGAAAATCAGGTATGCTAGTATTTTAATTTGGGGATTTAAGATTTAGGGATTCGTTGGAATTTTGCCTGTAAATTAGAGGTAATTGATTCTTTTTTTTGCATAATTCATTTGTTTATATCTATGAAATCATAGTGCAATTGAGTGTTTATTGATGCAAGTAATTGAGTATAATCTGATGAGGGGACTAATTTGATTTTACTATTGTTGCCGTAAGAAGGTGTCGTGTCCACCGCTGAAATAAATAGTTTTGCAAGTTTGTCCTTTATTTGAGAATAGTTGAGCATGTCCGCCCATATTTTGAGCACAATGTCTGCCGATTTTATAAGCCTAATTTAGCCTGTATATCTGCTGATAATTCTAGCCTAATTCAGCTTGTCCGCTGATAATTCTAGCCTAATTCAGCTTGTCCAACGATAATTCTAGCATAATTGAGCTTGTCCGCCCATCTTTTGACCAAAATATAAAATGTCTGTCGAAATTTCTAGCGTAATTGAGTATGTCCGTGGTATTTCTAATCTAATGGAGGCAGTCAGCCGATTTATTTAGCGTCATTGAGCATGTTTTGCCATTTTTTGAGCATAATATTTCATGTTCGCCGATTTTTAATCTAATTCAGCTTTTTCGTCAACTTTTAGCAAAATTTAGCATGTAACTTCGATATTGTGAGAATAATAAACCCTATCTACCGATTTATAGAGCTTAATTGATCTTGTTCTCCGATGAATTAATATTTAATTTGCATGTTCGATACTTTAAGCTTTTCATAGCTTGTCCGACGATATAATTATTTTTTTATTGAATGGCAGTTGGTAAATTAAGGCTTAATTTGAGTTTACTTTGGTACACATTCATAAAAATTTATACTTTAATGTAATTAGGTACCTATTCAAAAAAATTTATGCAATATTAAACGAAAAAATAGATTTTAAATTTGCAAATTGTCCATAAAGGTAATTGTTTTAATCAAAATTATATTTTAAAAATATAATACATTATGTATGAGATTGTATGTAATGCTTGAAAATATTAACTATAACACGATACAAATAAATATTTAAATATATATTTTGAAAGCTGAATAGAAAAGCTGAATTCGGTGACCTTTAATCGGATTATAATATTACCAACAACTTGTTTTAAAATAATCTTTATTTAAATAATTTGTAGAAAAATATTATTTTTAATATTTTGTATCAGAAATTTGTAGTATAAGTTGTAGTCACGTGTTATATCTAATCGAGTTGGCATGACATGTAGTGGAGCTGAAAACGACGTATTGTGAATTAAAAAAATTTCCATACCTCTCGAATTCTTGCTTGGTATATGCCTCCATAGCCATTGTGAACTGATGCAACACAATATTCTCAAATCTCTTGAGCCTTTTCTTCAGGTGATAAGAACATAGACCATGGTATGCCTCTGGATACACAGCCTGTATAGTGTGTGAGATACTCTTATGCGCCTCAGATACAATAGCTAACCCATTAGGAGCCCCGTACGATTCTTTCAACCTTTGAAGAAACCAACACCATGAATCATTATTTTCAGTGTCACCTACACCAACAGCTAGAGGGAAAACATTGTGATTGCCATCCTGAGTGACTGCAACAAACACGATCCCGCGGTACTTGCCTTTCATGCGTGTACCATCAATGATAATCACAGGACGGCCTGCTCTGGCAAAACCCGTATAGAAGCATCAAATGCGTAGTAGACATACATGCATCGAAATATTTAGTACACTATTATACCCCAACATTGATCAAGAGTGTGTAGTTACTTACTTGAAATGACTGTCATCTACAGTTGTCAATGCTGTGTGCATGCTTGGATTTTGCAACTTAAGATGGTGAAGGTACGAGGGTAGGGACATGAAGGAAAAACGATGGTCTCCGTACGCGTGTCCCACAACATCATGTTTTGAATTGAGGGCCAAATTATGTAAGATGTCGAATCCAAATTCTTTAAGGATCTCCTTCGCCATTCCAGCAGGATACAATGATATGGTTTTATCAAACTGTCGAGCTGTAAAGTATCTTCCAATAATTTTCAAACCAATTTGCCTTGGAGCATTAATGTCTGGATTCATACAACTTACATGTCGAGATGAGAACTTGACTACCCTCCATACTCCACCAAGGCCACTGGAGTGCATCTCAAACATACAACCCTGCTCCACTCGATACTTGCAGACGACGTTGAGGCTGTACCTGATTTCTTGACCCGCATCTCAACTTGATTCCTCAAGTTGTACATACCAAAAGCAAACTACAAATCAACTTTGTTATTTAAATCACTTTTTTCATTCATCTCCCCTGAGGTGTCAATATTGTTGTTGTCTTCCACTTCAGCGTCCACAGTACACTATACAGTTTTTAAATATGGTATTATTATACAACAAGATTTAGTAAATTAACGCGTACTATTGTGAACATATACCTGAATGATCCATGGACGGCTGAAAGAACTATCTGTATCTTGATTGAGACGTACTGGTGTGGGCATGTGCATGTGTGTCATAACAGGATCCAAGAAACTCATACCCCCTTTACCTCTGATGTAGGCACACAAACCCTCGAACAGAGCAGTTAAAGGTTCCTCAACTTCAGCGTTGCCTTGATCACCCTCATGCCCCTCATCTTGCGAACCCTTAGAACCCTTACGCTGCGGACTTTCAGAGAAGTCAAACCCATCGCCTTGCGAACCATCAGGCCCATCATCTTGAGAAGCATCAGACCCATCACCCTCTGAACCATCATATACATCACTTTGAGAACATTCATTTAAATCATCCTCAACTTCATTTTCTTTAGATATACACATGTAATCTTCGTTCTACTCCTCTTCCTCAACTTGTTCTTCGCCATTGTAGTCACTGTTCAAATCAATATTAGTCGTATGACACAGAAGGTTCACAGGTGTACTCTCACTCGATCTAGCTCCATCTACTGCATTAGGGATATTCAAAGTTGGAGTTTGTGAACGAAGCAAGTCAGTCCAATAACCGCACCCAGATGAAACCGCACTAGGCCAAACATTAGCAACTGATTCCTGTCATTGGGTCTTCACTGTGACAAATAACATTGGCTCATCATCTTAATATTTTTTTACAAGCCCCTAAGATCAAGATCACTCTTCACCATATGTTTCGTTATACAACCACCAATGTACACAAGGGTGTGTATAATATATTTTCAACTATTCAAATCGGCTCCAACCAAATTGTGCACTTGGTCAATAATAAAATCCACTTTTAAATCATCTGACTGCAAAACTAAGGTCGTGCACCGCCCACCTGCATACTCTAAGCCTTGCCCCACCCGCCCCACCAAATCAAAAATTCCTCATTTTCAAGCATAAAACTTTCAGACAAGGACAATCAAATTGTTAAATTAATTAACTACATTCGTCAAATAAAACATAAATAGATATATACATCATAGGGACAATTAATAATATATTAGCAAGTACTATTAGGGTAACAGTGATAACAATACCCCATAAGCGAACATATTTACCAAAATAAAACCTAATAAAATAGGGGGATATTTCCTAGGCGGACATATCCAATACAACAATTTATTTTAATCAAAATATCTTTTTGAAGCAAATAACATACAAAGCTTTATTTTATCAAATTAAACGGTGTACAAGTTATTATAAATTAATGTAACCAGTGCACATGAAATTTTTGACATAAGCTGAAATCAATTTTTATCAATTTATTGTCGAGAATGCTATTTTTTTAGCAAATCTTCTCCGCAGACATGCTCTTTATATCAAATTAAATGGCAAAAAATCTATTTAAAAATATATATACTCAAGCGGACATGCAATTTCCTGACAATATCATTTGCTGACAGACTATTTTTAATAAGTTTATGGTGGACATGCCCATTTTTTGGAAATTACATCGGCGGTCATGCTCTATCTTACCAAATTAATCGGCATACATGCTCTATCTAACCAATTAATTGGCAGACATGAAATATTATGCTCAAAAAATGGCAAAACATGCTTAATTATGCTAAATAAATCGGCGAACAACCTCCATTAGATTAGGAATACCGGTGGACATGATCAATTAGGCTAAAAATATCGGAGGACATGCTTAATTACGCTAGAAATTTCAGCGAACATGCTCAATTTTGGTCAAAAGATGGGCGAACAAGCTGAATTAGGCTAGAATTATCGGCGGACAAGCTGATTTAGGCTAGAATTATCGGCGGACAAGCTCAATTAGGCTAGAATTATTGGCTGACAAGCTCAATTAAGCTCAAATAATGGGCGGACATGTTCATTAAGGGTTAAATAATCGGCAGACATTCTAAATTGTGTTCAAAATATGGGCGGACATGCTCAATTATCCTCAAATAAACGGCAAACTTGCAAAACTATTTATTTCAGCGGCGGACATGACATTTAAAACAAATAAATGTGGCGGACATGGTATTTACATCAACATATATAGGCGGACATGCAATTGACATCATTCTAAGCTCCATATAATCGGCGGACATGACATTTCATGACAAATTATTCAGCGGACGACTCTATATCATACTATATTTTATTGGCTGCCATGCCTTTTTAGCCAACTTCCATCAACTTTCAATATTAAACTCAATTTCTAGATCTCCCGATTAAATCCTACATTTCTAAATTAAGAAATTTTGAAAATCCTAAACAGTAACAATCACAAATACAGTGCGAAAAATCTGACTCTTCTTACCTATTGTTTTAAGTCAACGAAGCTTAGACAAAGATGAGTCTACCTACTCACAAAAATTTTGGAAGAATTACAAGGAAAAATTTTGCACCAACTGTGAATAATGAAGTTGAATTTGCAGGATATGTCTTGGTTTGTTGGTATAGTTATTGTTGAATAGACATGGTTGGTGGTGATAGGTGGAGAGAGTTAAATACTGTATACCTCATGCATTGAAGCAAATGATTTTTTTTTAAATTAGTTAAATTTTTATTGATTTTAGTAAAACTTGTTATTTCTTTAATTATTCATTAAATAGTTCAAATACCCTTTCACATGCAGGTAGTATTTTTAATTTATATATATTTTTAATTTATATATATTCTAATAACTTTATAACTTTAAGAAATCATTTTTGTTTTAAATTTTTTAACTTTATTCTCGTCTGCCGATTTATAAGGATTGAAATTGGAATTCTTATTTATTATTATTATCCCATATGATATTTGATAACTCCAAAAAGTACATTCTGACACAGGAATGTACTTCATGAATAGTAACCTCAATCCCTTTACCAACATGTGGGTCACCTTAAAGGGTATTCATGGAATTATATGTAAAAAGTGGGCAAATTAGATGTAAGTTATAAGTTAGAGCAATTTAGATGGATGACAATCATGGACAATTTATGGTATTTCTCAAAATTCTTTCACAACAGGGGACAGATAGAGGGATGGGAGCTCTAAAATTATTAAATGAAGTTATATTACGATGTGATAATGTGTAGAAAGTGTCATAATACCATATTAAGGAAGAAACACATATCCTTATGAATTTTATGCTCCTCTCTTTTTCACACTATCATGTTTGCATGGTTAAACTTGGGGATAAATTTTTTTTTGCCCCGTAAGTTTGGCCATGTACAATTTTTGCTCCAAAAAAGATAAGATTTGGGCATTTGTCTCATTAACTTTATAATTGCACCAATATTGCCCTGTTTTCGCCGGAATTCGATATTTTCGCTGAAATTGATCACGGGCATGTCACGTGATCATCGGATTTGGCATTTTCCGACAGGATAAAATATTTTTTTGACCCGTAAATTATGTCATGTACAATTTTTTCCCCCAAAAAAATAAGATTTGAAAATTTATCTCAATATCTTTATAATTGTGCAACTTTTGACCCGTTTTTCCAGGAATTCGGTATTTTCATCGGAATCGATCACGTACATGTCACGTTATCATCGAATTTGATATTTTTCGGTGAATTTGCTGATCTGGCGACACAGTGGCATTCCCATCAACAATAATAATAATATTTTATTGATAATTTGATTAAAAATACCCTCAATCGATGAACTCAGTTCTCACGTGCCCTCCAAGTGCTTCCACCATTTTCGTAAACTCTTTCTTCTTATCAATCGGGGTTCCTCCGTGTACTCTCTCACCACCATGGGCGGCAGCTGTTGGATCTTCCTCTCCATGGGCCTACTCCCAACGAACTGATCATAGTATACATTACCTCGATCTGCACACTTCGGCAATTCTTGAGCAACCACAGGATATCAGAGCCATACAGAGGGAGGATATATAGAGTCGTTGGCGTTTTTAGCTTCAATTCGATCCTTCGCACCCCACCTAAGAACGACTAGTTCATTATCAGTCTCGCGATTATAATTGGCTGGAGATCAATATCCAGTGTGCGCATCCCAAGTGATAGACCTTGATGCCGCCGGCGGTGCTTTCCGTTATGAAAATCCTAGAGAAGTCGATGAATTCTTTCGATCCAAGGGTTGGCATCGTGGCCGGCGAGTGCTCGGGTTTTAGCCCACTGCACTGCATCCATAAGGTCACCGTACGCCTCCGAAAGACGATTCTCTCGTGCTAGGCGTTACTCGATGGAAGTAATAAAGGAAGGAACGTGAGCAACCATATGGTTGCATGACTCAAGGAAGAATGCAGGAGTGGCGCTCAAGAAACACAAATCCTTCATCGTGGAAGTAGATGATGAGGGGGAGCGAAAGATTTGACGGTTGCCGCCCATAGTTGTGAGAAGATACACGGGGATTCCCTAATTAACAAGAAGATGAAGTTTGCGAAGATGGTGGAAACACGTTGAGGGCACGTGAGAACTGAGTGCATCGATGGAGGGTATTTTTTTAATTAAATTAGTATTAAAATATTATTATTATTGTTGATGTGAATGTCACTGTGTCGCCATGTCAGTAAATTCACCGAAAAATATCAAATCCAATAATCACATGACATGCACGTGATCGATTCCGCTGAAAATGTCAAATTCTAGAAAAACGAGGCAACATTGGCGCAATTATAAATGTATTGGGACAAATGCTCATATCTTATCTTTTTTGGGACAAAAATTGTACATGACAAAACTTACGGGGCAAAATAATATTTTATCCCGCCAGAAAAATGCCAAATCCAATGATCACGTGACATGCACATGATAAATTCAGATGAAAATGTGAAATTACGGAGAAAAAGGTACAACATTGGTGCAATTATAAAATTAATGGAACAAATGTCCAAATCTTAACTTTCGTGGGACAAAAATTGTACATGGTCAAATTTACGGAGAAAAAAATATTTTATCCAGTTAAACTTGGCTTCATATAATATACGCAAGCATTGATAATTGATACCATTTGCTGCTGTTTAGCATAAAAATATGAAAGATTCTACATCAGCAGAAATACAATTCTTTTTTAAGAGTAGTAGCAGTGAAGTAGATGAGAGAGAAAATGACACGGTTTCCCTCTTAGATACACAATCAATATTCTGAATTTATACACCTAGTTAGCCTACCATACATGCATAATCTGTTAGCTTCAAACAAATGTGCCTACCTCTTAAACAATATCATCAGTCAAGACAACATCAATCATCACAAATTGCTGCTTCATACGTTATAACACTCACAAACCCTATCAGAATCTAATATAAAAGAACACACATACGTGTATATATATACCTACCACACTTAACATCTGCATCAAGAACTGTCTACAAGGGTTGCCCATTTCTCACTCGAGGTTCCTACTTGGATCGTTTTGCTCACTTCTCATGGACCCGCTGACCGTATTTTGTGTTCAGGAGCATCAGAGAAGTTGAGGGGAAACGAAATGTGAGGTTGAAAATTGTTGAGAGTAGGCATTCTTGAACTCATAGCAGCATTGCCATGAGCACTGTCATTTGCACTGACTGCACTTTGTCCGGTCATTTGCAAGAGCTGGATGAGCGACGAGAAGATTTCATGTCGCAATACGCACCTACGTTCCTGAAATAGGTTTCGACACTTCTATCAGAATCTGTATTCCTAAACAAACAAATACACAAAGGCCGCATTTCTTTTCCTCTTCTTTGGTTTCATGTAGCAGTTGTTCAAGAAAATTACCTCTGCCTCCACCATGAAGTGAGCCCATATCTTGTTCGTTTCACGAACTTCCATCACTCCTTTAAGGATTATCAAGCCAAAAGATCGAATTATATCTACAATCTCCAAGAAAAAGCCTTGCTCTTCACATAACATCTGTGTATTACACAAGTTATTATCAAATGGATGTTATTACAAATTCTTAGTTTAAATAGTAATTTCTTTCATACCTCAATAAGCATTTGACCAGGGGTACTAAGGTCCTCAACTATCAGTGGACACACCATGTTCTGATCAACAACCTCACAAGCCCATGTAACTCCCCCACCATTTGAGGAGTGATTATTTCGGATATCCAAACTCTGTAACGTTTTCGAAATCAGACAAAGTTGAAATGCAATATTGATGGTAAGAGATCAAGAAAGCACAAACAAAAGTAACTATGTTGAAAATACTAAAAGGAAATATTTTTTTTACCTTTGGCCTATTGATTTGTTTCAGACTATCAGCATGTTTTGTGAGACTCTGCATAAAGTTCAAGTGTCTAAATGTTCGTTCCAACAGGCGGTCAATGCTCATCTGCGACATCAGAAAGTACTATCTAAATATTGTGTATATTACATCGTATGACAAACTATTTGCTCGTAGAAAGAAAATGTACTCACCTTCTCACCATTAGGAATGAGCTCCCTCAACTCTGCAAGACGGTCTTGGATCATCTGACGGTCTTTTGGCCTTGGTCTCGTCCCTGGTTTAGCCTTTTTCTTCTTCGTTCTTGCTAGTTCCTCTTGCCCCCTTGATGTAGTGCTTCTTCCAGCATCCGTACTATGATCAACACATGAATGTGTTTCCTTATCGTATTCTTCAGTATTTGGTTCAATGTTACCTCTATCAGCGCAACAAACAGGCTCCAATGATCCCATTCTGTCGTCAAAAGTAGGCAAACCTTCGAATTTCCCTTGATTGTGGATCCACGAGAAGTTGTCAATCTTCCTTCTTTTGGTAGCAGCTGAAAGTTGATACTCAAACCTAGATTTAGTTAAAGAACAAGAGCTAGCACTAGCAGTACCATCTAAAAGGTGGTCAATGCCCAATTTAGAGAATAAGCTATTTGAGGTGGATCCAGCATGTTTCTCTGAGACGCATTCACGAATGTCTGGATTGAGATTCAAGGCATCGGTTAGAGTTTCATTCCACCCCCTAATCTTCTTTCTTCCGTCTTCCACTCCCAAAATATCATACATCCTATCCATCTCAAAGTCTTTAACTTCATTACAAGATCTAAAGGCATCTGTCACTGAACTTTGTAATGAACTAGTTGGGAGATTCTCTGACTTGTGGACGGAATTGCTCTTTCCACTCAAAGTCGATGCTTGAATGAGTCCATTAGGATGTGAGAGATCTTTGCTAAGTAATGGAGTACAACTTAGTTGAGGAGAAAACCACTGAGAGAAGTCATTTTCTAGGCTAGTTTGGGGGATGTCAGAAAAATTACTCGAATGGAAGATCTCCTCAAAATTCACTGGAGCATTCAAACTAAAATTTCTCCAAGATTCACTTTCTATTGAATCGGAGAAAGATTCCTGAATCCCAGACGCCAAATGATGCCAAGAAGTGAGGAGTGAAGAATCACTATGATTGTTAAGAGCTCCGGTATAAGAGCAATCGAACAAATAGCTAGAGTCAAATTGAATAGGGTATTCAGTAAGAGAAGCTGGTGGAAAGATCAAGTTTGCCCCCTCATTGTTTGAAGTAGATGGAAGAGCTAATGAATGGTTTTCTACCATGAAACCTTCAGAATACGCGCCGTTTCTCAAATTCTGATCCACACAGTTCAAAATGCCTCCTGTTAGTACTGAATTAAGCTGCATATTTGAGGGATTCACTGAGCCATCTGAATGATGATCATCTATTTCTTTGAAAAGTTCTTTTACTTGACCAACAAAATCTTCTGTCTCAGCTATCTGCAACCAACATTATAGATGAAACCTTTAGAGATTACCATACAAAAATAAGGGGGATTCACTATGAAAAGGAACAACACTAACCTTCTGAGTGGATCCAAGTTGCACGACTCCCCGTGGTTCTACTGATATTACAGCAACTGTCTGAAAACAAATCCGGGCATCAAACAAAGGTCATCTTTGAGATCACATTTGCACAATGACATTAAACCAATGCAACATTAGTAAAGAAAATAAGGAAAACAAATAGATACCTTGATCCCCATAGAGAATTGCCAAAAGAAATCAGTATCCTCCTGTAGAGTAAACATAGATAAAAAGGCATCACACTCTACACCTAGTAAATTCCCTAAAACAACAAAAGAAGAAACAAATTGTTTATTTAAGAAATAAGATACCTGGGAAAGCTCAAAACTGTCTAATGATCCTAAAGAATTTTGTATTCCCTGGAGGGCATCTGAATGCATCCATTGGTGGTTCTTGATAAATGCAGCTTGGCCAATTAAACTGAATAAAAAACCCATTGAAAATTTTATGACTTAAAGATGCATTCTTTATCTATTTCAACAAAATTAAATAATAGTAATAATAATTAAGGACATGATCATAACTAAGAAGTATTTAAATCTTACCCTCCTCCAAGAACATGTGATTGCTGAAGTATACTGTTAATGAGGGCTCCCATTTGTTCTTCATAGTAGGCTTCTTTAAATGTCAATAGCCTTAATTTCATGCAAGGAAAGTTTAAACAATTGCCAAATTAGTGCAAGAGGGAAAAATAATTACAAGAATTTGCAAACAATTAGCATAAACAATTTAGTTGTTTATGCTAAAAATGGTAGGGAACAAAACTAATCATCAATCAGTAAAAGTCTCCACTTTAACAGCATTTTGTTTGGGTAAAAGGGAAGAAATTGGTAAAGGCATGAGTTTTTCTAGACATCACACAGAAAAGGAAATAATGCTCCAGTAAAATATAATATTAAATAAATAAATAATAATTCCTGGAGTGAAAAAGCTTAAAATGAGCAGGTGGGCAGTCCAAGCCCCAACCCCAAGATGGTGTTTATAACAGCAATTGTTAGGGTAAATTAAAAAAATCACAAAGTGTTCATCTTGAGAAGTGCACATATAAGCACAAGGGGGACAAATATTCTACCCTATTCTTTTGCAAGAAATAATCAGATGGGATACAGTTAACAATTATCCCACAATCAGTGGAATGAAAAGAATAAGAAGAAGACATCCACCCTATGGAGAAAAATGAACACTGGAAAAGCCAAGTGATACATGCATACAGTAAGCACAACCATGTATGTGTGTTTGTGTGTGTGAGAGAGAGAGGGAGAGGGAGAGGGAGAGAGATTACAAGGGATTTCTCAGATCAAAACCCCAGAAAACCCCATAGCACCACCCATTACTGTAGCAAAGGCTCTTGAGGGCTTTCTTTATCATTGAATCATCCATGTCTTATAAAAACAAACCAAGAATCACTGAGAATTAACTATAAACCCTCAAAATCTTTCTTCTGATTCCCTTATTGCTGTCATCAAACAGGTGGGATCATATCACAGCCAAGAAAAAAAATTCCACAGAAAGAGAGGAGTAAGAGCAGGTTTTCTTGGGGATATGGTTCAAGTTATAAGGGTATCACTGCAAAAAAGAAACACGCAGTGAATGTGTGAGAGTGAAGAAACAGAAACAGAAGTGGAATAGTTTGAAGAGGTGATGACGGTTGGATGGATGGTCTGAAGCTCTGCACCAAATGTCCAAAAGCTTAAAAAGAATAGAAAACACAAAAACAGAAATTGGTAAAACGATAAAGGGAACAGGTCATAGAAGACAAGAAAGATAGGGGAGGAGTTTAAAGCGAATTTAAGGCATAGGTATATATGTCATACTGATGTATGTATGTATTGTGGGGTGGGGTGGGGTGGGGTGGGGTGGGGTGGGGTGTGCAGTGGAGAAGAAAAGACGAAATCAGATTAATACTTTATTCTCGGAGGGAACAGAGATTTTCCTCATTTATGCAAAAATGCATTTATGGACTCTTTATCTGTCTTTATCGCTTACAATATCTTTGTGGAAGATTTTCCCCCTACAAATACATCCATTCTCCAATTTCCTGAAGCCAAAAACAACGGAATATTAGAGAAATAAAAAGTGATTATGAGACACGGTATCATTTTATAAGAGGAAGAAAAATTCATAATCAATCATTCCCTATGTACTGTAAAAAAGTTTAGTTGGCTTTTTCATAAAGATTAAGGAATTTAGTCTTTTAATATGTATGTAAATGTATTGATACTAGAAAAAAAATTTTAATGGGTAGTGAATAATTTAGAGGAATAAAAAATGATTATGAGACACGAAATCATTTTATAAGACGAAGAAAAATTGATAATCAATTATTCCCTTGGTTCCGTAGAAAGATTTAAGGTTTTTTTTTTCCACGAGGATTAAAGAGTATAGTCTTTAATATGTATTAAGGTAAGAGAAATAATATTTTAATATACAGTGGATAGTTGTAATAGTATAATGTTATGGCCCCATGAAGATATTTAAATGTTTTGTGTGGGTCACATTTATTATAAAACAAAATGTACTCATTTTTATGAAACGCTCAAAATGAAAATGCGTAAATATTTTTATGGGACAAGAAGAAGTATTATGTAAAATAATTTGTGAGATAAATAAAAATAATGAATATTAAAATTTTGAGTAACTAATAAAAAATCATTAAAATAAAGTGTGACGCATGAAAAAAAGTTCATTTACTTATTTTTTTTGGTGATTCTATCCCTAGGACAACAATTTAGATATAATGATGAGGGTTGTTCTTTGTATTTTAGGTAGGTAAACATGGAGGTGTAGAATAGAGCTCACTAATACATATAGAGTTGATATGTTGTGTATTCGAATGCATACTTGCAATTATTTTTATGTAGTTTTTTTATATTCTGTTTTTTTATTTTTTAATTTAAAAAATTAGCTAAAGTGCATATATTTTTATTTATTATTGTATGAATTTTTATTCATAAGTAAAAACATTTTTATTTATTATGTATATTTTTTCATAGGTGTATAAATTTCTAAAAGTGGTGTACAGAATAATTAGTTGTACATTTATTAAGAATATACATACAATATTACTAAATTAAACTAATACAGATATGGTGTATGAAAATTAATTTAGTGTACATGAGTGCACGGATATCTAATCTTTTAATTTTATGACTTAAAAAGTGTCTTATACCTTTAAGAAAAATCTTGTGATATTTTTATACTTTTCAAATTAGTTATCACTTTCGCTTTGAAATGTTATCACTTTTTTCTATAAAATAGTAGTATTACTTTTTATTTTTATTATAAATTGTTCATAAAATAGTATTATCACTTTTCATTATAAAAGTTATTACTTTTTATCCGTCTCACCATGAGATGTATCAAACAAGTCTTTGTTGTTATGGTACTCCATATTATGTACTCTGTTGTTTTTAGGTTTTTATTGTTAATTCAATCATAATTAGTCTAAATTGCTCAATTTGTATGTAAAAGTATAACATTACTATTTAATCCTAATAATTTATAATTTGTTTTTTATTTTAATAATTTGTTGAATTCTTTCCTTAATATTTTTAAGGACAGTTCATTCAAAATTACAAAAAAAAAAAAAAAAATAAAACGAAATTATGATTCTTTTATCTGATGAACAAAATATCAACTAAAATTATTTTTAAAAAAATCCCTCACATAACAATTTTACAATATATTTCAGCCAATTGTAAGGATTTGACTTTGAAGGATTTGAATGGGTGATAACAAAAGGAGAAATTATGAATGTTTTGATAAGAGTTTAAGCAGCAATCCAAAGAATGCTATAATGTCCTTTTCTAAAGTTATAACAAAAAATCCTACTATATTTTAGTAGTGCCCAAATTATTATGGCAAATGTCTATTTCAACAATAATGACAACTAGCTAGCAAAAGAAATATACAGACAATTTTAAAACAGATGGACCCCCTTAACAGTAAACCTTATTTTACCACGTATGAATTCTGAGCACATTCTTCAGTGTCCCATCCCTTGGGCCCAACAAGATATTCATTTAAAACAAGATATTCGTTTGTTGTTAAGATTCGATTACAAAATATACTCCCTCCATTTCACAATACGCGAAAGCGTGCACTATTTTAATAAAATCATCGTAATAAAATAAAATAATCTCGTCATAAAGATGATTTCGCACCATACTTTTTAAAGCTTCCACACTTGGAAAACATTGTGTGGAAATCATGAAATATTTTCAATGAAATTGATAAAATTATAATATTTTATTAAAATATGATGCTCGATAAATAAAAAATGATAATGATATAGTGAACTAATTCATAAATAATTAGTAATATAAGAAATTAAGAATAATTTAATAAATAGTAATAACATAATTAATAAAAGGTCGCAACTATTAACACTCACCATTTTACTACATACACCCTTTTATATTCACACACTAAAAAGACATGTACACACATTTAAAAAAAAAAAAACTAAATTACCCTTAAAGAACTACACCCACCACGTAAACAATTCAGTCCTACCACAACTAAACAAAAAAGCAAATTGATCAAAATACACCCACCCACTCCACCCATTTCTTACATGATTTTTTGAAGAAAAAAACATGAGGGGAAAGAAGGAATAAGAAGGAAGAGAAAATAATAAACTAATATCAAATGGAAAGAAGAGATCTATCATTACTTAGCAACACGACTAGTAAATGATATCATTTTCAATTTGTGTTCTAAGGTTATAGGGTTTTAAGATTAGGAGTAAAATGATGTCAAATATGATGAGTATTGTTGTGGGAAATGTTGTTGGTAGCATGACCGTCAATGTAGTTAAGAAAATCGAACTGGACAGATTGTGAATCGAAGTCAATCAACAAAACCACATTCGACCTTGGTCTGCCTTTCGTTTAGTATCTGTTCGACCAACACTGGTCGACGCATACTTCTTGCGTTCAACCAGTAACAGTCGAACAAAATGTATTTTGCCGGCGGATGATGGTCGAACAAATATGTTCTGATCGGCCAATAGTGGTCGAATAAGAATGTTTTGTAATATGTGGTGTATATGTTTTAGGGGTATTTTAGTAATTGATGTATTGATTTATTATTTATAAAATAGAATGAGTGTATGTTAGTAAATTGGTGTGGTGTGAATAGCTGTCGCCTTAATAAAAAGTACTCCCTCCATCAAATCAAAATAGTTACGTTTACTGTTTGCACGGAGATTAAGAAATATAATATTTAAATGTGTAGTAGGTTGAGAGATATTATAATTTAATGTAAAGTGGGTAGTTGTGTTAGTGTTGTGTGTTGCCCCATTAAGATAAAGTGATTGATTTATGTGCGTTTCATTTACTAAAAATGAAATGTAACTCTTATAGCGGGATGCCCTAATTAGTAAAATGCAACACTTGTGATGGGATGAATGGAGTAATAATTAATTAAAAGAACGTAAAAATATTCATATCTTAGGGCCATGTTTCTATAGAGAGAAAATGGCTGGTTTGAGAAGGTGAGAAGAAGGGTAGCAAATAGGAAACCTTACGAGCGTACACTGGTGAGGAAGAAATACTATCTCTTTAGGAGTAACAGCAGACTATGAGAATCCTTATATTTTCTCTCCTAATTCAGAGGAAATATAAGGAGGACTTGAACAATAATTATCATGTAAACTCCGCAGGTGGATTTATTTTGGCATGATAATAAGATTGACTGGTACTATTCTCGGTACATATATAAATTAATTGAGTTGTCAGTAATTTAATTAATTAATGGGAATTAAATCTTAAACACGGGGAGATTAATGGGTTCATAATAAGAAGGAGCCCATAACATAATTTGGGATTAGGATGGCAGTGCAATAATATTTCTTTAGTGGACTAATTTATTATTATTAGACTTAAGTATAAGTTTCGGGCCAAACTTGGATGCTTAAGCCCAATGAGAGGCCCAAACCCTAATTTCTCCTCCTAGTCCCTGTTGTAGCCTATAAATAGTCAATCTCAGCAGTCCGGTAATTATTCACTCATGCTTAAAATTGTGAACTTAAGGAGAACTGCAGATTGAGTTCGTCTTTGTGATTGTTGCCCACACAATATCAAGACGTGGCTTAGGAATACAAAGAAGATCGGAAGGTCGTTTGTTCCTGATGTTCAACCTCTTCATCAAACCCCTGGTGAAAGGTAATACAATTCTACTCTCACGCTTCCACTGTAGTAGAATTGTGTGGAACCCTAACGGTTCATGCTAACCTAAAAATCCAAACGCCAACAATTGGTATTAGAGCGTAGGTTCTAAGGCTAAACGTGACACGTTAGGATAGAGTTTGAGTGGATAATGTGGTGCTAGAATTTAGGGTTTATTCTTGAACTTGTTGGAACCCTAATTGCACGACACCACACACACATCACCACATGGCTGATCACGGTGAAAGTTCATGGCGGGGATGGATCATCGAACGACCCGTGAAAGGTTGCCCGCCGGTGGCAGCTTGGTGGCAGACGTAGGCTGTAGACTGGGTGCATTGTAGATGGTGAAACAGCATAGCATGAAGGTCGATGGACACGCTGATGGCATGGCCAGCTAATGGTGGGTGATTGGTGAACGCCGGTGTAAAGCGTGATGTTTGGTTGCTGTCCAAGGCATTGTATTACAGTGGTTGTAGTCGGAGCGATGGAATTTGATTCTCGTCGCTAGGGTTTGAAAAGCCCAGATGGCGAACTTTGACTGAACCGTTTAGGGATGATGGCGCTGACAGCAGCTGGTTGGCATGAAGTTAATGGAACAGCATGGCTGGGCGTGGACGATCGCACATGGCTGGAACTCTGACAATGCAAGGCGGGCGACAGGTGTCCTGATTTTTGCTGAATGATGAAGGAGTCGTGCATCGATCATGATATTGTCATCATCTAGTTACAACTCAGGCATTTTCAGGGTGGGAATTGCAGATGGCTGACCAGGTCAGATGATGATTCCGATTGAGTCATAACCTTTTTCGATCGGGTCTGACGATAATTCTAGGTGGGTCAGTTGGTTTTCTTGGCATGCTCGACGGTTTTCGGTGATGTTGTGTGGTGCTCAATCAGGGAGGATAGGATGGAGTCGGAACGAACTCCCAGATGAGGCGGCGCGGTCAGAGTCACTACCGGCACGATAGCCTAGAGTGGACAGTGCGGGATGTTCAGTTGCTTTCGCTACAAGTTTTGAAAGCTGGCAGGATTGAACTGATCGGTGACCATCTAGTTTTACTGGCGGGATTAGGTTGGATGATTGGGAACCGACATTTTCTGGAAGCGGGGCAGTTTTTTGGCGGGCTGTTGCATGAGTTGGAAGAGGTGACCGATGGCGATTCGGCTGGGCGGTGGGTTTCGATGAAGGGAATTCTTCTACTGGGCACTCAATCGGCTGAATGGTGCCATTACATGTGGCAGTTTCTGGTGATTGGTCTCGTCAATGTTTCCCGGTAGGCAAGCCATAAAGGGAACGGCGCCAGGTGGTGGTTCTGGGCATCTATGAATCTGCATGTACTAGATAGCTTAGGGCCTGATGAGTGATATTTTCACCTAGATTTTAGTATCTTATTATGTAAGTTTTTGTATATTTTTATCCTTATTTGTGTTCTATTTAATTGTGTTTTGTGTTTTTATTTGATGTTAGATATGATAAGGAAGGCATAGGAAAAAGCGGATCTCAATTCGGAGTTGAAACGAGGAAGAACGAGCCAAAACAGTGAAGCAGACAGCACAACACGGACAGCCGAGCCCGGAAACACGACCCGTGTCCAGTGCAGAAACACGGGCCATGTACCAAACACGGGCCTGTAAGAAAGCCGTACGCGGACCAGAGCACGAGCCGTGTAGGTGTAAATTCTGTCAAAAATCAGAATCCTTCTAGAAGCTTCCCAAGGGGTATAAATACCCCTTTATTCAACATTTTACAGAGAGATCCGAATTCCAGCCCTGCACACACACCTCACACACAATTTTCTTCATTTTACACATTTTCTTCATCCATTCATCATCTATCATCATCCTTTCATAAATCCACCATCATTTCATCTTCAAATCAAGTGAGGAAGCAAAGAAGAGGAGGATTTCACTCAAGGAAGGAAGGAGATTCATTTGGATTCAATCCAAGGGAGTTTTCATCTTGATTTAGTGTTAAACCTTTTAGTTTACAATGATTTGTAGGATTTCTAATGTCTATGTTATGGATCTTGTGATGATTGTAGGCTAATCTCCTTTGTGAGATTAGCAACATGATAGGAGTTGAATAATTTGTGATATTCATGTACTTAAATTCATGTGTGGATTTGGTAATTGATTTTCTATCATTGATGTTTAATATCTTGAGGTTGATGATGTTTTGTGTGTTTAATTATTTTAAGCATGTGATTAGATTGAGAAATCAATTGCATATTTAGGATAGTTAAGTGAATCATTTCATCAAACACTTCATGTGCATTATAGATTATTAGGAGATTGAGAAGTCCTTAATAGTTTAGAACCCTTTGATAGAACATATCATTTATTAGATTGAGAAGTCAATAGATTATGTGAAGGGACTCTTAATTGAATCTAGTACCTAGTTGGAATAATTTAATTGAGAACTAACCATGGAACCTTTATAAGATCATATCCTACCCATTCCGAGAGGAAGCTTAGGTGACATTAGTGTTAGCCCTTAGTCAAGCCTTAAACCACATGAGTTTGAATGCATGAATATATGAATTACCACTCCTTGATTGTTGTTAATCTTACCCTTGCTTAATTTGGAAAAAACTCATTTAATCATTTAATCTTGCTTGCATTGATTGATTTAATTTTTTGTTTGATCACTCCTCCATTGATATTCGTCTCTATAAAATTACAATGAACATGAGATCGCTTGAGCTCTAGTGCCGTCCTCCTTGAGGTTCGATAATTTTTAGTTGGTCATACCACTAAACTATGGCTAATCAAATGGCGCCGTTGCCGGGGAATACATGCAAGGAAGAAACTACCAAGGGAATTACCAAAATAATTTTCAAGGTAGTTTTAACCAAAGTCAAGGAAACTATCCACCAAGGCAAGGAGGTTTCAATGGTCAAAGTAGTGGAAGCTCATACCCACAACAACAACAAAGGCATGGTAACTTTTCCTACTCTAATCCGAGCAATGCGGATATCAACCGGGGGCTAAGGCACCGAACAATGAGGGAAGAGCATCAACCGATGAGCTACTTGAACAATTGATTGCATCAAATAAAGCTAGAGAAGTATCGGAAAAAGCTAGAGATGAAGCTAATGAAAGAAGATTCAAAGCTATTGAGGAAAATAGTGATAGAAGATGCAAAGCTTTGGAGTACAATGTTGGACAAATGGCAAGTTCATTGAGTGCTCAACAAAAAGAAAAGTTTCCGGCCACAACCGAAGTTAATCCAAAGGCTCAATGTTTGTTGGTTGATATGAAAGAGGAACGAAAGGTTGAAGAAGGGTTGGTGGAAAGCAAGGTTGTTGGAGAAATGGAAGAAGTATGTAAGAAAGAAGAGAAGGGGACTAAATGGATACCCAAGTGGAAGAGGGTGCAATAGGAAAAGAAAGTAGAGGAGAAGGTCAAAGAAGAAGAGTACAAACGTGACTATTGGGGTATCCTGATCACTCCATTCCCTATTTCCTATCCACAAATGTTTGTAAAGGAGGATAAGAAGAAGGAATTTGAGGAGTATGTCATGTCGCTCAAGAAGAAGTATGAAGAGAAAAAGAAAGAGGAGCAACCCAAAATGAGTAAGTCGATGCAAAAAGGGGGACCTACGAAGGTTGGTGATCCGGGAAAGTTCATAATTCCTTGTGATTTTGAAGGAAAAAGCACCCTTGATGCATTGTGTGACTTGGGGGCAAGTGTCAACGTGATGTCTCATGCCACGTTTAAAGACCTTGAAATTGGAGAGCTAAAGCCTACGACTATCCGTCTTGAAGTGGTAAATGGTGAAGTTGTGAAGCCACTTGGGATTGTTGAAGACGTGGAGGTGAAAGTGAAGGGGCTAGCTTTCCCGGTTGATTTCATGGTGTTGGAAGTAAAGGCGGACCCTCGAGTTCCACTCATTTTAGGAAGACCATTTCTAGCCACCGGAAGAGCAAAGATTGATGTTGGGAGAGAAGAGCTTTCTTTGAGCTCAAATGGAGAGAATGTCACATTCTTGTGCAAGAAAGATAAAGGGATCAAGCCTCATCATACAAGGCCTCCGGATGATTTCGATGATCATGATTCTCTTCTCTTTGACAATTTAAATTCATTTCTTCATGATTATATGAAATTTTCAAATGCTAACTTATCTTCTTATGATGTTAATAGGATGAAAGAATCGGAGCTTGATTGGAAAATCGATAAAGGAGAAAAAGGAAGTCCACTAGAATCACTCCTTGATGAAGATTTGATGCTTGTAAGCAAGAATGGAGAAGTTGAATTAGTGGACAAAAAGAGGGCTAAACTATTGTTCAAAGTGAGGATGCGAGGAGAAAGTGGGATGGGCCATCCTTTGGTTCGATGAGCATGAAAATTCCATCCGGCTTGAAGACGTTAAACTTAGCGCTAAATGGGAGGCAACCCATTCTTTTTATATTTTGATGCTTTTTGTTGATTTTGGTCATGTAGGTAGATTGAGCTCGTGAGAAGAAAGCGTATTGAAGAAAAGAGAAGTGTTTCATGGCTTCTCCACAAGAAGACCATCAATGGAAACTACTGTTGGATTGTATACTAAAAGTCTAGCTTTAGTATGAACAATGTCATAACAATATTTGAAATGAGAATCATTGATCAAATGATTGCGTCTTATAATTTATTTTATATGCATGACGCAATAGTCCATTTACTTTATACTGTAGATAATATGTTGTGCGACAACACGCAGAAGATCATATTATCGGTTTCCTTATAAAGTATAAACAGATGCTCACAACTGAGATAGACGGGGACTCTCTATCGGTATGGTTGTAGTGTGGTTTGGTATTAGCTTGTCTTGGCTATAGAATCACATTAGTGCACTTGTGTGTATTGAGCAGGACCGCCTGAGATCGTTCTTCTTATACTGACTATATAGTAGAACTTGATCTCTGTTATTATGGAAGTTCGTGCTCTTAATCCCTATACAATAACCTCGACACGTAGGGCAGTATGTATTTCTTTGATTCATCAATGGGTGAGATTTATAAGTATTAAATCAACAAACTCGTTGAGTTGGGAAGTAGTGCTGTATCTATGGTGTGCTGTTGATTGTAGAAGGAATCCATGTCCGTCATAGGTTGATGATGTCCCCTTGAGGAGCTCATAAGATTTATCATGTAAATCTTGCAAGTGGATTAATTTCCGGCATGATAAAAAAGTTGAGTGGTACTACTCTCGGACGAGATATTAATTAATTAGAGTTGTCAGTAACTTAATTAATTAATGGACATTGAATATCTTAAACATGGGGAGACTATCGGACTCATAATAAGAAGGAGCCCAGAACATAATTTGGGATTGGACGGGTAGTGCAATAATAATATTTTAGTGGACTATATTATTATTAATGAATTTAAATAAAAGCTTTGGGCTAAGCTTGGTTAATTAAATTCAATTGAGGCCCATCCCAATTTCTCCTCCTGGTCCCTGCTGTAGCCCAAGTATATAAGTCATCTCAGTTCCTGTTAAACCTAAGTCAGTGCATCATTTGACATACGGGAGAAAACAGAGAGCAGATTGAGAGAACTCTGGGGATTGTTGACCACCCAACACCAGAGTTGACTTTGGGACATACGGTAGAAGATCAGAGGTGTTCATCACAGATCTTCATCCTCTACATTGACCCTGAAGTACGGTAAACAGTTTAATTGCTTCCGCTGTAATTGTTTGCCTGATAACCTTAAATGAATCACGTTGATCCACACGATCCAATTACCAACAATTGGTATCAGAGCGTTGGTTTCGTGGTGAAACGTGAAACGTTAGGTAAGGTTTGATCCATACATGTGTTGTTTTTCGTATTGATAGCATGTGTAAAAGGGATTATTTGATTATGTGAAATAATCTAGATATATAATCGTATAAAGTCAGCATGATAAGAAGGGTTTGTATTATTCTGTCTATCATTGAAACCCTATCTACTGCTTTTTATTATCGTTGCTGTTCGAGTAAGCGGATCACACACACACACTTGTCACTTCGCTGTGCGACGACAATGGTGAAAGGGTGAAAGGTTGGACGATGGGGTGATGGGCTGCCAGCGCGAAAGGGAACGCTGAACAGACCTGGGCTGTGCAGCCACTAAAGGATCAGTTGGTCGTACGACCACGATGGGCTGGAGCCTGATGGCTATCGGCCAACGTTGATGGAGAGAAAGGTTCGTGTCGGACTGGTGAAGGCTGGGCTGTACGATTAGCAGCAGGTGGCGTCGGATGCAGGTTCCGGCGAGTCTGAGCAGTTTTTTTTGAGCGAGACGCTTGGACGAATCAGGAGCTGCAGGCTGTGCCTTGTTCGACTGGGCTGGAGGCGTGGTGTGCGGCGCTGGACTGTTGACGGAGGTGTCAATGGTGGCATCCGATGATGGCTATCCGACTGGTGGCTGGTGGCTGCCCTGATGCCAGCGCGGAGGCGATTGGGTTGGCGACGACTGCTGGTTCCAGGCGAGCCACAGCTGGTTCCGAGCGAGAACACGCTGCGATCGGACGAATCCTTCCATGGCCAGGGCGAGTCTTGGGTAATTTTCGATCGGGTGTCTTCAAGGAAGAAGGCTGGCAGCACTGGAGAACGCCGGCCAGCGAAGGCTGCAGCGCTGCGTCGACTGCTTTTGAGGCGCAACGACGGCGTTGTTGATTGGAGTTCCGAATGGGCCTGATTATTTTGAGCAGAGCTTCACACTGCAGATGCCGGGCGAGTCGTTGCTGGTTCTGTGCGAGGCTGGACACGCCATCACCAGACGAACTGCAGCAGCTTCTTGCCGAGTTACTTCTAAGTTCCGGCGAGTCGATGTTCACTTGTAGCAGCGACGGCAGACGGCACATGGAAGGAGGGCTGTCGGCGCGACTCCGGTGGGCTGACGGGACGACCGCCGAAAGCAGCGGCCACCAGGTCGCGCCGGTGACAGCTGCCATGTGAGATGAAGATTGCAGCTGCTTACTGTGCGCGGTAGGAGTTGCGGCTGGAAGGATTTTAAGGGCAGCAGTTGTTTGGGCCTTTATTCTTAATTTGGTTTTGGGCTATGGAAATGGGCCTGATTTTAATTAAGTGATTATGGGCTGCTGGGCCTTGGTATTTTAATTTGGTTATGGGCTGTTGGGCCCATTTTTAATTAAAAAGCTAAGGGTTGTTGGGCAAATTATTATTGCTGGATTTAATTAATTGTGGGATTAATGTTGGGCCTGATTTTAGAATGGGCTGGATTATTCATGCAAAAAATTGGCAGGGTAAATGGGCTTGATTAATTTATTAATGGGGTGCTCATTTTATGCTATTGATGCTTGGGTCAGCGGGGCCCATTTAATTGATCCAACATTTTATGCAATTAATTATGATATATAATTGATTTAATTGTTTTACTTGACAATTAATTGTTATATATGATAGACATGTTCTATGTGATTTATTTATTTAAATTGCTGTTAATAGAAGCATGTCTAAGTTGTATATTTTATTCTGGAATATTATATGCATGTTAAAATCCCTCGGTAATTAAATAACTAAGTGAGAGAGGGGATTGGTAATAAATTCCCGCGGCCTCCATTATTGGTTTGTAAGTGATGTGAGTAAACTTGCGTGTTGGCATAGGCCTTCCTCCCTAACGGATGAGTTTATTCACGGATCACTGGTACAGACTTCATAAATAATTATTGTTTGTAATGTGGCACATAAACTTGCGTGTTGGCATAGGCCTTCCTCCCTAACGGATGAGTTTGTGTGCGGTTCACTAGTACAAACTAATAATAGATGATTGTAGGAAGCTATCCGAGCGCGTGTGTACTTCTCCAACTGTAAGGCACACAAGCTCGCGCAGTGGACTTGGGATCAAATAATGGTGTACACTTAGGTGTAAATAAATAGTATCCTCCCCAACGGAGTCACTGCTATTATTTGCATGGCTAAAAAGGAACCGACTATTAATTATTTTGTCATAAAGTTAGGTTGACAAATGAAATTAATGGGTAAAACCTTCTCTTGTAAATGTTCGGGTTTGTAAACGTCCACACTAACGTGGCTTGCAGACTCACGGTGCTTGAGATGTCGGTGAATTTTATTTTTATATTGTTTTGAGGGAATCAATATAAAAGGATAAAATTCGAAGATTTGATCTGAATATTTATTTGTGATTCTCTGAATTTCGAATGGTATTATCTCACTAATTGTTAACTAAAATACATTATATTTACTTGTCCAAATTAGTTTATTAGAAAAGAATCTTGGTTTTGAAAATTTACTGCTTAAGAAAATACAAGTGTGTTCTCTCATAGGACGGCTCATGATGCCTGTTAATGTCTCTAGTGAAGAGATGAGAGGTTCATAGAAATATGATGGTCTCATGTAACTCTTTGGATACTTGAGTAATTTAAAAGGCGCAAGATCATGATAGAATTTGATGAATGAATTGGAAATATATATGGAATAGAAGTTGAAAGGGAAGCCTAAGTCAATTTTATTTTCCATAATTGCCTAGATGTTTTGAGAAAGTTCCACCTCAATTACAAGAGGATGTAAATGGTGGGAAACTTCTAACAAAACATGTGGCAAAGGAAAGCCATTTTCATCATAAAGTGAACAAGTTTAATATCTTATTTACTAATGGCCTAAACATGATTAGTGATGGCATCTACTGACACGAAGTATGTAGATATTGGAATCACTAAATGTTTATCGCTGAGTAAGGATAAGATTGTTAATAACATGGGTAAAACTACAAAGGTAGTGACTATTGCAGTGGGAGTTGTTTATTTATCTCATGATAAGAATAAACGATTGATTATGAGAAATTGTCTTTACGTACGTTTCATAGAAAGAATTTGATTTCGGTTTCTATGCATTAACGGATGGATACTTCATTTCATTTAAATGACATGGTCATAGTAATGAGGAATGAGGCTATAATCCGTTAAAATACGTTGGTGGATAATATGTATACTCTTGAATCATTTACATCCCACAGATGCAATAAATAGTAATTAAATAATACATCTTCTAATATTAGTAAGAGAAAGGAACCTTCGAAAATGAACTAAACATACATTTGGCGTCTATGACTAATTCATTTTACTTGAGTAGGATTCAAAAGTTGATAGCCGATAGACCGTAAGGTTTATCTGAAGTGGAAACTATCGGACTTGCGAGTCGTGCTTGGAAGTAAAATTGATTAACTGCCTTTTCAAGGGTGTGGGGTGTAGAGCCAAAGATATATATGTTGGAATTAGTTCATTCTGATTCAAGCGAACCTAACAATATCCAGGCGAGAGGTGGTTATGAATGTTCAAAGATTATTCTGGGAACCGATATATTTATTTGATGCACTGCATGTCTAAGTTCTTGGATTAATTCAAGAATTGTAAGGCTGGTACAGTGAGCGTCATGGAAAATATATCTATCACATCATTACGATTCAATCATGATGATGAAGACCTCTTAGGATAGTTAGGAACTAATAATCAGAAGTTGAGATTAAATCTCAAGTTGACTACACCGGGCATGCCCCAGCTGAATGGTGTGGTGAGTAGAAGGGATAAGGCTCTTATGGTTATGATTAGATAGATGATGAATTATTTGGAATAATTAAATTCATTTTAAAGGATATGCCCTAGATACAGTAATTCGTGAAACGTTTGTCTGTATATGGGATATTCTAGAAAAATGGAGGGTGATTTATATAGTCCAAAAGATCGAAGGGTAATTGTTAACTCAATAACTAGATTTTTGCAAAAGGACTATGGAATAAATCACAAACCCATGTATAAGTTGTTCTAAAGGAAGTGAGAGGAAAACACTAAGTATAAGTACCAAGTGTACAAGAGGATATACCACAAGGTAAACTGCAACACGTGTCACGTCTGATACACAATTACATGTAGTGCCTAGTCGTAGTGGGAGGGCTGTTTGACAACCCATAAAATATATGTTTTGGGAGAGTCGTAAGACTTGATCCCTAGTGAACATAGTATTGTCCCACGAATACGACGTAGCACTACAAGATTAAAATGCAGAATCTTAGTAAGTTGCAATGAATGTTGAAATAGAATCTACGGATTCTAAATTAAGTCTGGAGCTTAAAGCATCACTAAAATGGTGTAAAAGCCATTGCAAGTGGTCAAGGGAAATAAAAGAGGATCATACGGAAAGGTGAAAACCTTGGAAGCAAAGCTTGTTGCGAAAAGGTGTACTCAGAAAGAAATGGTTCGATTATGAGGGAACATATTCGCTGGTAGCTATGCTTAAATTGATCCGGATTCTTTTATTCATTGCTACTCATATTAAATTATGAGGAACAACAAATAGATGTCAAGACAGCTTTCCTGATTGGAAGTCTTGAAGAAAACATCTATGTGAAGCAACCAGAGTGATTCATTGCAAAGTACTAATAGTATTTTGATAGTAAGCTTAAAAGTGTCCAGCGATGGACTAAAGCAAGCTTTGAGATCATGAAGCATCTGTTTTGATTAGGTAATCCAGTGGCACGGATTTAAATCAATCAGCGGATGTATCTTGTGTATTGTAAAGAGTGACGGAAACGTGGTGGTGGTTTTTGTACTATACGTAGATAGTATCTTGCTCATTGGAGACAATGAAAGAGTATTATCGGGCGTATGGGTACGGTTAATAAAGCGGTAGATATGAAGGACTTAAGAAAGGCAAATATATCCTTTTGATCACGGTAATACGGATCACAAGAAAGGACATTATGCTTATCTCAAGTTTCATAAATGATACAGTCCATACTCGTTTAGCATGTGAATTTATCTTAGTGAATGTGTCTTTGAGATACAAAAAGAAGATAAAGTAGATGAAAGTGGTTCCTTATGCTTCGGCGAATAAGGAAGCTTAATCTAAGGAATGCTATGAACGAAGTTGGATATCTGTTTTGCTGAATGCAAGAACAGTGGGTATCAACGTAATCCGGAACAAGAATGATGAACTGTGGTAAGACATATATGAAGTGCCTGAGAAGGACTGGAAATCATATATAGACTTACTGAGCAGATTCACTGCTTCTTGTGGATTACGGAGATTCGGATTTTTTAGTCAGATTGAACAGTAGTAAATTCTCCTCAAAGGTTATGTGTTTAATCTTAGGAAGTAGAGTCATAATGTGGAGGAGTGTTATATAGAAATATATTTCAGACTCCGGACTCCATCATGGAAAGATGATGAATTGGAGCCTAAAAGGCAGCCAAAGTATCTATATGACTCTAGAGACTTCATGATGGACTTTGAAGTGTTTCTAAGTTTGCCCAAGGTAATCACAATTTACATTGATGATATTGGTGCAGTTGCAAACTTGAAAGAATCACAAGTCCATAAGGCAATTAAACACATGGAGCGCGAGTACCACCTGTTACGAGAAATCGTATGATGAGGGGAAGGTTGATGTCGCCTAGATTGCATCGGATGATGACCTAGTAAACCATTTACAAAGACCTTAAGGCGAGAGCTTTTAATGGTCGTGTAGTGGGAATAGGATCAGATGTTTGGCAGAAGACATGACAGCATAGTCTTTTAGTATAAGTGGGAGATTGTTGGATTGTATACTAAAAGTCTAGCTTTAATATGAACAATGTCATAACAATATTTGAAATGAGAATCATTGATCAAATGATTGCGTCTTATAATTTATTTTATATGCATGACGCAATAGTCCATTTACTTTATACTGTAGATAATATGTTGTGCGACAACACGCAGAAGATCATATTATCGGTTTCCTTATAAAGTATAAACAGATGCTCACAACTGAGATAGACGGGGACTCTCTATCGGTATGGTTGTAGTGTGGTTTGGTATTAGCTTGTCTTGGCTATAGAATCACATTAGTGCACTTGTGTGTATTGAGCAGGACCGCCTGATATCGTTCTTCTTATACTGACTATATAGTAGAACTTGATCTCTGTTATTATGGAAGTTCGTGCTCTTAATCCCTATACAATAACCTCGACACGTAGGGCAGTATGTATTTCTTTGATTCATCAATGGGTGAGATTTATAAGTATTAAATCAACAAACTCGGTGAGTTGGGAAGTAGCGCTGTATCTATGGTGTGCTGTTGATTGTAGAAGGAATCCATGTCCGTCATAGGTTGATGATGTCCCCTTGAGGAGCTCATAAGATTTATCATGTAAATCTTGCAAGTGGATTAATTTCCGGCATGATAAAAAGGTTGAGTGGTACAACTCTCGGACGAGATATTAATTAATTAGAGTTGTCAGTAACTTAATTAATTAATGGACATTGAATATCTTAAACATGGGGAGACTATCGGACTCATAATAAGAAGGAGCCCAGAACATAATTTGGGATTGGACGGGTAGTGCAATAATAATATTTTAGTGGACTATATTATTATTAATGAATTTAATTAAAAGCTTTGGGCTAAGCTTGGTTAATTAAATTCAATTGAGGCCCATCCCAATTTCTCCTCCTGGTCCCTGCTGTAGCCCAAGTATATAAGTCATCTCAGTTCCTGTTAAACCTAAGTCAGTGCATCATTTGACATACGGGAGAAAACAGAGAGCAGATTGAGAGAACTCTGGGGATTGTTGACCACCCAACACCAGAGTTGACTTTGGGACATACGGTAGAAGATCAGAGGTGTTCATCACAGATCTTCATCCTCTACATTGACCCTGAAATACGGTAAACAGTTTAATTGCTTCCGCTGTAATTGTTTGCCTGATAACCTTAAATGAATCACGTTGATCCACACGATCCAATTACCAACAATTGGTATCAGAGCGTTGGTTTCGTGGTGAAACGTGAAACGTTAGGTAAGGTTTGATCCATACATGTGTTGTTTTTCGTATTGATAGCATGTGTAAAAGGGATTATTTGATTATGTGAAATAATCTAGATATATAATCGTATAAAGTCAGCATGATAAGAAGGGTTTGTATTATTCTGTCTATCATTGAAACCCTATCTACTGCTTTTTATTATCGTTGCTGTTCGAGTAAGCGGATCACACACACACACTTGTCACTTCGCTGTGCGACGACAATGGTGAAAGGGTGAAAGGCTGGACGATGGGGTGATGGGCTGCCAGCGCGAAAGGGAACGCTGAACAGACCTGGGCTGTGCAGCCACTAAAGGATCAGTTGGTCGTACGACCACGATGGGCTGGAGCCTGATGGCTATCGGCCAACGTTGATGGAGAGAAAGGTTCGTGTCGGACTGGTGAAGGCTGGGCTGTACGATTAGCAGCAGGTGGCGTCGGATGCAGGTTCCGGCGAGTCTGAGCAGTTTTTTTTGAGCGAGACGCTTGGACGAATCAGGAGCTGCAGGCTGTGCCTTGTTCGACTGGGCTGGAGGCGTGGTGTGCGGCGCTGGACTGTTGACGGAGGTGTCAATGGTGGCATCCGATGATGGCTATCCGACTGGTGGCTGGTGGCTGCCCTGATGCCAGCGCGGAGGCGATTGGGTTGGCGACGACTGCTGGTTCCAGGCGAGCCACAGCTGGTTCCGAGCGAGAACACGCTGCGATCGGGCGAATCCTTCCATGGCCAGGGCGAGTCTTGGGTAATTTTCGATCAGGTGTCTTCAAGGAAGAAGGCTGGCAGCACTGGAGAACGCCGGCCAGCGAAGGCTGCAGCGCTGCGTCGACTGCTTTTGAGGCGCAACGACGGCGTTGTTGATTGGAGTTCCGAATGGGCCTGATTGTTTTGAGCAGAGCTTCACACTGCAGATGCCGGGCGAGTCGTTGCTGGTTCTGTGCGAGGCTGGACACGCCATCACCAGACGAACTGCAGCAGCTTCTTGCCGAGTTACTTCTAAGTTCCGGCGAGTCGATGTTCACTTGTAGCAGCGACGGCAGACGGCACATGGAAGGAGGGCTGTCGGCGCGACTCCGGTGGGCTGACGGGACGACCGCCGAAAGCAGCGGCCACCAGGTCGCGCCGGTGACAGCTGCCATGTGAGATGAAGATTGCAGCTGCTTACTGTGCGCGGTAGGAGTTGCGGCTGGAAGGATTTTAAGGGCAGCAGTTGTTTGGGCCTTTATTCTTAATTTGGTTTTGGGCTATGGAAATGGGCCTGATTTTAATTAAGTGATTATGGGCTGCTGGGCCTTGGTATTTTAATTTGGTTATGGGCTGTTGGGCCCATTTTTAATTAAAAAGCTAAGGGTTGTTGGGCAAATTATTATTGCTGGATTTAATTAATTGTGGGATTAATGTTGGGCCTGATTTTAGAATGGGCTGGATTATTCATGCAAAAAATTGGCAGGGTAAATGGGCTTGATTAATTTATTAATGGGGTGCTCATTTTATGCTATTGATGCTTGGGTCAGCGGGGCCCATTTAATTGATCCAACATTTTATGCAATTAATTATGATATATAATTGATTTAATTGTTTTACTTGACAATTAATTGTTATATATGATAGACATGTTCTATGTGATTTATTTATTTAAATTGCTGTTAATAGAAGCATGTCTAAGTTGTATATTTTATTCTGGAATATTATATGCATGTTAAAATCCCTCGGTAATTAAATAACTAAGTGAGAGAGGGGATTGGTAATAAATTCCCGCGGCCTCCATTATTGGTTTGTAAGTGATGTGAGTAAACTTGCGTGTTGGCATAGGCCTTCCTCCCTAACGGATGAGTTTATTCACGGATCACTGGTACAGACTTCATAAATAATTATTGTTTGTAATGTGGCACATAAACTTGCGTGTTGGCATAGGCCTTCCTCCCTAACGGATGAGTTTGTGTGCGGTTCACTAGTACAAACTAATAATAGATGATTGTAGGAAGCTATCCGAGCGCGTGTGTACTTCTCCAACTGTAAGGCACACAAGCTCGCGCAGTGGACTTGGGATCAAATAATGGTGTACACTTAGGTGTAAATAAATAGTATCCTCCCCAACGGAGTCACTGCTATTATTTGCATGGCTAAAAAGGAACCGACTATTAATTATTTTGTCATAAAGTTAGGTTGACAAATGAAATTAATGGGTAAAACCTTCTCTTGTAAATGTTCGGGTTTGTAAACGTCCACACTAACGTGGCTTGCAGACTCACGGTGCTTGAGATGTCGGTGAATTTTATTTTTATATTGTTTTGAGGGAATCAATATAAAAGGATAAAATTCGAAGATTTGATCTGAATATTTATTTGTGATTCTCTGAATTTCGAATGGTATTATCTCACTAATTGTTAACTAAAAGACATTATATTTACTTGTCCAAATTAGTTTATTAGAAAAGAATCTTGGTTTTGAAAATTTACTGCTTAAGAAAATACAAGTGTGTTCTCTCATAGGACGACTCATGATGCCTGTTAATGTCTCTAGTGAAGAGATGAGAGGTTCATAGAAATATGATGGTCTCATGTAACTCTTTGGATACTTGAGTAATTTAAAAGGCGCAAGATCATGATAGAATTTGATGAATGAATTGGAAATATATATGGAATAGAAGTTGAAAGGGAAGCCTAAGTCAATTTTATTTTCCATAATTGCCTAGATGTTTTGAGAAAGTTCCACCTCAATTACAAGAGGATGTAAATGGTGGGAAACTTCTAACAAAACATGTGGCAAAGGAAAGCCATTTTCATCATAAAGTGAACAAGTTTAATATCTTATTTACTAATGGCCTAAACATGATTAGTGATGGCATCTACTGACACGAAGTATGTAGATATTGGAATCACTAAATGTTTATCGCTGAGTAAGGATAAGATTGTTAATAACATGGGTAAAACTACAAAGGTAGTGACTATTGCAGTGGGAGTTGTTTATTTATCTCATGATAAGAATAAACGATTGATTATGAGAAATTGTCTTTACGTACGTTTCATAGAAAGAATTTGATTTCGGTTTCTATGCATTAACGGATGGATACTTCATTTCATTTAAATGACATGGTCATAGTAATGAGGAATGAGGCTATAATCCGTTAAAATACGTTGGTGGATAATATGTATACTCTTGAATCATTTACATCCCACAGATGCAATAAATAGTAATTAAATAATACATCTTCTAATATTAGTAAGAGAAAGGAACCTTCGAAAATGAACTAAACATACATTTGGCGTCTATGACTAATTCATTTTACTTGAGTAGGATTCAAAAGTTGATAGCCGATAGACCGTAAGGTTTATCTGAAGTGGAAACTATCGGACTTGCGAGTCGTGCTTGGAAGTAAAATTGATTAACTGCCTTTTCAAGGGTGTGGGGTGTAGAGCCAAAGATATATATGTTGGAATTAGTTCATTCTGATTCAAGCGAACCTAACAATATCCAGGCGAGAGGTGGTTATGAATGTTCAAAGATTATTCTGGGAACCGATATATTTATTTGATGCACTGCATGTCTAAGTTCTTGGATTAATTCAAGAATTGTAAGGCTGGTACAGTGAGCGTCATGGAAAATATATCTATCACATCATTACGATTCAATCATGATGATGAAGACCTCTTAGGATAGTTAGGAACTAATAATCAGAAGTTGAGATTAAATCTCAAGTTGACTACACCGGGCATGCCCCAGCTGAATGGTGTGGTGAGTAGAAGGGATAAGGCTCTTATGGTTATGATTAGATAGATGATGAATTATTTGGAATAATTAAATTCATTTTAAAGGATATGCCCTAGATACAGTAATTCGTGAAACGTTTGTCTGTATATGGGATATTCTAGAAAAATGGAGGGTGATTTATATAGTCCAAAAGATCGAAGGGTAATTGTTAACTCAATAACTAGATTTTTGCAAAAGGACTATGGAATAAATCACAAACCCATGTATAAGTTGTTCTAAAGGAAGTGAGAGGAAAACACTAAGTATAAGTACCAAGTGTACAAGAGGATATACCACAAGGTAAACTGCAACACGTGTCACGTCTGATACACAATTACATGTAGTGCCTAGTCGTAGTGGGAGGGCTGTTTGACAACCCATAAAATATATGTTTTGGGAGAGTCGTAAGACTTGATCCCTAGTGAACATAGTATTGTCCCACGAATACGACGTAGCACTACAAGATTAAAATGCAGAATCTTAGTAAGTTGCAATGAATGTTGAAATAGAATCTACGGATTCTAAATTAAGTCTGGAGCTTAAAGCATCACTAAAATGGTGTAAAAGCCATTGCAAGTGGTCAAGGGAAATAAAAGAGGATCATACGGAAAGGTGAAAACCTTGGAAGCAAAGCTTGTTGCGAAAAGGTGTACTCAGAAAGAAATGGTTCGATTATGAGGGAACATATTCGCTGGTAGCTATGCTTAAATTGATCCGGATTCTTTTATTCATTGCTACTCATATTAAATTATGAGGAACAACAAATAGATGTCAAGACAGCTTTCCTGATTGGAAGTCTTGAAGAAAACATCTATGTGAAGCAACCAGAGTGATTCATTGCAAAGTACTAATAGTATTTTGATAGTAAGCTTAAAAGTGTCCAGCGATGGACTAAAGCAAGCTTTGAGATCATGAAGCATCTGTTTTGATTAGGTAATCCAGTGGCACGGATTTAAATCAATCAGCGGATGTATCTTGTGTATTGTAAAGAGTGACGGAAACGTGGTGGTGGTTTTTGTACTATACGTAGATAGTATCTTGCTCATTGGAGACAATGAAAGAGTATTATCGGGCGTATGGGTACGGTTAATAAAGCGGTAGATATGAAGGACTTAAGAAAGGCAAATATATCCTTTTGATCACGGTAATACGGATCACAAGAAAGGACATTATGCTTATCTCAAGTTTCATAAATGATACAGTCCATACTCGTTTAGCATGTGAATTTATCTTAGTGAATGTGTCTTTGAGATACAAAAAGAAGATAAAGTAGATGAAAGTGGTTCCTTATGCTTCGGCGAATAAGGAAGCTTAATCTAAGGAATGCTATGAACGAAGTTGGATATCTGTTTTGCTGAATGCAAGAACAGTGGGTATCAACGTAATCCGGAACAAGAATGATGAACTGTGGTAAGACATATATGAAGTGCCTGAGAAGGACTGGAAATCATATATAGACTTACTGAGCAGATTCACTGCTTCTTGTGGATTACGGAGATTCGGATTTTTTAGTCAGATTGAACAGTAGTAAATTCTCCTCAAAGGTTATGTGTTTAATCTTAGGAAGTAGAGTCATAATGTGGAGGAGTGTTATATAGAAATATATTTCAGACTCCGGACTCCATCATGGAAAGATGATGAATTGGAGCCTAAAAGGCAGCCAAAGTATCTATATGACTCTAGAGACTTCATGATGGACTTTGAAGTGTTTCTAAGTTTGCCCAAGGTAATCACAATTTACATTGATGATATTGGTGCAGTTGCAAACTTGAAAGAATCACAAGTCCATAAGGCAATTAAACACATGGAGCGCGAGTACCACCTGTTACGAGAAATCGTATGATGAGGGGAAGGTTGATGTCGCCTAGATTGCATCGGATGATGACCTAGTAAACCATTTACAAAGACCTTAAGGCGAGAGCTTTTAATGGTCGTGTAGTGGGAATAGGAATCAGATGTTTGGCAGAAGACATGACAGCATAGTCTTTTAGTATAAGTGGGAGATTGTTGGATTGTATACTAAAAGTCTAGCTTTAATATGAACAATGTCATAACAATATTTGAAATGAGAATCATTGATCAAATGATTGCGTCTTATAATTTATTTTATATGCATGACGCAATAGTCCATTTACTTTATACTGTAGATAATATGTTGTGCGACAACACGCAGAAGATCATATTATCGGTTTCCTTATAAAGTATAAACAGATGCTCACAACTGAGATAGACGGGGACTCTCTATCGGTATGGTTGTAGTGTGGTTTGGTATTAGCTTGTCTTGGCTATAGAATCACATTAGTGCACTTGTGTGTATTGAGCAGGACCGCCTGATATCGTTCTTCTTATACTGACTATATAGTAGAACTTGATCTCTGTTATTATGGAAGTTCGTGCTCTTAATCCCTATACAATAACCTCGACACGTAGGGCAGTATGTATTTCTTTGATTCATCAATGGGTGAGATTTATAAGTATTAAATCAACAAACTCGGTGAGTTGGGAAGTAGTGCTGTATCTATGGTGTGCTGTTGATTGTAGAAGGAATCCATGTCCGTCATAGGTTGATGATGTCCCCTTGAGGAGCTCATAAGGTTTATCATGTAAATCTTGCAAGTGGATTAATTTCCGGCATGATAAAAAGGTTGAGTGGTATTACTCTCGGACGAGATATTAATTAATTAGAGTTGTCAGTAACTTAATTAATTAATGGACATTGAATATCTTAAACATGGGGAGACTATCGGACTCATAATAAGAAGGAGCCCAGAACATAATTTGGGATTGGACGGGTAGTGCAATAATAATATTTTAGTGGACTATATTATTATTAATGAATTTAATTAAAAGCTTTGGGCTAAGCTTGGTTAATTAAATTCAATTGAGGCCCAGCCCAATTTCTCCTCCTGGTCCCTGCTGTAGCCCAAGTATATAAGTCATCTCAGTTCCTGTTAAACCTAAGTCAGTGCCTCATTTGACATACGGGAGAAAACAGAGAGCAGATTGAGAGAACTCTGGGGATTGTTGACCACCCAACACCAGAGTTGACTTTGGGACATACGGTAGAAGATCAGAGGTGTTCATCACAGATCTTCATCCTCTACATCGACCCTGAAGTACGGTAAACGGTTTAATTGCTTCCGCTGTAATTGTTTGCCTGATAACCTTAAATGAATCACGTTGATCAACACGATCCAATTGCCAACAACTACAAGGGTAAGTCTCACCACTTTTTGCAAACTTAAGTCTCAACTTGTTTCGATTTAAGTTTGGGGGGAGAGTGTGTGGTGTGACTCACCAATTGAGTGTGCTTGATATGATGATATTTTGATAATGATAAGTTTTGGTTGGATTTTGGTATGATTGGTTGTGTTGAAGTTCATGATTGTCCATATTTTTATGAAATTGTTGAGCTAATGGTGTTTGTTGAGTCTTTGAGCATGAGTGAAAGGTATTGGAAGCATGAATGGAGCTTGGAGCTAACGCTTTCATTATCAAATGCCTATTGAGGGAGTACTCTACACCTTATCACTTCTAGTTGCTTGACATATTTTGATTTGGATTGATGGATTAACATGCTACTTTATGTGTTATGTCTTTGGGAGGTTTCCTTTTCAATCAAGGATGGGGATGATTGTGAGCTTACATTGTTATGGATGATTGAATATGTGCTTCATTTTCTAATGATGGTGATTGTTGTTTTTGCATGTTGTGTTTTTGTTTTGTTTCTTGTTTGTTGAGTCTTTATTTTATGTTTTGTGTGTTTTCTTATTTTTGTCTTGGTATGTTTGGTGGTTTGTTTTGGGATGTTGTGAGTCATTTTTGAACATGAGTGGTGATATGTTGTGGTAGTAAGTGATGACAAGTTATGATTAAGAATCTCTACACTTTCGAATTGTGACATGTTTTACTTAACTTGTTCAATTTTGAGATGAATGTGGTGTAATAAGTTTCTTAAGGTCCAATGCATAAGCTTGTGAGAATTTGAGCCTCAACCGTGCATACATGGTTTGTCTTCATGAGTGGATTGGTTGTGTTTGATAAGCTAGAACTTGCTCAAGGACTATAGGAACGAGCCCGATTTGTGGAGATTAGTGAAATGATCTTAGGCCATCCTTGTTATTCATAATCATTGCCATATATTTTCCTACAAATGTACATCATCCCTAGTTAACCATTTTGAGCCTTTAAGCCTTTTTATTGTGAATATAGCACATTACAAGCCTTGATTACCTTCTTAAGCCATGTATATATACCCTTTGTGTGGGTGATTGAGGAGATGGTGGCTAAAAAGGTTTGATGAGGAAGAAAAAGAAGAAAAGGAAATGGTAAACAAAAAAAAGGATGAAAATAGCACAAACAAGAGTGAACATGCAACATCAAAACAAGAAAATGAGCAAAGAAACAATGAAATGCTCAAGTATTAAAAGTCAAAAGAAGGAAGCATGCATTGAAAGAAGCTAAAGAAATCCAAGGAAGTTGATGATTAGTGCTTGTGAGTAATAAAGAAAAGAAAGGAAGAAACGGAAAGTGGAGAAGTTGAGGAAATTGGCCATCTCTTCGATTACTTACACTTGTTTAGTCACTATTATCCACATTCTTCCTACCCTACCAAAGAGCCTATCATTACATCCTAATTAAAGACCTTTTTGATTATTAATTTAAACTTTGGTGGTTTGTGAATGTAGTCCACGAGCAAGCTTATAGCGAGTCGAGCTAATCGGTTAATGAGTGATGATTTACCCTACTTTAAAGAGTGTTGAGTGACATTTATAACCTATGTGAGGCTTGGACCAAAAAGAGACTATATTACACTAATATTCTCTTGTGATTGAACTTGTTAATTCTTCATGTCATGAATCTAATGTTGTAGGATGACTTAGCATAAATTGTGATTCTTATTATTATTGATGTGTTGTTACTTATGTTCGTTTAGTCTTTTCCTAGGTGAAAATCACTCTCCTTGGTTTATCATTTTCGTTGTGCGGGGACGCACAACACTTTAAGTTTGGGGGTGTGATGAGTGATATTTTCACCTAGATTTTAGTATCTTTTTATGTGAGTTTTCGTATATTTTTATCCATATTTGTATTCTATTTGGTTGTGTTTTGTATTTTTATTTGATGTTAGATATGATAAGGAAGGCATAGGAAAAAGCGGATCTCAATTCGGAGTTGAAACGAGGAAGAACGAGCCAAAACAGTGAAGCAGACAGCACAACACGGACAGCCGAGCCCGGAAACACGACCCGTGTCCAGTGCAGAAATACGGGCCGTGTACCAAACACGGGCCTGTAACGAAAGCCGTGCGCAAACACCAGATTACACAACACGGCCACCCCTGTGGCCGTGTGCAGAGCACGAGCCGTGTAGGTGTAAATTCTGTCAAAAATCAGAATCCTTCTAGAAGCTTCCCAAGGGGTATAAATACCCCTTTATTCAATATTTTACAGAGAGATCCGAATTCCAGCCCTGCACACACACCTCACACACCATTTTCTTCATTTTACACCTTTTCTTCATCCATTCATCATCTATCATCATCCTTTCATAAATCCACCATCATTTCATCTTCAAATCAAGTGAGGAAGCAAAGAAGAGGAGGATTTCACTCAAGGAAGGAAGGAGATTCATTTGGATTCAATCCAAGGGAGTTTTCATCTTGATTTAGTGTTAAACCTTTTAGTTTACAATGATTTGTAGGATTTCTAATGTCTATGTTATGGATCTTGTGATGATTGTAGGCTAATCTCCTTTGTGAGATTAGCAACATGATAGGAGTTGAATAATTTGTGATATTCATGTACTTAAATTCATGTGTGGATTTGGTAATTGATTTTCTATCATTGATGTTTAATATCTTGAGGTTGATGATGTTTTGTGTGTTTAATTATTTTAAGCATGTGATTAGATTGAGAAATCAATTGCATATTTAGGATAGTTAAGTGAATCATTTCATCAAACACTTCATGTGCATTATAGATTATTAGGAGATTGAGAAGTCCTTAATAGTTTAGAACCCTTTGATAGAACATATCATTTATTAGATTGAGAAGTCAATAGATTATGTGAAGGGACTCTTAATTGAATCTAGTACCTAGTTGGAATGATTTAATTGAGAACTAACCATGGAACCTTTATAAGATCATATCCTACCCATTCTGAGAGGAAGCTTAGGTGACATTAGTGTTAGCCATTAGTCAAGCCTTAAACCACATGAGTTTGAATGCATGAATATATGAATTACCACTCCTTGATTGTTGTTAATCTCAGCCTTGCTTAATTTGGAAAACACTCATTTAATCATTTAATCTTGCTTGCATTGATTGATTTAATTTTTTGTTTGATCACTCCTCCATTGATATCCGTCTCTATAAAATTACAATGAACATGAGATCACTTGAGCTCTAGTGCCGTCCTCCTTGAGGTTCGATAATTTTTAGTTGGTCATAACACTAAACTATGGCTAATCAGGGCCCAAGTTTCCTTCTTGCCCAAGTCACACGTTTAATTGCTTAATTGATTTGTTGACCAAGTCAACCTTTTATTTGGCTATTATTTTTATTTCCTTATATATAATTGCTATAATTATTTTATTTATCAATTATTATTATATATTTGGATTGCATGTGTTATTTGATTTACTGCTTTAATTAGTGGCATGTTAAATTGCATAATTATACATGTTATATTGTATGCATGTAAAAACCCTCTTGTTAAATAACTAAATGGGAGAGGGATTGAATAATAAATCATGCGGCCTCCATTGTTGATTTATTGAGTGATGCAAATAAGCTTATGAGTCAGTTATAGTGCCTTCCTCCCCAACGGATGAGTTTTATTTGTGGATCACTAGAATAAATTTTATTAAATAATTATTATTTGTAATATGATGCACATGAACTTATGAGTCGGCTATAGTGCCTTCCTCCCCAATGGATAAGTTTTATTTGCGGATCACTGGTACAAATTAATAATTGATGATTGTAGAAAATTACTTGAGGGCGTGTGGACTTCTCCAACTATAAGACACACAAACTTAGGTAACGTACTTAATATCAAATAATGGTATACACTTAGGTGCAATTAATATGTATCCTCCCCAACGGAGTCACTGCTATTAATTTGCATGGCTAAAGAACAACCGACTATTATTCATTGAGTCATAAGATTAATTATGACGTATGGAATTAATGGGTAAAACTTTCTCTTGCGAATGTTCGGATTTGTATACATCCACACTAATGTGGCATGCAAATTCACGGTGCTTGAGATGTCGGTGAATTTATTTTATATTATTTATTGAGGGAATCAATATAAAATTTAAATTTGAAGTGTTTGATCGTCGTTTTTATTTAATTGATTCTCTGATTTTTTGAATAGTTTATTTCACTTATTATTAACTAAAAGAAAACTTACTTACTGGTCCAAAATAAATGATTGATAAGAATCTTGGTTTTAATAATTACTGCTTAGGAAAATAAAAATGTGTTCTCACTAAGGATGCCCTCTAGTGCCTATTAAAATCTCTAATGAAGAGGTGAGAGGTTCATAAAAATATAATGGTCTCATGCGACTCTTCAGATACTTGAGAAAGGTAAAAAAAGGCAAGAGGTCATGGATAAACTTGATGAATGAATTGGAAATACTTGGAATAGAAATTGAAGGGAAAACCTAGGTTAATTTATTCTTCGCAATTTGCCTAGATGTTTTGAGCAAGTTCCAACTGAATTACAAGAGATTGTATGCGGTGGGAAACTTCTAACAAAACGTGTGGCGAAAGAAAGATATTTTCATCAATGATTGAACAAGGTTAGTTTCTTATTCACTAGTTGTTGAAACATGATTAGTGATGTCATCTACTGACATGTTGTGTATAGATACCGAAATCATTAAATATTTTCAACATAGTGATGATGAGATAATTGAGTACATGGGTAATGCTACACGAGTAGTGGCTGTTGCAGTGGGAGTTGTTTATTTATCTTATGATATGAATAAATGTTTGATTTTGAGAAATTATCTTTACGTAAGTTTTCATAGAAAGAATTTCATTACGGTTTCTATGCATTTATGGATGGATATTCTATTTCATTTAAATGACATGATCATTATAATGAAGGATGGAGCTATAATCTGTTATAGTACGTTGATGACAATTTGTATACTCTTAAATCATGTTTATTCCACGGATGCAACAAATATTAATTAATAATGCACCTTCTAATCTTAGTAAGAGAATGGAACCCTCGGTGATGAGCCAAACATACTTTTGGCATCTAAGACTAGATCATCTTACTTGAGTAGGATTCGAAAGTTAATAGCCGATGAATCGTAAGATTTATTGAAAGTGAAAACTATCGAACTTGTGAGTCTTACTTGGAAGTGAATATGATAAATTGCCTTTACAAGGCAAAGGGGTATAGTGCCATGTAAAGATATATTGGAAATGGTTCATACTGATTTGACCGATCCTAAGATGAATATTCAACATTTTGTTTGACGATTATTCTAGAAATGAGATATATTTATTTGATGCATTGCAAGTCTGAGTACTATGATTAAATCAAGAAGTGCATGACAGATGTGGTGAAACGTCATGGAAAATATATCAAGTCATTATGATTTAATCGTGGTGGCAAGTACCTCTTAGGATAGTTTAGGAGCTATTAATCAGAGGTTGGGATTGAATCCCAAGTTGACTACACTGGGCAAACCCCAGCTGAATGGTATGGCGGAAAGAAGGAATAAGACTCTTATGATAATGGTTAGATAAACGATGAATTATTTAGAATTAATTCATTTTATGGGTAAGCCCTAGTGTTTATGTGAAGTGTTGTGACCAGTGTCATTACATCTGGAATCACACCTATCCTCCACCAGTTGTTTTATTAACCACTAACGTTGTTTTGTTGTTTCGACTAGTGTTGTGCTTAATGTTGCTTTCAGGGTTGTTGCGGTTGAAGTGCTGAATGTGTTGGATGTAAAGACTAAGTCAAACGCAGACCTTGATGACCCTGGAGCAAACTGGAAAGATCCAGAAGCTCTAGAAGGATCTAGAAGGCGAAAATAACTACCTCTCTTAGTGGACGGTTATTTGAGCCTGCATGTGTGGTTTCTACATCTCCTACGTGGGTCACTCATCATTTGGAGCCTGCAGCCATCTATAAATGGAAGCTGCTAGTTGCCATGTCAAGTGATCAAAAAGGCAATCACACTATACAGTGTAAAAGATCATAGATAGGTTTCTGTCATAGTGTTTGTACTGGTGTTGTAACACTTGGTTCAACATCAGTTGTCTATTGTTATTCCCGTACATTTTGTGTGCACAGTTCACAGGCAGTGGAAGCCCACATGTGAAGTAGGCTTAGATTCTAACAAGTCTAGGGTCTGCCATTTGGGAACGTGTTTGGATTTTAGATCTAATTTTGTATTCGAAGGGTGGAAGAATTATTTCCATACCTAAGAGTCTATTTTTGTAATCACATTTTCCAATAGTGATATTTATGCCATGTGGCCGCCACAAACTCGCAAAACTTTGTGGAAAGATTGAGTAATCCGTGTGTTAAGTCTTTCACTGATTTACAACTTGTTCTATACTTAGTCAAGTTACATTCTGATACATACAGTGTTGTTCAAAGTGTCACCACACTTAGGACAACATCGTACCAAAAACACAGTTTGCACCATTGGGCACCCGACAAGTGGCATCGGAGCCAACACTTGACAATACTAAGTGTTGATTCCTGGTGTTATGTATTGAGTTATTATGGATTACTCTGCATCCGTCACCCGTCGTCCCATTCTTGATGGAACAAATTATGCCTTGTGGAAAAGCCGAATGAGGTCATACATCAAAGCATGTGACGATAAAGTATGGAAGATAATTTTGTCTGGTTGGATGCCTCCCACTGAAGAAGACAGAGATGGAGATCAGATTCTCAAAGATGAACTCAAATGGACTACCGAGGAGAGTAATCTATCTGCACACAACTGCAAAGCCCTCAATGTTCCGTTGATCCAGTGATGTTCAACTTGATTCAAAATTGCATATCTGCTAAAGATGCATGGAAAAGACTACAAGAACACTGTGAAGGTTGTGGTAGTGTCAAAAGAGCAAAGGCAATGCTATTGAGCACGAAGTTTAAAAGCTTGAGAATGAGAGAAGATGAGACCATCAACTCTTACAATAAAAGGCTGTATGAAGTCCTGAATGAGCTGCAATCACTTGGTGACCCAATTTCCAATTCCAAGTTAGTAAACAAAACACTTCGTACACTTCTTAGGAGATTTAATAGTAAAGTTTGTGCTATAAAAGAAGCTAGGAATACTGATACTATGAGTCATAATGAGCGTATGAGCATTTTGAAAACTTATGAAATGGATGTCTTAACAAGATTCTGCGTATGATAGAAAAGGATTTGTTGTTTTTAAAAGTGATGCTCCTTCATGTTCTGGAAGGACATCAACCATTACTGAAATTTCACAAGTTGATGAAAATGTTGATGATATTTCAGATGACACTGATAATATTGTTTTACTTGCTAAGAAATTTGAAGCCTATTTGAAAAATCAGAAAAACAAGTCTAAAACAAATACTCAGCCTAGGATAGAACATTCTCTTCATTCTCCTCAAACTCGTACTCCTCAAACTCTTACTCGTAGACCCACTCAAAGAAAACTTAAGTATGATCCTGAATTTAGGAAGACCTCATATGTAGTGAATGTATTAGTTTTGGTCATTATATAAATGAATGTGCTAACACTCTTTTGAAGAGAAGGATGATCTTAAATGTTTCCTTGAATAATGATGAATCTGAAGATGATCAAGAGACAAAGGATGAAGAGCTGGTATTTCTGTCCGAATGTGTAAGTGAAGGACTTTCTGAAAATGACTCAGATGTTGAGTTGGATGTGACAACATCTACTTCGACATCAAGCAAGGTTCAGTTGATTTCTGATTCTGATGTGAAATGTACTAGTGCTTTTTATACTAGAGCAGGTATATCTGAAGAGCAAATTGAAAGCAAAATTGCTGAACTTTTGAAAGAACTTCGAAAGGTCAACCAAGAGAATGATGGTTTGATTGAAACTATCACAAGACTTGAGCAAAATCTTACTAGAAAGGATGCCGAAATTTCAAAACTCCAAGAACAATTGACTGCTTCAACACTAAGTTTTAAAAATACTCTAAGAGTACATCTGTCATGAATGAAGCTTTGTGTGTTGGTAAATCTGATATGAGTGGTCTTGGATTTTCTAAAAATTCTAACCCTTTTAGTTTTGAAAAACCTGTAAATTTTGTGAAACCTGGATTAAAAAGTTTTTTTTAAAAATTTCCAGAACAGAGAGGCAAGAGAATTTTTATCTGTCATTACTGTTCAGTTCCTGGTCAAATTCTTCCATTATGTTTTAAACTGAAAGATGACTTGTTCTCTGGAAAAGTGTTGCCTAAAATGTTGCCACACAAGTATTCACACACACGAAAAATTGCTTGAGTCAGAAAACCAAAAGTGCTATCTATTGTGGCTTGTACTTCTTTACAAGCATGCATACCTAGTTTATGGTATTTTGATAGTATTTGTTCTAGACATATGATTGGAAATGTTGAATATTTGAAAGATTATGAAGCTTTTGATGGTGGTATGGTTACTTATGGTGGTGGCTCTAAAGGTAACATTGTTGGTGAACTTTAAATGTTAAAGGTTTTCCAAATTTGAAGAATGTGCTGCATGTTGAAGGTTTGCGTGCAAATTTGATAAGCATAAGACAATTATGTGATGATAATCTGCATGTGAAATTTGACAAGAATTCATGTTTTGTGTTGAATGAAACTAATGAGTGTGTGCATGATGGTTGGTAATCGATCTGTTGATAATTGTTATCTGATTGGTAACAACACTTACTGCAACATCTCACAACATGATGAAAGTGTACTTTGGCATCAAAAACTTGGCCATGTAAATTACAGAAATTTATAAAAATTGGTTAAGTTAGAAGCTGTTAAAGGATTACCTAAGCTTATTTTCAAAGACCCTCTCATTTATGGTTCATGCCAAAAGGTAAGCAGGTAAGATCTTCATACAAAATCACCACTATGTGCATATCTTCAAAATATTTTGAATTGCTTCACATAGATCTTATGGGTCCTATGGAGACTAAAAGTCTTGGTGGTAAGAAGTATTCTTTGGTTATGGTAGATGATTTTTCTAGGTTTCCAAGGGTTGAATTCATTAGAGAAAAATCAGATGTGTTTTAAGTGTTTAAAGTTCTTTACCAAAGGTTCAAAAATGCTTTCAATCTTAAGATTTGTAGGATTAGGACTGATCATGGTAGAGAATTTGAAAATAACATGTTTTCTGCATTCTGTGAAAAGAAAGGTATAGTGCAAGAGTTTTCATCTCCTAAAACCCCACAACAAAATGGTATAGCAGAAAGAAAAAATAGAACTCTGCAAGAAATGGCTAGAGTCATGCTTACTTCAATGAATATGTCTAAAAGATTTTAGGCTGAGGCATTGAACACTGCATGTCATGTATCTAATAGAATTCTATTTAGACCAGATAGTTCTATTACATCTTATGAGTTGCTGTATAGGAGAAAACCCAACCTAAAATAATTTCATGTGTTTGGTTACATGTGCTATATTTTGAATGATAGAGAGTATCTTTCAAAGTTTGATTCTAAGAGTGATAAAGGTCTTTTCTTAGGTTATTCTAAGAATAGAAAAGCATACAGAGTCTTTAATCTTAGAACCAGAACTGTTCAAAAATCTGCAAATGTGGTATTTGATGATACACCTAATATTGCAGGAAAAAATATGGAAGATGACATCTCTGATCTGATTGAAATTGCAGAACCAGTGAACAATGTTGAGCCAAAAGTGATCACATCACCTACAACATCTGAGAATGAGTCAGAAAATGATGAGAATCAGATCCACAGAACTCCCAGGATTTCTCTTAACTACAGATATAAGAAGGATCACCCTTCTTCACAGATCATAGGAGAATCCTCAGTTGGTGTTCAAACCAGAAGGAAAAGTAAATTCAGAGATGTGGTAAGATCAGTTTGCATGTCCAACATATGCAATCAAGTATGTGCTGAATGTTATTTTTCTTCTGTAGAACCCAAAAATGTTTATGAAGCTTTAAAAGATGAATTTTGGATTCAGGCTATGCATGAAGAACTTGAACAATTCACTAGGAATGATGTTTGGAATCTAGTCCCTAGGCCTACAAATACTAATGTCATTGGAACTAAGTGGATTTTCATGAACAAAACTGATGAATCTGGTAATATAGTAAGAAACAAAGCTAGACTTGTTGCACAAGGATACACACAGGTTGAAGGGATAGATTTTGATGAAACATTTGCACCTGTAGCTAAAATAGAGTCTATTACACTTCTTTTGGCTATTGCATGCTTTGTTGGTATCAAAATATTTTAAATGGATGTTAAAGCTGCCTTTTCAAATGGAATTTTAAATGAAGAAGCTTTTGTTGAACAACCAAAAGGTTTTGTTGATCCTTTATATCCTGATCATGTGTATAAATTGAAAAAAGCTTTGTATGGTCTAAAGCAAGCTTCTAGAGCATGGTATGGTAGACTGACTGACTTCTTACTTCAATTTGGATTCATTAGAGGTGAGGCTGATAGAACTCTTTTCATTAAGCATTAATCAAATGGTTTCTTGATTGCTCAAATTTATATTGATGACATTGTATTTGGAGCAACATCTCAAGTCATGATGGACAACTTTGTGAAAGCCATAACTACCACTTTTGAAATGAGTCTTGTTGGTGACCTAAATTACTTTTTAGGGCTCCAAATTAAGCAAAGTGATAGTGGTATTTTCATCTTACAGAGTAAGTATGCTAAAAACTTGGTGAAAAGATTTGGTCTTGAAAATGCTAAGCCTATGAAAACACCTATGGGAACATCACAGAAACTGTGCAGAGATGATGTTGGCCCTGATGTTAACCACACTCTGTATAGATCTATGATTGGTAGCCTTCTGTACTTAACTGCTAGTAGACCTGACATTATGTATAGTGTCTATGTTTGTGCTAGGTACCAAGCAAATCCCAAGGAATCTTATATGAAAGCTGTGAAGAGGATTATCAGATATGTGGCTGGAACTGCTAACATGGGGTTATGGTTTTCAAAGGACACTAACAGCTCTCTGGTTGGATACAGTGATGCTGATTGGGCTGGTGATTGTAATGACAGGAAGAGCACAAGTGGTGGATGTTTATACATGGGTAACAATCTTGTTTCTTGGCATTCCGAAAAAATAAAATTACATATCCCAATCCACTGCTGAATCTGAATATATTACTGCTGAAAGTTATTGCACACAGTTGCTTTGGTTAAAAATGATGCTAGATGATTATGTGCTTGAGACTGACACTTTAATGATTTACTGTGATAACACGAGTGCTATAAACATTTCAAAAAATCCTGTTCAACACTCACTCACTAAACACATTAGCATTAAACATCATTTTCTAAGAGATTTAGTTGAGAAGAGAGTAGTTAAATTGGAGTATATTTCCACTGAGAAACAACTTGCCGACATATTCACAAAAGCACTTGATTTCGAGAGGTTTTCTTTACTGAGGAAATCTCTTGGAATCTGCATTCCATAAAGTCATGCATGATGTTACTTAGAGTGTTTCGACACTCGAGGCAATACTACTGTAAATTTTGTCATTTTATGTCGAAATTAAGTGATTTGGTGACCTATTTTGTTGCTGCTACCTATATTCTGGTTGAATCTTAAGGTGTTACTGGACATACACTAAAAGCACAGTCCTTAAAAAATCAAAGGCCCAAACTTGCTGAGTAACTATGCACACGGGGCTGACAACCATGATGTGTTCTTTTCAAAAGGCTATTGTGGTTTCAAAAAGGGAATAAAGAACACTCTTGGACTGCTACTGAGTAACCAGACACACGGAGCTGACAACCACGATGTGATATTTTCAAAAGGTAGTATGAATTCTTGAGATTAAGTGCATCAATCAATCAATAAAAAAAATCCACGAAAGGATAAAAGTGTATGTGTGCTTAAATTATTTATCCTTGATTGATTTTTCCAGAATGTCTTTAGCCTTAATAAAATTATTATTAAATTATTTATTTTCAATACATTAAGTGATAGAACTTATAGTATTCATTTTTTCTGTATTTTTTTAATTTCCTTGCATAATTGTTTCTCTATAAATTTGATCATGGCTGATTTTTAAGGAAAAATGTTAGTGGCCATGAGTTCAAAACTGCTGCATTGCATATTATTTCATACGTTGTTTGCAGTTTTTAATTAGTCGAAATAACCTCCATCCCACTACTGTTCATTCTCTCTATATAACTTAGAATATAATGTTTGATGTGACATGTCCCTTTTGTGACTCTAGTAGAAAGCCTACCCTTAGAGTATGTTGAGACTCAGAATCCTGATCAAGTCCCTATCTCTACATCTCCAAATATATCACCTACTCGTACTGAACAAAATCCACAAGTGTCTTCTCCCTCGTCATCACCATCGGTTCTAATTAGATCAAAGGTTGCTAAACCATCTACTCCGAAGCGTAAAGCGCCTCCACAGCGTTGGTCGGTCAGACTCCGCAAGAAAGGCACTACACTGGATGCAACCACCTCTGAAAAAGGGAAGTCCCCTATCTCTATCTCTGATTCTGATGAAGCTTCTCCTATGGATGTAGATGCTACAGGTGAGAATTCTAATATAGCTGATCTTTGCAAAGCTTTGAAGAAGAGACGGAGAGGAAAAAAAGCTGTGTCTGATGTTACCACTCATGAGGTAACACCAGATGATTATGATGAGGAAAATGCTGATCTGAACAAGCTAATTGATGATGTTGCCACCGATGTTGCTGCATTAGAGCCAACACCTACTGTTGTAGATACAGAACCCTCTGATCCTGACCATGATTTATCTTCATCTTCTAATGATGAAGAGGATGCACCTGAGGATGCTGACGAAAGTGCAGAATCTGATGAATCTGATAAGGATACTGATGTTTAAAATGTTGAGAGTTCTGATGGTGAAGATGAAGCCAAAGATGATGATGGTGATGAGTCCCTTGATGATGCTGATGATATATCTGATGACTCTGACTATGATGTTGAAAACTTTGGAGTTGGGAACTTTTACTTCTCTGATGGCAAGGCCAGATACAAAAAGTTTGCCAAGAAGGACATAATTCATGAAAGAAATATGAAGGATGCCGACCTCACTCCACACAACCTCATCAACTTCTTCAGAGAAAGAAGCTTGTTGAAATCACTCAGGTACTCTACCTCATTCTACACTAATTGGGTATGTGAGTTTTATGCACATATCTGTGCTAGTATGATTAAGAGTACAAGTCCTAAATTTGGAAGAATTTTCTTTAGGGGTGAGATTTATTATTTTTCTCCTACAAAGATTAATGAGTGTTTAGGGACTGTAAATGCTGAGAGTGATGATGAAATTGGTGATATGGATGAGATTGTGTCTATGATAACTGAAGGTTTAATTGTTAATTGGCTTAAGAAGTTATTCAGTCCAAGTCTGACTAGTTTACATGCAATCTTGCACAAGCTATGTGTTTATAATTGGCTGCCTTCCTCCAATACCACTAGAGTTACCACTGAGCATGATGTATTGATCTATAAGATAGGAAATAACTTACCTTTTAACCATGGTAGTGTGATTTACAAGAATTTGATCAGTTATGGTGGAAATATTTCCAAGGTTGGTAAGTTACCTTATCTTGCTTTGATTCACTGTTTGTTAACTAGTCAAGGTGCTAAGAAAGGTAAAGGTGATTTTCTTTCCTCAATTGCTCTAGTTCTTGGTATTGCTAAACCACTGCTTGTAGGTAACCATGTAGTTGATCTACCCTATGTGAATCCTACTCCTGCCCCTGCTACTGCTGATACTCAAAATGTTGCTCCTGATACTGCCGACACTTCGGTTCGCACTCACACTTGCACACGCTGAAGAAGTTATCTCTATTACTCTGAACCGCAAGTACATTGAGCAACAAGCTGCTGCCCTAGCACGCCATGTCTCGAACCTCAGACTCCAAGCCAAAGCTATGAACAGATAAGCAGACATTCTAGAACAAAGAGCTCAATTCTGGAGTAAGCTGCTATCCACACCCACAAGGGGAGATATACCTACTCCTGCTCAACCTACTGCAGTTGAAAGCTCTGGCTCTGGAGAAATTATGATTGAGGACATTACTGATAAACTAGAAGAAGGAAATGTTGCTGGAAATGTTCCTGATGCAGGTGATGCTGCTAGTGGTGTTGCTGGTAATACTACAACTTAGGGGTATTTCACATGGTGAGGGGGAGATCAGCAAAAGAGATCAAAGTGTTCATGCTTATTGCTGCTGATGACTGAAAGCTGCTGCTGCTTAATGAGATCAAAATTCAAATATTTTGGCTTTGATTTGTGTGGAAATTGAGTACGATTGAGTCTTTTATTGAGATGAATCAGCATGTTTATGGAAAAGCCACAAATCAGAGGATACTAGGGCTTTTTGAGCATATTTGTATAGGAAAACAGATCAAAAGGGCTCAAAATTGGAAGACACGATTTTTGAGGTAATTTTCGAAGGTTGTTCGACCTCAGGGCCTTGTTCGACCATCATAACTTTAGTCGAATAAGGTGGTCAAGTCGAGCAAAATAGCAGAAACGTACAGAGAGTTTGCTCAACCAGGATATGTTATTCGACCAGCATCATCTTGGTCAAATAGATGAAGCTTGGTCGAACTAAATGTGTAAAAACTTACAAAAGGCTTGCTCAACCATTGCTCGACTAGGAGGCCTTGCTCGACCAGTCAAGGCTTGGTCAAATGGATTCTCGCTGCTTCTATTTTTTGAAATTCTGGATTATTTTTACCAAATTTGATGTGTGCCTCAAGCAAAAGCCCATCCTATGCCCGTAAGAAGGTTCCATGAGTATAAAAGAAAAGCTTTCACAGGAGAAAAAAGACACACACCACTTCATCATCTATTTACCACCGAAACCCTACCGCCATCCGGAGGTCCGTCTGTCGAACCAAGTGAGAACCAAGTGAAGATTCAAGATGGAGAGAGTAGCGACGGCACCTGCATCTAGGGTTTGCTTTGCTTCTTAATTTATCTTGTAATTTTCAAGACTATGGGTAAGATCCTACCAACCACCATGATTGTTCCTAGATCAATCATGGGCTAGAACCACTTCGGTAGTTCTAGGGTTATGAAGGTTTTATGAGTTAGTTTGTCTTTCACGTGTAAACTCCGTACAACACTACTTGTGGTTTAGTTTATATAAGATTGTGCTTTTTAAATTCATACTCACAGTCGTTTTGTGCATCATTAACTGTTATGTATAGTCTGAATACATATCTTGGTTATTGATTGAGTGCATTCATTGCTGAGCAGGATTACATGTTATAATTCTAAGTGAAGAGATTCCAAAGTCTTATTAGAACTATCTTATATGAATACTTGTTAATTGAATAAGATTCAGGTTAATAAGTAGGATAAAGAGTATAACTTCACAGTATCTATAAAGAGAGATCATATCGGGTTAGAGTACTAAGTGTGCGAGAAATAATTGATACTGATAGCACCTAGAAAGGGGGGTGAATTATATCTCTTGCTCCGAGGAAATTCACACGTGTCATACGCATGTTTACTTGTGTCTATAGAGTGAATTTTCATGGTTTAGTGTTGAGTCCATAGACCACAAGGCAGAGTCGGACATCAACGTATAGAAGAGAGATTAATAAGTAAAACTGGATGACCCAAAGAACTACCTAATTTCTCACTTGGTCACAGTCGTATTATCTCTATTGCTTGTTTAATTTCTTTGCTATTTTAATTACTTGTTATTTAGTTACTTAATCACATAAACCAAATTGCCAACATACTCTTAATTTATTAGAATATAATTAAATTGATAATAATACATCCCTTGGGTTCGATAATCACTTAGTCGCCTATCGAAACTACAATTGATATCCTTCATACTTGGGGATTATTTTGTGTGTTGAGAAAACGCCCATCAAGTTCTTGGCACTATTTTCGGGGATGACATAGATTATTAGTTTATTAATTCTAGTTTAATTAGGACTATTTTATTTTTGTTTTTTTTCTTTCTAACTTTGAATTTTTCTTAGGTGTATGCACACTAGATCGAAGGGAACTACTCTAGAACCTTTTGATCTAGAACCAAAGGCATCCGCGAAGAAAAGGAACGCTAAGAAGAAGAAGAACAAGAATAAGAACAAGGAGCCAACCAATACTATTGATCAAGTAGTTGACGTTGGAGAGTTAATTCTGCAAGCAACTGAAGCTGCAATCGAATTCAACTTTGAAGCAGAAGCAGTAACATGGTGGCTAATCCCGATACACTTGCCATCCGTGAAGTCTTTAAGAACAACGGAGGAGGCAATACGTGGTTATTAGGGGCCGGAGCTGATTTTGATCTACACCCTACTCTTATAATCATGATTGAAAGAAGTCCCTTCTCTAGGAGAACCTTTGAAGATCCTCAGCAACATCTAAATAAGTTCCTTGGTTATGCAAGTACACAAAAAGATGCAGAAGCTCATGAGGATGCGAGGAAGATTATCTTGCTTAAGTTTTCGCTGAATGAAGAAGCGAGAGATTGGTACGATAATCTTAATGCTGCTGAATGTGATACCTGGGAGAAGTTGAAAGTGAAATTCTTGGAGCGATACATGCCACCTTCAAAGGTGTTCAAGATGAAGCAAGAAATCAATCAATTTGCTATCCATGGTAATGAGAAGTTTCATGAAGCTTGGGACAGATTCAAGGACATGCTTCGAAAGTGTGCACAACATGGGCTATTTAAAGCTCAATATATCAGTATTTTCTACCATGGGTTGGATTTCAATTCTCGTGTGTTACTTGATACTTCATCTAATGAAGCATTGCTTATGAAGTCACCCATTGAGGCCGAGAAGCTTTTTTAGGATATTTTGATGAATTCAAGAGATTGACTGACTGATAGAGTGAGAGACACTTATGTTCTTGGTAAAGTAACACATGTTGAACAAACTATGGTGAAGTCGGGAAGAGATGATGAGATCGTCTCTAGCTTGGCTAATATCAACAAGTTACTTGAGTCTCAGCAAAAGCAAATTACAGATATATCTCAGAGAGTACCAATGATATAGTAGGATGGTGGCTATAAAGGAGCTAGCCAAGAGGAGATCGAGGAGGCTAACTACGCCATGGGTCAAAGTATTCAAGGAACAAGGTTCCAAAATCAAGAAAACCGGAATTATCAGGGAAACTACAATGATCGTGGTCTGCCGGGTAAATCAACAACCTAGGAGGCTGGAGTTTTCGTGAAGTAATCCTAACAATGCAGTGCAACCTCCTATTGGTGTTGATCCGGGTGCTAAAGTGGAAGAAAGAAAATCGGATTTTGAGGATACGGTGAACAGGTACATGGTGAGGAACGATGCAAGACTGGATCGTCTTGAGGCCAAGTTAGAAAAGAAGATTGTGCTAATCATGAGGATTTTTCTAAACAATTGAAAGACCTCACGTTGTTGATGGGAGAGATGGCCAGAAACATAAACAAATTGACTCAAACTATTGAGAAGGGGAAGTTTCCATCTCAAAGTATTGAGAATCCAAAGTCTTGCCATGCCATCACATTGAGGTTAGGAACGCAATACGAAGGTCCGATGATGCCGGCAAGTGAAAACGAAGGTAGCAGAGGAGTTGCTCAACCAGACCTGATTCGCTCGACCAGGCTAGTTAGTCGAGCAGTGGTCGAACAAACTCTAGTGAAATAGAATTACGATGCTCTTTTTCAGACCCACCATTCGACCAACACCATTCCATTCGACCAGACCATCTTGGTCGAACAGAGATCGAACTACACTTGGGGAAAAAATTGCTCGAGCTGCAAAGTCATTCGACCAGGACCTTTTCATTCGACTAGACCATTTTGGTCGAACAGAGGTCGAACAACACCTGAGAACGGGAGCTCGCGATCAGATAAGTTGCTTGACCAACCCCAGTCTGTTTGACCAAACCAGTTTGGTCGAACAGAGGTCGAGCAGTTTAGTGCATAGCTCGATTCGATCCCGAATGCTACACCCGTTGATTAGAACATCATGGTACCATCTCAAGAGCAGAACACAGAGGTTATAGTAGAGAAAAAGTGGGAAAGAGCCAAGAGATTGAGAGCCGAAAAGGATAAAGCGGAGAAGGTTGAACGTGATGAATGGGGGATTCTCAAAACAAAGATACCTCCACTGTTTCCTTTCAAGCTTGTCAAAAAGGGATTGGAAGAAAAGTTCAAGAGATTTTTAGACATCATAAACAAAATAAGCTTGAATATTCCTTTCTCTGAAGTGATTTTGGAGATGTCATATTATGCTCATTTTCTGAAGGATATAATTTTGAAAAAGAGAAGCTTGAACAGAATTAAAATAGTTAATCTATCTGAGAATTGCAGCTCAATCATACAAAGGAAGCTGCCAGCTAAGTTGAAAGATCCGGGAAGCTTCACTATCTTGTGTGAAATTGGAAAGGGGAGGGCACGACGAGCCTTGTGCGATCTTGGGGCAAGCATTAATTTGATGCCTTTTTCCATTTTTAAAAGGCTTGGTTTGGGAAAGTTAACTCCCACATCGGTGGTTCTACAATTGGTGGATAGGTCTATGACTTTTTCGAATAGTGTTATTGAAGACGTTCTTGTCAAAGTAGAGAAGCTTGTCTTTCCTGTGGACTTTCTTGTGCTTGAGATGGAAGATGACAAGGATAATATCCCTCTAATGTTAGGGAGACCTTTCCTTGCGACTGCGGGAGCTATGATTGATGCGCAAAAGGGTGAGCTACGGTTGAGGATGGATAAAGAAGAGATCTTATTTAACCTTGACAAAGCAATGAAGATGCCCATGGAGACACAATGTCATAGTATAGATGTGGTGGAGGAGATTGTGAAGGAAGATATGTCCTTGATCCTCTCAAAGGATCCTCTTGAGGCATGCTTGGCGGAGTCTCTTACATTTCCCACCACGGAGCTAGATGAACTCTTCAACTAGGTATGTATTGAATTCCTTGAAAATTTACTTGCTTTGGGTGATGACAGGTATGAGTCGAAAAGGACCAAGATTGAAGAGGTGAAGTGGACTAGGAAATACTTGCCTTTGGATAGAGACAGCGCAGCTCAAGAAGGGAAGAAAGAGGAGTTGAAACTGCTACCGGAGCACTTGAAGTATGCCTATCTAGGTGACAATGGAAAATATCCGGTAATTGTATCTTCTTCTCTTGATGATGATCCATTTGAGGAATTTTTGAATGTGCTTAGGAAGTATAAGTCTGCGATTGGTTGGTCTCTTGATGTTCTAAAAAGCATTAATCCTTCATATTGCATGCATAGAATAAGATTGTTAGATGAAGCCTAGAGTAGTATACAGAATCAGTGGAGGGTGAATCCCGCTATTCAAGAAGTGATTAGGAAGCAAATCCTAACGTGGCTAGATGCAGGAATTATATATCCCATTAGTGATAGTCCCCATGTGAGTCCATTGCATGTAGCTAAGAAGGGGGCATGACTATTGTGAAAGCCAAGGATTGAGAGACATTAGCCACTAGGATTTCTACGGGATGGCGTGTGTGTACAGATTACAGGAAACTGAATGAAAATACATGCAAAGACCATTTTTTCCTTCCTTTCATGGATCAAATACTTGATCGTCTTGCAGGGTATGAGTTTTATTATTTCTTGGATGTGTACTCGAGTTATAATCAGATCATGATTGCACCCGATGATCAAGAAAAGACTACTTTCACTTGCCCTTATGGAACTTTTGCATTTAGAAAGATGCTTTTTGGATTATGTAATGCACCTGCTATATTTCAGCATTGCATGATGGCCATATTTGATGGGTTGATAGAAAAGATCATGGAGTTGTTTATGGATGATTTTTCTATGTTTGGTTCCTCCTTTGATATTTGTTTATCTAAGCTTGCTATTATTTTGAAGAGATGCCAAGAAATTAATCTTGTCTTGAATTGGGAGAAGTGCCACTTCATGGTTAGAGATGGGATTGTTCTTGGCCATCATATTTTGGGCAAGGGATTGCAGGTGGATAGAGCAAATGTGGTAGCAATTAAGAAGCTTCCACCACCTACTAATGAAAAGGGAGTGCGGTCCTTCCTTGGACACGCCGATTTTTATAGAAGATTCATAAAAGACTTCTCGAAATACTCCAAGCCCTTATCTCATTTACTTGAAAAGGATGTTCCTTTTATTTTTTATGAAGAGTGTCTAACAGCTTTTCAGGTTTTGGAAGAGGCGCTTATTACTGCACCTATCTTGATCACACCAAATTGTACTCAGTCATTTATACTTATGTGTGATGCAAGTGACTTAGCACTTGGAGTGGTGCTTGGGTAGTTGAGGGATAAGAAGTTTTGTGTCATTTACTATGTGAGTAAGATTGTTGATGCTGCACAAAAGAACTACACGGTGACTGAAAAGGAGCTTCTAACAGTGGTGTATGCATTCAATAAGTTTCGATAATATTTAGTTGGCATGAAGACTATAGTGTACACAGATCATTTTGCGATCCGATACTTGATGGAGAAGAAGGAGACGAAGCCAAGGATCATTAGATGGATTCTTTTTCTGTCGGAGTTTGATATAGAGATCCGAGATAAGAAGGGTACGGAGAACGTTTTGGTGGATCACCTATCAAGGTTGGAGACAAGGGAGCATTGTGATGATTCTTTCGATTACATAGAAGAGATGTTTCTTGACGAGAAGATCATGGCGGTGTTTGTTGAAGGAGCGGAAAAAACATGTGTGGTGGCTACTTAAGGGATGGATCCATGGTATGTGAATTATGTGAATTACATTGCCGTAGGAGAAATTCTAAGAGATCGCAACCGATATCAATTGCAAAATTCAAGTGGGATGTTGAGACGTTTATATAGTATGATCCATTTATCTATAAGATTTGTACGGATTCTATTGTCCATAGGTGTGTGCCCGAGATGGAGATGGAGAGCGTTCTTAATTTTTGCCATGCACAACCTAACGGGGGGCACTTCGGAGCTCAAAAGATGGCAGCGAAGGTTCTTCAATCTGCTCTTTATTGGCCTATTTTGTTTAAAGATTATGAAACCTATGTGGTGACATGCGATAGATGTCAAAGGATGAGGAACATAAGTAGGAGAGATGAGATGCCACTTCAGCCGAGCATTGTTGAGATTTTTAATGTATGGGGGATCGATTTTATAGGGCCTTTTCCCCATCTAATGGATTTCTCTACATTCTTTTAGCAGTAGATTATGTTTCTAAGTGGGTGGAAGCCATTCCCACTCGCATGAATATTTAAGGATTATTTTATCTTTCTTGAAGAAATATATATTTGCCCGCTATGGAGTTCCTAGAGCACTAGTAAGCGATGGAGGTACTCACTTTGTCAATAAGCTTCTTGAAAAGGTTCTCAAGGATTATGGTGTCAAGCATAGGGTTACTACACCCTATCATCCTCAAACGAATGGGCAAGCTGAAGTCTCCAACCGACAAGTGAAGTAAGTTTTAGAAAAGGTGGTTGGAACTAATAGGAAGGATTGGGCTATGAAGCTCGATGATATTTTGTGGGGGTTTCGGACTGCTTATAAGACGGTGTTGGATATGTCAACGCACCAAATTGTCTATGGGAAGTCGTGCCACTTAACCGTGGAAATCCAGCACAAAGCTTTTTGGGCATTGAGAAGCTTGAACTTATCTCTTAAGGATCAAACGGAGTTGAGGATGACTCATACAAATCAATTGGATGAGTTCAGAAATCGAGCTTACAAGAAAATTCAGAGATTTTTAAGGAGAGAATGAAGAAATGGCATGATTCAAAGATCTCATACAAGGAGTTCAAGCAAGGTGATGAGGTATTACTTTTTAACTCTCATTTGAAGCTCTTCACAGGGAAATTGAAATCGAAGTGGACGGGGCCGTTCATTATCCATAAAGCCTGTGGAGGGAGGAGTTTTGAGCTTATGGACAAAGATGGGGACAATATCGCGGCGAATGGGCATCGTTTGAAGCATTACAAGTCTTCGGATGATGCTTGCGTCATCTTTGATGATACCTTGTACTAGATTGGTATCATCGTGACTCTACGACGTTAAACAAAAGCATCTGTTGGGGGATTTCCCTCCCATTTTATTGTTTTATTTTCATTGGTGTGAGTAAGAAACTTTTATATTTGACGTACTTATTTTTCGGAAATTACATCTCTTTGTAAACTTAGTTTCCACTATAGTTTCTACTAAGTTTGGGGAGGTGTGATGTACTTACCTCATCATAGTATGGAGAGTATAATCTTTTCTTTGTAACGTTTGCTAGGGGAGTTGATTTTTTGTGGTATATTAAAACTTTAACTGATTTTGATGTATCGATTTTTTACAATTTGCCTAGTGTTTAGTGGTGTTTTATTTTTAAGTGTCGTTGCGGAGTTATACTTGATGTTATATGGTCTGAAAGTGGTTCTCGAGCTTAGAAATTGCTATCTTGTACTTGATGTTGTCCTATAGTTTAATTATTGCAGGGAAATATGAGAAAAGTATGAAGTTTATGGAGTTCGAGAGGTTGTTCGACTTCCAGGAAGTTGTTCAACCACGATGTTTGATCGAGCAATGGTCAAACGAAATGTGTAATTCTTCCAGTAGGGGTTGTTCAACTTGGACAAGGTTGTTCTACTAAATTGGAAACTCGAACGAAAGTCGAACAAAATGTGTAAATCTTCTAGAGAGCTTGTTCGACCTGGACCATGTTGTTTGACTAAGGTGTCGTGGTCGAGCACTGGTCGAACAAAATGAGCAAAACTTACAAAGAGTTTGCTCGACTAAGCAAAGGTTGCTCGACCAAAGACTTAAAGTCGAACAAAGGTCGAATGAAAAAGAGGAGAATAGGGGGCACGACTAGGTTGGTTGCTCGACTTACATCACTTGCTCGACCAATATATTTTGGTTGAACGGAGGTTGAACGACGCCAATTTTAAAGGGCAGATCCAGGTTGCTCGACTTACACCCCTTGTTCGACTAGTCCTATCAAGTCAAATGGAGTCCAGAGTCAGTTTTAAAAGGTTAGTTTTCTCATTCCATTTGACATATTCCCGTCACCTTCTCTCGAACACCGATTCCATCCCTTAAGTCTTCTTCCCGAACTCTTCCCTACACTCTAATCTACCCTTCCACACACTTTCACATCCTAATTTGAGGTTTTTGAAGTCTGATTTGGGGCTAGCCACTAGAATTTTTGGGGATTTTCATCGTCAAACACCACACGCACACCATGTCCAACAAAGGTATGTTTTTCTTCACTTTTTACTCTTGAATTGTAGTTATTATGCTTAGTGAAGTTGGGGTGAGTGAATTAATCATAGTTTTGGTTGGATTTGATGGTTGAATTGTTGAAGTTCTTATTCGAAATTGCACTTGAATTTTCATGGTTCGATTTACGTTGAATTGTTGAATTTTTATGAAATTGATGGTGTGTATAGTATGGGCTTAAGGTTAATTTCGATTTATATATATGGGCTCATTGAATTGGAGTATTGTTGTGGTGCAATTTAGGGTGGAAGATGAACATGCTAGTATTTTGGTTGAAGTTTATATGACGTAGAAAGCATGTTTATGTGGAGTAGGATAAGACTAAGAGAGTTTCAATTATTCTTGATTGAAAGTGTTGATGTATAGTGCAATTATCATTGAATGAACACTTGAGATTGAGTTGTTTGAAGCACATGAATTTGAAGTCTTGAGTAGTATTCATGTTAGTCTTAGGATGAGTATATCTATCTCTTTGGTTTGTATTGAAGTATTGTTCTTATAGGAAAAGAGATTGCTTCTTCATCCAAGAGGAAGGGACCTAAGTCGCCTTCCCTGGGTGAGATAATCAAGAAAATAAGGATGGATAAGAGGAGGCCATCCGATTATGGCATCAAAATTGCAAATTGGGAGGAGAAGAAGGAGTTGTGGACTGCAATACACAAAAGATCACGAGGATGCGATATTAGGATGATCATGCGATGATGGAGATGAACATTATCAGCGATATTCGTTAAATGTTCAGTCGAGTGGGCATTACTCAGTTCATGGAGATGAAAAGAGAGACCTATTTTCATATCACTACGGAGGTCTTATGCACGTTGAGGATAGAGCGTGGAGACCGATACCTTCCTTATGGTATTCGGATGCAGATTGGCAGGCAGGAGAAAATGATGTGGGCCCGAGAGTTTAATGAATTGATTGGCTGTGAGAATGAGACGGATGTGGAGCATGATGATTTCAAGCCGAATGAGTTCTGGAGAGCTACTACGAATAGGCGAGAGAGATATAATTCAAATGCTTCCAAGGTTGCTTTCACCCGCAACCCAGTGTTAGCATATATGGATAGAATTTTAGGCAACATGCTATTTGCAAGGTCCAAGGGGAGAGCTGTACGTGTTATGGTCCATGCTACATGGAGTCCATTTTAATGTAACGGTGTACTTCTTCCAGCAGCTTCACAAGTTACTACCCACGGATTTCAGCGTGTTAGCATCGGAGGGCTCATCACCTTGATGGCTGAGTACTATAGAGTCGATTTGAGCAGGCACAGGCCTATCCGAGGGGATCCAAACTTGATTCTGACGTCATGTGTAAGGATGGGGCTGATTGAGCGGCTAGATGATACTTGGATATTCATCCTAGGAAAGGATCCTAGTAAATTAAGATTTCCACTGTCGATTGTTGATCTCACTACCATTAGGATCGACAACAATTTATTGATGGATACCACGGAGCATAAGGTGATCTATGAGACGTGTTTGGGAAGAGGAAATTGGAAACTTCTTGCTGAGATGCGCGCTCAGAGGATCGTCTTAGATGAGGACATGGTCTTGATAGAAGATCTGGCCGACTTTATAGAGGAAGAGCCGCAATCGCCACCAGCTTTTGTATATCCGGAGATGGGTATTCCTCCGGCACAGCCACAACAACAGGAGCATGAGTTTTATGAGCCACCACTACAGCAGCAACAAGATTTTTGGCAAGCTCAGGATCAGTTCTATCAGGAGCAATTTCGATTGATGAATGAGCATTTCACCATGCTTAATGCAAATCAGCAGGAGACGAATAGGCAGCTGGAATTGGCAAATGCGAATTATGCCACACTTGATGCGAGGTACAACACGCTGCAGGGCAACTATGTTGAGATGGATAGGAGATTGGGGAGGATGCATGCCGACGAGTGCAAGTTGGATAGGAAGCTTAATGTTCTTCATAGAGATGTAGATCAATTGCGCTTGGAGATGGGTGATGGTGATGACAAAGAGGGTGCGAGTGATGATGATGATGCTCCGGAGGAGTAGAGAGCATCAGGATTTTCTTTGTCTGTTTCATCTCATCTCCATTCTCTTTTATCTTTACAGGTTGGGTATTTGTGGTGTGAGTGGCATGTATTTAATATTGATGATTATTGGGTGATTGATTGTTGGAAGATGTATACATGGATTTGCTTTAGATTGTTTAGTGATGAGGATTATTCATGTTATGCATGTGCACTTAGTTTGATGCATGTTAATTTGTTGATGACAAGTATGTTCTATTTTTACTTGGAGTTCATAGAAAATTGATGTTGATTGCATGCTTTGAAGAGTGCTTAGAATTCTATTACCCATATGAGGATTTGAGCCTTTTGATTATGCTATATGAATGATAGTTTATTCTTGAGAGTCGTTTGTATACTTGTATTCTAGAACTTGGCTTGGAGTCTTGTTTGAAGTCTATAATTGATAGATACTAGGAAATGATCTTAGGCCATTGTTGTTGATTAAGTTACTTAGCCAAATTTATCCTACCTTATTACATGATTATTATTGGAAGCCCTTTTGAGCCTTTAAGCTTTTTCTTTGGCAAGCCGTTGATAAATAGCCCTTTACCTTTTGGATCCTTGAACACTTACTACTAGTAAAGAGTGGAGGTAAATAAATGTTATATGAAGTTTTGAAGAAGAATAGGGAGGAGAGATTTGGTGTAATAAGAATCATGAGACAAGTGGTTAAATCTTGCAAGGGATAGTGCCTGAAATCGATATCCCTAATGCTAGAAAGGGTAGTGCCCGAAACTGGTACCTTTATACTTGAAGAACACCGGAATTGATATTCTACTATAGAAAAGATATTGATCTAAGAGAAGATGGAGAAAGCGTGTATTGTAGTGATCATTAGAAGGACGAAGGAGAAAAGAAGGAAGCTATTGAAAAGCAAATCTCCAAGGTACTTCTTTACTAGTAAATTTAGTTACTTATATATATTCTCCTACCTTTTCCAAAGAGCCAACATTATAACCTAAATGCAAGTCCTTTGTGATCCTAGTATTGAATTAGTTATGGATGGATTTTTGAGACCCTTGTCAAGCTTATGGTTACGCGGGTATATGAATTGAAATTGAGTATCTATACTACCCATGAAGTATACATCTTTTACACTTGAGAGAGAGAGAGTAAACACTTACCCATGAGCTAGATGACTTAGCACTCGTAGAAGTATTGTGATTGATTGATGTTTTTGTGTGAATAAAAGGTATGATGGATTGCATGTTTTGAATTGATATAATTACATGTGTTAGGATAGGTTGTGCTTGATCTCGTGATTACACTCTCTTGATTTGTTTTGATTTTCATTGCCTCAGGACGAGCAACATGTAAGTTTGGGGGTTTGATGAGAGTGTAAATTCATGTATTTTAGGCTTTGATTTGTGTGGAAATTGAGTACGATTGAGTCTTTTATTGAGACAAATCGGTATATTTATGGAAAAGCCACAAATCAGAGGATACTAGGGCTTTTTGAGCATATTTGTACAGGAAAATAGATCAAAAGGGCTCGGAATTGGAAGATATGATTTTTGAGGTGATTTTCGAAGGTTGTTAGACCTCAGGGCCTTGTTCGACTATCATCACTTTAGTCGAACAAGGTGGTCAAGTCAAGCAAAATATGCAGAAACATACAGAGAGTTTGCTCGACCAAAAGATGTTGTTTGACCAGCATCATCTTGGTCGAACAGATGAAGCTTGGTCAAAAAAATTATGCAAAAACTTACAGAAGGCTTGCTCGACCAGGAGGCCTTGCTCGACCAGTCAAGGCTTGGTCGAACGGATTCTCACTACTTCTATTTTTGGAAATTCCAGATTTTTTTTACCAAATTTGACGTGTGCCCCAAGCAAAAGTCCATCCTAAGCTAGTAAAGAGGTTCCATGAGTATAAAAGAAGAGGTTTCGCAGGAGAAAAGAAACACACCACTTCATCATCTATTCACCACCGAAACCCAACCGCCATCTGGAGGTTCGTCAGTCGAACCAAGTGAGAACCAAGTGAAGATTCAAGATGGAGAGAGTCACGACGGCACCCGCATATAGGGTTTGCTTTGCTTCTTAATTTATCTTGTAATTTTCAAGACTATGGGTAAGATCCTACCAACCACCATGATTGTTCCTAGATCAATCATGGGCTAAAACTGCTTCGGTAGTTATAGGATTATGAAGGTTTTATGAGTTAGTTTGTCTTTCACGTGTAAACTCCGTACAACACTACTTGTGGTTTAGTTTATTTAAGATTGTGCTTTTTAAATTCATACTCACAGTCATTTTGTGCATCATTAACTGTTATGTAGAGTCAGAATACATATCTTGGTTATTGATTGAGTGCATTCATTGCTGAGCAGGATTACATGTTATAATTTTAGGTGAAGAGATTTCGAAGTTTTATTAGACCTATCTTATATAAATACTTATTAATTGAATAAGATTCGGGTTAATAAGTAGGATAAAGAGTATAACTTCACAGTACCTATAAAGGGAGATCATATCGGGTTAGAGTACTAAGTGTACGAGAAATAATTGATACTGATAGTACCTAGAAAGGGGGGTGAATTATATCTCTTTCTCCGAGGATATTCACACGTGTCATACACATGTTTACTTATGTCTATAGAGTGAATTTGCATGGTTTAGTGATGCGTTTATAGACCACAAAGCAGAGTCGGACATCAACGCATGGAAGAGAGATTAATAAGTAAAACTGGATGACCCAAAGAACTACCTAATTTCTCACTTGATCACAATCGTATTATCTCTATTGCTTGTTTATTTTTTTTGATGTTTTAATTACTTGTTATTTAGTTACTTAATCACATAAACTAATTTGCCAACATAGTCTTAGTTTATTAGAATATAATTAAATTGATATAATCCATCCCTTGGATTCGATAATCACTTGGTCGCCTATCGAAACTACAATTGATATCCTTCATACTTGGGAATTATTTTGTGGTTTGAGAAAATGCCCATCACTACCTCACTAACTTTTCTAACTATTTGATGATGGGATGTTAAAATGATATTTATTTTCTGATGGTGACTGGATACTTTATTTTCTATTTGAACTCTGATCTAAGCTCTGGACTTATATGCTACTAAAGTGGTTATCTTGCATTAGGTTATGTGGTTGCGGATAGACATGATTGGGAGAGATTATTTATGTGAAGTGTTGTGACCAGTGTCATCACATATAGAATCACACCTGTCCTCCACCAGTTGTTTTATTAACCACTAACGTTGTTTTATTGTTTCGACTGGTATTGTGCTTAAGTTGCTTTTAGGGTTGCTGTGGTTGAAGTGCTGAACGTGTTGGATGCAAAGCCCAAGTCAAACGCAGACCTTGAAGACCCTGGAGTAAACTGGAAAGATCCGGAAGCTCTAGAAGGATCTAGAAGGCGAAAATAACTACCTCTCTTAGTGGGCGGTTATTTGAGCCTGCATGTGTGGTTTCTACATCTCCTACATGGGCCACTGATCATTTGGAGCCTGCAGTCATTTATAAATGGAAGCTGCTAGTTGTCAAGTCAAGTGATCAAAAAGGCAATCCCACTATACAGTGTAAAAGATCCTAGATAGGTTTCTATCATAGTGTTTGTACTGGTGTTGTAACACTTGGTTTAACATCAGTTGTCTACTGTTATTCCCATACATTTTGTGTGCGCTGTTCACAGGCAGTAGAAGCCCACATGTGAAGTAGGTTTAGATTCTAACAAGTCTAGGTTTTGCCATTTGGGAACGTGTTTGGATTTAGATCTAATTTTATATTCGAAGGGTGGAAGAATTATTTCCACACCTAAGAGTCTATTTTTGTAATCACATTTTTCAATAGTGATATTTATGCCACGAGGCCGCCACAAACTTGCAAAAGTTTGTGGAAAGATTGAGTAATCCATGTGTTAAGTCTTTTGCTGATTTACAACTTATTCTATACGTAGTCAAGTTACATTCTGATACATACAATGTTGTTCAAAGTGTCAACACACTTAGGACAACATCGTACCAAAAATACACTTTGCACCATTGGGAACCCGACACCTAGAAACAACATGTCGAATTGATATTTGTGGGATATTCTAGAAAAATAAAGGTTGGTTTATTTAATAGTCCAAAATGTTCAAAAGGTAATTATTAATACGAATACTAGATTTTTAAAAAAGAACTATGTAATAAATCACAAACTCATGTATAAAATGTTCTAAAAGGTGTGAGAAGGGAAACATAAGGTAATAACAATTGTATAAGAGGATATACAACAAGTAAACTGCATCGCGTGTCACATCTGATACACAAATGCATGTAGTACCTTGTCATAGTGGGAGGATTGTTTTACAACATGAAAGATATATGTTTTGGGAGAGTTGTGAGACTTAGTCCCTATTAAACATAAAATCGGCCCATGGGTGCGACGAAGCACTACAAGATCGAAATGCGGAATCTTAGTAAGTTGCAATAAAATTTTAAAATAAAATTTATAGATTCTAAATCAAATCTGGGAGCTTATATGACTACTAAATGGTGTAAAATCCATTGGAAGTGGTCAGACAAAATAATAGAGGATCATATGGTAAGGTGAAATCTTTTGATACCTAAGTTGATCTGGATTCTTTTGTCTGTTGCTACTCATTTTGATTATGAGATACAACAAATAGATGACAAGACGTCATTCCTGAATGAAAGTCTTGAGGAAAGCATCTATGTTAAGCAACCAGGGTGATTCATTGCAAAGAGCTAAGAGCATTTTGAGTGTAAGTTTAAAAGTGTTCATCGATGGACTAAAGCAAGCTTCAAGATCATGCAACACCCGTTTTGATTAGGAAATCCGATAATAGGGATTTAATCAATGATCGGATGGGTCTTGTGTATTGAAAAGAGCGACAAAAATATGTTGGTATTTCTTGTATGTACGTAGATGGTATCTTGCTCATTGGAGACAATAAAAGAGTATTGTCGGGCGTATAGGTATGGTTAATAAAGCAGTATGAAGTGAAGGACTTAAGAGATGCAAAGTATATTTTTACGATCTTGGTGATAAGGATCACAAGATAGGATGTTGTGCTTATCTCAAGCTTCATGAAATGATACAATCCTTACTCGTTTAAGCATGTGACATTATCTAAGGATATGTATTTTTTGCACAAAAGAAGATAAAATAGATAAAGGCGTTCCCTATGCTTCTGCAATAAGGAAGCTTAATTTATGTAATGCTATGCACGAGATTGGATATCTGTTTTGCCAATGGCATAGACAGTGGGTATCAAGGTAACCCAAAACAAGAATATTGAATTGTGGTAAGACATATTTGAAGTGCTTGAAGAGGACTGGAAATTATATGTAAGTTTACCGGACTGATTCATTACTTCTAGATGGTTACTTAGATTCAGATTTTCAAATCATAGGGATGGTAGTAAATCCACCTTAAGGTTATGTGTTTAAATTGGGAAGTAGATCCATAGTATAGAGGAGTGTTATATAGAAATATATTTCGGACTCCACCATGTAAAATGGATAATATTGGAGCCTTGTGGCAGCCAATGTATATGTATGGTTTTAGAAACTTCGTAATGGACTTAGATGTGATTCTGGTTTTGCCCAAGGTCATCACAATTTATTGTGATAATAATGGTGCAGTTGCAAAAATGGAGGAATCATGAGCTCATAAGCTAATTAAACACATTGAGAGCTAGTACTACCTGATACGAGAAATCGTATGATGAGAGAAAGATTGTTTTCGCCTAGATTGCATCGGATGGTAACCTAGTAAATCTTTTTACAAGAGCCTTAAAGAGAAAGTTTTGATGGTCAAGTAGTGAGAGTGGGAATCAGATGTGTCACAGCAGATATGGCAGCATAATCTTTTAGTATAAGTGGAAGATTGTTGGATTGTATACTAAAAGTCTAGCTTTTTATATGAACAATATTTAGACGATATTTGAAATGAGAATCATGTGATCAAACGTTCGCAATAATATTATTGCAAAAGTTCATTTACTTTAAATTGTAGATAATGTGGTGTGCGGCGTCACACGGAAGATTATATTATCGGATCTTTATAAAGTATAAATAAACATTCACAACCGAGATAGAAGGGGACTATCTATCGGTATGGTTGTAGTGTGATTTGACATTAGTCTATCTTGACTATGAAATTGCACTAGTGCACGTTGTGTATTGAATAGGACCGCTGTTGAGATCGTTCGGTTTATACTGACTATATAATAGAACTTGATCTCTGTTATTATGGAAGTTCGTACTCTTAATCCCAGTACAATAACCTCTTCACGTAAGCCATTATTTATTTTCTTGATTCATCAATGGGTAAGATTTAATTATTAAATCAATATGCTTGGTGAGTTAGGAGATGGTGATGTCTCTATGGTGTGCTGTTATTGTAGAAAGAATCTGTGTCCTAACGGAACTGGTTGATGATGTTCCCTTGAGGAGCTCATAATGATTATCATGTAAACCCTGCAGGTGAATTTATTCCGGTATGATAATAAGGTTGAGTGGTACTACTCTCGACATATATATTAATTAATTGAGTTATCAATAATTTAATTAATTAATGGGCATTGAATCTTAAACACGGGAAGATTTACGATCTCATAATAAGAAGGAGCCCATAACATAATTTGGGATTAGGGTGGCAGTGCAATAATATTTCTTTAGTTGACTGATTTATTATTATTGGACTTAAGTATCAGTTTTAGGCTAAACTTGGATGCTTAAGCCCAATGGGAGGCCCAAACCCTAATTTCTCCTCCTGGTCCCTGTTGTAGCCTTTAAATAGCTAAAAAACTATTGGACAGGGAAACTAAAAGAAGAACACATGTGGAACGAGATAGGTGAAAAACTACAAGGTAAGTGGGGTGATAAGATCTCTATTAGATACATGGGAGATAAATTAGTACATATCGAAAGACAAGAAGGGTAGACTTTTCCAATGGGAGATTTAGATGAATGGAAAGAATTTTGGTTCAGGTGGGTCAGACCTTGGCAAGTTGAGGACGTGTGTCAATATAGAATAGTATGGACATCATGGTTTGGTATACCACTACATGTTTGGAATGAAAACTTCTTCAAAACTGCAAGCATCAGAATAGGAAGGATCAAAGAGATTGATGAAAAAATCCAAAGAGAGATTAGATGTAGCCTGAGTCAAGATGTTGATCCCGATCAAATCCACAACAAACAAATATCTCTGTATTAACGTTGATGGAAAGAATTTCATAGTAAGAGTTTCGAAAGAGCCAACAAACACTTGGGAAGACGAATATAATGATATGGTATCTTCATGGGATGATTTAGAGACATTTGGGGATTTCGATAAGGAAGAATAGATTCACCCGAACATGACAAACAATCTCATCGAGGCAACGGCGGAACAAAATTCCCCTGACGGTGATGATGGCAGTAAGGAGAGGTGGAACCCTAACATAAAAAACAAGAACATCTTTAATATGTCAGCAATGGTTGACATACCCTAAAATATTGGAACAGGTGAAAAGGGAACAACGATCTCTGACGCGTAAGATCTTATGCAGAAATCTCGAATTCGAAGAGAAACTAAACAATCTAAATTGGATCCAAAATTCCCACCAAGCTGCGAGGAATATATCAGAGCTGCCGGATTAATAAGGGACCCATAGTTGAATTACATCAGGCCCATCAAAACAGGAATGATACAAATAGCCTAAAAATAGAAGCCCAAAACCCACCTAATGGAGGACAAGAAAGGATGGAAATCCAACAAAGAAAAAAGGTCGAGAGTAGTGTGCCAAAGATACTTGATATCAAAGGAGATATACACAGCACCATAGACTACGCGAACATGCAGAAATTGGGGCATCAGAAGATCAAAGTCAAGGGATTTCACAAATGTACAGCTCAACAGAAGAGAAAAACATAAATGAAGAGAATGAATCATACCATCAATCTCAACAGGTCATTCGCTTAGCTTCTGAGAAAAAACATAATTGCAATTCACAAAAAACACACAGAAAAGAAACTCACAAAGTGGGAAGAAAGAAGGTGGAAATATTGTCCAATAAGAAAGAGAAATGGATAGAAAAAATGAGGTTAAAGGATTTCCTGGCTGACATTTCATCACCAAATGAAATTAGCAGAAAGAGAGGAGGGGCTACATCAAGAGAAACCTAGAAAGGAATTCATAAGAGAAACCATATAAAAGAACAGGCGACAGAAGCATGGGCAATGTGCAAAGAAATTAGTATCACCTCAGATCATGATAATGACATTATGATATTTGAGATAGAGAAAAGAATAGTTGAAGAAGAAAAAAGACCGGGATGAATCATATAGAAAATGAGAACTCGAGTAGACACTCATATGAAGATTGTCAGCTATAATATAAGAAAAATTGGATCGAGGGGGAAAGTGGTAGATATGAGAAAGTTAATCAGAACACAAAGTACAGATATGTGCCTAATTCAAGAAACCAAGAAAAAGAGTGTGACAGACAGAATGTGTTTTGCAATTTGGGAGAATAGAAAATGTGATTGGTCTTTTATAGAAGCAGAAAGAAGGTCGGGAAGAATTTTATCATTCTGGAATCCTGAATGTTTTCAACTGAGAAGTGACTGGAATATGAAAGCTGCGTTAAATCTAAATGGACTTTGGGGACAGGATAAAATTGAAACATGCATAGTTAATGTATATGGACCAAATGGTTTAACCTAGAACGCAGAACAGATTGAGTTTTGTAATCTTTTAAAATCCAGGAGTTTTTGTTTGCATCATGAGAGGTTTCAACGTAATTAAACATCAAGCTAAGAGACAAGAAAGAGGATTCTCTTTCCCTAGAAGAGAAATCATGGACTTTGATCAATTCATAAGAGAAACAGAGCTGATCAATTTACCAATATATGGGAGATCCTTTACATACTATAAACCAGATGCAAGTTGCAAGAACAGAATTGACAGGGCATTGATCAACCACTTATGCATGGATTGATACATGGCCAGAGACTAGATTACTGAGAATGTTGAGAACAGTATCAGACCACGCTCCACTAATGCTTGAGAATTCGCTCAAAGAGTGTGGACCAAAGCCTTTCAAGTCAATAAACACTTAGTTTTCAGTTACAGGGTTCAAGAAGATCATTGAAGAAAAGTGGAATGAGTACAAGCTAGAAGCCTGGGGAGGATATATCTTGAAGGAGAAATTCAAAAAATTAAAAGGGATTTAAAAAAGTGGAATGAGAACTACTTTGGTCGGTTTGATAAATAGATTGAAAATCAAAAGAAAATAATTTCACAACTGGACAGATTGGATGAAGAGATGGGGCTGGATAAGACAGAAACACTTGAAAGAAACAAATCGAGGGCCTTACTCATCAAAGATCTAAGGAACAAATCAAGTTTTCTATGTCAGAAAGTAAAGTGTAAGTGGTTGAAAGGGGGGGATGTGAACTCACAATACTTTCACAAAGCAATAAATGACAGATGGAAAATAAACGAAATCACAGGTTTACTTATAAATGGTGAATGGGTAGATGGAGTATCAGAAATTAAGGAGCAAACTAGGAAAACTTATGAGCAACATTTCAAGGTAGTTAGAAGGAATAGAACAAAAATATCCAAGGAGTTGTTTACCAAAAAGATTACAGCGGAGAACAACTTTCTTATTGCTCCATTTACTGAAGAAGAGGTGTATGAGGCCTTGAAGTCGTGTGGAGCCAACAAGAGCCCTGGACCAGATGGATTCAATGGTTTCTTTTTTAATGAAACATAGAAGATAATTAAAGGGGATGTTATGAAGTTCTTTGAAGAATTCCACAAGAATGAAAGAATCACGAAAGGCTTAAATCAAACATTTATCACTCTAATTAAAAAAAACGAAGGAGTTAATAGACTACAGACTGATTTCCTTAATAGGAGTAACTTACAAGCTCCTATCTAAGGTGTTGACAAGAAGAGTAAGCTTAATCATGGAGTCGATTATTACATCAAAACAGTCCGCCTTCATAGGAAAAAGACAGCTAGTGGACAGTGTGGTTGCACTCAATTTAGTAATAAAAGGTTTGAAACAAAAGAGAGCGGAAGAGTGATCTACAAGATCGATTATGAGAAATCCTATGATTTAGCAGAATGGTCATTCCTAGAGGACATAATGAGCAAATTTGGATTCCATACCGGATGGATATCATGGATTATGGAATGCATATCTACCGTTAGGGCCTTGGTACTAATTAGTGGCAGATCCACAAATGACTTCAGCTTAGAAAGAGGTCTAAGACAGGGGGATCCACTATCCCCATTCTTATTCCTAATTGCAGCACAAGGCAACAGTCTCATTATGGAAATGGTAGTGAAAAAGAAATTGTTTTAGCCTTTTTTAATCAGAAAAAATAAATATCCGATGTCACATCCACAGTATGTTGATGACACGGTATTCTTAGGAGAGAATAACCTAGCAAATATACTCTTTCTAAAAAATTTCTAATGTTATTTGAGATAGTTTCTAGGTTGAAAGCAAATTTGAAAAAAATATAGCATTGTGGGCATTAATATAAATAAAGGGCTATGGCTGACTATGTCCAAATCTTGAAGTGCCAGATTAAGAATCTCCCATTTGTATATCTAGGAATTCATGTCGGATGCTCCCATCAAAAAATTGCAGACTGGAGATATTTGTTAGACAAGGTAAAAGGAAGAATTGTAAAATGGAAAGGTTATAAAGTATCCATTGGAGGACGTCTCGTCTTGATTAAATCTATCCTGAATGCTCTGCCTCTTTACCTTTTCTCAATCTTCTAGGCTCCAGCAAGAATCTTGAGAACACTCGTTAGTCTGCAAATTTCTTATTTCTAGGGGAAGGTGAGCATGAGAAAGCTATCTCCTTGATGAATGGGGAGAGAATTTATCATCCAAAAGATTTTGGGGGTCTTGAGGTTAAGGATTAGGGGTGTTTTAATTATGTTTTGGATGATAAATGGGTATGGAGGGTGTTGAATGAAAAGGAAGACTTGAGGGTTAAAATCCTTAAGTCGAGACGGGGGGAGAGTCTAGGATTAGATTGTCTTAGTGTGGGCTTTAGGGTGAACTCTAGGTCAGAGGGTGGTGGAGGGGAGTTCTTAATTGTCTTGTTGATTCAAAGGGAGAGTGGTTCAAAGAAGAGTTGAGTAAAAGATTAGGAAATGGGAAAAGTACTCTTTTCTGGAAAGAAAAATGGGATGGGAGGGGGCATTAAAAGATAGATTTACAAGACTCTATAATATAAGTCTAGACAAGGGTAGAGTTATTAATGAATTGGGAAATTGGGTAGAAGGAAAGTGGAGTTGGAACCTCAAATGGAGGAGGAGTCTGAGGGATTGTGAATCTGACATTTTCCATGAATATTGCAGCTTATCATTGACATTCCATTGGTACCAGATCATGAAGATTCTTGGGAATAGAGGCAGAACACAAAGGAAGGATATAATGTGAAAGATGCATATGCTAAACTGATGCACAGGAAATCATCAATAATGGTGGAAGGACTTGAACCAGAGCTGAAAAAATATACGTGGTATAAGATCATTCCCAGTAAAATACAAGTACATGTGTAGAGAACACTGATGAATAGAATTCCAATGATAGTATATGCAAAACAACAACAGAAAACACCAAATATTTGTTCGTGGAATGCTCAAAAGCACACGATACTTGGGCTGAAATTCTCAAATGGCTCAACCATACAGGTCCTCTTCCTTCAGAGCCAAGCAGAAATATGTTAGTAAACAAAAAGATTTTGGCAGCAATATGGGTGTGCGCCATTTGAATGATGTGGAAAAATGGGAACTACCTAATCTTCCGTAACTTGGAGGTAAGCGCAAGCAAAATGATAGAGAAGATTAAAATTAGATCATGGAATTGGCTAAAGTGGAAAAATGACAAATTGATTAGAGATGTGAGTTTTGTTGGTTGAATAAAGGAAGGATTTAAAGGTTTTTAAATTAACATACATGACAATTATATGGTTTTCATTTGTATGGCACTTTGTATATTGAGTATTAGGTAAACCTATTACCTCATACTCTTATGATAATAAATTTTTCCTTATAAAAGAAATAATAATTAAAAGAACGTAAAACGATCTCCGACCATCTCATGGAAGTGTTGCTTACTTATTAACATGAGTTTAGTGTAGCATTAAGGGATGGCAATGGGTAGGGTACCCGCTTATTTTAGGGTACCCGTATTTGATTAAAAAAACTATCTTTATCCATACCTATCCCGTTTAAAAAATTTATTATGATATCCGTTACATCCCATACCTGTTTATCAATACTCGTAGGTACCTGTACCGATTTAATATCCATTTATTTATATATTTATATTTTTTTATTGTTTAAATAAATATAATAATAAAAATTACATTATTATTAATTAAATATAAAATAAATATAATATAAATTCTATTATTTTAAATAAATATTTAATAAATATGATTAAATAACATTTATAACTATTAATTAAATATATAAAATATCTCATAAAAATATATATTAAATTTTATAAAAATATATACTCCCTCAGTCTCGGGCAAAGCGGTCATTTGTTTTTTGCACATAAATTAAGAAGTATTATTATTTTATATAAAGTGAGTAGGTGTATTAGAGAGATGTGATGGGTAGTGGTGGGCATTGGTGGACCCTTTTTAACTAAAAGGGAAAGACAATGACTAGGGTAGGAAGGGGGTACCAATTTTGAAATATACAACCTCCTTCCTTCATATTCAATGTGTGTTTTGATATTTTGATGAAGGAGCATGAATTAATTAAAGGTGGGAATCAAATGTACAACCTCCTTCCTTCATCTTCCTAGTCACTCTCAAAGAGAAAAATTGTGCAATTTGGATGAGACGCCTAATATATTAAAATGGTTATGCATATACGGCCTCAATTCATTGCTCCTAATTCGGGTAGCTGGATATGGGCGTCTTTCATTCCTCCCTGCAGGTCGGTGACAGTATGGAAAGCAGTTAAAGGGGTTCTAACTACATGGGAAGTTCTCAATCTTCCAGGCTTCAATGGGCCATCAAGATGTTATCTATGCAAGGCAAATGAGGAAAGTATGGATCACATATTCATGAATTGTTCGAAGTCCAGGCATGTATTGTAGTTTCTCCTGCGAGGATTTAGTTTTGCGAATCAGATTCACGTTGATCAAAGTTTTGCAGAGTTCATTTTACAAGTAATGCAGATGCAAGGGAGCAAACAAGTCATTTCACTATGGAGGTACTCTATAGTCACATATAAATGGGCCATATGGTATTTCCGTAATACTATGGTATATAGAGGTTACACAGAAGATTTATGGGATAAGACAGTCAATATGTTAGATATTGTTGCTATGATCAAGGCACTGATTAAAGAGCTGAATGGAAAAAATATTGGTAGTATGTATAATACAGTGGAGGACTTAGGAACTTTGCACTACTTCGACATTGCTGGTGTGCCGCGGCAAGCACCGTGTATCATTCCAATCTGATAGTTTCCTCCAAAGCCAGGATGGGTGAAGATTAATATAGATGATCACGCCACCGAATCACCTGTGAGCATTGCTGGTAGCGTGGTTTACAGAAACAACAGGGGATTCTTTATGGGAGCATTCATGATAGGTTTTGGCACAGGCTTTGCCATCGAAGCAGAATTGGCAGCGGCGTTTCTTGCCGTTGAGATTGCATTTGACAGAGGATGGCATACCTTGTGGTTAGAAACTGATTTGGTTATGGTTCAGCATGTTTTGCAGGTGGAAAAGCCGAGTCTTTCATGGAGGCTTATGGCTAAATGGCATCGCGCAAGAGATATCATTCTTCAAATTTGGTTCATGGTCACGCATATCTACCGTGAAGGGAATTCCGCAGCAGACTCAATTGCTGCAATGGGAGGTGATTTCGCTTGGATAGGGGACGCTGGAGCAGCAATGAACACCATTCTCTTCAAGGATATGAATCAGACACATTATATATTTAAATAGTTTTTTAGCTTCCCTTCCTTAGTCTATGTATGTAGGCTATTTGCCTTGAGGGCTCTTCATGTCATCTTTTGGTCTTGTATTTTGTAACCTTTTTCTTTTTCTCTCATTAATAAAGGAATTATTGGACTGTTACATGAATATATGTCATTGACTAATAAATCAGAGTCTTGCACATTTCTCAGTATTGATGGATAGTAAATATTATAGTTTTAATTTGGGCCGTGATCTCCTAATTGCTTGGATTTGTATTGATGTTGAGATGAAACTTCATGTCACTTTTATTTCCCAGTTTGGGTGCTACTTCTAAGTGGCTTGGCAAGTTTCTGAATGCTTGGTCTATGTGTTTATACTAATTGTGTTTGGAGTTGAGTCCTTGAGATTCGGTAATGGATGCGAGACAATTTGTCTTGATCCTCCAGATATATATTTTTTTATTTGCTGTGATCTGTCACTGCACAAAAATGATGATTTTATTCATCATTTGGAATACTCTAATGAGATTTCTAAAGTTGGCGATGTCACTAATGGAAACTACTTTTTGGAGATGAATGTTGGTAAGTTTAATCATTTTCTTGGTTGCTTCTTATAGTGAGGATATGACAATATAATAATTTTAAATTTATAGGTTTTTTTTCATTCAAATTTTGGATATTCTCAATTAGTTTTCAATCAGATAGTGTACTAATTAATTATAGCAATAAAAACATTGATAAAATTATGGATTTGTTTCAATTTGTCATGTCAACATAATTTTCTTATGATGGTTTTCTATTTTAGGTACTATATAAGCATTTTGGAATTCAAATATTAATGAAGATATGTTTTTTTCTTCATTGTTACTGATTTTGATTACTTGCAGCGGAAATGGCCTCCAAATTGAATATTTGTTAATCTTGGTTTAGTATTTGTTTCGATTTACACTTAAAATTTAGTATTTATTTTCTTAATTGCATGGGATTATTGTTTTGAAGTATTGTTGAGCTATTTTAAAATTCATGTCCCGTGGCGCTTGATGAAAATTATATTGTTTGTGATTTGGGAATGCAAGTCTATATTTGGTTGAATTTTGATGTGTTGTTGAGCTGTTGATTTCAATTTTTAGGCCAGTGGCCTTATTTGTTTATTAATAATATTGTTATATTAATTTGGGACCTTATGACCTTATGTGCTTTAATTTGGATGTATTGTCGTGCTCTTAATTTATAATTTGAGGACTATGAGCCACCTGTATGAACTTTGTTTTTGTTATGCTAATGATCAACTGAACAACATTATGATTGCATTTTGAGGTGATGCCTAAACTATATCATTTATTCTAATTGTGCTTGCTATTTTGAACTTACCAACCTTCTTGCTAAACATTACAAGGATCATAGCTTACAGACAGTTCGGTTGCATATTTGATACTTCTTTAATGTATTTTTATTTTGAGCATTCAGTTTCAGTGTTCATTGCTGATAATTCAGTTTTGGATCTATATATATGCGGAGATTTATGTACTAATAATTCTGCATTAGCTTGCAATATTCTTACGGAGTTTGGATCAAATTATTTCAAAAATAGTTTTACGTCATGTAAGTTTATTCAAAAAGATGTCATGGTGATTATTTGACTTTCAAATGTTTTTTTACTGATCATTAGTTTTGAGTTTCCTTTAATTATACCTATGGTAAAAGTTACCCAGTAAAAAAAGTGGTACCTTTCGGGTGTTCAAATTTACATAACTTTTTTGTCTCTCTTTCGCTATCTATTGCTCGATTTCATTCTGTAGTGTGAAGTAAGGTAGGTTGAAATGTTGTTTTGCTGAACTATTATGTAAAACTTAATAAGAATAATGCCAATAATGTTAACAATGTACTATTTTTGGATGATGCCTTCAAGAAAATTCAATTGTGAACTATTTTTCAAAGTGATAAAAGAGAAAATCAATAATATTGAGAGAGCTGCTGAGATGGTCAGTTAAGCTTCAACGTGCACTCAGGTTGGTAGAATTTATTTGTGAAAATTACTTGCATATATTCCTTATTGAGGTTTGTTATAATGTCATTACAGATTCCTAATAGATGAAGTTTAAGTGAGCTCTTTTATAGTCAATATTTTATCTGATAACAAATTTTATGATAAATTAATATTCTTTCATCTTCATATCATATCCTTAATATGATTGTTGCAGTTCATGTTACTTAAATCTATCCTTATAACCCAATGATGCAAAAATATAAATCTAAACATAATATTTGAGATTTAAAATGATGCTTGAAGTTTCAAGCTTTGTTTTATATATACAAAATACAAAATTAAATCTAAAAAATACCTTAACAATAAAATATAACAAAATCACTTTGCATCATTCAATAATATAGGCGTCAGTAGATAAGCAAGGCAAGAGGAACATTTAATTCTTAAGTATTTCACAATTTTAATTTATTTATCACTTCCCCTGTTTGTTTAATCTATTAATAGTATTTTTCTTATTATTAATTGGTATTATCAGTTAGGCAATTCCAAGTAAATGAAATACTTGCTAAAGGATTTTGGAAGAGATATAACCGATGTGAGTTACCAGAGGCAATGAAGATGGGTGTTCATGAGTAAACAATTGCAGGCTGCTCATGTTGCAAGAAGCAAGTTGATCAAGGTAATTATATTTGATTCAGTTGCATTTTTCGTGGAGTAGGTGATTGTTTAGCTTTATATAAGTCTGGTTCCATTTTTAATAAGTTGCTATTATAGAATCCAAATTTTGCTATTATTATGTCTTAAAAAGTTTGCTAAGTTACATGAATATGCTTCTCATTTTTCAATCAATTGAAATTATACAAATGAAATCATGCTATTATTGTATCTATAAAATCTTTGTTATGTATTGTTTAACTTTAAATCTATATATATATCTATGCTTATAAAAGGAATGCTGAAACTCCTTTAGAGTGGGAAAGTATTTATGCTGGCCAATTGAGTCTTAGTGTGAGATAACCTAACAAACCTAAGACATGTTTGACTAAGAGGCATTTAGAATTTTTACAAATCAAGTTACAGTAAATCAGACCAGCAATGTGGTCTGCTGCACCAGTAGCCTTTATTTGTAGCTGTAATAGTAATTTTAAATAGTTGATTTGTTATTTATATGAAAATGAAAATATTTGAATTTGTTACTTTCACATTGATGCGATGTCTTGGGAGTTTTAGGCATTGTTTTAATTGAAACATTAGACACTTCAAATTTGGTGGGCGTTTTCCACAAAGCAGGAATTGAAACCTTTAAAACATCAGGGTGTGCATTATTTGAGAACATATATTGTATACCATTGCATTGTACGATGCACGTGTCAGTTATTAACTGTCAAACTCGAACTACAATTGTTAGTTTTATGTTGATTCATGCGCTTATTAAATCCTTTGAATCCTGTTTCTTTCCGCACTTTTACTCCCCAATGTCCCACCCATTTTTTACAGTATTCATTTATTTCTTCGTATAGCTCCTTTTATAGCTATCTTAATATACATACTTCACATTTAGAACATGTTTTAATTGTGTGTATATATAGCTGTAAAATATTGATAAATTGTATCATTCTTCAGTGTTTAATGAATTGGTTGTAAATTTTGAATTTGCTGGCTGAAAATGAAAAATGGAGCTCTTGTAGATTTTTTTCCAATGCAAATGAATATTGTAACACCTCAGTGTCTGGAAAACTGTTTGCCTATTTTTGTAGCACTCACGAGCAAGAATACTCGATCGTTGTAGTAGTATATCCCAAGAAAAATTATCAATCCACAAAGGAGTTATGTTCGGACTAGCAAAATACGTGAGCTCATGTTCATGTCGTTTTTGTAAAGATGATAGGGGGTTTTGAGATTGATTAACCACTTAAGAAAGTAGCAAGTAAATAAAAATAACAAATAAGAGAAACGACAAGTGAAGATGAATGAAAATAAAAAAGGATAGGTGTTAAAGTTCAAGGATGAAAAACATGGGATTAGAAACATCCAAGCATACTCAATTCATACTATCATGCAAAAGGAATCCAACTTAATTGATGTAGACTAAGGGTGATCACGATTGTATCCTAAGCTCCCTTTTAGGTTACAAAGGTTGTTGATCCATTTTAGACTCCCAAAAGCACTTAAGATCAAAGCCCAACATTAACTCCTTCCATCTAGGTACTAGTTAGAGTAAACTCTCCTTTTTTGTGTACTAAGGCCAACGAATGGATTGGTTCCCCTCATCGAATTCAGATATTCTTTTGGTCAAACCCAAACTCGATGTCTAATCATGTCTTCCTAATACTATAGAGGGTCGTTTCCGTCTCACTCCAAGCAATGCATACATGAACATTATGATAGCATTTAATCGCCATAAATCAATTCATTGATCAACAATCCATTAAACCAATAATCAATTATGAATAACAAACCATGCCATCACAACATCAAGACAATTATACTCCATGAATAGAAATCAACATCAATTAAATCAAAAACCAATTTAATCCACATGATAATACAAATCTCATATACTCTTCATGTCCCCAATCCCACTAGAGGGATTAGCCTAACATGATAAAGGTAACAAAACACATAAATGATTCATTACAAATACACATAGTCTTAGATCCAAAAGAAAATCAAAAGAGATGTGAATCTTCCCTAGCAATTTCTTGTAGAGAATCTTCAATACTCATGAATCTCCAACTCTAGCTCTTGATTTCTTGAAATCTTCAACACCCAAATGGAAGGGATGAAGAATGGATGAAGATGGAAGAAGATGATGGTGGAAAATGGAAGAAATGGTGTGTGAGGTGTGTGTAGAAGGGTGGAATTTCGGATCTTATCTATCAAAATGTTGAAATGGGGTCTATTTATACCTCATGTGGGCCTTCTAGAAGATTCCAGCAATTTTCTGCGTTTTTGCACCAACACGGCTCGAGCTCCGCCGCACGCCTCGTGTTCTAACACAGCGCACGAGTCGTGTTCCGCACTCGGTCACAGGGGTGGCCGTGTTGTGTTTTCTAATGTTATCGCACGGTTTTCTGGACAGGCCCGTGCGCGGTGCACGGGCCGTGTGTTTGTACTGGGCACGGGTCGTGTTCTGCACTCGGCCATAGGTGTGGCCGAGTTGGTGTTTCGGGTGTCAGCGCACGGCCATTCTGACAGGGTCGTGCGCTGCACACGGCCCGTGTTGCGCAGCTTCCATTTTTGCCCGTTCTCCCTCGTTTCAACTCCGAATTTAGATCCGCTTTTTCCTATGTCTTCCTTATCATATCTAGCATCCAATAAAAAGTGAAAATCATATGTTTAAGCTCATTCACACACATTTCCATAAAAACACAAAATACAACCAAATAACATACAAATACGGATAAAATAATACCAAAACACATATAAAAAGATACTAAAATCTAGGTGAAAATAGCGCCAATCAAACCCCCCAAACTTAAGGTGTTGCTCGTCCCCGAGCAACGAAAATGACAAACCAAAAAGAGAAATTTTCACCTAGAAAAAGACTAAATGAACATAAGTAATAACACATCGTTAGCGATAACAACTACAAACTATGCTAAGTCATCCTACAACATTAAAATCATAACATGAAGAATTAGCAAGTTCAATCACAAGAGAATAAAATGTAATATAGTTTCTTTTTTTGGTCCAAGCCTCACATATGTTATAAATGTCTCTCAACACTCTTTAAAGTAGGGTAAAGCAACACTCATCAACCGATTGGCTTGACTCACTATAAGCTTGCTCATGGACTACATTCACAAACCACCAAAGTTTCAATCAATGATCAAAAAGGTCTTTCATTAAGGATGTAATGATAGGCTTTTTGGTAGGGTAGGAAGTATATGGATAAGAGTGACTAATCATGTGTAAGTAATCAAAGAGATGGCCAATTTCCTCAACTTCTTCACTTTCTTTTCTTCCTTGCTTATCTTTACAAATCTCAAGCACTATTCATTAACTTTCCTTGGATTGAGCTTCTTTTGATGCATGCTTCCTATCTTTGAATTTTGTTTACTTGAGCATTTTGATGTTGATTTGCTCCTTTTCTAACTTTGAGGTTGCATGTGCCTTCTTGTTTTTGCTCTTTTCATCCTTTTTCTTGCTTGTTTACCATGTCCTTTACTTCTTTTGATTATTCAATCAATCCTATTGAGCCACCATCTCCTCAATCACCCACACAAAGGTATACATAAGCTTGAATGGATAATTAAGGCTTGTAATGTGCTAAATTCACAAAAAATAGGCTTAAAGGCTCAAAATGGTTAACTAAGGATGATGTTCATGGTAGGGAACATATATGGCAATGACTATAATAACAAGGATGGCCTTAGATCATTTCACTAATCTCCACTAATCGGGCTCTTTCCTATAGTCCTTGAGCAAGTTCTAGCTTATCAAACACAACCGATCCACTCATGAAGAAATACCATGTGTGCATGGTTGAGGCTCAAATGCTCACAAGCTTGTGCTCGGACCTTAAGGAACTTATTACACCACATTCATCTCAAAATTGAACAAGTTAAGTAAAACATGTCACAATTTGAAAGTGTAGAGATTCTTAATCATAATTTGTCATCACTTATCACCACAACCTATCATCACTCACGTTCAAAAATGACTCACGACATCCCTAAACAAACCACCAAACATCCCATGACAAGAATAAAAATACACACAACATACAAATAAGGACTCAACAAACAAGACACAACAAAAACACAAAACATGCAAAAACACAAAATACCATCATCCATGCGACAATTAAGCACACATTCAAATCATCCCTAGACAATTAAGCTCACAAACATCCCACTCTTTATTGAAAAGGAAATCCTAAGTTACGAAAGTAAACCTCCCACAAACATAACAAATGAAGTAGCATGCTAGTTGATGAGAGTGAAAATAAGCGTGTTTTAGTGTCCAATTTAACACCTTTTTGATGAAAATTGTTGTCATATATTAGCACAATGGTCTTATATTCATTATATGTGATATGAAGGTGCACTTGAGGTGTTTTATTGTGTTTTAGGAGGAAAAAGGGATCAAAAGTGCCAAGTTGGAGAAAGGTGCAATTTGTGCGAGGATGCTCTGAAATGCACGTCCAACTTGTGTAATTATTCTGTGTTCTTGTGGAGATCAAAACTGTTAATTTTATATATGGTTGGAAAGCCACTGAAGAGAGGGTCGTTTTGGCGTAAAGAAAATCCCATTCGGAGGCCGAACGAGGAAGTTATGAGCAAAGTGGTGACGCCGCGCGAGCTATGCCGAACAGAAAAGATGTTCTACTTTCCATAGCTTGTTACAGATCCAATTCTTTGAGTTTTTGTGATTTCTTCATATGGATAGAAATCCCAGGAAGAGAGGATCGCGTGAGCACAAAAATCACTCAATTCGGAGGTCGGATGTGAAAGTTATACGCGAAACGGCGAGACTGCGCAAATCGGTTCGACCTAGGTTCGACCTGAGAAATTCTGGTTCGACCTGTTGGGTTGGTCGAACCAAGCACCTGGGGCTTCCAGTAGGGTGGTTCGACCTGTGGTTCGACCTGTGCTTAGTGGTTCGACCTGTTTGCTGAGGTCGAACCGATGTACGGGAACTTACCATATCCGTATTTTCGAGGCCTAAACGCGTGTGATCACTTGAAAAGCCCATTCCAAGCCTAGGAGACGTGATTACAAGTATAAAAGGAGGTCTAGGAAGCCACAAAAGGGGAGAACACAATACAAGAGAGGAGAAGAAAGGCCACAACCATACAACACCCCACAAGGGGGGATCACCCCCCATCCATCATCCACTTCCTTTCCTTCATCTATCCATCACTTTGAAGATTCGTTTGTGGAATCAAGAGGAGAACCAAGAGGAGGATTCAAGATGGAGAAGGACATGAAGACGCCATATCTAGGGTTTATTCGTTTCCTAATTTATCTTGTATTTTCCGGACATCCGGACAAGATCTATCCAATCCCCATATGTGTTTCCTACAACACCATGGGCTAGAGCCTTTTTGGTAGATCTAGGAGTTTTGATGGTTTTATGAATTAATTGATCTTCTATGTGTAAACTCCGTACAACACTACTTGTGGATTTATTTTATATATGATTGTGCTTTCTTAATCCATATTCACGGTCGTTTTCTGCATCTTCAATTGGTATATAGAGTCTGAATATATATCTTGGTTGTAGATTGAGTGCGTTCACCGCTGAACAGGATTCCATGTTATGATTCTAAGTGAGGGGACTCCGAAGCTTCATTAGAACTATCATATATGAATACTTATTAATTGAATTGAATTCGGGTTAATAAGTAGGATAAAGAGGATAATTTCATAGTACCTATAAAGGGAGATCATATCGCGTTAGAGTACCAATCCTAAGGGAAAATAATTGATACTGATAGTACCTAGAAAGGGGGGTGAAATTATATCTCTTGCTCCGAGATTATTCACACGTGGTACACGCATGTTTACTTGTGTCTATAGAGTAGATATGCATGGTTTAGTGATGCGTCCATATTCCATAAGGCAGAGTCGGACATCAACACATAAAAGGGAGATTAATGAGTGAAACTGGATTATCCTAGAGCTACATATTCTCCTATTTGATCCACCTACGTATTCTTCGAGTGATAGTTTATTTTGTTTGTTATTTAATTTAGTATTTTAGTTATAATCAAACATCAAACTCTTATTGTTTTGTCTTAATTAATTTAGATAATAATTTAATTGATAATACGCCGTCCCTTGGGTTCGATATTCACTTGGTCACCTTTCGAAACTACAATTGATATCCTTCATACTTGGGGATTAATTGTGTGTTGAGAAAACGCGCATCAAGTTCTTGGCGTCGTTGCCGGGGACGGCTGTTATTATTAATTTTATTATTTTTAGTTGATTAAGATATTTTTTTTCTTTTATTTGTGATTATTTATTTCTATCTAACCTTGAATTTTTCCGAGTTACTTATGCGCTTGAAAAAATAAGAGGAAGGAAAGGAGCAAATAACACATTGAGCTGAACATGGCCAGAGCAAGGCAGAATCCGGATAATGTTGCCATACGTGAAATTTTCACGAACTATGGAATTGGTAACATGGGGTTGATAGGAGCAAGGGGGAAGATGATGATTTTGAGATACATCCCGCTCTTATTAACATGGTAGAGAAGAATCCCTTTTCTGGAGGTTGTTTTGAAGATCCATATCAACATCTCCGAAGATTTCTTGGTTATGCAAACACTCAAAAAGGAGCTGGAGCTAATGATAATGCTAGACGGATCGCCCTATTCAAGTTCTCATTGATTGATAAGGCAGAAACTTGGTATGAGACTCTTGATGCCACAGAATGCACTACATGGGACCAACTGCAGCAGAAGTTCTTGGAGAGATACATGCCACCCTCAAGGATCTTAAGAATAAAGCAAGAGATCACCCGATTTGTTATGAATCAAGGTGAGAAATTTTATGAGGCATGGGATAGGTTTAAAGACATGCTCAGGAGGTGTCCACAGCATGGAATGTCTAAGGCTGAATACATAAGCATCTTCTACTATGGATTGGATTGTGAGTCGCGTGTTTTTATTGATGCATCATCAGGAGGAGCGCTGTTATCAAAGACAGCACTTGAAGCAGAAAAGTTATTTGAAGACATCTCTATGAATTCACGTGACTAGCCAATAGAGAGAGATAGAGGATCATATGTAGTTGGCGAGGTAGCGCAGGTTGAACATCAAGTGGTGAAGCCGAATAGGGATGATGAGATCGTCTCTAGTCTAGCTAACATCAAAAAGCTACTAGAGTTCCAGCAGAGGCAGATCACAGAGTTGACACAAAGGGGGCCTAATATGAAGCAGCACGACATGAAGAGTGTTGAAGATACCTTCCATCGATACATGGCTGAGAACGATGCAAGGATTGATCATCTTGAGGATACCATGAATGTTGATCATGCAGATTTATCTAAGAAGATGAAGGAGCTTACCTTGATGATGGGGCAGATGACCGCGAATGTGAATCAATTAACACAAAAATTGGAGAATAAAGCCATCACGTTAAGGTTTGGAACGCAGTACGAAGGACCGATGAGGCCGAAATCAAATTTGGACATGACTAATCCTCGGTTCGACCAACACCCAGAGGGTTCGACCTGGCATACAGGTCGAACCATGATCGAACCTCACCATTCAGAGCACTCTGTTTTTAAAAATCCTCAGTTCGACCAACACCCAGAGGGTTCGACCTGGCATACAGGTCGAACCATGGTCGAACCTATTTATCCGGAGTACTCTGTTTTGTCACAGCAACGGTTTGACCTAGGTGCCCGTTGTTCGACCTACCCAGCAGGTCGAACCCAGGTCGAACTGGAGGATATAAACTATACAGAAGGTAGGTTCGACCATTACGTACCTGGTTCGACCTCTCAAACAGGTCGAACCCAGGTCGAACCTCAAATTCAAAAAGAGAGCCGTTGTCCAGAAGGTAGGTTCAACCAGTACGTGCCTGGTTTGACCTGTTCCACAGGTCGAACCCTGGTCGAACCCCACCAGAAATTACCTGTTGCTACTCCGAACACTCTCGATGATGTTGATACTACTCAGTGGTTCGGAATGAGCAGAATACTGACCTTACAATGGAGAAGAAGTGGGAAAGAGCAAAGAGATTGAGAGCCGAGAAGGATAAAGAGAAGGAGGTTGAACGTGATGAATAGGGAAGACCAAAGACCAAGATACCTCCTCCGTTTCCTTCGAGATTGGCCGAGAAGGGATTGGAAGAAAAGTTCAAGAGGTTTCATGATGTCATGAGCAAATTAAGCTTGGACATTCCTTTCTCTGAAGCAATCATGGAGATGTCATACTATGCTCGATTCCTCAAGAATATTATATCAAAGAAGAGAAGCTTGAACGGAGTGGAGACGGTGAACCTATCAGAGAATTGCAGCTCGATCCTTCAAAGGAAGCTACCTGCAAAGTTAAAGGATCCGGGAAGCTTCACCATTCTTTGTGACGTTGGAAAAGGGTCGGCACATAAAGCCTTGTGTGATTTGGGGGCAAGCGTTAACTTGATGCCTTTGTCCATATTTAAAAGGCTTGGTTTGGGGGAGTTAATTCCCACGAATATTGCTCTTCAATTGGCGGATAGATCCATGACTTATCCGAAGGGTTTAATTGAAGATGTTTTAGTGAGAGTGGATAAGTTAGTTTTTCCCGTGGATTTTCTTGTACTTGACATGGAAGATGATAAGGGTGATATTCCCCTTATTTTGGGACGACCGTTCCTTGCCATAGCTGGAGCTATGATAGATGTTAAGGAAGGAAAGCTTAGACTGCGAATGGATAATGAAGATGTGGTTTTCTCTCTTGATCATGCAATGAAGATGCCCATGGAGACTCAATCGTGCAAGAGCATTGATATGGTTTCTAACTTGTTTAATCTTGATTTTTCTAAGACAGGTGATTCTGAATTTAAGTGGAAGATTGACAAGGGGGTGTCTAGACAGCTATGGGAGGAAGGAAATTTCAATGATCATATTTTTGTGACCGAGAAAGGTGAGGTGTTGAGTGTAGACAAGAAGAAGGAAAGAAAGTATTTGAAGGTGAGGATGCGACAAGACGGTCCTTCGATCAAGTAGTCTACAAAGCGGTAATCCGTCGCGACTCTCCGACGTTAAACATAAGCGCCTGTTGGGGGCTTGCCCTTTCGTTTTATTGCTTTATTTCTTTCGTGTGAGTAAGAAATTTTTATATTTAAGGTGCTTACTAATCGGCAATTACATCTTTGCAAACTTAGTTTCAACTTACGTTTTTGCTAAGTTTGGGGGGTGTGATGTTATTACCTCATTGAAGCACCAAGAGTATAATATTTTCTTTGTAATGTTTGCTAGGGGAGTTGATTTTTTGCGGTATATTGAAACTTTAATCGGTTTTGATATGTCGATTTTTTGCAATTTGCCTAGTGTTCAGTGGTGTTTCTAGTGTGTGGAGTCGATTAGATAGTCAATTGATTCTTTCTTATAGTTCTCCTATTTTATTATTATTGATGAATCTTGTGATGATGAGTGGGTTTGAGCTTTGATGATAGAAAAGGTAACTAGGTGGCAAGACGAGTTCTACATTGAGGCGTTGACTCGAGGAGCTCGTGCATACATGGAAGAAAAATCAGGTGCCCTCGTTCCCTTATTCTAATTTTTATGTGTACTTTAAATTCATGGAGTGAAAGGATTGAGTTTATATTTTTGGTGATCCATGTGAGCTTAAATTGTTTAAATTGTGCTGAAATTCATATGCTCTTGAAATTGATGAAGGAAGTGTACTTGAATTATATTGTGATATGAAGTTCTATGTGTACTTGTGGGATATTGCTTACCATGAAAAGTGCTCTGTTACTTGTTAAAAACCCATGTGAGATTTTGAGCCTTCGTTGATCATGTATATAATCACATGATATTTTTTTTCTGGTGAGTATCGTTCTTGTGTGTGTATTCTAGAACTTGCCTCTTGTCTTACTTGAGACTACATGTTATGTTATATAATGGGAAATGATCTAAGGCCATCCTTGAAATTATGAGTCACTTAGCCAAATAATTTCCTACCAAATAATTTTATATCCGTAGTTAGCCCCGTTGAGCCTAAAAGCCTTATTTCTTTGGAAACCTACGAAGATAGCCACTTTGATATCATATTTGAGCCTTAAATTCCAATATTTAGTGGAGAGTTAAATGTTGTCAAAGTGTGTGAATTGATTTTCATGGAGTTTGGAAGGAATAAAATATTTGGAGCTGTACAAGTGATTATGAGCTGAAAAATAAGAGCTTAAAAATAAGTTGCTTAGGGGTAGTGCCCGAAACTGGTACCCCAAGATGTTAGAGGTAGTGCCCGAAACTGGTACCTCGAGAGAGGAAAAAAGGAAAGAAAAGAAAGAAAAAATGTTGAGCTTGGAGGAAAAGGAGAGAAAAGAAAATTAGAAGAGCATGAAGCTGGATAGCCTTGAAGTGTAAAAATCTGCAGTACAAAAGATCTTCAATTTTAATTCTCTACTAATTGAGTTACATTATCCATATATTTCCTACCCTTACCAAAGAGCCAACATTACATCCAAAAGAAAAGTCCTTTTTGATCCTATTGTCGAATCATACTTTTAGTGGTGGAGAGTTTGAGACTTTTGGCAAGCTTATGGTTACGCATGCACTTGAATTGAATCTGAGCGTAAACACCTTAACCAATAAGTGTACATCTTTTACACTTGAGTGTGAATGATATATACTTCCCGTGAGAACATGTCAATGGAGCATTTGAATTGGTGGTGATTGTCTTAACTTGTATGCTACGAATTGATTATTACATGTAATAAGAGTTGCATGACCTAAGTTGAGGACAATTGTATTTTGAAGAGGGGTATTTGTCATAGTCCTTGTTTCCCTGCTAATTTTCTTACTCTTTCTCTCTCTCTCTTTATTTTTATTTTGTTGCCTCGGGACGAGCAACGGGTAAGTTTGGGGGATTGATGAGAGTGAAAATAAGCGTATTTTAGTGTCCAATTTAACACCTTTTTGATGAGAATTGTTGTCATATATTAGCACAATGGTCTTATATTCATTATATGTGATATGAAGGTGCACTTGAGGTGTTTTATTGTGTTTTAGGAGGAAAAAGGGATCAAAAGTGCCAAGTTGGAGAAAGGTGCAATTTGTGTGAGGATGCTCTGAAATGCACGTCCAACTTGTGTAATTATTCTGTATTCTTGTGGAGATCAAAACTAGTAATGTGATATATGGTTGGAAAGCTACTGAAGAGAGGGTCGTTTTGGCGTAAATAACATCCCATTCGGAGGCCGAACAAGGAAGTTATGAGCAAAATGGTGACGCCGCGCGAGCTGTGCCGAATAGAACAGATATTCTACATTCCATGGCTTGTTACAGATTAAATTCTTTGAGTTTTTGTGAGTTCTTCATATGGATAGAAAGCCCAGGAAGAGAGGATCACGTGAGCACAAAAATCACTCAATTCGGAGGTCGGATGTGAAAGTTATATGCGAAACGGCGAGACTGCGCAAATCGGTTCGACCTAGGTTCGACCTGAGACATTCTGGTTCGACCTATTGGGTTGGTCGAACCAAGCACCTGGGGCTTCCAGTAGGGTGGTTCTACCTGTGGTTCGACCTGTGCTTAGTGGTTCGACCTGTTTGCTGAGGTCGAACCGATGTGCGGGAACTTACCATATCTGTATTTTCGAGGCCTAAACGCGTGTGATCACTTGAAAAGCCCATTCCAACCCTAGGAGACGTGATTACAAGTATAAAAGGAGGTCTAGGAAGCCACAAAAGGGGAGAACACAATACAAGAGAGGAGAAGAAAGGCCACAACCATACAACACCCCACAAGGGGGATCACCCCCCATCCATCATCCACTTCCTTTCCTTCATCTATCCATCACTTTGAAGATTCGTTTGTGGAATCAAGAGGAGAACCAAGAGGAGGATTTAAGACGGAGAAGGACATGAAGACGCCATATCTAGGGTTTATTCGTTTCCTAATTTATCTTGTATTTTCCAGATATCCGAGTAAGATCTATCCAACCCCCATGTGTGTTTCCTACAACACCATGGGCTAGAGCCTTTTTGGTAGATCTAGGAGTTTTGATGGTTTTATGAATTAATTGATCTTCTATGTGTAAACTCCGTACAACACTACTTGTGGATTTATTTTGTATATGATTGTGCTTTCTTAATCCATATTCACGGTCGTTTTGTGCATCTTCAATTGGTATATAGAGTCTGAATATATATCTTGGTTGTAGATTGAGTGCGTTCACCGCTGAACAGGATTCCATGTTATGATTCTAAGTGAGGGGACTCCGAAGTTTCATTAGAACTATCATATATGAATACTTATTAATTGAATTAAATTCGGGTTAATATGTAGGATAAAGAGGATAATTTCATAGTACCTATAAAGGGAGATCATATCGGGTTAGAGTACCAATCCTAGGGGGAAATAATTGATACTGATAGTACCTAGAAAGGTGGGTGAAATTATATCTCTTGCTCTGAGATTATTCACACGTGTTACACGTATGTTTACTTGTGTCTATAGAGTAGATATGCATGGTTTAGTAATGCGTCCATATTCCACAAGGCAGAGTCGGACATCAACACATAAAAGGGAGATTAATGAGTGAAACTGGATTATCCTAGAGCTACCTATTCTCCTACTTGATCTACCTACGTATTCTTCGAGTGATAGTTTATTTTATTTGTTATTTAATTTAGTATTTTAGTTATAATCAAACATCAAACTCTTATTGCTTTGTCTTAATTAATTTAGATAATAATTTAATTGATAATACGCCATCCCTTGGGTTCGATATTCACTTGGTCACCTTTCGAAACTACAATTGATATCCTTCATACTTGGGGATTAATTGTGTGTTGAGAAAACGCGCATCACTAGTCACAACAATCCAAATCAAAATCAATTCATTTCAAGTAATAAAATGATAAGGTGTAGAGTACTCCCTCAATAGGCATTTGGTAAGAAAAGCGTTAGCTTCAAGCTCCATCATGTTTCCAATACCTCTCATTCATGCTCAAACACTCAACAAACACCTTTAGTTCAACAATTTCATTATCAATATGGACTATCATGCACTTCAACACCACCAATCATACCAAAATCAAACCCAAACTCATGAGAAAAATTTTAAAATTGACCTAATTTTACAAGAATCATACTCAAGTGGTGAGTCACACCACACACTCTCCCTCCAAACTTAAATCGAAACAAGAGTTGAGACTTAAGTTTGCAAAAAGTGGTGAGACTTACCCTTGTAGTTTCCATTGATGATCTTCTTGTTGAGAAGTAACCGCATCCACACGACTCAAGCTATGCCCACCACGCACTAGCACCCCCCAAACTTAACTCGAGACAAGAGTCACGAATTAAGTTTGCAACAAGTTGTGGAACATGTCAACTTGAATCCATGAAGCATTTCTCTTTTCTTCAATGTGCATTTTTCTCTATGAGCACAATCAACCTACAAGTCCAAAATACAAAACAAAAACAAAACCAAGCATTATTGAAAGCACTAAAATAAAGCAATAAAGTTAGTGATGGGGTGCCTCCCATCGAGCGCTAAGGTTAACGTCTTCAAGCTAGACAGAAATTTTCAAACTCATCGGAATGGCCATGGATAACGGTCGTCCTTGCCACCATACTTTAATCTTTGCGCTTCTTTATCTATTAAGTACTTGTGGCAAGCAATGGCCTCGTTGGCACTCTTAAGATTGAGCTTGAAATTGCCAACTATCCTTGCATGACATTCCATTGTCCTCTCCATTCTAGCAAACCACTTATTCCTCCTTTCAATGAATATCCCCAAAGTTTCTTCCAACTCTCTTTTGTCCCTAAGAATTTGTGAGGTATCAAGAGGTAAGACAAAGTCAATAGAAACAATGTCAAGAAAATCATTGCAACTTAAAGAGTTTAAGGATTTAGGAATGCTCATTTCACTCTTCAAGTCCTCTTCATTTGCTTCCATAACTTGTTCTTCTTCCTCTATTTCATTGGCCTCAACTGGTTCTTCAATCTTCTCACTTGACCTTTACCACCAAGTTCTCTTCTTCCTCCAACCCTTCGTCAACCTTACTTTCCTATTCTCTTTTATCCTCCATATAATCTCCCTCTTCAATTTGTTGCGAATTGTTCAAAGAACTTACAAGTTGGCTCATTTGATACTCAAGGGAGTCCATCCAATCATCCATCTTCTTCTCACTTTCATCGATTCTAGCCTCAAGCTTTGCCTCTCTCTTTTCCATTTGAGCTTCAAACTCGGAATCTTTCCTTTCCATATAATCCCTTGTATCTTTCATGAATGCTAACAATGTATCCTCAAAGGACGACTTCTCTTCATCATTCTTCTTGCTTAATTCAATCCTCTCTTTGGCTTCTCTAATTTCTTCCGTAAAATCCTTAATCATATCTAGTAATTCGGGAGAAATTTCAATGTTGCAATTCGGAGCGGAATAAGTGTATCCTTGTTGTGGTTGGAATGTGCTTCCAGAGTAAGCTTGTGGCCATTCATCATATCCACCATGATTGTAGTATTGAGAGTGAACTTGACTCATTTGGCAATCATATCCATAGTAACTCTCATTTATATAGCCTTTTTGTTGTGGAGGAGGAACTCTTGTATATTGATTTCCATAATAACCACTTGTTCCATCCATCCATCTAATGCTTTTCTCCACAAAGTTTACTACAATCTTCCTTCAACTTTCTATTTTTGGGCTTTGTTCTTCCTCCCCTTCTTTCAAGGTAAGAGTACCTATCAAAAAGAATAAGTAAGAACAAAATTTTTCAAAGCAAATATAAGAAATAAAACAAGATAAAAAGATATCCTTATCAAGAACAACTAAAACAATAACACAGTACTCCACTAGTCCGTCAAACTCTCCTTTGGCAACGGCGCCATTTTCTTGTTTGCCTATTTTTGTAGCACTCACGAGCAAGAATACTCGATCGTTGTAGTAGTATATCCCAAGAAAAAATATCAATCCACAAAGGAGTTATGTTCGGACTAGCAAAATACGTGAGCTCATGTTCATGTCGTTTTTGTAAAGATGATAGGGGGTTTTGAGATTGATTAACCACTTAAGCAAGTAGCAAGTAAATAAAAATAGCAGATAAGAGAAACGACAAGTGAAGATGAATGAAAATAAAAGAGGATAGGTGTTAAAGTTCAAGGATGAAAAACATGGGATTAGAAACATCCAAGCATACTCAATTCATATTATCATGCAAAAGGAATCCAACTTAATTGATGTAGACTAAGGGTGATCACGATTGTATCCTAAGCTCCCTTTCGGGTTACAAAGGTTGTTGATCCATTTTAGACTCCCAAAAGCACTTAAGATCAAAGCCCAACATTAACCCCTTCCATCTAGGTACTAGTTAGAGTAAACTCTCCCTTTTTGTGTACTAAGGCGAACGAATGGATTGGTTCCCCTCATCGAATTCAAATATCATTTCGGTCAAACCCAAACTCGATGTCTAATCATGCCTTCCTAATACTATAGACGGTCGTTTTCGTCTCACTCCAAGCAATACATACATGAACATTATGATAGCATTAATCACCATAAATCAATTCATTGATCAACAATCCATTAAACCAATAATCAATTATGAATAACAACCCATGCCATCACAACATCAAGACAATTAAACTCCATGAATAGAAATCAACATCAATTAAATCAAAAACCAATTTAATCCACATGATAATACAAATCTCATATGCTATTCATGTCCCCAATCCCACTAGAGGGATTAGCCTAACATGATAAAGGTAACAAAACACATAAATGATTCATTACAAATACCCATAGTCTTAGATCCAAAAGAAAATCAAAAGAGATGTGAATCTTCCCTAGCAATTTCATGTAGAGAATCTTCAATACTCATGGATCTCCAACTCTAGCTCTTGATTTCTTGAAATCTTCAACACCCAAATGGAAGGGATGAAGAATGGATGAAGATGGATGAAGATGATGGTGGAAAATGGAAGAAATGGTGTGTGAGGTGTGTGTAGAAGGGTGGAATTTCGGATCTTATCTATCAAAATATTGAAATGGGGTCTATTTATACCCCATGTGGGCCTTCTAGAAGATTCCAGTAATTTTCTGCGTTTTTGCACCAACACGGCTCGAGCTCCGCCGCACGCCCCGTGTTCTAACACAGCGCACGAGTCGTGTTCCGTACTCGGTCACAGGGGTGGCCGTGTTGTGTTTTCTGACGTTGTCGCACGATTTTCTGGACAGGCCCGTGCGCGGTGCACGGGCCGTGTGTTTGTACTGGGCACGGGTCGTGTTCTGCACTCGGCCACAGGTGTGGCCGAGTTGGTGTTTCGGGTGTCAGCGCACGGCCATTCTGACAGGGTCGTGCGCTGCACACGGCCCGTGTTGTGCAGCTTCCGTTTTTTCCCGTTCTCCCTCGTTTCAACTCTGAATTTAGATCCGCTTTTTCCTATGCCTTCCTTATCATATCTAGCATCCAATAAAAAGTGAAAATTATAAGTTTAAGCTCATTCACACACATTTCCATAAAAATACAAAACACAACCAAATAACATACAAATACGAATAAAATAATACGAAAACACATATAAAAAGACACTAAAATCTAGGTGAAAATAGCGCCAATCAAAAACACTCTAAAAATTTGTAAGTAAATAGCTGCTCATTTTCTATGCTATGTGCTATTGCAAGTGGAAATATGTCACTCTTTCTAAGGCTCTTAGATGTCGGGAGTATCTCGCAGATTGCAACAAGTAAACGTGTGAACTGATCCTAAAGTTTGGTTGCATCATAAGACCTCATTGTAGTACTATCATGATGTATAATGCAGTCATGAAAGGTATTCTATTTCCTACAGTATAGATAAATCTGTTTGTTTGTTTATAAGATAAATCGGGTTAAGTGCGAATATGTACAAAGCAAAGAGAAAACCAAGTGATTCCATCTTTTATTTATCAGGTTAGTCTGATTAAAATGACTTATTCAGGAATTGGTAATATGTGTGTTGATAGTTTAGTTTGAATATTCACCCAACACTATTAGAAAATTTGACAAGAATCGATTGCCTACAGTTGGACTTTTTTATTTAATTTATTTTGGTGTTTCAAATGAGTTAGATTTATGTGAATATTTGGTGACTGATTATTGATTATAAAATTGCAACGAAGTATTAATTATTGGTTTGAATGACTTGAATTTGTCGTTCCTAGAAATTTTTTATTTCTTAATTATTATTTTTTAACCTCTTAATTCTTTTAGATGATGTTTCTCACTTGACTAATAATGCATGATGCGTAGATGTTCTGTAATTCAGTAGTGGATTTCTTTTCTCAAGTTTTAAAATTTTTATATTTGACTGGCTAAGGGTAATTTATTTCATAATATAAAATATTTTTCTTTTATCTAGAAAGTTATCAGTCATGTTCATTAGAAAGCAGACTATATCAAAGATTCTCTCTTAGTTCAAGCAAACTATACGAAGGTCGATTGAATTCTCTTCATTTTATGTTGGTTTATCTCCTCTTTATTCATATTAGCTTTTTTATTCATAACACCCTCAGGTCATAAGGATGATCTTGGGAATCAAGGACTTCACCTGTAGACATGGAATAAATATGGAATAATCCTAACATACACAAGAAATGGAACCACTTTTCCAGATGAAGAAATGCATCCTTATCTTTCTCTGGTAGAACTAAGGGTGAGTTTTCCGATGTTCATTTTTAACATTTCTTGAATAATTGATGACTGGAGCAAATGAAGAATGATCTCACCCTTCTCTTTATCTATGTTTTTAAAAGATTTTACATGAGTTGTTGCATATAATATATGTATTATGAATTCTGACGCATTTGAATCGTTATTTTGATCCTTATCAAACTATGTAAAGATATATAATAGACACCCAGAATTCTAGAGCACAAGAAAAATGTTCTATGGATGTAAATAACGACAATATTCAGCAATATTTCATTACTTGATAATGTATCATATTTTCATTCATAATATTTTGTTATGTGTTTGTATATATATATATATGTGTGTGAGATATAAAATGTATATATGTATATATATTTATGCTGTATACAAATGTAACATAGAGTTTTCATGTGTAGACAGTTATGTAAAATGTGACGCATTGTATATTTTTTTATTTTGCACTATTTTACTTTGGACTCAGGAGATGGGTGGCATTGTAAACCTTAGTATAATGTCTATCCTAAACAAGTTTTTGATGAAGTGAGTTATGTAATATGAAATCTTATGTTTTATTAGTTGTACTGCTGCATTCTTTTGGGCATTTCAAATTTCTAAGCCTCCATCAATATAGTGTATAATGACAAGACATTTATAACTAAATGAGACTTTTCAATTCCTTAGAACTTCAGATTGTTGGAAGAACTTGAGATAGGAGAGAAGGGTATTTTGAAGAACATATGCATAAACATGCTCTGGGTGTATACTTAGATTGTTGCTGTAGAATTTATCTCAATTTTCCCTGCAGGCATGTATTTTATTATTATTAATTGATGTGATGTATTTTCATTGTTACATGGGCGTCATATATTATTAGTGGTATTTGTAATCTCAAGATATTCTTGATGAATAAGATATGATGTCCGAGAAGTGTAATACCCTCTCCGTCCCAAAAGTTACTTTTTGACCAACTTTATTGATTTTTAGGGGTATTGTGGTATTTTTAGGTAATAAATAAATTGTAAAGTATGTTATGTGTGTTAGGTGAGAGTGGTATTTTTTAAATTTAGATAACTTTTGAGGTTGTTGGTTAATGTGAAGTTTACTTTTTTGGGTGGTGAACATAAGTGTGGGACGAACCAAAAAGGAAAATGTGAATAAATGCGTGGGACGGAGGGAGCATAATAATGTGTTTTGAAATTAAGATAACTTTTAAAGTTGTTGGTTAATGTGAAGTTTTTTTGGGTGGTGAAGATAAGTGTTGGACGGACGAAAACAGAAAGTGTGAACATAAGTGTAGGACGGAAGGAGTAATATTAAGTCTAGAATAGTCTGGAGTTTATATGAAGCACCTGGGGGATGACAACTAAGTGCATTTTGCATTATCCTATTCTAATAATGAGTTTGCGAACTATAATTAGGTTGTCACCTTAATTTGTTCATATATTCTGATTTGGATATCCCAATACTTTGGGAGTTTAATTTTTAATGTTTGATATTATTCTTTATTTTTGTGGGAATATACCACTTATGTAATGTATTTTTGGGAATCTTGGGACCTTTGAACTTCTAATATTAAAGGAAAAAATCCACTAAATATGCAAATGGAAAGAATCCACCAGCTATGCAAAGAGTAATTTTTCAAGTTTGGGTCTTGGATAGCTTTTAGTTTGGGAATTTGGATCTTTTGTTGTAATTTTTTTTTTTTTTGAGGGAGGGGGGTATATATAATTTAGAAATTGTAATATAACCTGTTGAAAGTTGAAGTATTTTTTGTGAATGATGTAGATGTAGAGAGAAACAAAGGAAAGAATCCATCACGTTTCAGATTGTGATTTAAATATTTATAAGTCTATTTATGTAGTACGATTTTATTTAGTCTATCATATTTATCTATATTCATCGCAAAGTATTTTACTCTTATTTCTGTATTGTATTTTGGCTACTGGATGTTTTTCACGTCACCTCATATTCTAATAAAGGTTCTTCATGAAGGTTGAAGACTATTGTGTTGCAGATAGTAACGAGTATGGGCAATATGATGAAGAATCTTTTAGAAGAGATATGATGATCTACAAAGAAGTGTGCCAAAGTTTTCAATTCGTCAGATATTTAGTGCAACGTATGTTGGGAAGATTAAGCTTATTCTTTTAAACTTTTTATAAATTACAAACAAATACATTATTTTTGTCATAACGTCTCCTCGTGCATCGCACGGGTTAAAACGCTAGTGAAAGATAAAGAAAGAAATGAATATTAATTGAAGAAATAAGAATTATGAAAAATGTGTATTGGGGATTGTAAGGTGAGTAGGTGTATATGAGGGTAGGTCTTACTACCTAGGATTTTGAAAACGAAAATATGATCTTCAAAGCCGAAAACAAACATCAAGAAGAGTAAAATAAAAAAAAATATGGACCACAAGAATAACCAATTAAATGAATGATATGGTGAAATATTACATAAATCACAAGAATTGGGTAAAATCACCATTATATCTTTGTAAAATTTAAATGCAGCTAACCCCTCAATGTGTAGGATGAAACATGTGTTTATTTAAATTCTAAAAGTGAAACCAAAAATTCATTAAAGCTCGAATATGACTGTAAATTAAAATGGATTGATTAATTAGTAAAACATTTTAAAGTTGATGGATTTTCTCTGTTTTGTGAGATTCTATTTGAAGTTACAATCAATTAAACTTTATGATTAATTAATGAGGGTTAAGAGATTATGTGGGAGGCAAACCTTAAAATAGATTGGGTAAGTCAAGATTGTCATACTAGATATGAAGATTTATGAGCTGTCTTCTCTCAAAAATGTATGATGGCATATTATTGATGTTCCTCACCCATTTTGGACAATGGACCTTGGATACCCTACACCATCAAACTTGCAATGAAATGGCAGCTTTAATTTATTCAACTTTAATTTATACTATATGTGTTGGTGGGTGACTTTCTATGTTCATTTGATTTTGGAGCAGTATGATTGTTATCATTCACGTAATATTATACCATAACTTATAAGGTATTCATGCAACAATTCTAATTTTGAACCACTTGAAAAAAAAAAAAAAAAAAAAGAAGGTACTGTCATGTTATATATTCGGTTTGGACTTCCAGTGCCATGTCATGGGTTGCACAGTTGAATAACTTACATAGTTGGTTTCTCTATTTACCACTCATATAACAGGCAGTGCTAAAAATGAAAGTCAAAGTAAATCCTGCTATACTTGTATTATCATCTCTATAAATGTAATTTGGGCACAGGTTTAAACTAACTAGTCTGGTAATATGATTTTTTATTTATAATCGTTTTCCTACAACTAATAATGTAGAAATCACTTTTTAATGCTTAGTATAATTTTTATTTATGTACTCACTAGTAATGCAGAGACAAGTTTTTAATGCTTGTATAATTTTTATATCTATACTGTTGCTGGAGTATGATCAGATTGCTAGCATGTAGGGTGAAAAAAGTTTTTTTTTTGGGATAATATCAATTTTGGTCCTTTAGGATATGCGAAATCCAACTTTAGTTCTAAGGTTTGGTAAAATTTCAAAAGTGGTCCTTTAGTGTCCGCTTTTAGTCATTTTTGTCCACTTTTGGTCATTTTTGTCCACTTTTAGTCCTTATTTAGAGGACCAAAAATGGACAAAAAGTTGACCAAAAGGATTAAAAGCGGACATCGGAGGATCACTTTTGAGAAATTACCAAACTTGAGGACTAAAGTTGGATTTGGACATCAGAGGACCACTTTTCCTTCAATCAATTTTGATTATGTAGTTTTCTGTTTATAGAGTTTCATTTGTGAGAGAATACCATGTAATTAGAATACGGATTTAAAATATTGAAATCATACTATATTCAACTAGTCGTATTTAGCTTGAGTTATAACTATTATTCTATCCTCCAGAAATTGCCAAAAGATTAGTGAGTTTTTTTCAATTACATAACCTTTTTTTTTCCAAAGGATGGAGAAGAAATATTAGTAATTTGACCTTTCGGGTCTTGGTAGGTATACGTTCAATTTTGTCGAATAATATTTACACTTGGGAGATGTATTCAACATCTAAAGCCTATTAAATATTTATTGTCATCGGTGAGCTCCAATATTCTCTTTTACAATTATTTAAGAATAATTGCATGTTATCAGTTTATATCAAATTTCATATACTCCCGTTTTCATGGTTACGTTTGTTTTTTGCACGTGGATTAATGATAATGTGTATTGAGGTGAGAGAAATAATATTTTAATGTAAAGTAGGTAGATGTATTAGTGTGATATGTGGGCCCATGAAGAGATGAGTAATTTATTTGTGTGGGTCTCATATGCTTAAAAACGAAATATAATAATTGGATGCCCAAGGAATGTAACTAGAGTATATATAAAGAGAGAATATTGAAACCACATATAAACTTTATAAAATTTGCTATTGACTTTGTAAAATATAAAATATATCATATCGTGATATGAATCATGCATATTTAATTAAATGATTAATGATTTCATAACATACCAAAATATTAAGATTATACAATAAGTTCAAACATATACTCCCTCTGTACCGAATTTATTTTTATGGATATTAATAAGAAATTTTTTTTGACTTACCTTTGGGGTAGTTTGATATTTTTGAGTTATAAATAGTAAATGATAAAGTATGTTATGTGTGTTAATAAAGTGATGACAAATTTAAAATTAATGTATTATAGAAGGATATAAGTTATTTACTTTTCTCTTTTATGAAATTTTGAAGTTGAAATTGGGATAAATCAAAATGCAATGTGTGACTTTCAAGTTGGGAGAGAGAAATAAAATATGATTCTCAAATTAAAAATACTAGTACAGTGTCCGCGTGCAATGAGAATAATTATATTTTATTATTTTAAAATTGGATAGTTACTATTAGGTACATTAAAAACTCATTTATTACCATGAGATACAAATATACAAAATATTACTACTATCTATATAAATATATAGTGATATTCCAATATTACCCTTATAATATGCTGCATATAAATATTTGTGTACAGCAAAAGTTCGTGTGCAGCAAAAGGTATGTGTAGTAAAAAAAGTGCGTGTGCAGTAAAAAAAGTGTGTTTAGCAAATAAAGTGTGATGGTCCGGTAGCCGGCCGGCCGGCGGTCCGACGACCACAGCAACAGTCCGGCGACTGGCTGGCAGTGGTCCGGCAACAGTCCGACAGTGGTCCGGCAGCGGCAGTGGGTGAGTGCAGGATTTAGGGTTTGTGGTTTAAAAGTGTATGAGATTATAATGAATTAGTTAAGGTTATATTTGATATTTACTTTAATATTTTGTATGTGAGAGTAATTATTTAAACACATTGTATCTCCTAGTAATTTAGGGTACAAAGTGTGTACCTATGAGTAATTTTTCTTTTAAAATTTATATACTCCCTCCGTCCCGCGTATTTTTATCTACTTTCCATTTTGGGGTGTCCCACGTATTTTTACCCATTCCATTTTTGGCAAAAATACATAATATTTTATTACCTACTTTTTATAATCCCAACAACTTTAATTACTTTTTTACACTTTATTTATCATTCTCAATAACTTTATTTACTTTTTCTTTTTAAATTACTAATTTATTCCTACTTTCTCTTACATTATATATTAAAAAAATAAAACGTCTTAATCTCCGTGTCAGTACAAACGGGTAAAAATACCCGGGACGGAGGGAGTAATATAAATCAATCATCTTAATTTATGATAATGAAACTTTTTTTTTAAGTTTTGTAAAAAAGCATTAAAACATCTATTAAAATAATAGAATCAATGGTTAATGTAATATCCCGATATTTTTATATATTTTTAATCATGATAAATATTTTTATTTAAAGCCAATTAAACTTTTAGATATTCTAAAAGTATTTAAATTTAATTTATTTTTTTATTTAAGTGTATTTATAGAATAAAAATGAGCCTAAGCTCAAGTCCAATAATTTTAAATCCAATTTGTTTATGTTTACATTTAAAATAAAAGAAAGGGGATAATTTATTTCCTTTATTATTCTGTCCACCACCGATAAAATTTAAGGTTTAAGAAAAGAAAGAACATATAAAATTTTCTTCAATTTCTCTCCATTTCAAAACGTGCACGCAAAATCTCCAGATGTTTCAATCATTAAACATCCGTTTTCAAATTTCAACTCTATTACACATTCAAGGTAACTCATTCTTAAAATTTCAAAATTGTATCTATTTATTTTCAATTGATACGAAATTTTGATATGTTGTGTAACACTGAGTTTTTTACTTGTATTTAAAATTTCATTATATTTGAACTCATATTTTATTTTATACGAATTTTATGCATATGCTTGCAGAATCTAAAATTTTATGGATACGTGATTAGAAAATTCGATTTATATAGTTATACCTTTTCAAATAATCCTAATTTTGAATATGTTATAAATCATGAATGTTTGATGTTCTATAAATATTTTTTTATGACGAAAAGATGATTAAATTATTTTATATTAAATTTTCAAATTTTCTGATCATGCTATCAAATATGTTTTGTTTTCTGTTTAAAAATTATGAAAGCATAATTAAAGGGCTCTAAAAATCCTTATTTTCGTATATGTTATACTTTATGGCATTTCTCCTAATCTATGAAAATTTCATATTTGGAATGCTGTATTATTTAATACAAAATTTGTAATAATAGTAAATTCAATTTAGATCATGAACTGGTTACTGATTTGAAATTAAAAAAAAATATTTAATGATCTTAAAATATTACTATATTTTATATGTTTTATATTACCGTTTTTATGATTTACAGTAAAAATATCCTATTGAATAAATGAGTAAATGATTTTAAATTAAGAGAAACTCTCTTGTGAGATGGGTTTTTTGTGAGACGGTTGTAAGACGGGTTGACCCATTACTTAGTATGCTTATTATATGTGTAAAATATGTCTATTAATAATTAAAGTATTTCAATAATAAATCATATTATAACACCCTAAAATCATACTTTAATTCATCATTTATCATATTTTAGAAAACATACTTTAACAACTATTAATCATACTTTATCTATATAATAGACATATTTTAACACGTCTCCCAAACCGTCTCACATATATAATATCTCACAAGAGAATTTGTCTTAAATTAAATGTATAATTATTTTTATACATGAACTGTTATGTATTCTGTTTTCATTGTTGCTATCTTAAAATCATTTTTAATGACATCAAGTTATTGTGATTTTATTATATATAATACATTATGTACTTTTAAGTTATTAGTAATATTTTTAATAATTTTGAGATTATGTATGATTTTACATTAATTTTATATCACAGCAAATTCTTATTCGTCCCAACTTTTTCTTTCCGATTTGAAAATATGAAATAAATATTTTCACGAATCCAAATATTCTGATATTTATATATATCATATATTTTAATATTTTAAGTTTACTTTATAATTTTCAAGTTTATAGGTGCTATATAATATTTATTATAAATATTTTATTACTGCTTAAATTGTTTCAACAATATCTTGTCTTAATCTTCTAAAATATGAAAATAATATTTACTGATCCTTAAAAATTATCATTTTCGAATATATTTTATATTTCATATGATTTCATCATTTAAATTTAAATATATTAAATTATTATCATTGCATATGAGAAATTCTAACTTTTACTATAATCACTTTGAAAATTCAACAAATATACTTGTACACCTTATTATATTATTAAATTTAGATATGTTATTCCAATCACAAAGGATTACATTTATATTAATTTTCGAACTGATCCTATTTTTATTTTGTCAGTTATAAATTATCTATACATTCGTATTTAATAAAATCATTCATAATAAATTCCATTTATCTCTCTTATTTCAAATATAATGAAGTATCACTTCCACTATATTCTAAAGATTTAAACTCATTATCTTATTTCTATTTTAAGTTTGCATATTAATTTGAGATAAATATAGTTTGATGATAGATGAAAGTTAGTACAAAGACAAGGATTTATCATCTACGTTCAAGTACATCCATTCATCATCGACATTCATTTCAGGTGGAGAAATATAAACTTTATCTATCATATGTGCTTACGTGTTTACGTTAATAAATTACTGCTTGCATCTCAGTCATAGAGTATTACTCGTAGTACTGTTCACGGACATAGAGTATTGCTCGTAGTACTGTTCACGGACATAGAGTATTTGTAATATTGTTCATAGATATGTAGTCAGGGACCGTGACATGGGTCCGGGACTGATAAAAAAAGTTCTCGAAAATACTTGGATTGTAAAAGGTCCTTAGAAGACTCGTCGTGCTAGTACATTTATTTAAGTCAGGCACTTTCAGGTGTCGGGATTTTAAAGTAATCATCGGGTAACGCCCGCCGTACTTCATGATCGATTATTCACAAATATATTCACAGATAAGATTTACGTGTTGGTTGTAATTTATTGATGTTTATATGTAAGTTATATATTGTAGACAAATGTTTTCCCACTGATTTGTGGTTTGCTCATCCCATCATTTAAACATTTTACAGATTAAAGAAGATGGAGTACGGAGAGAGGCGATGGGTGATAAAGTAATTAATTGGTATTTATTTGGGTTTACATTCATTAATTGGTATTTATTTGTGATGAACTACCCTACGATTATTCAATAGTCATAACTTTATATTTATTTATATTTTATGGGAAGTAATTTGATTTAATGAAAATCTTTTCATTCTTTATTTTTACTTGAAATAAAGTTTTTATATCATATTGCATGATTATTTTATTTCTCAAATGAAGTCCTCATTTAACTATACTGGAAAATATAATTCATTTTTAATTGTTGTTATTTTAATTTAATTCTGTTGCAAACAATGTTATATTTTATTAAATTTGTCAGACTCTTTTGATTAAATCTTATTGGATCTAAAAATTTCTCTTAATAGGTTATTTATATTTTTATGATAAATTGGATTGTTTCAATTAAGATGTGTAAAAACTCTTAATTGAGTAATTTAATTCATTATACTAATAAGGATAATTAATTTAAGGATTGGTATGCGCCATTAAAATGATAATAAAAAGAAAAAAGAAACAAATTTTAATTTTTTTGTTTTTTTATGGTTGAAGCAACACTTTATTGATCATGTTCATAATCTAATTTTGCAATATTAAGTTATAGTAATTTGTACTGGGACAATTTTGATAAATTATAACTAAATTAATGCTTTATACTTTGATAAACTATAACTAAAATAATGGTTTATACGTAAAGTAAATTAAAAAAAATTAAGGTCCAATCAATTCATCGATGATTGCAATGAATAAAACCCATTATTGATTAATATAATTTATTGCACTAATGAAATGAATGAGAATAATTTAAGGATTATTATTCACAATTTTAATAATAATATTAATAATAATAATAATAAATCAATCTTATTGTTGATACAAAGGCTTAATTGATCATGTTTCTTTATTTATTTTTATTTTAAATCTAATTTATTAAGTTATAATAATTTGAACTTGAATAGGTTTGATTACCAAATTATTTTTTATATATATCGTTAAAACTAAAATATTGGATTACATGAAAAGTAAAGAAAAGAAAAAAGTAGATCTTGTGTGATACCGTCTCACGTAAGCCCTTACGTGAGACGGATAAAATGTGATAACATCATTAAAGAAAAGTGATATTCAATCGATGAAAAGTGATAATGATGCAGTAAATTATTTCATGAACAATTTATAGTATAAATAAAAAGTGATAACATTTTATAGAGAAAGTGATAACATTTTAAAGCGAAAGTGATAATAATGTAATCACTTTTTATCCATCTCATGTAAGAGCTTGATGTGAGACGGTTCCACACAAATTTTTACCAAAAAAAATCTTATAATCAATTAACATTTCAAAGATTTAGAAAATCTAAGACTATATAGTCTTTTTCAATTACTTACATTTGATTACACCTATCCATGATTTAATATAATTAATAACATTTTAAAACAAATAATATACTCCTTACGTCCGTTTTTAAGATATCCATTTTACTATTTTGACATCCGCTTCAAAGGTATTCATTTTCCCTATTTAGTAAAAAAGTACACAATATGGCACACAACTTCCCCCTAATACAACTACCCACTTTACATATAATAATAATAATACTCCTTAATCCACGTGCAAAAAGCAAATGGATACCTTAGAACCGGATGGATGGAGTAATAGAATTCACTAAGTGAATTAAATATATTATTGTGATCTTTATCTATTCTAAATAATAATAAATAAAATTAAAAAAAAATCATCCTCATATCCAATAATAAATGAAGCAATGATTATTACCTTGTTATTATGAAATAGCAAGACAATATTGCACTTGAAATTTTTTACTGTATAATCTTAGCAAGTCATAGTTATATTTTTACTGTATAATCTTAGTAAGTCATAGTTATAGATGAAATAAAAATGTTATTAAGAAAAATTATATAAAATTGATTCAATCATTGTAATTATTATTATTTAAATTAAATATTTTTAAAATAAATGAATAGAATAGATAGATTCAACTAAATTCTTTGTATAATAAGAATTGTGTTTAAATTAAAAGATTTTATCCGATTAAATATATTGAATCGTGCATAAAGCTATATAAAATTACTTATCCATTACTAATATGGTATCATTATATTATAATGGAAATAATTGTATAAGATATTTTATCTTGATCTTAAAAAATTTTAAAAGTAGCATAATAAAACAACTTATAGTATACTTGGATTATTTGAAAAAAAAAAATAAATATTATTTAAAAATGGTGAGAGAAAATTAAATATGAATAATGTAATAAAACTATATTTTTAAAGAGACTATATTCTATCCATCCGTGCGTTGCACGGAAAGAATTATAATACAATATATAATTTTTTTTGTATTTAAATTGTTGTTTGTACGCTAATTATACTATATATTTAACTATTTATATGTATTCATGTATTTTATAAATAAAATAAAAATTATTTATATATAATATGTAAATGTAAATTTTATTTTTGTTAATAAAATGTAATTTTATACTCCATCCGTCCCACACTTATGTTCACACTTTTCATTTTCGTCCGTCCTATACTTATGTTCACCACCCAAAAAAGGAAACTTCACATCAACCAACAATCTCAAAAGTTATCTTAATTTCAAAAATATCACTCTCACCTAACACACATAACATACTTTATAATTTATTTATTACCTAAAAATACCACAATACCTTAAAAAGTCAATAAAGTTGGTCAAAAAGTAACTTTTCTTAAACTCCGTATCTACAGTGCAGGTGAATTTAAGTTCGGGATGGAGGGAGTATTTATTAATTAAATCATATAATATGTAGATTTTTTTCTTAACATCAATTTTTTTTTTTTTGATACCGAGGTTCCGGGCTTACGTCCGACTAGTCCTCGAGGAAACAGTCCCGGCCCCTCAGAACTGCCTCCAAGTAAATCGCGGTAACCACACAATGGATCACATGTTCCTAATATCTTTAACTACTGCGCACAAGGAGTCGATCCCCAAGTGATTGCTCCATGCTGGTGATTGCTCCATGCTGACCCTCCCCCTAGCTCAGCCGCAGGTTCCCACTGAGTTTCAGCCTCCCACACTGCCGCTTGTAGCCCTCAATATTAATTGTTCCACCATTGCGCTCCCGGGGGGCTTGAACCCCTGACCTTTCAATCAGGGGCACCTCAATGTTGACCCCTCAACCACTGGGCCAACATATCATTGGACAACATCAATTTTTACTTGTATTTAAAGATGACAACGTTTAGGGAAAACACTTATTTAAGGATACCGTATTTGTTTAAATATTAACTACCTGTATCCAAACTCGTTCCATTAAAAAGTTCATTATAATACACGTACCCATTCCAAATTTATTTATAGATACACATAGGTTATCTTTATCCATTTAATATTCATTTATTTTATATATATATATTTTACTTTTAATGCTTAAATTAATATTATAATAAAAATTATACTATCACTAAGTTTGCACACTCATTAAATAGTAAATATATTTTGTGCTCATATCATTTTAGTACTACTCGTACCCGTTATATTAAAAAAAATTATTCCTATACATTCAAAACCTATTTATTAATACTCGTGGGTAAAAATTAACAATTAGAATCATAGTAATTTGTATAGAACTATAAGATTAACGGCATGATTGGTAGATAGGAATCAACTAGGAATGGAATCATCATTCCTTATTCTATTCCTAATATCATGATTGGTACAATTAATGAATTGGAATCACTATTTCATTTGGAATCACCATTCCTTAAACAATGGAATGGTGATTCATCCCACCCCCATGGTATTCCCCATTCCCACACATAACGTAATCAATATTTTTTTTTAGCATAATATATACTATAAAATTGTAAAAAATATTCTTTTTATGCCCCACACACACACACACACACACACACACACACACACACACACACACACACATATATATATATATATATATATATATATATATATATATATATATATTATGATTAAAAAATTAATCTTTTTCTGTTTAACATGTAATATTAATTAGAAAAATTGGTATTAAATTATTTAATAAAAAATAAAATATTAAATTATTTAAAATAAAAAATTCATTCATTTTTATATACTCATTAAAATTTTGATAAAAATTTATATAATTAATTTAATATTTATTCTAAATAAAATTAGTAAATTATATATAAAAAGTAATATTTTGATTAAATTAATATTAAATATAAAATTAATTTTTTATATATAAAATATTTTTAATATATATTTATTTATTTTAACAATATTAAATTTTTTTAATTTAACACTATTTTAATTTGCATAATTTTTAAATCATATAAAATTTTTATTTAAATTTTAATTTTTTAAAAATATTTAAAATTTTCATTGAGATTTTAATCAATTTTAATTTTATAAAAATATTATTAATGAAATTTGAACCAATTAAGGAATATGTTTTCTATTACTTAGTTATTTCTAAACCATATCAATTTGCGCTAGCGTTTCGCGTTCTTTCTATTCCATCCCATTCCATTCCGGTTCCGGGGTAGGCTAATAATAAGAATCTAAGAAGTCGTCGTCTGACCAATCGGCTCGGACACCAAACCGCCCGTGCCGGCCCATTTTGTCTCGCCCTAAATGGAATGGCTCTCTTAGTTGCGCTGCGCCCCGACCCGAGTCCCCACGTCCGCTTTTCTCCGCCCGAAACCCAAGAAGTTGGCTTTGCATTATCATTTTTTATCATTCCTCTTCTATCTCTATTCCATTCATGAATTCATTCCATTCCATCCTAATTCCATTCAATCATACCAATCTAGCCGTAATAGTTTTTCAATTATTTAGAGATTACAGTGGGCTCCTTATATTAAGGAGTGTTACATCCCAAGTCAACACAAATTTAATACAAATTATAATCAAAATAAATACTAAAGATACAAGACTACAATTACGGAAATCAAATCAATCTGTTGATTTTATTCTTAATACGCCCCCGCAAAATGGTAGTACCATCGACTACGAAAATTTTGGAACGGAGAAGGAGAAAGCAAGCTCGAGGTAGAGGCTTTGTCAATAGATCGGCTAGTTGATCTTGAGTATTGACATATGTCATGGTGAGCTTTTTTTATGCTAGGTCACAAACGAAGTGATGTCAATGGCAATATGCTTCATTCGAGAATGTTGAACCAGATTAAGAGCCAGATGGCTGGCGCCCATATTGTCATATAATATGCGCGGTCTAGTAGGAAGTGACACTCCATGTTCAGTGAAAAGATGTTGTAACTAGCATACCTCAAAGGCCGCCGCTGCCAAAGCGCGATACTCCACCTCAATAGAGGATCGAGCCACCCACGCTATTTGCGCGATTGTCTCCCAGAAAATAATGTATGCAGATGTCGACTTGCCATTAAGTAAGTCATTGCCAAAGTCAAAGTCAGTGAAAGCGGTGAGGTTGCGGGACAATGATCGGTGCAGAAGAAGGCCATGATGCAAAGTTCCCTTTGGATACCGAAAAAGACGTTTGACAACATCCCAATGAGTTGCTAGTGGAAAGGACATGTATTGTGCCAGTTTATTAATTGTAAAGGATATATCTGGCCGTGTCAAAGTTAATTATTAAAGACCGTCAATGCCACTACGATACTCATTTGCATCAGTCGATCCTTTAACGGATAGAAATTTAGAGGACATAGGAGTGGAGACTGATTTGACACCATCTAGCTTGAACTTACGTAGTAAGTCAATCATGTACTTATGCTGGGAAAGAAAAATACCTTCCTTGCAATGTGCAAACTCAACACCAAGGAAGTATGTAAGGGGACCCAAGTCTTTCACGACAAATGACTTCATAAGATGGCAAGTTATATTAGAGATAAGAGTTGAGCTGGATCCAGTAATGATGAGAACATCAACATAGGCAAGAACGAAGACCCTTGTTGACCAATACCGCAGAACGAAAAGAGATGAGTCAGACGTTGATTGCTTGAAGCCAAAGGTGATTAGAGTCGAGCTAAGGGCATAATACCATGCTCGTGGTGGTTGGCGAAGGCCATATAGGGTACGCTGAAGTAAACATACATGGGAAGGAGCAGAAAGGGTCAGTGAAATCCAGAGGCTGAGTCATGTAGACGGGAATATCTCCCATGCAAGAAGGCATTATTAACATCGATCTGACGTAGGGGCCTGTTGTACTGGAGAGTAAGTGATAAAATGGTGTGGATAGTAGCCGGCTTGAAAACAGGATTGAAAGTCTCATTAAAATCAACGTTGGGCCACTGCTGGAACTCCTTTGCCATTAAGCGAGCCTTATATTTGTCAATTATTCTGTTAGGCTTGTGTTTCATGTGGAAAACCCATTTACAACCGATAATTTTAGCACCGGAAGGAGGAGAGACTAATTCCCAAGTGCCAAATCATTGGAGTTCCGTGAACTCATCAGCCATGGTAGCGCGCCACTCAACAGAGGCAAGATCTTGCTTGACAGTGGTTGGCTCATCAAATGGAGGAAACGGATGCTTTGTTACAATGTTAAACTACTTTAGCTTATAAATGTTATTAAGGTTACGAGTGCACATATGATGTGTATGAGATGATGCAACAGGCAGTAACATAGGAGAAATAGGTGGAGATACTGCTATCAGATGTCCAAATCCAGTAGTGGTTGGAGATGACAAGGCATGATCATGTTGTTGCTACACCAAAGAGAGTGGTTGTCCCAATCTAGTAGTGGTAGGAGATGACAAGGCAGGAAAAGGAGAGGTTGGAATCGGAGTGGTTCTCAAGAGAGGTGGTAATATCGAGAGAGCCAACAGAGTAGGTGGGGTTCTGGTAGATGTCTGTGTTGAAGAGGGAATGCCCGAAAAAACATCCTCGAGAAAATAAACATGTTGCGAAACAAATGTACGACCACTATCAGAATCATAACATCGATATGCTGCTTGAGATGTTGAGTAACCAATAAAAATACACAACAGTGAGGGTGGAGTGAGTTTTCCTGGAAGATATGGCCTTAACCAAGGAAAGCAACGACAACCAAAAGTCCATAGTTTGGGGTAATTCGGTGGACATCCAAAAAGAGCATAAAACAGGCTGACATTAGACAAGACAGGCATGGGCATACAATTGATGAGTTAAACAGCCATTTTAATTGCAAGGACCATAATAAGGATGGCAGGGAAGAAACATGTAGTAGTGCTCGACTAATTTCCAATACATGACGATTAGGCGCTCGACGATCCCATTTTGTTGTGGCGTGTATGGCGCTGTTGTTAACCATGAGATCCCATGAGTAGAAAAGAATGAACGAAGCACAATAAATTCACCACCATTATCAGAATATACATTTTTAATTATCTGACGAAATTGCTTCTCAACCAAGGAGCAGAACTGAGGAAAATTTTATGCAACCTGAGATTTGGCACTTAATGGAAACACTCAATTGTAGCGAGTATACAGATCAACTACCAAAAGAAAATACTTTGAACCATCAACAGAAGTAATTGGCGCAGAGCCCCATATATCAATATAAACATAGTGCAAAGGATGCAAAGCACGAAATGAGGTAGTATTAAAAGGTAGACGATGGCATTTGCTCAGCTAGCAAGAAGCACAATCATTTCTCAGATGGGACATATTCATAACTGGTAAATTAAATTTATGTATAATAAAGGAGCTAGTATCAAACGATGGATGCCCTAGGCAAGCATGCCAGCGATTTGGAATAGCTCGAACACTTGTAGCAGCTGCTAGCTTATTAGAACAATCAGCAAAAGGTGAAGACAAATGATAGACACCATCATGGCATGGCCCTTTAATTAGGTGCTCTCCCATTGCTAGATCCTTTACAATGTAAGATGAAGGAAAAAATTCCAGAGAAACGTTATTAGCCTGAGTAAACTTGCTGACTGAAAGTAAGTTTTTCCGAACAGATGGAACACATAGAATATCATTTAGAATAAACGTGCAATGAGAAAATTTAATTTCAAATTTACAAGTGTGGGTGATGGGGAGACCTGTGCTATCGGCTATGTTGACCTTATCAGTTCCATCATACTCAGAGTGGATAGACAATTTTTTCAAGTCAGAGGTCATGTTGTGAGACGCTCCAAAGTCCAAGAGCCAAGGGTAAGTGGGAGTATGTGTGGTGGAATTGGCATGATTTGTAGCAACTGGAACCCGACGGCAAGTGAAAGCAGCGTGGCCTGAGATGTCACACAACTAACAGATGAGGCGAGTATTGTAGGAATTATGGTTTCCTGAATGCCCTCCACAGTTGCCATGATTCTAATTATGGCCAGAGTTTAGACCACGATGATAGTAACTTATTGTTACCGCGATTCGAGTTGCAAAAGGAATTATTACCTCTTTGAGAACTTGCGGTACCGCGATTGGAGGAGGTGACTCATCTTGATGCTTGATGGACAATTTATCTTCAAGCAGCAGGTCATGAAGTACTTCAAAGCCGAATGGTGTCTCACGAGTTCGGATCAAACCAACAATAGAGGCATACTCTGGGCCCAAACCATTGATGATAAAAAGCATTAGTTCTTCCAGACTAACCGGCTCTTCAATTAAGGCGAGCTCATCAGCCTTGGCCTTCACATGGCGAAGGTACTCAGTGATCGATCGATCCTTGATTTGCATATGGTATAATTCATTTTTGAGTTGATTGACCTGGGAGCAGGACTTGTCAGCACAGAGACATGTGACGGTGGTCCAGGAGTCACATGATGTCTCCTTGAGTGAGACGACCGGCAAGACTTCAGGTGAGAGTGATCTGATGATAGCTGCAAGGAGCAGCTGATCCTGATGGATCCAGCGTGAGACGTCCTCTGAATTTGATGCATGTTGAAGGAGAATCGGGCAAGGTTTTGACCCATTAATGTATCCCAATAGATTGTGGCCGTGAAGGAGGGCTTCAAGATATGCTCCCCAGGGAGGGTAATTAGTAAGTGTCAATTTAATGGGAAGGTAGTGGTGCGCTGTTATCGGAATGATGGATGGTCGAGATGAAGTGGTTGTGATAGTGGCAGTCGTGTTGGTCGTCAATTCATCAGTGCTAGCCATGAAGACGATGGTGCTTGAAAAAAGTAGAATGGGGGTTGATAGGATTTAGATCGGAGCCTCTCGTTATACCATATAGAACTATAAGAATAGTTTTTCAATTATTTACCGATTAGAGTGGGCTCCTTATATTAAGGAGTGTTGCATCCCAAGTCAGCACAAATTTAACACAAATTACAATCAAAATAAATGCTGAAGATATAGGACTACAATTACGGAAATCAAATCAATCAGTTGATTTATTCTTAATATTTTGAGCCTATGTAATAAACTAACAAAATATTTCGAAAATTGATGTTAAACCAAATCACTAAGCCTATGATTACTCTATTATATAATTAAAAAGATTAAATATTATTAATAAATAATTATACTTAACTATTAATCCGGAATTATCATCAAAATTTCCAATAATCAAAATACAAAGAATTCTGAATCTATTAGAACAAATGGGCGATTATTCGCACCCTAAAAAATACTAAATATACTTTAAGAGCGAGCGCCACCACGATCGTAGGCCTCTGTCGTCGTCTCTGGATTGGAACTTGCCCAGCATAACTATTAAGGTGTTTTGGGCTCTCAAATTTTAGTTATCCATTTTCAACTCTTCCTCATCCTATCACTCCCCGATATGCAAAGAGTAGGCAAGAGTAACACACTCCCCTCTTCAACACGTTTCTGTAAAAGTGCATTTCTTCTTACACCCACAAATCCATGCACTTGTTCAGGGCCGACCCTGAGATTTTAGGGGCTCATGGCAAAATATAAAATTGAGGCCCTTAAAATGACTAAATTTGCATAGGAAAAAAAAGAAAAAAAATAATGCGCGAGCAATTTGAAATTGGAAAATAATTCAGTATGAATATTCAATTGTGTTGGTGGTTTCTTGAAAGAAGATTAAAAAATGACTTTTGTATTGTATAATTTGTAGAGAGCAGTATAATTTTTTATTTAATCAAGAAAAAAATGATTGATATTATAAATATGTTTCCTTTAGTTGGGTCTTTAACATTAAATAAATAAATAAAATTTGAACCTAAATCAAAATTTAATAGTATATATATACATATAAATATAAAAATGTTGGGGCCCCCAAATTATGGGGCCCATGGCCTGAGCCCACGGGGACAACCCCCGGGGCCGGCCCTGCACTTGTTATTACAGCAAGTCATGTTACACCACCTTCTAGAGTGTTGCTGTGTATTTTGTGATCCATGTGGCAATAATTCGCTGCTCTCGGGTTTTTCACATTTTTGTTGAGAAATCGGCTGATTCGTTTTCCGGCGGCCAGTTTCGGGGCCGGTTCTGGTAGCGGGTTGTCCGAGTTCTTGGCAGTGAGAATTATGGTTGCCGCCATGGTTATGGCGTTGACGCTGACTATGATTTTGATCACCTTCATTGTTTTGAATGTGGAAGAGAAGCTGGGTCAATGTAGGAGGTAGGAATGTTTTCTATATCTCTCTTTTTATTTGAGAAAATTTAAATTTGGTGGTGATTTGAGAGAGAAAATGGTGATTGTTGGGAGTGTGAATCTTGCCTACTCTTTGTATGGAGTGAGGGGGAGGAGGAAAAGCAATGGGTTGTGGCTGGCACATAGGCGTACGATCGTAGAGATTATCTCACATTCTCAATTGAATGGTTTGTTTTTACAAATATATATTTAGTAGTTTTTTGGGTATGTTTAGTAATGTATAAATATTTATTAAAGGGTTTTTAGTCATATTAATTTAAAATATATTTAATTAAATTAGTTTAGGGTATGTTTAGTATTTTTGAAGGTGTGAATAACCGCCCCTTAGATCAATTCATGTCCAAAATAATTAATCTATATTCGTTCAATGAACTTCCAGAAAAGATGCTCGGAACTATCATCACAATTTCCAACTATCAAAATACAAAAAATTTTAAATCTATTAGATCAATTCATGTCCAAAATAATTAATCTATATTCATTCAATTAACTTCTAGAAAAGATATTGTTGATGGTTATTTTAGGCGTGTTATTATATTCGAATTAATGATAAGTTTGGAGTAGCATTAATATGTCACCATAAATAGACACATCAAACACAAAGAAAATGAAGGATGGACAGAATAAGTACTCCCATTTTTATTAATAAAATATCACAAGAACAATACATGTTTTCATCTCTCAACTCTCAAAATATTGTAAGTGATAAGTGTATAATCTGCCTATCCAATCAAAGGAGAGACTCTTAATATGTTTCCCTTTGGGTTGTCCTAATTCTCCATCAATGAGCTGCTGCCACCTGTGAGGGAGTGGTGCTCAACTTTGCTAGTATTGAAGGAGTAAAAAGCTACAACAAAGGAGACTATGCAGGTGTCTTTTGTCTTACTGGAGCTTTGTTGGATTGTATACTAAAAGTCTAGCTTTAGTACGAATAATGTTTTAATAATTTATTTGAAATGAAAATCAATGATCAAATGATTGCGTCTTATAATTTATTTATATATCCGATGCAATAGTCCACTTACTTTATACTGTAGATAATATATTGTGCGACAACACACGGAAGATTATATTATCGGTTTTCTTATAAAGTATAAACAGATGCTCACAACCGAGATAGACGGGGACTCTCTATTGAGATGGTTGTAGTGTGATTTGGTATTAGTTTGTCTTGACTATAGAATCAAATTAGTGCACTTTGTGTGTATTGAGCAGGACCGCTTGAGATCGTTTGATTTATACTGACTATAGAGGAGAACTTGATTTCTGTTATTATGGATGTTCGTGCTCTTAATCCATATACAATAACCTCGACACGTAAGGCAGTATGTATTTCTTTGATTCATCAATGGGTGAGATTTACATGTAATTAAATCAATAAACTTGGTGAGTTGGGAAATAGTGTTGTCTCTATGGTGTAATTTTGATTGTAGAAGGAATCTGTGTCTATTAAATAGGTTGATGGTATCCCCTTGAGGAGCTCATAAGGATTATCATGTAAACCCTGCAGGTGGATTTATTCCGGCATGATAATGAGATTGAGTGGTACTACTCTCGGATAAGATATTAATTAATGGAGTTGTCAGTAATTTAATTAATTAATGGACATTGTATATCTTAAACATGGGGAGATAACGAACTCATAATAAGAAGGGGCCCGTAACGTAATTATAGAATTAGAACGGTAGTGCAGTAATTATATTTTAGTAGTATATATTATTATTATTGGACTTAAGTATAAGCTTTGGGCTAAGCTTGGATACTTAAGCCCAATGGAGGCCCAACTCTAATTTCTCCTCCTGATCCCTACTGTAACCCATATATAAGTCATCTCAACTGTCTGAAAACCCTAATTGAATCACGCCTAACACTGTGAGGAGGAAAAGGGAATAGCAGATTGAGAAGATCTTGAGGATCGTCGCCAACACGATGTCAAGATTGGATTTGAGAATACAGCAGATTATCAAGAGCTCATTTGCTGTCAACTTCCATGATTTTTATAAAATCATATGAAACTTTAAACTATACATGTGATACACTTTTGGAAAGCCACTGAAGAGAGGATCATTTTGGCATAAAGATCACTCAATTTGGAGATCGGATGAGAAAGTTATGCCTAAAACTGTGAGGCTGCGCAGGCTGTTGGTGAGAATCTTTCTTTTTCAACATACCCTGGTGAAAGGTAATATGTTTCTATATTTTCTTACTTCCGCTTATTATAGAATCATATGAAACCTTAACGATTCTTGTTAACCAAATGATCAAACGCCAACAGGCTTGCTATTGGTTGAGAGAAGAGTGCATGCTTTGAGGGTGTTGTCCTTGTGAGAGTGATGTAGAGAGTGACTTATCCTTATCCTTTGCTTGTGTCTTCTTTATTTGATGGTGTGTTTAATTAGTTCATATTGCCCCCAATGTTATAGACTGGACATACGTTCAGCTTAGGGTTGAATCTCTGTAATGTCGGTTTGGTCAGGAGACGAATAGTATGTCGACCCAAGAGTATATGGTCAGCTTTGTATAATGCTGAGCCCTGTAATAAGCCGAGGGCTATACTTAGTTGATCTTTACGGTCGGCTTTGGATGGACATGTTTTAGGGGTTAGGGCCTTCAACGTAGGCCTTTTTGACTATTTAGTATATGGGCCTCGATACTCATTATGCCTTATTTTCATTATTGCATCTGGGCTTGATCCCACAAAGGAAGTGGGATATAACACCCATAACACATACGATTCTTTTCTATGGCATTTCTCAAAGAATAGTTAATCTAGATATCCTTGAACTAGTAGATCAATAGTTGTATATCAATAGCTCAGTTGGTTAGAGTGTTCTTGATAATGCGTTGTAAAGTATTTGATAAGAAAAATAAGAGAAATATATATAAAATTTTAATAAGAGCAATAAGAGAAACATAAAAAAGAGAAGTGAAGAACACTAAAATAGAGAAAATTAAGAGCTGCGTTAATATGAATGTGTACAAAACTAATGTTCATACTCTTTATATAGAGAGGATAAAGGGGTACATTAGTGTTAAGTATTTTCTTTGCACACAAAAATTAATACCCAAATATTAAGGATATCAGTTGTAGCTCAGCAGATAACCAGGTTAAATATCGAACCCAAATGACGATGTATTATCAATTTAATTACTAACTAAATTAATTAAGATAAGATGGCAATAAGATTGAGGTATCAAATTATTAATCTACTAACAAAAATATTAAATAACATAACAATTAAAATAAAAGCACTTAGAAGAATTCCAAAGTAATTCAAGAATGGAGAATAGGTAGCCCTAGGGTTATCAAGTTTCACTCATTAATCTCCCTCTCAAGTGTACTGTCCAACTCTACCTTGTGGACTATGGACACATCACTAAACCATGCATATCTACTTTATAGACACAAGTAAACATTCGTGTAACATGTGTGAATAATTTCGGAGCAAGATAATAATTTCATTCCCTTTCTAGGTACTATCAGTATCAATTCTTTCCCTCTAGGATTGGTACTCAAATCCGTATGATCTCCCTTTATAGTACTATAAAATTAACCTCTTTACCCTACTTATTAGTCCAAATTTAATTCAATTAATAAACATTCATATATAACAATTCTAATGAAACTTCGGAGTCCCCTCACATAGAATCATAACAATAAACTTTGTTCAGCGGTGAATGCATCAATCAACAATCAATTATATATTTAGACTCTATATAACAGTTGAAGATGTACAAAGAGATCGTGAATATGAGTTAAAAACATGCAATCATATATAAAATAAATCCACAAGCAGTGTTGTACGGAGGATACACAAGAGAAGTCAATTAATTCATAAAACCTTCATAAATCCTAGAACGACCAATAAAGTTCTAGCCCATGATTTTAAAAGCAAACATGCATAGGGGTTGGATAGATCTTACCCATAGTATGGAAAGTCAGAAAATAGAAGAAAAGAATTATGAAAACCCTTGGTGTATCGATCTCCTTCCTTCTTTCTTCCGTCTCTTCAAATCCTCTCAGTTCTCCTTCTTGGATTCACAGATGAATCTTCACAGTGATGGATGGAGGAAGGGATAGATGTGGATGATAGTGGGGGGTTATCCCCCCTTGTGGAGGTGGTGTAGGATGATTTCTCGCATGAATGATGATGTAAAATATATATATGTATGAGAAGGGCATCAAATAAGAAAATAAAATATCAATAAAGATATGGTGGAATCATTGAGGATTATGTAATAAGGAAATTAATTGTGCTCCAAGAAATAGGAAAGATGGGCTAATTTTTGAAATTTTTCGAAAATTCTCATCGATAGCTGCGCGACCTCACAATTTTGAGCATAACTTCCTCGTCCAAACGCCAATTTGAGTATTTTTTTGCCAAAGTGATCCTCTCTTCCGTGGATTTCCAACCATGTATCACACTACAAGTTTTGAGTTCCACACAACTATAGAAAAATTACGCAATATGAACGTGTGTTTTTCACTATTCTTTTAACTTTGTACTTTTGATCATTTTTCAACGTAAAACACAATAAAACACCTCAAATGCATATTTTTCTTACATGTATGGAATATAAGATACTTGTACTAATATATGACAATAATTCTCATAAAAAATGTGTTAAATTGGACACTAAAACACGCTAATTTTCACTCTCAACAATTAGTAAATAAACTCTCCTCCTATTCTAATAATATAACGAGTAATGTCCATATAAAATATTTCACAACACATAATAATTATTGTAGCTTAATACTCCCTACATTCCATCCGTACGCTGACAGTTGTTTTTTTGGACGAGGATTAATGAATATAGTATTTTAATGTGTAATGTGGTGAGCGATATAATATTTAATGTATAATGGATAGTGATATTACTGTTATGTGTGGGCCCATAAATATATATTAATTGTTTTATATAAGTTTTATAGGAGAATGTAAACCTTACTATCGAGATATCCAATATGAAAATGCTTAAACGTTAAGATTGGATGGCTAGTAATTATGATATAAATAATACATATTAAAGTCATAGTAATTTGAGGTCATTGATAATGATGTTAGGATTTTTAAAACAAAAATAGAGTATATCAAAGAATCCCACATTGAGATTCACTAGACAATTATAATTAAATCTATATACATGGCTCATAAAATTTATATAAAATAGACTATAACTCCAATTAATATGAAAATTTTACTCATGTAAATTTAAAACTTAAAATGAAATCTCGTTTTTTTTAAAACAAAAGGACATGTTATTAATTGAGATTACAAGTAATTTAAAATCGAACTACCTTTTAATTTGAAAGAAAACTTACACCTGCAAGAGTACATTTTACTTAGGTGTGTATGGATCGGAAATTATCATGCAATCAATTTGTGTTACTTTATTTGAAAAATTACTTTTAGAGAGATGAACTAATACTCTTTTAAATGAAAAATATTATTCAAATTCTTGTATCATGATTTACCGATTACTTTTTAGTGCATATAGAATTATTCTTTAAGGAGCTGAATTATTACTCTTCAAAATAAAAATATTACTCTTCAAATTTTGATATTTTATTATTGTTGATCATAATTTCCGGAGTAAAATTTTTTTGTTTAGAAAAGTAATAATTCATCTATTTAAAAAGTAAAATTTTATGCACTAAAAAGTAATTTTGTGAAAACAAGGTTAATGGTGAATCGGGTTCACAGGAGAAATCTTTCTACTTTTTTATATTAAGGTGTTTGTTGAGTGTGAAAATTTGCATGTCATAGCTAAAGCTGAATTGACACCGTTCCATGGAGTTTAATATCATATTTTAGAACTAAAAGGATACTTTTCATATATTTGAGATGTTGGTGCATTTGATATGTTAAGTCATGTTTTAAGGTGGAAAATAAGGGTAAAAAGAGCAAAATCAGAAAGTAGGTTAAAATGAACTGAGAATTAGTTACTGTAAAGTGGCACGACGCGTGCCAAAATATAAAATGGATCGTGGCTAAGAAAGGAAAGAGGATTAGAAAGTTTTTGGAAGTTAGCACAACTCATGCCAACCAATGGCACGTAATATGCCTACAAGGATGATACTGAGAATGCCGAACACGAGCACAAGGGGCTACATGAACCAGTGTGAAGTTTCGAGAGGTTACTATAAGTCGGCACTATTGGATTGTATACTAAAAGCCTAGCTTTAGTATGAACAATGTTTTAACAATATTTGAAATGAGAATCATTGATCAAATGATTGCGTCTTATAATTTATATGTCGATACAATATTCCACTTACTTTATACTATAGATAATATGTTGTGCGACAATACATAAAAGATCATATTATCGATTTCCTTATAAAGTATAAACAGAGGCTCACAACCGAGATAGACGGGAACTCTCTATCGGGATGATTGTAGTGTGATTTGGTATTAGTTTATCTTGACTATAGAATCACATTAGTGCACCTTGTGTATATTGAGCAGTACCGCTTGAGATCATTCGATTTATACTGACTATATAGGAGAACTTGATCTCAGTTATTATGGATGTTCGTGCTCTTAATTCCAATACAATAACCTCGACACATAAGGCAGTATGTATTTTTTTGATTCTTCAAGGGGTGAGATTTACATGTAATTAAATCAATAAACTCTATGAGTTGGGAAATAGTCCAGTCTCTATAGTATGCTATTGATTGAAGAAGGAATCCGTGTCCTATAAAATAGGTTGATGATGTCCCTTGAGGAGCTCATAAGGATTATCATGTAAACCCTGCAGGTGGATTTATTCCGGCATGTTAATAAGGTTGAGTGGTACTACTCTCGCATAAGATATTAATTAATGGAGTTGTCAGTAACTTAATTAATTAATGGGCATTGTATATCTTAAACATGGGGAGACTAACGGGCTCATAATAAGAAGGAGCCCAAAATGTAATTTTGAGATTGGAGAGGCAATGCAGTAATAATATTTTAGTGGAATATATTATTATTATTGGATTTAAGTATAAGTTTTGGGCTAAACTTGGATACTTAAGCCCAATGGAGGCCCAACTCTAATTTCTCCTCCTGGTCCCTATTGTAGCCCATATATAAGTCATCTCACCTATTTGAAACCCTAATAATCTGTGCCTAAACACGTTAGAGGTAAGGGAGGAAGCAGATTGAGAAGATCTTGAGGATCGTCGCCCACACGACATCAAGATTGGACTTGGGAATACAGCAGAAGATCGGAAGGTTGTTTGCTGCTGCTGTTTGTCATCTTCCACAATTTTTCTAAAATCGTGTGGATCTCCAAACTATTCATGTGATATACTATTGAAATGCCACGGAAGAGAGGATCATTTTGGCGCATAGATCACTTGAATCGGAGGTCAGATGAGGGAGTTATGCCCAACACCGTGAGGCTGCTCAGGCTGCCGGTGAGAATTCATCTTCTTCAACATATCCGGTAAAAGGTAATACGTTTCTATGTTTTTCTTGCTTTCGCTGATTTAGAAACGTATGGAACCCTAACGATTCACGTTAACCAAATGATCGAATGCCAACAGGCACGAGTCGTGTCGATCAGTGGCACGAGTCGTGCCAGTTCGTGCCATGTGCCAAGAAAAATGGGAATTCTAACCCTGTTCAAGCCCGTATGAGTTTTCAACTCGAACAAGTCCTACTTTAAAAGAGAACCTTGCTTGGTTTAGCTTTCAATTATAAAAGAAGGACTTGAGATCACAATTTAAAATTCTCATCATCCATAATCCACAATCATCGCCTACCATAATCCACAAAACACCACCACCATATGCACTTGGAAAATTCATTGATTCATGTTTACTACTTTAGAGGGAGAATAGAGAAGGTTTAAGAAACGGAAGAGTTAATGGAGAACCATGCCTTATTTTGAATTTTTCTTCTTCTTAATTTTGACTTATTGAATTATATATTATCAAGTAAGTTTCTTTTCGTAGACATGGTTGTTGCTTATTTACCATGGACTAGTACTTTTTTATATTGGTTTAGGGTTTATTGAAGGATTTGATTTAAGAGTTGCCTATTTTGTTTCACATATGATTTCGATTATACTCATGTCATTGATCTATGAGTGTTTATGATCGTTGTTTGCGTGCATGTATCGTAGGATTTTATAAGTCATCTGTTATGATTAGGAGGGATAGATCATTATAACTTCTATTCATTAAAATTTTCAATATTTGATGTTAATTTATTTTTGCATGATCTTATTAGACAATTAGGTTAGAAAAATTTGAGATTAGTTCTTGTAGTACCTGAAAGGAATGCGTGTTGGCGCATAAGTAACTTTTAAGGAAACGTCGTATCATTATTAGTATATTTACAAAGGGAATAGAGATTATTTCTCTTGTGATCTTTGGTGTAAATCTAATCTTTGGTGACTTAGCATATTTTTGTAATTGCTTCCATAAATTTTTTGTAGAATCTATCTAGAAAGTTAATTGACTAATTTTAGCTGGATTCCCTATAATTATCTTGTCTTCTCACTTTAAACACATTTCTTATAATTATCTTGTTTTCTCTTTTGAAACATATTTTAAATCTTCCAGCAGCCAAACTTTTATTTTATTTACAAATTTCTATATATTTCCCGTAGATAATTAAATTCTCAAAATTTCGTAAAGGTTACCTCGACTTAAGTAATTATGGTAATAAATAGACTTAATAAGTACTCTATCCCAAACCACCCTTACCGTTTACTGTACCACGTTGTTTAAGAAAAGTTGCTCTTTTTTATCAATTTTGTTGACTTTAGAATGTATTGTAGTATTTTTAGGTAATAAAATTATATAAAGTAATGGTATGTGTGTGAAAAAGGAGTGACAAATTTGAAATTAAAGGAATATTTAAGATTGTTGGATAAAATGATGATCATTTTTGGGTTGTGAAGGGTGTTGTGGGACGGACAAATAAGAAAAGTGTGAAGTTATTAGATCATTCGTCGTTCTACAATTATTCTCTTATATATCAGATGATACACTTTCGAGTAAAAAAAAGGAGTGAATCCTATTTTCAATAAAAAGATAACAAAGAATTTGTTAAAAATTCGCTAATAAACTATATATTAAATGTCTATGGACCAGCATCCTTACACAGGATATATCCACTACATATTGAAAATTTAAGAAAATATGGAAGGAATTTACATATTCTTCTATTTGAGATAAAGATGAAATTGAGCTTGAAACTGTCTCATGCTTATAAAACTTTATGAATAAAAAAATTAAAATGAAATGTTCTTAATATTTAGACTAAGATAATTAAAGACTTATGTGGAACTTTTTACGGAAGTCATTCCATGAGACGGATAAGAAATAATAATATTGTAATGAAAAAGGGTAAGTCTTGCGTGAAACTATTTTACACTTTTTAATTTGTTATCGCTTTTGCTATAAAATATTATTACTTTCATTCTAAAATGTTATCACTTTTCATTTATACTATAAATTGTTCATGAAATAGCATCGCTTTTCATTAACTAAGTACCTTTTTTTATTGTAGAAGTTTTATCACTTTTTATCCATCTTACGTAAATCCTTAAGTGAGACGATCTCACATAAGTCTTTGCCAATAAAAAAATATGCTTTAACGAAAAGTAATAATATTGCAGTGAATTATTTCATAAATAATTTATAATATAAATAAAAAGTAATATCATCTTTAATGAAAAAGATAATTAATTATGGAAGTCTAAAATGATTTCACTGGTGACGGTTTAACATAAGTCTTTCCCTTTGACTAAAATAAATAAAAAATAAAATAAAATATAATAACACAAGGAATGCTACTAGGAATGGCAGTGAGACGGGTATTTTTGGGTACCCGGCCTACCCGAATCCTAATGGGAAGGGTACAGATAGTTATAAATGAGTTTGGGACGAGTACGGATAATTATAAAAATGTCATTAGGGTTTGAAACGGGTACGATTAATACCTCAATAGCCGTGGGTACCTCGTTTGTATGTACTCTCTCATTCCCGCCAAAATAGCTGCCCATTCATGCATATTCTGACCAAGCACAAAAATTAATTATCATAAGAGCAATAGGCAAATTAAGTAAACATAATCAACAAATGAAAATGGTCATTTCACCTCTTCCAAGCTCCAATAAAATGATATAGTAATGAAGATGAGGCTGAAGTAGCATATTAAGAGCATTATAAGTTGGGGATAACAAAATAGAATATCACCATGTCAAGTGTTAACTCAACGAAGATATAAGAAAGCAAAATAAGAGAAGTAACTGATGGAAAATTAACCCTATCAATAGTGGAACTAACCAAAACCTTCTTCTAAATTGTATAAAGTTTGCAGGGAATCAACTTTCCCATCTGAACACTTTTTTGTTCTAACAGAATGTTCCTTCACAATAAGAAATAAAATAATGAGCAAATTAAAATTTCACGCGAACTTGATAAAAAGAATTATTAATTGTTTTATTAAAGATCTCATAAAAATCAACATATTTTTTATGTCAATCATATTGATGAATATGCATATGGCATCTAGAACATTAATGCATATAAACTCGCAGGTTCATTACCCCATTCCATGTATATTCATTATTTCAATAATAGTGAGTTTTTATCAATTGTACCTTATTGTGTATCCCTTTTGATATCCTATGCAGTGATTGACCAACAATGGATCTTCCTCTTTCATCTCCATCAAGAACACCTTTACAACAACAAATGCATAAGAAAATGAAATGCCTAATGACATATTCCTTCACTCAGCTTGAAAATTTACTCACCCAATCCCTGCTATTTCATTTTCAAATCGACGAATTGTAATAAATCCCATCAGGACCACTATATGCAACTTCTGGCGCATCTTCAATACAAACAGCGAACTACAGTTACAATCAATGGAACAAAATAATATTCATTAACTAAACCAAATACAATAGTTTTAGTTCTTTAGAGTGCTCTCTACTCGCAACACAAACACAAACAAAAATTCTGAAATTAAGAACATTGCAGATTACTACGATGAAAAGACCCACTGTCCAAAAAAATTAAGAACAAAAGGAAAAAAGAAAATAAAAAGTTATCCTGAAATGGAATGAACAAATAATGAACCCAAATGGATGAAAGAAAAAAAGGGTGAGAAACCAAAAAAAATCAAGCCATTAAAAGCACAAAGAAGAAGACGAATCATGAAAGCGAGAAGGAGAAACACAGAGAGACTCACACCTGAAGTAACTTTTTAGCATAATCATTAGAACCCATGTCACGAATCAATTTTTCCAATACTCGACACTGAGTAGAAATTAATTACCGTAGAGAAGCGAAACATATGCTTCTTCTGATTTCTAATATCCCAAAGATTCATCAAATTTACTTAGTGTAATTATTGATAAATTTAATAAATAGACAATAAATATTGTAATTGGTTTGATGGATCTAGACAGAGGCAAGACCATACACGAAAGAGCTAGCATGTATTCTGACATGAAGGAAAATTCGTGCACCTTAATATAGAAGCATAGAACTGAAGCTATAGGAAATCCACAACACAATTAATGGGGACATCCAAGAAACTCGCAAAATAATTATGCATCTGGAGACCTAAAATACCAATAAAGCTATAAGACAAAAACAAATTAGCCATGAGTGTATGAATCAGACTTCCCAATAATTTGTGAACTCAATTGAGTAGCCTCAAACTTCCCAAAACATATTCCGATTATTTATTTTATTTATTCCCAAAAAATATTTTGTAATGAGTATAGAATCCGAATGAATTATTTATTCCAATAAAGCTATAAAACTCATTTTGTTCATAATATTTCTTGTAATTATAAAAATGTCCTAGATTTTTGTTTAAATTAGGGAGGAGACACATAATTTCTTATCTTTTAAGCATGAAAGATTTAAGAGAAGGATTATGTGTTTGGATTTCTTTTTATACTTGTTTACGAAATGTAACAATTATTTTACTTTTAAATTGTATCAACATAAAATGAAGACATTTCTCAGAATTTGTAAATATTTAGACAACAACGAATCACAATTCATGTATGAAAAGAAATAATAATGGGTGATCAGAAAAGTTCTTACATGTAGTATGACCACTTGTGAAACTCGTGTCCTTCTTAGATATCACCATCTATTCCTGGATATACGACATTGCTATAGCAATAATAATCCTGTCAATAAGACTAATGCAGTTTATTCATCAGCATATTGTAAGCCAATAGTAGAAAACCATGATTGGGAAAATTTATAGGTAACTTTTTTACCTATCACCAGTTGTCAGTTATTTTTTTTACCAAATTACGTTTTTGGGTAACCATTAGGCAGGTAAAATTACCTAACTGCCCTTTAAGAAAAACCCACCGACTGCTTTTAAGATTTGGACAACCCACCCGGTAACCCATCCCCTCTTACCTACCCCGACGGCTTCTCTGTTGTTGACTCCACCATCTCACCTCTGCGATTTGCAGACATCACCGTCATCCACCGTAGAGAAATCCAGTCCGTGCGATTCACCTTAGATTCAAACGCGGGTTGTCCGATGGACTGCCGCTATTAGATGGAGTCCCTTCCTAGGGCATCTCCCTTATTGCCCGATGTGTTTCACGCCCAAATCAGACTAGGGCTTATCAGTTCCCCCTATCGAGTTTCTTCTCGCCGTTGCTCAGAATTTGTTGGCTGCGTGGATTACTCCTCCAGTCAGCGCTTCAAAGATCGATTTTTCGATTCTATTTGCAGAAGGGTTTTATTCTTCGATGCCGCCGCTCGAGTATCGTCCACCAGCGCGACTTGGGGAACCCCGTTTACCCCTTCTGTTTCGATAGTTAATTTCTTCACTAATCTTCCATTGATTGCAGATTGTGAAGATTTATTTCTCTGATTCACTCGTTGCTCCGGGCTTCCATAAATTTCAGTAGCGAATTATTCAATGATTCAGAGCGCCGATTGCACCCTCTCTAAGGGTTCAAAGGCGTCCCAGTTTCTTCACTAGCTGCCGCCAGATTTAACCAGCAGCTTCTTGCGCTGATTACTCCATCAGAGGAAGCGGCTATTCAATTCTTCTTCTTCGCAGAGGCTACCTGATTAATCATAATATAGTGGAGAATGACCAATTCAAGAAATTATCGAACCCAAGGAAGGTAGGCACTAGTGCTTAAGCGATCTCACGTTTGTTGTAATTTTATAGAGACGAATCATCAATGGGATTGGTTGTAAACAAATAAATGACAAGTAATCAAATGCAAGCAATGATCAAACGAACAAGATGATGATGGAAAGTGGTTTACCAAATTGATTAAAAGTGAGATTAACAACAATCAAGAAGTGGTAATCATGGATTGAAGACTAAGAGCCAACACTAAGATCACCTAAACTCCCTCTCGAGATGGATAGGATATGAATATCAAATAGCTCAATGGATTGGTTCTCACTTAAACAATTCCAACTAGGTACTAAGCTTAAATGAGAGTCCCTTCACATAATTAATCAATCTCTCGATCAAACCAATCACATGTCCTACCAAAGGGTTCTAAACTATGAAGGACTTCTCAATCTCTTCACAATCTATAATGCACATGAAGTGTTTGATGAAATGATTCACTTAATTATCCTAAGCATATAATTGATTTCTCAATCTAATCACATATCTAGAACAACTAAACACACAAATCATCAATACAATTCAAGCAATGAATAATCAATGGTAGAAAATCATAGATCCAATCAACATATGAACTTAAATACACAAATCCCCAAAATTATCCAACAACTCTCATGTTGCTAATCTCACAAGGGAGATTAGCCTACCATATTAAGAAGGAAATGAACATAGACATTAATATCCTTACAAAACATGATGAAACTATGAGGTTTAATACAAGAAATGAATGGAAACTCCCTTGATGTCACTTCAATGGTGATTTCCTTCCTTCCCTTGTTATCTTCCTCTCTTCCTTGCTTCTTTTCTTCAATTGGATGATGATTTTGATGGTTGGATGATGGTAGATCCAATGGATGGTGAATGGATGAAGATGATGGTGTAAAATGAAAGAAATGGTGTGTGAGGTGTGTGGGGAAGGTGAAATTTCGGATCTCCCCTATAAAATCTGAATGGAGGGGTATTTATACCCTTATGGGCCTTCTAGAAGGATTCTGATTTTTTTCTGATCCCAGACACGACACGAGTCGTGTGGCGCAACACGGCCATAAGGTGCCCGTGTTGCGTGAACTGATGCTCCCGCACGGCCTCTCCTTACAGGTCCGTGTTGGCTACACGGGTCGTGTGCTGCAACACGGCCAAGTGGTGGTCGTGTTGGATGAATAGATGTCACTGCACGGCCATTCTGGACAGGCCCGTGTTAGCTACACGAGTCGCGTACTGCGACACGGCTCGTGCCACCGACACGGCCAGTCGTGTTGCTGCTGCCCTGATTCCTTCACTGTTTTGGCTCGTTCTCCCTCGTTTCAACTCCGAATTGAGATCCGCTTTTTCCTACGTCTTCCTTATCATATCTAGCATCAAATAAAAAGTGAAAATTATAGGTTTAAGCTCATTCACATACATTTCCATAAAAACACAAAACACAACCAAATAAAACATAAAATACGGATAAAATAATACGAAAACACATATAAAAAGACACTAAAATCTAGGTGAAAATATCACTCATCACTACCCCTCCGCTACCCAGTTTACACCATTGACATAACCTTTCGTTTTGTGGAGTTTATTTACAATGCAGGATTTCAGTTTGATTTTTGGTTTGGATTTACTCTTAGGTGATTGTTCATTTTGATGATGCTTATAATTGTGTTTTTAATAATCTGTATGATGTTGCATCCTTCTGTTAACTGCGACTCTACTGGTTAGATTCTATTGGATGTGAGCTAGCCCTGTTTAGTTGACAACAATCTTGCCGAAAGGCTCTTACTACTTGATACAACATGCTTGGCTCTAATTACTGTCTAATCTTGATCATGATACTGAAATGGGCTCTGATTATGCTTTTGTTATGCTTGATTTTAACTATGTTTGGACCTGTGCAAGATGTTAAGATTATGTAACAGCAGAAATGGATGTTCGGGTTGCAATGTCAAATGCTATGCTTGTCTTCAAATGGCTAATAATCTATAATTCCATTTTAGATGTGCACGATGAAGTTATCTTTGTTTTTGTTTAATGAGTGCTGAATTGAGATTTTCCATAACTATATATAGTATTTTAAGACTGGTTTTGAACTGATATTGGCATAACAATTGCTATCTAAAATGATTTTTAAGTTGAATTATGAAGTTTTTAGATATATGCTGTATCTAAAAAGACTCAAAATTTTACAAATTTTTGAACTACATCAGCAAACAATAACCAAATATTATTGAATTATTTTTCACTTATAAAAGAAACAAAGATACCAACAATATGACCAACTTTTATTATTAGCATTACCATGCAATCCATAAAAAAAAAAAAAAAATTGGGACAGTCGATCACAAACAAATTAGCCAAGGTACAAGCACGTCAATGTTGCCTCTGTTGTTGCCTATTATGTTTACTTATCAGGAAACATACTCTCAAAATTGGATATTAATATCATTCTAAACCCAACTTCTAAGATCCTACTTAGACACCCTACATAAACCTTGAATTCTTTAAGGCTATTAAAGTTGTTCAAACAAGTCAATGTTGCCATCTGGTGTTGCCTTTAATGTTGCCTATTATGTTTATCATATTAGGACATCTAATCTCATAACTAGATATTAATGACATGCTAAACCCAACTCCTAAGACACTACTTAGGTACCCTACTTAATCCTTGAATCCCTTAGGGCTATAGATGCTTGGCTAAAAATGCCCAAGCAGATCAATGTTGCCCCTAGTGTTACCATTAATGTTGCCTCTTATGATTACCATATTAGGACCCCTCCTCTCGCAACTGAATGTTAATGACATTTAAAATCCAATCCCTAAGACCCAACGTCGACACCCTACTTAAACCTCAAATTCTTTAGGACTAAATTATTAAAACTTTGCAAGTCCTATATGCTTTAAACGAATTTATAAGACTTTGCAAGTCCTATAGATTTTAAAAAAGTCCTATAGTGTGGTTATACCATGGATAGTAAGGGTTAGTCTAGGTCTTATACAATCAAACAAAGAAAAATAATCTAATCAAATGATGAACAAATTTTCAAATGGATGATTTTACTCTTGATTTTGATCTCATTAATTTGTTAGATCCTACCTATTAGATAATTAATTATATTTTTGTCATTTCAGGTGTAATTATCAAGTTTATATAATGTGATTGGTTCTAAAGCCTAAACCCACAACCATATCTCATAATGTGACACTCGTCACATTATGATTGGTTCCATATGTATAGGTATTATAAGCAAAATTCTTTTATATGTGGTCTTGGTTTAATATCAATGATCGATTTATCCATCTGGACTCGTATATTGCTCAAACAACTAAATTGGCAACTCAACTGGCAACTTACACCTGCTTAGTGAATACCTCATTGGACTTTAACATATAAGGCTCCAAGGGTATACCATTTATTTTCGTATTATCATCGAAATCCTTTTATATGTGGCCTTGGTTTAATATCAAGGATCGATTTATCAATCCAGACTCGCCTATAGCTAAGGCAACTGAGATGGCAACTCAAGCGGCAACTTACACCTGCTTAAGGGAATACAAACGTGGACTTTTACACATAAGGCTACAAGGGTATACCGTCTGTTTCCGTATTATAAGCAAAATTCATTTATAGGTGGCCATGGTTTAATATCGAGGATCGATTTACCGACCCAGACTCTTCTATAGCTAAGGCAACTAAAATGGCAACTCAACTGACAACTTACACCTGCTTAGTGAATATCTACTTGGACTTTAATACATACAGCTCCAAGGGTATATCATCTGTATATATAAGTATTATAATCGAAATCCTTTTATATGTGGCCTTGTTTTAATATCAAGGATCGATTTACCAACCCACACTTGTCCACATTCATTTGAATTTTAATGTTCAGCCATGCTTATATTTTATTCCGATACTCAATGATCAGAACCTACAAATAAAAACATTTTTAGATTGGTTGATAACAATTATTAATATTGAATGCCAACTGTGACATTGGGGCCAAATATGTTTCAATCCAGTAAAAAGAATCACATAAGCAGGTGTAAGTTGCAAATTGAGTTGCCATTTCTATTGCCAGTAATATGGACGAGTCCGGGTCAATAAATAGAAATTCGATATCACACCATGGCCGCGTATAAAAGTTTTTAGCCCTTACTCCAGAAAAAGATGATATACTCTATATCTTCTCATTTTTTATTTTTACTTTTGCATTTTTCAAAAAATCAACTTTTTAGACTTGCAAAGTTCTATAAATCTTTGCAAGACCTCTAAGTTTTGCAAAAAATTTACACAAACACAAACTGAAAATAGATAAATAATAACTACACAAACACCATATTTAAAAGGAGAATCGATTGAACAATAATGATTTGATAAGGATCACTAAAAGTGCATTAATTAATTAAAATGTTTGGAGAAAAAGACTTAAGAAATTTTATTTTGTCCTCACATTTTATGGAGCAAAAGAGTGACAGAGGCTGAGAGGCTTTCTTCTAATTCTTAGGATTAGTTCAACTCAACTGCCATAAAATCTTACACCACTGGCAAATTCATTTCTTTACAAGAGAAAGGGCTTCGATCATGACCTCCACTGCTTGAATAACCAAAAAGTTGAAAAAGTAAAAATTTTAATTAAACAAAAAAAGAAAAGAAAAAACCACAACCAATTATCAACTTCAAGGCATTGGGATGATTCATGCTAATAAATAAACAAGATTTGAAGAGCACCCAACAATCACATCAAATGGTAAAGACTAAACCGCTGAATTGTAGAGGACCGATACAGCGGAAAAGGCGGCGGCTTGAAGATGACGGCAGCCATGGATCTGATTCGTCTCGACCTTCGCGATAGAGGATGGAGGGCATAGGCAGCGCCGTGGGCTCCTTGAAGAGGAAAGATCGGTGGGTGGTGAATACCAGACCGATTTGAGAATCCAATCGCACAGATAACCAGCACACGCCGATGGAGAACAATCGGCGGCAAAGGATTCGAGGAAATTCAGCGTAGACGAAACAATCGGTAGCAATCGGGGGAGAGCGAGAGCCAGGTGCCGCGTTAGTAATAGCCGCACACAGTTGGATTAAGCGGACAAGCCGTTTCTGCTAAAATCAGTGGCAGCAATTTTAAGGTTGCCGTAGACAGCCCAAATCCTTGGCAGGAGGGGCAACGACTGGAGGCGCGCCGACACAGATAAGCCCAAGGTGGAGTTCCAGCAGTGATGTGCCGGATGCATTGTCAATAAACGTGGGGTCCAGGGAGAAATCCTAATGAAGGCGTCTGATGACTTGGGTAATTCCTAATCCCGTTAGAGAGAGAGATGAAAGCAACTGGAAAATGGGAGATAAAAGCATTTTTAATTATATATTTTTTATTTTAAGAAAAATTAGTTTAGGGACAACATTGTCATTTTACTCATTAAAGGGTTACATTTATTGGATAACTCTACGGAGGGTGTAAATACTTGAAGGCCAGTACCCACTTCATTAGGGATGTAATCAAACCAAACCGTTCGCGAACTATTCGAGTCTCGGTTTGATTAAATGTTCGTTTGAACTCGTTCGTTAACCTTAACGAGCCAAACCAAACTTGAATTTTGGGTTCGAATAGTTTATCAAACCAAACTCAAGCCTAAGGGTGTTCGGCTCGAAAGCTCGCGAAATATTCGTTTATAGGCTCACTAATGGCTCGCAAACGCATTCGTAAATTTTATAGTTATTCTTTAGAATTATATATTATTATTTATTTATTAATATTCAATAATTAAATATTTCATATTAAACCACACAAATATGATAATAACTTAAGTGATTATTTAAATATTTAAATACTTTTTACCGTTTATTATTATATTTTGTTAGTTTGTTTATTTAATATTATGAGTAACATTAAATGTTTATAAACGAAATATTTTTTTTATATCCAGGCACAAAATTATTTAAATGTTCATGAAAATATATTCATAAACAAGTTACTTTATGTGTTCGTGAACATGTTCGCGAGTCTTAACAAATAGTTTGAGTTCGAGCTCGAGTTCGATATTTTTTTCTTGACGAGTTCGAGCTCGGGCTCGAGTTCGATAATTTCTTAACAAACGATCCTCAAACCTAGTAGTGTTCGACTCGACTCGGTTCGATTACATCCCTACACTTCATACATATTCAATTTTTCACAATTTTTTTTGCCCTCTTTGTTTATTCTCCACCTCAAGTTTTTAGCAGTATTATAACCAGAAACATGAATTTGGGTGCCCCTCAGTCAGGTGAATTTACCATGCTGTCCCCCCAGAAATGTCCGACCTGCTACTATAAGAATTTTAGCCACCTTCCCGGTAACCCTCCTCCCTTGCCTTCCTCACCGTATTTCCAAAACCTAGGCACCCGCTCAATTCAAATTGAAATTTTTGGGGAATATTATCAGAATTTACGATGCACTCCCTCAGTCGAAACTCTTCTCAAAACCAGAGCTGCTGAAAAAAGAAAAGGTCGTCGGAGAAGAGAACTAAGAAGCTTGGTTTGGGGGAGATGACCCCGACAACTGTTGCTCTCCAATTGGCAGATAGATCAATGACGTTTCCGAAAGGAATAGTTGAAGATGTTCTAGTAAAGGTAGAGAAGTTAGTTTTTCCTGTGGATTTCCTTGTATTAGAAATGGATGATGACAAGGATAATGTTCCTTTAATCTTGGGGAGGCCATTCCTTGCTATAGCTGGAGCTATGATAGATGTTCGGAAAGGAGAACTGAAGTTGAGAATGGGCAAAGAAGAAGTACTTTTCAACTTGGACAAAGCAATGAAAATGCCAATGGAATCCCAATGTTATAGTATTGACGTGGTGGAGGAGATTGTGAAGGAGGATATGTCTTTGATCTTGTCAAAGGATCCTCTTGAGACATGTTTGATGGAATCTCTTACTTATCCCACTACGGAGCTTGACGGACTTTCTAACGAGGTATGTATTGAATTTCTTGAAAACTTACTTGCTTTGGGTGATGATAGGTTTGCATTAGAGAGAAATAAAGTGGAAGAAGTCAAATGGACCAGGAAGTACTTGCCTTTGGATAATGAAAACACTTCAGTGGAGAAAAGAAAAGAGGAGTTGAAACCATTGCCGGATCACTTGAAGTATGCTTTTCTTGGTGATGATGCACAATATCCGGTAATTGTATCTTCTTCCCTTAATGATGATCAACTTGAGGAGTTATTAGATGTTTTGAGGAAGTACCAGTCTGCAATAGGGTGGTCACTTGATGGTTTGAAAGGTATTAGTCCTTCGTATTGTATGCATCGGATTAGGTTGTTGGATGAAGCCAAAGCTAGTGTTCAGCATCAGCGTAGGGTGAATCCCGCAATTCAAGAGGTGATAAGGAAGCAAATTCTTAGGTGGTTGGATGCTGGAATTATATATCCTATTAGTGATAGTCCCCATGTGAGTCCATTGCATGTAGTTGCTAAGAAGGGGGGTATGACTGTAGTGAAAGCTGAGGATGGAGAGGCGTTAGCCACGAGAATTCCTACGGGATGGCGTACATGTGTGGATTACAGGAAATTGAATGAGAACACGTGTAAGGACC